>CP125973.1:496913186-499313186 GCA_030063025.1 Avena longiglumis | reverse complement strand
TGGAGGGGTTCATCGGGTGGACCTGCACCGCCTTGGTGTTGACTGTAGAGTCAAATGACATGTCGGGTGCGTTCTGCTTGGTGACAGGAGGCAAACTATTGTCCCTCGACTCCTTTAACCTTTTGAGCTCCTGCTACATGCCGAAAGACTGGGAGATTATGTTGAAATATATGTCGCAGCTGTCAGACTTGGTGAATCTTCCTGGAACGATGATGACACTGTTAGGTCCTGGCATCTTCAGTAGAAGTTATGTGTTGTGTGGTACTGCGAGGAATCTCGCGAATGCTACACGCCCGAGGATGGCGTGGTATTACGAGGGTCAGTCGATCACCTCGAACAACAGATTAGTTCTTAGGGGTGTTGAAGATGATGTCAAGCCATATTTTGCCCAGGGGGTACACTCCTTTCCCTGGGAAGATGCCATGGAAGGTAGTTTCCTATGCCTCAAGGCTGCATAGCAGGAACCACATAGCTACGAGTGTGATGGCGAACAACAAATTGATGTGCTGTCGTCGTCCATGAAGAAGCGACTCATCTCGAATCCGTTGATTTGAGATTCGAGCACAAGGGCAGAGTGGCCTAGGCGAGGTATTTGTCAGGGGTGATCCGAGCGGTCGAAGGTATGGCTGGTGGAGATGTAACAGCCAAATTTACCTAGCGGGTGATGGTCTTCTGTATCCTGTTGGATGGACATCTCTTTTGTATCATCATGGCACCCAACGATCATGGGTATTGCTCTGCTCCATTATTTGGGGCCGGTGCAGCTACAGGCTGTGCGGGTCCTCCAGGTGGTGGTGGTGGGGCACTGTATGCTATGGGCCCAGGGGTGAAACCGAAACCCTGGTTCGTTGTATCACACCGATTGGGCATATCCCTCGTGGAGCTTCTAAAACTCCCTGCAGTCCTTAAGCAGATGGCTGGCTTTCTTCTTGCCATCTTGCTTGTCGATGTAGAAGTGGATGGTGCAGGGACTCGACAGTTTGTCAAATGCGGAGGGCTCATCATCCCGATTGCGGCGCTGCCATGCTTGAGCGGGTTTCCCACTGTTAGGATATCCGATGCTGCGGTTTCCATCTTCACGGCGTTTGGCGTAGCCAACCGCGACCATATCGATCTCTTTGCGATTGTCGTAGACACGCTCTCTTCTTTTCCCTCGGCGATCACGTATGTGACCGAGGTCGTCTTCGTCATCCGAATAAGTTTGGTTGACATCATCTTCACCGTCCGCCTAGAGGTTGGCGATGTCCATCAGGTCATCAATGGTTTTGGGCTTGATCTAGCCCAGCTCCTCTCTAAGCTCGCGGCGTCACACTATCGTTGAAGGCAACGATTGCCCTCTTCCAAGATGTTCTTGGCGAGTTCTTGATGATGGACCAGCCGCACGTAGGAGCAGATCGACTCGTTGGACCACTGATAAGAAGCACGCTTCTCTTCAATGGAGGCAGGCTTGCAAGTTCCCTTGAAGTTGTGGATGAAGCTGTATACCAGCTCCTCCCAACTGCGGATGGATCCGGAGGAAAGATTATTGAGCCAAGCCCTGGCCGCACCCTTTAGCTGCAGCTGAAAACAATCCATGCATGTGTTTTTGCTTCCACCGTGCAGTTTGAACGATGAGATGTGGTAATCTAGCCAGATCTTTGGCTCTTGTAGGCCATCAAACTTGGGTTGTCCGATGGGAGCTTGAAGCCCCTGGGCATCCGATACTGTCGTATGGCTCTGCTGAAGCATCTAACACCACATAGCTCCGTTTCTTCGTCCTCCGATTCCGTGGAGCATGCACGCTTTGCGCATGATCTATCGATCTTGCGTTGTGTGACCTCATCGCAAGCATCATAGTTGCGACTCCTTCGCTGAGGGTTGCAGCGTCACCGCGACAGGTCATGCTCATCCTCGTTGGATGAGGGCATGCGGCTCCTTGTGAATTTTACCGCAGCCTTTTTCTTTGGCTTTGGGGACGTTTCCCCGACTAGTGCGTCTCCCACGAGCCCAAGACCCACAATCGCAGATTTATGGATTGCGTGTTGTCACACCCTCAGAATCGGACCTATGCAAGTTTCGGCGATTCCAGCCAAACCCGCATAGAAACGATTCAAAGGTGCCCACCAGGCACTTTCGTGCGGGTGGAAAACGAAGTAATAACATTACACAACAGTCCTCGATGGGACCCACAGAACAGATATATATACAACACGACTCCAGGAGTCAAGAATATGTATATGTAACAAAGATCCAAATCACCTTGCAAAGATACAGCGTCCGACTACGGACAAGATGCAAATGGGGCTAAGAGACCTGAAGAATAACCAATGGCGTCCATAACCCTGCCCAGGCCAAGCCGGAAGGGTAACCCTGCTAACGACGTCGATCTCAAAACCTGCTTAAACAAAAGGGGTGATGACAAAGGGCAAAGGAAAAAGAGGAGCGTCAGTACTGAGTCCAGTACACGGCGAGGCTAGAATTCGGCGGTCCTCGCCTACATAGGTATGGTGGACTGAAGCGGCAGCGGCAGCGGCAGCTTGCACTAAACGACCTATAGAGACTCGATACAGCTGGCGGCTATCAGAGAGGGGTAAGAAAGATCTATTCGGAACCGACCTGATGCTACCATCAAACAAACCCATCCTGGTGTTTCCCCTCGAGACCCAACAAGGAAGTCAACCGAGGAACTCACACAGTTGGCAGTTTTATTTATTCAGTTATTATTGCAGCAATTACTAGTCAAGTATAGATAATCATCCTGGTAAAATAAGCAGTGGGCACTTTTATTTAACCATTCCGTTGTAGTTGCGACACTTACTAGTCAGATACAATTAGCATGAGATAACCCAAAACCCAGCAGTTGTTGGTACTTTTATTTAGCCATTCCGTTGTAGTTGCAATACTTACTAGTCAGGTACAATGGTCGCAAGCGACAATCCAAACAAGCAATTGTGGGCAGTATTATTTAGCCATTCCATTATAGTAAAGCTGATTACTAGTCATTATAAAGTCAAGTTTATAGCACTACTTTAGTTATAGTTGTCTATGATCGAGATACTGTGCTCCAAGTCGTCCATAACCGCGGACACGGCTTTCAAAAAAGTTTTAACCCGGCCGGGGTGCACAAATAGCAACACACACTCGATCAACCTCGGAAAAACCAAATCAAAACCCAAAGAGGCCTTCACGACAAAGCAATCACAGGATTCAGAAATATTTCAGGGGGCCACCCCTTGGAGTACACCCATAGCGAAGGTTAATGATCGTGGAATGACCACGGCGAATGCTGCAATGCAGTAGTAGTGAAAGAACGAGGCGGCCAGCCATCTGCGGTGCGAGATGAGGCGGAGACTCGTGGTTTTACCTGTGTTCGCTCCGGAGGGTAAAGACCTACTCCTGCTAGATTGTATTATGGAGGTGTTTACAATGGGCGAACTCGGCGGCTAGGCGGCGAGTTGCTTGGGTGTATGAGGGAACGTCTCTCTACTCACCCCTTAGGGAGGTTTATATAGGCCTACCTCCCCTAGGGTTTACATATCTCAACCGATTCGGTTACAACTTTGTCAATCGTTTAACTCAGACCGACTGGGCCTATCTACTACTTTGGGCCTTGACCTCCGATGCTCGGTACCCTGATGGGCCTTGATCCATTCGCCGTTCTGCAGGCCCACTCGCCAACCTTTGGGCCAGTCGGAAACGTCCCGCTGAGGATACCCCAGTAGGCATATCCCCATCAGTAGTCCCCGAGGCCGTCGTTGATTAGGCGCGGGTGGCTGCTGGCAGTCGGAGTATACGGCTTCAAGTTGGCATCCAGTCGAATCGTCGGCGGGCTCCTGTACAAAGGAAAAAATCCGGCGAACCGAGTCGCGTCTCGGGCGACTCGAACCAACGGGTCGCAACCTCGGCGAGTAACTTAGCGAGCCGAGTGCCAGGAGGCGGACCGTCGGGTGTGGTCAAACTAGCCGTTAAGGTAACTTAACGGTAACTTTCGGCGTAATCATCGCGGCGATGCGGCCCCTAATTTGGCGGGCAGCTCGCTATATAAGGGGAATGGTTGGCCATCGGAAAGCCAACCGCCCACCATTTCTTCCGAGTACACACATCTTTCGCCCGTTGATCTCGCGACTCGCAATCCTCCGAACTCCAAGCAAATCCTCAGCCATGGCCCTCTCCACCGAACCTTGGGGCAGATCCAAGTGCAGGCTGGTCGGCCTCCTTCGAGGAGGCCGGAATCCTGGGGGGGCTGGCGAATCCTCGCACCGAGAACGATCCCGAACCCGCGAGAGTTCATCTGCTTCACTAGTCACCTCGAGCGGGGTTTAGGGTTTCCCACCTCTCTATTCTTCCGGCGCTTCTGCGCCTACTACGGGATCCAGCCCTCAGATCTGGGTCCCCATAGTATCGAGCAGCTCGCCATCTTTGTGGCGTTCTGCGAGTGCTACTTGGGCTGCCGGCCCTATTTTCCCTTGTGGCAAGATCTGTTCCATGGACGGATCAGCCGCGAGGCGGCAATGACCCAATGCTAGCCGCGGCTTAACCTTCCAGCTGAAATCCAAAGCCTCCTTCTTCGACCTTATGCTGCCGGCCAAAGCAGCGAGCGACTGGAAAAAGTCTTGGTTTTACGTGACCGAGGCGACCCCAGAAGACGAGGCGGCGATCCCACGATACTCGGCCGACCGCTCCGAGCCGCGCAATCTCCAGGTCGCCAAGCTACCCGACGACCAGCGGATGGTCGTTGACGAGATGCTCCAGGCCATTCGCGGTCTGAAGAAGAAGGGGCTCCAGACGGTGAACCTGTACAACCGCTGGCGGCGTCTTGTTCCACTCGCCAACGCGAGCATTATATGTACCAAAGACACGGGCCGAGAAGACTCCGAAGGCCTCGCCCGAGTGGAAGCGGAGGACTACCTCCTGGCGTCAAGAGGATCACCCAGCGGCATACACGGATGCGCAGGGGCTCCTCCATACACCACGTCCGGCTCCAACGGTAATAATCTGATCCCATTCGATCGCAGCATATGCGATCGTGGTAATTCTAACTTTCTTCCATGTTTAACGCAGTTATTTCAAGTGGTGGAAGGGTGGCTCCCACCCGCCGATGACGAGTTCGGGCCATCCGCCAGGACACAAGCGAAGTCGCCTCCGCCAAGGCAATGAGGACGACGAGGACGAATCAAGAAGAGATCGCCCCACCGATCCGAAAGACCCGTGGGCAACGTTAACGCGAGCTCGAGGCGAGCAAGAGCCTCGGCGTCATGATGATGACGAAGAACTTCCGGAGACCACCTCGCTCTCAAGCCACTCCCGCAAAGAAGAAGAAGGAGAAAGGCGAGGGCCCCCGAGGAGGAGGACGGCCGAGGATGGTCTCACCGCCGCTGGCAAGCGGCTCCGATGCCCATAGCTCGGCCGACGACGGGTGGCTCCGGCAACAGCCGCTGGATGCGCCATCCATGGAGGCGCCGGCTTCACTACCTCCGCCCTTGGCGCGGTCTCGGGCTAGGGGCGGCTCCGGCCGACCGCCTCGCAAGGAGGTCCCGGCGTGGCGGTTTCGCCGCAATGAGGCTCCTAGCATGGCGGTCTCGCCGCAAGGAGGCTCCGCCGCGCAGCTCCACTTCACGAGGGGCCTCCGTCGAAGGTGTTCGGAGGCACCAACCGCTACCTCAACGTCAAAGAAGCCCTCCGTATCTTGGGCCCTGGCGCCCGGACTGGGGCTTAGTCGCTGGCCCGGCCTGAGTGGAGAAACCGGCCTCCGTACTGGGCTGCGCTTCATTCCAGTTGCCAAGTAAGTGCACTCGGCTTTCATCTTCCTCTCTTAGTATTTAAATTGTTTCGACTGAGTTGTCTCGATACATAGGACCGGAGTGAAGAAGATGGGCCACCCGACGGTGGCCAAGGTGCCCTCCCGCTAGCGAGAGGACCCTTCTCGTAAGAGGAAGGCGGACGAGGTCGCCGCCACGGAGAGGGCAGCAAGAAGGCCAAGCGTTACATTGTCGTCGTCTCGATGACACAGCCGGGCATTGTGGAAGCAACCGCATCCACGAAGGGGGGCATTTCGTTGCCGAGGCCGGAGGAGGCGAGCTCCCTTGGAGCGGGCGCGTCAATCGCTACCTTTCCCCGCTTCATGACCAAGGCGGCCACGGCGAGTGCGGCTGCGACTGCGAGCCCCACTCCAGAGATCGCCGGCGCCGAGATTGACCAACGTCGCGGACATACACCGGCGCTGCTTGCGTCTGTGGACGCGGCGCAACTGCACAGCATGCTTGGCGCGGCCATCCAGGTACCTCCAGTCCCCGAGGATCAGGTCGGTGTTTTGCAACGGCCTGATTCTTTAGTTTCTGTTTTGCGTTCGAGTCAGTCCCAGTGCGCACTCGCTAAATTTTAGCGGGTGGGCACTTAGGAATTTTTCAACCGCCCTCCCAGTGCGCATCGCTAAATTTTTAGCGGGTGGGCACTTTAGAATTTTTTCAACGTCGGTCCCGAGTGCACACTCGCTAAATTTTAGCGGGTGGGCACTTAGGAATTTTTTCAACCGCGTCCCCTCGAGTGCGCTTTTCGCTAAATTTTAGCGGGTGGGCACTTTAGGAATTTTTTCAACCGCCAGGCCCCGAGTGCGCACTCGCTAAATTTTAGCGGGTGGGCACTTAAGAATTTTCATGTGTGCTGACTTTGAAGATGTCTGGTCTGCAATGGAGTCGGCAGAGCGATTGGCTGCGAAGCAGCGTGCTGAGAAGGAACTGGCTGCTCTCCAGGAAGCGAACAAGGAACTTCAGGTTGTGGCTGCGCAGGCGGAGGTGGCTCGCCAAGGGCTTGTCCCTGCTGGAGAGCTGGAAGCGGTGCGGTCTGCATTGGGCACCGCCGAACAAAAGATCGCCGACCTCGAGCGCGAGCTTAAGGAGGCGAAAGAGGAAGCGAGTTCGGCGAACGGGCGAGCGAAGGCTGCCGTTGTGGCCGCGGAGGACGATCGAAAGGCGTCTGAAGCCATCATTGTTGGGCTTCTTGAGTATTGTGGGGTCGTCGTTGTTGACCCCGCTCGCGTATTTGGCGAGCTCATCGGCGTGACTAGCTTCCGCCGCGATCACGGCGTCGGCGAGTTCGGCTCCTTTGGCCTCGCATTCGGCGGCCATGTCAGGGTCGCCGTTGATGGTGATAACGCCGCCGCGGCCGGAGCTTCATCGCGTTATGCAGCGTAGTGGGTGCCGCCATGAATTTGGCGAACGCTGGCGCCCAGACGCAATGGTAAGGGCTGTCGAAGGGCACCAGCTCGAAGACGATCCGCCGATGCGGAAGTTCGCGGAGTGCGAAGGTGACGGGTAGCGTGACCTTGCCGATCGGGTACGCCTTCCGACCGGGACGATGCCGTGGAACGTGGTGTGGGTTGTTCGATCATCATCGCGGGAGCCGCATGATCGCTGAAGGTGTCGAGGTAGAGGATGTTGATGGAGCTGCCGCCGTACATCAGGGTCTTGGGGAGCCCGTAGTCGCCGACCTTGGGCTCGACCCCCAGTGCGACTCGTCCTGGGTACTCGATGCGTGGCGAGTGGTCTTGCCGGCTCCAGGTGATAGGTTGCTCCGACCAGTTCAGAACCGGGGACGTCTGTCTGGCCACCGCGTTGACGGCGACGGCGCGGGCGATGACCTTCTTCGCGCCGTGTTGAAGCGGTGAAGGTGTGGAGCGAGCCACTTTGCCGAATTTTCCGCCATTTTGCGGTCGTTGTCGGTGTCCTCCAGCGTGCCGTGCCTTCTCGATCTCCCCGAGGGTGTGGCGGTCGGCGGTGGTGTGCGTGGCGGGCTTTCCTTCCCCGTGAAAGCACATGGTTGGTTAAGGAGGGCGGGATCGAACCTTGGCTTGTTCTTGTAGTTCCCGCCGCCGTCGTTGCCCTCCGTCGCGGCGGTAGCTCTTGGGTCGCGTTGTGCGTGCCCAGCATTGGCGGCAAGTCGACTTCGCCCATCGTTGCGGCGCTTGCACCTGTGAGGCGAGTGCCGCTGTAGCGGTCTGCTCGGCGTCCGTTGCCGCCGGCGCGTCGTTGTCCGCCCGGACTCGTCGTCGACGCCTTGATTGGGATCTTCCTCGGCGTATCGTTTGGCGATCTCGAGGAGGTCGGGATGTTGTCGAGTGTGCGGGCGTGTCGCTTGAGCTTGGCGACTAGGGGCTCGTGACGGCACGAGGTCTTGAAGCAATGGATGGCGGTGTCCGGTGGATGCCGACCGCTGTACTGAGCTCTTGCCACCATTGGACCCACTGCGGGTCGACTCGCGGGGTCCCCGGACGATCGTTCAGGTCCTCGATGGTGGTGGCGCGGGTGTAGGAGCAGTCGAAGTGCCCGACGGCGTCTCGCATTTCCTCCTGTGAGTCGATCTGCCTTGGGGAGCGTGTTGATCCATTGCCGCACGTCCCTCCATCATCGATGGGAGGTAACGCGGCGAAGTAGGTCGGTGTGACCCGCGATCCCCATTGCCATGAGGTATGTGTCAAGCGGACAGCGGGGTCGCACGAGGAGTCGTATTTTCGATCTCCTTGGCGCCTTGAAGTTGGGTGGGTACTTTTCGCCTCGGATCATTGGTCCGAAGCACTTGGGCCCTAGTCATCGAGCGACCCCATAGGCTCGCCATCGCGGCGCAGTGATTAGGGTGTTCCGCAGTCGCCGGGCGGCGGCGGCGATTGAGTTCTGCGTTGCGAAGGCCGATTGGTTTTCCATTGGCGGCGACGAGGTTGGTCGCCCGATGGGATCGCTTGTGGAGAGGCCGCATTCGCGGGTCGCCGTTGAGCTGCGGTGGCTCGCGCGGCAATTGAGGGTGTTTGCCACCGCTGACGGCCGCTGAGGCCGCCCGCTCGAGGAGCGCGAGTACACTCCGCGAGTCGGTGCTCGCTGTTCCACGGCCTTCGCGAGTAGGGCCCCGACGCATCGATCTGTAAGGCACCGCCGCCGCCGTGCGATGTCGCCGCGGCTCGCTCGCCACGAGGTTGTCCATTGGGGTGGAGAACAGGAAGGCCGTTCGCGTCGCGCTCCGTGAGGAGACGACTATCCGCGCTGGTCCTCGAGGGTGCGGTGGTGGGGCACCCATCGCTGTTGATCTGGCGAGGGCGGTTGCTTCCTCCGGTGGCGCGTTCGCAGATCGCGCTTCGGCTATGCGAGCCGGGTCGTTCTCGCGCCGAAGTTCAGGCGCTACCGAACGGTGGGGTTCAGCGTGACCTGATCCGCTGCTGGTGGTAGCGCGACAGCCTCGGCTGTCACACCGCCGAGGCGAAATTTTTCGCCGCCTGCTCTTGCCTCCGCCCGCCGCCAGCGGAGTTCTCGACCTCCGCCGCCGTGGCGTTAGGGAGGGATGGAGAAAGAAAGGTCCTCCGGCGGATCGGTGCCGGTAGCCATGTAGGCCGCGCGTGGCGACCGCACCGCCGTGGAGGTCGGCGGAGTTCTCCGACCCGAGTCGGAGTCGAAGATCCCGAGGATGGAGGGGTCTCGAAATCTCCCGTTGGAGACTGGCGATGGAGCCCGCGGACGAGGCGCGGTGATGGATCCGCGAGTGACGCCGGTCGCCGAGTCGGCTGCCGGTGAGGGTCGCCTTCCGCGTCGCTGAATTCTCGCCACGCGTTGTGGGCCGAGTCGCATCGAGGTGGTGGATCGGCGGATCCGCTCGGAAAGCCGATCGCAGGCGGCGACTTCGCGGATGCGAGCCGAGTCCTCCGAGGTGATGACGCCGGTGAAGCCGACGAAGAGGCTGATCGTGCCGATCGGCAGATCACGCCAGGCGTGACGGGTCGCCGCCGGACGAGCTGCTCGGCAAGATCCGGAGCATCTCGCCGATCGCTATCATGCGGCCGGTGGCGACCGCCTCGCTGATGGGCAGATTGATCTCGCCACAGAACACCGCCGACCGCCAGGCCCCACGGCGCCATCGCCGTGGAATGACCACGGCAGATGCTGCAATCGGCAGTAGTAGAACAAAGGGCAAGGGCGGCCAGCCATCAAAGTGCGAGATGAGGGCGGAGACTCAGGGTTTTACCAGGTTCGCCCCGGAGGGTAAAGACCTACTCTGCTAGATTGTATTATGGAGGTGTTTACAATGGGCGAACTCGGGCTAGGCTGCGAGTTGCTTGGGTGTATGAGGGAACGCCTCTACTCACCCCTTAGGGAGGTTTATATAGGCCTACCTCCCTAGGGTTTACATATCTCAACCGATTCGTTACAACTTTGTCAATCGCTTAACCTGACCGACTGGGCCTATCTACTCGCTGGCCTTCGACCTCCGATCTTTGGTACCTGATGGGCCTTGATCCATTCGCTGCTCAGGCCCACTCGCCAACCTTTGGGCGGGCCGGAACGCCCCACGAGGATACCCAAGAGGGCATATCCCCATCATCGACTCCGAGACGGACCCGAGGTTTGGGTGGACGGTGGAACGATCGGGAACCCAAAATCGGGCTTGTCGACACCGCGAAAACGTGTCCCGATCCTAACATATAAGGTGCTCCTCGCACAATCGTAAATAAAGCGATAAGGCATGGCATAGGTACAGATAGTAAATAAAACCTCAAACTAGTTTGTGGCCCCAAGAAATAAGACTGAATCAAGCTCGCCTGGGGTCCCATAATCCTCCCGGATGTGGATAGCGCGATAAATCAAGGAACAGGTATCAAGCTCTCGGGGTCCTACGGGACACAAGTGGACGGTTAACAACCAAATAACATCTATTGCCCACATGTGCCTCTGCTTACTTACTTCAATTTTAGTTGTTAAACAGTAATTAAAGAGATCGATAAGTAAAGCCATGATCATCTCCAACATCAAACATGCGGCAAAACACCAACAACTGTGGCACTTGATGACACGCAACAGCACTTGAGCAAGCGACTACGACGCGCAAGTCCAACTATCTACCAAACAACAGGTGATAGGATGTGTCCAAGGCAATATAAGGCTGCGAGGGATATCACGGGTACGAAAGCTAGAGCATCGCAACACAGATAGCAATAGATCAACAGGAGGAAATAAATACTGTAAAAGTAAGATAGGTAGAAAGGGGAAGATGCTCGCCTGAAAACATTGTCGAAGGTTCAACCGAAGATCGGGGCGAAGCTCACATCAACTCAACGGCCTTATCCGCGAAGAAGCAAATCACTAGAAGAAACATCGGATGCAATATTTAATACAACGGCAGAAGATCGGCATGATGCATGTATGATGTATGACATGGCAAAGGTGAGATGCAATTAGGTCAATATTAAGTGGAACCGGGGTCCCGACAATTAATTAGGTGGTTCATGTTGTTTAGCTACCCCGCAATTTAAATGTTGTATTAACATGGCAAAAGTGAACACCGGTTCGATGCACAGATTTAAATGAGGCCAATATAAGACTACATTTGGCCGTATATGGGCCCCATATTTAATTATATGGTGAATCGGCATAAGGCCCCCAAACCAATGATATGCATGCGAGATGGACAATTAATATGCGACAAGTTGTATTATATTATAAAATAGGGTTTCGGAAAGGGGTTCACACATTAGGGGGTCTCGACGAACTTGGGGTTCCGGGGTTCGGGGTCGGGTCTCAGGGTTCATGGTTCGACGGGATCGGTCTCAGACAACGGAAGTCGATCTTGTCGCGTCCACGTGTCGGGTCGGTTCTGGCATTGGGGGTGAAGTACTTGGCGTCCTCGAGGAAGTACTTGGCGTATCCGTGTCGACGACCTGGGCACGCCGGGATCGGTCTTCGGAGTCCAACTCCGGGAAGGAGAACTTGGTGTTCCGAGGGGGAATCTCCGGGTCATCGGCTCCAATTGTTGACGATGTTCTTGGTGTGGTGCCGGTGTGTCTTTAGGTACCGCAGATCATGTACATCCTTGGTAGCGACACGATGTCCTTGTGGGGGTTACGGCTCGATGCATCTTCAACAGATCGAGCTCGGGCAGAACACATCAACACATGGGAATACGGAGGCGGTCTTGTGCATCGCGCATGATCGAACACGTGATTCCCACAGCGGTCCACGCAAGGAAGCCCTGTGGGCGAGCACACGGAGGACAGGGTGAGGCGGTTTGCTGGCCGAGGCCGACGGCGGCAGAGGCGCGGCCGGGCGCCGCAGGGAGGCGGAGGGCGGACGGGACCGGCGGGCTCGGGCTTGGGGCGGCGCTGCCTGCCTGGCCTGAGCGGGGAAGGCGAGCGAGGACGGGCAAGGAGGCGGGCGGCGGCCACCGCGGAGGCAGGAGCGGCCGACGCGTCCCGGTGGAGGGGCGCGCCGGGGCGAGCGGCCCGAGGCGGCGGTGGTTGGCGGACGGGGACGGGAGGCGGCGGAGCGAGGTGAGAGGGCGGGGAGGAAGAGGTGGGCGGCGGGGAGCTCGGCCGGAGCGCGCGGGCCGGAGGTGAGGCGGGACCTGGGGAGGCTCGAGGGGCGGGGCGGCTGCCGGAGAGGAAGACAGGGCGGTGAGCGCGGGAGGCTCAGCGGGGAAAAGGCGAGGTCGGTGGCGGCGCAGGCTCGCCGGAGAGGTGCGAGCTCCGGCGGCCAGAGAAGAGGGCCAGGGCGGCGCGGGCCCGGAAGCGGCGAGGGAGGAGGCGACCAGCATGGCCGGTGGCGTGGCTTCGGAGGAGGAGAAGGGCGGGTAGAAGGCGGCCAGAGGGTGGGCGACGCGGATGGGGTCGAGCGGGAGGAAGAGGGAGAAGGGTGGGGGAGGCATGAGCGGGGTGGGGAGGCGGTCTCATGTGGGGCCGGGAGGAGGTGGCAGGAGATGGGGGTGGGGAAAGTGGGGGCTGTGGGGTGGGGGTGGGGGGGTCCCAGGGGGAGAGAGGGAGAGAGAGAGAGGAGGTGGGCCAGGAGGGTGGGACCAGTCAGAAGAGAGGGGGGTAGGAAAGGGCTGTGTGAGAAAAGAGAGAGAGGGAAGGGAGCTGGTGGATTGATGATGTGGCGGGTGGGTAGGAATTGGGGAGAGGGTGAGGTGACGAGCTGTGAGTGGTGGGTAGAATAGGTTTGGGTAGCTTTAGGAATTAGAGGGGGCTGGTTAGGTGGACCGATTTATACCTCGGGGTGGTCGACTGGGTTGAATCGGCCCGTTCTACTGCCCCCACAAAAATAATTAAATAATTTTATTTGTTTCAAACAGGGCTTTTGCAAACCGATAGCAGACAAAACAAAATAATCCAGAGACCCGGGTTTTGTGTTTGGAACATAAACGGGGCGTTTAGAAACAAAAATAGATTTTTCCGCAAATAGTTTTATGCAAGCAAATGCAAGATGATGGCGATGCTCAAATGCAATGTGGCATGATGACATGAGCATGCGGTCATGATGATGCAATGCACAAAAACAACGCGATTTTCTAGTAGTGGTTTTGGGATGCCACACGTGTTCCGGGATCTCCCACCGTGGCAGTTCGCTGCTAGGTATGTGGTGGCCGCCATAACTGCGGCTTGCGGTATTTTGGGCATTATGTTTCCCTGCGAGTCCATCGACATGAAGGACAAGTCGAGTGCTTTGGTGGCCTCGCTACGAGCGGTAGGGTCCATGCGCTCCAGCCAGGAGCGGTGCTTGTGGCCGTCATAGCCTTTGCAGGAGGACCCGCCGACAAAGGATAGTGCGTCTCGTCGAGCGCTTGACTCATCAGCTGCTCGACTCCGCTCTTGAGCTCTTTATTCTTCTTGACCTGCCAATCATGCTCCTTTATGAGGAGCCAGTGATAGCCCATCAGCATGTCACGAGAGGCAACGAGTGGCAGAGGGTTGGTACCCCGCACGGCCTCCCGAAATCTTTCCCACTAGGCCTCATTGAGGTGGATCTGCTGACGAGCGTGATCGCCACCGTTTGGGGCTTCAGATGGACCATTCCCATTGAGATTTTGTGGCAGATGGTGGATTGGCCCTGTTGTCGACATGAACGTCGATGATCGGACACATGTAGCAATGGAGAGATCACATTCTATAGCTCGTAGATCCAGAACCATAGGTTCCTTCCTCCGTAGGAGGGTCGCAAAGATCAAAGTTACAGTTGCTGATGTCATCCAAATCGCATGTCAGCGATGGTGCGCTCAGGACACCGATTGGCGGTACCCACAAAGCAGGTGTGATTGCCGGGGGTACCACCCATTTAGGGTGGCGGATGGTGCCAATATTTCCTACCTAAAATCATAGGCTTCCAAGCATCATGTCGACTTCGTCTCCTATGGAATTGAAGTCTTGACGGGTTGCCGACGAGTGGACGGTGAAGTCGATGGTGCCGAAGAGGAGGTGGTTCTCTATCGCAGAAGATTCGAAGATCACGATGGATGGATCCGTCACTACTGCACGATCAGCATCCCAGTTCCCACAAACAGCGCCAATTGACGAGGGTTCAACTCGTCAATGCCCATTGTTATGGACTTCGGTTTTGGAGAAGGAGGGGATTCTAGAGAGCGTAATAGCTAACAGATTCATAATGCGGGGACACGAGGTTTACCCAGGTTCAGGCCCCCGGAGGGAAAACCCTACTCATGCTTGCCTATTCTTTATTGATGGCGATGCCGAGGGTTACAGGGGTGCGCAGATGAGATCTGGCGGATTGTGTTCTAGAGTATGAGGTGAGATCCTCCTCGACATGCCCTCCTTGCCTTTATATGGGGAGGCCAGGTCTCGGGGTAGTTCGAGTCGGTTACAAATTAGGGTTTTACCCTTTCGAACTTTTCTATTTAAAGTTGGTTGTGTTCTCCAAGTAACCGCATCCTTCATGGGCCTAGGTCACCCGAATCCTTTCTACACTTCACCATCCTAAGCGAATAATTATATGGGCTTCCGCCAGGCTGGACCGGATAGGCTAATATCACGCACCCGTAGGGCATACTGATGACTGCAAGTGCACAAATCATTTGTAGCTAGTTTTGGAGTTAAGATATCGATCCCATAGGGAGCCCAAAGGTAAGTGTTTATGAATGAAGTCTCTGTCACACTCAAAGTTGTAATAGATCTTTGAGTGAATTGACTGCAAGTGCTAAAATGAGAATAAGATTTGAATTAAACAGAATGTATTTAAGTAAAACTAAAGTATAAACTTTAGAAATAAAAAGTATAAAAGTAAAGAACGATTGATTGTTTGTTGTTTTCTGCAGATGACAAAGTAGGCGTGGGGAGATAAAGTTCATGGTGATAGTGACTGTGCCAGGTGGATGAGTGATAAGTGTAACAATTATAATATTATAAGTATGTGTATAGGCGAGCAACCCATAATTAGTCGGAACTCCTCTTGGTAGATTTCATCCCAACTTCAATAATCCTACTAGTCTGTTACCAAAACCATGGTCAGTCACTAGACGATTAAGATCGTTCGGGTTTCTTAGCAATTAAGCTCCTTAGATCGGACTAATGCAATAGGCATAGTGGCTCCTCGTGCTCCTCGAGTTCAACTAGTTTTCCATTGATATCCCCATGTCACTCGAGGGTCGTCGGTCTGCTAGCAAACAAGATCTTATCTATGTAGAACAAAGTATCATGTCGTCTAGGACCTTAATTGGACAACAAGCATTAGGCATCCCACAGATAGTCAAGCACACATAATATAGTAATTAAAATCAATCACAAACTAATGGAAAATATATAGGCACATCACATCTCACCAATCCCTTGCATCTCCCATGCCCAAAGCAATTTACTCACACATGAGAGAAGAAAGCATCATCGATATAATTAAATAAAGGGAAGTTCTTCTCGATATTACCATGGAGATCCACAATAATAATAGAAAAGTAATCCAACACAATTCAAGATAGGAAGAAATAATCTCAAACCCTAATCTTGCAAGGTGAAGATCTCTCTCTCTCTCTCAAGTATAAGTAATGGCTATGGAGGTGTGGTGGTTAGGAGGTATAAGATTGTGGAGCAAGATGAAGAATGTCTTCCCCTTCTTCTCCGGATTTCTTCTTTCTCCCTTCTAGATGGAACGGCGGCTATTGTGTTGTGTTTTCGTGTACGGCTTATTCATGAAAGTTGTCCCTTTTAACAAGACGAAGGCGGTGGCAACTATACAGCGGGAACTATACGGCCGGAGAAAATATTCCCACCGTATAGTTGGTCGTTAAAGCTTCTGGATGCCTCCCTCAATTGCTTCCAAAAAGAGACTTGCTTGTTTTTGCCTGAATATTGTATTTCTGTTGTTAAAACCTTCTGTTGATGTTCAGAACCTGAAACACACATTGAAAACCAAGTTTTTTTTGCTACCGAAGTATTAGAGTTAGGTAAAGCTAGAAAACCATTAAATCCAGACGAAAACCATCAATAAATACCATCATGAATGTGTCGAATCTCACAACTATCACATACCCATGTCAATCTCGCAAGAGTAACAAGTATCCTACTCCCTTCAGTCTGAATTATCGGACGCAACCACAATTCAAACACCATTTTGAAAATACATTCAAGACTTTTCAAAGTTTCGAAAATTCAAATTCAAATCTCCTCTCTCCACCGTTCTCATCTCCCTTCCTCCATCGTCGACCGCTTCCCAACAGTCTGCACCGCTCCGCCGCCACCTCTCGTATGCCCTCGGTTGCTCCCAACAGAACTCCCCACAACGCCACCTCCCACACGAGCACGTGCGTTGTGTTCCCTATGAGCTCGTGAATGATGCGTCCCATCCGTGATCATGCCCATCGTGTTCCCTACAATCTCGCCAATGGAGAGTTCCTTACGGGCTTGAAGACATCATGTCCCGCACGCCGCCTGCAAGCTCGAAGATGTTGCCTCCACTCCAGCTCATGGATGCGTAGGAGATCAATCTAGGATTGCCTGCATCACCGGACTCTTCCACTCCGCTCGCTGCTCGCCGGACTCTTCTGCTCCAATTGTCAGATCCATGGCCGGATATTGAGCAGGGATAGATGTGGTTTCTGCTTCAGGTTCAGATAACAAGCTTAGAAAACCGATAGAGGAAAAAAACTACATTTCACAATGAGTAATTCAGATTAGCTTTTCTATTTTTTTCAAAAGGAAAAAATGTATTTTCAAAAGGAAGGGAAGATGACCTTGTGATAAGAGCCTCTTGAAGAAATTTTATTTTTCTCTCAGCGTCAACTGAAAGATAACAACCAGTCCTTAGATTTCACAGGCTTGTGGAACCACATCCTAAGAACATTTCCAAGAAAAAATAAGAGATCATTTACTGGTGGAGTAAATTAAAATCCTAATAATGAGTGCAGATTTTTGGAACAAATAGATTGGGAGAGTATGTCTTTAAACCCCTCTCGTGGTGCAGATTCAGACTGACGTATGAAGCATATGCTACCCAAACTATACAATAACTTCATTCTACCTTAAAATAACTTCATTGATAGAATCGCATTTGTTTGGCCACAAAAAACCTTGGTTTATGTTGAGACCCAGAATCTTGGCATAACCTCATTTGAATGGCCCAAGGAACGAAGTTATTCTTGGAAGTCGAGTTCCTATATTGCTTGCATATCACTAAACTACCAAGACAGCCTGATTTTCATACAATGATGAACAAACCGTCAAATTCATGGGGATAACCGAAGCTTAAGAGGTTGTATAATATTTAATACTCCCAACTAGTGGCATTACAGAATGGGAGAACCATCATTGATCATACATGTCCAACAATGTCCGATTACACCGTTCTGAGACATTGTTCCTCTGCGGTGTTCCCGGTGGAGTGAGTTGAGGAACTATTCCACAACTCTTCATATGGTCATCAAACTCGTGGCTCATGTACTCGCCTCCTCAGTCCGACCGAAAAAACTTTATTTTCTTACCGAGTTGATTCTACACTTCATTCTAGAATTCCTTGAACTTTTCAAATGATTCCAACTTATGTTTCATCAAGATTTGAAGAAGAACACGCTGACATTCCATTAGTATTTATCATATTCTTGTCATATTCCTAGTTTTGTAGCTTTAAGAGAGTGAAACCGCTCATAATATTGTTGCTCTAGATATATCTTCTAAAAATGTTGCCCACTCATGGAGGTACATGAGGTAGTAATATCCTTGAACCTCCAAAACTGCTTCCCATCACAAGTTGCACATCGTTCCATAAGAGGAGGAGGATAGAGGGATAGATCTGGATCTCAATGTTAGACTAGAAGAGGAAAAATACCTGAAAGTCAATGTCATACTAGTAGAGGAGGAGGTTAGAGGGATGGACCTAGATCTCAGCGTTAGTCTAGAAGAATAAGAACATGTTGTGCAGCCACACCAGATACCCAAAGAATAAACTGTTGTGTGGCCACACCAGATATCTGAAGAAGAAGTTGTTGCATAGTGACAACATATAGATATGCCAGAGAGTCATAAATTTGCTGCATATGTTGCATTGAAAGCACTTAGCAAATATAGACCAACTGAGAAGGCAGATAAATAAATTTTTGCTCAACTTTTAAAATTAATTCTAAGAACCGTTGAAAAGATCTAGAAGAAGGCAATAGAAATGGAGAAAAGGGAGAAGAAGTTGATTTTCAAATAAAAGGAAGGGTAATTATGGTCGAAAGAGGAAATGGACTCATCTCTCTGAAAGGGTGCCTTAGGTTGCGCTCAACAAAAGGGGTACATTGAGGGTGTTGCAAGGCCTCTTGATGTCCCTTATAGTACACTATAGATAAGGTTAACATGGGGTGACTTAAGGCGCCACACAAGTAGGCTTAAGCCTTTTTAGACTGCATAAAACAAGATCAAAAGGCTCAAGTTCTGCATTTCAATGGTTGATAAAAAAGGAGTGCCTTTGTTCAGAAGTATGGATAACATAATTCATACTGATGAAAAACCGTTTGATATGACCAAGAAAAATAGAATGTATTGCCTCCTTCCAGAAAAAAATCTTGTGCATTGTTCAGAAAAAGAACAGTATCAGCAAGGTCATGTTCTTAACTGAAGTTGTGAAACATATAAATGATAATCACAGAAAGGTAACCTTCAATGGAAAGATCATAATATGGGCATTTGTCAAAAAAAAGCAGTTGAATACAACTCCAAGTATAGGGGCAATGGTGATATGGAACTAAAAACCATAATTGTTACTAGAGATGTCATAAGGGAATATATGTGAAAAAGTAGTCCCAGCTATCACAGTAGTCATGGCTCGATGATAGCCATGATAGAACAATCTTCATATAGTATGACAATGCTAGAACACATGTTCGTCGGATGATCCCGCTTTTATAGCCAAGTCAAAGCTACATGACTAGATATTAAGTGACTCACCAACCACCAAATTCAACGACATGAGCATACTAGATATTTGTTTCTTCAGTTCAATACAGTCCTTGGCATTTGAGAGTGCACCTAACACTCTCGAAGAACTGATTGAATATGTTAAACAAGCTTACGATGCCTATTAAGTGGAAAAACTTTTAAAATTGTATATAACATTGCATTCTATCTTGGTGGAGGTTATGAAATAAGAAGGAAACAAAAACAAGACACCCCACATGGGAAAGTATAAACACCAAAGGGAGGGAATGTTGCCTAACACTATAAACGTTGATGGCGAACTCTATTGAAAAACCTTGGAGACGATAGCTGGCTATGAGCAACAAGTCATAGAAGCAACTCAACAAGGCACAACAACTCGAGAAGGAACACCAATCTCTGAAGAAAGATTGCAAAAAGCACACGGGACATGCCCCCAAGTAATTGTGGATGATCAGACAATGATCTCAGAAAATATATACCTGACATGGTTGAAGGACCCTCAAGCCTTGTACGTAGAAGGCGCCGATTCAAAGAGTGTATGTCAATGTGTTATTGCTTGAAACTATCTCAGAGGTAGGTCTAAGCTGATGCATCTTAGTGACAGAATTTATGTTTACTATTTACAGAAAATTAATCTCATCCAAGAAACCAAGTAGGCGAATTCCAAGCTACAATACAGGAAAAGCTCGACCAAGGTGAATCTCAACCAAGGAGAAGCTCAGCTAAGGAAAAGCTCGGCCAAGGAACATTAGCACTCAAAGGAACACTAGAACTAGCACTAAAATTTTAGTAAACTAAATCTCAACTTCTATGATACTGGGCATATCAATAAACCAAGATCATATATGATACTGCCTAATCCTAAAAATCATTTCACAAAATATTGTTGCAATTGATTTACAATATTTTCACAAATGTGTAGTTAAACAACACTAAAGCATTGTCATATATAAACAACACTAGTTTAGTCTGAAGTGAGATATCCGGTTGCTAGTGCTCAATAAACACCATTGTGTTGTCCTACCCATAAGCACTCATGCAAAGTTAACAATATGTGCAGTAGCTAACAATGACAAAATATTTAAACATCTAGAGGCAAAAGATAGTGCACATTATTCTCATCTGTACATATAAAACCATGAAGGTTGGGATGATCAGGTCAAAGAAAATTCGGTATATGCTCCAAGAAAATTTAGACGATCTGCTATCATGAGGGATATCTCAACAATATTCAAAGAACATCTGAAATAGAGAATTTAGAATGTAGAGATGAGATAAGCATTTGATATTGAATTCATCACTTTTATTAGTTTATTCACCAATTAAACCATAATTGTGACTAGGTTATCTATCCAAAGAAGTATATGAATAATTAAATATGGCAAGTAGGATCACATAAGCATGGTATCACATCCAATTCCTCGAAGCCAAGATATCCACACCAAACTCTGTTTACTTCTATCCAAAAAGTATATGTATAATCAAATAAATGACCCTTCAAGTTAACAACTGAAAGCACCAAATGGTGACCAAATCATAGGTCAAACTCTATTTACATCTCCACTGCAAACTCTATTTACATCTCCATTAAGAAAATACAGACAGTCTGATGTCCATAATTTTCAAGAATAGGCCAAGTGCGGAGAGGCTAGTAATTTACCTATAGAACACCAAACTAGTTATACTACATGGCAAGTACAACAACTAGACCATTAGAGTTAGACAATGAGATCATCTTTCACCTTTGCTCTATGTACTAGGAGGAGACCTTCTATAGAGTATTACGAATATGTCCCTATAGCAAAGGAGGTTGAAGCTACCAAAATTGAGAGAGGGTAAATATCCAATTGTAGAATATGCATATGATACCCTTATTATACTTCCTGCAGAGGATGAGCAATTACTTATCTTTAAGGAACCGTTGGACCAATATGCTGGCTTTACAGGGATCAAAGTGAATTATCATAAATCCTCATTAATTCCCATTAATCTTTCTAGGGAGGAGGCAAATCATCTGGCCACTGTCTTTCAATGCCAACTTGGTAATATGCCTTTCACTTATCTTGGATTAACCATGGGCACCACAAGACCACAGATTAAGGATTTCTCACCTTTAACTGATAGAATTGTGATAAGGTTATCAGCTACTGCTTCCTTCTTATCATATGGGGACAGGGTGGTGTTGGTAAACTCAGTACTATCCTCTTTGCAAACTTTTTATATGTGCACACTATCCATCCCTCTAGTGGTGCTAGATATTATTGATAAGGGTAGGAGAAGAAGCCTATGGAGGAAATATAAACATGAAGAGAGGACAAACTCCCTTGATTCCTGGGACATGGTATGTAAACCAAAAAAAGGAGGACTTGGAGTGATTTATCTAAGGATACAAAATAGATCCCTTCTGCTTAAACATTTGGACAAGTTTTACAAAAAGGAAAATCTACCATGGGTAAAATTAATCAGGAATACTTATTATCATGAGTCAGTACCACATGTTGTTACTTTGAGTGAATCATTTTTGTGGAGAAGTATTATTAACCTCGCAGATGAGTGGAGAGATATTTCGAAATGTGTAGTTGGCATGGGGTTCTCTATATTGTTCTGGAGTGATTTATGGTCTGATTCCTTAATGACTGCAAAATTTCCTAGACTTTACCAATGTTAAGAAAATCGGTAATCGTTAGCTGCTCGGTTGGCTTGGGAGTAGCGATTAATCGTAATTCGGATGATTAACTAATTTAATCGGTCGGATATTAATCGATGCAGCCTACAAAAATTAGCACCTAAAACACGTATGAATCCTTAGCCTGAACCTCCCGGATGAGATCCTCAAGGCGCTCGAGCTCTTGTATCTGAGGTCTAGTCGGCAACTACGAGGAACTGGTGAACAACGACAAGGAACTAGTTGGTGATGGCTGAAATCAAACTCCTGGAGGAATGGATAGAACGGGAGCTTCGCAAAACCTACTTCACTTGGGCGGGCTAGCGGATTGATGGGCGATATCTGTTGATAATTTTGCAACTTTTTTGACCAAGTGTAGTGGTTAATCGAGAACATACCTAGTAATCGGAGTGTCAGAACTATTAATCGGGCTAAACGATTAACACAAAGGATTAGTGGTAATCGACACGGTTAGGTCCTGATTCGGCCTATTTTTTGAATAGTGGACTTTACTCTTTTGCAAGGACAAAATGGCTTCAGTAAAGGATATATGCACTCTAGGATACCTCCATGAATCCTTCATGCTACCCCTTTTGGCTGAGGCATATCAGGAATATATACAACTGCGAAGCCTATTAGTAGATACCAATATATCAATAGAGGATGATAAATGGATCTGTCAGTTAAGTAAGGATTCTTACAAGGCAAAGATTTATTATAAGAGAAATTTTGAGGGTCTATCAAATGATATTGTTTCTGATCAAATTTGGCGGAGCAAATGCATGTCAAACACAGGTTCTTTGCATGGCTATTGTTGCATGACAGGATAAACACGAAATACATGCTACTATGCAGGATCTGGAAAGTAACAGATGATCATGATTGTGTTCTTTTCTCTGCACATGCAAGGGAGAACTAGAAGCATCTTTTCTTTCAATGTTTGTTCAGTACCAGGGTGTGAGATCTAGAAACATGGCTTAATAGGATTGATAGGATACTCATACCAACAAGTTGCAACTTCTTTTCTGAAAGCTCATCCAAAAAGAACTATGATGTTAACCGTTCTTGGCCTAGAGCAATTTGAGGATGGGTGACCCACCGGGAAGTGGATACCAGGTGCGCACGAGTGAGGATAAAGTGCACAGAAAATACTAGTGTTGGTCTGTGGGGCCAGTCTAGAGATCATATTAAGCTGCCAGAAGTGACACCCTCAGGGCCAAGATGGAACGGGGTGCTATAAAGTGGTATCGGAGCCGATCCTCATGGTTAAATGGGTCTGTGCGGGTCAGTGGCGGGACATGTGGAGCATGGCGCGTGTGGCCCAGAGTGGACATAGCATGGCACATATGCTAACACTGGACGCACAGATGCGTGCCAAGAGGAGACGTTCCTAGGGTGTGCTTGATCAATGAGGGCATCGATCTTCTAAAGGGTGGCTGTATGTGAGATCTAGGCACAATGCTTAATATGATTGATAGGATACTCATGCCAACAAGTTGTAACTTATTTTCCGGAAGCTCATCCAAAAAGAACTCTGATGTTAAGCATGCTTGGACCAACGCAATTTTATGATGGGTGACCGACCGAGAAGTGGGTACCGAGTGCGCACGAGTGAGGACAAAGTGCATAGAAAAGACTAGTGTTGGTCTGCGGGGACAGTCTAGAGATCCTATTAAGCTGCTAGGAGTGACACCCTCGGGGCCAAGAGGGAACGAGGGCAAAGTGCATAAAAAAGACTAGTGTTGGTCTATGGGTCCAGTCTAGAGATCCTATTAAGCTGTCAGGAGTGACACCCCCGGGGCCAAGAGGGAACGAGGTTCTACACATGGTCTAGAATTATCTACAAGTAGAATAGAAGGATGTCAGTATTACATAGGCATTTAAATATGCTAAGAGAAGATTTCCTGGCCTATGCTTTTTAGAAGTAATGATATTGGCTTGCTGGAATATTTGGAAACTGGGAAATGGTTTGGTTTTTAAAAATGAAATGCCCACATTCAGGGGTTTGAAGGCTGGCTTCATTTATTTTTTGACCTTGCTTAAGCATAGGTTGAACAAAAAAGTTAAGGTCATGTTGTCATCATGGCTTGACAGTTTGCCTTAGGAGTTAGGGTTTATGGCCTTATACATAGTTCTTTCTTTGTTTTCCCTTTTTTCTTTTTTTCTATAAATAATTGTTAAACTTGTTCCTGCTATTTTTTGTCACTAAAGGGCTGTGGGGGACTCCCTACGGTAGAAAAGTTCAAAAAAAACAACTAGAACATTAGCAATTTATAAACAAATATTATTGTAATGCAACACCAGTCCATGGCAAACTACAATATTCATTTTGTACTTCAGGTCTTCTACCAAATGTCCTATGAGGATAATTACTAAGTGTTTACTATAGGTTAATGCCAGGTCTAACAACAAGTTTAACTGGACTTAAACTAGCGGCAAGTATAAATAGTACCACACAACAATCTTAATAAGAAAAATGTCCTTCTTTTTCAGTGAACCAGGTTTGTAGTTCTAGATTAGCTCCAAATGAACCGAGACTAAAGAAACAACTGAAATTTATCCAACAAATTAGTGAATGATGCCACTAAAATGCCCTTCTTGACTATTCTTGGTATGTTTCTTGAATAGGGGAAACAGAGATTCTCACCTGCGGGATGATGGATGCGTGCTCACCGCGGACAAAGTCGCCAGCGGCGATGTGGATAAGTGCCTAGAGCTATGGTTGAGCGTGACGGGGGCTAGCATGCAGCACAAGGCACTCCCCTAGCCCGCCATCTCCTATCCATGCTTCGGTGGCGTCTATGAGAAAAAGGATGGCGAACTAGAGCTTCTCCTTTCCGCCAGAGAGCATATCGATTAGCTCTGCTTGCATATCCAGCAAGGCAGCATGGAGAAACAAGGCGGCAGTCTATTGGACAAAAAAGTTCAACCTTAGGTGGTGGTGCCTTCGTACTATGCAATAGCATGGGAGCTAGGCACCGACAGTGCAACATGGGGGAAGCGGTGGTGTGGGCGGGGGGGGGGGTTAGCGTCGTGGGGTGGAGACTGCAGTGGTGTGGGGCGATGGTGACATCGGCGGAGTAGATCAGGCGACGAGTGAGGAAGGAGACTGTGGACTAGGTGGTTTTTCATAGATTGTATGGGGACCTTTTTGCAAAATGGTCGGCGCGTGGAGGGAGTACTAAATTTGCGTGCTCTTCGGTCTACAGACCCAAAACCTACTTGGAGTGTCAGGATCCTGCTATCCACCCAGATCTGGCGTGACTTCCCCTAGTTATGTTCAGCTACGGGGAACGCGTATGCGGACACCACAAACGACGATAGGGTCATGGATGGATTGAATCTCACTCTGATAGCCTAAAATAACATCGGTAGCTCAAATGCTATCAACACAGGTGATTGGAACACGAAGAAAATCGATGGGGATTGCTTGAGCGAACCCGAGGCCAAAACATCACTACAGGTAGGTGTGTTCGAATTATACTGTATTCGTATTCAGAAGATTAATAATGGTCGTGATAATATTGGAGGTGGAGTCCGAACTTGGTACCTATACGACAGAGAGAATACATGCGGGATCGGGGTGTGTCTAGTCGTACGAGCGGGTGGAGCTAGCTCTGATCGATCGCGATTATGAGGTGGTTTGTATAGGCTAGTCACAACTCTTGTATTCCATGAAAGCTGGGACTTTGTTCAAACATATCAGGTGCATCATTGGTGTTTGTTAAATAACTAAAACATTGGACAATACAAGAAAATATTACTTGTTAAATTGGAAAAGTTACACACGCATATCTGCCATGCATTTGTTATTCCCTCCGACCCATATTAGTTGAGACAAATTTGTCTAAATTTGAATGTATCTAGCATTAAAATTTGACTAGATATATTTATATCTAGATAAATCTAAATCAAATAATATAGATCAAAGGAAATAACAGATTATTTTCCTTTTTTTTATTACAAACGATCGCCTCTACGTTAAGAAGATGTACAGCTCGCAACTGGTCTTGTATACGTTCATGACTGGTGTTCATGATCCAGTCTGTACAAACCGCCTCAAACCATTCGGTCGTACGATTCCGTCTGAGCTTCTATCCGTAGCTTTTTTTCCCGGAGAGATCTTCTATACGTACCTAGTAAGGGTGGAGTAAGGACTCCACCCGGTATCAACCACGATCCATACTCGCTATCTACCTAATTTCTTTTCTAGGGGGACACCGAAGCAAGGGTCATGTGGTAAATATCTGAATTCGTTTTACAAATACAAATATAATAGTGTGGTACTGAATTTTGAAGCTAATGTGGATGTGAAGATGGATATATCCGTTTTTCAAATAAAATTATGCCATCTTATTTTAGTAATTCTAGCCCAATATGCCAATTATCGAACCTAAAGAAACTAATAGTGGTCAAATGTTTTTCTATGATTGAATTGGAAACTATGGTGTTGAAAGTGTTCCCCGTGATAGCACGGTTCTGATAATTCCCAACTTATAAGTGCAAGCATATACAACATAGATAACACAATGGTTCAAGATTATTAGGTGCAAAAAAGTAAAGTGTGCCATCAAGTTTGTGAGAGCTTTAATCACTAATTTTCACTTAACAAGTTTAATTTGGAAGATAGGTAGAAACATGAATATACTTGGAATGGTGTAACACACCATGCATAGGAATTTATAGTGGACTCTTTGGAATAACTTGGTTTCTTGAGAGTTGGATGCATGGGTAGAGCTTACTCGGTACAAGTGGAGGCTAGCAAAAGACTACAAGCGACCAACTAAGAGAGCAATAATGGCTATAATCATGCAGAGCGACAAAACATTATTAATTAAAGGATAAAGTGATATCACAAGTCAAAAACTAAATGATCATAGAGGCTAAGATGACTATTTCATAGTCATAACATGGTGTAATCATGTGCCAAATCAACCCAAACAAAGCATCAAAGGAGAATACCACAATGTTATGCTTTTGTATGCTAAAACAACGCTTGATTCTTTCAAGGCACATTAAGCAATCTCAATTGTTTGGAACAATTCATGATACAGCAATAATCACTAAGAATAAGGTCAAAGCAACATCTAACATGACATGATAAAGCCTAAGCCATAGTCAAAACAAGCTCCTTTTTGTACCACCTAAGCATGAAACTCTCTACTCTTTTCCAACACCAATCGACTTATTTGAAACAACTCACAAAGATAATAATCAATAAAGATCAGTGAGCTTGTCTCACAAATCTTCAAAGAAGAACTAAAAAGTTCTAAGAAAAAAGTAGAAGAAAACCAAAGCTAAACGCAGTGCTAGCAAAAGTGAACACTCACAGAACAATAAGAGTGAAAACTAGAGTGTTCTAAACAATGAAAACAGAGCGTGTATCTCTCCACAAGAAGTGTGCTGTAATCCAACCAACTTATTGCAGCAAACAAAATAAAATAAAACTAAATACAAAAACAAAGACGCTCCAAGAACAACACAATGGTGCATGAAGCAATAACAATAAAGTGTCTAGAAACAAGACCTGAGATTTTTATTGATGAAGAAGGGGATGCCTTGGGAATCCCCGAGCTTTGATGCTTGTAACTCTTCAATATTTCTTGGGGTGACACGGATGGTATCCCCAAGCTTGACATTTTTTCCATACTTCATCCCATCACATCATTCTTCCCCTACACTTGAAAATTTCCTTCATATAAAACTTCACACAATTCTTCATTAGCAACATTAGTGTATTCAAGATAATAAGCCCTTGGGTTTAGTTTCAACACAAATAAAACTTCCATAAAAACACAAGCTACTGTAGCAATTCCTTTAAAAATCTCACGTGATCAAGAGAACTCAAAAAGAAACAGGTAAAGAGGCAAATGCAAATAATGGCAGAAATCTGTCAAAACAGACCAGCGGGTAAAAACCGATTTTTTCGAAGACCTTCTGTTGCTCAAATCGAAAAGTGCTAAACTAACGAAAGTTAGATAATAACCTGGGTCATAATCTCAGAAAATTAAAGCTCAATCCTACATACTGGGATTTTTCACGAATTTTTATAGTGAAGCACAAAAATCTGTTTCGGGACAGCAACTTCCCCAAATCTTACTTCTCTCTCATTAGAGGTTATTCTTGGCACAAAAAGCAAACAAAAAGGATAAGGAGAGGTTATTATAGAAGTAATAACTTCCAATACTCAACAAAATAAAACCTAACGAAATTTGGGTTCTCTCCCAATAAGTACTTTTCTTTAACGCCTTTAAGTTAGGCTTGATAGTTTTGATGATGCTCACATAAGATATATGAATTTGAAGTAAAATAGAGCATCAAGAAGCAAATATAAAACAAATTTAAGTCTAACCCACTTCCTATGAAAAGTAATCTTGTAAAGAAACAAATCATGAAAGCACAAAGCAACAAGCATAGGAAAGCAAAACAAGTGCAGCTTCAAAATTTTCAACATAAAGAGGGGAAACTTAATATTATTGAGATACATAAAACCATGTTTCCCTCTCATAATAACTTTCAGTAGCACCATGAATAAAATTAACAATATAACAATCACATAAAACATTCTTACCATGAGCCACATGCATAAAATGATTATTACTCTCCACATAAGCATAGTCATCCTTATTAATTGTAGTGGGAGAAAATTCAACAAAATAGCTATCATTATCATTCTCATCACCATAATCATAAAATATAGGAGGCATATTGTAATCACAATTAATTTCCTCCTCAATAGTAGCTGGACTGAAAATATCATATTCATCATTGTAATCATCATATATTGGAGGTATAGTATCATCATAAGCAATAGAATACCTATCTTCCCAAGTGTGTTCATTTGTAAACATATCATCATTGGAAGGAACATAGATAACACTAATAGCACAACAATTATTAATATCATCATTTTCAAAATTGGTACCAAAGAGATTTTCAATATCAAAAGTAATGTGCTTTTCCTAATCATGATCACTACTATAGGTAATAGGCATAGGAACATCATCTAGTTCAGACTCATCCGCAAAAACTATGATAGAAGCAACATTCTTAGGGGAAGATACCGTTTCCTCTCTCATTTTACTCCTCTTCTTTTTCTTCTTCTCCTCTTTAGGAGGGAGAGGCTTGAAAGGAAGCTTCTCCACATACCCTGGTTTATTGTTAGAGACAATAGAAGAAAATTTGGAGGATTCCTCCTTTTCATTAATAAGAACAAAACTCATATCAGTCCTGTCATATTTTGGTAAAATATCATCTTTTATAAGATTTTGTATGTAAGTATTTGCATGGCAATTATCAACACAATAAAGATGACACCCATGCAGGACGCTATTCATACAAAAAGCACTCATGTCTACCAAAGAAGTTTTTCTTGATAACTCTTCACACCCCAAAAATAATGTAAGTTCATCATATTGATTATCATTGATCAGGTTATCACAATACAAACTTGCGGTATTATTATGGCCTGAGCATTGAAAATTGAAATGACCCACTTTAAAGAAAAGTTCACAAATAAAAGGATAGGGGGCACAATGTTTTTTACCAAGATTATTTAGAGCCTTATACCATGTTCTATTTTTTCATTCCAGTGGGTGATACGATATTCTTCTTCGATTTGATTATTTTCACAAGGTCTATGTATTCCACAAAAATTAACATGCTTATAAGAAACAATACTTTTAGAAGTTTGAGCATGTTTATTGCAATCATTAATAATAGTTTCATTTTTCATGCAAGTGTCTTTAAAAGGTTCATGATACATGTCCCACTTTTCTTTAGGAGCATTAATACGGGAAGCAAAGGCTCTACAATATTTAACAAGAATTTGAGGATCAAGACCATATTTAGCACTAAGCCCTTGAAAATCAGCAGTTTCAGTGAAAGACTTAATGCAATCATACTCATAGTTTATACATGGTTATTTACCTTTGTCTTTATCCCAACCTTCGGTATTGCTTTGAATTGTTTCAATAATATCCCACTTAACTTTGACCTCCTTACTTGTGAAGGATCCCTCTAAACAGGTATCTAGATAGTCCTTATAATATCCTGAAATCCTTGCATAAAAATTATTAATAATAATATTACTAGGGAGCTCATGAATGGGACATTTGAGCATTAGTGACTTCAGTCTCCCCCATGCTTGGGAAATACTTTCTCCATCATGAGGATGAAAATTATAAATATAATTCCTATCTTTATGAATTTCATGAGGAGGATAAAATTTGAGTAAAAGAGAGATTCAAGTTCCTTCCACTCCAACTGATGAGGATCATCTAGTAGCTCATAACACCCTTTCTTTGTCCCTAAGTGATAAAGAGAATAGCTTCCTCTTAACTTGGTCCATTGAAATACCTACACACTTGAACAACTCGCATAATTCATGTATAAAAAGTAAATAATCACCAGGATGGACAGTTCCATCTCCAAAATAGTGGTTATTCATAACACGTTCAACAATTTCCATAGGTATTTTAAAAGGGACACTTTCAGTATGTGGCTTTAAAATATCATGAGCATCATTAGAATTACCACATATGGGAGATAAAGTATCATCAGAGCAAATTTTCTTCCCTAAAGCTGGGGAACTAAAAAGATCTTTCTCATAAAAACTAGCTTCCCCAAGTTTAGACGTTTCCATAGTTTTAGCAATAATGGTGTTCAAAGAATTCATACTAATAAAATTGCTATTAGCATGCAAATAAAGTTCCATAGGTTTTTTAATTTTCTCTTCAAACACTTTATGTCCTAACTCAATATAAATACTATAAAGCTCTCTAATTTTGTTGTTGTTTTCCATTAAGCCTAATTAGTGAAAACAAGAAACAAAAAGATAAAATTGCAGAATCTAAAGGAAATAACTTCGAGCACTCACACACCAGCAACAGTGCTAGAAGATAGATTAGTAGCCAGAGGATGTGAGTAGCTTTTACCTTACCTCCCCGGCAACCGCGCCAGAAAATACTTTGATGGCATGTTGTTGACGTGGGAGCTTCTTCTTCTTTAATTCCCTGGCAACAGTGCCAGAAAAGAGCTTGATGTCTATGCACGCTTCTATTCTTTTAGACGATGTTGGCCTCCAAGTGCAGAGGTTTGTAGAATAGCAGCAAGTTTCCCTTAAGTGGATTACCCAAGGTTTATCGAACTCAGGAAGGAAGTGGTCAAAGGTATCCCTCTTAAGCAACCATGCAATCAAGATACAAGAAGTCTCTTGTGCCCCCAACACACCCAATACACTTGCCAGGTGTATAGGTGCACTAGTTCGGCGAAGAGATAGTGAAACACAAGTGGTATGGATGATTATAAGACAACGGTGCTAGAAAAAAGCTTGACAGGGAGGAAGGGACTAAAGGCAATCTGAAATAAAGATAGCAGCAAGCAAACATGTAACAGATCTAATTGTAAATGGTGTTTCAATGCTTAAAACAAGGCCTAGGGATCATACTTTCACTAGTGAACACTCTCATATAAATATCTTCTCTTCATGATACTACTCTGAACTACTCTCCGGTTGGATAACTCTAATCCACGGTAGGGCTATAACAGCACACCTCAAAGTTTGAATTCCCCATCTAGATAACCCCACGCTGTCACCTTGAGCGCTAGATGGTTCCAACAAACACCACAATTTCATAGAGACATCCAACTCAAAATATAACTCATGATAAGTATTTATGTATCTTTAGCCTAAGTGCCACACGGTGTGCACACTATCACTTTCACACACGTGGGGATAGCCAGAGATCTATTAAAGCACTTGAGTAGCAGAGTAGATCTACTTGATTACAAAGCTCATGATCACAATAAGATCACGCATAGAGAGAGATGAGCACATAGATAATGGTAGAGCCTTTAGCCTCGAGGAAGAACTACTCCCTCCTCATCATGGGGGAAATAGGCAGATTGGCTTTTGTCCCGTCCAATTTCGAGAATATTTATTTTTTAGCTTTTCTGAAACCAAAAACAACAGAAAACAGACAACTGGCACTGCGACATCTTGTCAATAGGTTAGTTCTAGAAAGTGTATAAAAATAACTCAAAGTATAGACAAAACATAACAAAGTTGATACAAAACAAGCATGGAGCATCAAAAATTATAGATACGTTTACGACGTATCACTTGACAGCTTGCCTTAGGAGTTAGGGCGTATGGCCTTGTACATAGTTCTTTCTTTGTTTTTTCTTTTTTTATTTTTTTTATGTAAATAATTGTTAAAGTTGTTCCTGCTATTTTTTGTCACTAAAGGGTTGTGGGGGACTCCCCTACGGTAGAAAGGTTAAAAAAACTAGACCATTAGCAATTTATAAACAAATATTATTGTAATGCAACACTAGTCCATGGCAAAATACAATATTGTTGTTCCATTTTCTACTTTAGTTCTTCTACCAAATGTCTTGTGAGGATAATTACTAAGTGTTTACTATAGGTTAGTATCGGTTCTAACAACAAGTTTGACTGGACTTAAACTAGCGGTAAGTATAAATAGTACCACACAACAATCTTAATAAGAAAAATGTCCTTTTTCAGTGAACCAGGTTTGTAGTTCTAGATTAGCTCCAAATGAACTGAGACTAAAGAAACAACAGAAATTTATCCAACAAATTACTGAATGATGCCACTAAAATGCCCTTCTTGACTATTCTTGGACTGTTTCTTGAATAGGGGAAACGGAAATTCTCACCTGCGGGCTGATGGATGTGAGCTCGCCGCTGACAAAGTCACCAGCGGCAATGTGGATAAGTTCCTAGAGCTATGACTGAGCGCGATGGGGGCTGGCGTGCAGCACGAGGCACTCCCCTAGCCCGCCATCTCCTCTCCATTATTTGGTGGCGTCTGTGAGAACAAGGATGGCGACCTGGAGCTGCTCCGTGCCGCCAGAGAGCACCTCGATTAGCTCTGCTTGCATATCCAGCAAGGCGGCATGGAGAAACAAGGCGGCAGTCTATTGGACAAAAATGTTCAACATTAGGTGGTGGTGCCTTCGTAGTAGGCAGCAGCATGGGAGCTAGGCACCGACAGTGTAACATGGGGGAAGTGGCGGTGTGAGCGGGAGGGTTTAGCGTCATGGGGTGGAGAGTGCAGTGGTGTGGGGCGAGGATGACATCGGCGGAGTAGAGCCAGCGACGAGTGAGGAAGGAGACTGTGCGGACTGGGTGGTTTTTCATGGATTGTATGGGGACTTTTTTGCAAAATGGTCGGCATGTGGAGGGAGTACTAAATTTGCGTGCTCTTCGGTCTACGGGCCCAAAACCTACTTGGAGTGTCAGGATCCTGCTATCCATCCAGATCTGGCGTGACTTCCCCTAGTTATGTTCAGCTACGGGGAACGCGTATGCGGACACCACAAATGACGATAGGGTGGAAGGATCGAATCTCACTCTGATAGCCTAAAATAACGTCGGTAGCTCAAATACTATCAGCACGGGTGATTGGAACACAGAGAAAATCGACGGGGATTGCTTGAGCGAACCCGAGGCCAAAACATCACTACATGTAGGTGTCAGAACTAGTAGTGCATAGTTCGAATTATAATGTATTCGTATTCAGAAAATTAATAATGGTCGTGGTAATATCGGAATCCGTACAAACATGAAAATGGATGTGGTAAATATCCGATTTCGTTTTACAAATACAATATAATAGTGTGGTATTGAATTTTGAAGGTAATGTGGATGTGAAAATGGATATATATCCGTTTTTTGAATAAAATTATCATCTTATTTTAGTAATTCTAGCCTGATATGCTAATTATCGAACCTAAAGAAACTAATAGTGGTCAAATGTTTTTCTATGATTGAATTGGAAACTATTGTGTATTATATTAGTATTACTTATCTCTAATAGTTGATACACTATAAGACATAAGTCTATTATTTAGTTATTCTTATCTGTTCGAATTGAGAAAATATCTACATCCTTATTCGAGAACATCTGTGTTCGTACTTGTATTTGTTTAGAAAATATGAAAACTGAGGTGGTTCCAGGCACGACGCAGGAAAATTATGAACCCTGATGCAATTAGCAGAGGTAATGGCCCAAGAAACATCGCCAGCGAGATAAGAGTCGGAAGACACCTGCGCAATTTGTAGCGCCATGTCCCAGAGCCAGAAGTGAGCGCATGTGGTTGGAGATGGCCGATAGTTTCGGTGTGTAGGGAGTAGGGACCCCCAAGGGCTTTGTTACGGTTTCCTTTTCTTTGGTGGGTGTTCTTTCAGCAAAGTTGCTATGCAATTGTCTAGTTTTCCGAGAGGCTCCGAGTTTCATAATCTCCTTTTAGATTAACGAAAAATAACACGGTTATTTCAAAATCCAGAGTGCTTGTTTTTCGAAAGAGTTAGCAACATGTTAACCTACTAGCGCCAGATTGATATTTTTGTAACCCTCCCTCATAGTTGAGTAATAAAATGTCGAGACGAACAAGAAAAACCTTTCCTTTTCTTCGGAAGTAGTAAAAAAATCGCCAAGATTGACATTTGCAGGAGCTAAGGAGAACTCCATTCCCATGATGTGGCATGCATGCGAGGAGAAGGCATGTTGCTCCTAGCATGGTGGCTCCTTTTCTCCTGCTGTCCTGAAACCTCGGAGCTAGCAGGAGAGAGTCGAGAGAATAGGGAGCAAAGTGGAGCGAGGATTCGGGCGTCAGATTAGGCGAGCAAAAAGAAACAACAAGATACGATCCCATCATCCCCCCCTCAGACGACGGAGGCAGAATGGACCAAAATAACCCAAATTCAAAAGGATTTCACGAAATGACCCATCCGGAAAACTATTTCACTGGCACTAACCCTTTTTGTAGCGCCTAACAGCAAGGCGCTACACTCTACAGTGTAGCGCCTATCAGCTAGGCGCTATGCCCCCTGCCAGCGTGGCACCGTCTGGCCCCTCCCTGGCCCCACCCCGCCGTGTGACGCCCAGGCGCTACGCCTGGGGCGACTAACGCCCAGGCGCTATGCCTCAGGTGAAGTACGGGAAGGCATGGAAGGCTAAGCAAGCCGCATTCAAGATGTTGTACGGTGATTGGGAGGAATCTTATAACCGAATCCCAAGGTTGTTGGGAGCGATGGCCGATGCTAACCCGGGCATGGTTCATGTGGTTGAACCTTTGGGGAACAAGACAAGGATTGTAAACGGAAGAACCGTTCGAGTTTTTGGCCGTGCATTTTGGGCTTTCGAGCAATGTGTTCAGGCATTTGAACATTGTAGGCCGGTCATCTCCGTTGATGGCACCTTTTTGACCGGTCAATTCAAGGGCACTATCTTGATTGCAATAGCCAATGATGCCAACAACCGGTTGATTCCTTTGGCCTTTGCTTTGGTAGAGGTGGAAAACAATGATAATTGGGAGTGGTTCTTCCATCTTTTAAGAACCAAGATATTAACCCCTCATAGGGAAATATGTGTCATCTCGGACCGTCATCAAGGAATTCTTAAAGCGGTGGACCAACATATTCCCGGGCATGCTCCGTTGCACCATCGTTGGTGCATGAGACACTTTTGTTCAAACTTCTATAGGGCATGCAAGAGCAAGGATTTGGCCGATGATCTACAAGATTGTTGCCTCGCTTTCACGGAACGTCGTTTCTCAAACTTGTACAACAAATTGCTCTTCAACAAAGAGCTCGATGCGGGTGGTCGAGAGTTTCTCGATAGGAGCATTGGAGAAAGAACAAAGTGGGCACGGGCATTCGATGACGGTGGCGAATGGGTCAAATGACAAGCAACATGGCAGAGGCCTTCAACAAGTTGCTCAAAGGTGTCCGTGCATTGCCCGTCACGGCAATAGTCCGTTATACATTCGACATGATGAATGGGTATTTTCTTAAATACTCAGAGGAAACGGACCGGCAGATTGCGGGGGACTACAAGAACAAGCACAAATACAAGTACCCACCTAAGGTTGATGATTGGATGCAATTTCAGACAAAGAAAGCGGATGCCCAAGTTGTCACGGAGTATGACAACGACGAGCTAATTTACCAAGTTACGGAGCCTGGAGGTACAACGGCTGATGGTGTCCAACACGGAGGCCGAGCTTTCAAGGTCTCGCTCAAGACTTGTGAGTGCACATGCGGAAGGCCATCATTGCTTCATCTTGCTTGCTCGCACTTGCTCGTCGCGTCTCGCCGTCGCCATTTGGATTACAATAATCCGCTCACGGTGAGAGAGGCTGAGTTCTCCATTGAGACTACTAAGAAGACATGGGCTCCTAGATTTCATCCATATTTGGACCAATCAAAATGGCCGGAGTACCATGGGATTCAACTATGGCCCGATCCGAAATGGAAAGTGATTAAACGTGGAAGACGCAAGACAAAACGCTTTAGGAGCGACATGGATGGATGGGGCCGTGGTGCTCGAGAAACGGGCAATGACCAATTCCAAGAGCCTCGTGAGAGAGCCCGGTGTGGAACATGCAATGGTGAAGGGCACAATGCAAGAAAGTGTTCTCAAAGGAAAAGAGCAAAAGGAAATGAAGCAAGCACTAGCCAACCAAGTGGTAGCCAACAAGCTCCTAGCCAACCAAGAACTAGCCAACAAGCTCCTAGCCAACCAAGAACTAGCCAACAAGCTCCTAGCCAACCAAGAACTAGCCAACAAGCTCCTATACAACAAGCTCCTAGACAACAAAGAGGTCGATCACTTGGGCTTAGAAGAGGAAGAGGGCGTGGCGGTTTTAACCCGTCTAGTATGTTAGGTTACTTGGCAGGACCAAATCCTTATGTTAATAGGTACGGATGGAATATTCATACTTGCACCCTTATGTTACTACCTACTATGCTTATTTCATTGAATCAATTATTGTTCACATTCATTGCATCCTTTACTAACTTGTAGCTTTTGTTCTTATAATAGGTATGGCGACTCATCCCAACAAGGGCAATGATGGGGACGGTGAACTACTCGCTATCTGGCGAATGCTATGAAGGTGGTGGAAGAGAGGAAGAGGAAGGAGAAAGAAGAAGAGAAGAAGAGGAAGGAGGAAGAAGAAGAAGAAGAGGAAGGCATTTGAAGAGGTAGTTCAACTTGCTCGAGAGTTGGCGAAGAAGAAGGACGAAGAGGACGAGAGAAAGAAGAAAAAGGAAGAGGAAGAGAGGAAGAAGAAAAGGGAGAAGGAAGAGGAAGAGAGGAAGAGGCAAAAGGAGAAGGAAGAGGAAGAGAGGAAGAGGCAAAAGGAGAAGGACGAGGAAGAGAGGAAGATGAGGGCCAATGCTAGGCCACCTTGCGCCGACCAAGAGGAAAGGCCACGGAAGGCGTTTCGTACTTCTGAGGCCCATGGGAAGGAGGTTCCTATTTGTTGGTGTGGAACCGATTGCACTGTTAAGGAATCCCAAGACTACTTATCCGATAGTTGGGGAAAGAAGTTCTTCATGTGTGCCAACTACAACCGCTCTCCCGAGCGTAGCCGCAACCCATACGACAAGCCACGGGTATGCTCAAAGCTTTTTAGTTCTTCATGTGTCCCAAACTATTCCATAGCATATCCTCTAACATGCACTATTTTTTGTAGTCTCCCCCTCCGGTATGCAGGTACTACACTTGGATAGACCTTGAGCAACCTCGATCCAACAAGGCTATCCAAGAGATAGATTTTGCCATAAGAAGAAGTCGCTTCCAAGAACGGCTGCGTGACGAGGACATGGCGAGGAAGCGCAAGGAACGTAATGACGAGATCCGCAGGAAAGAGGAGGAAGAGGAGCGCAAAGCTAAGGAGGCTCGTGCTGCGGAGAGGGAAAGGCTTCGTCAAGAGGCGTATGCTCCATGGAGGAAGAGGAAGAGAAGAAGAGGAAGGGCAAAGGACCTATGCTTTAGAACACCATGTTTGAGATGCTTAAGGGCAAGAACTATTAGTGTGATGTCGAACTATTAGTATGTAAAGCCCCTTAAGGGCAAGAACACCATGTTTGAGATGCTTCTATTTGAGTATGTCATGAACTGCTATTCCTCGTTTTTTATTTGCCTTGTGTAATGTTTGTCATGTTAAAGTCTTAAAACAGGGAAATGTTTGGTCTGAACAGAGTTTCAAGGCATAGCGCCTAGCAGAACGGCGCTACACAAGCATAGCGCCTGTCTGCTAGGCGCTATGCTAGCAGATTTCTTCTGCTCCGAAACTAACAGGAGCATACTGAGAGCAAATCGAGAGTTCGCTGGCGGAGAAAATCTCTAAGTCAGGGTGTAGCGCCTGTCTGATAGGCGCTATGATCTGAGGTGTAGCGCCTATCAGACAGGCGCTACACCCTGACTTAGAGATTTCCTCCGCCAGCGAACTCTCGATTTGCTCAAGATGCTCTGTTGAGCATCTGCTACATAGCGCCTAGCAGCTATGCTTGTAGCTGCTCGCTAGGCGCTATGCTAGCAGATTTCGTCTGTCCAGAATTAATCTCGGGGAAAACTCTAGGTCAATGTAATCTCAAACAACACTTGTTATACTAGTTTAAAGCAACATATACTCAAATAACATCAATATAATCTCAAACAACATCAACTAATTGTCATACATCAACATAGTCTCAAACAACATCAACGTAGTGCCAATACATGAACATAGTCTTAAACAACATCAACATAGTGCCATACATCAACCCATACATAGTCTCCAACCTAGTGCATCATCATCAACATGACCTACTTTCGTCCACGCGTCCTTGGGCCTCGGCCCCTCCTTGGAGGTATCTTCTTTGTCACCTCCTCTTCTTGCGACTCATCTTCATCATCATACTGTAGGCCTCTCGTCCTCCTAGTCGCTCTTGACCTCCGTGGCGGCTCGTCCTCGACAACATTGGCCTTTCCCTTGTTACGGAAGTCATCCGGCGTCCAGCGATTGAACTGTTTCCTTGGCCCGGTGGTATGCGGAACGAATCCGGTACTCCTCCTCAGTCTCATTCTCCATATGAGGCAGCTACATGTAAGATTGTATGGCTATGAGAAATGCATGGGAAACAGAAAGCACTAAATGCATGTAAGGTTGTCCCATACCTCATCTTCCGAACGAATCGCCGAAGTGGTGTCATCCTCAACATCATCCTGAAGATGGGCCGACGGATCAGTAGTCGACTTGGACCTAGAACCAGACGGGGTTGTGTACTCGGGATCGCGGCAACCTAGCACGTTAGATAAGCGACGCATCTTTTGGGCCGAACGCTGTAACAAATAACAACATAAGTCAAAACAAGAACATGCCTATCTTGAGGAAGTCTCGCATCCATACCTTAAGGAAGTCTCGTATCATGCCTTCTCCCTTTTTCCCCTTAGGGGCAAAAAGAATCGCCTCGGCATCGTCGGCATATTTCTTTACCTCCGTTCTCTACAGAGTCAAGAACAAGAACATGTTAGGCAAGAAAGAGATGAGAGTGCAAGGAAAGTAATGCGAAGGCAACGATAACTTTACCGCAAAGTTGAGTGAGGAAGAAAGCGGGATGTCGGTCCCCTCCCTGACCTGCCGGTTGTACTGAGTGTAGGCAAGTTCATCGAACTGGACTGGCTCCTCCAATATTTCTTCCTCGTAGGACGGCAAATGGAGACACGGTACTACCAAGAAACCAATGGATGTAGTTGTTAAATGCAAGCGGGCAATGTGCTCTTCCATTCCATTCCGTTAAATCGAGCATTATCCACACAAATGAGGAAATCCATGGCGTGCCTCCTATGATGGTGATCCCAATTCTTGATCTTCCTCTGCCTCTTTCTGTCCAACCTAAACAACAACAAAGAACCTTGTTAGTACCATACAAAGCAATTGAGCACAAGTTCTCATGCTAACTAACCGATGAAGCTCCTTGTCGGTGTCCTTCCACACGGAGGGTTGCCTTGAAACAACCCGAATCGCCTCATCACCCGTTGTGGCATATGAAACTCAACCGCCCAATTGCAAATCAATGGGCAGACATGAGCCGTAGAGATTGTTCCTCCAAGCACTTGGGTTAATATCAAACCCGGAGCAATACCAAACTTCCCCCACAACCATAAGGCTCCCACTCCACCGCAACATATCACAAGAACATGTTTGGTATCGATTTTGACTCGTGAAGTAAATATTATGGATAGTGACGTATAGATAAACATCTACCGCTTCGCGTAATCGCATCAAACTCGTTCGTGTACTTGAGGTACATGGCATCAACATCGCTTGTCATCTCCGATACCACGTCCCACTTGTAAGCCCAAGTCGGTGGCGTGAGGGTTTCTATTATACGATGGCCAAGGATGGTGGCCCCTCTTTGGGACGACCAAGTAAGCGTTCCCAGCTCCATATCGAGAGAAGAACCATAGCACCACCTATTCCGGGCAGATTCGCGCCCTCACGATGCATCGTCCAACGCAAGTGAACAAAAACGAGGTAAGTATAGCATATGTGTGGACTCGACATATACAAATGAATGTAGAGTGCACATGTGATTACCTGCCGGTACAAGTAGGCAAGAGCCGCCGAACCCCAGCTGATATTGCTATCCCAGTTTGCTAGTGCCTTGAGCCACATCCACTGAGCGGTCCTACCTCCGCTGTCAGCAAACAGAGTCCTAGAAAGGACATACCACACGTACACACGAGCATGTGTCTCGATCACCTCAACCTCGGCGGGGTTCGGGCATTCACTAAAGTTAGACACGATCCACGCATATGTCGCGCCTGCTGGGACTCTATCTTTGCTCTTATCTTCAAGTTCTACAGGAGCCATGCCAATAAGTAGCTCCATCGCATTGCGCCACCCATCGGAATCTGTGCTCATACAGAGAGGCTCCCCCGCGATAGGAAGTCCAAAGATCATGGAAACATCCTGAAGAGTAGGAGTGATCTCGCCGGTCCGGAGGTGGAAAGTGTGCGTCTCCGGCCTCCACCGGTCGACAAGTGCGGTGATAGCAGCGTTGAGGTTCGTCGGCCGACGGCTCACAAGCGTGATGAAAGGGAGGAGGCCTAGCCGCTTGATGTACTCGGTGTACCGCTCGTCTGACATGTCATTCAAGACGCGCCATGAGACCGAATCTTGAGGGACGAAGCCTCTGTATACATACAAGATCGAACATTATGCTTTTTCCAACATAATTGAATCAATAGAAAAATAAAATCAAAGAAGTTCGACCATGGTTTTATTACCATATGCTTCTCCGCCATCAAGTATGCCCGGTGTTGATGATCATAGTAATCTTCAAGTAGCCACACCATCCTACATATATATTCCAAACATCAATAAAATGTGTGTGGTATGTGGCCATTGTTTGAATTTATACAATAAACTACAAAAGAATATGATAGCATATTATTCAAACATCCATACAAATGCATATAAAACCATCATACACAATGCAAATCAACAACACACTTTCATTCCCCATCAAATATAACTTCCAAATAACCAAAAACATGCACAAATAGTCCATATTATGAATCCAACTACATCTAGGGTTTGAGGATAATGTGCAAGATTGATTGGATGAAAGAGAGGGAAAAGGAGGGGAATACCTTGAGGGAGGGATGGGGAAGCAAATCCACGGTGAAATTCCTCAGATCTGTTGGATTTGAGGTGGGGATTTGAGAGGGAGGGGAGGAGGAACCGCCGGCCTCCTCTATGTGTTCTTCTCTGTGCCTGGGAGTGAATGGGGAGGGGTGGGGAGGGGGCTGGCGCGCGACAGGCTAAGTCTCAAAGTGTAGCGCCTAGCAGAAAGGCGCTACACATTAAAGTGTAGCGCCTATCAGATAGGCGCTACACCTGAGGCATAGCGCCTGGGCGTTAGTCGCCCAGCGTAGCCTGGCGTCCTGCAGCGGGTGGGGCAGGGGAGGCCGACGGTGCCACGTTGGCGGGGCATAGCGCCTTCGATAGGCGCTACACTGTAGAGTGTAGCGCCTTGCTGTTAGGCGCTACAAAAAGGGTTAGTGCCAGTGAAATAGTTTTCCGGATGGGTCATTTCGTGAAATCCTTTTGAATTTGGGTTATTTTGGTCCATTCTGATTCAAACAGAGCAAACAATAACATATACACACACTTGACAAGATGAAGTACGTCCTCCGGATGAAATTTCGAGCTTCCAACAACGAGGCCGAGTATGAGGCCCTCATCCACGGCATGAGGATGGCCAAGATCTGCAGCCAAACGCGCCTGGTCATCTACGGTGACTTGAACCTCGCCGTCCAGTAGACAATGAACAAGTGTGACGCACACGCAGCCAACATGATTGCGTACCGCACACTCTACAACGCACTCAAAGGAGACTTTGACGGCTGCGAGCTTCGGCACGTCGGGAGAGAAAGCAACGAAGAGGCGGACTCGCCATATCGGCTCCACCTGCGCACGGGTGCCACCAGGTGTGTTCCTCGAACAGATCTGCGTGCCATCCATTAAAAGGAAATTCCCAAAGGGATCACCCGAAGAAGCAGAACACTCGGGGACTGCGCTACCCGAAGGACATGAAGGACCAGAAAAGCTCGACACAGAGGTCACAGTGGTCAACCTGATGCAAGTCATGGCAGTCAAAGAAACATGGACACAGCCATACCTCCGGTATCTGATAGACGGGGAGCTGCCTGACAGACCGACAGATGCCCGACGCATATCTCGCCGGTCCAAGGCCTTCACCATCATCAATGGCGAGTTGTACAAGCGCAGAATTTCGGGTGTACTCCAAAGGTGCGTTACCATCGGTGATGGCAAAACCATCCTCCAAGACATCCACGAGGGCATCTTTGGCCATCACGCGGGCAGCCGCGCCCTTGTTGCCAAAGATCTACGAGCTGGGTTCTACTGGCCAACGGCCATGAACAACGCCAAGGACATCGTCCGAAGGTGCAACGGGTGCTAGAGGTTCGCAGATAAACCACACGCGCTAGCATCGGATCTCAAGCCCATACCCCTAGCTCGTCCCTTCGCCCAATGGGGCCTCGACATGATAGGCAAACTGCCAAAGTCCTCTAAAGGAGGCCACGTCTACCTCCTGGTTGCAGTCAACAAATTCACCAAGTGGATCGAGGCCATGACCGTTACTAACCAAAAGGGCAAAACAGCCGTAAAATTCTTCGAATCCATAGTCTACAGGTTCAGCGTGACGCACAGCATCATCACCGACAATGGGTCGAACTTCATCTCCAAAGAATTCCAGGACTTCTGCGAAGACCTCGGAATCAACATTACATACGCCTCTGTGGCGCACCCGCAAAAAACGGGCAGGTCGAAAAGGCCAACGGTCTCATCGGCGGCGGCATCAAGAAATGCCTAATGAGCCCACTCCAGCGACTCGCAAGAGCCTGGACACAAGAGCTACCCTCCGTCCTCTGGAGCCTACGCACTACACCAAACAGCTCAACTGGCTACACGCCTTTCTTCATGGTGCACGGAGCCGAAGCCGTGCTACCCGCAGAGGTGCGCCACAAGGCCCCACGGGTTGTCACCTACAGCGAAGCCGAATCGACGGCCGCACTCGATGACGCCATCGACACACTCGACGAGGCACGTGACATAGTTGTGGCTCGATCGGTGATCTATCAGCGAGCCTCCGAACTATCACAGACCTTCGGTGCGCCCAAGGTCCTTCGTCGAAGGAGACCTAGTCTTATGACTCAAGCAAGAGCGACCAGAAGAAGGTCGAGTCACCACAGGAAGGACCCTCGTCGTCGAGGTCATCCCAGGTGGCGCCTATCGCCTCAAGCACGTGGAGTCTAGAGTAGCATACTCCAAACCATGGAACGTCGCACAACTGCGACGCTTCTACCCCTATCTACCCCCTCTTTTTACTTTCAATAAGGCTATTCAGCCAAGGCTACTCAGCCGAACAATGTACCTCCTCATTACGATATGAATAAAGCTAAGTGTCTCGCCCCAAAAATTTATCTATTATTCGCATTTTCTTCATGTTACAACACACTCGAGGGCATAACATGTGTACCTCCTCGTCGACTGAGGATAACGCGTGTACACCTGAGTAGTTGACCACGTCAGGCTAACGAAAAGGGCACGCATACAAACAAAGCACCACGTGCTAACAACAATCAACCTTTACAGCAAAGGGCATAACACGCGCAGTTGAATACATACAAATTTTACATCTATCTTTTTACAGGTCCTACCTATTCGAAGAATCACTGCGCGCTGCTCAAAGAGATCTACAATTTGTTCAAGACATCGCCTTACAGCAAGATAACATGGACGCATGTACCACATGCCACCATCCGTCAAGAGGGCCCACCGCCACAAAGATAAGATCAACATCGAGCGATCGTACCGAGGGAAAGCGCAGCCTTCACCCCTGCAACAAGCTGATGCCCCACTAGATCCCTGACATGATGCACATCCCGAAACTTTGCCAGCAGGCCCCATAGAATCGATGGTGCCTCATCCAGGGGAAACATCACGTGTGTAATTGACGCCAAGGAAGTCTTCGCTTGCCGCAGCACCCGCGACACCTGGTGAACACGATCATGCACAGTCGCGAGGACCATAGCACGATCACGATCCATCCAGAAAAAGCCGCCGGCCTCCATGTCCTGCCGGGTCAAGCAATTGATCTGAACAGAAACACGCTCTTTTTCCTCCTTGGGAACAAGGTTAGCACCTGCAACAACTGAAAAGTAAGATGACAATCCAACAGGCGCATCCGAAAAATGAGCAGCAGCTCGAGGAAACTCATATTGAACTCATTCGGCCAAACGCCACAACTCCCCCATCAGATACTCCTCCTTGGCAGCGCCCCGCTCCGCCTTCGACTTCCAAACATTCGCGTGGCCTCGAACGCCAAGCAACTCTTTCTCAAGACTACGGATGCAGTCACTAAGAAACACAAGCTGCAACGCATCACCCAAGGATGGTTGCAGCTACGGCGCAGACGAAGTATCAATGGGATCATCACCCGAAGGCCCCTAGAGGAAAAGAAGGCAAGGATATGAACAAACGCACGAATAAGCAAATAGCTCAGAAATTCATTATATACAGCAAAAGCCACTGCGTGGCACAAGGAGTGTTCATAGATACATTACAACAAAAGAAACAAAAGCTATCCTACAACTACAAGGCCTAAGAAGCTGCATCCTGAGTGGACTCGGAGCCGGATTGCCTGCTTTTGGCCTCCCCCTGCTGCCTCACCGCGTACTCCACCAGCAAGTCAATCAACTTCAGCCCATAGCATTTACAATGGGAAGCGTAGAGGGAAAAGGCTACCTCAGATCCGTTGGCAGCCGCCGGCATCTGGGAGGTGACCTGATGAAGATCCAGCTCTGCTCCAGACTCCATGGCCATCGCCAGCCCCATGGACGCACCAATGCCTTTCTGCTTGCGCTTGTACGCCATAGACGCCTCGACCGACACAGCATCCACCAGCATATAGACATCGTCGAGGGCGACGCCCTTGGGGACGAGCTCCTTGTAGAAGCGCCGGAGAACCTCCTTGGCGTTGGCAAGCGAGCCGGCCATGGTACTGCAGCGGTCTTCGACAGCCACAGTGGCATCATCCAGAGCACTCCCGTGCTCCAGGACACCACGGTCAAACTCGATGCCCGCGGCATCTAGATGAACGGAAGAAGCAAAGTGAAAACCAAAACGAAGCTAGAAAGACAAGGAAGCCAAAAGGAACAGACGAAACTACTCACCCAAAATAGACTTGGCAGCGGCCATCAGATTGCGGCTACCTCCTTCTCACGCGAGGCCGCAGCGGTGGCGAGCTGCTCCTCGCGATCCGTGGCCTCTTGCTGCAGGCGCGCCTTGGCCGCAGCCGCGTCGGCTAGTTCCTGCTCAAGGCTCTCCTTAGCGCGGCATCTTGACTTTTTCTCCGCCCGAGGCTCTTTTGAGAGCATCAAGCTCATGAGGCGTGTTGTTCTCGTCTGCAACAAAGAACAAGCATGAGATTCAGCAGCAAGCAAGCAGCCGAAGAAGCTGAAGATAGATAAAAACACACGAACATTGGAGCCACTGAAGGCTAGCCTCCAATGCCAGATGCTGCTTCACCAGCTAATTGACACCCTACAAAAGGATGCAAGAAGATGAAACTTGTCAGGAAAAAGGCTCGGGGGATGCGCCCAAGGAAACGAGCAAAACAAATCACGCACACGAAAAGCGCTTGGGGGCTCCCCCCGAGGCACGTACAAAAAAGAAAGGCATGATTAGCAGATCATCCGACAAATGCTCAGGGGCTCCCCCCGAGACACAAAACAAAAAATGATCAGCAGATCATCCGAAAAAATGCTCGGGGGCTCCCCCCGCGGCAAGAACAAAAGCACTTATGTGGTCAGGCGGCGACTCCGAAAGTCCGGATGTAGTCTTCTGGGGGACAACCACCCGAGCCTCCTGCGGAGAAGGGTTCGGAGAAGTGCCCCCAGAGGTGGCCACCATATGAGGAGGAGGACGAGCAACCTTCGACTCCCCCACCATCTCCCGAGCGCCATCGCTGAAGGAGCCATCGGAGGAGTGGCTACAAAAGAAAACATCAGACAAGTACAAGCAAGCAAAATTGAAAGAGAGCAAAAAGCAATTACAGATACTTACGAGTCCATATCGCTCAAACTGAAGACAGGCAAAGCCCTCTTGCCTTTCTTTTCTTCCTTCTTCTCTTCCTTCTTTCGCTTCGCTGGCGGCTGCGGCGCCATAGCCCGCACGGGCACGGACGGAATAGGAGAGGAAGAGCCACCACGAACCCCACTGTGACGCTCAAGGCATGACGGGTTCCTAGGGGTCGGTGGAGTCGATGCATCCGACGATTCGCTCGAGATCCATGTCCGCTTTCGAGTCTGCTCCTCGCTCGACCCAAAAGTTTCTTCAGCCGACGATCGCGCTGAAGGAAGCTCAGACATGGAGTCCACCACCTCATTGTCCGGTGCATCCGGAAAATGTTCGGGTAGTGGAGGCGCCATGCCAGGCACCTTGAACTCCTGCACAAAAGAAAACAAACTCTCAGAATAAATGAACTGCCAAGAGACGCGGTCAAAAAAAGCGCTACGCGCACGTCCCAGATCTACACCTGCGGCACCGGTCGAGAGGCCCTGAATGGAAGGGTCAGCAAGCTACCCGGAATGTCCTCGTCAGCCTTAAACTTCAAGAGCGGCCGGAGGATTCCGTCCACATCTCCCTTGGAGAGCTCTCCAGTCGAAACCCTAGTCGGGTCGTTGCGGCCAGAATAAAGGAACATCGGGTGCGCCCTAGCCTGGAGCGGCTGCACCCAACGTTTGAGGAAGGTGCGGATGATATCCACACCGTTCACCTCTTTATCCGGAATCACCTAGAGGTCCTCCAACCGACGATAAAGCTCCTCTATCTCCGCCACCTTACGATCCAAGATGTGGTTCTTCTAGGACCTCTTCGGTTGGATTTTCTGGGAGGGGTCGAAAGCAACAAGGACAAAGTTCTGCCCGGCCACTGTGGAGTCACGGATGTAAAACCATCGCCTCCGCCAGTACTGGACAGACTCAGACATAGAAAAAGAGAAGAAGAGAAAGTTGGATTCAAGGGAAATGATGCAGCCGCCGATGGGATAAACGCCATCGGAGCCAGATTGCCTCTTCACGGAATAGAGCTTCCGGAAGAGGCCAAAGTGCGGCTCGACACCGAGCCAGCACTCGCAAAAGGTGATGAAGCAGGCGATATGAAGAAGAGAGTTCGGCAAAAGATGATGGAGTTGGATGCCATAAAAGAAAAGCAATCCACGGAGAAAATCGTGGATCAGGAAAGAAAGGCCCCGAAGGACAAAAGCGACGAACATGACCCGAAACCTAGCGGGAAGACAGGGAATTACCTCGTCACCGGGAATCATGACGGCCTCCCTATCCTGCGGGATCAGACCCCGCTCACGGAGCTTGCGGAGATCGCCCTCGCGTCTCCGATCGTCGCCAGCCACCATCGGTGACGCGAGTAGCGGCAGAACCCTTCTTGCCACCGGCGGCAGCACTAGTACCAACTGCGGTGGAGGCCTTCTTGTACTTCCCCATCGCAATGCAGCAACGGTGACGACGTGAACACAGAAACAAAGATGGAAAGGTTCGAAAAAATTCCAGCGTGCGGCGAGAAAAACTCACGAAGATGGAAGCAGTGAAACAAGAATGGTTGCGGTGAAAACAAACAAAACTTTTCCCCAATGATTATAAGTACGAAGGAGACGCACGGCTATCATCCATCGGGAAGCCTTAGAGCCAACATCAAGATCCGACCGTCCACGTGTCAGCACGGCAGCGAACCGTCGCTCACACGCCGTCCACTATGCACGGAAATCGAGGCGATGCCGTAATAATCTCCATGTTGCGTGTGACCAGTCAATTCAAAGTCAGAAAGGTGGGACCCATGTTAGTCCAGTCACGTCATCTCTGGCGCCACCGACGCTTGAGGTCATCGGTCGTCAGCAATGACGTCACCAAGGCTATACTAGCAACGGTTACAATTCTTTGGCTACACAGCTAAAAGTACTCACTCGAATCTACGATTCGACTAAGTACTCGGGGGCTACTCCTATCAGGAGCGCTGGCCGCGCACACGAAAAACGATCAGAGTACTACACCATTGAACTATGCTTCTAGTCCCACGCCGAGTCCACGACTCCACTACGGACTCGGGGGCTACTCCATAGGGAGGATGGATTCAAGCATCCGAAAATTTGTGTCCTACGGACCTAAAAGTCAACAAAGACTGAATTAAAGTCTCTGCTCGAGTCTGCGACTCGAACAGGCACTCGGGGGCTACTCCCATAGGGAGCGTTGGTCGCGCACCCTATGAATTCTTCGACTGCAATCCTTCGGATGAGCATGCAAAAACTTTTCGGCAACTTTGCCCCAGTGAACGCTAAATGAGTAACATCCTCTTTGGACACCTGAAACACCTCCACGGTGATAAACATTCGGATGTTGCGTCTGCGATGCAAAGATAAGACCTCTGAGATACCATCGATGGCCTCATACGCGCTGCATTGCGCTCTGCTAGTAATAATCCGTGCCAACAGGCGCGATGAAAATCCTGACGGACGCGTTGGGTACACCATTTGAAAATCACTGGAATTCCACTCCTGTAAGTCCTCAACGGCCTGAGTCGAATTACGCCAGCATATGTTCCGGTTTCGAGTCGAGGGACTCGAATCTGAAGAAGATCGTGTTGTTTTGTCCTAAGACAGTTAAGTGGCCCCGATCCGTCGCGAGAGTCAGGCACATGCATCAACAATCCCTACACACTAAAACCATTCTTTGATGACCAAAAATAGCTGCACCCGAAAGATTGAAGAGTCCTCAGCCGAATCTACGATTTGACTGAACACTCGGGGGCTACTGACGTGGTTATACCCAATGGGTACATGACCTTAGCATACCTGGTCCAGCCCAAGGAAGGCCCACAAGAATATGCACGGCCCATGAAGACTTTCGGTGGCCCAAGCCCATGACGTCTTCGGATCCTTGGAGAGCAAGACTAGATTAGATAGAATATTCAAAGGGGCAAACCCTAAAACTCAGAATCGACTCGGTGCATGCGACGCCTACTTCTATATAAGGGCTAGGAGGGCACGATGAGGAGGGCACTTCATACCACCGCATACACACCTCCACGCCAGATTGCATCTACGCACCCCTGTAACTTTTGATTCCGCCGTAATCAAGAGCAGACAAGCAGGAGTAGGGTTTTCCCTCCGGAGGCCTGAACCTGGGTAAACCTCGTGTCCCCGTGTTGTTTTTTTGCTGACCGTTCCGCGATCTCCAGCATCCCCATCTTCTCCAAAACCCAAGCTCATAACAATGGGCATTGACGAGATTAAACCTCGTCAGCAGGCGTTTGAGGTCTTTGAATGCCTCATCTACTTCAGTCGTCCACTCGAATGTATCCGACTTGCAGAGCAGCTGGTAGAAGGGGAGAGCCTTTTCACCCATGTGGATGATGAAACTGCCTAGCGCCACAATTCGCTTGCTTCTGGACTCCTTTGATGTTCTTCGGCTTTTCCATGGCTAGTATAGCCTTTATTTTCTTCGGGTTGGCTTCGATGACCCTTTCGGAGATGAAATACCCAAGAAGTTTCCCGGATGGGGCCAAGGCGCACTTTTACAAGTTCAGCTTGATCCTGTATTGATCAAGGTTATCGAACGTCTCACGGAGATCGTCGATCAATGTTCGGCTTTCCTTGGTCTTGACTACTATTTTGTCGACATAGAATTGAATGTTGCGACCAATTTGGTTCTTCAGGCATGCCTACATGCACATTTGATAGGTTGCGCCTGCATTCTTGAGCTCAAAGGGCATCATGTTATAGAATAAGACCCTGAACGGCGTGATGAAGCCGTTTTCTCCTAGTCCTCGACCTTTAGTAAAATCTGATAATAGCCTGAGTAGGCGTCAAGAAACGAGAGCCGCTCACATCCCGCGGTGGAATCGATCATTTGATCGATCCGTAGTAGGGGAAAGTGATCCTTTGGGCAGTGCTTGTTAAGCGCCGTAAAGTCCACACACATCCGCAAGATGTCCGTGTCTTTCTTAGGGACAAGCAACGGGTTAGCTACATGGTGCTTTTTATCTCCCTTATGAAGTTGGCATCAAGGAGTCTATTGACTTCGATACCGATTGCCTCTGCTCTTCCCTCGGACAGTCGATGTATTGTCTGCTTCACTAGACACGCATTTGGGTATACATTGAGTGCATGCTCGGCAAATTCCCTGGGAACTCCTGGCATGTTCGCAGGACACCAGGCGAAGATTTCCCAGCGCTCACGGAGGAATTCGACGAGCACGAGTTCCTATGCGGGACTCAGGTTGTTGGCAATCAAAGTCGTCTTGGAGGGGTTCATCGGGTGGACCTGCACCGCCTTGGTGTTGACTGTAGAGTCAAATGACATGTCGGGTGCGTTCTGCTTGGTGACAGGAGGCAAACTATTGTCCCTCGACTCCTTTAACCTTTTGAGCTCCTGCTACATGCCGAAAGACTGGGAGATTATGTTGAAATATATGTCGCAGCTGTCAGACTTGGTGAATCTTCCTGGAACGATGATGACACTGTTAGGTCCTGGCATCTTCAGTAGAAGTTATGTGTTGTGTGGTACTGCGAGGAATCTCGCGAATGCTACACGCCCGAGGATGGCGTGGTATTACGAGGGTCAGTCGATCACCTCGAACAACAGATTAGTTCTTAGGGGTGTTGAAGATGATGTCAAGCCATATTTTGCCCAGGGGGTACACTCCTTTCCCTGGGAAGATGCCATGGAAGGTAGTTTCCTATGCCTCAAGGCTGCATAGCGGGAACCACATAGCTACGAGTGTGATGGCGAACAACAAATTGATGTGCTGTCGTCGTCCATGAAGAAGCGACTCATCTCGAATCCGTTGATTTGAGATTCGAGCACAAGGGCAGAGTGGCCTAGGCGAGGTATTTGTCAGGGGTGATCCGAGCGGTCGAAGGTATGGCTGGTGGAGATGTAACAGCCAAATTTACCTAGCGGGTGATGGTCTTCTGTATCCTGTTGGATGGACATCTCTTTTGTATCATCATGGCACCCAACGATCATGGGTATTGCTCTGCTCCATTATTTGGGGCCGGTGCAGCTGCAGGCTGTGCGGGTCCTCCAGGTGGTGGTGGTGGGGCACTGTATGCTATGGGCCCAGGGGTGAAACCGAAACCCTGGTTCGTTGTATCACACCGCAGTTGGGCATATCCCTCGTGGAGCTTCTAAAACTCCCTGCAGTCCTTAAGCAGATGGTTGGCTTTCTTCTTGCCATCTTGCTTGTCGATGTAGAAGTGGATGGTGCAGGGACTCGACAGTTTGTCAAATGCGGAGGGCTCATCATCCCGATTGCGGCGCTGCCATGCTTGAGCGGGTTTCCCACTGTTAGGATATCCGATGCTGCGGTTTCCATCTTCACGGCGTTTGGCGTAGCCAACCGCGACCATATCGATCTCTTTGCGATTGTCGTAGACACGCTCTCTTCTTTTCCCTCGGCGATCACGTATGTGACCGAGGTCGTCTTCGTCATCCGAATAAGTTTGGTTGACATCATCTTCACCGTCCGCCTAGAGGTTGGCGATGTCCATCAGGTCATCAATGGTTTTGGGCTTGATCTAGCCCAGCTCCTCTCTAAGCTCGCGGCGTCTCACACTATCGTTGAAGGCAACGATTGCCCTCTCTTCCAAGATGTTCTTGGCAGAGTTCTTGATGATGGACCAGCGCTGCACGTAGGAGCAGATCGACTCGTTGGACCACTGATAAGAAGCACGCTTCTCTTCAATGGAGGCAGGCTTGCAAGTTCCCTTGAAGTTGTGGATGAAGCTGTATACCAGCTCCTCCCAACTGCGGATGGATCCGGAGGAAAGATTATTGAGCCAAGCCCTGGCCGCACCCTTTAGCTGCAGCTGAAAACAATCCATGCATGTGTTTTTGCTTCCACCGTGCAGTTTGAACGATGAGATGTGGTAATCTAGCCAGATCTTTGGCTCTTGTAGGCCATCAAACTTGGGTTGTCCGATGGGAGCTTGAAGCCCCTGGGCATCCGATACTGTCGTATGGCTCTGCTGAAGCATCTAACACCACATAGCTCCATTTAATTATATGGTGAATCGGCATAAGGCCCCCAAACCAATGATATGCATGCGAGATGGACAATTAATATGCGACAAGTTGTATTATATTATAAAATAGGGTTTCGGAAAGGGGTTCACACATTAGGGGGTCTCGACGAACTTGGGGTTCCGGGGTTCGGGGTCGGGTCTCAGGGTTCATGGTTCGACGGGATCGGTCTCAGACAACGGAAGTCGATCTTGTCGCGTCCACGTGTCGGGTCGGTTCTGGCATTGGGGGTGAAGTACTTGGCGTCCTCGAGGAAGTACTTGGCGTATCCGTGTCGACGACCTGGGCACGCCGGGATCGGTCTTCGGAGTCCAACTCCGGGAAGGAGAACTTGGTGTTCCGAGGGGGAATCTCCGGGTCATCGGCTCCAATTGTTGACGATGTTCTTGGTGTGGTGCCGGTGTGTCTTTAGGTACCGCAGATCATGTACATCCTTGGTAGCGACACGATGTCCTTGTGGGGGTTACGGCTCGATGCATCTTCAACAGATCGATCTCGGGCAGAACACATCAACACATAGGAATACGGAGGCGGTCTTGTGCATCAGCGCTTGCGATCGAACACTGCATTCCCACAGGCGGTCCACGCAACAGGGAACGGCCCCAGGGGCGAGCACACGGAGGACAGGGTGAGGCGGTTTGCTGGCCGAGGCCGACGGCGGCAGAGGCGCGGCCGGGCGCCTTGAGGCGGGCGGGCAGGACGGCGGCGGCGGTCTGGCTTGAAGCGTCTGCTCGGGTCGAGCGGGAAGGCGCAGCGAGGACGGGCAAGGCGGCGACCCTGGCGGCGACCGATCATGAGGGCGGAGGAGCGGCCGACGCGGTCAGTGTGAGGCAGCGCCCGAGGCGGTGGTGGTTGGACGGACGGGAGGCGGCGAGCGAGTGAGAGGCGGGGAGGAAGAGGTGGCGGCGGGGAGCTCGGCCGGGCCTTGAGCGGAGGTGGCGGGACCGGGAGGCTCGAGGCGGGGACTGCAGAGAGGAAGAGGCGGTGGCCGAGCGGCTCAAGAGGAAAAGGCAAGGTCGGTGGCAGGAGCTCGCCGGAGAGTCTGAGCTCAGAGAGAAGGCGGCAAGGGCCCGGAGGGAGGAGGCGACCAGCGGCCGCGGCTGGTGGCGGTGGCCGTCGGAGGAGGAGAAGGGGCGGGGTAGAAGGCGGCCAGCAGAGGGTGGGCGACGCGGATGGGGTCGAGCGGGAGGAAGAGGGAGAAGGGTGGGGCGAGTGCGTGGGGAGGCATGAGCGGCGGGTGGGGGGAGGCGGGTCCCGCGGTGGGGCCGGGGGAGGGAGGTGGCAGGAGATGTGGGTGGGGAAAGTGGGGGCTGTGGGGTGTGAGTGGGGTGGTCCCAGGGGGAGAGAGGGAGAGAGAGAGAGGAGGTGGGCCAGGAGGGTGGGACCAGGCTGTAAGAGAGAGGGGGGTAGGAAAGGGCTGTGTGAGAAAAGAGAGAGAGGGAAGGGAGCTGGTGGATTGATGATGTGGCGGGGTGGGTAGGAATTGGGGGAGAGGGTGAGGTGACGAGCTGTGAGTGGTGGGTAGAATAGGTTTGGGTAGCTTTAGGAATTAGAGGGGGCTGGTTAGGTGGACCGATTTATACCTCGGGGTGGTCGACTGGGTTGAATCGGCCCGTTCTACTGCCCCCACAAAAATAATTAAATAATTTTATTTGTTTCAAACAGGGCTTTTGCAAACCGATAGCAGACAAAACAAAATAATCCAGAGACCCGGGTTTTGTGTTTGGAACATAAACGGGGCGTTTAGAAACAAAAATAGATTTTTCCGCAAATAGTTTTATGCAAGCAAATGCAAGATGATGGCGATGCTCAAATGCAATGTGGCATGATGACATGAGCATGCGGTCATGATGATGCAATGCACAAAAACAACGCGATTTTCTAGTAGTGGTTTTGCGGGATGCCACACGTGTCTGGGATCTCCCACCGGTGGCGAGTTCGCTGCTAGGTATGTGGTGGCCGCCATAACTGCGGCTTGCGGTATTTTGGGCATTATGTTTCCCTGCGAGTCCATCGACATGAAGGACAAGTCGAGTGCTTTGGTGGCCTCGCTACGAGCGGTAGGGTCCATGCGCTCCAGCCAGGAGCGGTGCTTGTGGCCGTCATAGCCTTTGCAGGAGGACCCGCCGACAAAGGATAGTGCGTCTCGTCGAGCGCTTGACTCATCAGCTGCTCGACTCCGCTCTTGAGCTCTTTATTCTTCTTGACCTGCCAATCATGCTCCTTTATGAGGAGCCAGTGATAGCCCATCAGCATGTCACGAGAGGCAACGAGTGGCAGAGGGTTGGTACCCCGCACGGCCTCCCGAAATCTTTCCCACTAGGCCTCATTGAGGTGGATCTGCTGACGAGCGTGATCGCCACCGTTTGGGGCTTCAGATGGACCATTCCCATTGAGATTTTGTGGCAGATGGTGGATTGGCCCTGTTGTCGACATGAACGTCGATGATCGGACACATGTAGCAGCGGGAGAGATCGTTACTCCCATAGCTCGTAGATCCAGAACCATAGGTTCCTTCCTCCGTAGGAGGGTCGCAAAGATCAAAGTTACAGTTGCTGATGTCATCCAAATCGCATGTCAGCGATGGTGCGCTCAGGACACCGATTGGCGGTACCCACAAAGCAGGTGTGATTGCCGGGGGTACCACCCATTTAGGGTGGCGGATGGTGCCAATATTTCCTACCTAAAATCATAGGCTTCCAAGCATCATGTCGACTTCGTCTCCTATGGAATTGAAGTCTTGACGGGTTGCCGACGAGTGGACGGTGAAGTCGATGGTGCCGAAGAGGAGGTGGTTCTCTATCGCAGAAGATTCGAAGATCACGATGGATGGATCCGTCACTCGCACGATCAGCATCCCAGTTCCCACAAACAGCGCCAATTGACGAGGGTTCAACTCGTCAATGCCCATTGTTATGGACTTCGGTTTTGGAGAAGGAGGGGATTCTAGAGAGCGTAATAGCTAACAGATTCATAATGCGGGGACACGAGGTTTACCCAGGTTCAGGCCCCCGGAGGGAAAACCCTACTCATGCTTGCCTATTCTTTATTGATGGCGATGCCGAGGGTTACAGGGGTGCGCAGATGAGATCTGGCGGATTGTGTTCTAGAGTATGAGGTGAGATCCTCCTCGACATGCCCTCCTTGCCTTTATATGGGGAGGCCAGGTCTCGGGGTAGTTCGAGTCGGTTACAAATTAGGGTTTTACCCTTTCGAACTTTTCTATTTAAAGTTGGTTGTGTTCTCCAAGTAACCGCATCCTTCATGGGCCTAGGTCACCCGAATCCTTTCTACACTTCACCATCCTAAGCGAATAATTATATGGGCTTCCGCCAGGCTGGACCGGATAGGCTAATATCACGCACCCGTAGGGCATACTGATGACTGCAAGTGCACAAATCATTTGTAGCTAGTTTTGGAGTTAAGATATCGATCCCATAGGGAGCCCAAAGGTAAGTGTTTATGAATGAAGTCTCTGTCACACTCAAAGTTGTAATAGATCTTTGAGTGAATTGACTGCAAGTGCTAAAATGAGAATAAGATTTGAATTAAACAGAATGTATTTAAGTAAAACTAAAGTATAAACTTTAGAAATAAAAAGTATAAAAGTAAAGAACGATTGATTGTTTGTTGTTTTCTGCAGATGACAAAGTAGGCGTGGGGAGATAAAGTTCATGGTGATAGTGACTGTGCCAGGTGGATGAGTGATAAGTGTAACAATTATAATATTATAAGTATGTGTATAGGCGAGCAACCCATAATTAGTCGGAACTCCTCTTGGTAGATTTCATCCCAACTTCAATAATCCTACTAGTCTGTTACCAAAACCATGGTCAGTCACTAGACGATTAAGATCGTTCGGGTTTCTTAGCAATTAAGCTCCTTAGATCGGACTAATGCAATAGGCATAGTGGCTCCTCGTGCTCCTCGAGTTCAACTAGTTTTCCATTGATATCCCCATGTCACTCGAGGGTCGTCGGTCTGCTAGCAAACAAGATCTTATCTATGTAGAACAAAGTATCATGTCGTCTAGGACCTTAATTGGACAACAAGCATTAGGCATCCCACAGATAGTCAAGCACACATAATATAGTAATTAAAATCAATCACAAACTAATGGAAAATATATAGGCACATCACATCTCACCAATCCCTTGCATCTCCCATGCCCAAAGCAATTTACTCACACATGAGAGAAGAAAGCATCATCGATATAATTAAATAAAGGGAAGTTCTTCTCGATATTACCATGGAGATCCACAATAATAATAGAAAAGTAATCCAACACAATTCAAGATAGGAAGAAATAATCTCAAACCCTAATCTTGCAAGGTGAAGATCTCTCTCTCTCTCTCAAGTATAAGTAATGGCTATGGAGGTGTGGTGGTTAGGAGGTATAAGATTGTGGAGCAAGATGAAGAATGTCTTCCCCTTCTTCTCCGGATTTCTTCTTTCTCCCTTCTAGATGGAACGGCGGCTATTGTGTTGTGTTTTCGTGTACGGCTTATTCATGAAAGTTGTCCCTTTTAACAAGACGAAGGCGGTGGCAACTATACAGCGGGAACTATACGGCCGGAGAAAATATTCCCACCGTATAGTTGGTCGTTAAAGCTTCTGGATGCCTCCCTCAATTGCTTCCAAAAAGAGACTTGCTTGTTTTTGCCTGAATATTGTATTTCTGTTGTTAAAACCTTCTGTTGATGTTCAGAACCTGAAACACACATTGAAAACCAAGTTTTTTTTGCTACCGAAGTATTAGAGTTAGGTAAAGCTAGAAAACCATTAAATCCAGACGAAAACCATCAATAAATACCATCATGAATGTGTCGAATCTCACAACTATCACATACCCATGTCAATCTCGCAAGAGTAACAAGTATCCTACTCCCTTCAGTCTGAATTATCGGACGCAACCACAATTCAAACACCATTTTGAAAATACATCCTTAATACATTCAAGACTTTTCAAAGTTTCGAAAATTCAAATTCAAATCTCCTCTCTCCACCGTTCTCATCTCCCTTCCTCCATCGTCGACCGCTTCCCAACAGTCTGCACCGCTCCGCCGCCACCTCTCGTATGCCCTCGGTTGCTCCCAACAGAACTCCCCACAACGCCACCTCCCACACGAGCACGTGCGTTGTGTTCCCTATGAGCTCGTGAATGATGCGTCCCATCCGTGATCATGCCCATCGTGTTCCCTACAATCTCGCCAATGGAGAGTTCCTTACGGGCTTGAAGACATCATGTCCCGCACGTCGCCTGCAAGCTCGAAGATGTTGCCTCCACTCCCAGCTCGCGGATGCGTAGGAGATCAATCTAGGATTGCCTGCATCACCGGACTCTTCCACTCCGCTCGCTGCTCGCCGGACTCTTCTGCTCCAATTGTCAGATCCATGGCCGGATATTGAGCAGGGATAGATGTGGTTTCTGCTTCAGGTTCAGATAACAAGCTTAGAAAACCGATAGAGGAAAAAAACTACATTTCACAATGAGTAATTCAGATTAGCTTTTCTATTTTTTTCAAAAGGAAAAAATGTATTTTCAAAAGGAAGGGAAGATGACCTTGTGATAAGAGCCTCTTGAAGAAATTTTATTTTTCTCTCAGCGTCAACTGAAAGATAACAACCAGTCCTTAGATTTCACAGGCTTGTGGAACCACATCCTAAGAACATTTCCAAGAAAAAATAAGAGATCATTTACTGGTGGAGTAAATTAAAATCCTAATAATGAGTGCAGATTTTTGGAACAAATAGATTGGGAGAGTATGTCTTTAAACCCCTCTCGTGGTGCAGATTCAGACTGACGTATGAAGCATATGCTACCCAAACTATACAATAACTTCATTCTACCTTAAAATAACTTCATTGATAGAATCGCATTTGTTTGGCCACAAAAAACCTTGGTTTATGTTGAGACCCAGAATCTTGGCATAACCTCATTTGAATGGCCCAAGGAACGAAGTTATTCTTGGAAGTCGAGTTCCTATATTGCTTGCATATCACTAAACTACCAAGACAGCCTGATTTTCATACAATGATGAACAAACCGTCAAATTCATGGGGATAACCGAAGCTTAAGAGGTTGTATAATATTTAATACTCCCAACTAGTGGCATTACAGAATGGGAGAACCATCATTGATCATACATGTCCAACAATGTCCGATTACACCGTTCTGAGACATTGTTCCTCTGCGGTGTTCCCGGTGGAGTGAGTTGAGGAACTATTCCACAACTCTTCATATGGTCATCAAACTCGTGGCTCATGTACTCGCCTCCTCAGTCCGACCGAAAAAACTTTATTTTCTTACCGAGTTGATTCTACACTTCATTCTAGAATTCCTTGAACTTTTCAAATGATTCCAACTTATGTTTCATCAAGATTTGAAGAAGAACACGCTGACATTCCATTAGTATTTATCATATTCTTGTCATATTCCTAGTTTTGTAGCTTTAAGAGAGTGAAACCGCTCATAATATTGTTGCTCTAGATATATCTTCTAAAAATGTTGCCCACTCATGGAGGTACATGAGGTAGTAATATCCTTGAACCTCCAAAACTGCTTCCCATCACAAGTTGCACATCGTTCCATAAGAGGAGGAGGATAGAGGGATAGATCTGGATCTCAATGTTAGACTAGAAGAGGAAAAATACCTGAAAGTCAATGTCATACTAGTAGAGGAGGAGGTTAGAGGGATGGACCTAGATCTCAGCGTTAGTCTAGAAGAATAAGAACATGTTGTGCAGCCACACCAGATACCCAAAGAATAAACTGTTGTGTGGCCACACCAGATATCTGAAGAAGAAGTTGTTGCATAGTGACAACATATAGATATGCCAGAGAGTCATAAATTTGCTGCATATGTTGCATTGAAAGCACTTAGCAAATATAGACCAACTGAGAAGGCAGATAAATAAATTTTTGCTCAACTTTTAAAATTAATTCTAAGAACCGTTGAAAAGATCTAGAAGAAGGCAATAGAAATGGAGAAAAGGGAGAAGAAGTTGATTTTCAAATAAAAGGAAGGGTAATTATGGTCGAAAGAGGAAATGGACTCATCTCTCTGAAAGGGTGCCTTAGGTTGCGCTCAACAAAAGGGGTACATTGAGGGTGTTGCAAGGCCTCTTGATGTCCCTTATAGTACACTATAGATAAGGTTAACATGGGGTGACTTAAGGCGCCACACAAGTAGGCTTAAGCCTTTTTAGACTGCATAAAACAAGATCAAAAGGCTCAAGTTCTGCATTTCAATGGTTGATAAAAAAGGAGTGCCTTTGTTCAGAAGTATGGATAACATAATTCATACTGATGAAAAACCGTTTGATATGACCAAGAAAAATAGAATGTATTGCCTCCTTCCAGAAAAAAATCTTGTGCATTGTTCAGAAAAAGAACAGTATCAGCAAGGTCATGTTCTTAACTGAAGTTGTGAAACATATAAATGATAATCACAGAAAGGTAACCTTCAATGGAAAGATCATAATATGGGCATTTGTCAAAAAAAAGCAGTTGAATACAACTCCAAGTATAGGGGCAATGGTGATATGGAACTAAAAACCATAATTGTTACTAGAGATGTCATAAGGGAATATATATGTGAAAAAGTAGTCCCAGCTATCACAGAGTCATGGCCTGATGATAGCCATGATAGAACAATCTTCATATAGTATGACAATGCTAGAACACATGTTCTGTCAGATGATCCCGCTTTTATAGCCGCGGTCAAAGCTACATGACTAGATATTAAGCTGACTCACCAACCACCAAATTCAACTGACATGAGCATACTAGATATTTGCTTCTTCAGTTCAATACAGTCCTTGGCATTTGAGAGTGCACCTAACACTCTCGAAGAACTGATTGAATATGTTAAACAAGCTTACGATGCCTATTAAGTGGAAAAACTTTTAAAATTGTATATAACATTGCATTCTATCTTGGTGGAGGTTATGAAATAAGAAGGAAACAAAAACAAGACACCCCACATGGGAAAGTATAAACACCAAAGGGAGGGAATGTTGCCTAACACTATAAACGTTGATGGCGAACTCTATTGAAAAACCTTGGAGACGATAGCTGGCTATGAGCAACAAGTCATAGAAGCAACTCAACAAGGCACAACAACTCGAGAAGGAACACCAATCTCTGAAGAAAGATTGCAAAAAGCACACGGGACATGCCCCCAAGTAATTGTGGATGATCAGACAATGATCTCAGAAAATATATACCTGACATGGTTGAAGGACCCTCAAGCCTTGTACGTAGAAGGCGTCGATTCAGTAGTGTATGTCAATGTGTTATTGCTTGAAACTATCTGTAGGTAGGTCTAAGCTGATGCATCTTAGTGACAGAATTTATGTTTACTATTTACAGAAAATTAATCTCATCCAAGAAACCAAGTAGGCGAATTCCAAGCTACAATACAGGAAAAGCTCGACCAAGGTGAATCTCAACCAAGGAGAAGCTCAGCTAAGGAAAAGCTCGGCCAAGGAACATTAGCACTCAAAGGAACACTAGAACTAGCACTAAAATTTTAGTAAACTAAATCTCAACTTCTATGATACTGGGCATATCAATAAACCAAGATCATATATGATACTGCCTAATCCTAAAAATCATTTCACAAAATATTGTTGCAATTGATTTACAATATTTTCACAAATGTGTAGTTAAACAACACTAAAGCATTGTCATATATAAACAACACTAGTTTAGTCTGAAGTGAGATATCCGGTTGCTAGTGCTCAATAAACACCATTGTGTTGTCCTACCCATAAGCACTCATGCAAAGTTAACAATATGTGCAGTAGCTAACAATGACAAAATATTTAAACATCTAGAGGCAAAAGATAGTGCACATTATTCTCATCTGTACATATAAAACCATGAAGGTTGGGATGATCAGGTCAAAGAAAATTCGGTATATGCTCCAAGAAAATTTAGACGATCTGCTATCATGAGGGATATCTGCAACAATATTCAGCAACATTCAGAAATAGAGAATTTAGAATGTAGAGATGAGATAAGCATTTGATATTGAATTCATCACTTTTATTAGTTTATTCACCAATTAAACCATAATTGTGACTAGGTTATCTATCCAGCAAGTATATGAATAATTAAATATGGCAGCAAGTAGGATCACATAAGCATGGTATCACATCCAATTCCTCGAAGCCAAGATATCCACACCAAACTCTGTTTTCTTCTATCCAAAAAGTATATGTATAATCAAATAAATGACCCTTCAAGTTAACAACTGAAAGCACCAAATGGTGACCAAATCATAGGTCAAACTCTATTTACATCTCCACTGCAAACTCTATTTACATCTCTATTAAGAAAATACAGACAGTCTGATGTCCATAATTTTCAAGAATAGGCCAAGTGCGGAGAGGCTAGTAATTTACCTATAGAACACCAAACTAGTTATACTACATGGCAAGTACAACAACTAGACCATTAGAGTTAGACAATGAGATCATCTTTCACCTTTGCTCTATGTACTAGGAGGAGACCTTCTATAGAGTATTACGAATATGTCCCTATAGCAAAGGAGGTTGAAGCTACCAAAATTGAGAGAGGGTAAATATCCAATTGTAGAATATGCATATGATACCCTTATTATACTTCCTGCAGAGGATGAGCAATTACTTATCTTTAAGGAACCGTTGGACCAATATGCTGGCTTTACAGGGATCAAAGTGAATTATCATAAATCCTCATTAATTCCCATTAATCTTTCTAGGGAGGAGGCAAATCATCTGGCCACTGTCTTTCAATGCCAACTTGGTAATATGCCTTTCACTTATCTTGGATTAACCATGGGCACCACAAGACCACAGATTAAGGATTTCTCACCTTTAACTGATAGAATTGTGATAAGGTTATCAGCTACTGCTTCCTTCTTATCATATGGGGACAGGGTGGTGTTGGTAAACTCAGTACTATCCTCTTTGCAAACTTTTTATATGTGCACACTATCCATCCCTCTAGTGGTGCTAGATATTATTGATAAGGGTAGGAGAAGAAGCCTATGGAGGAAATATAAACATGAAGAGAGGACAAACTCCCTTGATTCCTGGGACATGGTATGTAAACCAAAAAAAGGAGGACTTGGAGTGATTTATCTAAGGATACAAAATAGATCCCTTCTGCTTAAACATTTGGACAAGTTTTACAAAAAGGCAAATCTACCATGGGTAAAATTAATCAGGAATACTTATTATCATGAGTCAGTACCACATGTTGTTACTTTGAGTGAATCATTTTTGTGGAGAAGTATTATTAACCTCGCAGATGAGTGGAGAGATATTTCGAAATGTGTAGTTGGCATGGGGTTCTCTATATTGTTCTGGAGTGATTTATGGTCTGATTCCTTAATGACTGCAAAATTTCCTAGACTTTACCAATGTTAAGAAAATCGGTAATCGTTAGCTGCTCGGTTGGCTTGGGAGTAGCGATTAATCGTAATTCGGATGATTAACTAATTTAATCGGTCGGATATTAATCGATGCAGCCTACAAAAATTAGCACCTAAAACACGTATGAATCCTTAGCCTGAACCTCCCGGATGAGATCCTCAAGGCGCTCGAGCTCTTGTATCTGAGGTCTAGTCGGCAACTACGAGGAACTGGTGAACAACGACAAGGAACTAGTTGGTGATGGCTGAAATCAAACTCCTGGAGGAATGGATAGAACGGGAGCTTCGCAAAACCTACTTCACTTGGGCGGGCTAGCGGATTGATGGGCGATATCTGTTGATAATTTTGCAACTTTTTTGACCAAGTGTAGTGGTTAATCGAGAACATACCTAGTAATCGGAGTGTCAGAACTATTAATCGGGCTAAACGATTAACACAAAGGATTAGTGGTAATCGACACGGTTAGGTCCTGATTCGGCCTATTTTTTGAATAGTGGACTTTACTCTTTTGCAAGGACAAAATGGCTTCAGTAAAGGATATATGCACTCTAGGATACCTCCATGAATCCTTCATGCTACCCCTTTTGGCTGAGGCATATCAGGAATATATACAACTGCGAAGCCTATTAGTAGATACCAATATATCAATAGAGGATGATAAATGGATCTGTCAGTTAAGTAAGGATTCTTACAAGGCAAAGATTTATTATAAGAGAAATTTTGAGGGTCTATCAAATGATATTGTTTCTGATCAAATTTGGCGGAGCAAATGCATGTCAAAACACAGGTTCTTTGCATGGCTATTGTTGCATGACAGGATAAACACGAAATACATGCTACTATGCAGGATCTGGAAAGTAACAGATGATCATGATTGTGTTCTTTTCTCTGCACATGCAAGGGAGAACTAGAAGCATCTTTTCTTTCAATGTTTGTTCAGTACCAGGGTGTGAGATCTAGAAACATGGCTTAATAGGATTGATAGGATACTCATACCAACAAGTTGCAACTTCTTTTCTGAAAGCTCATCCAAAAAGAACTATGATGTTAACCGTTCTTGGCCTAGAGCAATTTGAGGATGGGTGACCCACCGGGAAGTGGATACCAGGTGCGCACGAGTGAGGATAAAGTGCACAGAAAATACTAGTGTTGTGCAATGGGGCCGTCTAGAGATCATATTAAGCTGCAGTGACACCCTCAGGGCCAAGATGGAACGGGGTGCTATAAAGTGGTATCGGAGCCGATCCTCATGGTTAAATGGGTCTGTGCGGGTCAGTGGCGGGACATGTGGAGCATGGCGCGTGTGGCCCAGAGTGGACATAGCATGGCACATATGCTAACACTGGACGCACAGATGCGTGCCAAGAGGAGACGTTCCTAGGGTGTGCTTGATCAATGAGGGCATTGATCTTCTAAAGGGTGGCTGTATGTGAGATCTAGGCACAATGCTTAATATGATTGATAGGATACTCATGCCAACAAGTTGTAACTTATTTTCCGGAAGCTCATCCAAAAAGAACTCTGATGTTAAGCATGCTTGGACCAACGCAATTTTATGATGGGTGACCGGCGAGAAGTGGGTACCGAGTGCGCACGAGTGAGGACAAAGTGCATAGAAAAGACTAGTGTTGGTCTGCGGGGACAGTCTAGAGATCCTATTAAGCTGCTAGGAGTGACACCCTCGGGGCCAAGAGGGAACGAGGGCAAAGTGCATAAAAAAGACTAGTGTTGGTCTATGGGTCCAGTCTAGAGATCCTATTAAGCTGTCAGGAGTGACACCCCCGGGGCCAAGAGGGAACGAGGTTCTACACATGGTCTAGAATTATCTACAAGTAGAATAGAAGGATGTCAGTATTACATAGGCATTTAAATATGCTAAGAGAAGATTTCCTGGCCTATGCTTTTTAGAAGTAATGATATTGGCTTGCTGGAATATTTGGAAACTGGGAAATGGTTTGGTTTTTAAAAATGAAATGCCCACATTCAGGGGTTTGAAGGCTGGCTTCATTTATTTTTTGACCTTGCTTAAGCATAGGTTGAACAAAAAAGTTAAGGTCATGTTGTCATCATGGCTTGACAGTTTGCCTTAGGAGTTAGGGTTTATGGCCTTATACATAGTTCTTTCTTTGTTTTCCTTTTTCTTTTTTCTATAAATAATTGTTAAACTTGTTCCTGCTATTTTTGTCACTAAAGGGCTGTGGGGACTCCCTACGGTAGAAAAGTTCAAAAAAAACAACTAGAACATTAGCAATTTATAAACAAATATTATTGTAATGCAACACCAGTCCATGGCAAACTACAATATTCATTTTGTACTTCAGGTCTTCTACCAAATGTCCTATGAGGATAATTACTAAGTGTTTACTATAGGTTAATGCCAGGTCTAACAACAAGTTTAACTGGACTTAAACTAGCGGCAAGTATAAATAGTACCACACAACAATCTTAATAAGAAAAATGTCCTTCTTTTTCAGTGAACCAGGTTTGTAGTTCTAGATTAGCTCCAAATGAACCGAGACTAAAGAAACAACTGAAATTTATCCAACAAATTAGTGAATGATGCCACTAAAATGCCCTTCTTGACTATTCTTGGTATGTTTCTTGAATAGGGGAAACAGAGATTCTCACCTGCGGATGATGGATGCGTGCTCAACGAGGACAAAGTCGCCAGCGGCGATGTGGATAAGTGCCTAGAGCTATGGTTGAGCGTGACGGGGGCTAGCATGCAGCACAAGGCACTCCCCTAGCCCGCCATCTCCTATCCATGCTTCGGTGGCGTCTATGAGAAAAAGGATGGCGAACTAGAGCTTCTCCTTTCCGCCAGAGAGCATATCGATTAGCTCTGCTTGCATATCCAGCAAGGCAGCATGGAGAAACAAGGCGGCAGTCTATTGGACAAAAAGTTCAACCTTAGGTGGTGGTGCCTTCGTACTATGCAATAGCATGGGAGCTAGGCACCACAGTGCAACATGGGGAAGCGGTGGTGTGGGGGGGTTAGCGTCGTGGGGTGGAGACTGCAGGTGTGGGCGATGGTGACATCGGCGGAGTAGATCAAGCGACGAGTGAGGAGACTGTGGACTAGGTGGTTTTTCATAGATTGTATGGGGACCTTTTGCAAAATGGTCGCGTGGAGGAGTACTAAATTTGCGTGCTCTTCGGTCTTGGACCCAAAACCTACTTGGAGTGTCAGGATCCTGCTATCCACCCAGATCTGGCGTGACTTCCCCTAGTTATGTTCAGCTACGGGGAACGCGTATGCGGACACCACAAACGACGATAGGGTCATGGATGGATTGAATCTCACTCTGATAGCCTAAAATAACATCGGTAGCTCAAATGCTATCAACACAGGTGATTGGAACACGAAGAAAATCGATGGGGATTGCTTGAGCGAACCCGAGGCCAAAACATCACTACAGGTAGGTGTGTTCGAATTATACTGTATTCGTATTCAGAAGATTAATAATGGTCGTGATAATATTGGAGGTGGAGTCCGAACTTGGTACCTATACGACAGAGAGAATACATGCGGGATCGGGGTGTGTCTAGTCGTACGAGCGGGTGGAGCTAGCTCTGATCGATCGCGATTATGAGGTGGTTTGTATAGGCTAGTCACAACTCTTGTATTCCATGAAAGCTGGGACTTTGTTCAAACATATCAGGTGCATCATTGGTGTTTGTTAAATAACTAAAACATTGGACAATACAAGAAAATATTACTTGTTAAATTGGAAAAGTTACACACGCATATCTGCCATGCATTTGTTATTCCCTCCGACCCATATTAGTTGAGACAAATTTGTCTAAATTTGAATGTATCTAGCATTAAAATTTGACTAGATATATTTATATCTAGATAAATCTAAATTAAATAATATAGATCAAAGGAAATAACAGATTATTTTCCTTTTTTTTATTACAAACGATCGCCTCTACGTTAAGAAGATGTACAGCTCGCAACTGGTCTTGTATACGTTCATGACTGGTGTTCATGATCCCGTCTGTACAAACCGCCTCAAACCATTCGGTCGTACGATTCCGTCTGAGCTTCTATCCGTAGCTTTTTTTCCCGGAGAGATCTTCTATACGTACCTAGTAAGGGTGGAGTAAGGACTCCACCCGGTATCAACCACGATCCATACTCGCTATCTACCTAATTTCTTTTCTAGGGGGACACCGAAGCAAGGGTCATGTGGTAAATATCTGAATTCGTTTTACAAATACAAATATAATAGTGTGGTACTGAATTTTGAAGCTAATGTGGATGTGAAGATGGATATATCCGTTTTCAAATAAAATTATGCCATCTTATTTTAGTAATTCTAGCCCAATATGCCAATTATCGAACCTAAAGAAACTAATAGTGGTCAAATGTTTTTCTATGATTGAATTGGAAACTATGGTGTTGAAAGTGTTCCCCGTGATAGCACGGTTCTGATAATTCCCAACTTATAAGTGCAAGCATATACAACATAGATAACACAATGGTTCAAGATTATTAGGTGCAAAAAAGTAAAGTGTGCCATCAAGTTTGTGAGAGCTTTAATCACTAATTTTCACTTAACAAGTTTAATTTAGAAGATAGGTAGAAACATGAATATACTTGGAATGGTGTAACACACCATGCATAGGAATTTATAGTGGACTCTTTGGAATAACTTGGTTTCTTGAGAGTTGGATGCATGGGTAGAGCTTACTCGGTACAAGTGGAGGCTAGCAAAAGACTACAAGCGACCAACTAAGAGAGCAATAATGGCTATAATCATGCAGAGCGACAAAACATTATTAATTAAAGGATAAAGTGATATCACAAGTCAAAAACTAAATGATCATAGAGGCTAAGATGACTATTTCATAGTCATAACATGGTGTAATCATGTGCCAAATCAACCCAAACAAAGCATCAAAGGAGAATACCACAATGTTATGCTTTTGTATGCTAAAACAACGCTTGATTCTTTCAAGGCACATTAAGCAATCTCAATTGTTTGGAACAATTCATGATACAACAATAATCACTAAGAATAAGGTCAAAGCAACATCTAACATGACATGATAAAGCCTAAGCCATAGTCAAAACAAGCTCCTTTTTGTACCACCTAAGCATGAAACTCTCTACTCTTTTCCAACACCAATCGACTTATTTGAAACAACTCACAAAGATAATAATCAATAAAGATCAGTGAGCTTGTCTCACAAATCTTCAAAGAAGAACTAAAAGTTCTAAGAAAAAGTAGAAGAAAACCAAAGCTAAACGCAGTGCTAGCAAAAGTGAACACTCACGTAACAATAAGAGTGAAAACTAGAGTGTTCTAAACAATGAAAACAGAGCGTGTATCTCTCCACAAGAAGTGTGCTGTAATCCAACCAACTTATTGCAGCAAACAAAACAAAATAAAACTAAATACAAAAACAAAGACGCTCCAAGAACAACACAATGGTGCATGAAGCAATAACAATAAAGTGTCTAGAAACAAGACCTGAGATTTTTATTGATGAAGAAGGGGATGCCTTGGGAATCCCCGAGCTTTGATGCTTGTAACTCTTCAATATTTCTTGGGGTGACACGGATGGTATCCCCAAGCTTGACATTTTTTCCATACTTCATCCCATCACATCATTCTTCCCCTACACTTGAAAATTTCCTTCATATAAAACTTCACACAATTCTTCATTAGCAACATTAGTGTATTCAAGATAATAAGCCCTTGGGTTTAGTTTCAACACAAATAAAACTTCCATAAAAACACAAGCTACTGTAGCAATTCCTTTAAAAATCTCACGTGATCAAGAGAACTCAAAAAGAAACAGGTAAAGAGGCAAATGCAAATAATGGCAGAAATCTGTCAAAACAGACCAGCGGGTAAAAACCGATTTTTTCGAAGACCTTCTGTTGCTCAAATCGAAAAGTGCTAAACTAACGAAAGTTAGATAATAACCTGGGTCATAATCTCAGAAAATTAAAGCTCAATCCTACATACTGGGATTTTTCACGAATTTTTATAGTGAAGCACAAAAATCTGTTTCGGGACAGCTACTTCCCCAAATCTTACTTCTCTCTCATTAGAGGTTATTCTTGGCACAAAAAACCACACAAAAAGGATAAGGAGAGGTTATTATAGAAGTAATAACTTCCAATACTCAACAAAATAAAACCTAACGAAATTTGGGTTCTCTCCCAATAAGTACTTTTCTTTAACGCCTTTAAGTTAGGCTTGATAGTTTTGATGATGCTCACATAAGATATATGAATTTGAAGTAAAATAGAGCATCAAGAAGCAAATATAAAACAAATTTAAGTCTAACCCACTTCCTATGAAAAGTAATCTTGTAAAGAAACAAATCATGAAAGCACAAAGCAACAAGCATAGGAAAGCAAAACAAGTGCAGCTTCAAAATTTTCAACATAAAGAGGGGAAACTTAATATTATTGAGATACATAAAACCATGTTTCCCTCTCTCATAATAACTTTCAGTAGCACCATGAATAAAATTAACAATATAACAATCACATAAAACATTCTTACCATGAGCCACATGCATAAAATGATTATTACTCTCCACATAAGCATAGTCATCCTTATTAATTGTAGTGGGAGAAAATTCAACAAAATAGCTATCATTATCATTCTCATCACCATAATCATAAAATATAGGAGGCATATTGTAATCACAATTAATTTCCTCCTCAATAGTAGCTGGACTGAAAATATCATATTCATCATTGTAATCATCATATATTGGAGGTATAGTATCATCATAAGCAATAGAATACCTATCTTCCCAAGTGTGTTCATTTGTAAACATATCATCATTGGAAGGAACATAGATAACACTAATAGCACAACAATTATTAATATCATCATTTTCAAAATTGGTACCAAAGAGATTTTCAATATCAAAAGTAATGTGCTTTTCCTAATCATGATCACTACTATAGGTAATAGGCATAGGAACATCATCTAGTTCAGACTCATCCGAAAAACTATGATAGAAGCAACATTCTTAGGGAAGATACTGCTTTCTCTCTCATTTTACTCCTCTTCTTTTCTTCTTCTCCTCTTTAGGAGGGAGAGGCTTGAAAGGAAGCTTCTCCACATACCCTGGTTTATTGTTAGAGACAATAGAAGAAAATTTGGAGGATTCCTCCTTTTCATTAATAAGAACAAAACTCATATCAGTCCTGTCATATTTTGGTAAAATATCATCTTTTATAAGATTTTGTATGTAAGTATTTGCATGGCAATTATCAACACAATAAAGATGACACCCATGCAGGACGCTATTCATACAAAAAGCACTCATGTCTACCAAAGAAGTTTTTCTTGATAACTCTTCACACCCCAAAAATAATGTAAGTTCATCATATTGATTATCATTGATCAGGTTATCACAATACAAACTTGCGGTATTATTATGGCCTGAGCATTGAAAATTGAAATGACCCACTTTAAAGAAAAGTTCACAAATAAAAGGATAGGGGGCACAATGTTTTTTACCAAGATTATTTAGAGCCTTATACCATGTTCTAGTTTTTTCATTCCAGTGGGTGATACGATATTCTTCTTCGATTTGATTATTTTCACAAGGTCTATGTATTCCACAAAAATTAACATGCTTATAAGAAACAATACTTTTAGAAGTTTGAGCATGTTTATTGCAATCATTAATAATAGTTTCATTTTTCATGCAAGTGTCTTTAAAAGGTTCATGATACATGTCCCACTTTTCTTTAGGAGCATTAATACGGGAAGCAAAGGCTCTACAATATTTAACAAGAATTTGAGGATCAAGACCATATTTAGCACTAAGCCCTTGAAAATCAGCGTTTAAGTGAAAGACTTAATGCAATCATACTCATAGTTTATACATGGTTATTTACCTTTGTCTTTATCCCAACCTTCGGTATTGCTTTGAATTGTTTCAATAATATCCCACTTAACTTTGACCTCCTTACTTGTGAAGGATCCCTCTAAACAGGTATCTAGATAGTCCTTATAATATCCTGAAATCCTTGCATAAAAATTATTAATAATAATATTACTAGGGAGCTCATGAATGGGACATTTGAGCATTAGTGACTTCAGTCTCCCCCATGCTTGGGAAATACTTTCTCCATCATGAGGATGAAAATTATAAATATAATTCCTATCTTTATGAATTTCATGAGGAGGATAAAATTTGAGTAAAAGAGAGATTCAAGTTCCTTCCACTCCAACTGATGAGGATCATCTAGTAGCTCATAACACTCCCTTTCTTTGTCCCTAAGTGATAAAGAGAATAGCTTCCTCTTAACTTGGTCCATTGAAATACCTACACACTTGAACAACTCGCATAATTCATGTATAAAAAGTAAATAATCACCAGGATGGACAGTTCCATCTCCAAAATAGTGGTTATTCATAACACGTTCAACAATTTCCATAGGTATTTTAAAAGGGACACTTTCAGTATGTGGCTTTAAAATATCATGAGCATCATTAGAATTACCACATATGGGAGATAAAGTATCATCAGAGCAAATTTTCTTCCCTAAAGCTGGGGAACTAAAAAGATCTTTCTCATAAAAACTAGCTTCCCCAAGTTTAGACGTTTCCATAGTTTTAGCAATAATGGTGTTCAAAGAATTCATACTAATAAAATTGCTATTAGCATGCAAATAAAGTTCCATAGGTTTTTTTTCTCTTCAAACACTTTATGTCCTAACTCAATATAAATACTAAAAAGCTCTCTAATTTTGTTGTTGTTTTCCATTAAGCCTAATTAGTGAAAACAAGAAACAAAAAGATATAATTGCAGAATCTAAAGGATATAACTTCGAGCACTCACACACCAGCAACAGTGCTAGAAGATAGATTAGTAGCCAGAGGATGTGAGTGCCTTTACCTTACCTCCCGAGAACCGCGCATTAAAAATACTTTGATGGCATGTTGTTGACGTGGGAGCTTCTTCTTTAATTCCACAGCAGTGCGGAAAAGAGCTTGATGTCTATGCACGCTTCTATTCTTTTAGACGATGTTGGCCTCCAAGTGCAGAGGTTTGTAGAATAGCAGCAAGTTTCCCTTAAGTGGATTACCCAAGGTTTATCGAACTCAGGAAGGAAGTGGTCAAAGGTATCCCTCTTAAGCAACCATGCAATCAAGATACAAGAAGTCTCTTGTGCCCCCAACACACCCAATACACTTGCCAGGTGTATAGGTGCACTAGTTCGGCGAAGAGATAGTGAAACACAAGTGGTATGGATGATTATAAGACAACGGTGCTAGAAAAAAGCTTGACAGGGAGGAAGGGACTAAAGGCAATCTGAAATAAAGATAGCAGCAAGCAAACATGTAACAGATCTAATTGTAAATGGTGTTTCAATGCTTAAAACAAGGCCTAGGGATCATACTTTCACTAGTGAACACTCTCATATAAATATCTTCTCTTCATGATACTACTCGAACTACTCTCGGTTGGATAACTCTAATCCACGGTAGGGCTATAACAGCACACCTCAAAGTTTGAATTCCCCATCTAGATAACCCCACGCTGTCACCTTGAGCGCTAGATGGTTCCAACAAACACCACAATTTCATAGAGACATCCAACTCAAAATATAACTCATGATAAGTATTTATGTATCTTTAGCCTAAGTGCCACACGGTGTGCACACTATCACTTTCACACACGTGGGGATAGCCAGAGATCTATTAAAGCACTTGAGTAGCAGAGTAGATCTACTTGATTACAAAGCTCATGATCACAATAAGATCACGCATAGAGAGAGATGAGCACATAGATAATGGTAGAGCCTTTAGCCTCGAGGAAGAACTACTCCCTCCTCATCATGGGGGAAATAGGCAGATTGGCTTTTGTCCCGTCCAATTTCGAGAATATTTATTTTTTAGCTTTTCTGAAACCAAAAACAACAGAAAACAGACAACTGGCACTGCGACATCTTGTCAATAGGTTAGTTCTAGAAAGTGTATAAAAATAACTCAAAGTATAGACAAAACATAACAAAGTTGATACAAAACAAGCATGGAGCATCAAAAATTATAGATACGTTTACGACGTATCACTTGACAGCTTTGCCTTAGGAGTTAGGGCGTATGGCCTTGTACATAGTTCTTTCTTTGTTTTTCTTTTTTATTTTTTTATGTAAATAATTGTTAAAGTTGTTCCTGCTATTTTTTGTCACTAAAGGGTTGTGGGGGCCTAACCTACGGTAGAAAGGTTAAAAAAACTAGACCATTAGCAATTTATAAACAAATATTATTGTAATGCAACACTAGTCCATGGCAAAATACAATATTGTTGTTCCATTTTCTACTTTAGTTCTTCTACCAAATGTCTTGTGAGGATAATTACTAAGTGTTTACTATAGGTTAGTATCGGTTCTAACAACAAGTTTGACTGGACTTAAACTAGCGGTAAGTATAAATAGTACCACACAACAATCTTAATAAGAAAAATGTCCTTTTTCAGTGAACCAGGTTTGTAGTTCTAGATTAGCTCCAAATGAACTGAGACTAAAGAAACAACAGAAATTTATCCAACAAATTACTGAATGATGCCACTAAAATGCCCTTCTTGACTATTCTTGGACTGTTTCTTGAATAGGGGAAACGGAAATTCTCACCTGCGGCTGATGGATGTGAGCTCGCCACGACAAAGTCACCAGTGCAATGTGGATAAGTTCCTAGAGCTATGATGAGCGCGATGGGGTGGCGTGCACGAGGCACTCCCCTAGCCCGCCATCTCCTCTCCATTATTTGGTGGCGTCTGTGAGAACAAGGATGGCGACTGAGCTGCTCCGCCAGAGAGCACCTCGATTAGCTCTGCTTGCATATCCGGCAAGCGGCATGGAGAAACAAGCGGCGATCTATTGGACAAAAATGTTCAACATTAGGTGGTGGTGCCTTCGTAGTAGGCAGCAGCATGGGAGCTAAACACCGGATTGTAACATGGGGAAGTGGCGGTGTGGCGGGAGGGTTTAGCGTCATGGGGTGGAGAGTGCGGTGGTGTGGGAGGATGACATCGGGGAGTAGAGCCATGACAGTGAGGAAGGAGACTGCGGACTGGGTGGTTTTCATGGATTGTATGGGGACTTTTTTGCAAAATGGTCGGCATGTGGAGGGAGTACTAAATTTGCGTGCTCTTCGGTCTACGGGCCCAAAACCTACTTGGAGTGTCAGGATCCTGCTATCCATCCAGATCTGGCGTGACTTCCCCTAGTTATGTTCAGCTACGGGGAACGCGTATGCGGACACCACAAATGACGATAGGGTGTAAGGATCGAATCTCACTCTGATAGCCTAAAATAACGTCGGTAGCTCAAATACTATCAGCACGGGTGATTGGAACACAGAGAAAATCGACGGGGATTGCTTGAGCGAACCCGAGGCCAAAACATCACTACATGTAGGTGTCAGAACTAGTAGTGCATAGTTCGAATTATAATGTATTCGTATTCAGAAAATTAATAATGGTCGTGGTAATATCGGAATCCGTACAAACATGAAAATGGATGTGGTAAATATCCGATTTCGTTTTACAAATACAATATAATAGTGTGGTATTGAATTTTGAAGGTAATGTGGATGTGAAAATGGATATATATCCGTTTTTTGAATAAAATTATCATCTTATTTTAGTAATTCTAGCCTGATATGCTAATTATCGAACCTAAAGAAACTAATAGTGGTCAAATGTTTTCTATGATTGAATTGGAAACTATTGTGTATTATATTAGTATTACTTATCTCTAATAGTTGATACACTATAAGACATAAGTCTATTATTTAGTTATTCTTATCTGTTCGAATTGAGAAAATATCTACATCCTTATTCGAGAACATCTGTGTTCGTACTTGTATTTGTTTAGAAAATATGAAAACTGAGGTGGTTCCAGGCACGACGCAGGAAAATTATGAACCCTGATGCAATTAGCAGAGGTAATGGCCCAAGAAACATCGCCAGCGAGATAAGAGTCGGAAGACACCTGCGCAATTTGTAGCGCCATGTCCCAGAGCCAGAAGTGAGCGCATGTGGTTGGAGATGGCCGATAGTTTCGGTGTGTAGGGAGTAGGGACCCCCAAGGGCTTTGTTACGGTTTCCTTTTCTTTGGTGGGTGTTCTTTCAGCAAAGTTGCTATGCAATTGTCTAGTTTTCCGAGAGGCTCCGAGTTTCATAATCTCCTTTTAGATTAACGAAAAATAACACGGTTATTTCAAAATCCAGAGTGCTTGTTTTTCGAAAGAGTTAGCAACATGTTAACCTACTAGCGCCAGATTGATATTTTTGTAACCCTCCCTCATAGTTGAGTAATAAAATGTCGAGACGAACAAGAAAAACCTTTCCTTTTCTTCGGAAGTAGTAAAAAAATCGCCAAGATTGACATTTGCAGGAGCTAAGGAGAACTCCATTCCCATGATGTGGCATGCATGCGAGGAGAAGGCATGTTGCTCCTAGCATGGTGGCTCCTTTTCTCCTGCTGTCCTGAAACCTCGGAGCTAGCAGGAGAGAGTCGAGAGAATAGGGAGCAAAGTGGAGCGAGGATTCGGGCGTCAGATTAGGCGAGCAAAAAGAAACAACAAGATACGATCCCATCATCCCCCCCTCAGACGACGGACCTCTCTCTCCGCTCTGCTCCTGTAGCTGTAGATCTCCCGCTCCCGAGTCTCCCGGGCCTGCCCTGCCACCACTCGCCACTCGCTCCCACACTCTTCTCGGCTCCCGCGCACCTATATATATACCCCCTCCCATCCCATCCCACGCACACACACAGCCAGCCGCAGGTTTCTTGATCCGGTAGCTAGGCTGCACGGACCGTGCTGCGCCCGCGCCGCGGTTGCCCTCCCTGGTCCCTGCCGCACCACCAGCCAACACGCGCCTCCTCGATCTCCTCCTACTTCTTTCCGTCATCCTCCTCGTTGCATTTGTGGCCGTGTTCTCTTCCGGCTCCGGCCGGTCATGAGCTCCTGATGCCGGCCAAGAACCACGCGCCTCGGCGCCCATTTGTTGGTTCCGTGAGGCGCCGAGGCGTGCGCGCGCCGGCGTGAAGAATCAAGTGCGCGTCCAGAACCAGACTCGTTCCCATGTTCGGTTGATTTGGCGCGCCAGCGCGACGCGAGGAGATGGTGCAGGAACACGCGAACAACCACCACCACCTGCAACAGCAGCTGGCCAAGTACGGCACGGGCGGCACGGGCACCGGCAGCGGCACCGGCGCGGCCACGGGCGTGGCGCGGGCGTCGAGGAAGAACAAGCCCAAGAAGATCCCGCAGCGCGGCCTGGGCGTGGCGCAGCTCGAGAAGCTCCGCATCGAGGAGCAGAAGAAGATGGGCGGCGGAGGCCCGGCGGTGGCCACGCCGTCGTCGCACGCGCTCAACCTCGGCGGGAGCGGCCTCTGCCAGCTCCCCACCACGCTGCACCACCATCCGCCGCCGGCGCCCCCGCTGAGCGTTCTCTCGAGGCCGGTCGCGGACGGCGGCTTCCGGCCGGTTCTCTGGAGCCCGGTGGATCCCATGAAGCACCCCTACAAGAGAAGCCTGTGTCCTCTGCCTCCACTCCCAGTGGTACGTACGTGTTCATGCCCTCCAAATGTCACCCTGCACGCCATGCCTATGATTTAGATCGAGGCCTCAGCTCAAAAATATTTCACTGATCAGGTGAGCACGGGCCTGTCTCTGACGGCGCCGTCGAGCCACCCAACGGAGCACCCTTCAAACCAAATGTACAGCAGCAGCAGGAGCAGCCCAGCAGCGCCAGCGCCGGTGCCGACCGAGGACGAGAGCAGGGTACGTCTCACGCTGCTCCGCCAGAACTTTCGGTTTATATGTGATGGACTGTCGCTGAATGTGGATTTGGGTAGAGTGTAGGAGACAGCCAGCGCAGATAGGCCCTGGCCCTTCATGTTCGAGGGGATGACCGCCTTCAGGACGACGAGCAAAACCCTTCCTCCTCCTCCTCCACTGCCGCCGCCTTTCGCCGTCAGGACGGCCGGCGATTCTGGGCTGGCCGATGTTAGTCCTGACCTGACCAGATACGAGTTCAGAGCAACTAATTATTTCAGGTACATTAGCTCACTGGTTTCAATTTGTCCGAGTTTTAATTCTGCATGAAGCGAAGTTATGGTTTAGGTATCCTCAAAAAAAAAAGGTGTGGTTTAGGCAGACCACTTCTAACTGTTTCTTGGCCCTGCTTTGCTCTCCATTTTTGTGCGCAAGTAATTCAGCTGCATCATTATTTTCAGAATAGTACCTGTTCCTCTGTCCAGCAATATTAGTACTTGGTCACGTTCATCCCTATCCTTTACCCCAGCATCACAGATATTTACAGTTCAGTTTTCCTGTTAAAATTCTACATCACATGTTTCCATTGCTATTCTTCAGCATGAGTTATATCTGACCCAACAAACGCAAGTACTGAGAAAAGAGCCAAGAAGAAAGATAACCTGTTTGCTATATTTGCCCCCGACGAACAGCATCCGATCCTGCTGAATTTTCTCTGATGCCTTGCCCAGCACAGAATTTCTCAGAGTATATTTCTGATTTATCACCTTCATCTGTGCCTTGCGACAGCCCAAGCGCGTACGCAAATTGTTCAGACTGGACATCAGAGCTGGCTCACTGCAAGGAAGCCGGCCGTGGCAATGGCAGAGACGCCGCGTTGCTCACCTTGAGCTCGCGGCCTCCGCACCTCGCCAGGCAGCCTCACGTGGCGCCATCAATGCACGTCCCAGAGTACAGCGACTTCAGCGCCAGCGCCATGCCATCCCAGGCAAGTGCTCGACCGTATCCTCTGACTCTGAACCCTGTAAGATGTGTGAACGTGGTGGCCTGACCGATGGAGAAACTTGATCGGCAGGGGAGCGTTTCAGCATCGTCGTCGTCATCGCCGCGGCCATTCTACACCTTCCTCCCCATCGGTCCGGTTCGCCACCGCGAGAGAACCCCTACCGAGCGCAAGAGCGAGGCGCCGGAAGGCGGCGTCGACCTGGAGCTGAAGCTCTGGAAGGGCTGAATGATCACACTATACTCCCCCTGTTGTTTACTTTCTGATGAACACTGGGGTCAAAAAAAATATCTAATGAACTCTGGCCAGTTGTGAGGGGGAAATGTAGAGAGATGGGTTCAGGTACTAGTAGTAAAGATGAGATGTAAAACAGAGCTGCATCTTACTAGGAGATGTTTTCACACCCAATAAACCTTCTGGTGATGGTTACTTACTCACACACAGACACTGTTCATTTCTGGCCAAGTCAAGCAGTGTGCCTGATGGAAGCAAGAAGCTTTTTATGTAGTAGTACATGGTCCAGGTAAGCTTGTGCCAAATGTAGTAGAAACTCAACAGAAAAATGTCAGATGGGTACATGATGCAGTGCTGGTTTCAACAAGGAAAGGGGAACATGTGCAAGGATAGGCACCACAGCTAGATCGTGGGGCCTCTTATGTGCAAGTGGCACAACAACATTTTCTCACATGACAAAGGGTGTGCCAAAAAGGTCCCAAGAAGAAAGTCTAGATGAACTATGATGATGCAAGTTCAAGTGCAGCAGAAGGATAAATATGTTAATCTCAGCTCATTTCCAGCATGTAGCTCTCAATATCCACCATACTATGTTCGTGTCCTGTGGACTGAATACCAGCACTGACGGAAATGCCACACCCACCCAGACGAGACCTTAATATAGATACAGACATGCACAATGAACACCCCGTGGGAACACAAACATAAACATCCCAATGTCTAGACAGGTAAATTACAATGAGTCAAAAATCACGACGTGACACACACCGAAATGCGAGGGCGGAAGCATGAGCCTATGACCACCCGAACTTGTAGTCGAGGATGTAGACGACAATGAGCGACAGAGGGTACAGAAGGTATGCCACTAGGCAGGTCCAGAGCGAGAAATTGGTCCGGAAGCTTGTGAAGAGGCCCATGATGACACACACAAGCAGAATGACGAGCACTTCCGATGAGAAGTCCCACGTCAGGTCCCTGAAGTAGATGAGTGCCAAGAACACACCCAAGCACAGAGTGTTGTTCATGGTCGCACCGCCATATATCTGCAAAGAAATAATTTGTTGTTAAGTTTACGGTAGTTGTTTATTCCAGAACAGAGATAATGATGGTTCTAGAGGCTAAGAAGTTTCACAGTTCTCCTGTGGTGATGTACCTCGGAGAAAGTGAGGGAGCAGGTCCTTTGCTTCTTCCTGCTGGCAAAGATTATGGCGGAGACGGCCTCGCTGGAGTTGGTTGCCAGTGGGAGGGCAATGAACGAGATAAAGAAGGATGGAATGTGTGTGGCGTTAGAGAAGTTGTGGACGGCGTCGACGAGCGGGTCTGCAAATGCGGCACAGATGGCACTGCCCAGAAGCAGGTAACCCACGGCTTTGGCGATGTACAAGCCAGGGTTCTCCACACTCTCCACTGCCTCGTCAGATTTGTCAACCAGCTGGTCATGCTCCTCCCTTGTTCTCTGCAGAATTCAGACAATTTGATAAATGTCCATGTTCCCGAGTGTATGTCGTATTCTTTTTTATCTGATGATGAAAATATTTGTTCTGCCCCTATCTCGGTCCACAAGGATCGAGACTAGAAACTTACCGTGTGGTAGTCACTGACAAACTTATTGGAGTAGGCACCACTAGCCGGCACCTTGTGCTTGGCCTCATTAAGCCATACTTTCATTCCTTCGATAAACTCAGACTCCTCCACAATATCGTTGCCTGAAGTGTCGAAGTCATCCATGATCTTGCCGACTGCGTCTTCCTTGTCAAAGTCAATCTCCTCAAAGTTGATCCCAATAATAAGTGCATGGAGCTCTGCTCGGGACAGATTACGGCTCTCATCCATGTCGATCTTGTGGAACAATCTGCACGTAAGTATAGACAAGGTTCATGTCATGCCCATGAATATTGTGTTATTTGCATATCGTGACCAATAAGATGATTTAAGAATCACACTTTCTTATGACGTTCTCATTGGGTGTGCCATCATCGTTAAGCAGCCGGCCCAGTGCTTGCATTTGGGCATGCTTTAAAATCCCAGAGATCACATGCTTGTGCTTTGCATATGCAAGCTTCCTCTTCTGAATCCAAGGCTGGAAAACCTGATGCAAAATGTAGAATCCAACATTGTCAAACAAAATCCTGTGGCATAGATTTGTCTATTTTTCATCATTCTGTGAATGTTTACCTGATACAGGCAGTAGCCGAGTACAAGTGCGAAAGATGTAATTAGGGCCAGCAAGATAGCTAGGCGCTCCCCATGGTGAGTCTTCAACATTTTGGGAAACTGAGCAATAACGAAGGGCAGAACAGATATGGCCATGATTCGTGCTGCGTAGCTGGTTTGCACATCAGTTGTAATACCAGCGCCTGAAAAAGGGTGCGATCATATCAATTATTGTGAAAAAAATCAATATTTGAAATGTGGCATTTCTACTTTTCAATATAAAAATGACCACTGTTCAATTGCAAAATTTCCAATCATCAGAAATCCTCCAGACTACAATAACATTATCATATACTATACAAGAAAACTTACCAGTCAAGCTGAAGCCTTTAGTGTCGGTTGAATCAATAGCAAGACCATTTGGCCCAACATCACACTTGCCAACAACAACACAAGTTCCCCAAAGCAGAGTGAGGAGAAAGACGGTTGAACCAGCAAGCAGCCCCATGCCGATGAGGACCTGACTTTGTGCAGTCTCTTTAGTCCCCGAAAGACCAGATACTGTTAACACAACAGAACAAGCAGGTAAGAATTGTGTATGATGTGCATAAATCAGAGTCTGCATAGAGGTGAATATTCATAAAGCAGTAAAATTAAATAGCTTCATGATTCTAGCATATGGAACATCAGAACAATGTTGTGAGCGGAGCATGGGAGGGAGTACTTATGCAGATATCATTGAGAATAATGTTGAAAATTGGGCAGCCATGTTTTTACAAAATATTTTGCGTGCTTCTCGGTAACCAAGATATTACATGAGCACAAAGGTAATGCAAAATTTTAGCAAGTGTGCCCAATGTTAGTGTTCAGATAAATTATTTGCACCTATCTCCAAAAGAAAACAATGCACCAAGAAAGCATATCTCCAATGCCAAATTCCATTTACAAACTAAAAATCCCATCACGACATAGATGTAGAAAAAGAAGTGGCACTCAAAACTCGCAAAGATTAAAAAATGAGTTGTACAAAATGGTGGGAAGTCATCAGGCAGATGGCTAGTGGTAATAACAATACTCACTCGTAGTTATCATTTGGTAAAGACAATAATTTATTTATCATAATTCAGTATTGTATCACTGCGTGTCTGAACAACATGTATTCCTGCAAGTCTAGTTTTATCATTCATATAGATTTGTTTTCCATGATGGAAGCTTTATTCATCCCATCATCGCATCGAGTGATACAACTGCAAGAGTTTACCCCCAACGTCTGCATATGAAGATGCACACAACCCCACAATATGACGAGACAATCAACTGCAAAATGTTAGCTGTTTAACTGAAAGATTAATAAAACACCGTCCTTATACACTACTGGCAAAAGAGAGGTCAATTATGCAAAGAGGACAACAACAGAAGAACTTGAGCTGAAACGGGGGAAAAGTCAAAAGGCCAGCGACCACAAGCACAGGTGGAACTGAACTAAAAGCACATATTCCAAAGAATGCAGAGCATAATTTGCAAAACCCCGTTTGTCTGAGGGCGTCTGTGGTTGGCTGGGGGCTCAAGGTTTGGCTATTAGTGATGGAAAGATCCCAAAATAGGCTTGGATCGGCTTAATATGCCCAAGTTTAAGCCATGCATGTAGTGAGAAGGGTAGGCTCGTCCCGAGCTAATGCACAAGCCCAAGGTCTACCAAAAGTCTCCGAAAGATTATGCTCTGATCCAATCAGAGATCAGACCAGAGGATTCAGATCTGAAACAAAAGAAGAACCGAAAAGTGCTTTTTTACTCTTCGTTTCGTTTTCAACAGGCATTATTTACCCATGGGTAAGATACTACCGCTTCTATTTCTGAAAGAGCAAATCGTCCTCTCAGGAACAGAGAAACAATTGCTATTTTTTTTTCGAAAAAATGAGAGGATTGCTTTCTTTTTTTGAGAGGATTGCTTTCTGCGGTCCTAGTGACTTGAGCCAGGTGTGCAGGCTAGGTAATCGAAGAATTTAAGCAAGGAAGCTAAGGAGAGTCGTACCGAGCACAAGCAGCGCGTCGGGGAGGGCGCCGAGGATGGGGAGCAGGAGGCCGCCGACGAGGCCGGGGCCCATGATCTCGAGCAGCAGCTCGCTGCCGGCCGACAGGAAGGTGGCCGCCTTGAACATGAGGAAGCCGTAGGTGAGCACCAGGAACATGTTCCCGAGCACGGTAGTGGTGCAGGGAAGGAAGCCGTACGACTGCTCGCACTTCTCCTCCTCGGCGGTGGCCGGCGACGAGGAGTTGTTGAGGCGGAGCACGGCCGAGGACAAGGGGGGCGCCAGGACGGTGGAGGCCGGGGTGGAGGGCGTTCCATCGGAGATGAGGCGGCCGTAGGCGGCTACAGCGAGGAGGGAGACGAGGAGGGGGACGAGCGGGAAGGGGCGGCGCTGACGGCGAATCGCCATGGCGGCAGAGGTGGGAGGGCGTCGTGCGATAGTGGTGGTGGCAGGAGCGGGGTGCCTCGTAGCCTTATATGGTGCGATCTGAGAGATATCTCAATTAGGGACTGTATATTTTCATGCCTTTTGTAAAGTTCCTATTTTGCATTTAATATCCCTTTTCGTGGGTCCAAAGCGGGAATATTTTAGAGGAGGCTGCCCGTGTAGGGAAGAGGCGGATCCTTCCAAGAATCCAACGCGGTTAAACTAAACAAGCTAGAAGTAATTATTCTTTCCTTAGCTGTGGCGTGCATTGTGCGACCATTACTTTCCTTTCTACACTTACCATGCAAAATTTTGCAACATATAAAAAACACAATAATTCCATTGCGCACAAGCAAGGTGCCTTGTATGTTGAATCACAACATACATGTTCGATGGTACTCACTCTTTCCATACGAACTTTCAAAGGAGCCTTGTTCTTTTCCATCTCGCTAGTGTGTCGTCTGACACGGCTCAACTAGGGCGACACACTATAGCCGCCAAAGACTAGCCCTTGCGAAGCATTGGTAATGTCGACAGTAGGCCCAAGTCCCGAAGGTGCTGGGAGGGGGATCTAGCTAGTGCACCTCCCGGGGGTTGTCCCTAGTGCATGGGAAAGGACCTCGGCGAAGTCTCCTCGTCAGTGTAGTTGGTCGATAGAGGGCTGAGCCCTCAACCATGACGACAGTGACAGGAGGGGTGGAAGTTCAACTCCCTCTCCCTAGGAATGTGGGAGGGGGAGAAGTGAACGCGACGGCGTCGGGACGCAAGATGCGTAGCGTTGTGAGAATAAATAAAATCATATAGGCGGATCTCATTCAGACCCTATTTGCCACCAAGTGGCAAATTGATGAAGTTAAGACAAAGCAACAAGTAATGGTCAACAAGTCAAATCAATAAGGGGATAAAAAAGAAGATGGCAAGACATAAAGGACAAAGCAAAGAAGCATGTTAGGTGGAGGAACATATGGGCTAGTGCACTATGGACCATAAACCACACTCTTTCCCTATTCCACTATTTGACTCATGGACCAAAGATTACCTCCACTACTCCTCCCATCCGCCATCTCAAGGGTAGTCTTTGGTCATTTTGTTAAGAACCCCTAGACTATCCCCATGTGATGTGTAACTATTTACTTTCACTTGAACTAAAGCAACGTGAGGATGCTAGTGCTCCAAGATAAGTCCACAGAGGATGGAGCCTAGTCTTGGATTTAGGAAGTTCAGCATGGCTTGAACTTGGACCGGCGTTGAGTTGAGTGAGGAAGTGGTTAATTTGAGAAGACGAAGTTCAACACAAATCCTCCACTTGACCTACCTCGGTGTCTTTGTAATATAGTATTAGTTTATGCTCCAATGAAGCAACTCAACCTATTAAAAACATCCTTGTGTCAAAATGTTAGTGTACGATGACCTTCGACATAAAGTCGTTGTACACGCCTCTACTCATATTGTGTTGAGACTATATATGAAGAGATACCCCATTGCAACGTTGTTTGTACAAAAACAACAATATGCTGTGGCGCCACTCATGAAGAACATACAGTCGTTGCTTGGCTCACAGCAGAGAGCTAGATGAGAGTCGCTTGGTTAGTGACTAGCGTGTTATCGTCAATTGTAGGCTGTGTTCATATGGACCGGCTTGGATTGGGCTCAGGTTTGAGGTAGGCAAGGTCGTTCTAGGTGAAAATAATCTCCGAGCGGTGGAGGAGTCGACGATACTCGAGACTTGAGAGCACTGTTGGGAGGCATTTCAAGGGCGATGTTGTCCTCTAATCCACCCCGAACAACTCCAAGGGAAACTTTAGATCCACGGATCAGGCAGACACTTTTGCATCACTTCTCTCTCAGGGCGACATCATTAGAGCCGACATCGGTGGCGTGGATCAGCGCTTGATGGTGGTTGGACGTTGGAAGCCTATTTGCATTGATGGTGTGTGTGTGTATGTGGAAATGAAGACCATAAGGACCTAAATCTCATCATCGTAATTAGAGTTGCATCATCGTTGGTGAATGTGGACGACTATTTGGCTTGTACTGATGTGAAGCTTTTGTAAAAGTATTTTAGGTGACCATGCCGGTGATGGTCGTATGGATGAATTCGGAGTCACTGGATGGAGGGCGGTAGGGTGATAGCTATTATGCTTGTTGACAACCTCAGCATGCGTTACCTCCTTTTCGTTGTAAGTGGATTCTTTTTTTTGGTTAAGCAAGTTGTTATTACCCTAGCATTACCTTTCATGTTCCTCGATGGATTTTTCTAGCGTGTATTTCAGATTTGTGCCCCAGTTTTTGTCCTAGGCAGCTGGGAAAATTCATTCTTCTTAATTAATAAGTGATCTTGCCATGTTTAAATAAAAATGAGTATCGTTTTACGTTTTCCTTTGGGACTTTTGAAAGGAGTATTATGAAGAGCCGGTTTCGTGGTTTTCTAGTAATGTACTCACAGCTAAATCAAAAACATTTTTTTGATAGTTTAGACAACTGGGGATTCTCAATCTCATTCGATGCTAGCACCGACTCTTTCCCCGTCTGTCGCCTCCAATTTCACCCTTGAAATGGTCCTCTTCCCCACCTCTTAATTCTCCAATCATGCATCAACATGCTTTCGTCTATGTTTGCCATCGACCTCTTGTTTCTTTCCCCCCTCCTTCGTTCCGGTATGCATCCCACCAATCCGACTAGAGAATTTTTAGCAAGGGCTCCTTATTGTTCAACCCCTCGCGGTCATCTTGTTTTGGAACGGGACCTTGTTATACGCAATTGTAGTTTTATTTTTGGTTCATTTTGTAGGTTTATATCTTAGAGTATTTTTACGAACTAGTAAAAGATATAGTTTTGGTGGATTCAGTATATCACACTTTGCTTGTCTTTGTTTTTCCAAAAATAAAGCCATACAGTCAGACACTTAGTTGCAACATTATGTCATGAAGAAAAAACATGTATGCCATCCAGCAAACACTACACTAATAGCACCTCGTAAAAACTATGAAGACGTAAAATCAAATTGCAACATTGAACACTCTGGTTGGTAATGACAGGATGATGTCATTCTCTAACTCTTAGACCGTTACACTTTGTTTTTCGACAAACACCTAGCAACATGACAAAATGGGAACACGTACCTCTAGTGACTCAGTATGTGTTTTATAAAAAAAATGATAGACCGAAGGAAATACCGTCTGGTTAGGTTTATGCACCCTTTTGTCCACAAATACCTAGTAGTGTATGACAAAATGGGAACACGTGCCTCTACTGACTCGGTATGAGTTTTATTTAAAAAGGACGTAAAAAAAGATGATAGGCTGAAAAGGAAATATGGTGTGGTTGCACCCCCATTAACCGTTTGATAGACAGTTGGAGACAGTTATATATGTAAACCACAAATTGCGACTACGAAATTGAATAATAATGAATAAAAAGGTCGTGCAAACCACCAACTCCTATAGCTAGGAACACACGAGCATGGCCCGTGTATGTCAAACACACAAATGGGAAATAAATGGCCCTTGCAAGTTGCAAGTGGACAGTTGAACATAAACGCGACACGTACCTCGTTGCCAGATCAAATGTCTTACACAGCTGATTGGTTCAACACGGTGCCTGCTGGGCGCCAGATCACAGGTTCACATGCTTCCAAATCACCCTATCCCTACATGTAGATCCACGAGTTAAGATCACAAGTCCATATGCTTCCAAAATGACCCGATCCGGGCGTGTATCGGTAGATCCAAGCAGGGAACATGCCGCTAGCTTCCCTCAAATGACTCTGGTTTTTATTTTGTATTCTCTGACGTAATTTGGGGCCATAGCTTGCGCCATGGAACATGCATGGGCGCGTCCTTACGCAGAGCCACCATGTGCATGATCTCCCTATTTCGTGTCTAAAATTACACGGCATCTTGAATCATACATGTCACATGTCCTCCTCCAGAGCCCACACGCTGAGAGGAGGCGTGAAACAGATTAACGGTCTCCTGGCTATATGCGCGCGCACCTATATGGTATGGTATGGAAATGTTCCCCTGCAAAATATGGTTTAGAAAATTGATATGTAGTCTCTCTGTCCAAAATTCTATGGCGCGCACGTTTTTTAATATTTCACTTTGAACATTATATTGGTTACCATAACGAGGGTTATCTAATATGGAAGTATAAAAATCATAGCATCGACTTCAGATTCGAATAAAAAGTTTTTAGTGATTTAACTTTTATAAAATTTTCCTCATGTATTATTGGTCAAATTGATGCGTGCAAAAATTGGTCAAAATATTCTCAGTTAAGAAAGCTTACATGCAAAATTAGAATTTTCATGTTTATCTACGGGCGTACGATGTCAGATAGGTCACGCCTGTCGGTTTTAGTGTCAATCCGCTCTTTTAGTGTATCATTTGCGCAGTTGAGTGGTAGGGTTTGGACTGTCCAAAAAAGGATGCCGAAGATTTGTTTAGATTCACATATATCTAGACGTATTTTACAAATCTCAAACATCCTTTGTTGGATTGACGGAGTGCCATTTTGTAAAATAGCGGTGTGAAGTGTTACTATTAACTCAAAGAAATGTGATGGTCAAGCGTTACTATTAACTCGAAGAAATGTGACGGTATAACCACGTGCGTCGATGCATTTGCCAACCGCGTTGCATGGTCGAAGGGATTTTCGCTGAGCTTCTATTTTTGCAGTTGAAGCTCGCGATAGGGCTAAGGAGGTGTACCAACCACGGCCTCTCGCCAGCGAGAGGTTTTTCATAATTTGTTTAGCCTGTTTTTTAGTGTCTTCTTCAGGGTGTCGAGGGGACGGCTATGTCCTGAAGTCAGAATAATGTTATTTTCGCTCTATCCTCGTTTCGTTGGTGCATCTAGCCCCAATGAAGGGCGCATGGAGTCATTTGTCCGGTGGATCTCCTAGGACGCTCTTCGTTTTCATGTTTATTGGTTTGTTCTCAGGTCAGTCTCTTCCGATCTACGGTTATCATCATTGGCGATGATTGATGGTCTGCTGTGTTGGTCCTTTTTGTGGCCTTAGCGCGACGACTTCCAGTTTGTCTTCTACAATAAGCTCTAGTACGACAAGTTTTGACCGGCTCCTATGATGATGGGGCGAGGACGGCGGCGCTCGCCTTTGGCTCATACTAGTGTTTGTATTTGTTGATAGATGGTCCAATGATTTATTTATAATTTTTATTACTTTTAGGTGTTTTATAAAACTATTGATAATTATTAATATTTTGAAAAAAAAAGCTTACGATCGCATACTGGTCGCCAACCAGTCAGATCTGGATAGGCTCAGTTTAAATGAATAGCACAAAGTGGACCTTGTCTTCAGAAAAAAAAAAGAACATAGCACGTACCAGTGGACTGCATCTGCGAGCTGGGGACACATGGTGGGTTCCCATCATCGCCCAGTGTCCATCTCCTTTAATAATTAACAAAAAGGAGAGGTGGAGGTCTTTATCGGCTTTTCTACATCTTAATTAAATCGTAGCTGACGCTAATCCGTTTTTGACCGACGGGAATTAGTTGGCACAGCCTAGACAGACAGGTGAGCAAGAACACGACGAAAAAGGCTCAGCAGGCTTTGAAATAAACTAACCCGTCGCTCGCAGCCTTAGAAGAAAAGAAGCGGCACATAAGATTAGGATACGACGTACTGTCAAACGTTACTAATAAGCGTTGCCTCCGCGGAATGCCCGCGTTCCCCCCCCCACCCACCCACCACCACCACACGAATTTGTACCATGTCTTGTAAATTGTCACAGATTTAGTCGAGATGTTCCCTAAAATCTGTGTAGGATCAATGAATTTGATAACTAATTTGGATCAGAGACAGTGTGATATTTTTATAGGTAATACCATGTATATCGTCGCTTAGGGAGAAGGGAGCAACACGAGCATGATTTTAGATAAAATGTTACTCCCTCTAATTCATAATACGTATCGCTGATTTAGTACAACTTTAACGGCAATTAATATAGATCAGAAAGTACTAAAATTAGTTTAAGGTCGGTCTTTTCTGATTTATGAATTATGATTCTCATCTTTGACGATGATTGTTGCATTAGTCCTTTGAGGCCTAGCACACGACTTTTCGTCTGTCTAATACAACAAGTTTTACTACGACAAGTTTTGTCCGGCTCCGGTGATGGAGGGGCGAGAACGGCGACGCGCCTTCGGCTCGTGCTAGTTTCTATAATCGCCGTTAGATGGTCCAATGATCTATTTATAGTTTTTATTATTTTTAAAACTCTTTATAACTGTTGATGATTATCAATAGATTGGTAAATTTTCGAAAGAAAAAGAAAAAAAAACCGTGAAAACTAATTTGGAGTACTAGTATTTATACAGCTACTGTAACGTGGGAGGAGGCTAGCCACGCGAGCATGATTTGGAGATCGATCGGGGACTCCGTCTAGATTAAAGATCTCCGAACACGACAGCGCAAGTGGCCAAGTGGCCGATCTTGACCACCCCCGGCTTGAAATCAACAGAGAACGGTCAGCTCCCCACAAGATTATCCTCCACCGCTGCAGGAAAAAGAGATCTGCCCCTCACCTAAAAAGACAGGAGATGGATACGTGCCCTGTCGGCAGTGACCAGTACTGATCCTTGCTTAGAATTTTATTTATTTTTGCTTGGAATTGTGTCTTAATCACGCCCTCTCCCTTTCATGGACGGAGGATCAATCAGGGAGCTCATCTGCTTCCTCAACGCGTGTGCGCCGCGGGAAACGGACACCGCGTCTGCCTTGGTGCTTGGCCGGCCAGCCGCCCGCGGGATCTACGCGCCCAGGGGGGAACGTGGCAGGTGGTGTTAACGTCAACGGAGGGACACACTGCCCGTACCGTGCTCGCACGGACATCATGTAATCGGATCGGCTCAAAGACTTTCGACTGGTCCAGGCCAGCGTAACATACACGTATAATTCAGTAGTACTTGTCAGAAAAAAAACATACACGTAGCCAGCAGAATCATGCAACCGTGGCGATTTGTGAAATAACAGATGATCTGGCCAACGCATTCCTTGAATAAAATTGTAAAAGCGTAGCACGCCTCTACTGGCAATGAACTTCTCTCGCAACAGCCTTTCACCTCGCTTTATAAAGCATATAGATAAGACCGCTGTTAAACCAAACAGCACAATATCCAAAGACAGAGACACAAACTGGGACAATAACACACACATGTCCAAACAAAAATAAGGAAAAACAAAAAAAACTAGACTAGACGAGGAAGACCGCAACCATCGCGTCCTCCGAAGAATACCCACCACGCTCCTAGCCCCGACTCGTCAAGCGTCAAGTAGCACCCTCAAGACAGAAAGCGACTGCTGCTGCCCGGATCAGATACTAGCCCTAAGGTTTCCCCCGGCACATAGAGGGGAATGGGTGAAGGGAAGCCACGACGCCCTTCCGGAAGGAAGATGCCACCCTCAGGCGGCACCGCGTCGGTGTCGGTCGAGACGACAAGGATTTCTCCCGAGGGCCCTATCCACAACCCCTGGACGAGCCGTTGCACAGGAGACCCGCGAGGGCGAGGCCATGCCACCACCAAAACTAGCCGCCCACGAACATGCGCCACTCTGGTTTCGACTTTGTCATCATCGTCTCATCGAGCAAGCTGTCGCGAGGTCTGCAACATCGTGTCCTAGGTAGAAATGAAACGGAGCCCACAATATCGCGGCCGCTCGAGAGGGAACTTCCGGCGGTAGTCGACCGGCCGCGTCCACAGACAAACTAGTCCACCATAGGTTCGGCTGGGCCAGCAGGCCCGTAAAGCCTCCACGGAGGCAAACCAGTCCCATGGCGGTCCAGCTAGGCCCCGACGGGCCCATAAAATCCGCCGCCGCGCTGCAACAGACCGACCGAGGATGCCGCGGGTCCCATCCACCCTAACCCGCCAAGACCTGCATCGCAGCCAAAGCAAAGCCGACCAGCCCGCCTAACCCGGATTCGGGCCCAAATGGGCCCGATCTGGGCCGCCAAAGCCCCGCCCGCCGAGCTCATTGCGCGGTGCGCGCCGCCGCCACGTCTGCGCCCGAGCGCCCGCACACCTACAGAGCCACACCGCTGCCGTCAGCCGCGCCCAACTAGCGCCGCGCCCCATCCGTCGAGGCACGCGTCGCCACGCCGAACGAGGAGAGAGGCCCGCCGCTTACGCCATCGGGCTTCGCCCGGCGAGGAGAAGGGTGGAGGGGCGGCGGCGGCGCAAGCTAGTGTTCGCTCGCGTTCGCGCCCGCGGGAGCGGACCAAGCGAAGCGTTTTCGCAATGAACTTGCCATGTAGTAGGCAAAAGCTTTTAAGATGTCGTTTGCTTCTCTGCAACGGATTGCTTGCTACTCCTGTTCATAGTACAGTACTGGTAGTATGTTTGAGGTCCCAGAAGAAAGAAACGAAGCAGAATTCCAAATACAACCAAGGAAAAGCGATGGCTTGCCGGCAGGACAAAGTGGAGATCCAAGTCGTAACTACGGTAGACGGGTGATTATTATCCTTCTTTTTTTTTTGTAGTTTGAGGCCACTTTTGTCATCCACTGCCTTTTCAGCAAGTGTTAATTTTAAAGCATGAAGAGGATTAGATACAACACGGACTGCTGACTCCTGTAGGTTTGAGGACCTACCGAAGCTAAACTGTTCATAACCTTAAAGAAAGCAGAGCAGATACTTTTTAAAACAGGGACAAAAGATTTGTCCCAATCTATTAATTAAGAAAGAGTTTGACAAACAAAGCAAAGCAAAGAGAGACGAATATTACAATAAACCTACTCTCCCGGTATCATTTCGCACAAATTGTTTGGCGCCCGCAATAGCCCACATGCGAGCCTCATTCTAAATTCTATATAATACAACAAAAGGCGATACGTGCTTGTTGGAAGACCAGTTAGGAGGGCCAACGCTTTTCGATTAGGGATTACTCCATCCGTTAACATGTTCCACCAACTCTTGATTAAAAGGCCCGTACCTTGTCATTGTTGAGGTTCAATGTCATTTATGCCCATCCAACTCTTGGTGAGATTCCAAACCCTGTATGGTATACCGACAAAACACAAAAAAGATAAGTAACCGTCTTCCTGGTTTGCTTGCAAAGAGGACATAAGCTACAATTTTGCCACCCCCTCTTCTTCAATCTATCCGCCGTCCAAATTCTATTTTAAATAGCAAGCCATGCGAAGAACTTGACCTTGGAAGGGGTCCAAGCCTTTCTAAACCGTCTTTTCTATGTTGGACAAGGTGGAGCCAAAAATTATACCTCATAAACCGACTTTGTCGAGTATTCACCATTGTCCGTGAGCTTTTATAAGATGTCGTCTTCCTCCGACTCATATTAATTGATTCTTCAAATTTGTCTAGATAGAAGTACATTCGTATCTAGATGAATCTAAATTAACTAATATGGATAGAAAGAAGTAGTTACAAATATTTACTGCTCCTACTTACAAAGCTTTCTTCATGAGACAACGGAAACCTGCCCAAGGGGGCGACAGCAAACCCCTACGACCGTACTATGGCATCGTGTTCGAAGCAACTCTGCACTCCTTTCCGTTTTCGGCAAAAAGGGGCATCAGCAAAGCACTACTACACTAGCTACGATGCTGACTGTCGACTCCTTAGATTTCAGGACATACCAAATCTAACTATTCTTTGCGTTGTGCTCAAGACATGGTACTCTTGAACTGTCTGCCGGATTCTCCACTTGTCATCAAAAGTGGCAGAAGCAGTTTCGAACGACGGCGGAAGTTAACACACCACAACTTTTTGGGAAACACTAATGCCTTACCTCGATGCTTTGCTTATACTCCCTCCGTTTTAAAATATAAGATGTTTTAGGTATGTAAAGAAAATGAATTTGGACTTATTTTAGTATATAGATTCATCCCAAACTTGAGTGAACCTACACACTAAAACAAGTCTAGATCCATTTTCTTTACAAACCTAAAACGTCTTATATTTTGAAACAGAGGGAGTACTTACCATAGTGACAAAGTATCTAGTGGTTGTGATACATGGGACATAGAGAGAAGCTGGCAGTAGGAACTGGTATGGTATCCAATGCAGATGTTTCTATCACCAGGGATGAACGAGACAGAACCTGATGATGAACTTACCCTGTCATCTGCCATACAAGAGCAGAGGTGTCCCTGGATTGGTTAATGTGCCAGCTGAATGGCAAGACCTTGACACGTCACTTGATCAGTAATGCTAGGCCAATGATCATTGAATAACAACTAAAGTAGGAGTATAGTCAAACTGAAATTCGTATTGGCTGGACCGTACCAGAAGGTGGACTGAAGCCCTACTTATGGGTCTTGGAGGGCCTGCCTGTTGATGCATGTTTAAAGCTGAAGTACGCTCACTAACTAATCCATATCCTCAAAGACCAAACAAACAGAAGTCATGTGCAGTACAAGAGTATCTAAGACCACATACACACAGAAAAAAGCAAGTACTTCATGCTACTGCTATTTTTTGCTATTTGATGTCTCCAAAGACCAAAAACTGAAGCTATGTGCAACACGAGAGCATTTCATTTGCAAATGATGCACACTTCTGCTCTACATCAAACCACTGTTGCAGTTTTTTTAACTTCTCAAAGAACTCCAGAATGTAACTCCTCTATTACTTGTCCAGTCTTCATGGTCACAAGAAATCATCTGTCTGTATGTCTTCGACACTAGAACTCTACATCATTAAGAGCATTTGATATTACATAGCAATTACAGTGCCACTACACCGAGATGTTCGATTTGGTTGGAATGGCTGAATCTCGTCAGCAAGATAGGAGCCGCTTCCAGGATAGCTTGTGTCATGGCATGCGATAACGATTTAGACGGCAATGCCACTGATGGAAAAGGTAACACCTCAGCCAACCTTAGTGCATTAGCCAAAGAGCAAAAGGTGTAATACCTTAGTACTCTTGTCATTAATGTGACATTCCACTGTCTGCAATCAACCAGGTTTCATATTAACATATGAAACTTCACAACATTATTACAATGGATAAACGGAAGGAAAACACTGTTGAGTAGGAAATTACCACAATAAAGTTAGTGTGGAGCAGGATTGGGTGTCCGGAACTGATAAAAATGTGGTGCAGCTTCAGTGAGCCACGATGGTTCAATGGCAATAACATTACGCATATAGTGCTTGTCAGTTGAAACAAGTGACTGGTACACAACCCACTTTGGATTAACCCTGAAACGTCAGTGCGATGTCATGAAGTGCACAAGGAGCTATACCAAAAGGACACCCAAAGAAATAACGAATAGAGTAAAAATAAATAAACTCACCGAAAGAGCACGGAAGATGGATGAATGTAAACTTCTTGTGATGTCCTAATTGTTTTATACATTCCATTCTGGCCATATTCCTATGTAGCAGAGGAAGTTAGTAGGGTCACTGGTAACTTACATGAGAACTGCATGCAGCTGATAGCTACACTTAAATGAAGAAAAATGTGCACGGGCATGTCAACCACAAAATGATAAATTTAGTTGATAAGTTCTTAGATAGAAGTGTGGCCATCCCAGGGCCTTTGCCCTTTATGTGCTCGTTGGGATTCTCATCTGTATCTTACCACTTTCAAGGGTCTAATCATTCATTGAAGACTGGCATGCTCTTTTGGAATGTGAGATATGCCATAAGAAATCTTAGGATGATGGCTGCAGGTAGTTCCATTTTCAATATTTGGCCAGTATGGACATGTACAACAGTTTACTGATGAACCATGGAAAATTTGCAGCTCCTAATTGCATACTAGGCTTTATGTGGGAAACAAAGCTCTTGTTACATGCTACCTGTTAGAAATGCATGATAACATGAAATCTGCTCTATAATGTAATATGTGAGTAAATACCTCCAGATGACATGAATTAGCAAATGAACCAGCAATAATTGCCTTTCTAACTGCCTGCAGAATACCAAGATAACAATACAGTTAGCATAAGTGCATGAAAGGTTAAATAATCAGTGGCCATTATAGCAGCAGTACATAAAGAATTGATTCAGGCAGGAAGTTTTAAGCATTTGCAGCAGTACTTACCATGGGTTGGAACAAAACGAAGCAGATACTGAAAACAACTAGTTGCTACGTAATATTTACTATAAGATTGTTGTTTAACTATCTGATTGGTCACAGTTGATACCTAATTTCCAATTGTACACTGTATACGTATTCTCCTCAGATGAGGATAACCTATGCCGAATTAGAGTGTGGTCAAGTTTTAAGCAAATCAAGCAGGATATAGTCAATCCATTTCATAAGTAAGAGGATCTAATTTCCAAAGTGCACATGAATAATAGCACAATCTGAAAACTAAATGCATTCTCATTCAGTTAAGAATATCACTTGAACGACCAACTTAACAAACAGAAAATGGACAAAGTAGAGATCTTTTAAAGGATATATGGATCATAGGGACAAAAATATATATTTACGAAAAAATTGCAGAATGGCATTTGAGAGAACACTTGAAGTTGCCCGGGTATGCACAGAGAACTTGTGCCATAAATATCAAAGAAAAAATAATAATTGAAACTGAAAAAAAAACTTGCCCAGCCCGCTACACACTTGCGGAAAACATCTTGCTTGAACACAAGTGATGAAAGCTGGCCACAGCAAAGGCCTTGAGGAGGCTGCATCTTCATTCTAGGCTTCTAGACATGTTGGACAGGCCGTAGCGCCTTGCTCTTTTTGCCTTCTTTATGTTTCTGTGGCTTAGGATAGGTTTTGTTTTGATAGCCTAGGCTTTTGTTTCAGTAGTTTTGTCATTTTTATTTCCTGTTTGCTCTGCAAGTTTTCGCGCCTTCTACGGATGCTTCGAGTAATACAAAATGACATGCATGTTGATGTGTGTTTGAGAAAAAACAAACTGGAAAGATCCCTACCTGCATATCTCTGTCGCATGATTTCAGCGGTATGCCAAACCTCTTCATTACCCTGACAAGTTGTGCCCTGATTTCAATTACCTTCTTCTGCAGCAAAGAACACAAAGTGCTGTTCAAAATGAATGTGTGCGGCAAAGAAAGATAACATAGCTTTTCGATATGCACATATTCTTATTTTTTAAAAAAAAATTATGCAATAAACACAGACCAGTGCTTGGTGATTCAAAAAGTTCTTGTAACACCACTGACTCGATTTTCCAGACTGGTGAAATCCTTTATAAATATTCAGGAACGTTACATGATCACCCTGCGGTACAATATAAATACAAGAGTCAAGAGCATTGGCTAAGATGAAAAAGCGGCCAAAAGAAAATGTAATTAGTATTCATAGTTCTGACAGTTTACACAAGCATGTGCAGTATACAGGGAAGGAGGCTCCTAAATAGGAATGGTGCTGGTCATATACATTTGCATGATTAAGTTTTCAAGTTTTGTTTCACAACACCGATACTGAGTTATCCAATAATGTGTTCTAGAACTAACCAGTAATGGTCAAAGCCCATAATGATCAGTGCATGAAATCGTTTAAGCAGAGTACACGTTGAGGATTTTGCTGAAATCTGAAAACAAGAGCAACTGTCCATTCAAGTGGTGGTGCTAGTTAACTGACATCACAGTTATTTTAAAAAAAACTTTAATTTCTTAAAGTTTGTGTATTAATCCCTACAAGTAAGGCAACACAGTGCCCGGATCACAAGTCCTAGAACCTAGCGTCCCTACTGGTCCAGTCTTGTGTCTACATTAGGAACTTGATCGCAAGTTAACTGAAATGAGGACTAGGATATACTTAGTAACATGATATTCCTCTACTATGGTCTATGGGTGTCACATAGCAGTTGGCCACACTAAGCACCAAAATGAATGCCAATATTAATAGCTAAGTATACTGTAAAAACAGCACAGTAAATCAGGGTTCCTGAGTAAACAAGAAACTATTCTGCAAACCTCAGCAGCAGCAAACCGAAGTTTGGCCTCATCAAATTCCTTCTTCACTCCCCTCATAGAAACCCACACAGACTATAAATAGGCGGATGTCAGAACAATTCAAGAATAAAATAGCACATATAATGAAGGGCTATGAGAGACAAATCCTAACCTGAACAGATAGAAATGCTGCTATAGTCAATATCTCATCAGAGCATCCAAAATCATTGGCTGACAAGATCATTTTTGAGATCATGGGATCCTGCAGAGAATCAAAAAGTATTGTTAACAACCATTTGACTTGAGAAGAAAACATTATTCACCACAAGTGTAGTAAAAACCCAACAAGTACAATAGTATATGCTGGTACAGGTACAAAAAAAATCCTGCAAGTGAATGGCCAATATAGCAGTTTAGTTTCGCATGCTATCAGAAAGTATCAACCACGTTCAGCAGAGTAACACTGCATGCCTGATGGTTATGCACATTAATCAAGCATCATAGGACCATGGATAAAACTCATCAAACAAGCGCCACAATAACTAAACCTCCAGGTAATGAACCTTAAATAGTAGCAGCACAAACATGAATAAGATATACTTCAAACTTTAAACATTAAAATTACTATTTGAACCAACAGCAAGGTAAAAATATACCAGTGATATTCTAGTACTATTTTGAACGAGACAGTCATGCATGTTTTTTCTCTTACAATTGGGATTTATTAATTTGAGTATTTTTCATCTGACTTGAAAAATTCATTCAGCTCATAATTAATTTATCATCATGCTATACTTGTAGACTTTGATCTAGAGGCACTCTAGATACTCGCTACATGATTTGGTAAACCACAAGTCCAAATTCCTGAGCAACTGCAGTTACTGTCAAATGGGTTGTACCAATTTCTGGGTGGGAACATGTATGTCACTAGTCGGATTTGAGCTTTCTCACAAGATTTATAAGAATGCATTTTTTCCTTATAAGTGTAGAATTAAATTCTGATATTTGGAGATAAACAGCCAAAAAAACTCGCACGTCCCATACTCAGGAAAGAATCAATTTGACTCAGCTGTCATGACAGGGCTCATTAGTCAGTACTCGGTACCAGGCCACAACAAACATGGTTTTCCCCTGGAACTAATTAAGTAGCCAACTGTAATATGTCTGAATAAAAAAGAATAGGTACAATATCGGAAAATTAACTATTAATATACAGTTATACACATACCAGAGGCATCTCAGCAACTTGGAAACCAATAGGAACTGTTAGTTTGGCATCTTCATCAAGGATTCCTAGTGAAAATAGAATTTCAAGAGCCCGTATCATTGCCTCCGGTGATGGAGAAGCTGGCCAATCAAACCCCAAAATGTTGTCTATGCCTAGCGCTTTTAACTGTCATCCAGAACATAATAAGTAATGTGTTATATATTACTCATAAATCTTATACTATGTGCAAAAACATCAAGAACGCTTTACAGCATATATATCTCAAGAAATTAAATCACTCATATTCAATTTAGACATGCTTCAGTTCATACTTTCCAAGGAAATTATGCCTGAGATACACTAGAGTATCTCTTACTAATTACTACTTTTGTGGGCAGCTAGGGCATTTTCCAAGTTCCATGAATCAGCAAGTCAACTGCAAGAATGAATCATAATTCATTATCAAAGTACAGCAAATATAAATGATGCAGGAAATTGACACAGTAGTATAAGTCAGACGCCCAAGGATTGGCAAGAATTTATCGAACAAATAGCATAATTATATCTATGTGTGATATTTTTTAGAATGAATCACCATTGGTTTAGTGATGTGAAGAAAAGCCCTAACAGTCTAGCTTGATTAATGTGCCGATGAGCATGAGATATACTAATATATATTTATTATTTAGTAAATCAGTAAATGCGTAATTAGTGTCTTCCATGGGCTAATTTTCTAGTAGTAATAAGAAACTTTCGACACTGACTGGTAATTTACTTTGGAAACTGCCAATTGGTATGTACAAAGAAAAGCACATGTGTAAATACTATTTATACGGCTCGGCGTGAAACAATATTGCCATGCATGTCATTTTGTGATGTAAAATTAGTTGACCTGCATATAAGGCCAGAAACTGACAAAAGTTCCCTTGTACAGCATAAGCAACAAAAGGTAGGGTGATTATAACATTCAGCAAATATCATTCCCTTTGAAGCACTACAGAGTACTCCAAATTAGTAACTGTAAATTATAGCAATATATGTTATTTAATATATTTGCAACACAACAAAAAGAATCGCGAAAATGGTACGCCAAGCTACCTGTATTATGCAGGAAACAAGGTTAGACCTTTGCATTTCTGGAATGCCATCTGACTGCATTTCATTTAGGTAATATTCCTCTGTATAAAGCCTGCAGGAGATATAAGCTTATGAGATGCACAAAAAGGTAAACTATTTCACACCAAGGTGAAAAATACTACAGTCCACAGAATACTGGATCTATAGAATTCAATACATGAAAGTTTGGCTTTGAAAATATTCAAAAGTAAGGGTGGAAAAAATAAACAAAACAGTAGATAAGAAAACATTCATTAAACAAAAAATAGAGTTAAGAACTAGGATTTAAGAATAAAAATAGACCAGCATAAATAAATCAAGAACTGACATAAAAGAGGTCATCACCAATCCCAGTACTTCAATAACAAAACTGCTCAACATACCTAAAGCATTTCCCAGGTCGCACCCTTCCAGCTCTGCCTGCTCGTTGCCTTGCAGAAGCTTTGGATATTGGTGCGACAACTAAACTCTCGAGGTCAGAAATCTGCACAATAAAGTAGAGTTAACCTACAACAAAGAAGACTAAACGCGGAAAAAAAAATACACAATTTTTCTATCTCGGATGAAATATTAACAGTTCCATAAGTAAATAAAGAGAGTGGTCCTGAATTAACTCTTCTAGATTGCTTTTACAGATATAGGTCAGTTACTGGATAACCAAATCAAGGATTTTTCTGATTGCTGAACAAGGCATTATTCAAGATCATTAAAGCAGATGGCATTCAAATTTCAGGATTTCGAAAAACTTATGAAAAAGAAACAATAGTAAAGCTATATATCTAGATCAGCCAGAACAAAGTACTGGGAAAGAACAGATAGAACGTACCGGGTTATAACACTTCTGCTTAGAAAATCCACTATCAACAACATACACCACGCCCTACACAATATTGAGAATCAGTCACAAACTCACAATCAGCATCATATCTGTTGGGAAGACATGCAGTACCTCCAGAGTCAATGACGTCTCAGCAATGTTGGTCGATATCACAACTTTCCTTTTCCCTTTCGAAGTAGGAGCAAAAATGAGGTCCTAGAAAGATAACAAATACTAAATAGTGTCAACATGGAGCAGCAAGCCGGCAACTAATGAGAACATATTTTTACCATAAAACTATTGGGAGTGAGGACCACTTACTTGGTCTCCCCGTGGAAGGCCGGAGTACAAGGGCAAAATCACCAAATCTGAGAAACAAAGCAATTATAAATGCATTATAATTTCCTACCGCAAGCTAATAACTTTTTTTCCCACAAGGATCAGACATCCATTTCAAGAGCAACCTATTCTATCATAAACATGCAGCAAAAAGTTTTACCAAAATAGTGTTTCCCAAGGTGTTGAATTTCATCATTTAGCAACCTAAGAGCAGCCTCTATGTCATCCTGGCCAGTTAAAAAGACCAAAATATCCCCTGGTGGTTCCTGTAGAAATGATAATAGAAGAAATTTATCCGGTATTGAATGATTGGAAAGAGTAAAATGGAAAATAACAGGCTAGAGATGAAACCCAACAAAAACCTATGGCAACCAAAGAATAAACAAATTGCAACAAAAGTAGATTAACATTCCTGCACATTCTAGTACTGCAGTCCTATCAAGTGCTAAATCTATAGGTACACTCCAATCCTTGAAGTCCCTTTTTACTGCCTCTTCCCATGTCAACTTTGGTTGCCCCCTGCCCCTCTTAGTATTTTTGCTACCCTTTAGAATCCCACTATTCACTCGTGCTTCAGGAAAGAAAATTATAGGAAAACACACCACCATAATACTACAAAGATGACCGATGATAGCTCCAAATACGCCTCAAAGACTAGAATATTACTGAAAAAAATATAAAAAATGTGTCTGTTTATCTGATGGACATTGATCCTATCAGCTTTGCCTTCCTTTAACCACTTTGTTTGATAATAATAAACTAATGTTGAAAAGTGAGGCAGACGAGATGCTTACTGTGTAAGGTAAATATGCCTACAGATATTATGAATTAATGTTGAGAAGTGAGGCAGACGAGATTCTTACTTTGTAAGATAAATGTGTCTACAGATCTTATAAACTAATGTTGGGAAGTGAGGCAGACGACATGCTTACTGTGTAAGGTGAATATGCCTACAAATCTCTCTTACTACCTCCATCCAAATTATAAGGAATATTTTGGTAGTCCAAACTCATGATTTGACAAACATATCTCCAATTTGACAAAACAAATTTGTATTTACTCCCCGTTTCAAAAGCGTACGTTTTGTCAAATTCGTTCCTCCATAAGTATGTTGGCGGATTATGTGATTATGTCTCTTAATCAACATTGAATAACAATCATTTTTATTTTGATGTTTATAGTTTCTGTTTCGATTTTTCTGGGTAGAAATGCAGTGTGAATGTGTGATTGAAGCTGATATGCATAATTTGAGCTTCAATGCTTACAAGAATGAGCATTTAATTGCTCATGAGACCTGCTACTCATCGAGTAGCGAACAATTGACATCCACACATATAGTTCAGCGGTAGTTAAGTTATATAAGCTGCAGCACAGCATCTAAAATTTTAATACACTTGAAATTTGTTTCATTAAGAAGAATAGCCTAAGAGAAATAAATAATAATAGCTATCGAGTGGCATAAAGCAATGAAGCGATGGACCAGAAAACTCAAGTGTAATCTCTGGCATTGAGGAAACCAAATGTTCCAAAATGATTAAAACATTTTAAGAAGCATGATAACCTACCTACATTGAATCTATTGTTTGTTACACAACACAAAATAACTAACCTTGTCATGAATAATAAGAACAGTATTCACAGCAGCCTGCAAGTAGTCTGAGACAGGCTCTTCCACATAATGAGTTTCCACTGTGTACCCTCTACCCTGTAGAACCAAATTGTACTCACATCAATAAGGAAGAGACCCTTCACCATCTATATTTCAGCAACAAACAACACATACTTCGACAGAAAGTATAGCAGGTTCTGGATTTGGCAAACCATCACTAGGCTCGAGCAAGGAATTCTTCCGCCTGCGCATGAGCATGAACGAAAATTCAAAGATCAGGCCATCACTGACTTGCTAGCACAAATTGGGGTGTGTATCACATTTGAGGACAAGAAAGCAGTATATCGGTATAACAATTGCATCCTAATGTTAACACGTGAACACAGTGAGCCATCAGGTTACCAAGAATTGGAAATAATTTGCTAGCATGGTCCATGGCTGACGAAGATATCATATAAACTTTAATATAGTTAAAAGGAAATTTCACTCCTTTACGTAGATCATCTTCATGGCAAATACTTTGTCGATGATTTCCTGATAGTTGCACTGCACTTCTTGGGAATGTTGCATACGAAAAGAAATGAGGTGCAAAGATATGAAACTAGTTCTTACTAGACAGGGAATGACCTAGGGCTGAAAAAGGTTGACATTGATCTTGCTTCAATTGTTGCAGAGGAAATGATTAAACGCAACTCCGGCCGACGGCGTTGAATCTGGTGAATTCATGTACAGAAACATCCAAAACAGAAACGGAATATTATTCACAGACGACTTGAAGAGAAATCTGGCCTGCATGTTCAGAATTGCAAACCTTTTTCAAGAGTCCCAGCAATATGTCAGTTGAAATGGATCGTTCATGAGCTTCATCTATCATAATTACACTAAAAGAAACAAAAACATGGATTGGTATGTGAATAAAGTAAAGTCAGTAAGGAACCATCCAACTGAGGAAGGTGTTTTTACTCCACTATGATTACCACCACAAATGTATAATCACAATAAGGATATACAATTTGATCACATGGTTGAGTAATGATGACAAATAGACATGTGACAATTTGTACTGCCATTTAAGGTCATACTAATATTGAGAGTCATAAGAATGTACCTATATTTGGTCAAAAGAGGATCGTCCATCATTTCTCTAATCAGTACCCCATCTGTGAGAAATTTGATCATGGTCATACCCTGTCAAATGATGTAGGGTATAAGAAGAAAAATAGAGCCAATACACCAAAAAATGTGTTTCGATGCATAATTCAGATAAAGAAACACTGAAGGACACAAAATTGATCATACCGGGTTTGTTTGATCCTCAAATCGGATTGTGTAACCTACTTCTTCCCCAAGTTTCACACCAATTTCTTCAGCTACTCTTGATGCAACAGTCTGTTCAAATTATTAAGACGGGTTGAAAAGGGAAATTGATCATAAAAGATAAGCATCTGCAAATGAAGCCTAAGAACGGGAAAGAAATTTTGGAACATGAACATTAAAAAGATTAGTATACGAGACACTCGGCTACCATCATTTAAGCAGTAAGTACGGATATGATTCTGTTGGCTGACTACTCTGAAACAGGATGCCGGAAATCACAATAGGACCACATAATAAGTTTTCAGCAGAATGCTTTCAATGTTGGACGTCTTCAGTTGCTACATATGTGGTTCTCAAGGTACAAAATTTTGCCAGGATGCAGTTCCTGTTATGGATGCATTTTTGGGCCACAAGGGGGCAGGTGGATAAACCACCTTCATGACTAAGAAAGTCCGAGCTTATCTTTAGAAAGTTATCTATCTCTCTTATGAAGATCTTTCTCTATTTTTCTTAGATGCATATTGTTAGGATTGATTTGTGTTCGAATTTAGTGTGGACAACTTGCTATATAAAGAGAAGTAGATTGTGCTAGGAGATCCAAAATAGAGAAGCTTGCCCAAAAAAATGAGTAGCCGAGAGCCTTATGTGCCACTGCTAGGGACATACCAAAAAGAATAATCTGGTGCGAACAGTAAAGAGAGGCCTAGTTTCATATAGTATCTAAGAAAAGATGCACAACTGAATGAAGATTTAAACATTTGATACCTGCACAGCTAATCGTCTTGGCTGGGTGCAACCTATAAGTCGACCACCCTCAGCCCAACCAGCCTCCTTAAGATACTGGTTCAAAATACAATGAAGTTAGAAATGATCATTTGCAAGTAAGATGATGAGTCAGGCAATGGGCATAAGAGTTTTGTTGTTTACAGCTTTATGCTTACCTTGCTTTGAAGGTTATAAAATTAGCAACTCAACAAATAAAACTGAACTTTTCATTCAACCTTCAAGTATGTACATTGAAATTCAAAAATCGCAGTACATATCAATTCAGATATAGGTGCAACGAAGCAAAACATTGGTTTCAGCATGGGGTCAAATATCAATGTGAAACGATATCCAAAATAAGTACAAAATAGGTCTCACTTCAGCGTACCTTTGTACAAATTTTGGAGCCAAATTGAATGTTTTTTAGGGCACAAACAGAATTAGATAGGAAGTGTAAGATACTGTTTAAATAGGAAATTTATTTTTTCGCTCTCAAATTATATAAGAAGTTAACATGAAAATTTACCAGGTGCGCTACAGCACCCCAAAAACACTCTGAATAACTAACTCTTTCAGTAACTTATTGTGTTGATTAGCGCTGGAAAAATGGGTTTGCATGGCTGTCCCTACCTTTGAGTTTGAATTGCATTGAAATGTTCTCCCTATCCCTAAACAGGTTTTCGCCTCTCGTTACTTTTATACTGTAACTTTTATTTCCCTCACCATTATGCCTGTAGGCAGTCTGTAGGCAATTTGTGCATGCTTACTATGATATTTAGTATTTATGTCTATAGCTAGCATGTGGCAGCACAATACAGATAATATGTGGACGGTCACACAAATAGTACATACTACATAGAGGCCTCAATCAAATGCAGAAAGAAGGAATCGTAACTAAAAATATAATCCAAAGCCTGCGGTCTACCCAGTCAAGAATACAGAGCGTAGTGAAGGTGAGGTGTTTGTTCTAATAAGAACAGAAAACAATGACCAAATACAACAGCAATGATACACACAGTCAGTTGAGCACTTCACGTGCACGGCAGCTGTTCGGCCAAATGCGCCCACACCCCCACACCCCAATCCCTGGCGACAGAGGACAGCAAATTCTGAAATTATGTAGTGACCAGCTTACCTGAGGGATCTGCGTAGACTTGCCGCTACCGGTCTCGCCGACGATAATGGTCGTGGCATGCCGCTCGACTAGGTAGAGGATGGCCTTGCGGTACTTGTACACCGGCAGCCGCTGCCTGAGCCTCTCCAACGACGCGTACCCAAACCTGCGTCAACCGCAACAGAAGCAGTAGTACCCAGACACAGGTTTAGGAACCGCAAGTAGGGAGCGCGAACGGAGAGGGGAGAGGCAGAGGGTCTAGGGTTTGCGGAGCGCACCCGGAGGAGGAAGAGCCGGTATTGGTCGGGAGGAAGAGGACGCCACCCTCCTCGTCGTCGACTAGCGAGGCGCTCGGCTTCTCCGACCCCGGTCTCCAGAACCTCGACATGGGCGGCGCTCGGGTGGCTTGGCAATGGCGGGGCGGTGGGGTTGGAGAGGAAGCGGGAGCTAGAGATAGCTGTCCTGGTAGGCCCATTAACTGGTGGGCTCTATGGGCCACAGATTCAGTGGAGTTCACTCTTTATACTCTCTCGTAATGATTTTGAATTTGGGTTTTGGAAATATTTCTGATTTTAGTTTTTATTTTGGCAAAAGGAGCAAAATTTTATCACAAAATTCATCAGAATATTAAAAAAATATTTTATATTTTTGTATACATGTGTATTGCTGAAAGGGCTGAAATATTTTGGCCGAAACATAAAATTATTTTGGTGTCTACCGAAATCACCGAAATTCGGTGAATTTTGATTGAAACTCACTGATGTTTGTTCTGTTGTTTTTGTGAAGGCCATAGTGGCAACTTGTTTTTTGAACTGTGTGGCCACCTTTCTTACAATAAAATAATATGTGTGCATCAAGGTATACTAACATGTATCTAGTAATTATTTTATTTTTTCTAAACTTGGAACGGCAACACTTGGCACGGGACGTGCACGCACCTAGCTGCAAATAATAATTCCGGCGAGCAAATCAAAAGGACCACATGCCACAACTATGTGGATTACATCTCATTGCTAAGGAGAACATACGAGTTCGATTCCCTCGGGACATTCATCGTACATCCCAAACAAGTTCAAAAGATGGTTTACGGGGTGTTGAGTTACTATCTTCCTAAAACAATTCACGAGAGTATGGTATATAGATAACTAATCCACAACAGCATTAAAACATAGAAACCGCTCATTTTCTGACTCTAAATGATATATATTTTTCTTTAAAGCAAAAAACTCTATAGCAAGGTTGGTACCATGCATATATTCTTCTTTTTATACCTTAGTGTAATTTAATTGCATTGGATTCTTTCTTAGATCTATATGGAGTGGAATAGGGAGCAAAGAATGACAAAATACAAGACTCTACTAGTCTTCACACAAGATGACAAAATACAAGACTCTACTAGACTTTCCTAGAGCCTATGCTAGCATAGACGTAGTAAAGGGAAGCATACATCACAACCTAGAGGCACCATACCGCCGTCACAAAATGTTTTCTAGCAATCTAAAGTTGGGACTGCTCCAAAAAGCACCAATGAATTAATCACAATGTTGATACTATGTTAGATTAGATATATTGTCTTATTGCATCATTTTTTTTCCATTTTCAACTTGTAACTCTTGGAATGAAAATATAATACAACTATAAATATAAATATTAGCAGGTTTAAGTTGCAACATGTATTTAGTCCATTATCGACCTCTGAATTGCATTTGTCATTTTTTCTATATGAGTGTTTTTTAAATTAGATTAACAAAAATTATGATGAAACCAACATATCTTCTTACATCTACATCGTGTACTTTTCAAACAATATATGTGACCTTCAGAGTGAAGTTTTTGGACAGGAAGCAACAAGAGTTCCCCACCCTTGGGAGAACCGGATCCGTCCTTGGTGTCTTCTAACTTCATGCATACTCTCCTTCATACCAAGTATCCAATATAAATTTCGTTTTCGAGAAACAGTGAGTGTTCTGCCCACGATATGATTTCCACCTCTACGAGGCACATAGGGTGTCGAACCAGTGATTTGAGCCTTGGTGAGCTGGAGGCGCAACCACTGGCCTAGCGCTTATTCAAACGTGGGTTGGCCCTTAAACATGAATTGATAATCGGTAATTGCATTTTTCATTTTTGTTTCTGGATTTGTGTTTTTAAATTAGGTTAAAAAAATTATGATGAAATCGATATACTGGGTGTTCAAACGTTGGTCCTCAAACATGAATTGTTACATCTGTAATTGCATTTGTCACTTTTGTTTCTAGATTTGTGTTTTGAAATTAGGTTAAAAATTCCTTCGGTGTGTGTACGCCATAAATCCCGGCCCGAGCCGCTTCAAATGTCAAAGAGTTCTAAACGCCATGTCCTTTGAATTTTCAAAAAGTACCTAAAAAAATATAGCAAAAACGCCATCGAGTCCCTGAGCAAACTCCGACATCGCCGGCGATGCTATTGCCACCATCATCGGCCGCGCGCTTGCCAACAGGCAAGGATGAGAGGGCCTCTCGCCGGAGGTTGAAGAAGGGGGCTTCAGAAATTTCTGGCGAAGCAATTTGATGTCGTAGTACCACCCTATCCACCCTGAAATCTCGCTGGAGAGGATTCGAAGGGAGAGCAGCAACTCCAGGAGAGGAGGAGATCGTTGCAGTAGCAAAAGGTAATTTGTCGCCGTCGATGCCAGTCCAAGCCACCTCCTGCCAGCCCAACACCGTCTCCTTCTCCCCTTCACCACCACCATGGTGCACCAGAAGAGCCAGAGAACTGATCAGATCCGCCGTAGGAGGCCAAATAAAGATCCAAGTCGATGTAGAGTGCGGCTGATGGTGGCTCAGATCACTGTAGAGCTTCGTTGGGAGACACCAATAGGAAGGTATGATGAGCACAACAGCAAGTCTTCCCTCAGTAAGAAACCAAGGTTATCGAACCAGTAGGAGGAAGGAAACGACTCAAAGGTGTTGCTAGCAACTTGGAAACCTGCACAACACAAACTCAAGACTTTGCCCCAACGAACAGTGAGGTTGTCAATCTCACCGGTTTGCTGAAAACAAAGGATTAACTGTATGGTGTGGAAGGTAATAGTGGTTTGCGGAAAGTAAACAGTAACAGTGGAAGATGTATCAATGGTAAATATTGGACCGGGGTCCATAGTTCACTAGAGGTGTTCTCCTTAAATAAACAAACATGGCATGCTGGGTAAACAAATTATAGCAGGGCAGTTGATAGGACTGAGCAAGGCATAACAATGAAATACTAGACAATCATGATCCTATGAGGATTGGGCAATACAACAAGATACAGACCGCCATCCAACTGCATCTATGACTAGTAATCCACCTTCAGGTTATCATCCAAACCCCCTATGGTATTAAGTTGCAAGCAACAGATAATTGATTTAAGCAAAGTGTGTAAGGTAAACAATCCACTTGTTCCATGAACAAGAGACCATTGTTTTCTCCCTAGTGGCAACAACACATCTATAACCTTAGAGATTTATGTCACTTCCCTTAGATTAAATAGAGGCATGAACCCACTATCGAGCATAAATACCCCCTCTTGAAGTCACTAGCATCTACTCGCCCAAGATAGCTACTAGAAATGGAGAGCATGCAAGATCACAAACAACACATACATGATAGAATCAATAAGACAAAACCATTAATCAATATGACATAGTAATCTCAATATCCATCGGATCCCCACAAACACAATATGCATGATTACAAATAGCTATGATCTTGATCATGAACGGAGCTCACAAGATCTAAATGATAGCAAAAAGGAGGAGATACAACCATCTAGCTACTAGATGGACCCGTAGTCCAAGGTGGAACTACTCACACTTCATACCGGAGGCTGGCATGATGAAGAAGAAGGCCTCTGGGATGATCTCCCCTCTGGCAGGATGCCGGGAAGAGCTTTAGATCCCCCCGATCCAGGGACGATGGTGGCGATGGCTACAGACGGTTTCGTGGAATATTAATTGGGTACTTGGGGTTTATGTATCGGGGGTATTTATAGGCGAAAAGACGAGGCAGGGGGTGGCCAGGGTGGTCACACACCCCTAGGCGCGGCTAGCCCTAGCCCGCACCGCCAGGGGTGTGGCCCCCTGGTGCCTCCCCTCTGTCTCGTACTCTGGCTCCGTGTTCCCCACGGTAAAATATTGACGTTAGCTTTCGTCTCGTCCAATTCCAAGAATATTGATTTTCTACCTTTTCTGAAACCAAAAATAGAAGAAAACAGACAACTGGTACTATGACAACTTGTTAATAGGTTATTCCAGAAAAAACATATAAAACACATCAAAATGTAGACAAAGTAAAGCAAATTAGATACTAAACAAGCATGAAACATCAAAAATTATAGATACTAGCTGAATGCACGTGCGTTGTCACGGCCTATTTTCTGTGATCGTACGTGTCACGTGATAGATAAAATTAATTATGTACATACATTAAAAGATAGTACGTTAAAATATGTGATGTGTTGATATAAATTTAAATATTCTCATAAGAATGTGTCTAGCTACAGTTTCAAATATTTCCCCACATTTTTGCATCACAAGTCGATGAACGTGGCAGAGATCCCACAAGCTGACACGTAAATAAATCCTACACATTTCTCTCATTTAACGACATGTAAAAAAAGAGTCGAAATTGACCCGACTCTCTTCTTCCCCTCCTCCACCGTCCCAAATCCTCACTTCGTCTATCCAAAAATCCCCAATGTGATGCTCGATTCCAATGGTCGTTCCCGCTCCGGTGCTCGTGGTCACGCCCTCCCTCAATAGCCTCCCACGTCGACCATTCTGGCGCATCCTGTGTGCGCTTCGAGGGCTGCCTCCGTCAAGCTGCACCCCGACTATCTCTACTCTAGCCCGCTGACATGGCGAGGATGCAGTGGAGCTGCGTGCCCCTCCTGGCTCCGATCACCAGCGCCAGCCTTGCAACACGTTGTTTGTAGCGCATGTCGCCCCTAACTGCTGCAGAGGAGGCGGAGCAAGAGGCACGTGTGAGGGGCGTGGCTGGCGTCGACGCTTGCTCTCGGAGATCTGGGTATAGATATAAATTGACTGCCATCCATGGGTTCGATCATTCTAAATAGGGACGAGGAGTGTGTTTTTGTGAAAATAGGGAATTTGCCCGTGCGTTACCCCGGGAGATAAAAAATAGGATGCATATTTCTTACCAAAAATAATCTAAGGATGAAGATGAAGTGTTATTGTGTTGCCTTCAATCTTCTTCATTTCATATTCGGTGCTAAGGGGCAATTTAGTAGCATAGCTAAGTTTCTGGTGTACCATGATCTTCACTACGTAGTTTATAAAATCATTTGCACTTACTATATGTTGACACCTAAATCAACTGCAGATGAGCATCAAGAGAGAGAGTGCTAGGATGAGCTCAGTTAGTGAAAAATCTACCAAACTGTTATCTGATCAAACAAAGAAAAATGCATATTGATAATGAATGAACTGCCGTGCATGTTTGCATAATATTCACTTCAAAACAAAAGAACAACCTATGCGTCTGTGTGATCTATCTAAAAAATCAAAATCATTCTATCCGGGAACATGTATTTCCCTACAAATCATGCAACCTACAAAGAGTCAGCAAAGGCCCTGCAACACACTGAGGTAAACACAATGGAGTCTGAAATATCTCTAACCGGAAATATAACACAGTGACACAGAAAAGAACATATGTCACTGGGAGTTTGGGTCCTGGCCGTATGCAAGATGGATTGAGGATGGATCAATTCATGTCACGGTGCAGTGCGTGATGTTGGAGAAACACCTTAGACACAAAATTCCCCATTCAGAAGTCAATTCAAGCCGCTTATATGGAGATCCATGGCCAATCCTCAACTGCAAAGCTTACAAGAGTGCAGGCCGATTTTATAATAGCAGACCCCGCAAGACAGATATCAGTTGACAATTGCCGGTGGAGTATTGGTGAACCACCCAATCATGAAATACATTGAACGGATTAGAGAATAATGATCTTGATGCATTATTTTTCCTTCAATATCTGTATATGGCTGCTTGCTGAACTCAGCAACTTGCTCTTCTCATCAAACATGCCCGCATCAACAGGTACAGAACAGTCGACACTTCACAATAGTAACTCAAATATCAGTTGTTTTCCAATTATACAACTGATGTGAAGAATACCTTCTTATTACACCAATCTATAATTACCCTCCAGCATATCCGAAGAGAAAAGATGGCATGGGAAACTCAGCAAATTTCAAACAAACATTCAGTTCATGAGCATACAACAATTTTTCTCAATTTTGCAAAAAAAATCCTTGGAAGGAGAATTTTCTTCTAGGCCACACCCGTTGCTTCCCAGCGTAAGCAGTACTGCTGGCTTGCTCAATTACTACTCGCGTCAAGAAACTCCACACGGCTGCCGCCCTGGCGCCCCCGAATTCACCTGCCTATGACTCCTCGTGCAAGCAGTGCACCGCGTCCTTCGCCTACTCCGGGCGCCGCCACGGCCGCTTCGTGAATTTGCAGCAAGGACTGGAGGACAAGGCCCATGGTCGACCACGCCACCACCAGCCTATGCTTCTGGCCTCTTTCCTCAACCCTCTTGCCCGCGCCTCCCTCCAATCCACTCTGCCTCGGCTTGCATCCGGGCGCTCTTCGTTTCGGTAGTCAGAGGTGGATCGGGATTGACTCGGAGGATGGCATGGTTGGGGAGCTCCGAGGTGAGGTCGCCGGCGTCAGGGAAATCGCAGGCGATGCGGGGATAGCCGACCTCGAGGTCCTTCTGTTCCGGGTGGCTCTTGGCCGCGAGCATGCCAGGCTGCCAGACGACGCCTCGCTACTAACGATGTGGATCTGGGGAGGCGGTGTGGACGGGGGCAGTTCGTGGGTGCGGTCGGGTACCCAGCAACACAGAGCGTACCAGATCGATGGCATAAGCGGTGGCAGTGCAGTAATATTTCCGAAAATGTAGGGGCAAATTCGTCCAAAAAAGGTGAACGGAAATTTTTTGAGGCAGACGAACCTACCTCTAGAAAAATTAGTAGATAGGTGTTTCTGACGTATCAAGCATCCCCAAGCTTAACTCATGCTCGTCCTAGAGTAGGTAAGTGATAAAAAGAATAATTTTTGAGGTGATATGCACCATCAAAATCAAGATCAAACCATTTGCAAGCATTGAAAGCTGGGATCAAAAAAATCTAAACATGAGCACGAAAGATTAAGTTCTAACAGTAAGACAAAGTAACTATGCATGCAACATGAAAGAATACAAACAAAGATCATGAATAACATGCATTGAAAAACGTTTGTTTGTTTCACATACAGAAAACATTGCATAGTGGTATTCAGCTTGTCCCTCATGGAGTAGCAAATAGATGCATAGAACACCTTCAAAGTTCATAAGAGTGACTAGATACAAATAGCACAAGAACAAGTTATATCAACAAGAAGAATCAATCAATAAGTTTTGGGACAATGCACATAGAACTAAGAATGGCAATATGCTATCATAATTGGTGCCTATGGATAGAAGGTGGAGACTCAATAATAATAGTGGAAGAAAGGCCCTTCACAAGGGAAGCAGGGATTTCAAGTTTCAAAAAGAGCTTCCAAAAATTATGGTACTTGTTAGCTTTCAGCCCTCGTTGCCCCTATCATAAGCATCTTGAAGTGATTAAGGTTAAAGTGATAAACTATGGAGTATATGTTTGACAAAGTATAAGTTGGAAATCTCATGTCCCTTGCATATGAGGGTCGCTCCTCATGCTACTCAACTTTAGTTACTTGCAAGTTCTTGTCATAGTAAGTACATGTGTATCATAGAGAACCGCCAATAGGGTACCCCTTGCACATGATACAGGAGCTATCCCATAATCAAAATGACAAGGCAAGCAGACGATGAGCATCTCAACGATCTTTTTATTTGCTATTTGCATAGATTTTTATTGAGGATGCTTCACAGATTGCTCATTATGGTGATGCTGCAAGTTTCCACCATGATTAAGCATGACTTAGGATAGCGGCCCATGCGTTTCTCTAACACAAAATACATAACTCCATGTACTTACAAGCTCCTCTTTTATTTCACACCGACGACATCCATAGACAAAAGAGCATGATATCAACTGGATCGAGATCCAAAAGTGTTGAAAGCGTTCCCTGTGACAGCACGGTTCTGCTAATCCCAATGTATAAGTGCAAACATATAAAACATAGATGACACAATGGTTCAAGTTTATTAGGGGCAAGAAAAATAAAGTGGGTCATCAAGTTCGTGAGAGCTTTAATCACTAAGTTTTCACATAACAAAATACTTTTTAATTGGAATATAGATGAAAACAAGAATATACTTGGAATAGTGTAACACACCATGCATAGGAATTTATAGTGTACACTTTGGAATAACTTGGTTTCTTGGGAGTTGGATGCATGAGTAGAGCTTACTCGATACAAGTGGAGGCTAGCAAAAGACTGGGAGCGACCAACTAAGAGAGCAATAATGGCCATAATCATGCAAAGTGATAAAATATTACTAATCAAAGCATAAAGTGGTACTACAAGTCAAGGACTAAATGATCATAGAGGCTATGGTGACTTGTTCATAGTCATAGCATGGTGTGATCATGTGCCAAGTCAACCCAAACAAAGCATCAAAGGAGAATACCACAATACTATGCTTTTGTATGCTAAAACAACGCATGATTCCTTCAAGGCACATTAAACAATCCCAATTGTTGGGAAAAAGTCATGCTACAGCAATAATCACTAAGCATAAGGTCAAAACAACATATAGCATGACATGCTAAAGTCTAAGTCATAGTCAAAGCAAGCTCCTCTTGCACTATTCAAGCAAGAAGTTTCTACTCCTCAGCAACACCAATCAACTTATTTGAAATAACACAACAAGAACGGGGTCCAGACTACTTTATTCAAGCAAACTAAGCAAACCAAAACGAAAACTAAGACGCTCCAAGAACAACACAACAGTGCATGAAACAATAAAAACGAAGTGTCTAGGAAGACCTGAGCTTTTTATTGATGAATAAGGGGATGCCCAAGGCATCCCCAAGCTTTGAAGCTTCTACCTCTTGAATATTTCTTGGGGTGGCATCCATAATCTTGAGATTTTTTCTAGTCTTCATCTTATTACATCATTCTTTCTCTACACATAATTTTTTTCCTTCATAACTTCACACAATCTTCATTAACAACATTAGTGTATTCAAAAGATAATAGACATTTGGGTTAAGCTTTAGAACAACAAAACTTTCACTAAAAACACAAGATACTGTAGCAATTCCCTCAAAAAGTTCAATTTCCCAAAACAGAACTCAAAAAGAAATCAATAAGAAGCAAATGCAAATAATGGCAGAAATTTGTCAAAACAGACCAGCGGGTGAAAATCGATTTTTTTGTAAATCTTCTGTTGCTCAAATAAAAAAGTGTTGAACTAACTAAAGTTATCTAACATACTGGGGCATTTATTCAGAAAATATCAGCTCAATCCGACTTACAGAGACTTTACACGAATTTTTACGGTGGAGCATAAAAATCTATTTCGGGACAGCAACTCCCCAAATCTTACTTCCCTCTCATTAGAGGTATTTCTTGGCACAAAAAGCAAATAAAAAGGATAAGTAAAGGTCATTACTGAAGTATAACTTCCAACACTCAAGAAAACTCTTGGGTTATCTCCCAACAAATACTTTTCTTTAACGTCTTTAAGTTAGGCACAAGAAGTAAGAATCAAGTATTTTCAAATGAAGAAGTATTAACATCAAACCTTGCTTTCAAAGGATGAGCAAAAAGCAACTTATCTCTCCTCATAGGGAAGTGTTCAATACCTTTCTTTGATGGAAATTGATATTTAATAATGCCTTATTTCATATCAATGATGGCACCAACAGTTCTAAGAAAAGGTCTTCCCAAAGTAATAGGACAAGAAGCATTGTATTGAACATCCAAAACATAGAAATCAATAGGGACATAAGCATTGTTAACCATAATAAGAACATCATTAACACTCCCCATGAATTTCTTCTTAGCATTGTAATTAAGTGGGACATCCAAAGAAAAATCTTTCAAAGGTGGCAAATCAAGCATTTCATAAATCTTTCTAGGCATAATAGAGACACTAGAACCAAGGTCACATGAAGCTTTGAGATCAAAGTCATTCACTTGCATATTAATAATGGGTTCCCAACTATCTTCTACTTTCCTAAGAATAGAGGCTTTGTGTTTCAACTTTTCTTCCTTAATTTTAATAAGAGCATCTGTAATGTGTTTGGTGAAGCTACATTCATATCACTAGCATCAGGACTTCTAGCAAGCTTTTGTAGAAACATAATCACTTCAGAAATATTGCAACCATCAAGATCAAAATCAAACTTAGCATCACTAGTAGTAGACTCATTGGGTTTAGGCATTGTGGTAGGAGGAATAAGGACTTCTTGTGGCTTAGTGTCATCCATATTGGTGGTAGTAATAGTGCACACACTATTGTTTCTAGTAATTTCAGCTTCTCTTTCCCACTTAGCATGTAGTTGGGCTAACAATCTAACATTTTCATCAATAATAACTTGTATGGCATGAGTAGCAGCAAAGGTACTTTCCAAGGTTTCAGGTTTTAGCAGCCATTTTATTAATCAAAGAGTAATGTGCTTCAGACAAAGAGAAAATATTTTTCTCAACATTCAAAAGCTTTTCCTCCACAGTCTTGTTGAAAGTGGTTTGTTTACTAATAAAATCTTTGAGCATGACTTCAAGTTCAGAGAGGGCACTTCTAGTATTGTTGTACGAGTTTCCATAGGTATTGCCATTATTAGGAGGATAAGGCCTATAATTGTTGTTACTACCAAAATTATTCCTATAGGCATTGTTGTTGAAATTGTTATTTATAATGAAGTTCACATCAACTTTCTCTTCTTGAGCAACCAAACAGGCTAAGGGAACATTATTTGGATCTAAAGGAGCTTTTACATTAACAGGCATAGCCATAATAACATCAATCTTATCACTCAAAGAGCAGGTTTTTTCAATAGAATTTACCTTCTTACCATGTGGAGCTCTCTCAGTGTGCCATTCAGAATAGTTAACCATCATATTGTTAAGGAGTTTTGTTGCAGCACCCAGGATAATGGTCATAAAGGTGCCTCTAGCAGCTGAATCCAACAGGTTTCTTGAGGAGAAGTTTAAACCTGCATGAAAAGTCTGGATCATAATCCAAGCAGCAAGTCCAAGAGTGGGACTATTTTTAACCAAAGATTTCATTCTTTCCCAAGCTTGAGCAACAAAATTATCAAGTTGTTTAAATTTTATTATTTCACTTCTCATAGATATAATCTTAGCACGAGGGTAGTATTTTCCAATAAAAGCATCTTTGCACTTAATCCAAGAATCAATACTATTTCTAGGCAAGTATATCAACTATTCTTTAGCTTTTCCTCCCAAGGAGAAAGGAAACAACTTGAGCTTAATAATATCTCCATCTACATCCTTATATTTTTGCATCTCACAAAGTTTAACAAAGTTATTGAGGTGGGCAGCAGCAGCATCAGAACTAGCACCAGAAAATTGCTCTCTCATCACAAGATTCAACAAAGCAGGCTTAATTTCATAAAAGATAGCATCAGGAGAAGGTGGAGCAACAGGAGTACTTAGGAAATCATTGTTGTTTGTGCTAGTGAAGTCACACAGCTTGGTGTTCTTAGCAGAATTCATTTTGGCAAAAGTGGAGCAAGCCAACAGCAACAAAAACTAGAGCAAGAACTATTTTTTTGTGTTTTTGATAAGAGAAAGCAAACCAAACTAAACTATTTTTTTGGAGTTTTTGATAAAAAAGGCAAAGAAAACCAAGCAAAACAAAACCAAAGTAAAGAGAAAGGTTGTGAAGGACTCCCCTTTTGAAGACGTCCTTAGCCTCCCCGGCAACGGCGCCAGAAAAAGCCTTGATGGTGGCTCAAATCATTGTAGAGCTTCGTTGGGAGACCCCAATAGGAAGGTATGATGAGCACAACAACAAGTATTCCCTCAGTAAGAAACCAAGGTTATCGAATCGGTAGGAGGAAGGAAACGACTCAAAGGTGTTGCTAGCAACTTTGAAACCTGCACAACACAAACTCAAGACTTTGCCCCAACGAATAGTGAGGTTGTCAATCTCACCGGTTTGCTGAAAACAAAGAATTAACTGTATGGTGTGGAAGGTAATAGTGGTTTGCAGAAAGTAAAAAGCAATAGTAGAAGATGTATCAATGGTAAAGATTGGACCGGGGTCCATAGTTCACTAGAAGTGTTCTCCTTAAATAAATAAACATGACATGCTGGTAAACAAATTACAGCAGGGCAATTGACAGGACTGAGCAAGGCATAACAATACAATACTAGACATTCATGATTCTATGAGATTGGGCAATACAACAAGATACATAGAACGCCATCCAACTACATCTATGACTAGTAATCCACCTTCAGGTTATCATCCGAACCCCTACGATATTAAGTTACAAGCAACATATAACTGCTTTAAGAAAAGTGCGTAAGGTAAACAATCTACTTGTTCCATGAACAAGAGACCGTTGTTTTCTCCCTAGTGGAAACATCACATCTACAACCTTAGAGATTTCTGTCACTTCCCTTAGATTAAATAGAGGCATAAACCCACTATCGAGCATAAATACCCACTTTTGGAGTCACTAGCATCTACTCAGCCAAGATAGCTACTAGAAACGGAGAGCATGCAAGATCACAAACAACACAGACATGATAGAATCAATAAGACAAAACTATTAATCAATCTGACATAGTAATCTCAATATCCATCGATCCCCGCAAACACAACATGCATGATTACAAATAGATACGATCTTGATCATGAACGAAGCTCACAAGATCTAAACATGGTAGCACAAAGGAGGAGATACAACCATCTAGCTACTACATGGACCCGTAGTCCAAGATGGAACTACTCACACTTCATACCGGAGGCTGGCATGATGAAGAAGAAGGCCTCCGGAATGATCTCCCCTCTGGCAGCGTGCCAGGAAGAGCTTTAGATTCCTCCGATCTAGGGACGATGGTGGTGGCGGTGGCTACAGACGATTTCGTGGAATATTGATCGGGTACTTAGGGTTTCTGTATCGGGGGGTCTTTATAGGTGAAGAGGCGAGGCAGGGGGTGGCCAGGGTGGTCACCCCCCAGGCGCGGCTAGCCCTAGCCCGCGCCACCAGGGGTGTGGCCCCTTGGTGCCTCCCCTCCGTCTCGTACTATGGCTTCATGTTCCCCACGGTAAAATATTGACTTTGGCTTTCGTCCCGTCCAATTTCGAGAATATTGATTTTCTGCCTTTTCTGAAACAAAAAACAGAACAAAACAAGCAACTTGCACTATGGCAACTTGTTAATAGGTTAGTCCAAAAAACATATAAAAACACCTCAAAGTATAGACAAAGCAAAGAAAATTAGATACTAAACAAGCATGGAACATAAAAAATTATAGATAAGTTTCCGACGTATCAGCGGCTCGTCGGAATCCCTCTCCCCCTCGCCACCTTGGCCGGACGGGAGAAGCTCCAGAACACCACCACGCTCGATGAGGTACCTCCATCCCTCGCCACCATGGCCGTCCAGGGGAGGCACCATCACTTGCATCACCAGATCTCCACCAGAGACAACTTTATTGAAAGAGACGTTGGCTCTCTCCACCACCACAGGCCAGAAAGAAGCACCCTACAGCGCACCAGATCTGGCTGCCAAGATATGCTGCCCGCCTCAAACTACTAGGCATAAAGCCCAACTCCGGCAAACAGCCGTACAACCTACTCCTAACTACTCCGCCGCCACATCCAGTCCCACTCCGGACGGCTATTCCGGGAGAGGGGAAGGAAGGGCCCGGGAGGCGGCGGTGGACTCTCAAGGGGGAGGAGAGAACGGGAGGAGAGAAGGGGGACCCTTATTGTGTACGATTTCCATACGTACAATGCATAGGAGCCTTCCATTAGTTAGACCAAATCAAAGAAATCCTCTGGATGATGTATTAAGAGCCAGTATAACTTAACCACTTATGGCCATCACATCGATTTTGTATTCTGGACCGTTGGATCATGTGATTGTACAGTCCATTTTTTTTAGCTTTCCCGAAATCGCTGCAAGCAGCTCGCATCATTGATCACGTCAAGTGTACTCGGCCTAATGTTACCGGGCCGCTACTCTGCACACTGAGTTGGACATTTCATTCTTGACCGGACTGGAAATACCTCAAATGGGCCGACAGAGGGTCCGCTTTTCTTCTCTGTCCTAGGCAGGCCTTCTTCGTTAAGCTAAAAAATGGCAGGCCTTCTCCGACTATACGTACCGTAGTTTCAGTGGAACCGGTCTAGGCAATTCTTCTCGAGATCTAAAAAAAGGCGATTTTTCTATGGAAAAACAGATCAATCAAGCAGTAGGAGAGAAACCGACGCTCATCGGTGCAGGCCTCGCTGGCTGATGCGGAAACTGAGACACAAACAATCTTTTCACAGAAACTACTAAAATGTCCGTGCGTTGCAACGGGATAAAACAAATGAAATATACAAAAACAATTTTCTTATATAACATCATTACAAACACTACCTCTATTATTTCTCCCTTCTCGACTTTGGTTTTTATTCTTTGTCGGTATAACATTGATCCATTCATGTGCAAATGTCTCCTGGATGAGATCTCTTACTCTCGATCATCTTTCAATTGTAATGTAGACATGCTTAGTCTGGATTAATGATGTGGGTCCATTATTATAGATATTGTTGATCTTAACTGTATCTGCATTGAAAAAATAACACATATGTAGCTAAATTGAAAAAAAAACTCTCTCACTTGCGCGAAAAAAGACAAGGACGCATTTGGATTCTCGGCAATGTATATTCTAGCCTTGCTCTGCTAGTCTTAGTGTTTGGTACCGTAAATAAAATCTAGAATTTGTACGGAACAAAATCAACACAGCGAGAAGATCATGTCAGTTCTTGGAGACAAAATTTAGATCTAGCAAAAATTGTTTCCACAGATGTGGGTTGAATCGTGTAGTTTCATCCTTTCTCAGGTTGCCATCGTATTACTTACCCACAAAACAATACCACGGACAAATGTCTGACTGCTTTTCTTGATAAGGAACCAAACGTCTGCCAAAAGCGATCCGAATAAAATCAAAACCAGCTAGTTGCTAGCCAAACTGGCGGTGAGAAAGAATTTTCCCAGTCTCTTCCCCCTACAGCCACATTTGCTTCCTCAATTCCTTGTCTGAACTCTAGCTGAACAAGAATTCAAGCGTCGGAAGATGAGCCGTCCGGCGACACCTCTGGCCGTACTCACGCCCCTCCAGCCCTCTGCCCCATCCCGCCGACGGATCTTGCCGCTCCACCATTCACCCCATTGTCAGAGGAGTGGAGCCTCGACCTGGACAAGCCACAACCGCACCTTTGTTCCTCCGGCGTTGGCCAGTTCAGGCATCCGCGTCCCTTTGTGCATCACGGATGGAGCTCGCCCATGTGTTCTCACCAGAAGGTGGCGCGGGAAGCGGGACAAGGGTCCGACCGGGGTTAGCGGTGGTCGAACTCCACGTGTCGGCAAGGAGGGGCGCCTCGCCCTGGCGGCCAGCCCCCCGACTGAGGAGCTAGCGAATACGAAGAACCTGCTAGGAGGACGTCGTCTCTTACCTCGTCTTCCATTGCAAGCTCAAGAAGATTCACAAGTAAGCAGATTTTGCGAGCTACGAAGATTGCTTGTGTTCTGTTTTAATTTAAATAGAGTATTCATAAGCTGGTTTGCAACTGGTAATTCATCACCCTCATCTCGATTACACATGAACTTGGCTACATATGGGTCAGATGACAGTTCATGGTACAGAACATATCAGTCTGTCATACCTTTTAGTTCATACATATACGTACACTGGTGTAACTACCTCGGTGAATTACGCTCCTAGATACAAGCCTGGATGAGCGGTAGTGTTTGAAATAGTACGGTGGGACCCCAAAAGCCACTCACGGATAGACCTTTCGGCCGTCCCAACCACTTCCATCTCATCGGGACCTGTACGGGCGGCGTAATCGGCAGGCGAAGGGATCAACTACATACACAAGTGGGTATGTATGCAAACCACCATACAAGAGTACATCAGAGCCACACCATCTAGAAAGAAAGGAAATATAGCAACGTCATACGACAAGATTCAAATGACCTAGATAGATATAATATTTTAGGATAATTCCTCATACATCACACATCAGAACACCAAGCGGAAGCGGCAAAACAAAGTCCGAGTACGGATAAGAAGCAAATCAGCATAAGATGCCATAGAACTAAGCACATCCCGTCCACAGATCTCACGGATCCCCGTTCCCGGAATCTCTACACCGAACGATCGTTGCCCACATCATCAGCCTCTTCCACCCAGTATCCGTCCTGCGAGGTACATTCATCGAACCAATAATTTATCGTGTGAGACCCTAAGGGTACTCGGCAAGACTTAATGCCTCTAAAGGGGACACAACACAGGGTGACGAAATTGCAAAAGATAAACCCTAGCAGTTCTATAGATAATCGCTAACCATCCGCCTAACCAATGATAGACGGATGTCCGTGAATTAAGGACAACAGTTATAATAGTAATATCATCAGATCCATCCTCCTCCTCGCTTACCAACGAGGAAGCGGACGAACAACCCCCCATCCGTTGGCAATTTTATTAACCATTCCATGAGTGTTGCACTATTTACTAGTCAAATTACTTAGTCAGATTAAAGCGGTACTTTAGTTATGCTTGTCTATGATCGAGAAACTGTGCTCCAAGTCGTCCATAACCGTGGACACGACTTTCAGAAAGTTTTACCCGGCCGGGGTGCACCAATAGCAACACACGCTCGATCAACCTCGGAAAAACCAAATCAAAACCCAACGAGGCCTTCACGACAAAGCAATCACAGGATTCAGAAATATTTCAGGAGGCCACCCCATTGAGTAGACCATGAAGCGGTGACTCCGAGACGGACTCAAGGTTTGCGACAATGGCTGTAAACGACTGGGAACCCGAAAGTGTGGCTGGGCTTGTCGATACCGCGAAAACATTCCGCTTACCTAAACAGTATAGTGTGCTCCTCGCACAATCGTAAATAAACAGTAGCATGGCATAAGTACAGGATAGTAAATAAAACCTCAAACTAGTTTGTGGCCCCAAGGAATAAGACTGAATCAAGCTCTGGCTCAGGGGGGTCCCATATACCTCCCGGATGTGGATAGCGCGATAAATCAAGGAACAGGAATCAAGTACTCGGGGTCTTACGGGACACAAGTGAGCAGGAAAAACCAAATAGCAGATGTTGCTCACCGATGCCACTTTCATTAGTTATCCCATTACTACTCAGGTTAAGTTGTTTAGGTACCTCGTTATCCATCAGACTCTCACATACCCTACACATGTTGTTCTACGACTCGCATGGCTCAAACAAGTCCTGTAGTAATGGCTCATGGGATGGAGGAACAAGCTCGGTGGGGTTTAAAGTAAAGGCTATGCAATACTTGGGATTCAATTTAATGCAATCGCGACTCAATGATGCAAGAATAAGATAGAGGCAATAGGTACTGTATGTATGCAAGCATGTGGAAGTGCTTGCCTGGCAACTCAGTTGAAGCGAGAGACGGATCTGGGTAGTGCTCCTGGTTCTCTTGATATATCCCCTGCTCAGCGTCTATTCGAAAGAAGAACCAAACAAACAAGGGCCAACATAAATAAAGAGCGCAAGCATATGAATAAAATGCGACAAGCAAACAATCATGCCATGATGAATGATGCACAAGTTGCATGGCAATAAAGTAGCATGGCATGGGTGAGGTGTAGAACACAAGAAGTAACATTTTTATGGGGTTTTGGTCCCATTTTATTATCATAATAGTTGCTGTACACTATATTTTTTTATGATGCATGCTGCAATTGAAGTCATGGATAGCATAAACAGAAAGGTCTCGTCGAGCTGATCATTTTAGACATATCATTTGCTAAATTCGGAGTTGTAAATCAAAAGTTATTAATTTATTAAGTTCTAGTGGCATTTGTTGTAAATTAACTAAACTTGGAATTTTACATGTTCAAAAGGTAATTTAAATAGCTTATTTGAAATCCTCACATTTTTCTGATTCAAAAACATATATTATATGTATTATATGAGTTTGTATTTTAAAAGTTATATTAAAACAGGATTTGAGTTTGAATTTAAATAATTTGATTTAGATTTCAATTTTAAACAGACAGCCAGCTGGACTTTGTGCACCCAGGCTCAGCCAGCCCCAGTCGCTGACAGGGGGACCGGCGCTGACTGGCCAGACACACACGCGCAGACTGGCCAGACACACACGCGCAGACGGCGTTTCACACCGCGGCTGCTCTAGGCCCTGAGACGGACAGGTGGGACCTGCTGGCGTGTAGGCCCACTTGACAGCGAGACGCTGCGGCTGCCCACGTGGCTCAGGGGGGGGACTGCGGGTTGAGTAACAAGTTCTTCGGGAGCCTTTTTGCAAAACGGCAGTGACACAGACAGGTGGGCTTCCGAGGGACCGCGGGTTGACGCACAAAAACGTGAGGGGGTCAAGTGCAAAACAGCGCCACGCCACTGTTTTTCTTCCTGGCTCTATTCTGACGCGCGCGGCGTGGCGACGCTGGGCTTCGAACCCGCGACGCGGGCGTGCGCGTGGTGGGGCGGAACCGCTGCGGTGGCTGTGTGGTTGTTGACAGGGAGGGGTTAGGTGGCTAGGTAAGCTTGCGCGCCGCGGCAGCGAGTGGGCAGACGCGGCGACGGGCGCACCGAGGGTGCTCGACGAAAGGAACGGCGACGCCAGGAAGCAACGGTGCAGGCGAGGGTGTCTGGGAGGATGAGACGCTTACCGCGAGCTCGATGGTGGGCTCGGATCGGGCAGGGACGGTCGTGAACGACGGTCGACGACCGCCGAGCTAGGGTTTCTTGCCGTGCTACTGGTTCACAGTGGTGCTGGTCTTCTCCTTCCTCGCTGCTGAGTACGGGGGCGACGCAGACGACCTCCGGAGCTTCCTCGGTGTAGGGTTCGCAGCATAGAAAACAAAAAATTTCCTACGATGTGAACTATATACCAAGATCTATATACTAGATACAAACAACGGGCGGATGTATATCCGTAGAGAACATACCCTTGAAGACCGACAAAGCTTAACGAGTTCAACTCGTGGTTGATGTAGACGATCTCTTGCCGATCTCAAGATCGAGAGGAAGTCCTAGCGCCGCAAATCAGCAGCGATCTTGCTTTCGCACACACGTTCGAGGCACCGAGCAACCTCCCTCCTCGCTCCGGTGATGCAATGGAAGCACAACTCTTTCTTGCCGAATAGCCACGGAACATGTATCTCGCTAGTCCAAGACCATGGGGATAAATTCTAGAGGGAGAGAGATCCTTCACGAGGAGGTGTGAGAGACAAGTGAGGAGGAGGCTCCTTTTATAGGAGGAGGGAACCCCAAGGGGTGGCGACGCATGGGGCTGCCCTTGCCCTCCCTCTTCATGTGGGTGGACACTCCACTCACAAAACTCCTCTAAATTCCCTCCACTCAAAAGTCCACTCAAAATTCCCATTAAATTTCCACCAAATTTAATGCAAACTCTCATTAAATAAAACTCTTTTATTTTATTCAGAATTTTGTCAATTACTTTAATGACAAACATTCACAAATAACCCCTTGCTAGAATTCTATTTCACATGCATAACCACTTTATGCAATTTCACCCAAAACCTGTTTGGTATCTAGTGAAATAAATTCTGCGCTTGTTCATTCTTTTCGGCATGAAACATTTGCTCCAATTGGATGTCGGTGTCTCTTAAGTGTGTCACCCTACGGTTCGTGAATAATGCGGACATGATCGAGACCCTCTCGGATCAATAATCGAAGCGGGATCGGAGACCCATCTTGACTCCACACATTCAACGATGACTTTCTTGTGATCGCTGGAACCTTTTACGCTAGTATCTTAATCCCTTTGTTTCACGATATATTACATGTCCGAGATTCGATCAGGTATCTCCATACCTAGTTTGATCTCGCTATCGACATGCACTCTTTTCTCGTTCTGTGATATAACATTCTAGTGATCAAATCACTTGCTTGCAAGCTAATCAATGTGATATCACCGAGAGGGCCCAGTATATCTATCCGTCATCGGGATGAACAAATTCCACTCTCGATCTATGAGCCTCAACATAACACTTTATTAGTTCTGAATCCATCTTTATAATCACCACATTACGGTGTGACATTTGATGTTATCAAGAAACTCTTCGGTGTTAGTGATTGACATGATCTCATGGTCTAAGGATTAGGATCACTTCGTAAGTTGTTATAGCAATATAAACTCAATGACTTTGATCGTAATGCTATACTTCGGATGAATGTTCATCACATCATTACACTAATGTTGTGATCCCGTTATTAACAACATCCAATGTCCATGATCAGGAAACCTTGATCATCTTGTTAATCAACGAGCTAGTTTATGAGAGAGGCATAACTAGGAACTTTCTGTTTTTTTATTAAACACACATGTATTAACGTTTCCGTATTAATACAATTATAGCATGCAAAATAAACATCTATCATATACTTGGAATACACATAATAAACACTTTATTATTGCCTCTCAGGGCATATTCTCTTCAGTCTCCCACATAATAAACACTTTATTATTGCCTCTCAGGGCATATTCCCTTCAGTCTCCCACTTGCACTAGAGACAATAATCTAGTTACATAGTGATAAATCTAACACCCATTGAGTTCTGGTGTTGATCATGTTTTGCTCTAGGGAGAGTTTTAGTCAACGGATCTGCTACATTGAGATCCGTATGTACTTCTAAATCTTTATATCTCCATCCTTGACATGCTCGCGGATGGAGTGAAACCGGCGCTTAATATGCTTGGAATGCTTGTGAGACCTTGGCTCTTTGGCATTGGCAATGGCACCATTGTTGTCACAATAGATCACCATTGGGTCCAATGCGTTTGCCACAACTCCTAGTGCGGATATGAACTCCTTCATCCAAACTGCTTCCTGAGCCGCTTCCGAAGCAGCAACATATTCGGCCTCCGTTGTTTATCCCGCTACCACAGGTTGTTTGGAGCTCCTCCAACTAACCGCTCCGCCATTCATGAGAAATACGTATCCGGATTGAGACTTAGAGTCATCCGGATCGGTGTCAAAGCTAGCGTCGACATAACACTTAGCGACGAGCTCTTCTTCACCTCCGTATACAAGAAACATATCCTTAGTTCTTCGTAAGTACTTAAGGATATTCTTGACCGCTATCCATGTTCGAACTCGGATCCGATTGGTACCTACTAGTCAAACTAATAGCGTGTGCCACATCGGTCTTGTACATAGCATGGCGTACATTATAGAGCCTATGGTGAAGCATAGGGACTTTGTCCATTATCTCTCTTTCTTCCGAAGCCGGACTTTGAGTCTTACTCAATGTCTTGCCTTGCAACATAGGTAAGAACCCTTCTTACTTCCGTCCATTTTAAACTTCTTTAAAATCTTATCAAGGTATGTACTGCGATAGCCCTATTAGGCGCCTAGATCTATCTCTATAGATCTTTATGCCTAATATGTATGACGCTTCACCTAGGTCCTTCATTGAAAATTTGTTGTTTAGATAACTTTTAACATTGTTTAAAAGTTCTATATCATTCGATCAATAATATGTCATCCACATATAATATCGAAATGCCACATTGCTCCACTCACTTTCTTGTAAATACAAGCTTCTCCATAAGTTTGGACAAATCCAAACTCTTTGATCACCTCATCAAAGCGGAGATTCCAACCGTGATGCTTGCTTCAATCCATAGATGGATCGTGAAGCTTGCACACCTTGTTAGCATCCTTAGGATCGACAAAACCCTTTGGTTGTATCATATACAACTCTTCTTCAATATTACCATTGAGAAAGCGGTTTTGACATCCATCGCCATATTTCATAATCAAAATATGCAGCAATTGCTAACATAATCCTAATCGACTTTAGCATCGCTACGGAGAGAAAGTCTCGTAGTCAACTCCTTGAATTTGTCGAAACCCCTTTGCGACAAGTCGAGCTTTATAGATGGTCACATTACCATCAACATCGTTTTCTTTTGAAAATCCATTTGTTCTCCACGGCCTTTCGGTGTGAGGTAATTCCACCAAGTTCCAAACTTGATTTTCATACATGGATTCCATCTCGGATTTCATGGCTTCTAACCATTTGTTGGAATCCGGGCTCATCATCGCTTCTTCATACGTCCGCAGGTCATTATTTTCATCAACCATGAAATTCATGACAGATTTCCGTGACTCGGAGCTGCACGCGTCTGTTTGACCTGCGAGGTTCGGTAGTACTCTCTTCGGAGTTTCATGATCGTTATCATTAGTTCCCTCTTCAAGGTGGAGCCAACTCGGAACAACTTCAAGGTACCGCTACTCGCCATACTTTGAAGAGAAGGTTCCACAACCTCTTTGAGTTCTACCTTCCGACTACTCACACCTTTCGCGAGAAACTCTTTCTCTAGAAAGTATCCATTCTTGGCAACAAAAACCTTGCCCTCGGATCTGTGATAGAAGGAATACCCAATAGTTTCTTTAGGGTATCCTATGAAGACGCATTTTTCCGCTTTGGGTTCGAGTTTATCCGGTTGAAGTTTCTTCACATAAACATCGCATCCCCAAACTTTAAGAAATGACAGCTTAGGTTTGTTTCCAAACCACAATTCATACGGTGTCTTTTCAACGGATTTAGATGGTGCCCGATTTAAAGTGAATGCAGGTTTCTAGTGCATAACCCCAAAATGACAATGGCAAGTCCGTCGGAGACATCATAGATCGAACCATATCTAATAAAGTACGATTCTGACGTTCCGACACCATTTCATTTGTGGTGTTCGGCGGTGTGAGTTGTGAAACAATTCCACACTCTTTCATGTGAGTGCTAAACTCGTAACTCGATACTCACCTCCACGGTCGGACCGTAGAAATTTGATCTTTCTATTACGATGATTTTCCACTTCATTGAAATTCCTTGAACTTTTCAAAGGTTTCGGACTTGTGTTTCATCAAGTAGATATAACCGTATCTACTCAAATCATCCGTGAAAGTAACAAAATAACGATATCCACCTCGGCGAACACACTCATTGGACCACATACATCAGAATGTATGATTTTCAATAAATCGCCCGTTCCATTGAACCGAAAAACGGCGTTCTAGTCATCTTGCCCATAAGGCATGGCTCACATGTATCAAATGATTCATAATCAAGTGATTCCAAAAGTCCATCCGAATGGAGCTTCTTCATGCGTTTAATGCCAATATGACCTAGACGGCGATTACCACATATATGCGGATATATTATCATTAAGTTTAATCCTTTTAGCATCAACATTATGAATATGTGTAACATTATCATTGAGATCTAATGAAATAAACCATTCATCATCGGTGCATGACCATAAAAGATTTCATTCATATAAATGGAACAACCATTGTTCTCAGATTTAAATGAATAACCACTTTGCATCAAACATGATCCAGATACAATGTTCATGCTCGGTCGGGCACCGGATAACATTTATTCAAGTTTATAACTAATCCCAACGGTAAGTGGAGAGGCAGCGTTACGGCGATTACATCAACGTTTGATCCATTGCCGACACGCATCTTGACCTCACCCTTGCTAGCGGTCGCTTGTTCCGACCCACGATTCGAGTTACAAATATTAACCTGAACCGGTATCAAATACCCGGTGCTCTGCGAGCACTAGTCAAGTACACCTCAATAACATGTATATCATATATACCTTTGTTTGCCTTGCGGCTTTCTTATGCGCCAGATACTTGGGGCGATTGCGCTTCTAGTGGCGATCCCCTTACAATAGTAGCACTCGGAATCGGACTTAGGTCCAACTCGGGTTTCTTTTCAGCGCTGCAACAGGCTTGCCGCCCTTACTTCCTTCCGTTTTCCTTCTTGTCTTTCTTGAAACCAGTGTTCCTATTGATCATCAACACTTGATGTTCCTTTTGATCTCCACTTAGCAGTTTTAAGCATTGATGAGCTCGGGAGAGACTTCTTCATGCCTTGCATATTATAGTTCATCACGAAGCTCTTATAGCTAGGTGGCGGAATCTGCGAGAACACGATGGATGCCTAAGTCAATGGGAATCGTTATTCCCAAGGACACAAGCTTATCGGCGTAACTTGACATCTTGAGTACATGCTCACTAACGGATGTGCTCTTCCATCATGCAGACTAAAGAACTTTTACGAAGCATTGTAGCTCTCTACTGACATGTGTGTCGAAAATCATTTTCAACTCACCCATTGTATCAAATGCATTGCCGTTTTCGAAACGCTTTCGAAGTTCCGGCTCTAGCCCATACAATATGCCGCAATAAACTAAGTTGTGGTCCTCCTGACGAGTCTGATAGACATTCTTCTCCTCGTCGGGGCATCATCAAAGGTGGGGGCCTAACGGCGCTTCTAGCACATATTGCTTTTGTGCAGAGAGGAGAATCCTCAAATTCATGGCCCATTCAGTAAAGTTGCTACCGTTCGTTGCTAGTTTCTCTTTCTCCATGAACACATTGAAATTAAAAGCAGGTGGTGCCATCTACAACAGAATTTGTAAAGTTTAGACTAAGTGTATGATAGATCGAGTTCAACTAATCTATATTACGAATGAACTCCCACTCAAAAGCGACATCCCTCGTGTCCTTTTGGTGATTACATGAACCAAATCCACTACACCAAGTCCGATCATCACGTGAGTCGGTATAGCTTCAAAGGCGAGCATCAAATGGGCATCATATCAACTATATGACTCATGCTTAACCTTTGATTACGTGTTCCGAGGCCGTATGCATACATGCTAGGCTCGCCAAGTTAGAACCTTAGTATTTGCGTGTAATCTGTTTTACACCGAAATATGGTCGTGGATCCAAGAACACCCGATCATCACGTGATGTCTTGGAGCGAAAACATAATCGGTGCATACTAAAGGAAGAACACATTCTTATCTTGATATTTAAATGAGGGATCATCTTATTATGCTAACAAGGCGCTAATCAAGCAATATAAGATGCAACCAAACATCATATGTTTATTAGTGAAATTATATGGTTCCCGCAGATGATCTCTATCATGTGCATCGTGGTATGATCACTATCATACCTATATGTGTAAATCCAAGGTCTATGGATTTTACACGCTATGTGTGTTGTAAGAGTATCATCTCATACTTATACTTACAACACTACCATATCATAACACTAGCCCAGCAACAATCTAAACTAGACGCCTCTAATTTATCCATTGCAAGTTTTACGTGGCTTAGGGCTTTCGAGATAGAACCGTTCTTACCTACGAACATGAACCACAACGAGGATAATCAAATTGTTGACAACTTGCTTGCAAAATAGATATTGACTATAGTAGGAGAGACACACCGCTAGCCACTTATGCAAACTAGTTGCATGTCAAGCGTGGAACAGGTCTCATGTGTGAGGACATGTAAAGTTTGTCCGGGCCGCTTCATCCCACTATGCCACCAATATCCAAAATCACAACAAAGGAGCAACAACATGATCATCATCGCCCACATACTCATATGTGTACTACCCATGTAAAGTATCTACGCATAGATCCGGCTCGATACCCTTTGTAGGGTTCGCAAAGATAGAAAACAAAAATTTTCCTACGATGTGAACTATATACCAAGATCTACATACTAGATACAAACAACAGGCGGATGTATATCCGTAGAGAACATACCCTTGAAGACCGACAAAGCTTAACGAGTTCAACTCGTGGTTGATGTAGACGATCTCTTGCCGATCTCAAGATCGAGAGGAAGTCCTAAGCGCCAAATCAGCGGCATCCGTGCTCGCACACACGTTCGAGGCACCGAGCAACCTCCGCCTCCTCGCTCCAGCGATGCAGTGAGCACAACTCTTTCTTGACGAATAGCCACGGGAACATGTATCTCGCTAGTCCGAGACCATGGGGATAAATTCTAGAGGGGAGAGAGATCCTTCACGAGGAGGTGTGAGAGACAAGTGAGGAGGGGCTCCTTTTATAGGAGGAGGGGAACCCCAAGGGGTGGCCGGCGCATGGGGCTGCCCCTTGCCCTCCCTCTTCATGTGTGGACACTCCACTCACAAAACTCCTCTAAATTCCCTCCACTCAAAAGTCCACTCAAAATTCCCATTAAATTTCCACCAAATTTAATGCAAACTCTCATTAAATAAAACTCTTTTATTTTATTCAGAATTTTGTCAATTATTTTAATGACAAACATTCACAAATAACCCCTTGCTAGAATTCTATTTCACATGCATAACCACTTTATGCAATTTCACCCGAAAACCTTTCGGTATCTAGTGAAATAAATTCCGCTTTGTTCATTCTTTCGCATGAAACATTTGCTCCAATTGGATGTCGGTGTCTCTTAAGTGTGTCACCCTACGGTTCGTGAATAATGCGGACATGATCGATACCCCTCTCGGATCAATAATCGAGCGGGATCTGGAGACCCATCTCGACTCCCACACATTCAACGATGACTTTCTTGTGATCGTCGGAACCTTTTACGCTAGTATCTTAATCCCTTTGTTTCACGATATATTACATGTCCGAGATTCGATCATCGGTATCTCCATACCTAGTTTGATCTCGTTCGACATGCACTCTTTTCTCGTTCTGTGATATAACATTCTAGTGATCAAATCACTTGCTTGCAAGCTAATCAATGTGATATCACCGAGAGGCCCAGTATATCTATCCGTCATCGGGATGAACAAATTCCACTCTCGATCTATGAGCCTCAACATAACACTTTATTAGTTGAATCCATCTTTATAATCACCCATTACGGTGTGACGTTTGATGTTATCAAGAAACTCTTACGGTGTTAGTGATTGACATGATCTCATGGTCTAAGGATTAGGATCACTTCGTAAGTTGTTATAGCAATATAAACTCAATGACTTTGATCGTAATGCTATACTTCGGATGAATGTTCATCACATCATTACACTAATGTTGTGATCCCGTTATTAACAACATCCAATGTCCATGATCAGGAAACCTTGATCATCTTGTTAATCAACGAGCTAGTTTATGAGAGAGGCATAACTAGGAACTTTCTGTTTGTTTATTAAACACACATGTATTAACGTTTCCGTATTAATACAATTATAGCATGCAAAATAAACATCTATCATATACTTGGAATACACATAATAAACACTTTATTATTGCCTCTCAGGGCATATTCCCTTCACTCGGCACCCGCAGTCGTCACGCCACCGGCTAGGAAGATGGGGGGCAGGGGAAGACTGGCGGTGGACGGCGAGGCTAGGTGGAGGTGAGGAGAGGAAGGGGAGATGAGGGCGTCGCCCTGGCGGATCTGGGGAGGCTAGAGGGGTGAGGGAGGGGATAAGAACGAGAGGGGCAGGTGGGGGCTTGCGTGGGGGAGGGGTAGATCGGCTCGGCCACCTTTTGCACCCCTCCTTCACGTGCTCGGCATGGGGGCCAGGGGGTGGCGCGACAGGGCTGAGGGAGGCTGCCAGGTGGGGTAGGGCGAGGCCAGGGGCAGGTGCAGGCTCGGTTATGGCATGGCTAGGGAGAGGGAGAGAAAAAGGGAGCTCGGTTGGGTGTATGCTAGGGTTGGTTGGGGAGGCTCGGGTAGGGTGGATGGGCACGCCTAGGGAGGCTCGGGCTAGGGCCCCAAGTCAGAGAGGTAGAGAGCTGGAGAGAGAGGGGGACATGTTAGCTAGGGTTTGGTTAGTTTAGGTGTAGCTTAGGGTTTAGCCAAGATGGGATATGGGGTAGGTGTTAGAGAGAACTAGGATAGAGGATTATAGAGAGAGGGGTAGCTTAGGGTTTAGGTTTAAAGATGGGGAAGGATAGATGCTAGGGTGTTCTTGTGGCAAGATCAAACCATGCACCAAACAAACCCCAACAAGACCAAGACTAGAAAAAGGGGAAAGGTGATGATGGTTCAAGCATGATCAAACAAGACCAAGCCTAAGGGGTAGAGGGAGATGATCCATATTAAAATCCAAATAAAAACAAATGCCAAGCTAAAGGGATACTTGCATGGGCCATGCATAATTAATTGTTACCATATTTATCTTTGTGAAAACAAGATTAATTACATGGCATTTTCTTATGCATTCCCAAGTGTGGAATTAGGCCCAAGCAAAAGAATTTAGAAAGGATTCCAAGTGGAGTATGAGGAGATGATCACATTGGATTATATTTGGGACTTGCTAGTGTGTATATGCCACTAGATATTTATTAAGCCCACAAAATATCCCAACATGATGATAACCCCAAAAGCAACACATATGGAAGCTAGGAAAAAGGGGTCCCACTCACAAGGCATGCAAAGGTGGCCATGCGGCTCTCATGTATCAATAATGTGAAAACAAAATGATGCCATGAGGAGAACATGTGGAAAAGAAATGGATCCATCCTAACCCACATGAGCTAGAAGTAAAACCCATAAATGCCAAGCTCATATTTAGTTGGATGGTGGAATTATAAGGTGGTGAAAGAAAGGTGGTGGAGTTAATAAGAGATATGCCCCCAAATCAACTTGGGCATTTAACAATATATCAAGAACCAAATACAATATCAAGAGGCAGACACAATTAATAATGCACATGAGATAAGAACCAAACAAGAAGGGGTTTTATATGATGCTCAAATGCAAGGTGGCATGATGACATGAGCATGATATGATGATGATGCAACAATTATATGTAGGAAGTGGCCATTTTATTACTAGAACAAGTAGCATTACAGGTGTTAGACAACTGGGATGCTACAACTGGACATATATAAAACTTCAGACCTTATATATACCATCCAGGTATATTAGTATATAGAATCTATTTCTGTAGAAAAGTCAGAGTACTATTGTATGTGCAAGCCTTCAAAAAGGTTCGCTGAAAATAAAAGCTTTCGAGGTGTGTATGCTAGTAAAATCATTGAAGCGGCATGATGCAAAATATTACCACTCGACATGTGAGCGATTTGTATCCTCCGCAAATTGCATATAACATACACATGTGCATTCTTCAGGATAAGCATTTAAAAAATGTCTGAATTAAGAATGTGTATTTGCACAACGATATATTACTCTAAGAAACAAATCGGGTTTCCATTACAACAAAATAATTGTCAACAGGAGGTCATCAATGCATATCTCATTTTACTGTACAGAATCGTCACTTGGTTAATAATTGAAGACTTTGATCCACTGAACTTTTCCAGGCCCTGCCTTTATCAACGAAATTACCTTATTTTTGGTAGACATCTGTAGTGGCACTCTGAGAATTCACATTTCGGCAGAGCATTACTACAAACCTTTTTTTTCGAGTAAACCCAAAAGAGTTTGCGTTTCATTTTATTGAACATGTAGAAGACAACGGATACAACCTCTAGGGGAGGGACACACACACACGGCCATCCTCACTAAGCGACTACGACAATGTGAGGAGATGTCCTCAACTTCAGAAAACAATGACATTAGACCTCATCTTTGCCTCCAGCCAAGAATGGCGAGTTGAGACTTGGAGAAGGCAACATCACAGCCATTGTGAGACACCTCTAGAGATGGTCACAGTCCAAGACTGCCCAGGCCAACGGACCTTGCACCCCATGTGCCTAGAGAGTCGGCGGGTGAAAGGCAGGGCCCGGCTGGAACTGGAGTAGCTTCGTGAAGGAAGTGTCGGCGCCGACGAACGCTGTGTATCGGAGTCCTAAGCCCTATGTAGCATCCTACAGCGGAACAACACATCGCCAACATCTCCAGTTGCAGCATCAGGTACTCCACTTGCAGCCAAGCCAACGCCTTCAAGAAGGGAACGACGCCGAGACACCGCCGCTGCCCGGTCTAGTAGGCCAGACCAAGGGTTTTCCCCGATGCTCGAGGAGTAAGTCTAGTTAGAGTCCTGCAAGCGCCTTCAAGAAGGCAACAACGCCCTCAGGTGTCGCCATTGACAGCGCAGGCTGACGCCACGCGGGGATATCGCCCGGACCCAAGAACGATAACCTCCGAAGACCATTGATGCTGTGGCAGATTGGAGGTGGCGAGGTAGGTTGTTGGAGTAGACAACAACATAGGGGGAAGCCTAGGAACCTTGCATTTGAAGGAGGTCACCGGCCAGCACAACGCCACCAGGCAGGACACCACCTGGGAACACGTGAAGCAGGACTGGCGGCTAGGTCAGCCACCTGCCCCACGCCACCGCCGACCATGGTTGTTGCTGCGCTGACCCACAACATCCGCCAGCAGGAACCGTCGGGGCACAGCAGAGCAGCCACCACAGGGTCGCTGCTCCCATGCACGTCCTCCAGCAACATCCACCGGCGGCGGCCATGAGGGGTGGAAGGAGGGAGAAGGCCCGGTGGGGGTGGAAGGGCAATCGCGGGTCGGGGCGAGCCCATGCGGCCTAGATCTAGGCGACTGCGTCACCCCATGCGCATCCAGCGGCCGGCCACCGCCTCAGCAACGCCGCCGCGAGCACCACACCTGCATCTCGACCTCCCCTGCGCAGGCTACCACCACCTGCCACACCACCGCGCACTCCCGCCATGCCACCGCGCCGGCGCACGAACAAAGGCCGAGCCGCCGCTGTCCGTCGGCGAGGGTTTCACCCGCCAGCATCCTCCGACGGCGGCCAAAGGGGAAGGGGAGAGGGGGAGCTTGGGTTGGCGGCTAGGGTTTCACCACCCGAGTCGCCCCTTGGGAGCAACCGGGGAGGGGGGTGTTCCCTTGTTGCGATTGCAACCCAAGTTGAAATTTTATTTTCATTACTACAAACTTTCATCTACTCTTCATGCAAGATGAATATGCAAGGCAATATAGATATTGATTTTCATGTAATATGAAATTTTCTTCCCAGATTTAATGAACTCTTTATGAAATTAATACCTAAAAAATTTTCTTCCCAGCTTATGACAATATTCACATAAGTAAATAAGTAATAACTTAAGTTTGACGAAGAAGAAGAGTCCATATAATACTTTCCTGCAGAAATGACAAATGTGATCTGTGTTACTACAGGTTAAAAAAAATATAGTATGTGAATGAGTAACAATATATTTGATCGACTCTCCCTTAGTTATACATGAGCATATTTATTTGTGTGCCCGCGAGAAGATATTCAGTCGATGGTAAAAACAACAGATGCAGATATGTTTAGCTTAGTGTCGTTTCATGTATCTTGGAATATGTATTTACTGATAATGACTGAACTTTACCTGCTCTAAATATTATGATGCATGTGCAAAATTTTGCGCACTTGTGCAGAGGTTACCTCGTTTTCTGGTGAGCTTCACACCTATGGGTAGTGCGTGAAGTTTTCAGTTATAAAACTGTATAGTCGGTCCCTGTCAATGGGATGGTTTTTTATTCGGCAGGTGTACAATCTCTTTTTTTTAGAGGGTCCACATTTCTAGTGAAAAGAATCAGTTTCAGAGAGACACAAATTATAGACAAACTAATAGGATATCGGCTAGTTTCAGTGAGTCTGTACAGACTATATTACATCATGATTCCTTATATGCACATTAAGTGATTTGATTAGACAAGCAACGTAGGGGCATGTCTCTCCTTATTTGGATAATGTAATCTTCTAGTCATAATCTTGCAAATGTGAATCATTCCCTTGTTGTATGCTTATTTCAGGGTGCCGACACAACAACACATCTGATACTAGAAGTTTGGTTTTGGATACTACTTGTCCAGATGGTGAGATCTGTTCTTTCTGTCCTTTCACTTGTATTGGCGATGCACTATTTCCTTCGGTTAAAGTAGAAGGGGATTTGCCGATGAACACTATCTAAAAGAAAGCCTATGCATGTTTTACTGTCTTACTGGATTGGTGTTAAAATAAACTGGCATTTCAATGATAATTTGAACCCAACCTATGCATGTTTTAGCTAATGGTACATACCTCATGTCTGCAGGCATTATTGTAGATTTATTTGGTGATGGAGAAGTATTACCTCAGCTACATGAGGTAAATATCCTTTCATATCATTTATATCAGTATACATTTATAGCGTGGCTCGATTAGTCCCATGGTGGTATGAGTTAAATATGGACACAAACCCTCTTCTCTCATGTCAGATATCATGTCACTGGTTTTAGCAAGTATGGGGTATAAAGCTGGGAGCTTTGCAAAGAACTGATTTTCCATTCAACCATGTTATAAGGGGTATCACTATCAAGTTATTTCAATAAGAATCCAACATTGTCGGTTCGAAACTTTGAATCAGGTAAGATTTGCATATCAAAATAATTGGTAAAATATAATCTAGACAAAATTTCTCTTTAGCATGTTCGGATTTGAGGTCCATATACTGCAAAAGATACGTATGACTCAGGAGGCATTCAGATTTACCTGCATTTTACTATAATGTATATCAAGACAGAAGATCGAGTTTTACCTGCATTTTACTATGATCCTCTGATAAATCCGATCGCTTCAGCCAGCAAGGATGACCAGTGGGAGAAGAAAGCAAGTGAATAGGGAGATGAATCTGGGCCAAACCTATTCGTTTCATAAGCCCAACCACATGTATCAGTAACAAAATTCTAGGCAATATTTGTGTTAAAAAATTTAAGCACTTGTCAGATTGGTGGAAACCATCTTGAAAATGTTTCCACAACTGTAATGGGTTCACTTGCATATTAATAATGGGTTCTTAACTATCTTCTACTTTCCTAGGAATAGAGGCTTTGTGTTTCAACTTTTCTTCCTTAATTTTAATAAGAGCATCTGTAATGTGTTTTGTGAAAGCTACATCCATATCACTAGCATCGGGACTTCTAGCAAGCTTTTGTAGAAACATAATCACTTTAGAAATATTGCAACCATCAAGATCAAAATCAAACTTATCATCACTAGTAGTAGACTCATTGGATTTAGGCATTGTGGTAGGAGGAATAAGGACTTCTTGTGGCTTAGTGGCATCCTGTAGGGTTTCGTAGCATGGAAAACAAAATTTTTCTATCGCATACAAACAAACAAGCCAAGATCTATCTACTAGATTGTAGCAACGAGTCGATGGAATAACTCACCCTCGAAGATTTCAAAGTGTTTAACGAGAGCGGATTCTCGTGGGTGATGTAGTCGTACTCTTCCCGATCTCAAGATCGCGTAGACGATCCTTCCGGCGTTGTGTTCCGGCAGCGCTCCCGCAGTCGGTCACACGTTTGGTACTCGACGAAGACCTTCCTCTCCCTTGTTCCAAAGAAAATGGAGGTTGTAGCACTCTCCTCGCGATTCCGGCAGCACAACGGCGTGGTACCGGAAGTAGAGGGGAGATCTCGCTGGGCTTCGCCTTAAGCCGGAGCGAGTATGGTGGACAATGAGAGAGCTCCTCGGCGATCTAGGGTTTAGAAACACCAAGGAGGAGGCTTGGCCAGTGGCTAGGCTTAGCTAGGCAGTGGCGGCTTGCCCTAGGGCGGCGGCGGCTGCAGGAGGGCGGGCGGCTTAGGGCTAGGGTTTGCGGGTGGAGGTGTTGGGTGCTGGGAGGGGCAGCCCTGCCCCTCCTTATATAGGTGGAGGGGCCGCGCCAGGGGAGGGGAGTCCCTCCCCAACTCGGTTTCCCAAGGGGCCGGGCGGTGGAGGGGAGGAACTCCTCCCCAACTCGGTTTCCACCTTCCCCTCCACTTCCCAAAATAGCCGTTTGACTTTTCAAATTGGGGTTTGACTTTTCAAACTAGGATTTGATTAAACCCTTAATTTTGTTCAGCGATGACACCTAGTACATGATGCAATCATTCCAACTTGGTATGACACATTCATGTACCCTTCCCCTTCGGAGTGCCGGACCTTCCGGAACCTTCTAGAACATTCCTGATGAAAACACCGGAACCATTCTCCAACTCCAAAGCAGGACTTTCCTTATATGAATCTTATTCTCCGGACCATTCCGGATCTCCTCGTGATATCCCGGATCCCATCCGACACTCTGAACAACATTCGGTCTCTTTCTCATCATTCCATAACTACTCAAACAACGTCGAATTCTTAAGTGTGTCTCCCTACGGTTCGTGAATTATGCGGACATGATCGAGACACTTCTCCGAACAATAACCAATAGAGGAATCTGGAAATTCATATGGCTCCCACATATTTCTACGATTACTTTGCGATCGAATGAACCACTTACATACTATACCAATTTCCCTTTGTCTCATGATAGTTTACTTATCCGAGGTTATGATCATCGGTATCTCTGCATACCTAGTTCAACCTCGTTACTGATAAGTACCCTTTTCTCGTTCCCGTGATATGTGATCCCTTGTGAGCCAGTCACATGATTGCAAGCTAATTGGATGACATTCCATCGAGAGGGCCCAGAGTATATATATCCGTCATATGGATGGACAAATCCCACTCTTGATCCATGTGTCTCAACCAACACTTTCCGAACACTCAATGCCACCTTTATAGCCACCCAGTTACGGTGTGGTGTTTGATGTCATCAAAGCATCCTTCCGGTGAAGGTGATATGCATGATCTCATGGTCGAAGGAATTAGGTTACTATGTATCAGAAAGCATATAGAAATTGAACTATTAAAATGACTTGATCTTTATGCTACGCTTATCTATAGGAGTATGTCCACCATATCATTCTTCTAACGATATGATCTTGTTGTTAATAACATCTCAATGTTCATGATAGGGAAACCACAATCATTTGTTAACCAACAAGCTAGTATTATATAGAGGCTTTACTAGGGACTTCAATTTAAGTTTACAAATCACACAAGTATTAATGTTTCCTTGTTAATACTATTATAGCATGAATGTAAACATTTATCATAAACACAAAGATATAATAATAACTATATTTATTATTGCCTCTAGGGCATATCTCCAACAGTCTCCCACTTGCACTAGAGTCATCTAATCTAGATTACATGGTAATATACCGAACACCCATGGCGCTGGTGTCGGTCATGTTTTGCCCTGGAGAGGTTTAGTCAACGGATCCACCACATTCAGATCTGTGTGTACTTTGTAAATCTTTATGTCCCCATCTTGGACATGTTCTCGAATAGTGAAAACGTAGCTTGATGTGCTTCACTTCTTGTGTGACCTTGGTTCTGCGCATTGGCTATGGCGCCATGGTATCACAAGAGATAGACATTGGGTCCAGTAGACTAGGAACCACACCCAGCTCAGTAATGAACTCTTTCATCCATATCGCTTCTTGTGAAGCCTCCAAGCGACCATGTATTCCGATTCAGTTGAAGATCTCGCCACAATGCTTTGCTTTGCACTCCTCTAGCTAACTGCTGCACCATTCAAAGTAAATACGTATCCAGATTGTGATTTAGAATCATCCGGATCGGTGTTCCAACTAGCATCGGTGTAACCATTAACAACGAGTTGTTCATCACCTCCATAAGAAAGAACCATATCCTTCGTTCTTCTCAAGTACTTAAGGATGTTTTTGACCGTTGTCCAATGATCCACTCCTGGATCACTTTGATATCTGCTAGTTAAACTAACAGCATATGCAATGTCGGGTCTAGTACATAGCATGGCATACATTAGAGATCCTATGGCTGAGGCATAGGGAGTCTTAATAATCTTTTCTCTATCTTCTGCCGTTGTCGGACTTTGAGTTTTACTCAAGGTTGTATTGGGCAACATGGGCAAGAACCCTTTCTTGCTATCTTCCATTCCAAACCTCTTTAGAACTTTGTCCAAATATGTAATTTGTGACAATGATATTAGGCGTCTCGATCTATCTCTATAAATCTTTATGCCTAATATGTAAGCTGCTTCGCCAAGATCCTTCATTGAAAAACTATTATTCAAATATTCCTTGACACTATTAAGAAGGTCTACATCATTCCCAATCAACAATATGTCATCTACATATAGTATTAAGAATGCTACAGAGCTCCCACTCACTTTCTTGTAAATACAAGCTTCTCCATAAGTTTGTATAAAACCAAAACTTTTGATCACCTTATCAAAACGTTGATTCCAACTTCGGGATGCTTGCTTCAATCCATAGATGGACCGTTGAAGTTTGCATACCTTGTTAGCATCTTTAGGATCGACAAAACCTTTGGGTTGCATCATATACAACTCTTCATCAATATCTCCATTGAGGAATGCTGTTTTGACATCCATCTGCCATATCTCATAATCATAATATGCAGCGATTGCTAACATAATCCTTACAGACTTTAGCTTCGCTACAGGTGAGAAAGTCTCATCGTAGTCAACTCCTTGAATTTTTCGAAACCCTTTTGCGATAAGTCGAGCTTTATAGACAGTAACATTACCATCAGCATCTGTTTTCTTCTTGAAAATCCATTTGTTCTCGACAGCCCTCCGGCCATCCGGTAAGTCCATCAAAGTCCATACTTGGTTTTCGTACATGGATCCAATCTCGGATTTCATGGCTTTTTGCCATTTGTTGGAATCTGGGCTCATCATCGCTTCCTCATGTCGCAGGGTCATCGGTGTTGTCCACCAACATGACACTCATAACGGGATCATACCAATCTGGAGTGGTACGAGTTCTCGTTGACCTGCGAGGCTCTGTAGCAACTACAACCGAAGTTTCATGATCATCATCATTAGCTTCCTCTCTTATTGGTGCAGGCACCACAGGAACTACTTCCGGTGCTGAGCTACTCGCAAGTTCGAGAGAAGGTTCGACAACCTTGTCGAGTTCTACTTTCCTTCCAGTCACTTCTTTTGAGAGAAATTCCTTCTCTAGAAAGGATCCATTCTTGGCAACGAAGATTTTGCCCTCGGATCTATGATAGAAGGTATACCCAATAGTTTTCTTCGGGTATCCTATGAAGACGCATTTTTCCGCTTTGGGTTCAAGCTTGTCCGACTGTAACTTATTTACATAGGCTTCGCAACCCCAAACTTTAAGGAACGACAATTTAGGTTTCTTCCCAAACCATAATTCATACGGTGTCGTTTCAACGGATTTAGATGGTGCCCTATTTAAAGTGAATGCGGCTGTTTCTAATGCATAACCCCAAAATGATAGCGGTAAATCTGTAAGTGACATCATAGAACGAACCATATCTAAGAGAGTTCGATTACGATGTTCGGACACACCATTACGCTGTGGTGTTCCCGGCAGTGTCAATTGTGAAAGTATTCCGCATTTCTTCAAATGCTCGCCAAACTCGTAACTTAGATATTCATCTCCACGATCAGAACGTAGAAATTTAATCTTCTTGTTACGTTGATTCTCAACTTCACTTTGAAATTCCTTAAACTTCTCGAAAGTTTCGGACTTATGTTTCATGAAATAGATATACCCATATCTACTCAAGTCATCCGTGAAGGTAAGAACATAACGATAACCATCGCGCGATGCTACACTCATTGGACCACACACATCGGTATGTATGATTTCCAATAAGTCCGTAGCTCGCTCCATCATACCAGAAAATGGAGTCTTAGTCATTTTACCCATCAGACATGCTTCGCATCTTTCAAGTGATTCAAGAAGTCCATCAGAATGGAGTTTCTTCATACGCTTCACTCCAATGTGACCAAGACGATAGTGCCACATATAGGTCGAGTTATCGCTTGATTTTAAACGTTTAGCCTCAATGTTATTAATATGTGTATTTCCACTATCGAGATTCAATAAGAATAGACCATCTATCAAAGGTGGATGTGCATAAAACATATTACTCATATAAATCGAACAACCATTATTCTCGGACTTAAACAAGTAACCGTCTCGCAATAAACAAGATCCCGATATAATGTTCATGCTTAACGCAGGCACCAAATAACAATTATTTAAGTATAAAACTAATCCCGATGGTAGATGAAGGGGTAGTGTGCCGACCGCGATCACATCAACCTTTGATCCGTTTCCCACGCGCATCGTCACCTCGTTCTTCGCTAGCTTCCGTTTATTCTGCAGCACCTGTTTCGAGTTACAAATATGAGCAACCGAACCAGTATCAAATACCCAGGCACTACTAAGAGTACTAGTGAGATACACATCAATAACATGTATATCGGATATACCTTTCTTCTTGATGTTGCCGTTCTTCAAATCCGCCAAGTACTTTGGGAAATTCCGCTTCCAGTGACCTTCTCCCTTGCACTAAAAGCACTCAGTATCAGGCTTAGGTCCAGCCTTGGTCTTCTTCGTTGGCGCGGTAACTTTCTTACCACCCTTCTTGAAGTGTCCCTTTTGCTTAGACTTGCCTTTCTTGAATTTGGTGGTCTTATTGACCATCAACACTTGGTGCTCTTTCTTGATATCCACTTCTGCAGATTTTAACATGGAGAAGAGTTCTGGCAACTGCTTGTTCATGCTTTGCATATTGTAGTTCATCACAAAGTTCTTGTAACTTGATGGTACTGATTGGAGGACACGGTAAATCCCCAAAGCATTAGAAATCACTATACCCAAGCTTTGAAGTTTGTTTGCGTGCCCAGACATCTTAAGCACATGCTCACTGACGGAGCTTCCCTCTTCCATCTTGCAGTTAAAGAACTTTTCAGAATCCTCATAGCTCTCAATTGCCGCGTGAGTCTCAAAGATCAATTTGAGATCACGGATAATATCATGTGGGTCTGAATTCTCAAACCTTTTCTGAAGCTCCGATTCTAAACCATACAAGATAGCACACTGAAATGTGGAGTACTGAGTCTTCCGAGCGAGGTAAACATTCTTTACTTCATCGGTAGCAGTAGCTGCAGGTGGGTCACCCAAATGCATCCAAAGACATAGGTCAAATTACCACTATGAGGACAATCTCAAATTGTGGAACCAATCCACGAAGTTGCTTCCATTGTTTTTCAACTTTTCTTTCTCTAGGAACGCATTAAAATTGATGGTAGGGGCCGCCATTGATCTACAACATATTTGCAATAGTTTAGACTAAGTTTATGACAAATTGAGTTCTAATTAATAGTTAAATTAATCTAGGTGAACTCCCACTCAAAACAATATCCCTCACATTGTTTTAGTGATCACACGAACCAAATCCACCACATCAACACCGATCATCACGCGAGTTGATATAGTTTCAATGGCGAACAATCGACATGTTCATCATATCTACTATATGATTCATGCTTTACCTTTCACTGATCCGTGTTCCGAGACCATGTCTGTACATGCTAGGCTCGTCAAGATCAAACCTTAGCTTCCGCATGAACAAATCTGGCTTGCTCACGTTGTATACACTTGCGGAATCTAACACACCCGATCATCATGTGGTGCTTCGAAACAACAAGAATAAGCAACGGTGCTAACTAAGGGTGAACACTGTATGACTTGAAATTCATGTGCATGAGGGATCATCTTATAATGCTACCGTCATTAACTAAGCAATACAAGATGCATAAAGGATTAACATCACATGCAATTCATAATATGTGATATGATATGGCCTTTCTTATTTGTGCTTCCAGTCTCCATCTTCAAGCACGAACATGATCTCCATCATCACCGGCATTGCATCAAGGTCAATGACACTTCTCCATGGTTGTCGTCCACCGGCTTCAACTATTACAACTACTTTGAATAGACACACGAGTCTTAACATAAATTAAAGACAACCATATGGCTCCTGCCGGTTGCCAACTTACAATAAGGAACATTGCATACATCAAATATAATCACAATCATGGCCATATCACATCACTACACACCCCTGCAAAACAAAGTTAGACGCCTCTACTTTCTTTGCATGTTTTACGTGGTTTGGGGCTTTCAATAAGTGTCGTTCTAACTTACGAACATGAACCACAACATTGATACTAGTATTGACAATCACCTGTTGTAAATTGAATCTTAACTATGCTGGGAGAAACAGGCACCCACAAAGCCACTTATGCAATACAAGTTGCATGTCAAGCGTGGAGCAAGTCTCATGAACGATGTCATGTAAGGTTAGCCCGGGCCGCTTCATCCCAACATCCCGCAAGATGCAAAGTACACAAGAAGCAATCGACAATAAAAGCATCAACGCCCACAATGACCATTGTGTTCTACTCGTGCAACAGATCTACATATAGACACGGCTCTGATACCACTGTAGGGTTTCGTAGCATGGAAAACAAAAAATTTCTACCGCATACAAACAAACAAGCCAAGATCTATCTACTAGATTGTAGCAATGGAATAACTCACCCTCGAAGATTCCAAAGTGTTTACATCTAGTTCAGCAATATCAATTTTATTTGCAAGCATACATGGACTCTTCAAACGAATTTCAGTAGCATGTGTAGAATCAGATTTAGTGTTCTTTGGTGGTATAAAATCTGCAGCAACAATCTGATTCTCACTTTTATTTTTCTCCTCAGTTTTAGCTCTACTTGCTCTAGCAAGATCATCTTTTAAAATCTGTTCGGGAGTCATAGGTTTTAGACCAATTTTCTTTCCATCATGCATAAGAGAATAGTGATTAGTTTTGCCATTATGAACAGATTCTCTATCAAATTGCCATGTTCTACCAAGAAATAAAGAACAAGCCTGCATAGGTACAACATCACAATCAACAAAATCAGAATATGTACCAATAGTAAAATGCACGCGTACCATTCTTTTTACCTTGATCTTGCGAGAACTCTCAAACCATTGAATGTAATATGAATGTGGGCGTTGTCTTGTTGGAAGCGCAAGCTTCTCTACCATGTCAACACTAGCCAGATTATTACAACTCCCTCCATCAATGATGATCCGTATAGCTCTTTACTTGACAACACCACGTGTTTGGAACAGGTTGTGGCGTTGATCTTGCTCAGATTTGCTCAATTGCACACTCAACTCACGTTGTGTAATTAATCTCTTATATTGATCAGCAGCTTCAGCTCCCATTACCTTTGTCTCTTCATCAGCATCAGAGTTGTCTCCATCTCGAGCAGAAATAAGGGCTAGTGTATCTTCATCAAAGTCACTCGCTGAATCGTATTGACCATCTTCCCGCACCATCATCACACGTTGTGTTGTGCACTGTCGCTCAATATGACCAAAACCCCAGCACTTGCGGCATTGTATATCCTTTGTCTTACCCGTGGAAGCCATAGAAGATGCACTACGAGCAGGAGCATTGGATGATGGTGGAGGAGCAGCTGGAAATCTTGTGGTGGTCTTGGATGTGGTAGTAGCTGGTGGCGAATCAAGAGGAGGCGCTGATTGTCGGGATGTCCAAGTGGATGTGCGACCTGCAGAATTATTAGTCCTCCTCCATGGTGTTTGGCGATCCTGCACTTCATGTTCAGCTTCGCAAGCAAGATGAAACAAACGAGTGATAGAATTATATTCCTTATAATCTAAGATGTGCTGAATGTCCTTGTTTAATCCACCAAAGAAACATGCAAGCATTTGTTCATTAGATTCAACAAGACCACACCGAACCATCCCTGTTTGCAATTCCTGATAATACTCTTCTACAATTTTTTTTCCTTACTCTAAACGTGTCAGATTCTTTAGTAAATCACGTTGATAAGTGGGAGGTACAAAACAAACACGCATAGCAGTTTTTAAAGCAGTCCAAGTACTAGGAATATTAGTAGGATTTAAACGACAATACTCAGACCACAAAAAGGAAGCAAATTTAGTAAATTCACATGTAGCAGCACTAACACGCATATTCTCAGGATATTTTAAGCATGCAAAACGTTGTTCTACTTCCATCTCCCATGTAAGATATGCATCAGGATTATATTTACCCTCAAAAGATGGAATATTTAATTTAAGCTTTGCAACATGATCATCATCACGTACCGGTGGTCGAGCGTTGCGGTAGTAATGTCGGGGATGGCCAGCGGGTACCTGTGGATGTTGTTCAACCTCCTCGTCAAACAGATCGTCGTCGTCTGGTCGTAGTAGTACCCGCTGCATCCCTCAATGTCGCAGCAGTACCGCCATGAAGTCCGAGTGCATCACCAGCAGTAGCCGGTGCGGGCAGCGAACCAGCAACCCGTGATTGGAATGCGCCTGCGCCATGTGCGAGTGCAGGCAATCTGTTCAAAAGCTCCTTGAACCGAACGTCAAGCTTGGCGTTGAAGGATTTCTCGAGTCCATCGATCTTGTCCACGGCGTTGGTGAGCTTGGTGTCAAACTCCCCTAGGCGCGTATCCACGTCTTCAGCGCGACTGACCAAGAGCGCGGAGAAGTGGGCATGTAGTTCTTCGTTCGTCATTGTGGCAGGGTTCCGCGAAGTATCTGTCATGGTTAGTCCTTAAAAAGCACAGGTATATACTACGGAAATATGGTGGAAGGCACGCGTAATCCGTCAAGCAATATACGAAGCTCTTACAAGTTCTTACCAAACAGCAGGAAAAGGCGATGTGCAACCGCGAGGATCAGTGGGTCCAGAGATTGAACCAAGCGATTACCAGGAGTCGAAACACCGCACGTGGAGAGTATCTGTGGAGCTCCGGGAAGGCTTAGCAAAGGGGGTTAGCAATTATCAAAACAACAATGCAAAAGTTGAAAGAATGCTCAACAATGGTACTGTGCTGGTCCTAGGCTAGACCGTACTAGAGACGCGAGCCTAGATCACCAATGATGTCACGACGTGACACAACAAGCAATGTATGATGATATGGCACCCTGAAAAGCGAACCAAGAGGTGGAAAATCACTATGATGGCGAGTGTCTAGAACTGATCTACGGGGTCTAAAAATAGGTTAGCTCTAAAAAAAAATTTCGAAATTTTTTATTTTGCTCCGGAAAGCGTGCAGGCGTAAAAAAATATCGCTATAACGGCCGATGGATAAAAGTGATCCCCAAAGCCAAAAACTAGTATAGCCAGAAAAAAATTTCAGAGGCGGTTCCAGACTTTTTTTTTTGCTCTCCTTCTAGACTTACGACCGGACTCTTAGCTCGACACGGACTTTAGCTTAACACGAAACAACAAAGAAGGAAAGTAAAAGGAAATAACTAGGAACAATAACTCTACTCGGACTCGTACCACGGCAGGAAACTGATCGGATCTGTGTCGCGGTAGGAAGGCGGTGGCGGAGTATTAGGGTTTATGGTGGCAGGGTATATGGCGGCGGAATATGGTGGCGGTGATCGGCGAGTGTGGCGGTGACTACTATGATCAGAACTCGAAACTCTAAGGGACGAGACACTAAGACCAGCAACTCGACGCGACGATGTAGACACAAATTCAACAATGCAAAAACTGAAAAGATAATGCGAGGCGTAGATTGGTTATGGGATGGATCTAAACTCTAACTGTGTTTTGGCTTTTTCGTGGGTTATAGGTAAAAACAGATCTAATCTACGAAAACAGTAAAATCTCACCGAGCAACCTGAAATCTGATACCACTTGATAGGGCAAAGGTGTCCGATCTTTCGATGAGATGGCGATAATCGATTTGGTGGAGTTCTTTGACGATCCGACTACTGCGAAGCACGAGCGCCAATGCAATCGCTAGGCCAATCTCACGGAGGTTACCGATCCTGGAAGACGATCACCGGCTGACCGAGGGTCTTAATTCCTACCTGAAGTCGAGAACAAGTAAGAACTAATATTGCAATCAAGATATTGCGGATTAAGATGAAAGCTTTATTGAAAAGGTGGGATCCTGAATAGGTGCGAAGTACAAGAGGCCTCTGCGACGCTCGAGCCTTGGCGAAGTTGCTATGATGGCTAACTTAATGTCTAAACAAAATCCGAGTCTAGGGGGACGGCTATGGGGAGTATTTAAGGGCGAAAAGGTGGGGTTTCGGCCAGCCATGGAAGTGGTGGCCGAATCCAACCCTAGAAGTCCTTTTCCCCTCAAATACGGACTCTAAAAAGTGGCTAATTAAAATCCTGCGAAAATTACATGGGCCTGGCCCAAAATAAAGGTGTCGCAGCACCATATTAAGCTATGGACGAATTCGGGAAGTATTGATCTTGAATATTTCGTCCAAGCCTTCTTTCTTCCTTATGGTGGCCTCAAAGTTCTAAAATCTTCATCCGTGGCCTTCTCTTGGATCATCACACGCTTGCTGCCATCTCCATGCATGGCCATGCTCCAATGCTTGTCCCTCTCATCCATGCTTGGTCCATCATTCCTAAGAATAAGAAATACATCTGATTTAGGCAGCATCATATTCTCATGTATATGAGGAATAGTTCCAAGAAACGAAAGTACCTGATAGTTAAGTTGTTTGGCACGAGATCTTGTGATGGGTCCTTATATGTGTGTAGCTGTAGGTACAACGGTTGTATCAATATAAGGGATGTCCACATCAGCTTCGCCTTAAGCCGGAGCGAGTATGGTGGACTATGAGAGAACTCCTCGACGATCTAGGGTTTAGACACACCAAGGAGGAGGCTTGGCCGGCGTCTAGGGTTATCTAGGCGGCGGCTATAGGAGGGTCGGCGACTTAGGGCTAGGGTTTGCGGGTGGAGGTGTTGGGTGCTGGGAGGGGCAGCCCTGCCCCTCCTTATATAGGTGGAGGGGCCGTGCCAGGGGAGGGGAGTCCCTCCCCAACTCGGTTTCCCAAGGGGGCCGGCGGTGGAGGGAAGGAACTCCTCCCCAACTCGATTTCCACCTTCCCCTGCACTTCCCAAAATAGCCGTTTGACTTTTCAAATTGGTGTTTGACTTTTCAAACTAGGATTTGATTAAACCCTTTATTTTGTTCAGCGATGACACCTAGTACATGATGCAATCATTCCAACTTGGTATGACACATTCATGTACCCTTCCCCTTCGGAGTGCCGGACCTTCCGGAACCTTCTAGAACACTCCCGATGAAAACACCTAACCATTCTCCAACTCAAACAGGACTTTCCTTATATGAATCTTATTCTCGGACCATTCCGGATCTCCTCGTGATATCCGGATCCCATCCGAGACTCAACAACATTCGGTCTCTTTCTCATCATTCCATAACTACTCAAACAACGTCAATCCTTAAGTGTGTCTCCCTACGGTTCGTGAATTATGCGACATGATCGAGACACTTCTCCGAACAATAACCAATAGAGGAATCTGGAAATTCATATGGCTCTACATATTTCTATGATTACTTTGCGATCGAATGAACCACTTACATACGATACCAATTTCCCTTTGTCTCACGATAGTTTACTTATCCGTGGTTATGATCGTCGGTATCTCTGCATACCTAGTTCAACCTCATCGATAAGTACTCTTTTCGCTTCGTGATATGTGATCCCTTGTGAGCCAGTCACATGCTTGCAATCTAATTGGATGACATTCCACCGAGAGGGCCCAGAGTATCTATCCGTCATATGGATGGAAAAATCCCACTCTTGATCCATGTGTCTCAACCAACACTTTCCGAACACTCAATGCCACCTTTATAGCCACCCGCCACGGTGTGGTGTTTGATGTCATCAAAGCATCCTTCCGGTGAAGGTGATATGCATGATCTCATGGTCGAAGGAATTGGGTTACTATGTATCAGAAAGCATATAGCAATTGAACTATTAAAATGATTTGATCTTTATGCTACGCTTATCTATAGGAGTATGTCCACCATATCATTCTCCTAACGATATGATCTTGTTGTTAATAACATCTCAATGTTCATGATAGGGAAACCACAATCATTTATTAACCAACAAGATAGTATTATATAGAGGCTTTACTAGGGACTTCAATTTAAGTTTACAAATCACACAAGTATTAATGTTTCCTTGTTAATACTATTATAGCATGAATGTAAACATTTATCATAAACACAAAGATATAATAATAACTATATTTATTATTGCCTCTAGGGCAAATCTCCAACACATCCATATTGGTGGTAATAATAGTGCACACACTATTGTTTATAGTAATTTCAGCTTCTCTTTCCCACTTAGCATGTAGTTGGGCTAACAATCTAACATTTTCATCAATAGTAACTTGTATGGCATGAGTAGCAGCAAAGGTACTTTCCAAGGTTTCAGGTTTAGCAGCCATTTTATTAATCAAAGAGTAATGTGGTTCAGACAAAGAAAAAATATTTTTCTCAATATTCAAAAGATTTTCCTCCACAGTCTTGTTGAAAGTGGTTTGTTTACTAATAAAATATTTGAGCACGACTTCAAGTTCAGAGGAGGAACTTCTAGTATTGTTGTAGGAATTTCCATAGGTATTGCCATTATTAGGAGGATAAGGCCTATATTGTTGTTACTACCAAAATTATTCCTATAGGCATTGTTGTTGAAATTGTTGTTTCTAATGAAGTTCACATCAACTTTCTCTTCTTGAGCAACCAAACAGGCTAAGGGAACATTATTTGGATCTAAAGGAGCTTTTCCATTAACAAGCATAGCCATAATAACATCAATCTTATCACTCAAAGAGGAGGTTTCTTCAATAGAATTTACCTTCTTACCATGTGGAGCTCTCTCAGTATGCCATTCAGAATAGTTAACCATCATATTGTTAAGGATTTTTGTTGCAGCACCCAGGATAATGGTCATAAAGGTGCCTCCAGCAGCTGAATCCAACAGGTTTCTTGAGGAGAAGTTTAAACCTGCATGAAAAGTCTGGATCATAATACAAGCAGTAAGTCCATGAGTGGGACAAACTTTAACCAAATATTTCATTATTTCCCAAGCTTGAGCAACAAAATTATCAAGTTGTTTAAATTTCATTATTTCACTTCTCATAGATATAATCTTAGCACGAGGGTAGTATTTTCCAATAAAAGCATCTTTGCACTTAATCCAAGAATCAATACTATTTCTAGGCAAGTATAGCAACTATTCTTTAGCTTTTCCTCCCAAGGAGAAAGGAAACAACTTGAGCTTAATAATATCTACATCCATACATTTTTGCATCTCACAAAGTTTAACAAAGTTATTGAGGTGGGCAGCAGCAGCATCAGAACTAGCACCAGAAAATTGCTCTCTCATCACAAGATTCAACAAAGCAGGCTTAATTTCATAAAAGACAGCATCAGGAGAAGGTGGAGAAATAGGAGTACTTAGGAAATCATTGTTGTTTGTGCTAGTGAAGTCACACAGCTTAGTGTTCTTAGCAGAATTCATTTTGGCAAAAGTGGAGCAAGCGAACAACAACAACTAGAGCAGGAACTAATTTTTTGTGTTTTTGATAAGAGAAAGCAAACCAAACTAAACTATTTTAGTTTGGAGTTTTTGATAAAAAAAGGCAAAGAAAACCAAGAAAAACGAAAACAAAGTAAAGAGAAAGGTTGTGAAGGACTCCCCTTTTGAAGACGTCCTTAGCCTCCCCGGCAACGGCGCCAGAAAAAACCTTGATGGTGGCTCAGATCATTGTAGAGCTTCGTTGGGAGACCCCAATAGGAAGGTATGATGAGCACAACAACAAGTATTCCCTCAGTAAGAAACCAAGGTTATAGAACCGGTAGGAGGAAGGAAACGACTCAAAGGTGTTGCTAGCAACTTGGAAACCTGCACAACACAAACTCAAGACTTTGCCCCAACGAATAGTGAGGTTGTCAATCTCACCGGTTTGCTGAAAACAAAGAATTAACTGTATGGTGTGGAAGGTAATAGTGGTTTGCAGAAAGTAAAAAGCAATAGTAGAAGATGTATCAATGGTAAAGATTGGACCGGGGTCCATAGTTCACTAGAAGTGTTCTCCTTAAATAAATAAACATGGCATTGCTGGGTAAACAAATTACAGCAGGACAATTGACAGGACTGAGCAAGGCATAACAATACAATACTAGACATTCATGATTCTATGAGATTGGGCAATACAACAAGATACATAGAACGCCATCCAACTGCATCTATGACTAGTAATCCACCTTCAGGTTATCATCCGAACCCCTACGATATTAAGTTGCAAGCAACAGATAACTGCTTTAAGAAAAGTGCGTAAGGTAAACAATCCACTTGTTCCATGAACAAAATACCGTTATTTTCTCCCTAGTGGAAACATCACATCTACAACCTTAGAGATTTCTGTCACTTCCCTTAGATTAAATAGAGGCATAAACCCTCTATCGAGCATAAATAACCCCGTTTGGAGTCACTAGCATCTACCCGGCCAAGATAGCTACTAGAAACGGAGAGCATGCAAGATCACAAACAACACAGACATGATAGAATCAATAAGACAAAACTATTAATCAATCTGACATAGTAATCTCAATTCCATCGATCCCCGCAAACACAACATGCATGATTACAAATAGATACGATCTTGATCATGAACGAAGCTCACAAGATCTAAACATGGTAGCACAAAAGGAGGAGATACAACCATATAGCTACTACATGGACCCGTAGTCCAAGGTGTAACTACTCACACTTCATACCGAAGGCTGGCATGATGAAGAAGAAGGCCTCCGGAATGATCTCCCCTGTGGCAGCGTGCCGGGAAGATCTTCAGATTCCTCCGAACTAGGGACGATGGTGGCGGCGGCTACAGACGGTTTTGTGGAATATTGATCGGGTAGTTAGGGTTTCTGTATTGGGGGGTCTTTATAGGTGAAGAGGCGAGGCAGGGGGTGGCCAGGGTGGTCACCCCCAGGCGTGGCTAGCCCTAGCCCGCGCCGCCAGGGGTGTGGCCCCTTGGTGCCTCCCCTCCGTCTCGTACTATGGCTTCGTGTTCCCCACGGTAAAATATTGACTTTGGCTTTCGTCCCGTCCAATTCCGATAATATTGATTTTCTGCCTTTTATGGAACGAAAATCAGAAGAAAACAGACAACTGACACTATGGCAACTTGTTAATAGGTTAGTCCAGAAAAAACATATAAAAACACCTCAAAGTGTAGACAAAGCAAAGAAAATTAGATACTAAACAAGCATGGAACATAAAAAATTATAGATATGTTTCCGACGTATCAGCGGCTCGTCGGAATCCCTCTCCCCCTCGCCACCTTGGCCGGACGGGAGAAGCTCCAGAACACCACCACGCTCGATGAGGTACCTCCATCCCTCACCACCATGGCTGGCCAGGGGAGGCACCATCACTTGCATCACCAGATCTCCACCATAGACAACTTTATTGAAAGAGACGTTGGCTCTCTCCACCACCACAGGACAGAAAGAAACACCCTACAGGGCACCAGATCTGGCTGCCAAGATATGCTGCCCGCCTCAAACTACTAGGCATAAATACCAACTCTGGCAAACAGCCATACAACCTACTCCTAACTACTCCGCCGCCACATCTAGTCCCACTCCGGATGGCTATTCCGGGAGAGGGAAAGGAAGGGCCCGGGAGGCGGCGATGGATTCTCAAGGGGGAGGAGAGAATGGGAGGAGAGAAGGGGGACCCTTATTATGTACGATTTCCATACGTACAGTGCATAGGAGCCTTCCATTAGTTAGACCAAATCAAAGAAATCCTCTGGATGATGTATTAAGATACAGTATAACTTAACCACTTATGGCCATCCACGTCGATTTCGTATTCTTGACCGTTGGATCATGTGATTGTACAGTCTAATTTTTTTTAGCTTTCCCGAAATCGCTGAAAGCAGCTCGCATCGTTGATCACGTCAAGTGGACTCGGCCTAATGTTACCGGGCCGCTACTCTGCACACTGAGTTGGACATTCCGTTCTTGACCGGACTGGAAATACCTCAAATGGGCCGATAGAGGGTCCGCTTTTCTTCTCTGTCCTAGGCAGGCCTTCTCCGTTAAGCTAAAAAAATGGCAGGCCTTCTCCGACTATACGTACCGTAGTTTCAATGGAACCGGTCTAGGCAATTCTTCTCGAGATCTAAAAAAAGACGATTTTTCTATGAAAAAACAGATCAATCAAGCAGTAGCAGAAAAACTGACGCTCATCGATGCAGGCCTCGCTGGCTGATGCGAAAACTGAGACACAAACAATCTTTTCAGAGAAATGAACGAAGCTATTTCAATGGAGACCAGTAACGCATCGGTTGCTAATTGTCTTTAAGGCTTTATTAATGGATCGCCGCCTACTACCAGTCCCACTTAATTTTACGTGCCAATATATGGTTTCTTTTTTTATTTCGGCAACAGCAGACGGTGTTTTTTTGAGCTTATGTTCTTTTAGATACTATTTTGTTCAATATTCTTGTAATTGTCATCCTCAATTTTCAGGTGCTATGAGTGGAAGCTTTCATCCCAATTTTGCTAGATTTTCTCAAGAAATTCTTCAAGGCTGGTTTTGATAAGTGACCATGCTCTCTTGCTCGACTTGCAACCCCTCTCAGCGCTTTCGCACGCCCGTCTTCATCGATTTTGGATTTTAGGCTCTTTTGAATCGTGGATTGACATGCTTGCTGCACCCTGCACTTAAGTCGGGCAAGTTGCGACCCCTTTCCCTTTATACCATCTCCCTCTGTGAGTTCTCCCTCTCCCTCTCCCTGAATTTTCGCAGACGTTCAACACATTTTGGTGTAAACCAGCAATTCACTATCAGTATGTTGGTGGACACAATTAGTCCCCATATTTTCTTGTAGCCTTTGCTGCTTCATGTGTACCACCCAATTCCTTATGTTCCACTCCTCTATATTTGTTTTCATACTTAATGTTCCTTCTTTTTCTTAAGACTCTGGACTGTAGAATTATTTTCCACTACAATGTCATATTTTTGGATTCCATTTATTGATGATGCAACAAAAGGAGGTGTTAACAACATGTTATTATTAGGTTGGCACACTTGCTGATGTGTGCTTGAATCGGATAAAATACATGTTTCTCAAGAGATGCTAATTGTACTTGATTCAGAATGGCAACAACAACAACAACCTTCATTGCTGCTAGGTACTTCCATTTATTCATTAAGTTTTCATTTTCTCCATTTTTTTCAATCCAAGGCCCATATGTTTCTGAATTTCAGTTAGGCATTTGTCCCCAATTACTTTAAATTACATTTCAGATTTGTGCTATTTTTGGCCCCACTCTAATACCATTTTTTATTGTAGTTATTATGCAATTTGTTATATCGCCTGTTCTGATTGTACCACAACTACCTGTGATTGCTAATATGATTTTTTTTCACTTTCCATGTTTGCAAGTTGGTTTATTATTTTATTTTGCAGATCAAATAACAATACAAAGAAGATAAGGTTTGACCTTAGAGGGACCAAGCCTTGACTAGATGCATGCATACTTTGGAAATTGAATGAATCAAATCTAACTATTCAGTTTGATCTTCTCAAGCATCCCGTTCAAAAATTATCCTTACTGCTTGAGATGATTTTTTACTTCAGTTAAGGCTATTTAGACTTTTATGACTGAGCATTGTAAAATTTACTACATGATAGAATTTTTCAATGTACTATATTCATTTATTGGGTTTAGTCACATACCGTAAGATATACGAGCTTTGGAACCTTAATTGATGTGTACATTCCTACTATTGATACAACTGTTGTACCTACAACAACACACATACAAGGATCCATCACAAGATCTCGTGCCAAACAACTTAACTATCAGGTACTTTCATTTCTTGGAACTATTCCTCACATACATGAGAATATGATGCTGCCTAAATCAGATATATTTCTTACTCTTAGGAATGATGGACCAAGCATGGATGAGAGGGACAAGTATTGGAGCATGTCCATGCATGGAGATGGCAGCAAGCATGTGATGATCCAAGAGAAGGCCACGGATGAAGATTTCAGAACTTTGAGGCCACCATAATGAAGAAAGAAGGCTTGGACGAAATACTCAAGATCAATACTTTACGAATTCGTCCATAGCTTAATATGGTGCTGCGACACCTTTATTTTGGGCCAGGCCCATGTAATTTTCGCAGGATTTTAATTAACCACTTTTTAGAGTCCGTATTTGAGGGGAAAAGGACTTTTAGGGTTGGATTCGGCCACCACTTCCATGGCTGGCCGAAACCCCACCTTTTCGCCCTTAAATACTCCCCATATCGGATTTTGTTTAGACATTAAGTTAGCCATCATAGCAACTTCGCCAAGGCTCGAGATCGCAGAGGCCTCTTGTACTTAGCGCCTATAGAGGATCTCACCTCTTCAATAAAGCTTTCCTCTTAATCCGCAATATCTTGATTGCAATATTGGTTCTTACTTGTTCTCGATTTCGTAGGAATTAAGACCCTCGTTGGTCGCCGATCGTGTTCACGCAGGATAGGTAACCTCCGGAGATTGGCCTAGCGATTGCATTGGCAGGTTTCGTGCACGTGTAGTCGGATCGTCAAGCCCGAACTCCACCAAATCGATTATCGCCATCTCATCGAAAGATCGGACACCTTTGCCCTATCAAGTGGTATCAGATTTCAGGTTGCTCGGTGAGATTTTACTGTTTTCGTAGATTCGATCTGTTTTTACCTATAACCCACGAAAAAGCCAAAAACACAGTTATAGTTTAGATCCATCCCATAACCAATCTACGCCTCGCATTATCTTTTCAGTTTTTGCATTATTGAATTTGTGTCTACATCGTCGCGTTGAGTTGCTGGTCTTAGTGTCTTATCCCTTAGAGTTTCGTGTTCTGATCATAATAGTCACCCCCACACTCGCCGATCACCGCCACCATATTCCGCCGCCATATACCCTGCCACCATAAACCCTAATACTCCGCAACCGCCTTCCTACCGCGACACAGATCCGATCAGTTTCGTGCTGTGGTACGAGTCCGAGTAGAGTTATTGTTTCCTAGTTATTTCTTTTTACTCTCCTTCTTTGTTGTTTCCGTGTTAAGCTAAAGTTCGTGTCGAGCTCCAAGTCCGGTCATAAGTCCAGAAGGAGAGCAAAAAAAAAAGTCTGGAACCGCCTCCGAATTTTTTTTCTGGCTATACTAGTTTTCGGCTTTGGGGATCACTTTTCTCCATCGGCCGTTATAGCGATATTTTTTTGGCGCCTGCGCGCTTTCCGGAGCAAAATAAAAAATTTCGAATTTTTTTTTGGGGCTAACCTCTTTTTAGACCCCGTAGATCAGTTCTAGACACTCGCCATCATAGTGATTTTCTGCATCTCGGTTTTATTTTCAGGGTGCCATATCAACATACAGTGCTTGTTGTGTCGCGTCGTGACATCGTTGGTGATCTAGGCTCGCGTCTCTAGTACGGTCTAGCCTAGGACCAGCACAGTACCGTCGTTGAGCATTCTTTCAACTTTTGCATTGCTGTTTTGATAATTGCTAACCCCCCTTGCTAAGCCTTCCCAGAGCTCCACAGATATTCTCCACGTGCGGTGTCTCGACTCCTGGTAATCGCTTGGTTCAATCTCTGGACCCACTGATCCTCGCAGTTGCACATCGCCTTTTCCTGCTGTTTGGTAAGAACTTGTAAGAGCTTCGTATATTGCTTGACGGATTACGCGTGACTTCCACCATATTCCTGTAGTATATACCTGTGCTTTTTAAGGACTAACCATGACAGATACTTCGCGGAACCCTGCCACCATGACGAACGAAGAACTACATGCCCACTTCTCCGCGCTCTTGGTCAGTCGCGCTGAAGACGTGGATACGCGCCTAGGGGAGTTTGACACCAAGCTCACCAACGCCGTGGACAAGATCGATGGACTCGAGAAATCCTTCAACGCCAAGCTTGACGTTCGGTTCAAGGAGCTTTTGAACCGATTGCCCGCACCCGCACCGGCACCCACACATGGCGCACGGTGCATTCCGATCACGGGTCGGACTGCTGGTTCGGCTGCCGCCGCTCCTCAGACTTCCGCCGCGGCTGCTGCTGCGACATTGGGGACAGACGACGGGTACTACTACGACCCCGACGACGACGATCTGTTTGACGAGGAGGTTGAACAACCTCCACAGGTACCTGCTGGCCGTCCCCGACATTACTACCGCAACGCTCGCCCACCGGTACGTGATGATGATCATGTTGCAAAGCTTAAATTAAATATTCCATCTTTTGAGGGTAAATATAATCCTGATGCATATCTTACATGGGAGATGGAAGTAGAACAACGTTTTGCATGCTTAAAATATCCTGAGAATATGCGTGTTAGTGCTGCTACATGTGAATTTACTAAATTTGCTTCCTTTTGGTGGTCTGAGTATTGTCGTTTAAATCCTACTAATATTCCTAGTACTTGGACTGCTTTAGAAACTGCTATGCGTGTTCGTTTTGTACCTCCCACTTATCAACGTGATTTACTAAAGAATCTGACACGTTTAGAGCAAGGGAAAAATTCTATAGAATAGTATTATCAGGAATTACAAACGGGGATGGTTAGATATGGTCTTGTTGAATCTAATGAACAAATGCTTGCACGTTTCTTTGGTGGATTAAACAAGGACATTCAGCATATATTAGATTATAAGGAATATAATTCTATTACTCGTTTGTTTCATCTTGCTTGCAAAGTGAACGTGAAGTGTAGGATCGCCAAACACCATGGAGGAGGACTAATAATTCTGCAGGTCGCACATCCACTTAGACATCCCGACAATCAGCACCTCCTCGTGATTCGTCACCAGCTACTACCACATCCAAGGCCACCACAAGATTTCCAGCTGCTCCTCCACCATCATCCAATGCTCCTGCTCATAGTGCATCTTCTATGGCTTCCACGGGTAAGACAAAGGATATACAATGCCGCAAGTGCTGGGTTTGGTCATATAGAGAGACAGTGCACAACACAACGTGTGATGATGGTGCGAGAAGATGGTCAATACGATTCAGCGAGTGACTTTGATGAAGATACACTAGCCCTTATTTCTGCTCGAGATAGAGACAATTCTGATGCTGATGAAGAGCCAGAGGTAATGGGAGTCAAGCCGATCAATACAAGAGCTTAATTACTCAACGTGTGTTGAGTGTGCAATTGAGCAAATCTGAGCAAGATCAACGCCACAACCTGTTCCAAACACGTGGTGTTGTCAAGGAAAGAGCTATACGGATCATCATTGATGGAGGGAGTTGTAATAACCTGGCTAGTGTTGACATGGTAGAGAATCTTGCGCTTCCAACAAGACAACGCCCACATTCATATTACATCCAATGGTTTGAGAGTTCTCGCAAGATCAAGGTAACAAGAACGGTACGCGTGCATTTTACTATTGGTACATATTCTGATTTTGTTGATTGTGATGTTGTACCTATGCAAGCTTGTTCTTTGTTACTTGGTAGACCATGGCAATTTGATAGAGAATCTGTTCATAATGGCAAAACTAATCACTATTCTCTTATGCATGATGGAAAGAAAATTGGTCTAAAACCTATGACTCCCGAACAGATTTTAAAAGATGATCTTGCTAGAGCTAGTAGAGCTAAAACTGAGGAGAAAAATAAAAGTGAGAATCAGATTGTTGCTGCAGATTTTATACCACCAAAGAACAATAAATCTGATTCGACACATGCTACTGAAATTCGTTTGAAGAGTCCATGTATGCTTGCAAATAAAATTGATATTGCTGAACTAGATGTAAACAATACTCAATGTTATGCAATTGTCTGCAAAGAGGTTTTGTTTTCATTTGAGGATATGCCTCCTTCTTTGCCACCCGCTATTGCCAACCTTTTGCAGGAATATGAGGACGTCTTTCCCGCTGAGCTTCCACCAGGACTACCTCCTATTAGAGGAACTGAGCACCAAATTGATCTAATTCCTGGTGCCACGTTGCCCAACTGCGCGCCATATAGAACTAATCAAGAGGAGACAAAGGAGATACAACGCCAAATTCAGGAACTACTCGATAGAGATCATATTCGTGAGTCCCTTAGCCCCTGTGTTGTTCCTATTATTTTGGTACCTAAGAAAGATGGTTCTTCGCGCATGTGTACTGATTGTAGAGCTATCAATAATATTAATATTCGATATCGTCATCCTATTCCACGTTTAGATGACATACTTGATGAATTGAGTGGCTCTACCATGTTTTCTAAAGTTGATTTGCGTAGTGGTTACCACCAGATTCGTATGAAATTAGGAGATGAATGGAAAACAGCATTTAAAACTAAGTTTGGTTTATATGAGTGGTTAGTAATGCCGTTTGGTTTAACTAATGCACCTAGCACTTTCATGAGATTAATGAACGAAGTTTTACGTGCTTTTATTGGACGTTTTGTGGTAGTTTACTTTGATGATATTCTGATTTATAGCAAATCTTTAGAGGATCATTTGGACCATTTACGTGCTGTTTTCAATGCTTTACATGATGCACGTTTGTTTGGTAACCTTGAGAAGTGCACCTTTTGCACCAATCGAGTTGCGTTTCTTGGCTATGTTGTTACATCACAGGGTATTGAAGTGGATCCAGCCAAGATTGAAGCTATTGAGAATTGGCCGCAGCCCAAGACGGTCACACAAGTGAGGAGTTTTCTTGGACTCGCTGGTTTTTATAGGCGCTTTGTCAAAGACTTTGGATCAATTTCCGCGCCGCTGAATGAGCTTACCAAGAAGGATGTGCCCTTTGTTTGGGGCGATGCACAACAACAGGCCTTCGTCATATTGAAAGATAAGCTAACACATGCTCCCTTACTCCAACTTCCTGATTTTACTAAGACTTTTGAGCTTCAATATGATGCTAGTGGAATTGGTTTGGGAGGGGTGTTATTACAAGAGGGAAAACCTATTGCATATTTTAGTGAGAAATTGAGTGGGGCTAGTCTGAACTATTCTACTTATGATAAAGAATTATATGCGTTGGTTCAGACATTAGAAACTTGGCAACATTATCTATGGCCTAAGGAATTTGTTATTCATTCTGATCATGAATCTTTGAAGCATATTCGTAGTAAAGCTAAGTTGAATCGTCGTCATGCAAAGTGGGTTGAATTTATTGAGTATTTTCCTTATGTTATCAAACACAAAAAGGGTAAAGATAATATTATTGCTGATGCTTTGTCGCGCCGTTATACTTTGTTATCTCAACTTGACTTCAAAATATTTGGATTGGAAACTATCAAGGAATATGTGCATGATGCTGATTTTAAAGATGTGTTGCAGAATTGTAGAGATGGTAGAACTTGGAACAAGTTCGTCTTCAATGATGGATTTGTGTTCTGTGCTAACAAACTATGCATTCCAGATAGCTCTGTTCGTCTTTTGTTGTTACAGGAGGCGCATGGAGGAGGATTGATGGGACACTTTGGTGTCAAGAAGACGGAGGATGTTCTTGCTGCATACTTCTTTTGGCCACGTATGCGTCGAGATGTTGAGAGATTTGTGGCACGCTGCACTACTTGTCAAAAAGCTAAGTCTCGCCTTAATCCACATGGTTTATATATGCCTCTTCCTGTTCCTAGTGTTCCTTGGGAGGATATTTCTATGGACTTTGTTTTGGGATTGCCACGAACACGTAAGGGAGGGATAATATTTTGTTGTTGTGGATCAGTTTTCTAAGATGGCACACTTTATTCCTTGTCATAAAGCGGATGATGTCGCATATTGCTGATTTGTTCTTTCGTGAAATTGTTCGTTTGCATGGTGTGCCAAATACTATTGTTTCTGATCGTGATACTAAATTTCTTAGCCACTTTTGGAGATGTTTATGGGCTAAGTTGGGGACTAAATTGCTCTTTAGTACTACATGTCATCCCCAAACTGATGGTCAAACTGAAGTAGTAAATAGAACTTTGTCTACTATGTTACGGGCTGTTTTAAAGAAGAACTTAAAATTGTGGGAAGAGTGTTTACCTCATATAGAATTTGCTTATAATCGTTCATTGCATTCTACCACAAAGATGTGCCCATTTGAGATTGTGTATGGTTTTGTTCCTCGTGCACCTATTGATTTATTGCCTTTACCTTCTTCGGTGCAACATAATTTGGATGCTACACAACGCGCTGAAATGATATTAAACTTGCATAAGACTACTAAAGATAACATTGAACACATGAATGCTAAGTATAAACTTGCTGGGGATAAAGGGAGAAAGCATGTTGTGTTTGATGTTGGCGATCTTGTTTGGTTACATTTGCGTAAAGATCGTTTTCCTGATTTACGCAAGTCTAAGTTAATGCCACGTGCTGCTGGTCCCTTTAAGGTGTTAGAGAAAATCAATGATAATGCATATAAACTTGAGTTGCTTGCAGACTTTGGTACGGTTAGTCCTACGTTTAACATTGCAGATTTGAAGCCTTACTTTGGTGAGGAAGATGAGATTGGCCGAGGACGACTTCAATTCAAGAAGGGAGCATGATGTGGACATCCCTACTATTGATACAACCGTTATACCTACAAAGAACACACAAGGACCCATCACAAGATCTCGTGCCAAACAACTTAACTATCAGGTACTTTCGTTTCTTGGAACTATTCCTCACATACATGAGAATATGATGCTGCCTAAATCAGATATATTTCTTACTCTTAGGAATGATGGACCAAGCATGGATGAGAGGGACAAGCATTGTAGCATGTCCATGCATGGAGATGGCAGCTAGCATGTGATGATCCAAGAGAAGGCCACAGATGAAAGATTTCAGAACTTTGAGGCCACCATAATGAAGAAAGAAGGCTTGGACGAAATACTCAAGATCAATACTTTACGAATTCGTCCATAGCTTAATATGGTGCTGCGACACCTTTATTTTGGACCAGGCCCATGTAATTTTCGCAGGATTTTAATTAGCCACTTTTTAGAGTCCGTATTTGAGGGGAAAAGGACTTTTAGGGTTGAATTCGGCCACCACTTCCATGGCTGGCCGAAACCCCACCTTTTCGCCCTTAAATACTCCCCATAGCCGACCCCCTAGACTCGGATTTTGTTTAGACATTAAGTTAGCCATCATAGCAACTTCGCCAAGGCTCGAGCGTCGCAGAGGCCTCTTGTACTTCGCCCCTATTCAGGATCCCACCTCTTCAATAAAGCTTTCCTCTTAATCCGCAATATCTTGATTGCCATATTGGTTCTTACTTGTTCTCGATTTCAGGTAGAAATTAAGACCCTCGTTGGTCAGGCTGATCGTGTTCACGTAGGATCGGTAACCTCCAGGAGATTGGCCTAGCGATTGCATTGGCGCTCGTGCTCGCACGTGTAGTCGGATCGTCAAGCCCGAACTCCACCAAATCGATTATCGCCATCTCATCGAAAGATCGGACACCTTTGCCCTATCATTAATCCCTCTTAATACTGCTATAAATGTCTTTTTGCGTTCAATTGAAAAAGATGTTTAGTTTTTTTTAACTTTTGAAGAAGTTTCAGCATATCGTCCTACATAAAATAGCCAAAAGTATCGATTCAATGATGAAGTGAAAACGTAAGAATTATCCTTGGTGGTATCCATGCAAATTACTATTACCTCATAATCGATTCCTAGGGTGTGCTGAGTATGGACCATTGAAAAATCCCTGAAGATTGGTTCACTTTGTGTATGTTAACAAGGAATGTCTCCTTCTATATCATATGGAAGATATTCTAGTTTTCCAATCATGTTTTGCATTGGTTGTTGCTACAATATAACACATTTTCTATAGATGAAGTCTCTGATTTATGCAACTATCCTCCTTTTCTAACAATGAGATGTCTTTCTTGCTATGTCAATCTTGATTAACTTCTTCCTACTTGGTAATTTTGAAGTGGCCTTTCCATTTGAGCAATTTGTATTTTGTATTGCAATATCGGTTTACATAATTATTCACAATTGTTGAATACGATTTATGCTCCCATTTGCATGTCTACCGTGGATCGTGCTGAGCGGTTTACGGTCCCCTATCACTACATTATATATTATTAGAAACTGATTAAATCTTTGCTCGATATTATCTAATCAATAAATATCTTTAAATTTATGAAAATTTGATTCCCACATCATGTGCAAATATATGTACAGAATTCATGTCCCTCCACTATTAAAATTATTATAGAAATGAACGGGCGAGGCAACCCGCACCATCATGGTCTAGTATATCGTATAGGAACCGGACATGCAACTTTCATGTGCGCATGCAGTTGTTTCCAATGTCAAATGCCTACGTTCTATTCGTCGACATGCATGCATGCATGACATATATATCCAGTGTGTAGCCTTGTTTACAGTGCAGTGCACCCAAGGACTCACAATTAATCACCGCCGGCAAATTGGCGATCAGCTGTCCATGCATGTGGTAGCTACACCACTTTTGCACTTGCAATTTCTCGGTTAATCTTTTTTATCATCGCCTATACTATCTCCAGCCTATCCACAGGAGTTAACCGGTGACGACGTACCGTACGAGCGCGCGTTCGTGTCACATCGATCACTTCCATCGATTGATCGAAGGGACGTGCTAAAAGGCGACGGGCGTCTCAATTGGTGAACAAGGTTCCATATGCACGTCACCTCATCATTTGATGTCCGTAGTCTGCACGCCAAAAGCTGGGCCGAATCAGTGCAATAGTGCATGCATGGGTCTCCCTGTCGACTGTCGAGCTTTCCCTAGAGATTTAGCTTCGGATAGATATATACTACCAGATAGCTTAATATTTGTAGCCGGCCGGCTGCGGTATCCTGGATTGGTCGCGTTTCATTTGATAGACATAGACAAGCAGCCAATTTCGAGCATGCACATGCCAGGATTAATTCTGGACGTAAATCCACTTGCATGCAAGGCTGGTGAAGGGCTGAAATGAGATGTCGTCTGTCCTTATATTGGACGGGCTACACAGGCTGTGGCTGATGGACCTACAAGCTAAATTTAGACGATAGATAGAGAGATTCAGGGCAGGATCTGTGTTATAGTTGCTGCTTTTCGATTGTCCTCCCCAAATTATGTTCACAAACAACTTCACATGCAACTGTTCCTCGCAAAAAAAAAAAAACTTCACGTCCATGCAACTGTTCCTCCATCTGTTATCTCACAGACCCCTTTCTCATCATCATCCTCGCCGAGCTGTCGCCCGTCGTACCCACATGGTTATTCTGTTGATTCAGTTTCGTAGGGCGTGTGGTGAAACTATAAAATTCATCGGAGGAACTGGTTGTGAGGGCGTCTCCAATATGGATTTAAGACTGGGCCATAAGAGAAAAAGTGGCCTTAAGGTCGACCTTACACATTGTGAGAGTTGGTCATAAGGAGAAATACTTAAGACCGGGTCATACCGGTATAGTCTAGTCACAAGAAAATAGAAAACAATAAAACCACTGTTTTCCTGGCTTGCTCTGCACTATTCACATGTGACCGTTGCCAAAATAACCGTTGCCTTCAGCTTCTCTCCTGTAGCAAATGGACCGTTGGTTGTCTTCAGCTTTTCCAAGGTAGCAAACAGACTGTTGCCTTCTTCAATCTATTCTTCACACCATCTACAATATTGCCTATAAAAAGGAGAGTGAATAAATCACAAGTTCTTGAGAGCATTTGAAATCTCAGCTATTGCCATGGATGGACGAGACAGAAGCTTCCCAAACCACATGAGCCAAAACTCCCCAAATCCACATCAACAATCAGACCATGTAATCCCCAAATAACATGATAATTGAAGATGAGAGAGAAGAAAATGACATAAACCAAGATTACACATACGACCAAGGGAGTTCTGAACAAATTGAAGGCTATGCCCATGGTCCAATCCATGATTTCGCAACTGTTCTTGAAGTGAACACTCGTATCCACGATCGACCGATGCATCGACAACTGAAGGAAGATCTAGTACAACATATTTGGCAACAATTCAACAACGACCAAGACCAAGATTAGTATTATCTAGTTCAAGATTTGTTTAACTTTTTTAATTTATAGTTTATTTCTCCATCATTTGAACGAGTTTGTAATACATATGTACTATTTTATGTGCAATGTAAGTTCTTAATCTTTCTTCAGCAAGTTTATCTATGTATGTACTAATTTTATCAATTTCGTACGAATAAAATTGCAAACACAACATACAGTTGACTTTCAGATTTATCCATTTCATCTCAATACAAGCCCAAAGATAACAACACTGCACTACGGTAATTTTTCTTCAGCTCAAGACACACATGATTAGTTAGTTACTCATAGAGATGACCGTGACGAGCAGCTTGGCCTCCGGTGCGGGAGGCGGCCCAGACCAACAGCCGCGAGGACGGCCGCCACGCATAGCAGCTTTGCCCATGCGGCCGATTCCGACGACCTTGGCGCCGGCCACAGCAGCGTGAAGATTCAGCGCGGCCGATTCCAACGACATCGACGCTGGCCACCGCGACGTGAAGTTCCAGCGCGGCCGCCTACGACCAGTTAGTGCGGAGACGCACAGTCCGAGTATGGATGGCAATGGGTACCCGATACCCGCGTACCCAACGGGGCCCCGTTTTAAATGGGGTGGGTATGGTAAAAAATAATACCCGTGGGGCTAGTTAGTGGTTAGAAATCATACCCACCGGGTCTAGTGGAGGTGGGTATGGAGGTGCCAAACCCGAACCCGCATACCCGCGTACCCGCATATGATAAGTGGACCCTACATGTAAGTGTCAGTTGTCAAGCAAATCCCAAATATATTGCTGCTAAATGTATTGTTTGTTGTTGTATAGTCTATTTTGCTATGAAACTATTGTCAAAAATGCCTAATTATTGTCATTTTTTGCCGGATTAAAATGCCCGTTGGGGCCCCGTTTACCCGGCGGGTGGCGGGTATGGTGGGGATCTGTACCCGCCGATGTAATCGGGGGCGGGTCGTGGGGCGGGGAAATGAGGCGGGTGCGGGTATGGGGGGACAGGACCCGGAGCCGAACCCGGTGGGTTCCACCCGGAAGTCCGAGGGTCGCGGAGAGTGCCGCAACGCCGGCCATGGAGACTGCCGCCATCGTGTTCCTCGCTCCGAGCTGAACCTGGTACGATTGGGGATTTTCTGGATATGTCTCGCGCCGCCATAGGGAAAGTGTGGTTCGGTAGAAAAAGAAAAAAACTGGCCCGTGGGCTCCACCTTAAAGCTCGACTCGATTTATACACTGTGTTGGTTTTAGTCTGCTATTTCACAAGTGCTAGGGCCTAGCTTATGGCCTGTTTTGAAAATAAACATTGGAGACGCCCTGAGCAGGGTAAAATATAAGTTCTGACGCACAACACAACAAGCAGGGGCGGATCCAAGGAGGGGCCAGGGTCGACCCCCAAATCGTTCGCCCCCAACATTTTTCAGTAGGTAATACAACTAGTCTGCTGTATATACGTATACTAATAGTCAGAAGTGAATCCTCTAATTAGGGCCTATTGTTAATTAATTGATCCATAAATTAATGTCCACCAATTAAGTCAGCCCAATATACGACAGCCCATGCCGATGTACCAGGTTAGGTACCAAGCGATCAATCTGATCGGTCCATCTAAGCTGTGTTTGCGTGCGTGCCTGCCGCCTCTGTCTCCAATCTCGCTCTGGTAGGTCTTACGACACTCGCCGCTGTCGCCTGCCAATCGCCATTCGCCGACCTGCCGCAGTGCCGCTTGCCAATCGCCATTCGCCGACCTGCTGCTGCCATTGACCTTGCAATTTTGTGTCATACATCAGAAGATAGACTTCGTGCAGACCTAAAGGTAACCGCTGATCCTGATCCTGATTCATATTAGTTGACTCAAATTTGTCTAAATTTGAATAAATCTAGACACTATTTATTATATAGGTTCATCCAAATTTTGAGAAATTCAAGTCAAGCAATATGGGTCGAAGGGAGTATATCAATTTTATTTGACTGAAAGGCGTTGCGCCTCTGCCTTTTCATCATCAGTATAATAAAAACAGTGGCTTAGTTAATGAATTCGAGTCTTTTGTAATTTTGTTTTTTCTTGAAGATGAAGAGGAAGGCACCACGACAACGGGGAGTAGATTTCTTTTTTAGATGACTTGGATCAACTTCAAGCGCTAATATTACTATTTCTGAAAATGCAAATCCATCTTTGGAGCAGCAAGCTATTGTAGATGATAGTCCCAATCCGGCTGATATGCAAACTAATGATCAGAATACCGTGGAACCAACAAAAGTTTCAGAACAAGGTAGAATTGGAAGCACAACGTACGAAAGGGATCCAGATAAGCGCCAACAAATTTGGGAACTTCCTCTTGATAAGCAAGAAGAAGCACGGAGATTCTATATTACTGAAGGCCTGAAGGCCCTTATCATCCATACATGAGAGAGTATCCATATAATGGAAAAGAAAAAAATCGTCGCCGATTTCAGTTTAGCCATTTCACAAATTTTCCTTGGCTAGAGTATTCACTTTCCACATATCGTGCATATTGTCTGCCTTGTTTTGTCTTCACAAAAAAAGCCAAGTGGAAAGTGTGGCTCGGATACATTCACAGTGAAGGGGTTTATAAATTGGAATAAGGTGAATGATGGTAAAGATTGTGCTTTCTTAACCCACATGGGCAAAGATTCGAACTCAGCTCATAATTATTCAGTTCGGTGTTTTGATAATCTGAGAAATAGTATGACCCACATTGACAAGGCAATTGTACACGCAACTGAAAAAAAGGTTTTAGATGCAAGGCTAAGGCTTAAAGTTACAATTGATTGCATTATGTAAGAAATATTTTTTATCCTATAGAATAGCATATTATATATTGTACTGAGCATGTTAGAAACAATTTTTCCTTGTTGATTTCACCTGGTGGTTAACATTCCAAGCTTGTGCTTTTAGGGGCCATGACGAATCTCAAGGATCCATAAAGCAGGGTAATTTTCTTGAATTGATAAAGTTATTGGCCTTTTACAACAAGGATGTGGATGCGGTTGTATTGGATAACGCTCCACATAATGCAAAATACATCTTGTTGGAGATATGCCCTAGAGGCAATAATAAATGTAGTTATTATTATATCTTTGTGTTTATGATAAATGTTTACATTTATGCTATAATAGTATTAACAAGGAAACATTAATACTTGTGTGATTTGTAAACTTAAATTGAAGTCCCTAGTAAAGCCTCTTCATAATACTAGCTTGTTGGTTAATAAATGATTGTGGTTTCCCTATCATGAACATTGAGATGTTATTAACAACAAGATCATATCGTTAGGAGAATGATATGGTGGACATACTCCTATAGATAAGCGTAGCATAAAGATCAAGTCATTTTAATAGTTCAATTGCTATATGCTTTCTGATACATAGTAACCTAATTCCTTCGACCATGAGATCATGCATATCACCTTCACCGGAAGGATGCTTTGATGACATCAAACACCACACCGTAACTGGGTGGCTACAAAGGTGGCATTGAGTGTTCGGAAAGTGTTGGTTGAGACACATGGATCAAGAGTGGGATTTATCCATCCATATGACGGATAGATATACTCTGGGCCCTCTCGGTGAAATGTCATCCAATTAGCTTGCAAGCATGTGACTGGCTCACAAGGGATCACATATCACGGGAACGAGAAAAGAGTAATCGGTAACGAGGTTGAACTAGGTATGCAGAGATACCGACGATCATAACCTCGGATAAGTAAACTATCGTGAGACAAAGAGAAATTGGTATCGTATGTAAGTGGTTCATTCGATCGCAAAGTAATCGTAGAAATATGTGGGAGCCATATGAATTTCTAGATTCCTCTATTGGTTATTGTTCGGAGAAGTGTCTCGATCATGTCCGCATAATTCACGAACCGTAGGGAGACACACTTAAGGATTCGACGTTGTTTGAGTAGTTATGGAAAGATGAGAAAGAGACCGAATGTTGTTCGGAGTCTCGGATGGGATCCGGGATATCACGAGGAGATCCTAAATGGTCCAGAGAATAAGATTCATATAAGGAAAGTCCTGTTTCGGAGTTGGAGAATGGTTCCGGTGTTTTCATCGGGAATGTTCTAGAAGGTTCCGGAATGTCCGGCACTCCAAAGGGGAAGGGTACATGAATGTGTTATATCAAGTTGGTATGATTGCATCATGTACTAAGTGTCATCGCTGAATAAAATAAAGGGTTTTATCAAATCCTAGTTTGAAAAAGTCAAACGCCAATTTGAAAGTCAAACGGCTATTTTGGGAAGTGGAGAGGGAGGTGGAAACCGAGTTGGGGGAGGAGTTCCTCCCCTCCACCGCCGGCCCACCTTGAAGCCGAGTTGGGGAGGGACTCCCCTCCCCTTGGCCGCGCCTCCCACCTATAAAGGGAGGGGCAGGGCTGCCCCTCCTAGCACACAAGATCCCCACCTCTAAATCCTAGCAGCCGCCGCCCTCCATAGCCGTCGCCGCGCCCTAGGGTTTCTCCCCTAGCCGCCGACTTGGGCACCTCCAATACCTAGCCGCCGGCCCTAGCACCTCTTCCTCGGTGTGTCTAAACCCTAGATCGTCGAGGGCTCTCTCATAGTCCACCATACTCGCTCCGGCTTAAGGCGAAGCCCTGCGAGATCTCCCCTCTACTTCCGGTACCACGCCGTTGTGCTGCCGGAATCGCGAGGAGAGTGCTACAACCTCCCCTGACTTCTGGGACAAGGGAGAGGAAGGTCTTCGTCGAGTACCGAACGTGTGACCGACTGCGAGGCTGCTGGAGCCTTGGCCGGAAGGATCGTCTACACGATCTTGAGATCGGGAAGAGTACGACTACATCACCCACGAGAATCCGCTCTCGTTAAACACTTTGGAATCTTCGAGGGTGAGTTATTCCATCGACTCGTTGCTACAATCTAGTAGATAGATCTTGGCTTGTTTGTTTGTATGCGGTAGAATTTTTTTGTTTTCCATGCTACGAAACCCTACAGTGGTATCAGAGCCGTGTCTATATGTAGAATTGTTGCACGAGTAGAACACAATGGTCATTATGGGCGTTGATGCTTTTATTGTCGATTGCTTCTTGTGTACTTTGCATCTTCCAGGATGTTGGGATGAAGCGGCCCGGGCTAACCTTACATGACATCGTTCATGAGACTTGCTCCACGCTTGACATGCAACTTGTATTGCATAAGTGGCTTTGCGGGTGCCTGTTTCTCCTAGCATAGTTAAGATTCAATTTACAACGGGTGATTGACAATGCTAGTATCAATGTTGTGGTTCTTGTTCGTAAGTTAGAACGACACTTATTGAAAGCCCCAAACCACGTAAACCCATGCAAAGAAAGTAGAGGCGTCTAACTTTGTTTTGCAGGGGTGTGCAGTGATGTGATATGGCCATGATTGTGATTATATTTGATGTATGCAATGATCCTTATTGTAAGTTGGCAACCGGCAGGAGCCATATGGTTGTCTTTAATTTATGTTAAGACCCGCGTGTCTATTCAAAGTAGTTGTAATAGTTGAAGCCGGTGGACGACAACCATGGAGAAGCGTCATTGACCTTGATGCAATGCCGGTGATGATGGAGATGATGTTCGTGCTTGAAGATGGAGATCGGAAGCACAAAGAAGAAAGGCCATATCATATCACATATTATGAACTGCATGTGATGTTAATCCTTTATGCATCTTGTGTTGCTTAGTTAACGACGGTAGCATTATAAGATGATCCCTCATGCACATGAATTTCAAGTCATAAAGTGTTCACCCTTAGTTAGCACCGTTGCTAAAGCTTGTTGTTTCGAAGCACCACGTGATGATCGAGTGTGTTAGATTCCGCAAGTGTATACAACGTGAGCAAGCCAGATTTGCTCATGTGGAAGCTAAGGTTTGACCTTGACGAGCCTAGCATGTACAAACATGGTCTCGGAACACGGATCACCGAAAGGTAAAGCATGAATCATATAGTAGATATGATGAACATGTCGATTGTTCGGCATTGAAACTATATCAACTCTCGTGATGATCGGTGTTGATGTGGTGGATTTGGTTCGTGTGATCACTAGAACAATGTGAGGGATATTGTTTTGAGTGGGAGTTCACCTAGATTAATTTAACTATTACTTAGAACTCAATTTGTCATAAACTTAGTCTAAACTATTGCAAATATGTTGTAGATCAATGGCGACCCCTACCATCAATTTTAATGCGTTCCTAGAGAAAGAAAAGTTGAAAAACAATGGAAGCAACTTCGCGGATTGGTTCCGCAATTTGAGGATTGTCCTCACAGCTGGTAATTTGACCTATGTGTTGGATGCACATTTGGGTGACTACTGCGGTGATCTCGCCAAGTAAAGAATGTTTACCTTGCTCGGAAGACTCAGTACTCCACAGTTCAGTGTGCTATCTTGTATGGTTTAGAATCGGAGCTTCAGAAAAGGTTTGAGAATTCAGACCCACATGATATTGTCCGTGATCTCAAATTGATCTTTGAGACTCACGCGGTAATTGAGAGCTATGAGGCTTCTGAAAAGTTCTTTAACTGCAAGATGGAAGAGGGCAGCTCCGTCAGTGAGCATGTGCTTAAGATGTGCAGCACGCATAAACAAACTTCAAAGCTTGTGTATAGTGATTCCTAATGCTTTGGGGATTTATCGTGTCCTCCAATCACTACCACCAAGTTACAAGAACTTTGTGATGAACTACAATATGCAAAACATGAACAAGCAGTTGCCAGAACTGTTTGCTATGTTGAAATCTGCAGAAGTGGAGATCAAGAAAGAGCACCAAGTGTTGATGGTCAATAAGACCACCAAATTCAAGAAAGGCAAGTCTAAGAAAAAGGGACACTTCAAGAAGGGTGGTAAGAAAGTTACCGCGCCGACGAAGAAGACCAGGGCTGGACCTAAGCCTGATACTGGGTGCTTTCTTGCAAGGGAGAAGGTCCTTTGAGCGGAATAGCCCAAAGTACTTGGCGGATTTGAAGAACGGCAACATCAAGAAGAAAGGTATATCCGGTATACATGTTATTGATGTGTATCTCACTAGTACTCGTAGTAGTGCACGGTATTTAATCTTGGTTCGGTTTCTCATATTTGTAACTCGAAGCGATTCTTTGCGAATAAACGGAAGCTAGCGAAGAACGAGGTGACGATGCGCGTGGGAAACGGATCAAAGGTTGATGTGATCGCGGTCGGCACGCTACCCCTTCATCTACCATCGGGATTAGTTTTATACTTAAATAATTGTTATTTGGTGCCTGCGTTAAGCATGAACATTATATCGGGATCTTGTTTATTGTGAGACGGTTACTTGTTTAAGTCCGAGAATAATGGTTGTCCGATTTATATGAGTAATATGTTTTATGCACATGCACGATGGTCTATTCTTATTGAATCTCGATAGTGGAAATACACATATTAATAACATTGAGGCTAAACGTTTGAAATCGAGTGATAACTCGACCTATATGTGGCACTGTCGTCTTGGTCACATTGGAGTGAAGCGTATGAAGAAACTCCATTCCGATGGACTTCTCGAATCACTTGATTTCGAATCACTTGATAGATGCGAAGCATGTCTGATGGATAAAATGACTAAGACTCTATTTTCTGGCATAATGGAGCGAGATACGAACTTATTGGAAATCATACATACCGATGTGTGTGGTCCAATGAATGTAGCATCGCGCGGTGGTTATCGTTATGTTCTTACCTTCATGGATGATTTGAGTAGATATGGGTATATCTATTTCATGAAACATAAGTCCGAAACTTTCGAGAAGTTTAAGGAATTTCAAAGTGAGGTAGAGAATCAACGTAACAAGAAGATTAAATTTCTGCGTTCTGATCGTGGAGGTGAATATCTAAGTTACGAGTTTGGCGAGCATTTGAAGAAATGCGGAATAATTTCATAATTGACACCGCCGGAAACACCACAGCGTAATGGTGTGTCCGAACGTCATAATCGAACTCTCTTAGATATGGTTCATTCTATGATGTCACTTACAGATTTACCGCTATCATTTTGGGGTTATGCATTAGAAACAGCCGCATTTACTTTAAATAGGGCACCATCTAAATCCGTTGAAACGACACCGTATGAATTATGGTTTGGGAAGAAACCTAGATTGTTTCCTTAAAGTTTGGAGATGCGAAGCCTACGTAAAGAAGTTACAGCCGGACAAGCTTGAACCCAAAGCGGAAAAATGCGTCTTCATAGGATACCCGAAGGAAACTATTGGGTATACCTTCTATCATAGATCCGAGGGCAAAATCTTCGTTGCCAAGAATGGATCCTTTCTAGAGAAGGAATTTCTCTCGAAATAAGTGACTGGAAGGAAAGTAGAACTCGACGAGGTTGTCGAACCTTCTCTCGAAATTGCGAGTAGCGCAGCACCGGAAGAAGTTCCCGTGGTGCCTGCACCAATAAGAGAGGAAGCTAATTATGATGATCATGAAACTTCGGTTGTAGTTGCTCTGAGCCTCATGGTCAACGAGAACTCGTACCTCAGCATTGGTATGATCCGTTATGAGTGTCATGTTGGTGGATAACACCGATGACCTGCGACATATGAGGAAGCGATGATGAGCCCAGTTCAATAAATGGCAAGAAGCCATGAAATCCGAGATTGGATCCATGTAACGAAAACCAAGTGTGGACTTTGGTGGACTTACGGATGGCGGAAGGTTGTCGAGAACAAATGGATTTTCAAGAAGAAAGCAGATCTTGATGGTAATGTTATCGTCTATAAAGCTCGACTTGTCGCAAAGGGTTTCGACAAATTCAAGGAGTTGACTACGATGAGACTTTCTCACGATGTGAAGCTAAAGTATGTGAGGATTATGTTAGCAATCGCTGCATATTATGATTATGAGATATGGCAGATGGATGTCAAAACAGCATTCCTCAATGGAGACATTGATGAAGAGTTGTATATGATGCAACCCAAAGGTTTTGTCGATCCTAAAGATGCTAACAAGGTATGCAAACTTCAACGGTCCATCTATGGATTGAAGCAAGCATCCCGTAGTTGGAATCAACGTTTTGATAAGGTGATCAAAAGTTTTGGTTTTATAAACTTATGGAGAAGCTTGTATTTACAAGAAAGTGAGTGGGATCTCTGTAGCATTCTTAATACTATATGTAGATGACATATTGTTGATTGGGAATGATGTAGACCTTCTTAATAGTGTTAAGGAATATTTGAATAATAGTTTTTCAATGAAGGATCTTGGCGAAGCAGCTTACATATTAGGCATAAAGATTTATAGAGATAGATCGAGACGCCTAATATCATTGTCACAAAGTACATATTTGGACAAAGTTCTAAAGAGGTTTGGAATGGAAGATAGCAAGAAAGGGTTCTTGCCCATGTTGCCCAATACGACCTTGAGTAAAACTCAAAGTCCGACAACGGCAGAAGATAGAGAAAGGATGAGTAAGACTCCCTATGCCTCAGCCATAAGATCTCTAATGTATGCCATGCTGTGTACTAGACCCGACATTGCATATGCTGTTAGTTTAACTAGCAGATATCAAAGTGATCCAGGAGTGGACCATTGGACAACGGTCAAAAACATCCTTAAGTACTTGAGAAGAACTAAGGATATGGTTCTTTCTTATGGAGGTGATGAACAACTCGTTGCTAATGGTTACACCGATGCTAGTTGGAACACCGATCCGGATGATTATAAATCACAATCTGGATACGTATTTACTTTGAATGGTGCAGCGATTAGGAGTGCAAAGCAAAGCGTTGTGGCGAGATCTTCAACTGAATCGGAATACATGGCTGCTTCGGAGGCTTCACAAGAAGCGATATGGATGAAAGAGTTCATTACAGAGCTGGGTGTGGTTCCTAGTGCGCTGGACCCAATGTCTATCTACTGTGATAACATGGGCGCCATAGCCAATGCGCAAGAACCAAGGTCACACGAGAAGCTGAAGCACATCAAGCTACGTTTTCACGCTATTCGAGAACATGTCCAAGATGGGAACATAAAGATTTGCAAAGTACACACAGATCTGAATGTGGCGGATCCGTTGACTAAACCTCTCCCGAGGGCAAAACATGACCAGCACCAAACTACCATGGGTGTTCGATATATTACCATGTAATCTAGATTAGATGACTCTAGTGCAAGTGGGAGACTGTTGGAGATATGCCCTAGAGGCAATAATAAATGTAGTTATTATTATATCTTTGTGTTTATGATAAATGTTTACATTTATGCTATAATAGTATTAACAAGGAAACATTAATACTTGTGTGATTTGTAAACTTAAATTGAAGTCCCTAGTAAAGCCTCTTTATAATACTAGCTTGTTGGTTAATAAATGATTGTGGTTTCCCTATCATGAACATTGAGATGTTATTAACAACAAGATCATATCGTTAGGAGAATGATATGGTGGACATACTCCTATAGATAAGCGTAGCATAAAGATCAAGTCATTTTAATAGTTCAATTGCTATATGCTTTCTGATACGTAGTAACCTAATTCCTTCGACCATGAGATCATGCATATCACCTTTACCGGATGGATGCTTTGATGACATCAAACACCACACCGTGAATCGGGTGGCTATAAAGGTGGCATTGAGTGTTCAAAAAGTATTGGTTGAGACACATGGATCAAGAGTGGGATTTGTCCATCCATATGACGGATAGATATACTCTGGGCCCTCTCGGTGAAATGTCATCCAATTAGCTTGCAAGCATGTGACTGCTCACAAGGGATCACATATCACGGGAGCGAAAAGAGTACTTATCGGTAACGAGGTTGAACTAGGTATGCAGAGATACCGACGATCATAACCTCGGATAAGTAAACTATCGTGAGACAAAGGGAAATTGGTATCGTATGTAAGTGGTTCATTCGATCGCAAAGTAATCGTAGAAATATGTGGGAGCCATATGAATTTCCAGATTCCTCTATTGGTTATTGTCCGGAGAAGTGTCTCGATCATGTCCGCATAATTCACGAACCGTAGGGAGACACACTTAAGGATTCGACGTTGTTTGAGTAGTTATGGAATGATGAGAAAGAGAATGAATGTTGTTCGGAGTCTCGGATGGGATCTGGGATATCACGAGGAGATCCGGAATGGTCCGGAGAATAAGATTCATATAAGGAAAGTCCTGTTTCGGAGTTGGAGAATGGTTCCGGTGTTTTCATCGGGAATGTTCTAGAAGGTTCCGGAATGTCCTGCACTCCGAAGGGGAAGGGTATATGAATGTGTTATATCAAGTTGGTATGATTGCATCATGTACTAAGTGTTATCGCTGAACAAAATAAAGGGTTTTATCAAATCCTAGTTTGAATAAGTCAAACGCCAATTTGAAAGTCAAACGGCTATTTTGGGAAGTGGAGAGGGAGGTGGAAACCGAGTTGGGGGAGGAGTTCCTCCCCTCCACCGCCGGCCCACCTTGAAGCCGAGTTGGGGAGGGACTCCCCTCCCCATGGCCGCGCCTCCCACCTATAAAGGGAGGGGCAGGGCTGCCCCTCCTAGCACACAAGATCCCCACCTCTAAACCCTAGCAGCTGCCGCCCTCCATAGCCGCCGCCGCCCCCTAGGGTTTCTCCCTAGCCGCCTTTTTGGGCACCTCCAAGCCCTAGCCGCCGACCCTAGCACCTCTTCCTCGGTGTGTCTAAACCCTAGATCGCCGAGGGCTCTCCCATAGTCCACCATACTCGCTCTGGCTTAAGACGAAGCCCTGCGAGATCTCCCCTCTACTTCCGGTACCACGCCATTGTGTAGCCGGAATCGCGAGGAGAGTGCTACAACCTCCGCTGCCTGCTGGAACAAGGGAGAGGAAGGTCTTCGTCGAGTACCGAACGTGTGACTGACTGCGGGAGCGCTGCCGGAACGCAGCGCCGGAAGGATCGTCTACACGATCTTGAGATCGGGAAGAGTACGACTACATCACCCACGAGAATCCGCTCTCGTTAAACACTTTGGAATCTTCGATGGTGAGTTATTCCATCGACTCGATGCTACAATCTAGTAGATAGATCTTGGTTTGTTTGTTTGTATGCGGTAGAATTTTTTTGTTTTCCATGCTACGAAACCCTACACATCTCCCATACTATCCAACAAGAAATTCTTAAGTTATTTTCTCGAAAGGTTCAGATGCAAATTAGAGAAGAAATTGGTACTAGCAAGTTTTGTATAATGGTGGATGAAGCTCGAGATGAATCAAAAAAAGAGCAGATGGCATTGGTCCTCCGGTTTGTGAATAATGAGGGATTCATAAAGGTGGTTTTCTTGATATCATTCATGTCACTGACACTGCCGCACTGACTCTCAAACAAGCAATTTGTGCCGTTCTTGCAGACAATAATTTGAACATGCGAGATATAAGAGGACAAGGATATGACGGGGCAAGTAACATGCGAGGTGAATGGAATGGGTTAAAAGATCTAATTTTAAATGAGTGTCCTTATGCTTATTATGTACATTGCATGGCTCATCAGTTGCAATTGGCTCTTGTTGCGGCATCAAGAGAGGTACATGAGGTGCACAACTTTTTCCAACATGCTATTCTCATCATAAATGTTGTCAGTGCGTCGCCTAAACGCAATGATGAGTTACTAGCAAATCAAGCTGCAGAAATTGAACGTGAAATTGAGTTGGGTGAGCTTGATACAGGAAAAGGAGCAAATCAGATAGGATCTTTACAAAGACCTGGGGACACTAGATGGAGTTCTCACTTCAAGTCTATTCAGAGTTTACTTAAGATGTTTGGTGCTACGGTTGCTGTCCTACAGAGTGTAGAAACTGATCGATCGGTCTCAAAATATTCTAGGGGAGATGCTGTAGGTGCTCTGAAAATAATTATATCATTTGATTTTGTGTTCATTCTGCATCTAATGGAGAAAATCATGAAGATCACAGATGTCTTATGTCAAACTCTTCAAAAGAAGTCCATTGACATTTTAAATGCATTGGATTCAGTTTCGAACACAAAAGTGTTGCTTGGCAAGTTAAGAGAAAATGGTTGGGAATCTCTCTTGGAGAAGGTTCAGTCTTTTTGTATCAAGCATGACATTGAGGTCCCTGATTTAAATCGCAAGTAATACCCCTTTCCTTGTATAATTATAAGTTAGAATATGTGTTATCATACTTACTTATCTCTGGTACTAATATATATTACAATTTGTAGGTATGTTGATGTGACAAGGTCTCGCAACAAGCATGATAACACAACAACACTACATCACTACAAAGCAGACGTGTTCAATGTTGCTATAGATCAACAACCGGTTGAGATAAATGATCGCTTTGGTATCCAAAGTACAGAGCTCATGACACGCTGCGCATCTTTGGATACAAGGCATGATTCTTTTGATATCTCAAAAATATGCACACTGGTTGAAAAGTTTTATCCAAAGGATTTTTCTACTCAAGAAAGGGCTCAACTGGAGTCTCAACTTCCCCATTTTCAGTTGGATGTTTGCAATAACCCACAACTGAAATATTTGTCTTCACTTGCTGATTTGACAGTTGGACTATTTAAAACAGGTAAAGCTGCTACGTACTCAATGGTTGATAGATTACTGCGGTTAGTCATAACTCTTCCAGTGTCAACTGCAACCACCGAGCGAGCTTTCTCAGCCATGAAACTGATCAAGACACGTCTTAGAAATAGAATAGGAGATGATTTTCTTCGACATTATATGATCCTCTATATTGGAAAGGAAATAGGTGCAAAGATTAGTTCTGATGAGACAACTTATTTGACACGGGTGGTCGGAAAACAGAGTTTAAGCTAATAGACATATATTTTTCTTCCGTAATGTGGAAAATGTATTTAAATATTTGTGTGGATTTGCTAGTAATATTTTTTAAGGCTTAATATATTGTGATTTTTTTATGGTCGTCGAATGTCCTCCGCATGTCTCGATCCTGGCTCCGCCCCTGACAAGAAGCTACTAGCTAGATTTCGTCCAATAAACGAGAAGTGTGCTACCAGATCGTACGTACAGACCTGCCCGGCCGTACCCCATGAGCGTCCTAGTTGCTACTCCACTTGCAGCTCATAGCAGCTCTGTCCGGTCGACGGGTCTTGCTTTCTTAATTTTGTGGGAGAGTACTGACACAAAATAATTGTATTTTTATCTGCACACATTGAACTTTCTCTCCCATCTTTTTCCGGGGTGACATGTGCAGGCAATCCCCGCAAAAAAATAAAAATAAAAAGACATGTGCACTGTGCAGGCAATCAGGCCTGCACTGCAGATCTGCGATGCAGCTGGAATCTGCGAGATGTGAGATTACTGCTGAAATGGAGAAGCACAACGGGCCCAGTATCTGTGACAAAAAAAGAGAGGGACCCGGCATAAGTCTATTGACACTAGATGATCTAATATGTATAACCAGCAAACATTTGTAAGAGTTGTGTTCTAAAGACCATTTCCATAACTTAGCTAATGATACGAAGAGTTTGGGAGAGATACCTAACCAGTGGATAAACCTAATTTTACATTTCTGAACATGGATATCTTTGCCTTTTATTTTCATCGCTGTCTTTATCAGTCTATCTTATGAATGGATTTAGCTAGCCAGTTCTTGTAACCTTGAGAAAATAGATATATACCAAATATATTGTTTCACTCGAGTACGTATTTTAGTCTGTTGAATGCACTTTCTCTGTACCAAATAGACTAGCTGCTGGCTTGCTTATCATAATACACACATCAAAATTACCAGCCCGTAATTTGTTTAGATAATTAAATTTGCTCTCTCGCGCGTATATTAGAGCATCTCCACTAGGCTATCCAGGACGTCGATCCAGACGCGAAAAATAGGTCCGGACGCCAAAATTTCACCCAGTCGCATACCCAGGAACCTGTTTTCGTCCGGATTTGGCCCAACTTTGGTCCGGACTACCTACCATACCCAGGATCCTGGGTACGCCCTGAGAACGCCGGACGAAATGAATTTGGCGAGTGGACCCGTCCAGTCAGCATATATTCCCCATATTTATCCAAAGTTCGTTCATATAGATAATATTCGTCCAAAGTTCGTCCATATAGAGCATATTCGTCCAAAGTTCGTCCATATAGAGCATATTCGCCCAAAGTTCTCCCAAAATTTGGGCATATTCGCCCAAAGTTCGTTCGTATCGCCCAAATTTCGTCTAAAGTTTCCATATAGACCAGATTCGTCCAAAGTTTGCCCAAAATCGGGCATATTCGCCCAAAATTCGTCTGTATCGCCCATATTTGGCCAAATTTCGCCCAAAGTTCGTCCATATAGACCATATTCGCCCAAAGTTTGCCCAAAATTCGGGCATATTTGCCGAAAAGTTCGTCCGTATCGCCCATATTCGCCAAAAGTTCACCCATAGTTCGTCCATATCACCCATATTCGCTCAAAGTTCGTCCATATCGACCATATTCACCCAAAACCGTTTATGTTCGTCCAAAGTTTGCCGAAATTTATTAAATTTAGTCAAACGCGGGAACTCGCCTGGATAAGCGAGTGAAAAACTCAGCGTATCTAGGCCAAAAACTTGTTTTGTCCGGTCAAAAAAGTCTAGATTTCAGCCTGAACGAGTGAAGATGCTCTTATGGTATGCTATTGCTCGCTCCGACGTACGGGGTGGTCCTGGATCGAAGATGAATTAGGCGCATCGTCGCTCGATTACGTGCGTGGTGTCGTGGGGACGAACGTAGGGCATCTCTCTCTCTCTCTGGCGCCAACTGTGGCACGTGCACGCGAGGAGGAACTGATTGGCATCTCGCGCGAGATTGCGAAAGGGACGGGGTTCCCGCGTGTGCGATCATGCTCGGTAGGTGGGGGCACGTGGGAGCTAGGGCATGACAGCCGCCCAACTAATCCCATGCAAAGCTCCAATATTTGGCCAAGGTTGATCGAGGAGCTTCGCCTTTCGAGCTATGCAAGCCGTGAGCCGACATATTGAATGCGTGTGTGAATATGTATATGAGTTTGGTCACACCTGCGGTAGGTTGTAGGTTTTACCCTTTACAGTCCAAAACTTGTAACCTAACCTTATATATAAAGACACTGACAATAGCTATCTCGGTGTAGTCTTGTGATTACTTGTCCTCGTATGATCAATTTTAGGCCCCTGTCCATAACATAACCCACTAACTAGGAAGCCGACCGGATCCGGTGGTGGCTTCGTTTCCCAATTATCCGTCTGGCTATGCATCTCGCATATTGTGTCACGGTGGCGGCGTAAAATGATATACTCCGGAGTATTGATGTTTCAAGTTATAAGATATTTGATAAGGTGGAATAGCCTACGAAAACATGTTATATTACTAACGGATGCTACACGTCATGGATCTTCAGTGAGTGTTCTCTTCATGCCACATAACAAAAATGATTTTGTTTTCGAACTCCACGGTGAACATGAGCACCACTGTACAAACAAATGCACATGCACCTTTCTACCACATCTCATCATGTACCCAGCCAAACGCCCGGTCGGCTCATCAATTTATCCTTTCCTTGGGCTAAGCATGCAAGGTGGTGTCGATCGGCATCACTCACGTCACATGATCACATGCATGATCATGCATGCAACCCCATGCACATGCCGATCCAAGGTGCCATGCCATGCACTAGTGGCTAGTAGTCCCTGCTTGTGTGTCCCTTCGCCATCAACGCATGCAACCCCATGCACATGGCGTAACGACCATACGTGTCACTGACACGTCCGTGCACCTTGGTACTCACTCAGCAAGCTATATGTATGCACGGAACGAGAGGCTGGGACGATCACACGGGTACGGATCCGATCGGTGGTCGAGCTCCCAACCACTGTAGGCGGCAGCCAGTGAGGACGGAGCAAATGCAAAGGCAAGGAGCTAGTAGGACAAGCTGGGCATGCTCCGGATGCAAATGGAAGCTCCCGAGGCCCCACACATGCAAGTTGCTGCCGCGGGAACGAAGTCCAATCAATGCATGCACGAGGCTTTCCATTTCGCACCCTTATTCTGGTTTTTTTGAAACAGTCTTTCGTCCCCTTTAGGCCTTTTTACTTCTATCATATTCACGGTTGTATTTGCAAGGATCGGAGGGGGATTGTTTTAATTCCGACAAAATCCCCGTACGATTGTTTACCATGCCGGGTTTGTTTGGGATAATTCTGAGATATCCCCACAAATCTTTTAAGCTTTTATCTAGATTGAAAACTCTCCTCTAAAGGTAGAGTATTTTTTGGAAAGAGTATTTTAGTGGATTGGAGAGTATTGGATGAACACCAAATCCCCGCATATTTCCAAAACTCTATTAGATAAAAATACGAGAGAAGTAAACAAAGCCTTATAAATAAAGTCACGTATGGCTAGAGCGAAGTTTTCCCTAGCTTTTTTTTTAACAGAGAAGTTTTCCCTAGCTGGGTGATGCCGCTCGAAGAAGGCCGAGGAGAGGCATCGACTTCACTAGAATAGGTTTGTAGGACTACTTTTGCCTATATGGTGCCTAGGAGTAGGTCACCGGAGCTCGTCGGCTGGCTCTAGTGCGGCATGTGGTTCGTTCTGCTCGTGGTATGGTCTGTTGCCGACGAGTTAGCAAAACCCAGAAATCTCCGAAAATAAAGCTGGCTTCTGAGATCATCTCCTCTGGTGGTCTAGCACGTCGCCGGCAGGTCCTTTCCATCAAGCTTCCATGGTGGAAGGCGAAGGAGGAGGCCACATGTATGGGCGCCCTCAATAAGTGTGCTCATCACCCCCATTCCAAGTGAAATGCTCCCCAGTGATGGAGGCGTTGGTCGGCAAACCAGCTCATCCTGCAAGCTCGGAGAGGTCTAGGGACCCGATTGTGTTTCAAGCTTTAGTTTCAAGGTCCTTTCACTACTAGGAAACAGGCTGTTAGTGGCGCACCCGAAATGCCAGTGCGCCACGGGCCTTGGCTTCTGACTATCTCTCGGTAGTGGCGCCTTCCTAGTGCCCGGTTGTGTAGCACGGTGGAAACAACCCCATGTGTCCCGGTTGGTAGCGGCATTAGTCGGTTGCCCAACGGGACGGCAACTCGGGACTAAAGCCGAACCTTTAGTCGGTTGCCCACCAACCGGACAAAGATCATACACGTGGCAGCTGCAGTGCGAGGAGGGGCATTAGTCGGTTCGTGTCTGAACCGGGACTAATAACCTTCGCATGGCAGATTTGGCCCATTTCTGCGGCGTAGAATTCATTGCACATTTTGTTGCTTGGCGGCATTTTCGCCACTTTTGTGCATGGCGAAGAATTCATTTAGGTTGTTTTATTGTTTATTTAGTGTTTTGCACTTATCAATGAAGGAACCTTATATTACACAAGATCATCATGACAATATTACATTCAATACACGGATCGAGTTCATGCACTACATACAAAAGTATTCCCCTTGTCTATACACGGACCAGTTGCTATTTTTACAATCCCTATTGTCTATATACAGCAGAATAGTACTCCCCTTTCGGGTCTAGGACTTACGCATCCAAGAATCCCGCCAATTCCTCCCGAATTGCTCGACGCGATCCTTTGGCGTAAGACCGTCCGTGAGCGTTCGATCTAATTTAAAAAGGAGTCGGTCTATATGAATGAAACTAAACACAATTTGTTTGAAAATAAAACTATAGAAATTGTTTACATACGTGGAGTTGCTCTAAATTTCTGCCCTTCTCATCGCGTCTGCTCACGGATGAACTCGCAAACATAGTATCCACAGAGATTGTTACGGTCCTGTCGGGCACTTCACAAGAACATAGTTCAATCAAAATAATAATCAAGCATGATAATAACTGTATCAAAACTAGAATCAAAGATATGCGCGGATATAGCTAGTGGTGCTTACATTTAGTGGTTGAAATGTAAGCTCCTCTTTCCAAACACCCCTAGCCTTGTTGGTGAACCGTTTCCAAGCGCTGCCCGGCGTAGAAAACGAATAAAATAAGTTCTTAAGTACTTGATATCATAAAATTCACGAACATTGCCGATATAGTGTCGTAATGATTAGAATTACATTGGAGAAGTATCTGCATATGTCCTTCCACGTCTCAAGGGTTTATGTTTCGAGTCCATGACTAGTACACGCCCTTTGTCAAGTTGAATGATTAATGAGAATATAGTGGAAGCTGCGAATGCATAACTAATCAATTATATACTTAACATCGAGTTAGCGAAATAGAAAGTGTATACAAGACAATAACACTCACTTTGGAAGTTGTAAGGAAAAAGTATTTCCCTTTTGGTTTCTTGAAACCTTAACGCGTGTACTATATTATCCTCCGTATCCTGGGGCTTATTTTGAGATTAGCTTCATGAACCCAATATGGGTCAATGAAGCCAATATCATAGATTTGTCCTCTTTGCATTCGAGAATCTTCATTACGCATATTACGATGATTATATACATGCAATAAACAAAGTGAGATAGCTGGAGACTAAGTTAATTACAGAATTAGTACTTAGACAATAGGCACCGATGAGCGATTTGTCCAAGGCGTCTTGATTGAATAATTGAAATAGCTCATTAAATTCAATGGATATCATGTCATCACTTTCTTTCCCATGATGCTTTTTTGTAACCCTCAAGACTATCCGATTAGCCCGGCCCTTGTGGCGTGCATGTACCAGTTATGCAATCTTCGCATTTTGTTGAAAGATTATTTACCTCCTCGGGTTTGACGAGAGGTTTGCCGTCTTGGTATTTGTATGCTACTTCACTCACGGGAAGAACTCTAATCGGGATAAGTCTTGGGCAATACTCATACCTTGAGCAGCAGCTTCTCCAGTGTGCAACTACCTACGGATCATCTTGCTCTTACCCCATATTTGCTCGACCCCACATTGGTTTGAGAAATCACCTTGAGAGGGCGCAAGTCTGTTTTGCTTGTTCTCCGAGTGGGCAGATTTCCGCTTGCATCGATCGCTCTTGAGGCTTTTTGTGCATGTGACTTGAGAATAGAACGCTCATAGTCGATGACAGCTTTGGCTCGGGTTGATGAAGAGTCTTTAGCATTTTCAACACTTTGGCTTTTTCTTCTTTGGTCTTTGGGAACTCGGCGCTCTTCGGCCGCCTTAGCTTAAAAATTTGTCGTTTCGCATCAACCCGAGCCGCGGTCTCCTCTTCAAGATCATAAGCTCTCTTGGGAGGAACCGTTGGTACTTTTGGAAGAGGCTCTTGTTTACGTTTGGCGATCGCTACGGCCTTACGATGACGCTTACGCTTTTATCCCGAGGCGCGATGGCTCGCTGGCGATGGCTGCACCGAGACGGGTGGCGGCGGAGCGGGTGAGGCGACGGGCGGTGAGGCGACGAAGATTGCCAAGGCGGCGACCTCGCGGAGACGGGTGAGGCGGCGAAGATGGCCTTGGCGTGTGATTTGACACGATACAATCCTTGGCCATAGAATGGTGACGTTTTTGCGTCACCCAAAGATCACATCCCTTCACGGCAGGGTAGTGAAGATCCAAAACCTCAAAGGTGGGCATGATTTCATCCACGCCGACAACAACGTAGCCCTCGGAACGGACGATCGTGGTAAGTTGGTGTGGGTCCAATTGGTAAGGCATAGCCGACCGCCACCTTCATTGATATGTTCACAACTTTGACATGTAGATCGCAGGTGTCATCTCGTGATATCATACACTGGGTAGCCAAGAGCCATCGTCGGTGCATCATCGGCATCGCCATTGTCATCACCGGGACCTCGGTGGAAGCCACACTTTTTCGATTATTCGATAGGCGGTAGCATCGAATGCAGTGTCTTCTTGAGATGGGCGCCGGTAGTACTTTGCTCTTTAAGTGAGTTAATTTCATCTTGTTGTTGCTTTAATCGTTCTTCAATTAAACGCATTCGCTCTTCGACTTCTCGCTTCAGCCGCCTGCATCCTTACTCCTCGGCGGCTTCTATCGGGATATTTCTTCCTCTCTTGAAACCCAGTCCTCCATGATTGGGAGCCTATTGTGCCTCGTGTTCGTCCATCATGTTCCTTATTTCCAAGGCGAGTGTGAGCTCATCATTCTCTCTATCGGGAATGAAGTCCCCATCTTTATGACCTTCTTACCGCTTTTCTCATCCTCTCGATTGGCAAGGGTCTTCTTTATGTCGTATGGTATATATACACCTCCTTCCGAGTCCAACGTGCCCCATGCCCGTAAAACCAATTCCTTGCACGTTACCCCAATCGCATCTGCAGGGGTGATATTTTTATCACGCAGTTCTGCTCAAGTTTCTCCCACTTAGGAATGCCACCAGAGCCACCTTGCCCCATAGTATGGTGATACTTCTTGTTAGCGACATTGCTTATTCTTTGCGGACATTTCCTTAGCTTTTGCGATGTCTTGTATTCCACAAACTCAGCCTGAATGGTTTTATCTTCAAACCGAGTCTTCTTGAAATCGAGTCTTCTCTTTCACGACATAGTCAAGGTGCAATCTTTTCTTCCAGTTGGTGAAACCTTGGGCCATCTTCTTCAAAGCCCACTCCACGACCTTAGCCTCCATGGCTCTCCCATGTTGTAAGGCGTCCTCAACTGGATCCTCCGCATTTGGATCCAGCTCTATCTTCGGTAGTTTGAAATTAACCATGAGCCTCTTCCACAGTAAATCTTTGGCGTGGTTAGGGACAAATAAACATGTTACCTCTTCATCCGCATTAGCAGTCCTATTCCAATTTCTAATGGTGATCGGGATTAAGTCCCTAACGATTACTCCGCATTGTGCCACAAATTTGTTTGCGACAACCGGAGGCGGTCGGTCTGCCGTCCGGCGACATCTTCGATCTGAACCTCTCATGGTCTTCCAACTTTTGGTTGGGCCTCGTCACGCTCATTTCGAGATTCCTTCGATCCGGAGGGCTAAAAGAAGAAAGATCGTCGTTACTATTTCTATATAGATAGCAGATGATTAATTAATGAATTGATTTATATTACATGCACCTCGCCGATGCGTCTTCTCGGTTACACAAGGCATCGCCTTCTCCCTCATGGAAGGCAACACCTTCAACCTCAAACAAGTTGTCTACTCGGTAAAGAGGATCACCCTCACGGAGTTGTTCGTAAACGTTGATACGTCTAAATTATCTTCCCCACGGATCACACCTTGGATCAACTCTTCCTTTTCTTCGTCTCTGACGTGTGGATCCATATTTTCTGCATATAGGTGGAAAAACGAATAAGTCAAAGCGGCTAAAGGAGAAAGTTAAGGAGAAACCCTGATATATACATACACAATAATAAAAATGAAGAGAAACCCTAAAACTAGCTACAAAAAGGAAACCGTGGAGTAGATAGGTAACTCTAGCTAAAATCAACGGTTATCAATATTCCGGAGTTCCGAGGGGTGTAACCTAGTTCGGAGAAACCTCCGATGCATATGAGAGGGGAACCCACATGCACCTAAGGGGTATTAATGATTCCTTATCAAACCACAGTGACTGGCAATGTGAATCGGGTCTGGGGCTACCCACATTGACGTCAGCGGGCCCGTACCACCGTGGGCCACGTCAGCGGGACTAATGCTCCCAGGGGTGGCGAACGGATGGCCCTTTTTCCTCTAGTGTTGGTATTTATCATTGTAACACGTAATGCAAATTAACACGGACATCACGGGTCTGTGCACCAAGGCTCACCCCTAAATCTAGTATATACATAATATGGCTTGGCTATTAGATTTTTTGCCGAAATAGTCCAAGCCCATTTATTATATGACAATAAATTTCTGATATCCTAGAGACACATTTGGCTAATTAATGCAAGGCAAGAACTGGAACAAAAGTTTTGTCACATCCCAAATTTTAGATTTAGTTTTGCATGTCATTCATAAGCATTGCATTATGTTCGTGAAAGTTTGAGTTGCAAAACACTATTTTGAAGCCCTATTTTTGAATCACCAAAATGCACCTACAAATGACTATGCAAGGATTTATAAATCCACTACTTGCAAAATAGTAAAAAGATTGCAATTATGATCCTATGTTGATCCTCGATTTTTAGAAAAATTTGAAGACTAAAATCACTCCATTTGGAGTTATAAATAAAAGATACAAAAGATTTACTAAAACAGAAAAGAATAAATGAAACAACAAAAAAATAACTAGACTAATCTACCCGACCCAGCCACTTGCCGCCTAGCCTATCACGCGCACCTCCTCATGAAAGAAGCTGTGGCAAAGAGCCGGCCAAAAGCGCTAGCCGGCCAGCGGCCTGACAGCTGGCATATGGCCAGCAGCAGCGCCAGACCAACCGGCGACGATGGAGAAAGCATGGCGCACGTAGCGCCAGACCACCCTGTGGCCGGAGCGCCAGCGGCACCACCACTGAGGAGGAGGGCGAAGAGGGGAGGGCGGCCGTGCACTGGCGGTGGGGAAAAGCGCGGGCGTCGGCAGGGAGGCGGCGGGCGGCGGGCGGAGGGAAGAAGCAGCAGGCGGCGGTGGCGAGGCAGCTGGCGGCGTCGTCGTCAGCGATGGCGCGGCGAGGCGAGTGGGAAGGAAAGAAGAAGAGGCACACGCCCATATAAGAGGCCTTTAGTCGGTTCGTGGCTCCAACGGGACTAAAGGGCATACGTCGGTTGGAGCCACCAACCGGGACCTATAGTCCAAATTTTCAGCGATTGAAGGCGGCAGAGAGGCTCTTCGTCCGGTTGGTGGCTCCAACCGGACGTATTCTGTTTTCAAATTTTTGATTATTTTCTCTCCGTTCCCGCCTTATTTTTTATTTTGGGGTTTAAATTTGTAATGTTTTTAAATGATAATTACTTTGGAATTTAGAAAAACTTTAAACATAAAAAGTGTTTGGATTTGAATAACTAATTGAAAACCATTTTACATTTTGAAAAATAATTAATGTAACCATTTAAACAACGAACCATTTAAAATTAATAATGAAATAACTTATATTTTTAATATTAATTTGGAATTTAGAAAAACTTTAAACATAAGAAGTGTATGGATTTGAATAAATAATCCAAAACCAATTTCTATTTTTAAAAATAATTAATGTAACCATTTAAAATTAATTAACTTATATTTTTGAATATTAATTTGGAATTTAGAAAAACTTTAAACATAAAAGTGTTTGGATTTGAATAAACAATTCAAAACCATTTTCTTTTAAAAAAATTAATGTAACCATTTAAAATATGAACCATTTACAATTAAAATGAATTGACTTATATTTTTTGATATCAATTTGGAATTTAGAAAAACTTTAAACATAAGAAGTGTATGGATTTGAATAAATAATTCAAAAACATATTCTATTTTTAAAAATAATTAATATAACCTTTTAAAATGAATTAACTTATATTTTGAATATTAATTTGGAATTTAGAAAAATTTTAAACATAAAAAGTGTTTGGATTTAAATAAATAATTCAAAAACATTTGTCCTTTTACCGGGATGGACGAAAAGGTTTGAGATGTACGGTTGGGATATAGTCCATGTAAGGTGGTCTAGTATTTTAGGAAAATAGGGCGGTAGCATTGAAAGCGGCATTTTGGTGGTTACTTCACAAAGCGACCCGTTTTTGCGCTCGGGAAATGGAAAAGGGCTTTTCCGATGCGACAAAAGGAAAACTTCCTCTGCAACATTGTTCTCCATACCAATGTCCACACACATGCATAATATGGGCACAACATCACAAACTATGCCGTGATTCACACATAACATCGGTCATATGGATGAAAGCCATGAAACCTCGAACATGATAGGTCATTTTGTGAAGGTTTTTGAAACATGATCAATATACCAAGTGGTATTTTCCTTTCAACTATGTAACATAATATGACACCACGCCAAGGATTTTCATTGTTCGGATTTTTTTGAATTTATTATGCCCGTTTTGAATTATTTGAATTTCTAACTATGGTCGAACCGGTGTGCATGAAGATAGGGACGGGCATTGTTAGAACTTGCATTGGATCTCTGAAGAAACCACATATTGCGAGTCTAAAATGATTTTTCAAAAATCACGGCGGTAGATCATGTACCGTAGTACAAAGGACCCACTTCCTCCCGATTCTAAGCAGACATTTGTCCTTTTTACCGTGGATGGACGAAAAGGTTTGAGATGTACCGGTTGGGATATAGTCCATGTAAGGTGGTCTAGTATTTTAGGAAAATAGGACGGTAGCATTCGAAACGGCATTTTGGTGGTTACTTCACAAAGCGACCCGTTTTTTGCGCTCGAAATGGAAAAGGGCTTTTCCGGCGACAAAAGGAAAACTTCCTCCTGCAACTTTGTTCTCCATACCAATGTCCACACACATGCATAATATGGGCGCAACATCACAAACTATGCCGTGATTCAAGCACATAACATCGGTCATATGGATGAAAGCCATGAAACCTCGAACATGATAGGTCATTTTGTGAAGGTTTTTGAAACATGATCAATATACCAAGTCTGGTATTTTTCCTTTCAACTATGTAACATAATATGACACCACGAAGGATTTTCATTGTTCGGATTTTTTGAATTTATTATGCCCGTTTTGAATTATTTGAATTTCTAACTATGGTCGAACGGTGTGCATGAAGATAGGGGCGGGCATTGTTAGAACTTGCATTGGATCTCTGAAGAAACCACATATTGCGAGTCTAAAATGATTTTTCAAAAATCACAGGCGGTAGATCATGTACACATAGTACAAAGGACCCACTTCCTGCGATTCGGCAGACATTTGTCCTTTTACGGGATGGACGAAAAGGTTTGAGATGTACGGTTGGGATATAGTCCATGTAAGGTGGTCTAGTATTTTAGGAAAATAGGACGGTAGCATTACGAAGCGGCATTTTGGTGGTTACTTCACAAAGCGACCCGTTTTTTGCGCTCGGAAAATGGAAAAGGGCTTTTCCGTGCGACAAAAGGAAAACTTCCTCTGCAACATTGTTCTCCATACCAATGTCCACACACATGCATAATATGGGCACAACATCACAAACTATGCCGTGATTCACACATAACATCGGTCATTTGGACCGAAAGTCATGAAACCTCGAACATGATAGGTCATTTTGTGAAGGTTTTTTGAAACATGATCAATATACCAAGTCTGGTATTTTTCCTTTCAACTATGTAACATAATATGACACCACGAAGGATTTTCATTGTTCGGATTTTTTGAATTTATTATGCCCGTTTTGAATTATTTGAATTTCTAACTATGGTCGAACCGGTGTGCATGAAGATAGGGGCGGGCATTGTTAGAACTTGCATTGGATCTCTAAAGAAACCACATATTGCGAGTCTAAAATGATTTTTCAAAAATCACGGGCGGTAGATCATGTACATTGAGTACAAACCGGACCCACTTCTGCCGATTGGCAGACATTTGTCCTTTTACGGGATGGACGAAAAGGTTTGAGATGTACCGGTTGGGATATAGTCCATGTAAGGTGGTCTAGTATTTTAGGAAAATAGGGCGGTAGCATTACGAAACGGCATTTTGGTGGTTACTTCACAAAGCGACCCGTTTTTGCGCTCGGAAAATGGAAAAGGGCTTTTCCGATGCGACAAAAGGAAAACTTCCTCCTGCAACATTGTTCTCCATACCAATGTCCACACACATGCATAATATGGGCACAACATCACAAACTATGCCGTGATTCAGCACATAACATCGGTCATTTGGACCGAAAGCCATGAAACCTCGAACATGATAGGTCATTTTGTGAAGGTTTTTGAAACATGATCAATATACCAAGTCTGGTATTTTCCTTTCAACTATGTAACATAATATGACACCACGAAGGATTTTCATTGTTCGGATTTTTTTGAATTTATTATGCCCGTTTTGAATTATTTGAATTTCTAACTATGGTCGAACGGTGTGCATGAAGATAGGGACGGGCATCGTTAGAACTTGCATTGGATCTCTGAAGAAACCACATATTGCGAGTCTAAAACGATTTTTCAAAAATCACAGGCGATAGATCATATACCAGTAGTACAAACCGGACCCACTTCCCGCGATTCGGCAGACATTTGTCCTTTTACGTGGATGGACGAAAAGGTTTGAGATGTACCGGTTGGGATTTAGTCCATGTAAGGTGGTCTAGTATTTTAGGAAAATAGGGCGGTAGCATTCGAAGCGGCATTTTGGTGGTTACTTCACAAAACGACCCGTTTTTGCGCTCGGAAAATGGAAAAGGGTTTTTCCGTATGCGACAAAAGGAAAACTTCCTCCTGCAACATTGTTCTCCATACCAATGTCCACACACATGCATAATATGGGCACAACATCACAAACTATGCCGTGATTCAGCACATAACATCGGTCATTTGGACGAAAGCCATGAAACCTCGAACATGATAGGTCATTTTGTGAAGGTTTTTGAAACATGATCATTGTTCGGCACACATTTAGTCCGGATGTAGTCACAAACCGGGACTAAAATATTTTCCGCCATTTCCCACCTCTTCCCGCCAAGTTTTCCGCCCTTTCCTTTCTACTAGAGCTTTTAGTCCGGATGTAGTCACTAACGGGACTAAAGATATTCCGCCATTTCCCAAAGCTTCATGCCAAGTTTTCCGCCCTTTCCTCTATATTTAGGGTGATCGTGTCATGGCTATCCACACATCCACACCTTCCTCTCTTAGAACAATGGACAACGCCTCTTGGGCCATTCGACCCTCGAGGAGACCGAGGCGGCAGGCGCCTCAACTACCCTTGTCCACGGGGTACCGCCGCCACTATTTGGATCTTTGGCCGGAGGGTTCCTGTCCCTCCTGTCCCTCAAGGTTCCGCGCCCGGTGCCATCACAAACCACTTCTACCACGAGCTCACGCCGAGGCGGCGGATGGATCCCAGTGGGATCCCGACAACTATGACACTGGAATGCCTTCTTCGCTAATAGGCGGGAAAGGAGCTCGCCAGTACGAGGTGATGGCCGCCACGGTGAACAACAACGAAGTCGGCCGTTGCTGTGGTGGGAGAACCGTACTATCATCAGTGATGCGCTACATCGCGGGGAGACCATCCTCGCCTCTGGTGCCCACGAGTCCACCCGCCACAGGCCCCACATCCCGTGGCGGCATCGTCTTCAGAGACCCCTCTCCCACCCGCCGTGAATCAAGGCTGGAATGGCCCTGGTATATGCCATGGATGGGGTGAGGATCCCCGAGTGGCGGTGGCGATGGCGATGATGATGACGACGATGAAGACCACAAGCTGCGTGCTATAGGACTAGGCATGATTATGACTAAAGGGCGGCTTTAGGCCTGAGTGTTAGCTAGTCCCGATTTGTCGGTTTTAATATTAATAAATGTCTTAAGTGTTACCTAATAAATAGAGGAAATGCCTATATAAAGAGGGTTCATATTTAGTCCCGATTTGTACGGTTGGGATATAGTCCATGTAAGGTGGTCTAGTATTTTAGGAAAATAGGACGGTAGCATTCTGAAACGGCATTTTGGTGGTTACTTCACAAAACCCGCTTTTTGCGCCGAAAATGGAAAAGGGATTTTCCGTATGCGACAAAAAGGAAAACTTCCTCTGCAACATTGTTCTACATACCAATGTCCACACACATGATCATTGTTAAGACATTTAGTCCGGATGTAGTCACAAACCGACTAAAGGGATTATGTAGTGGGCCGCACAACACTAATAATAGGGGTGAGTGTCGACATTATGTCGTATGGCTTGTACCTTGTCCCGATGGTGTCACCAACGGGACTAAAGATGAACCTTTAGTCGGTTGGAGACACCAACCGGGACTAAAGATGAGTCAAGACTAATAATAGGGGTGAGTGTCGACATTATGTCGTGAGTGTCGACATTATGCCGAGCTGCTTGTACTATAAATATGCATCCTTGTGAGTCCATCCTCCAGCCCAGTTTGAGGCATCTCCAAAATGGTTTTAGAGAGGGACACCACTACGGCCAGTCGAGGAGATGCCGAGCCTGGTCCTCCCATCTCCGAGAAATCGTCATAGAGGCACTCCTAATATGTGAAATTAGTTAGCTCGAGGCGTATTGATCTAGTTAGTGAAGTTACAAGCTGCAAGATGGTTTTCGAGAGCAGGACACCATCGCGCCAGCCAGGAGAGATGCCGACGAGCCCCCCTCCGCATCTCCGAGAAATCGGTCATAGAGGCACTCCTAATATGTGAAATTAGTTAGCTCCGAGGCGTATTGATCTAGTTAGTGAAGTTACAAGCTGCAAGATGGTTTTCGAGGCAGGACACCATCTGGGGCCAGTTCGAGGAGATGCCGACGGAGCCCTCTCCGGCATCTCGAGAAATCGGTCATAGAGGCACTCCTAATATGTGAAATTAGTTAGCTCCGAGGCGATTGATCTAGTTACTGAAGTTACAAGCTGCAAGATGGTTTTCGAGAGGACACCATCTGCGGCCAGTTGTGGAGATGCCGACGAAGCCCGGTCCCAAGCATCTCCGAAACTGGTCATAGAGGCACTCCGGTCCAGCCACAAATGGGACTAACACTCAAGACATTTATTAATATTAAAATCGAGACTACAAAACCGGGACTAAAGGCCACAAACCGCGAAGATATCCTTGGTCAAGCCACAAACCGCGAAAGACATGAACTAGAGTTACATAATATGAGCATGAACTTTGGCATATGTCATTCCTTATGACCGCTTCAGACGTAACCATGGAGCATCTTCTTTACTTAACGGAATGCTTGGGTCGTTTTCCACCGTGAAGGGCGGAATTTCATCAAACTTATTATAATCTTGACATGTCTGTCTTGCCCTCGATTCCCACGATGTTTCTTTTCCCCGAAAGAACTATGTGACGCTTTGGATCATCATATGATGTATTCGTTTGCATATTTTTTCTTTTTTCGTGCGGAGGACATGTCCTTCACATAGAAAACCCGAGACACATCATTGGCTAGGACGAATGGTTCATCTCTATAACCAAGATTGTTGAGATCCACGTTGTCATTCCGCATAACTGGTCTATCTTTACCCTTCCCCATTCAGGTTGACCCATTTGCAGTGAAACAAAGGGACCTTAAAAGAGACTCCATAGTCTAGTTCCCATATCTCCTCTATGTAACCATAATATGTGTCCTTTTGTCCATTCTCGTCTATTGCATCAAAGCGGACACCACTATTTTGGTTGGTGCTCTTTTATCTTGGGCGATCGTGTAGAATGTATTCCCATTTATTTCGTACTTTGGAAATTCAATACGAGAAGATGGTGACGCTGCCAACAAGTATAGCTGATCTCCAACAGGTGTCATTCAAGAGATGTGTCCGCATCCAACCACCGAGACTTCATGTGTTCATCTCAGAATCCATGATTCAAAGCTTCCCGGGTTTTTGAGCGTACAATATTCTTGTGTTCCTCCATATCTGAGTCGCCAAGGTGGAATTATGTAGAACTGTAGTGTGCTTTAGTGAAAGAATCCCGTCCCTACATATCGGTGCTTTCTTTCCCAGGTGCCTTTTCCACTTAGTCTTCCCTCATGCCGCGAGTCGAAACACCAATCGGCTTAAGGTCGGGAATAAAGTCAACACAAAACTCAATGACCTCCTCTGCTCCATATCCCTTGGAGATGCTTCCTTCCGTCTAGCACGGTTATGAACATATTTCTTTAAGACTCCCATGAACCTCTCAAAGGGGAACATATTGTGCGAAATACCGGACCGAGAATGGCAATCTCTTCCACTAGATGAACCGGAGATGCGTCATAATATTGAAGAAGGATGGGAACACCAATTCAAAACTAACAAGACATTGTACCACATCCTTCGTAACCTTGGCAGAATATCCGGATTGATTACCTTACGAGATATTGCATTGAGGAATGCACACAGCTTCACAATGGGTACTCGAACATTTTACGTAGAAGCCCCTCAATGCAATCGGAAGCAATCGCGTCATAATCACGTGATGTCATGAGACTTCAGGTTTTGGAACTTTTTCTGCCATATTTATTATCCCTTTATATTAGATGAGAAGCCCGACGCACCTTGATCTGTAAAGGACTTCAAAAGATTTCCTTCTCGCTTTGGTAAGAGCATAGCCGGCACGACTTAAGTGACGCCTTTATCCGTCTTGTTATCTCAGATGCATGTTCTTTGGGTCTTTCATAATTTGTTGGTCCTCCGTGCTTGGTGTATCTTTTGTCTTCCCATACACGCCTAGGAATCCTAGCAGGTTCACACAGAGATTCTTCCACGTGCATCACGTCGATTGAAGAGCGGACACGCAGACTTTCCAATATGGCAGCTCCCAAAATATAGATTTCTTCTTCCACATGTGCGTGTCCAGAGCGACGTCGTTCGAACGATTGACCGCCGGACCCTTTCCAAAGATTACTTCTATGTCCTTGACCATACCAAATACATCATCACCACCTGGGAGTTCAGGCTTCTTAGGTGATCCGCCTCACCTTTGAAATGCTTGCCTTTCTTTCTTACGGATGATTGGTCGGAAGAAATCGTCGATTCGCTAGGTACACAACCTTCTTGCATTTATGCAAATATGTACCTTCGGTCTTATCTAAACAGTGGGTGCATGCCTTATATCCTTTGTTTGTACGTCACGAAAGGTTACTAAGAGGCCAATCATTGATGGTTACGAATAACAACCTCGAGATTAAATGGCTCTGCTTGTTCTCATCCCACGCACGTACAGGTTTGTTTGCCCCAACCGTAAGAGTTCTTCAACTAATGGCCTAAGGTACACATCAATGTCGCGTTCGGTTGCCGGGCCTTGGATGAGCACTGCATCATAATGAACTTACGCTTCATGCACAACCAAGGAGGCAGTTGTAGATACATAGAGTCACGGCCAGTCAGGATCGCAGCTCGCTCCCAAAAGGATTCATGCCATCCGTATTTAGACCAAACCATAAGTTCCTTGCGTCACCGCAAAGTCGGGAAGTCTCTCGATTTTTCTCCTTTGTGACCCATCGCCAGGTGTCTCAACTCCCGCCTTTCTTACGGTCTTCTTTGTGCCATCGCAACAACCCGGCATGCTCTTTGTTTACGAACATGCTTTCAACCTTGGTATTATAGGAGCATACCACATAACCTTAGCAGAACCCTCTTCCGAGGGGATCTCCTCAACATCACTGTGGTCATCTCGTCGATCTTATACCAAGCAACGTTGCATACCGGCATTTATCTAAATTCTCATACTCCTTATCATGTAGAGGATGATCATTAATGCATGCATGTATCTTTTGCACATCTAATCCCAGGAGAGAGTCTTCTTTGCTTCGTAGGGTACTATCGGAAGTTCGTTATGTTTTGGAAACTTCGCTTCATTATTTTTAGCATCTTTTCAAATGAGGAGTTAGACCACACTCGCCTTCCATCGCAACAATTCCAAAGGTCGCATCGAGCTTTGTGCTGCCATCTTCACAATTTGGGTACAACAATTTCTTGTGATCTTCTAACATGCCCTCTAACTTCAACTTCTCATTTTACATTTCCGGTCTCGCTTTGCATCGAAATGACCCTACCAAGTTCATCACCTACCATCGATGCCCGTTCTTCACCTTTTTCCTCCATTGTCTTCCATTGCGGTATCAGATTCAGGAAACATATGATGATAGTTGTTATCATCATCTTCTTCTTCACCATCTTCCATCATAACCCCTCTTTCCCGTGCTTGGTCCAGCAATTATAGTTGGGCATGAAACCTTTCATAATCGGTGTGGTCGCGAATGATTTTCGAGGAAGAGTACTCCTTGTTGTTCCGACATTGAACACATGGACAACGATAAATCCATTCTCTTTGTTTGCCGTAGCCACATCGATAAATTTATCCACGCCTTTGATATACCCGGCTACCCGCCACCGTACATCCATTCCCGACCGCTCATCGCATCATATAAGTAAGTTTATCAAAACAGGACATCATAAATAGTGAAATAACCAATTCACACCGACACATGAATTGTATCAATGACCTAGAAAAGATAAGATTGCTAACCTCGATCGAGGGAAATAAGCTCAAGCGTCTCGGACACCTTCTATATTTTTGTTCTATGAGAAATTCAACGGATTTTTCACTCAAACATTTCAACAAACACCTTCAATGCATGCATGAGAAAAAACTAGCACACACCCTCACAGCTTACACCATTCGAAAAAGCAGAGTGGAGGCAGAGGAGGGTCTGGGCGTGCATTTATAGAGAGGGTCTTTAGTCGGTTGGAGCCAAGACCGGGACTAAAAGGTGTGCCAGTGCCACGTGGTGGCCAAACCTTTAGTCCCGTTGGTGGCTCCAACCGGACGCATGCCCCTTACCAACCGGGACCCATGCCTCGCCCTGCGTGCCCGCTCCAAGGGATCGCGTGCTAGTCGGCGCAACCGGGACTAATGCTCCCAGGGGTGGCGAACGGATGGCCCTTTTTCCTCTAGTGTAGAGATAGGCGTAGCGCACGTCCTAGTGCGCCACAGAAGTTTGTGATGGTTCGCTACCCCTGGGATCTTCTGTGGCGCACTAAACTTCCATAGTGCGCTTTAGGTGTAGTGCGCCACAGAAGGTAGACCATGTGCGTCACAGATGTATTTTTTGTTTTTTTTTTAATTTCCGAGCCAGATTATATGCAATACAGATTATATACAATATTACAGTAGATATACACACAGATACAAGATATACAATTATATATATAAATACTCAATATGAAAAACAAGATTGAAACAAATACATATAGATAAGTCTCATACATGAATACATAGTCTAAGTTAATTACATTGTTTCGATCATGTTACAAAGTAGTAGTTGGTGACATGCGAATACATGTGTCGATCGAACAAGTTAGAGCTCGGAAGCTCGCCTAGACATCTAAACTAGCTAGCTAGACACAAACGCGGGATAAATAATCAAAGAAGATAAGCATGATCACCGCCGCGACGAAGGTGTAGGTCTTCATCCGGTTCCTTGTCCTAACTCCCGCTAGATAGCGCGTGTATCTAGCTTCCGCCTCCGCCATAGTGTTGTACCCTTTGTAGCTATTGCCGCTGAAATTGCACTGTCTCCGTAGTCTTCCCAATCATCAAAGACTCCGGGAACCCGTCCCTTGTTCACGACGTACCACGTCATCTATAAGTTGACAATAATAATTAACCGATTATTGAAAAAAAACATATATAATTAAAGTCGCATATGAAGATACACTTATAGAAAGTACTCCTAAATCAAAAAGACCAAACTCAAAAAGCATGCCTCAAATATAACTAGGTTGTTCGACACAGTGAATATGCTACGATGGAACTGCTCACCAAGTAGGATGCACAACACGGACACATGCATAGCACAAGGCGGACAATCCCGTCGCAGCACATTCACATATAGTGTGCCACGACATTTCAATCATCGGCATTATTCCCGAAAAAGACCAAAGTAACTCAAAAAGCATGCCTCATATATATACATAGGTCGTTGGACACAGGAATATGCTACGATGGAACCGTACACCAAGTAGGATGCACAACACCTGGACTTGTGCATAGCACAAGGCGTACAATCCCATCGTAGCACATTCACATATATAGTGTGCCACGACATTTCAATCATCGGCATTATTCTCGAAAAAAGAGTAAGGAAAAATAGAAGGACCAAAATGAGCAAAGGACCAAAGAGTAAGCAAAAAAACCAAGCATTGATTGATATATAATAATAAGCAAAATAAGTTCACTTGTCGTCCACACACACACAAAGGTCATCTATAGTTTGTAACTACAACTAGGCCAACATCAAGCCTTCAGCTCGGTTAGGGAACGGAGGACGCCTCGTCCATGAACTTCCTATAGTCACCCCGCATCTCTAGGCGATATTCTATGTCACGGTTATTCGATATTTCCTCAGAGAAGATCCCCAAGTCATGACATCACGAAGATGATTGCCCCAAATCTGCCTTTGGATGCGATACATCTCTTGTCTAATATCTGAATCATTGATCTTGGCCTTTGCTTCGCCCACGCTTGAGATGATCCGCAGCGAGAATTTTGCTTTGGTCAAGTAGGAACGCCTCATATGACTGGAGTAGTAGGCTTCCTTCATCGCTTTTCCTACCGCTTCACGTGGGGAACTCCGTTACGTGGTTGAAGATGTGCTGCCGAACTTGACCTTCAGACGCATACGAAGGTGGTGCCTTCCGTCGAGGAAAAGCCGGAGAGCATCATCCGAACTTCCTTGATCTTGTCATAGTTTTTCTTCTTTTCTAGACTCCCCGAGTCGAAATACGTGGCGTGGGAATGCTTCGGCGATAAGGAGATGAGCGTGCAGTGTTCATCTCTGCGCAAAAAATTCAAATGGAATATGTTGGAAAAAGAATGATGATGATCTAATAAAGCCAATCGACGGTGGCGAGTGAATAACGACTTACTCGGGAAAGTAAGGCACGAGAATATATTCCTTTGTCTTGTTCGCCACGAGGATTCTTTTTAGGTACGAGGCCACGATACGTCGTTCGGCGGGGGAACCCAAGCAGCCGTCACGCATGTAGTAGGGGTCCACTATAGCGATGCCCAGTGTGTTCTCTCTAATGATCTGCATGGCCAGGCTGAGAGAAAACAGACGGACCATGGTATAGTGCAGCGGGTATAGGTGAAACATATTGAAGATGTCGTCGAACCGCAGGAAGAATAGATCCGCAGGGGCATTGTCGACGAAGCCCAAGCCTGGTGGCACCTTAACCACGAATACCGGGTGCGAGCGATCTTTCTCCGATAGAAGGCGTCTCTCTATCATCAGCACGCCGTCATGCACACTCTGCAGTTCCGAACTGGCGAGCTTCCGCAAATTCTTAGGTAGCATGGGCTCACCCGCCACATGAATCCTCCACATAATTCCCTCGGGTCTTGGTGGCCCGTCCCGAAACCTGATCGGATTCGCAGTTGTTGACGCCACCGGCTGGCTCGAGCTGCTAGATTTTCTTTTCCTGCCCTTTTTTCCTTTTGGAGAGCGGCAGCACATAATCTGAGCACCGCCTATGTAGTGTGTCGGGCTTAGAATAAAGGGGTTGGTTGTATCACCTGGCTCAGAAGGCGCAAGCCGGAGGCGTCTCGAGAACCAAGCAGACGCTTGGTGATAGTGGCTTTCTGTGGGGCCACCCGCTAGGTCTTCTTCGTTGCCAAACCGAGTGTTGAAGAAGTGATCATTCCAGTCTTCTGCGTCCTCGGCCGGATCTCGCGCCATGTGCATATCATCAACATGATCATCCGACCCACCGTGGAGGTGACGGCGAGGGTGGTAGGTTTGCCACCGCTTGTCGCCGCACGACAAAGCGGTGTTGTTCGTGGCGTGATGGCCCCGCCCCAAACGGATCATGCTCTTTGGCCATAGCAAGAATAAGCCAAGCAACTTCGAGGACATACGGCTCTTCTTCATCCGCCTGGGGTTGAATGGGAGGTTCAGTCATCGCAGCCCTTAGCACCCGACTAATTTTAACCATGCGCACGCTTATATGGCATCGGCTTTGAGTGGAACGTGGCGCAAGGGTTGAACGATGGTACCTTTGGCAACATCCTCACCGTTGTTCACGTAGCATAAGAGAGTGCAAGGAACATCCGTCTGCGGAAAACACGCACGGCGTCGTCGAGCGAGATGCCATAAGAGTAATAGATGGCATGAAAGGCGTAATTAAAGCAATTTGTTTACCGTGATGGCGCCGAGATCGACTAATGTCGACGACCGCATACGGCGACGGGCGTGCAAGAGACGGAAGGGCTGCTTGATGGCGCGGCCGTCACGGTGTATTCTCCCACCGACGGGTGCTTGAGCTCCGTGCCCGCCACGATGGCGGGGGCACCAACATGTACTCCGTGCCGCGGTGATGGCAGGGAGTCACCAACACTTGCGGCGCCAAGCTAGCGGGCGGAGTCACGAACACGTAGTTCGCCTCGATTCATCGGCCCGCGTTGTTCGAGTGGTCACGACCATGCTTGGAATCGGGCATGGCCCTACTCGACCACCCGCACTCCAGTTCACTATTGACTCCACCAAGGTAGGCAGGAAGGACGTGAGGGTGATTGCCAGGTTGTCTTGGACGATCTGCGGGATCCGCGCCACTTGTGCCTTAAGTTCTTGAACCTCTCGGTTTTCCTCCTCGCTCCTTCCCGACGGCGCCACATGCGTCCTCGGCGGTGGACCAAAATGATCCACCCAATTCTTACCCCCGAGGTCGGCCAGACGGCCAGCCGACGACGGCTTCTTCGTAACCGGCTCTATTTTCTTGGCCCGGTTCATCGCCCTGTTAAAAGGGTTATCCCACCGGGTGGCCGCCGTCGACCCCTGGGATGAGGAACCCTGGGATCCATGACTAGCAACAATTTCCTCCTCCTGCAGAAGAAGTAATAGTGAATCATTTAGATCAGCGATTAGATTGCAATCGTGTTGATCCGCGGTAATTAGATTATACTTACCACAATTTCCTCGAATTCCTTCACCGCAGGATCCGCGGTGAGTTGTTTGGTTTTTGGGTCCACATGGTAACGGGCCCTGATGAAGTTTCGAACCTGCGGGTTCGAATTTAGCAAAGGGTTTTCTATCCCTTGGATCTATACTCTTCGTCCTCCTTATTCCATTTGGCCTCCGGTTCAGTATCCACCAGATCCGAGATGGTGATGACCTATATTCATCGCCGCTGCGACTTTTCCCCGATTACTATTGGCGGGGCTCTTTCGATTCACACCTCTCCTTGAACTCCGGAACTGATCTTGGTGATCTGCGGGTCAATCTTGGATCTCCTCGAGACTTTTGCCTTCTTTATAGATCTTCTTCTTTATCCGGGTTCTCCACCGGTGGCGGTGCTCATCTTTGTGAGGGCGGATTTGTTTACTTTGTTCCCATGATAATTTGTGTTCGATACTTAGCGGGAACTTGTATCTTGTGTGCACTTCTCGAAGAGGAGTGTGCAAGTGGCCATTATCTTTATGCGGAGATTCTCGGTGTTGATCGAGATGGTTGTCGGGTGATCGCCGCCACTTGCCCACCCTTTGACGACAAGGCGGGCTCCAAAGGAATCCTGATGGGCTCACTTGGTAATTTCCTCCCGACCGTGCCGACCGTGTTCGGTCTCGGCTTCTTCTTCTTCTTCTTCTTCTTCTTAGGAGGTTGCTACCACTCCTCGCCTCGCCTCCATCGGTGGTTTCATCGTCCGCCGTTCCTTGGCTTCTTCCTCCGCGTCTTCCATCTCATCATCCTCGCTCTCCGGGGATGGTATTCTTCATCGTCTTCTAGACTTGGGCGCCTCCCGAATGTCAATTGTTTATTCGGAGGTCCGAGTTCTCCTTCATCTTGATGCGCTTAGAACATCCAGCCTCGTTGTCACACATCTTTGCACTAATAAAACAAATAATTGGTTAAATGCACTAAAAATCCGCATGACCTTTGCTAATTTTCTTAAACTAGAGTGCCCGATTCGCCAAAACCGGTTAATCAACATTCCGGCAAAAATCGGGACTCATTTCATACAAGAACCTGCATACACACATAATAAAGTGCTTCATATACAAGCACAAGCACAATTTCAAGGTGCTGTTGTCCCAGCACAGATAGTAGTAGAAGCACAGTAGCACCACAGATAGTAGTAGCCAGAGCAACACTAGGATGGATATAAGGAACAGATAGTAGTAGCAGCACAGATAATAGAAGTAGTAGCAGCTCAAGTAGCATAGAAGTAGTAGTAGCACAAGTAGGGTGTACATATAATATGTGGATGTTCCAGACTAAGAAGAAGAGCAAGCACAACAATGACAACAACAAGCAGAGCAAGCACAACACAGCAAGCATATTGCTGTCATTTGTATTATTTCAGTGGGAGAAAACAGTGGATTCACCAGGCTATTATTTGGATGAAATATGCAAAGACCATATTTCTATCAGTATTAGCTCAGTAATCTCAAAACATTATGTACCAAACTTATGTTTTCTGAAAGAAAGAAATTGTAGAGCAACTGAATGTGTACATCAAACATATCTTAATAAGTACTGACTGCCCAATATGCTTTTTTTCTAGAAGCTGGTTTAGAAGTACTAACTTCCCAATATGCATTTTTTTTTACAAAACACCAACTTTCGACAAAGTGCACAACATTAGTATGATTGATAAGCAGCTAGCATATGAGCCTGCTTGACCACACCATGACACTTCCTCTGCCCCCAGTGTTGTGTGATTATTTACAGCAATGTTGATCCATGAAATTTAACAGAAAGATGGGCATTTAAGAAATAACCCAGCACAAACATTGTAATATCCATTGATGCTAGTTGAGATCTAATGTTAGATGCTAGTTAAGAAACAACCCAGCACAAACTCTTGCTTGAACTTTTGCTATGAATACATACAGAAACCAGCTAAGCTAGTAATTAAGGCAAGATTTTCACAAGAGTTTAGTACTCAGATTTTTTACAACTTGAATCTTGCTACTTGCTTAAGTATAAAAGTACTGAAGCAAGAAAGACTAACACTACTTTCTAAACCTACTACTACCAAAACACACCATCCATTTCTAGCAAAGCTACTACTACGGACCTCGGTAATGTAAGACCAAAGACCAGCAGGACCTCCTTTTTTACTGTTTTTCATTAACTAACATGCTACCAGTTGGTGTATGCCACACAGGCATAATGTCCATCTTAGAAGCATCCACACAGGCAAGCATACAATCATGCAGAAATAAAAATTCAAAATAATGTTCATCTCAGAATAACTTATCTAGGGGCTAAGACAACTAGGAAAGGAAGTTGCTTGCAGTGTAATCCATGCAACCATGAACCATGAAGAAAAAACCACTGTTATGATTTCATACTACCTAAGAACATTTCCTAACTCTGAATCCTAACTCTGAACCACTACTCTGAACAACCATAATGTCCATCTTAGAAGCATCCACACAGGCAAGCATACAATCATACTACCTAAGAACATTTCCTAACTCTGAATCCTAACTCTGAACCACTACTTTGAACAACCATAAACCATGCAACCATTTCCTAACTGAATTTCCAAATCTGAATTTCCTACTCTAAATTTCCTAATCTAAATTTCCTAACTGATTAACATTTCCTAATCTGAATTTCCTAATCTCAACATTTCCTAACTGAATTTCCTAAGAACATTTCCTACTCTGAGCATTTCCTAACTGAACCCTACTCTGAATCCTAAGAAAATCTGAAAATTTCCTACTCTGAATCCTAAGAACCCTAACTGAACCCTAACTTTGAACCCTTATTCTGAATCCTACTCTGAATCCCCTAAGTGAATGGATGCAACGAGAGGGGAGAGAGGGGGAGAGGGGAGAGGGTGATTGTCACCTCCGAGACAAGGACGACGATGAGCACGCGGACGATGAGGGCCTTCTCCTTCACGGACTGCGCGGCGACTGCGACCTCCTCCTCCGAGAAACGAGCGCGACCCCCTCCTCTTGGTGTGGCGACTGCGACCTCCTCCTCCTGGGATGCGGTGGCGGCGGATTGGCAGCGGCACGGGCCTGCTCCTCCAAGGCAGCGCGGCGGTGGCGGCGGCGGTGGCGGTGCGGCCTCAAGAGCAGATTGTGGATGCAGCCGTGCGTGTGGTGTCTGTGAGATGGAGCGGCGCAGTTGACTAGTCCAACCCACACACGCGTAGTGTGGGTTGGACTATCAGATAAGAGGACGACCGTCCCACTAGTTAACACTAGTACTGTCTTACCCCACTGGTTTTGCCCTTAGCTCTATTCTAAACCATGAGCACCCAGGTTCGAATCCTGGTGCTCCACTTTTTTATTTTTACTTTAAAAATACTTTAAAATGTTCCAAAAAATTCCCAAAAGTGGTGATACATGCCATACAAATTTTGTTTTGTTTTTAAAATACTTTTAAATATTCCAAAAATGCCCAAAAGTGATAATATATGTCATAAAAGTTTTACAAATATGATTGAAAGTATAACTAAATTTCATAATAATTTGTCCATGAATATTACAATCTTTTTCGACCACGCGTTTTACAATATTTTTTAAGCTAGCGTTTTACAATATTTTTTCCCTTCTTTGTCGCGGTTGAATAATTTAGCCCCGGCACTTTAATGTTTCTTCTTTCGAACGGGCTACCTTTTTTGGGTAGGGTTGTCCTTTTTCTTCTTGTGATGTATGTTGCTGCATCGTAGTCGTCGTCATCTTCAATCTTTGGATCGCCGTCTTTGGTGAAGTCTTGCTCGTTGGCGACTCCATCCATTCCGATGATGTTTCTTTTTCCTCCTCACGACAACACGGCTAGGATTTGTCGGGTCGGTAATGAAAAACATTGGTCCACTTTGGTAGCCAGCACACGGTTCATTTTTCGCGCCACGTTTGCACCGGCCTTGGATTTGGCTACGGGTATAACCATGGTTGTGAAATACCGGTCTTCTCTTTCGACGCTCTTTGCCCATCGACACGGAACATCGCACCTTTTCTCCATGAGTCGAGCTCCCAGATCTCCTCGATTCTTCCGTACAATCTTTCCTTCACGTTGTCATCGGTGTAGAATTCCGATGTTACGCCTGAGTTCTGATAATCACACTTGTTGTCCTTTTCCTCCGTGTAGAATGTGTAGCCGTTGATATCATACGCCTGATAGGTCACCAGGTTTTGCATCGGTCCCTGCGATAAGGTGAATATGATCTTTTCCATGTCAAAAGAATGCGAGCGCGGGGGATTATCAAGGAGCGTCTGCCTAAACCAACGCGTAAAATATGAGTTGTGCTCTTTGATTATTTCTCCTCGTCCTCTGTATGCCCGTCCTTTGCATTTCTTCTCGATTAACCTTTTGTGCTGTATCCAAGGATCGACCAGTTCTAAATGTCAGAGCGACGAGGTTTGCTCGATCAAAGTCTGCGCGTCGAAAATCGAAGTCTGCATGCAGTATGCGACGACCCTCTCGGTGACCAGATCCGTCGATCTTGCCAAGGTGTCTGTTGACGGGAAGACCGACAGGGTTCTCGATGTTTAGATAATTCGTGCAGAAAGAGATGCACTCTTCGGCCAGAAAGCCCTTGGCTATGCTTCCATCTGGACGGGACCTGTTGCGAACGTATCCTTTCATGTGTCCGTTCATCCTTTCGAACGCCATCTTGCTGCGGAGGAACATCGGCACGAGTTGTACGATGTCCTCCACGATATGGACCAACAGATGCACCATAATGTCGAAGAATGCGGGTGGGAAGTAGACCTCAAGCTCACATAGTATCACCACGATCTCCTCCTGTAGCCTTCCGAGCCGATTCAAGCCAATCGACTTCCTAGAGATGACGTCGAAAAACTTGCATAGGCCAAATAACGTTTCACGGACGTGCTCGTCCATTATCCCTCTTAGTGCGACTGAAAGTACCTGCGTCATTAGCACGTCACAGTCGTGAGACTTCATGCCACTGAACCTCTGCTTCGCCTCGTCTAGGTATCTGCTTATCTTGCCCGCGTAGCCGTAAGGAAATTTGACTCCTAGAAGGCACTTGAAAAACTGTTTGATCTCATCCTGGCTTAGAGTGAAGCAAGAAGGAGGCGTAATATTCGTTTCTTGAACTTTTTACCCTTCCGACGACCTTGTGTCGTCTCCGACTCATGATCATCGTCATCTTCCCGATCATTAGGAGTAGTCGCCCTCCGTGAAGCTCCTTCCGGATACCCAAGCATATCAGTCGTGCCTTGCTTCGACCATCTTCGTCCTATCCGCATGTTGATTATGGTGGCGACCGACTCGCACACGTTTTCATGATATGCATGATGTCGAGGCTATGAGGCGCATGGAGAAACTTCCAAGATGGCAACTCGTAAAACATACCTTGTTTTCCATACCTTCATCAGCGGCTTGTCTTGTTGCTGCCTCTTTCGCTTCTTTCCAGGCTTAGGACAATCTTTCCAGTTTTTCAGCAACTCTTCCACTTCTTCGTTGCTCCTACGCTCTGGAATTCCTCGGGTCTCTGATTTGCCATCGAATAGGTCTCCACGTTTTCTCCATGGATCATTCTTGCCGAGCCACCTCCGGTGCGCCATGAACACGGTTTTAGATGACCCTGGATCTTTCTCTAGTTGGAGATAGCTTGTGTTATCCATGCACCTAACGCATGCGCAGAATCCTTGGATAACCTGCCCCGAGATATACCCGCAACCTGGATAGTCTTGCACCGTAGTGACCAACGCGGCTCTCATAGTGAAATAATCTTGTGCGACGGCGTCGTAAGTATTGGCTCCAGATTCCCATAATGTGGCTAGCTCCTCTTTCAACAGCCTGAGATCTGATTGATGTCGGTACCAGTTGTTTCGCCCTTGAATTAGCATACTCATTTGTATGTACTTCTTCTTCATGCACAACCATGGAGGAGGTTGTACATCCATACAAACACAGGCCAAGTCTATGTGCGTCTGCTACCGAACGGATTGAGTCCATCGGTGCTCGCACCAAGCCTGATGTTCCTCGAATCTCCACCGAATTCTGGGAATTCGAGGTCCAATGCTTTCCACTGGCTAGCATCTGAAGGGTGCGTCAGCAGCTCATCCTTTTCGGGGTCATCATCATCTCCTGGCTTCTTCCTTTCCGCATGCCATCGCATGAGCTTCGCTTCCTTAGGGTCCGTGAAATAGCGCTGCAGACGAGGAGTGATAGGAAAGTACCATACCACTTTTCGAGGTGCTTTCTTCCCTTTCTTGTATCGACTCACGCCGCACACCGGACATGTGGTTTTCTCCGCGTCCTCGCCCCGATAAATGATGCAATCGTTGATGCATACGTGATATCTAACGTGCGGTAGATCGAGAGGACAGACGATTTTCTTGGCATCCTCGATACTAGTTGGACATGTGTTCCCCTCCGGGAGACGATCGTGCCAGAATGCCATCATATCGTCGAAGCTTGCGTTGCTCAATTTGTGCTTTGCCTTCATCTCCATAGCCTTGAGCGTTACATTCAACCGGGTATCATCGGGCCTGCATCCTTCATACAATGGAGTAACCGCATCTTTCTCAAGTTGCGCAAGCTTGGCTTTCTCTCTAGCGGCAGCCCTGGTGTTACTCATCTGCTTGAGAAGCAGCTCTTGCACATAAGGGTCCCGCACCCAGCCTGACGTTGTTCCATCGTCGTCTGCTCCTCCGGCATCTAGATCATCATCATCCCGGTCTGCTTCCGCACCTTCACCATCTCCAGGAGGCTCTTCATCATCTCGCCCGTTCTCTTCGTGATGATGATCATCGTCATGTTGGCCACCTTCAACATCTCCATCATCTACGTCATCGCTTATCCAACGAGTGTATCCATCCATGAAACCATGGCGGAGCAGGTGCGCCTGCAGATTCCCGAAATCTGGGTCGATCACCCAGTTGAGTTTGCATCTTCTGCACGGACATCTTATATCTGTCTTGTTATTTCGTATCATGTCGGGTAGTCGCACATTTCAAAAATCTAGCCACAATGCCTTCGCTCATTATGCGGACCATTTTTGCTTACGGTGTACACGGTACAATTTTGAAGTCTATTAGAACCACATAATGAATGCATGTATGCAATGGTCGATAGAAAATTTCGCATGACCTATCACGAAATTAGGACCTTTATGAATGCCAAAGTCTTGCCAAAATGGAAATGAATCAACATTTTGGCAAAAAAAATGGCAGCTTGTTCACATACAAACACAAGAGAGAGAGATAGACCAATCCATACACACATGAACATATCATTATCCTCTCCATACGCACATGCATGAGCATCATCGATACTCTTTATATACACACACATATGACCATCCTCTCCACATACACACATCATGAGCATAGATCATCTACATACATATGAGCACATCATCCATATACACATGAACACATCCTTACATGGACAACTTACCGAGATGAGAGACCGATCGAGAAAAGATGGAAAGGAGAGGTACAGCGTCGACCAGGAGAAGGAGATGAGAGACCGAGACCTCCTCTATTACTTATGTAACATCCAAAGCAAGTTTTACATGCTAAAATGGTGGATGGGTGGAGAAATTGAGGTGGGAAGGAGAAGATCCCGACTAGATCTAAGGAGGAAGAAGAAGGGGAAAGTGAAGTGTGGGGTGGTGGATGTGTGGTCACACAGGTGCACCTAAAGTGCTGTCCTAAAAAAATCGACACATCCGTGGCGCACACGGCCTAGTGCGCCACAGGGTGAGTAACATCTGTGGCGCACCATGCCATGTGCGCCATGATGATCTACTCCTGTGGCGCACTAGGCCGAGTGCGCCATGATGTGGCCGTTCAACAGAGGGGGCGGCGTGGCAGGCGCACCCCCCATGTGCGCCACAGATGACACTAATGTGGCGCCCCGCAAAACCACTACTAGAAAATCGCGCTGATTTTGTGCATTGCATCATCATGACATCATCATGCATCCGTTTGATAAAAACTATTTTTACAAAGGTCTATTTTGTTTTTGCAAACACTCCCGTCCTAATTCCAAATCAAACTTCGGTTGTCCAGATATTTTGTTTTGACTAAATGATTTACAAAGGCTCTTTAAAATAATGTGTAAAGAAAACCGAAAATAAATATCTAGTCCCATATTCGGACCACCTAAATCTATTCCTACCTAGTCCTAATCTACCCAGCCCTCTCCACATCATCCCCACCAATCCCCTCCCTCCACCTCACCTTTCCCTCCACCTCATCACACCCACCGCCACCTCACCAATCCCCTTCTTTTCCCCTCTCCCTTACACCCCGGCCCCACCTCCTGCATCCGGTCCCACCCCTGACCCTCCTCTCTCTCCGCCCCCACACCCACACACCCCACCCACGCCCCTCTCTCCCTCACCGACCGCCTGGTCCCACCCAGGCGGGCCCCTAACCCCACTTTCCCCACCCACGCCTGCCTCCTTCCTCTCCTCTCCTCCTCGCTCCCTCTTCGAGCCCGCCACCGGCCGCCCTCGCCTCGTCGCCGGCTCCTCCTCCCCGCGCTCGCCGCCCCTCCCCCGCTCGCCCCGCACCTCTCCTCCTCTCCCCTCCGCTCTGCTCGCAGCCGCCGACGGCCTCGCCACCGCCCTCTGCTCCTCGGCCCGCCCAGCCCCTGGCGCTCCTTCCGCCTCTCCTCTCCACCGAGCTCCTCCCCGATGCTCATCTCCCTCCGGCCGCCGGGCTCCTCTCCACCCCGCCACCGCGCCGAAGCTTCACCACCGCTGGCCTCGCCGCCTCCACCGGACGCCGCCTTGTGCTGCCACCGCCACGCCCTCCTCTGCGACCGCCTTCCTTCGGTCATCACCGCCACTTGGCCCGCCGCTCACTTTGCATCCACCGAGCCGTCGTGCCGCCCCTCGTCTGCCGCGTCCCGTCGGCGCCTCGCCACCGCGAGCAACCTCCCCTCTGCGGCCACCCGACCCGAAGCTGCCACCGCTGGGAGCCTCCGTCTGCCCGCGTTGCCCTCTCCCCGAGCTCGTCTCCTTCCTCGCCATCGCCCGTCCTTGAGCTCGGCCCGCCTCCGAGCCCGGCTGCCCACGCCACCGTGGCCGTTCCCGGCGCCCTTCTCCGCGGCCATGACCTCCTCCCGAGCCGACCCAGCTCGACCTCGCTGGTCCGTCCGCAGCCCGCCGCCCGGCCTCCTCCGGGACCGCACCACATGGTCGGCCCAACCACCGCGCTGGCCCCTACCGCCTCTGCCCGACCTCCTCGCTGCCGTGGCCCGCCTCGCCGCCGTCGCCCCCACCGGTCCTGCGCCTCCTCGGTCTCACACGCCTTTGAGTCTTCTCCTGTTTGTTGACCAGGTCCTCGCCCCGAGCCGTTCTCGGGATGTTTGTCCGTGCTTGATCCGAGAGGACCACCGAGAACCCGTGATTCAAGACCGTGCGAACCCAGTGGCAAGTATGAACCCCCGACAAGATCTCCATCACGGAACTCCGATGCCTTAGACACAGGGCATTGAGGATGCCGTCATGGACCCGGAAGAATCCCCGGACCCCAAGACCGACATCGTCACCCGAGAACTCTGACAAGGACGCCAAGCTCGTCGGAATCCCAGACGCCAAGATCTCCTTCATAGATGTGGATCCGATGCCCCGTTCACGGAGTCCGAAGACCGATACCGCCGAACCCGAGCGCCAAGGTCGCCTTCCCGGACCCCTGAAGATCGATCCGCGCGGGACTGAACACGAAGAACGCCAAGATCGCCGACGCGGATCGCAAGTTCTTCGCCCGAATGCCAAGACCGACTCGACGGCGCGACCGACAAGATCTCATAGCGACAAGTTCTCCTTCCGGAAGCATTGGCGTGCGTGCGACAAGATCTACTTCCGGATCCAAGACCCTGTACCCGATCCACTCAAGTTCGCCATCGCCGAAGATCACTTGGCACCCAAGTTCTCCATCTTGTATTCGAACCTCGTCCCCGTCGAACCCTGAGACCAACCCCGAACCCCTCGGAGCCCAAGTTCGTCGAGACCCCTAATGTGTGACCCTGATCCGAGCCTCTATTTTATAAATGCCATCTATATAAATTTTTGCATATTAATTGTTCATCTCGCATACATATCATGTGGTTTGGGGGCATTATGTCGATTCATCTTATAATTAAATATGGGGCCCATATGCGGGCAAATCTAGTCTTATATTGGCCTCATTTAAATTTGTGTAGCGAACCGGTGCTATCTTTTGCCATGTTAAGACAACAATTAAATTGTGGGGTAGCTAAACAACTTGAACCTATTAATTAATTATCGGGACCCCGGTTCCGCTTAATATTGCCCAATTGCACCGCATATTTACCATGCCATGCATCATACATGCATCATGCATGATCTTTTGCCGTAGTATTAAATATTGCATCCGGTGTTTATTCTAGTGTTTTGCTTCTTCGCGGATAAGGCCGTGGAGTTGATGCGAGTGTCGACCCGATCGTCGGTTGAACCTTCGACAATGTTTTTCAGGCGAGCATCTCCCCCTTTCTACCTATCTTACTTTTATAGTATTTATTCCCTCCTGTTGATCTACTACTATCTGCGTTGCGATGCTCTAGTTTTCGTACTCGTGATATCCCTTGCAGCCTTATATTGCCTTGGTCACCTCCTATTACCTGTTTTTTGGTAGATAGTTGGACCTGCGCGTCGTAGTCGCTTGCTCAAGTCATTGCGTGTCGTCGAGTTCCACGATTGTTGGAGTATTGCCGTGTGTTTATTGTTGGAGATGATCAAGACTTTAATTACTTGTTTAACAACTAAAATTGAAGTAGGTAAGCGAGGCACAGTGGGCAATAGATGTTATTTGGTTGTTAACCGTCCACTTGTGTCCAGGACCCCGAGTACTTGATACTGTCCTTGAATATTCGCTATCCACATCCGGAGGATTATGGGACCCGAGCGAGCTTGATTCAGTCTTATTTCTTGGGGCCACAAACTAGTTTGAGATTTTATTTACTATCCTGTACTTATGCCATGCTTCTCGCTTTATTACGATTGTGAGAGAGCACTGTATCTGTTAGGATCGGGACACGTTTTGTCCGGTGTAGACAAGCCCGGTTTGGGTTCCCGATCGTTCACGACCGTCCACCCAAACCTTGGGTCCGTCTCGAGTCACTAACCGCTATGGTGTACTCAATGGGGTGGCCCCCTGAAATATTTCTGAATCCTGTGATTGCTTTGTCGTGAAGGCCTCGTTGGGTTTTGATTTGGTTTTTCCGAGGTTGATCGAGTGTGTGTTGCTATTTGTGCACCCCTGCAGGGTAAAACTTTCTGAAAGTCGTGTCCGCGGTTATGGACGACTTGGAGCACAGTATCTCGATCATAGACAACTATAACTAAAGTAGTGCTATAAATTTGACTTTATAATGACTAGTAATCAGCTTCACTATAATGGAATGGCTAAATAAAACTGCCAACAATTGCTTGTTTGGATTGTCGCTTGCTACCATTGTACCTGACTAGTAAGTATTGCAACTGTAACGGAATGGCTAAAAACAAGTGCCAACAACTGCTGGGTTTTTGGGATATCTCATGCTAATTGTATCTGACTAGTAAGTGTCGCAACTACAACGGAATGGTTAAATAAAAGTGCCCACTGCTTATTTTATCAGGATGACTATCTATACTTGACTAGTAATTGCTGCAACGATAACTGAATAAATAAAACTGCCAACTGTGTGAGTTCCTCGGTTGACTTCCTCGTTTGGTCTCGAGGGGGAAACACCAGGATGGGTATGTTTGGTGGTAGTATCAGGTTGGTTCCGAATAGGTCTTTCTTATCCCTCTCTGATCGCCGACAGTTGTACCGAGTCTCTATAGGTTGTTTAGTGCATGCACGCCGCTTGATCCACCATACCTATGTAGGCGAGGGCAATGAATCTAGCCTCGCTGCTTGGCCTCGATCTTGACCGCTCCTCTTTTTCTTTTGCCTTGTCGGCACCCCTTTGTTTAAGCAGTTTGAGATCGACGTCGTTAGCAGGGTTACCCTTCCGGCTTGGCCTGGGCAGGGTTATGGACGCCATTGGTTATTCTTCAGGGCTCTTAGCCCCATTTGCCTCTTGTCCGTAGCTGGACGCTCTATCATTTTCAAGGTGATTTGGATCTTTGTTCTGTATATCTGTATTATTGACTCATTGAGTCGCTGTTGTATATATATTTGTTCTGTGGGTCCCATCGAGGACTGTTGTGTAATGTTATTACTTCGTTTTCCACCCGCACGAAAGTGCCTGGTGGGCACCTTTGAATCGTTTCTATGGTCTCATGAGAATCGCTGAAACTTGCATAGGTCGATTCGAGGGTGTTACAGAGTGGTATCGAGCTCGGCGATGCGATACCCCACAAGTCCAGCCTGTAGGATAACCTAGCTAACGGCCGAAGTAGAGTGTCAAAACTATTTTTGCAAAATCGGTTGGATAGTTCTGATTAGGTCTAATTTTACTCCTTACCCCTTTGATGCTCTCCTCTCACCTCTACGCATTTTGAATCCGCTCTCTTCTCTCTCTTCGAGTCCAGGATTTCTCGTGGTTGGGTTCCATCGTACCTTCAGGGTTTCACTTCCTCTTTTGGTAACGGTGTTGCTACATCTGGTCTTCATGCTATCCGAGGAATCCTTCGTCTGGTGGACTTCTCTTTGTTCCTTCTCGTGCCTTCCGGTGTTTTCCGACGCGACGACATCATCTACGCCAGATCCGATGCAGAGTCTGCATCACTCCTTTGTTTCTGAACCTCGACTGTCGAGATCTTCAGTCTGACTCCGAGAATGGTTGCACGCTTTCTACTAATGGTGCGGAGTAATAGTTTGGGTGCGTGATGGATTGGCCCCCATGCCGACTACTGACACTATTCGCTTGTGTACATTGAAGTGGATGAGGATGCATCGATTCTCGCTTTCTATCGAAGATAGAGGTGTCTTTACTTGTTGATACCTCTACCTTCGACCTTTTGTTCCCGGAGTGTTCCCTCGACGATCACGGACAACGACCTCTTGTTAGTGGTGTCGCAAGGATCTACACGACGCGAGAAGATTCAGATCGCCGGCCTTCTCGAGGGCGAGATCCATTGTTAGTGGTGTCGAATTGTGGCGCCCCGCAAAACCACTACTAGAAAATCGCGTTGATTTTGTGCATTGCATCATCATGACATCATCATGCATCCGTTTGATAAAAACTATTTTTACAAAGGTCTATTTTGTTTTTGCAAACACCCCCGTCCTAATTCCAAATCAAACTTCGGTTGTCCAGATATTTTGTTTTGACTAAATGATTTACAAAGGCACTTTAAAATAATGTGTAAAGAAAACCGAAAATAAATATCTACTCCCAAATTCGGACCACCTAAATCTATTCCTACCTAGTCCTAATCTACCCAGCCCTCTCCACATCATCCCCACCAATCCCCTCCCTCCACCTCACCTTTCCCTCCACCTCATCACACCCACCGCCACCTCACCAATCCCCTTCTTTTCCCCTCTCCCTTACACCCCGGCCCCACCTCCTGCATCCGGTCCCACCCCGCAGCCTCACTCTCTCTCCGCCCCACACCCACACAACCCCCTACCCCTCTCTCTCTCCTCACCGACACTGGTCCCACCTGGCCCCGCCTAACCCCACTTTCCCCACCCACGCGCCCCGTCTCCTTCCTCTCCCTCTCCCTCCTCGCTCCCTCTCCGAGCCCTCCACCGTCCGCCGCTCCGCCTGCATCCACCGAGCCCCGTGCCGTCCCTCTGGCCCCGTCCTGCCGCGTCCCCGTCGGCGCAGCCTCCGGCCACCGCGAGCAACCTCCCCCTCTGCCGGCGTCACCCGACCCCGAGCTCTGCCGCCGCTTCCGCGGAGCCTCCGTCTGCCGCCTCTCCCCGAGCTCGTCTCCTCCTCGCCTCGCCATCGCCTGGCCCTTCAGCCCTTGGCCCGGAGCCGACCCGTGCCCACGCCACCGTTCCCGGCGCCCTTCTCCGCGGCCATGACCTCCTCCCGAGCCGACCCAGCTCGACCTCGCGCGGGTCCGTCCTCGCAGGCCCCGCCTCGCCGGCCTCCTCCTGGGACCGCACCACCGCGGGTCGGCCCTATTGGAATTATGCCCTAGAGGCAATAATAAAGATGTTATTATTATAATTCTTGTTCATGACAAAGTTTATATTCCATGCTAGAATTGTATTAAGCGGAAACTTTAATACTTGTGTGGTTTGTGAACAACACCGTGTCCCTAGTACGCCTCTATGGACTAGTTCATTGATCAATGATGGTTAAGGTTTCCTAACCATAGACATGAGTTGTCAATTGATAATGAGATCATATCATTGGGAGAATGATATGGTGGATAGACCCAAACAAAGCAGAGCAATTAGATCGTGTCATCGTGTTCGTCTTTGCGAAGCTTTTCCTATGTCAAATATTGTATTCCTTAGACCATGAGATAATGCAACTCCCTGGTATCGGAAGAAAGCTTTGAGGTCATCAAACGTCATCCTATGAGAGGGTGATCATAAAGGTGTCTCTCAGGTGATCGGAAAGTATCTGTTGGGTTGTATGTATCGAGATGGAATTTGTCCCTCCCAAGTCGGAGAGATATACTTCGGGCCCACTCGGTAATCGATATCAACACCGCTTGCAAGCATGTGGTTAAGGAGTTAATCACAAAGTGATATCAGATTACGGAACGAGTAAAGTACTTGCTGTGAACGAGATTGAACTAGGTATGACGATACCGACGATCGAATCTCGAGCAAGTAAAATATCGCGAGACGAAGGGAATATATATATGGGATTGATTGAATCGGCATCGTGGTTCATCCGATATGATCATCGATGAATGTGTGAGTCAATATGGGTGCCTGCAGACCCGCTGTTAATTATTGATAGAAGATCATGTCTCGCATATTCTCGAACCAGGGTCACACACTTAACGTGTCTCGCTAGGATAGATTGGATAATTGGTTTATGAATTTTTGTTCGAGTCTCGGATGGGATCCGGGATATCACGAGAGGTTCGGAATGGTCCGGAAAATAAGATTCATATAAGGCAAAGGCAGTTTTGGAGTTGAATTGTTAGGGTTAATCGGTATTGTCCGGAAGCTTCTAGAACCTTCGGAAGGGGACCAACGTGGCCCCACCTTCCGGGAGGGCATGGGCCTATGAGGGAGTGTCCTGGCGCATTGGGCCGGGGCACAAGGCCCCATAGGGCCCAGCCGATCCTAGATAAGTTTAAACTCGTTTAAACTAGAGATAGGATTTCTAGATAAGGAGAGTTTAAATCGTTTAAACTAGAGATAGGATTTCTAGATAAGGGAGAGTTTAAATCGTTTAAACTAGAGATAGGATTTCTAGATAAGGAGAGTTTAAATTGTTTAAACTAGAGATAGGCTTGGAGGAGGGCAAGGGGCTGGCCGCCTCTATATATAGAGGGGCGCCTCCCCACACACACCTTCCTCCAAGCCCTAGCTGCCTTGCTACCTTCCTCTCCCCTCCCGATTGTTTGTAGGCGAAGCCCTGCAGAAATTCTCCACCATATACACCACTTTTGCCGTCTTGTAGATCCAATCTATCTCCACCATACTCGCTGGTCCGAGGAAGGAGGAGACGTCGAGGTGCTGCACGTGCATCTCACGGAGGCACCGCCACTTGTGGTGCTAGATCGGATCGGATCGCGAGGAGGAGAAGCGAGTACGACTACATCACCCACGCCCGTTTAACGCGTTCCGGCTTGAATCTTCAAGGGTATGAAGATCTAATCCAATCTCTCTCGTTGTTTGCATCTCCTAGATTAGATCTTGGCTTTCCTCTGTTCGCTCCGTAGAAAATTTTGATTTACTATGCCGCAAACCCTTCAAAGGTATCGAGCTAGATCTATGCGTAGATGTGTTTCACGAGTAGAACGCAACATGGTTATTGCGGCGTTGATGTTTTCTGTTGCAAGCCTCTTGTTTGTGTTCTTCTTATGACGCAGATAGTGAGATTGAAGCGGTCCAGGCCAACCTTACGCGACGCCGTCATGAGACCGGCTCCGCACTTGACGCGTGTGGCTTGTACCACACATGCGGCTGGTGGATGTCGGTTTCTCTCACTATAGTTGTCATGGGATTAACACGGAGTTTGGCAACCATAATATCACCGTTGTGGCTTTCCGTAGTAAGAATCGTTCTTAGCATCTACTCCCATAAGCCACGTAAAACATGCAACGACAAAGTAGAGGCGTCTAACTTGTTTTTGCAGGAGTGTTTTACGTGATATGGTATGGCCCAAGATGTGATGTGTATATTGTCGATGATCATGTTTTGTAATGTTTCACGACTTGCATGTCGATGAGTACACAACCCAGGAGCCATATGGTTGTCTTTATAATTGTGTATGACCTGAGTCAACTTCTTATACGCCATGTAATAGCTTTACTTTATCGCTAAGTAGTTAGCAATAGTTGTAGTTGCTATTCGTGGTGGAGGCAATCATGGTGGAGTGATGGAGATCATGCCAGAACGCACAAGATGGAGATCATTGTGCGAAGATTGGCTATACCATGTCACATAAAGTTATATGCATGTGATGTTTATCCTTTATGTATCTTATTATGCTTAGATCGCGATGATAGCATTATAAGATGATTCCTCACTTAAAGATCAAGATAAAACTGTGTTATCCCAAGTTTGCACTGCGAAAGTTCGTGTCCAAGCATCACGTGATGATCGGGTGCTATAGACTCTACGCTCACATACAACGGGTGCAAGCCCGTTTTGCACACGCGGAAATACTTGGGTCTAGCTTGACGAGCCTAGCATGTACAGACATGGCCTCGGAACACAAGAACCGAAAGGTTAAGCATGAGTCATATGAATGATATGATCGACACTTTGTTGTCCACCATTGAAACCACATCTCTTCTCGTGATGATCGGATTAGGTGTGGTGAATTTGGATCGTGTTCACTAAACAACTTGAGGGATGTTGAATTTAGTGGGAGTTCATCTAGTAATTTGATTAAGTTGAACTATTTATCATGAACATAGTCTAAATTGTACTTGCAAATACCGTAGATCCAATGGCCAGGTCCAACTTTAACTTCAACGTTTTTGCTGAGATAGAAAAAGCTTAGAAACAATGGGTCTAACTTCACCAAATGGTTCCGCATTCTGAGAATCATTCTCGCTGGCGGACAAAAGGACTATGTCCTTGAGAAAGCGCTAGGTGACGCCTCATAGATGCGGTGATGAAAAAGTTGTTTATCGGGGCGCAAGGATGATTATGATTTGATTAAGATCGCCATGTTGTATGCTATGGAATCAGATCTTCAAAATCGCTTTTGAGGAGTTCCCGCCCTTTGAGATTCTCGAGGAGCTGAAAAACATGTTTGACTCAAGCCCGCTCGAGAGATATGAGATCTCTAAGAAATTCTTTAACTACAAGATGGAGGAAGGAAGGTCATAGTGAGCACGCCATTAAGATGTCGGGCTACACTCAACGCCTTGAGCAAGCGGACTGCAAGATTCGGAGGAGCTCAAGATTGACACTCCTAGCTACAAAAGTTTTGTAGTTGATCACAATCATATTGGTTCCACCGATATGATCACTAAGCTCTTTGCTAAGATGAAAGTAGCGAGGTGAACATCAAAAGAATAATCATGTGTTGATGGTCAACAATCCCCCACCTTTAAGAAAGGTAAGGAGCAAGGAAGCCCTTCAAGAAAGGCGGCGCAAGCGTTGCCCTGTTGAGAAGAAGCTCAAGTCCGGTCCCAAGCCGGACCTCGAGTGCTTCTATTGCAAGGACAAGGGTCATCGAAGCGAATCCGAAGTACTTAGCGACAAAAAGGTGGCACCATCAAAGGTATATTTGATATACATGTTATTGATGTTTTCCTTACTAGCCCTCGTTGTAGTGCCCGGTATTTGATACCGGTTCGATTGCTAATATTTGTAACTCAAACAGAGCTACGGAATAGCGGCGGCTTGAGGGATGAGGTGACGATGCGCTGGCAACGGATCAAGAGTTGATGTGATGGCCGGCACGCTCTCCTTAGTTTTACCTTCGGGATTAGTTTTAAACCTTAATAAATGTTATTATGTGCCTGCGTTGAGCATGAACATTATTTCCGGATCATATTTATTGCAAGACGGTTATTCATTTAAATCGGAGAATAATGGTTGTTCTATTTATATGAGTAACATCTTTTATGGTCATGCACCTCTTGTGAATGGTTTATTTCTTCTAAATCTCGAAAGGGATGAAACACACATCCATAACATTGAGGCTAAGAGATGCAAAGTAGATAGTGATAATACTACTTATTTGTGGCACTGTCGTCTAGGTCATATTGGTGTAAAGCGCATGAAGAAACTCCATTCTGATGGACTTTTGGAGTCTCTTGATTTTGAATCATTTGACACATGTGAACCATGCCTCATGGGCAAGATGATCAAAACCCCGTTCTCCGGTATGATGGAGCGAGCAACGGACTTGTTGGAAATCATACATACCGATGTATGCGGACCGATGAGTGTTTCGACACGCGGTGGATATCGCTATTTTCTCACTTTTACCGATGACTTAAGTAGATATGGGTATATCTATTTAATGAAACATAAATCTGAAACGTTTGAAAAGTTCAAAGAATTTCAGAATGAAGTGGAGAACCATCGTAATGAAAGATTAAGTTTCTACGATCCGATCGTGGAGGTGAATATTTGAGTTATGATTTTCTCACGCATCTTAAAGCAAGTGGAATCGTTTGAACTCACGCCACCCGAACACCACCAAGCAATGGTGTGTCCGAGCGGAATCGAACCCTATTAGATATGGTCCGATCAATGATGTCTCTTCTGATTTGCCGTTATCATTTTGGGGTTATGCATTAGAAACCGCTGCATTCACTTTAAATAGGGCTCCATCTAAATCCGTTGAGACGACACCGTATGAACTGTGGTTTGGTGCTAAACCTAAGTTGTCGCTTTCTTAAAGTTTGGGGATGCGGCTTCGTCAAGAAGTTGATGCTTGACAATCTCGAACCCAAAGGAGAAATGCGTCTTCATAGGATACCCTAAGGAAACCATTGGGATACCTTCTATCAGAACCAAGGCAAAGTGTTTGTCGAAGAACGGTTCCTTTCTTGAGAAGGAGTTTCTCTCGAAAGAAGTGAGTGGGAGGAAAGTAGAGCTAGACGAGGTTATTGAACCTTCTCTTGAATTGAGAGTAGCGCAAGACCTGAAATTGTTCTAGTGCACCGCACCAACAATAGAGGAAGCTAATGACAAGGATCATGAAGCTTGGACGATGTCAAGCATCTTGAACGTCGCAGGTCGACAAGGTCGCGTGCCCCTCCTGAGTGGTACGGCAACCCTGTCTTGCTCGTCTTGTTAGTAGAAGACAGTGAACCTACGAACTATGAGGAAGCGATGATGAGCCCAGACTCTGAGAAATGGCTGGAAGCCATGAAATCCGAATTGGGATCCATGAGCGAAAACCAAGTATGGACTTTGGTGGACCCTCCTAGCGACCGAAAGGCCGTTGAGTGCAAATGGATTTTCAAGAAGAAAACGGACACGGATGGTAATGTTACCGTCTATAAAGCACGGCTTGTCGCAAAAGGTTTTCGACAAGTTCAAGGTGTTGACTACGATGAGACTTTCTCTCCCGTAGCGATGTTTAAGTCCATTCGGATTTTATTAGCAATTGCTGCGTTTCATGATTATGAAATATGGCGATGGATGTCAAGATCGCTTTCCTCAATGGCAACATTGATGAAGAGTTGTATATGATGCAACCCGAAGGTTTTGTCGATCCTAAGGATGCTAGTAAAGTATGCAAACTTCAGCGTTCCATTTATGGATGAAGCAAGCATCTCGAGTTGGAACCTTCGTTTTGATCAAGTGATCAAGAGCTTTGGATTTGTTCCAAATTGCTACGAAGCTTGTATCTACAAGAAAGTGAGTGGGAGCTCGGTGACGTTTCTGGTACTATGTGTGGATGACATATTGATTATTGGAAATGACATCAACATGCTTAACGATGTGAAGAGTTATTTGAACAAGTGTTTTTCAATGAAATACCTAGGTGAAGCTGCTTATATATTGGGCATCAAAATCTATAGAGATAGACGCTTTGATAGCTTTAAGCGGTACATACCTAGACAAAGTTCAAAAAGGTTCAGAATGGATAAGGCAAAGAAAGGTTCGGTGCCTATGTTGTCGTGTAAGATATTGAGCAAGGCTCGGTGTCCACCACGGTAAATGATAGGAAGCTATGAGAAAAGTGCCTTATGCCTCGCCATAGGTTCAATCATGTATGCCATGTGTACTAGACCGGATGTGTCCAATGCTCTTAGTTTGAAGCAGATATCAAAGTGACCCAGAGTGGAACATCGGACACCGTGAAGAACATCCTAAAGTACCTAAATAGAACTAAAGAAATGTTCTTAGTCTATGGGGTGATGAACAACTTGTCGTAAAAGGTTACGTCGACGCTAGTTTTGACAATCGACAAGGATGATTCTAAATCTTACGTGATACGTGTATATTTTGAATGGAGGAGTGGAGTCGGAGAAGTCGCAAGCAAAGCGTGATCGCGGATCTACAAAGGAAGCGGAATACATGGTCACTGCCGAAGCGTCAAGTGAAGGAGTTTGGATCGAAACTTCATCATCGAGCTTGGCGTGGTTCCAAGTGCATTGGACCCACTGGAGATATTGTGTGACAACACTGGCGCCATAGCACTCGCTAAGGAACCAAGATATCATCCAAAGACCAAGCATATCAACCGCAAGTTTCATATAATCCGAGATTATATATAAGATGGAGATCAGAAGATTAGCAAAGTACATACGGATCTGAATGTCGCAGATCCATTGACTAAACCTCTTCCACGTGTAAAACATGATCAACACCTCAGTGCCATGGGTGTGAGATAGTTGCCAAATGTAAACTAGATTATTGACTCTAGTGCAAGTGGGAGACTGTTGGAATTATGCCCTAGAGGCAATAATAAAGATGTTATTATTATAATTCTTGTTCATGATAAAGTTTATATTCCATGCTAGAATTGTATTAAGCGGAAACTTTAATACTTGTGTGATTTGTGAACAACACCGTGTCCCTAGTACGCCTCTATGGACTAGCTCATTGATCAATGATGGTTAAGGTTTCCTAACCATAGACATGAGTTGTCAATTGATAATGAGATCATATCATTGGGAGAATGATATGGTGGATAGACCCAAACAAAGCGAGCAATTAGATCGTGTCATCGTGTTCGTCTTTGCGAAGCTTTTCCTATGTCAAATATTGTATTCCTTAGACCATGAGATAATGCAACTCCACGGTATCGGAAGAAATCTTTGAGGTCATCAAACGTCATCCTATGAGAGAGTGATCATAAAGGTGTCTCTCGGTGATCGGAAAGTATCATTGGGTTGTATGTATCGAGATGGAATTTGTCCCTCCCAAGTCGGAGAGATATACTTGGCCCACTCGTAATCGATATCAACACCGCTTGCAAGCATGTGGTTAAGGAGTTAATCACAAAGTGATATCGGATTACGAACGAGTAAAGTACTTGCGTGAACGAGATTGAACTAGGTATGACGATACCGACGATCGAATCTCGAGCAAGTAAAATATCGCGAGACGAAGGGAATATATATATGGGATTGATTGAATCGGCATCGTGGTTCATCCGATATGATCATCGATGAATGTGTGGAGTCAATATGGGTGCCTGCACCCGCTGTTAATTATTGATAGAAGATCATGTGCAGATATTCTCGAACCCGCAGGTTACACACTTAATGTGTCTTGACGCTAGGATAGATTGGATAATTGGTTTATGAATTTTTGTTGAGTCTCGGATGGGATCCGGATATCACGAGAGGTTCCTAATGGTCCGGAAAATAAGATTCATATAAGGCAAAGGCAATTTTTGGAGTTGAATTGTTAGGGTTAATCGGTATTGTACCGGAAGCTTCTAGAACCTTCCGGAAGGGGACCAACGTGGCCCCACCTTTCGGGAGGGGGCATGGGCCTATGAGGGAGTGTCCTGGCCGCATTGGGCCAGGGGCACAAGGCCCCATAGGGCCCAGCCGATCATAGATAAGTTTAAACTCGTTTAAACTAGAGATAGGATTTCTAGATAAGGGAGAGTTTAAATCGTTTAAACTAGAGATAGGATTTCTAGATAAGGGAGAGTTTAAATCGTTTAAACTAGAGATAGGATTTATAGATAAGGGAGAGTTTAAATTGTTTAAACTAGAGATAGGCTTGGAGGAGGGCAGGCTGGCGCCCCTTTATATATAGAGGGGTGGTGCGCCCCCTCCACACACCTTCCTCCAAGCCCTAGCTGCCTTGCTACCTTCCTCTCCCCCTCCCGACTGTTTGTAGGCGAAGCCCTGCAGCAGAAATTCTCCACCATATACACCACGCCGTCGTGTTGTAGATCCAATCTATCTCTCCACCATACTCGCTGGTCTGAGGAAGGAGGAGACGTCGAGGTGCTGCACGTGTGCTTCTCACGACGGCACCCCCACTCGAGGTGCTAGATCTTATCGGATCGCTAGGAGGAGAAGCGCACGACTACATCACCCACGTTAACGCGTTCACTGTATGAATCTTCAAGGGTATGAAGATCTAATCCAATCTCTCTCGTTGTTTGCATCTCCTAGATTAGATCTTGGCTTTCCCTCTGTTCGCTCCGTAGAAAATTTTGATTTACTATGCCGCGAAGTTCTCCTTCCCGGAAGCATTGACGTCCGTGCGACAAGATCTACTTCCCGGATCCGAAGACCCCGGTACCCGATCCACTCAAGTTCGCCATCGCCGACAAGATCGACTGCTTGGCACCCAAGTTCTCCATCTTGTATTCGAACCTCGTCCCCGTCGAACCCTGAGACCAACCCCGAACCCCTCGGAGCCCAAGTTCGTCGAGACCCCTAATGTGTGACCCTGATCCGAGCCTCTATTTTATAAATGCCATCTATATAAATTGTTGCATATTAATTGTTCATCTCGCATACATATCATGTGGTTTGGGGGCATTATGCCGATTCATCTTATAATTAAATATGGGGCCCATATGCGGGCAAATCTAGTCTTATATTGGCCTCATTTAAATTTGTGTAGCGAACCGGTGCTATCTTTTGCCATGTTAAGACAACAATTAAATTGTGGGGTAGCTAAACAACTTGAACCTATTAATTAATTGTCGGGACCCCGGTTCCGCTTAATATTGCCCAATTGCACCGCATATTTACCATGCCATGCATCATACACGCATCATGCCTGATCTTTTGCCGTAGTATTAAATATTGCATCCGGTGTTTATTCTAGTGTTTTGCTTCTTCGCGGATAAGGCCGTGGAGTTGATGCGAGTGTCGACCCGATCGTCGGTTGAACCTTCGACAATGTTTTTCAGGCGAGCATCTCCCCCTTTCTACCTATCTTACTTTTATTGTATTTATTCCCTCCTGTTGATCTACTGCTATCTGCGTTGCGATGCTCTAGTTTTCGTACTCGTGATATCCCTTGCAGCCTTATATTGCCTTGGTCACCTCCTATTACCTGTTTTTTGGTAGATAGTTGGACCTGCGCGTCGTAGTCGCTTGCTCAAGTGCTGTTGCGTGTCGTCGAGTTCCACAGTTGTTGGAGTATTGCCGTGTGTTTATTGTTGGAGATGATCAAGACTTTAATTACTGTTTAACAACTAAAATTGAAGTAGGTAAGCAGAGGCACAGGTGGGCAATAGATGTTATTTGGTTGTTAACCGTCCACTTGTGTCCCGTAGGACCCCGAGTACTTGATACCTGTTCCTTGAATATTCGCGCTATCCACATCCGGGAGGATTATGGGACCCCCTGAGCCAGAGCTTGATTCAGTCTTATTTCTTGGGGCCACAAACTAGTTTGAGATTTTATTTACTATCCTGTACTTATGCCATGCTTTACTGCTTTATTACGATTGTGCGAGGAGCACCTGTACTGTTTAGGATCGGGACACGTTTTCGCGGTGTTGACAAGCCCAGTTTTGGGTTCCCAGTCGTTCACAGCCGTCCACCCAAACCTTGGGTCCGTCTCGGAGTTAGTGTGGCATCCCGCAAAAACCACTACTAGAAAATCGCGTTGATTTTGTGCATTGCATCATCATGACCGCATGCTCATGTCATCATGCCACATTGCATTTGAGCATCGTCATCATCTTGCATTTGCTTGCATAAAACTATTTCGGAAAAACCTGTTTGTGTTTTCTAAACGCCCCGTCTTTGTTCAAACGCAAACCCCGGGTCACCGGATTATTTTGTTTTGTTTGCTATCGGTTTGCAAAAGTCCGTTTGAAACAAATAAAATATTTAATTATTTTTGTGGGGGCAGTCGAACGGGCCGACTCGACCCAGTCGACCACCCCCAGTATTAAAACGGTCCATCTAAACCAGCACCCTCTAAATCCTATTCCCACCCAGATCTATCCTACCCACCAACCGCAGCTCGCCACCTCACCCCTCCACCAATTCCCTACCCACCCCGCCACATCATCAATCCACCAGCCCCCTCTCTCCTTCTCTCACACTAGCCCATCCTACCCTCTCTCTCTCTCGCCAACCGACCCTACCCCACATCCCCACTCCTCCCAGACCACCCACTCTCCCACCTCTTCCTCATGGACCCGCCAGACCCGTTCCACCTCACCCGCCGCGGGCCCCGCCTGGTCCTACCCCGACCCCGCCTGCTCCCTTCTCTCTCCTTCCTCCCGCACCCATCCACCCCCGACGCGCGCGCCCGCCTTCTTCTTCCTCACGCTCCCCTCGCCTCGACGCCGCCCGCCACCCTTCTTCCCTGGCCATGGCCGCCTTGCTCCGCCTTTCCACCTCTCCTCCGCACGCCTCCTCCTCCTGCCTCCGCTTCTCTCCGACGGCCCTGGCGCCCACCCCTCCGCTCGCCAACCCCGACGCCGCCCGCTCTCCCTCCGGCCCCAGCGCGCTCGCCACCGCGGCCTCTCCTCCCCCAGTGGCCTCCTCCACCCGCTGCCGCCTCTCCGGTGGCCCCTCACCGCCCCGCTGCCTCGGCCCCACCGCCGCCCACCTCGCCATGCCACGTGCTCCGCCGGCCTCGAGCTCGCCGCCTCCCGCCAGTCGCCGCCCCGTCCCAGGCTCGCCGTTGCCGGCCGCCTCTCGCCGAGCCCCGCCAGCCTTCTCGCCCTTCTCGCCCGAGCCCCCTAGCTGCGCCCGCCGCCTCGGGCTCCGTCGGCCTCGCCGGAGCCGCCCGGCCGCTCGCCTTGTCGCCGCCTTCCTCCTGTCCGGCCTCCAACCGCTATCTCGCGGTCACCGCTTCGACGAAGTTCCTCCGTGTCGGGTCCTCCCACCTCTGCAGCTGCCGCCGCCGGAGACCTCTCGCTGCGCTGGCTGGCCTTTGGCGCCCTCATCGCTTCGCCACCGCCTCCGTTGACCCCGAGCAGGCATGGCCGCCGTCGCCGTCGCCGCGCATGACCTGCAGCGTGGACCCTGGGGCACGTGTTCCCTCCGTGCGTGGCCTCTGGAGTTACATGAACGCCGATGGGTTACTGCTGTTCAAGGAATAGCCTGTGAAGGGAGGTTGCTGATGTTCAGTATAGCCAGTACGAGGATTCGATGTACAAGAGAAACCACGACGCCGGGCCCGAAAACCGACCTCGACACGCCAAGTTCGCCGAAACCCGCGAAGACCGATCCCGGCGCCCGGAACCCGAACCCCTCGCCAAGATCTTCATCGAAACCCCGAGAACTCCGCCGCGGTAACCGGTGATCTCCTACGTGGAACCATCGGACCACATAAGACCATCGACGCCGCACCCGGATCCGAAGACCGGACCTGATAACCGCCAAGGCTGCCGACACGGATACACCGAGTTCTCCATCAAGGACACCAAGACCGTCGACATGGAACCAAATGACGCCAAGCACTTCGCCACGGGACGCCAAGTTCTGCATCCCGAACGCCAGGACCCGAACCCTGTCGAACCTCTCTCGGTGAACGACAAGATCGCCTCACGGACTCCATGACCTCCTTCAAGGATCCGATGGCCGGGACCCTGAAGACCGATCTAGGGCGCCAAGGCCTTCGCATGGAGTCGGCAGGATCATCTGGGAACACCAAGATCAACTGCGCGGGCCCGACAAGATCGACATCAATCAGGGCGAATCCGATGCCCGACGCCAGACCAAGTACTTCTTCCCGGAATGCAAGATCTACTCCGCTATCCGAGAACGTTTCCGTCGAACCCTGAACCCCCGAGACCCGACCCCGAACCCCGGAACCAAGATCTGCCGAACCCTAATGTGTGAACCCCTTCCCGAAAACCCTATTTTATAATATAATACAACTTGTCGCATATTAATTGTTCATGCATGCATACTTGTCTGTGGTTTGGGGGCCTTAGGCCGATTCACCTCTTAATTAAATATGGGGCCCATATGCGGACAAATCTAGTCTTATATTGGCCTCATTTAAATTTGTGTAGTGAACCGGTGCTATCATTTTGCCTTGTTTAGACAACATTTAATTTGCGGGGTAGATAAATAACTTGAACCAATTAATTAATTGTTGGGACCCCGGTTCCACTTAATATGACCTAATTGCATCGCATCTTTGCCATGTCATTCATCATACATGCATCATGCCGATCTTCTGCCGTTGTATTAAATATTGCACCCGGTGTTTATTCTAGTGTTTTGCTTCTTCGCGGATAAGGCCGTTGAGTTGATGTGAGCTTCGACCCGATCTTCGGTTGAACCTTCGACAATGTTTTCAGGCGAGTATCTCCCCCTTTCTACCTATCTTACTTTTATAGTATTTATTCCCTCCTGTTGATCTATTGCTATCTGTGTTGCGATGCTCTAGTTTTCGTACCCGTGATATCCCTTACAGCCTTATATTGTTGGGAATATGCCCTAGAGGCAATCATGTATGATGAGATTTCCCATTGTATTCATAAAGTTATTAAGTAGTCCTTGTATAAACATCTGATGTGTATCATTGAATATGTGATTCAGTTGTGGAACTATGCATTCATGTTGTTTGTACTAAATATCCTTGGTCATTGAGGTTGTGCTGGACACACAACTTAGACCAATGTGAAAGTTGGCTTGATGACTCGGTTCCACTTGTCATGGGCATGGAGATGCTATTCCAACTTACACAGACTAGGCTAAAGAGTTTAGCGAGTCGGATTGACCCATATTGAGGTACAACGAACTAGTTGTCATTTGTATATCTCAATCAATGTAATCCTTAGACCTGAGGTTGTTGCATAGTCCGAGTTGAGGATCACCGACTTAGGTTCTCAAACGCTGATCCGTGAATCGGCGCTTATAAAGGCGAGTTCGGTCGATCGAGAATCAAGATGCGTGATGTGAATAACCAAGATGGGATTTTGCCCTCCACTCGGAGAGATATTCTCTGGGCCCTCTCGTGAGATATGATTCGAAAGCATGGCCATGCACGACTCGGTTAAGTGTTAACCGAGGCGATCGCTAAGAGTTAGTCGGGTGAATCACTTATCTCGGATCGAGAAGAGAGTTGGACTATTTAAGGGATGACATATATTCGCCTATAGTCCGACAAGGTATATCGTGAGGCAAAAGGACTCGGGCGTAAGTCGCATTGGAAAGGCAAGTTGTCATGACTCTTTGGTACTTGGGAATCGGTATGTTCGCTAGGAGCCGATCCGATTGATCGATTGTGAGTTGGACTCAAATCGTGTCCAGTAACCATGAGCTGCTGGTCACACACTTAAGAGGGAGCAAGTTCGGATTGATCCGAATCTATAATCTGGTTGGGTTGGACCTAAACCAGATTAGGACCGAGTTAGTAAGTTGGACTCACGGTGACTAATGTTATATGGGCTTTAGTGAATGGGTCGCCAGCAGAGCCCACGTTCACTCCCTATATATAGTGGAGCACGAACCGAAAGGTTAATCGTTGTTCGGTTAGGTTATTCCATGTGTTGAAATCCTAGCTCCACAAAGTCCGGCCGTAACGAACCTAGCGATTAGCCGCCGCGCTCCTCCTTGTAATGCAGTGGATACGGCAGAGGTGCTGTGCAATCAGCACCAGGACGATCGGATCGTGAGGACTGCACTGCATCAACTGACGTGCTTCATCAGTAATCCGCAACCGCGCGTCTAGTGGTAAACCTCGTGGCCTTCTACCTCAGCTAGGTCTTGGGATCACCACGTTAGAGAAAAGTTTTTGTTTTATCTCTGCGTGGCCCTACATATATTGCCTTGGACACATCCTATTACCTGTTGTTTGGTAGATAGTTCGACTTGCGCGTCGTAGTCGCTTGCTCAAGTGCTGTTGCGTGTTGTCAAGTGCCACAGTTGTTGGAGTAATGCCGCATGTTGATGTTGGAGATGATCATGGCTTTACTTATCGCTCACTTTAATTCCTGTTTAACAACTAAAATTGAAGTAAGTAAGCAGAGGCATCGGTGGGTGATAGATAATATTTGGTTTCCGACCGCCCACTTGTGTCCCGTAGGACCCCGAGTACTTGATACTTGTTCCTTGATTTATCGCGCTATCCACATCCGGGAGGATTATGGGACCCCCCTGAGCCAGAGCTTGATTCAGTCTTATTTCTTGGGGCCACAAACTAGTTTGAGGTTTTATTTACTATCCTGTACTTATGCCATGCTTTACTGCTTTATTACGTTTGTGCGAGGAGCACACTGTACTGTTTAGGTAAGCGGAATGTTTTCGCGGTATCGACAAGCCCAGTTTTGGGTTCCCAGTCGTTTACAACCATTGACGCAAACCTTGAGTCCGTCTCGGAGTCAGCTGGCTTCGTTGCGGGTCTACTCAATGGGGTGGCCCCCTGAAATAATTCTGAATCCTGTGATTGCTTTGTCGTGAAGGCCTCGTTGGGTTTTGATTTGGTTTTTCCGAGGTTGATCGAGTGTGTGTTGCTATTTGTGCACCCCGACCGGGTTAAAACTTTCTGAAAGCCGTGTCCGCCGTTATGGACGACTTGGAGCACAGTATCTCAATCATAGACAACCATAATTAAAGTAGTGCTATAAATTTGACTTTATAATGACTAGTAATCAGCTTCACTATAACGGAATGGCTACATAAAACTGTCCACAATTGCTTGTTTGGTTTGTCACTTGCGACAATTGTATCTGACTAGTAAGTATTGCAACTACAACGGAATGGCTGAATAAAAGTACCAACAACTGCTGGGTTTTGGGTTATCTCATGCTATTGTATCTGACTAGTAAGAGTTGCAACTATCACGGAATGGTTAACTAAAATTGCCCACTGCTTATTTTATCAGGATGATTATCTATACTTGACTAGTAATTGTTGCAACGATAACTGAATAAATAAAACTGCCAACGGTGTGAGTTCCTCGGTTGAATTCCTCGTTTGGTCTCGAGGGGGAAACACCAGGATGGGTTTGTTTGATGGTAGCATCAGGTTGGTTCCGAATAGGTCTTTCTTATCCCTCTCTGATAGCCACCAGTTGAATCGAGTCTCTATAGGTTGTTTAGTGCATGCTGCCGCTGCCGCTTCAGTCCACCATACCTATGTAGGCGAGGACCGCCGAATTCTAGCCTCGCATCTTGGCCTCAAGATCGACGCTCCTCTTTTCCCTTTGCCTTTCGGCACCCTTTGTTTAAGCGGTTTTGAGATCACGACGTTAGCAGGTTACCCTTCCGCTTGGCACAAGGGGTTATGGACGCCATTGGTTATTCTTCAGGGCTCTTAGCCCCATTTGCATCTTGTCCGTAGCTGGACGCTCTATCATTTTCAAGGTGATTTGGATCTTTGTACATTATATCTGTATTCTTGACTCATGGAGTCGTGTTGTATATATGTCTGTTCTATGGGTCCCATCGAGGACTGTTGTGTAATGTTATTACTTCGTTTTCCACCCGCACGAAAGTGCCTGGTGGGCACCTTTGAATCGTTTCTATGCGGGTTTGGCGGGTTTCGCAAAAACTTGCATATGGCCGATTCTGAGGGTGTTACAGTCAGCTAACTTCGTTGCGGGTGTACTCAATGGGGTGGCCCCCTGAAATATTTCTGAATCCTGTGATTGCTTTGTCATGAAGGCCTCGTTGGGTTTTGATTTGGTTTTTCCGAGGTTGATCGAGTGTGTGTTGCTATTTGTGCACCCCTGCAGGGTAAAACTTTTTGAAAGCCGTGTCCGCGGTTATGGACGACTTGGAGCACAGTATCTCGATCATAGACAACTATAACTAAAGTAGTGCTATAAATTTGACTTTATAATGACTAGTAATCAGCTTCACTATAATGGAATGGCTAAATAAAACTGCCAAAAATTGCTTGTTTGGATTGTCGCTTACTACCATTGTACCTGACTAGTAAGTATTGCAACTGTAACGGAATGGCTAAAAACAAGTGCCAACAACTGCTGGGTTTTTGGGATATCTCATGCTAATTGTATCTGACTAGTAAGTGTCGCAACTACAACGGAATGGTTAAATAAAAGTGCCCACTGCTTATTTTATCAAAATGACTATCTATACTTGACTAGTAATTGCTGCAACGATAACTGAATAAATAAAACTGCCAACTGTGTGAGTTTCTCGGTTGACTTCCTCGTTTGGTCTCGAGGGGGAAACACCAGGATGGGTATGTTTGGTGGTAGTATCAGGTTGGTTCCGAATAGGTCTTTCTTATCCCTCTCTGATCGCCGACAGTTGTACCGAGTCTCTATAGGTTGTTTAGTGCATGTTGCCGCTGCCGCTTCAGTCCACCATACCTATGTAGGCGAGGACCGCCGAATTCTAGCCTCGCCGTGTACTGGCCTCAGTACTGACGCTCCTCTTTTTCCTTTGCCCTTTGTCGGCACCCCTTTTGTTTAAGCAGGTTTTGAGATCGACGTCGTTAGCAGGGTTACCCTTCCGGCTTGGCCTGGGCAGGGTTATGGACGCCATTGGTTATTCTTCAGGGCTCTTAGCCCCATTTGCCTCTTGTCCGTAGCTGGACGCTCTATCGTTTTTAAGGTGATTTGGATCTTTGTTCTGTATATCTGTATTCTTGACTCATTGAGTCGCTATTGTATATATATTTGTTCTGTGGGTCCCATCGAGGACTGTTGTGTAATGTTATTACTTCGTTTTCCACCCGCACGAAAGTGCCTGGTGGGCACCTTTGAATCGTTTCTATGCGGGTTTGGCGGGAATCGCTGAAACTTGCATAGGATCGATTCTGAGGGTGTTACAACTAACAACCGTGGCGCACATGACTGTAGTGCGCTACAGATGTTTGGCGTGCGGCCAACAGGGCCCTGGCCCACACACATCTGTGGCACACTATAGTCATGTGCGCCACGGTTGTTCTAGTTACTAGTAGGGCACTGCCCACAGATGAGCCACGCCTGTTTTAGCCGTGGGGCACTTCAACCATGTGAGCCACGGATGTGCTGATTACCTATAGCCGTTTTCCTAGTAGTGTTTGTTAAGTTTGAGGACCTGAAATGTAATTTTCTTTTTCATTAAGGTCTTGCATGTAACTTGTACCTCCTCTGCTTGGTATTTAATGTAGCTTTTCTTGGTCCTTGAGACCATATCCCCGGTTCAAAATAATATCAATGCATGCACACCATTGAAACAAAACATGGCCTACGACATGAACTCTGTGCACTATAACATTCACGACGTTCGCGAGCACCACATTACAGCCATGCCAACATTATGTTGATGGAGTTTTATTAGCCCTAGAGCATGTATGTTATAATGACGGGACATCAGATGTTTGTCTTAAGCTCCGCCACATTCAGGGATGGATCCAGGTTTTCATAGTTGGGAAGTGTTGAAAATAAAATTTTGGCTAATCTATAAAGTACTCAATAGAAAAAATTAAACTTGATCTCCATAGCTAAAAGAATCAACGAAATATTTGATAAAGTTAGAGAAGAAATACTACGCAATCATAATATCTTAAGCTTAGATTAATGTTATGCACATATTTTGCTCAAACTTCAACACCATCGATACATACACTCGTTATGCATCGTACATATATAATTTTGTTTGGTGGTGTACATTTGTACTCCCATGACCCTATATGGATGCGTCAATGGCCACATTTGATTTTTGGTGATCAATGTGGACAGTAAATCCAGCAGACCAAGAACCAATACAATATTAACTTGTGAGTCATGGCCACGGTTATTGTGTTTACCATTTTTTGTGGCGATTTCCACTAACATATTAGTAGGATATCCTTGAAAATACTATTAATGGGTTATGATGTGAATATGTGACATCGAAGTTATGTTCTATATATAGTCTACAACAGTATAAGCTAAAATAACTAAATAATTACATGTTCCAAGATATGGCAATTGAGAAAAAAATCAAATGAAAAAAGGCAAGCATTTGAAGTGCATGTGGTCGATCATGGCTAGCTTGGGGGGACCAACAAGGGGGTGAGGATTGTTATCTGTGCGTGGGTGCCACAAAGAGTGGCACATGGTGGAGGAATCACATAATATACTAGCCCTACCATGCATGATGATCATCCAATGTAGCTATTCCAATCTTGCTGTCTCTCCTGCTTTCTTATTCTTTCTCCACTGATCACTGGGGATTACTTGATATCATTGATATTTTTTACAGTTCAGAAGCATGTATAATAAGCAATACAAAGGTTATGCGGTACTAGTCAAAACCATGGCAGAACTGGTACCTCTAGACGTGTCTATTTGATTTGTTCTCTTGTAAGGTTGCGTTTTGGATAAATATATAGTCAATATTTTAAAAATTCAACTACTAATATTTTCAGGAATGAGATTTCGTTATTTTGACATGCAAAGTACTTCCAGTATATGACAGGACATCACCAAAACAGATTCTCTTAAACCCTAACCCAACATTCTTGACATGTTAGCCTAGAAACTTATTCACTACCTAGTGGAAATATGGGGGCATGCGTTCACTCCGGTTGCAAAATTACTTAGTATATATAGCCTCAAAACCGTATGCAGCGCAGCAGCCAACTAACGCTCATGTGATCACCAACACAGTTGTAGATTCGAGAAATCGGAGCTATCGTATCAGACAAGATGTGACTAGCACGAGCCACAACCATGAATGCATTCACACATATGGGGATTTAGATTAATATGGCACATCAATGTAATTAAAGCAAACTTAATAGGCAATTGATCTTAAACATTGTGGTCCACTGATCATACTAATGTTTTCTCTGCTGCTGGCCCGTACAAAATCTACAGAGTGTGCAAATGTTTATTCTGAAATCTTGTAGGTAATAATCCATGTAAAATATATGCCACCAGGCGGATAAACATACTCCAAAGCTTTTGGTGTAAGTTATCTTACTTACTGAATAATAATAGTATTACATGACTATATACAACGGTATGTCCAATCGAATGGTGAAAAAACTCAAACAAACAACCCTCAAAAAGAGAGAAAAAACTCAAATAGACATGTCCAGTAAAAACATGTAAAACTTTGAAAGCTACATCAACATAGAATTCTAGAGTCATCATCGATCTCATCCATGGATCCGATTAAAAAGCTACATGAGATTTTTTTCGCAGAGATACAAAAGATCCACCATGCACAAACTGGACAAGACAAGCACACTCCCACACCGCAAGAGGTGGACACCTTAGAACGTTGAGCGCAATGTGTCTAAAGACACATCCCCTCGGAAGACATGTTGTCAAACCATTTCTTCATCAACAGATCACCGAAGAAAACCATCATGCTCGTCCAAGGAAAAAAAATCGGAGAAACAAAAGACAAAAAACTCGACGCCGCTACCGCCACCGCCATTGTCATGACAAGTCAAAGCACCGGATGGCCATCTATGGAAACAATAGTCGTTGATTGATCTACACCACAAACTCCTTGGTATCGACTGCAAATGCCATCTTAAGACGTACATAGAGCTACAATACATTTATTTTGTTTGTAATCGCCATGTATTATGGTGTAGCGGCATGTGCATGTGTGAAATTATTTGTTTGTAATCGCCATGTAAATCACAATTTTCCTTGCATATTAATTTGAAATGTGTGTTTCGTAGTATCTTCAAAATCTTCGATTCATGTTGTGGGAGTGTATGCATGTGTATCCGTCTACGTTGCGCTCAATGTTTCTAAAAACAGCAAAAGTTGTACAAAAAGTCCACGCCACGCAGTCATAAAACAGAAGATGAATTTTCTCAAAAAAATAAAAATAGAACAGAAGATGAATACAACATTGAGTGAGATAGCGACGATTATGTCCTCGTCCGAAAATCTCATCTGGGTAAATATTTTCCTTCGGTCCCGTTTCGAAACTTCCCCTCATCTTCCACTTGTTTAGTTTACACAGGTGTGCCTAGCGTGATCAAGAAAAATCAATGAATAAGAATACACCCTTAATTAAATTGTGAACTTCTTTTTTGCTCTTGGATACAAAAGATAGATCAATAGGTCACCACTGCCTCCCCTACTTGGCATCGTCGCTGCCGATGTTTGACCTTCGACCACGTTGTGTGGTGGTGTTCCGGGTGCAAGTTGTCAACGCCGCTTCGCCCCGGTCACCGTTAGGAAGGCAAGGCCGCATGTCTATGTGTGGAGGTGTGGGCATCTCCGGTGGTCAGTTGCACATATGGCGTGTGGGCTACTGTGGTGCTCGGCGACGGCGGGGAAGCACGAGCTTAAACCGGGTGAGACGGAAACGAAAAAGAAAATTCCCAACCAGATGCGATTTTTAACCTTGCACTGAAGTTTGTACGGGCAAGCTTATACAGTTTCTGAGAAACATTTGTTCTGGATAAGGATGACAATGGACAGGGTATAGACATGATAAAACAATATCATACCCATACCCGTATAGTCTACGAGTATAAAAGTTTATCATATATGTATCCATATAAAACTTCACCTATATTGTGTGGTATTTGAAAGGTCTTCCTAGTTATATCGCGAATCTTTTAGATAAACCACTTAAGAAGTTGGAGGGCCTATTATACGGCGATTTCTCTTTTGCTAGGCCCAACACTAAAAAACCTACTTTTTACGATTAGGAGGTTTATTCGAAGAGGAAATTTCATCCTGTAACCACAGCATTTCTCCCTTTTTTTCTACCCCAGGCTTTGCAACATTTCAAAATCGGGAAATTGCGACAGGAGCAGGTGCTATTAGCGAACAATTAGCAGATTTGGATTTACGAATTATTATAGAGAATTCCTCGGTCGAATGGAAGGAATTAGAAGACGAGGGGTATAGTGGAGATGAATGGGAAGATAGAAAAAGACGAATAAAAAAAGTTTTTTTGATTAGACACATGCAATTGGCAAAACATTTTATTCAAACAAATATGGAACCAGAATGGATGGCCGACTTTCGTCTGCTCGACGGTTGAGTCTTGCAGTCAAGCTCCCTTCTGCCTTTGCACTCGAGGACCAATGTCCGTCTGGCCCGAGCCGATACCTATACCCATTGGATACCCGCCGTGTAGATCCAATAGTACAAAGTTATTCACAATTTTAGTTCATCAATAACATATTTAGAAAAAGATAATTATCTTTACTTAATAATAGGTAGACGGGTACATAAAAATATCAAGTTTATAATTTGTAATTGCATACTCCTACCTAGACTTCTCGGCCGCATGAGTTAAAACTCTACAAGTAAGTTTGCAATATTTGTTTAAACATGCAGAGTAATGAGTATACCCATAGATACAGGTCTATACCCATACCCGTATCCGTAACTTAACGGATATGGTATAGATATACCCATATAGGTATAAAATCCCATACCTACCTATGCGAGTATGTACCCGTAGGTAAAATTATCAAGGATAGAGAACGGTGAACAAAGTGAGTCCTTATTGTCAAACCAGAGATATGTCAATCTTTTGTTCTTTGCAGCTGACACAATGCCATTTCTTTTATCCATCTTTTCTTTTTTCCTTCGTACTCTATCTTTTTCAAATTTTAGATATTTTAGATTAGTAAAAGACATATTTTATCGTAGATTCAAATGAATCTATACACTAAAAAAAACTTTAGATACATTTATTTCATAAATATAAAACATTTTATATTTTAAAATATACACAATACCTAGGCTGTAGCATGGAGGAACGCGCGAGCCCACTTTGGCCAACAAAAAAAGTCGGCGCCCGTAGTATCACTGAGAACTGAACAGTGGACACGATAGTATGAGAATATTTACTACTTCCTCGGTTCTAAAATAGATGTCGCGGATTTATTAAAATTTGAATAAATCTAGACAAACCTTTTCGTCCTAAAATAGATGTCTCAGATTTACAAATTTAAATAAATTTAGACAAACCTCTTTATCCGAAAATAGATGTCTTATATTTATCAAAATTTAGATGAATCTAGATAAATCAAGACGTCTAGATTTATCTAAATTTTAATAAATCTGAGACATCAATTTTAGCACCGAGGGCGTATAGTAAATAATGGGAGTAGAGATGAGAAGATAGGATTCGACAAGAAAAAAAAAGAACAAAATCGAGGGGCGGTTTGGCCCACGCGAAAACCCTATCGGTCACGTCAGCACGTGGGGGCCGGTCCCCGTCTGTTTAATTTATTTACCGCCCGGCCCTGACTTTTGAGCGCGGCCGTTCTCCGGAGCCTTCGTTTAATTTGGTCGGCGGTGTTCATGGACATGGACTGCGTTCATTACCGCCTTCGTGAGCCGATAGACAGGGAGCAAACGCTTCGTTTCTACCTTGAATAAAACTCAAAAAGTCAACCATTATTTGATTCTAATATCCATCGAAAATGCTTATATATGCCAAAATAAAAGGCTCATGCGTTCGAAAAAAAAATGTTCATGTGTTCAGAAAAAATGATCGGCAAACTCACACGGAGACATGGAGTATATTTTACATGTCCTAACATGTTAATCATATGATGCAATTTTTTAATAAGAGTTCACTATTTAAACACAACCATGGTGAAAAAATAATACTAACTGAGATTTTAAAGTTAATACAAAAATTCATGTATTATGGATTTATAAAAGCGCATCGGCGATAAATAAAAATATAGTACAAATACAAGATTTTTAAATAAACGGTAAGAATAAATTAAATATACCAACAACATATAAAATTAGCAAAAAGTAGAAAAAAGGTAATCTCCAGGCCTTGTTGGATCGTGGGCTCGTGACAAGCTTGCAAAGTTGAAAATCACGTTTGGTGTAAAAAAAAGTTGGGAAACGTGGATTTGCACCTTATCTAATCTAAAAAAACACCAAAACTCATCAACTCTAAGGGTAGCCAGCTTCTAAGGATCTCTACAAAAAAAATCAAAAATTTAGCCATTTCCGATTCTCAACCATGGAAGTAAAGCGCAATGTAGCTACATTCCATGGAGCCACTACTATAGCCAATTTATTCGTCATAGAAGCTAGCACGCTAAATAGTTCACAAAGTCCCGACTAACCTAAAACTTCCTGATTTCCCACTCTTATAGTGCTCTCAGACGTGCTCTTCCTCTCTCCTGAAACCAACACGACGGCTGGGGTGGGGCGGGGTGGGAGGGGTTGGAGGAGAGGGGGCTACTTGATGTCGCGGCTATTTGCGTTATCAGAAAGTGAGCCACTAGCACCCGATGGCAGGTACCAGGATGCTACTCTATGATGGTTGGCGTTGTGGTCTATAGATGTATGAACATATCATCGCAATTACCACTGATTTTGCTACAAATTTGATGAAATATTACGAAGTTGTACCATATCTGTCATTTTTTCTTGCAATACACTATTTGATTTAGCGTCTGCTATAGCGTCTCGAGGAGGCTATTGCTAAATTAGTTAGCACGCTATTTTGTTTCCTTGCTCTCGACACTAGCGAAACCCAACTACTTGATATGCAAAACACCTTCGAGACCCACAGATGCATGTCTAAGTCTCTTTAAGTTCTTTGATAGCATGAATTAGCTGAGTACGGTCATATGTAGCTTGAGCTATGTTGAACTGTTGTGAAAAAATAGAGAAGATGTTATTTTGGGCTGCACAAAGATCATAAAAATGTGAGTCAAATACTCCCTATACTCCCTCCGTTTCAGAATATAAATTGTTTTAGGTTTCTGAAGGTAATTTATTTAAACATCTTTTAGTGTGTAGATATGGAGTAAATATTTCTAAACCTACACGCTGAAAGGTGTCTAGATACATTATATTCACAAAGCTAAAACATCTTATATTATAAAACCGATGGAGTAGTTACTAAAACTTCGATTTTGGTATTCACATTTTTTGTGTGTATATCACATCTAAGTCGGTGGAACTCTCACCGATGATCAAGCATCTATATGGACTAACATTTTTTTTTCGGAATTTTGTAGTGTAAACAACTAGTTTACTGAAGTAGCTCTAAAAGCATGGAAGCCCACATGTCATCATGCTATTAGTTAGTCCACCGATGGACCCTATAGGCCAAACCCACGCAGCATTTCCCCCTCCGCTCCCGCCACTTCACCTTGTAACCGCAAGCTGGAGCTAGCTGTTTCTCTCCTCTTGTCATGTGACCTCCCTCCCCCATCTCTGCTTTCTATTTCTCTCTTTCCCTCCTCTGCCTGTCCCTATCATTCCCGTTGCCCGATTTAGCTCGGCGTCCATAGTTCTCGCGGCGGCGCCGGCGGCGGCGCCAGGAATAGTAACGTGAGCTAAAACTAGGACGGCTCGTTTGGGCAGGGCCCCCCAGAGCCAGGAGCAGGCTACATTAGCGGTCGTGTCCCCGGCGCTGCAAAGGTTTGGGCGTTGCGCCATCGATCGCGCGCTCCCGTTGCGTGTCGGTTGATTGATTCGGGCGCGCGGGTTCCGGCCATGGCGCAGCTGCCGCCCAAGATCCCCACCATGGCGCCGGCCTGGCCGGAGTTCGGGGGCGGGCACCACCACGCCCGCCACCACCATCACCAGCGCAGCCCCTCCATGGGCGCGTTCCTCGCCGCGCCAATGCCGCCGCTCCCGCCGCCAGTGCCGCCGCAGGCGCAGGCGCAGGCCGCGAACAACGGGGCGCAGCAGCCGTCCTGGGTCGACGAGTTCCTCGACTTCTCGGCCGCCAAGCGCGGCGCGCACCGCCGCACTATGAGCGACTCCGTCGCCTTCCTCGACGACAGCAATGCCGGCGTCGGGGCGCACGAGTTCGACCGCCTGGACGACGACCAGCTCATGTCCATGTTCTCCGACCACCTGGCGCCGGCGCCGCCGCAGCAGCAGCAGCAGCAGCAGCAGCAGCAGGGGAGCGCGTCGTCGCCGTCCGATCACAACAGCATCAACGACGACAAGCAGGACAAGGGCGACACCGAGGAGGCGCAGAGCGACTGCAACGGCGACGGCAGGCAGCCGTCCTCGCCCGCCACGGCTGATCCCAAGCGGGTCAAGAGGTGAATTTTCTTTTACTTCCTTGTCCCTCCTCGCTCGCAGCAGAATTACGACAATGCACGCTTCGGAGAGTCAGCAGCAGAATTCCCCAATTGCAGGATCCTGGCGAACCGGCAGTCGGCGCAGCGGTCGCGCGTGCGCAAGCTGCAGTACATCTCGGAGCTGGAGCGCAGCGTCACGTCGCTCCAGGTGCGAATTACTATGCTTTTGAGCTTGGTCTTGGCCATGGACGCCGCGCGCCGTGAATCTGACCTCCAGGTGCGATTTTCATGGTGCCGAGCAGACGGAGGTATCGGCATTGTCCCCGCGCGTCGCGTTCCTCGACCACCAACGCTCGCTGCTGACGCTGGGGAACAGCCACCTCAAGCAGCGCATCGCGGCGCTCGCGCAGGACAAGATCTTCAAAGATGGTGACCGCCATTCATTGACACCCCTCCACCTCTTGCAATTATTACACACAGTAGTACCGTAATAATCGAGAGTGCCCATAATAACAATCTTAATTAACCTGAAAATTAACACTGTCTGAAAATTAACCTGTCTCTGCTCCCAGCTCATCAGGAGGCGCTGAAGAAGGAGATAGAGAGGCTGAGGCAAATCTACCAGCAGCAGAGCCTCAAGAACGCGGAACCCCCGGCACCCGACGACGACGCCCCCCTGGCCCGCAGCAGCGACAACAACGGCTTCATCGCCGCCAGCGAGGGGACCGCCGCGCCCGCGCCCTGCCTGCCCTCGTGATCGAGATCCGGCCCTCGCTCTAGTGGACAGACAACCCAGCGTTGTCGCTGTTTCTTCTTCTTGCTGCCGCCGTCGTTGTTGATAGGATTTGGCGCGTTGTTGCTTTGGGTGTGCGATTCTTGTTGTATGTAAACTCGATTTGTTTGCTTATTTGTTAATTCTTGCGTCCTCTGCTGCCTGCTCCTGGTTCTTCTCTGCTCCCCCCTCCCTGATTTGTAAATTTTTACCCCGGCATTTTGGGCGAAGGTTGTAGCTAAGAATCGTGTAATTCATTCAGACTGGTTGAGGTTGGAGAGAGTGTTCGTTGATTCTGTCTGTGTCTGGGCTGGTTTCTCTTTCGCTTTGTTGCATCTGATGATGATCAATCAAAACGCACGCTTTCTGTACCTCGCCCGGCCGCCCTTTACCTGTTCTCGGTGTCACTTTTGGTAGGAGTGGTAACTTTTCTTGCGACCGACCAAAACCAAACGCCATGAAGCTTCGTTCCAGTACTGCTGCGATGCTTGTAACCTTCGCGTGCAACTTACTGCATATCTGTATGTATGGCTGCTTTGCAGTTAAGCAGGTTTAGTGTTGTCACATGCAGAGCAAATTGGGCGGAACATGCAGCAGGCATCTCATTCCTTGCTGTGCTCGTCACAGGGTTTTTAAAACGCGGCGACAGCGAGAGAAGAGGAGGAGGAGGAGGTGCCTTCCTTTCGCTGCAAGGGAAGAAGGGATAGGCATGCACATGCACATGCGCGCGCATGTGCGTGCCGGCTGTACCCGTATCCGCCGGTGCAAGCTACTACACTGCCATGCCAATCACACAGATTTGGGTCTAGCGTACGTACCCGGTATCCGGCTCTGTTGGTATTGTTGGTTCCTATCGTTCGTCGGCTAGCCCAGGAGGGACGAACATTTTGGACAAATCCCTAGGTAACCACTGCCACTATATACCAACAACGGATGATTGGTTTTGCGGCTCATGTTTTACCTTCCTAGAGAACTATCTAATTCAATACTAGTAGAAACAATGAGGCGTTGACAAACCCACAGTGACATAATGTTAGCATCCAGCTGCCAAATAACAGAGAAACCACATGTTTATCCACAAAATTTCTTTGATTGAATCCCATGAAAATTTGTGGAGCATTCACCCATTGTTTACAACGAAAACGGTTGTGGTCACAAACGAGCCTATGACTTCAATCTTTCTTCTTTCAAACCAAGAGAAAAAAGTGTACAAAAGCTTCGAGATCCTTCTCGGTTCAATAAGAATTCACAACACGATAAAGTTTTAAATGCAGATAGAATAGCTTCCTAATCAATGATAATACTTAGTCTAAAACCATTAGAGCTGGAAACTTATTAGAGAAGCTATATTATTGCTAGATCATGTACCTATGTGAGCTCTGGTGTATCCTATATCTACATTTTTGCCTTTTTCTCTACTAATTTGATACCCTGTTGTTGATTCTGCTCTTCGTGTCGGTCTTTGACTTCATAACCTAAGCAAGGGTTAAGAAGGATAGATTGAGTACGAGCGTACTCAGCAAGTTGTATAATGGTTGTTTGATGTTCTATCTGAAAGCCGTTGATCAAAGATCCAAGACTTGTTTAGGGTTTAGGGTTTCAAAAACATTTTTTTTAGAAAAAGGTAAGTTCTAGATTTTATAAATTATAAAGTTGTCAGTCTTCACGGGTTGTCTGAACTTCGTGGAGTTCCTATCCACGCTGCGTTCATAATCCTTTTTTAAGATAGGGAGTAACATGTCATATTTATACACTCTTGAGAGATGCGCTACTTTTTTCACAAACGTCTTTGTCCTTATTACTCTTTCCATACTTTCTTAGGTATGGGGTCTTTATACCAAGTTTCACCGAGTCATGCCCAGTCCCCCTCCACGACCCCGCTTCCCACCCATTTTAACGAATTACGGTCATGGGACCTACATTCAATAACCATCCCTTCTAATATGCATAATCGTTGTCCTAAGACACATGATAGGGACATCATGGGATCTCACATGTTGATCACCACTTTGGTTCACATCCCGACTAGGTATAAGAGGATTGACGAAAAGAAGAAGGCACTTCGGACTCGCTCTCCCTATAACAAGATATGTGGTTAGCGCGGTATTGTACGACGCAAGAATGGCTGAATGTTGTTATTATTAATCTTAACTTTTTTGGTACAATGGAATCTCCACCACATGATTTTTCAAACATGTATACATCCATGATTCCATTGCCCACCATTTATTCATTTCATTCCAAAAATGGTATTGCGTTTCAATGCAAGCAAGAATAATATTTTGAAAACATTTTCACAATTAAGACAAAAGGACATGTAAGATTTCACTTGCAACTGGATTGCAAGATTGACCTGACAACGGTGATCAAGAATGAACTTGCCTAGTAACTGCGAGATAATGCAGTTCGAAGGTTTTACTTGACCCTGGATCTTGGGTTTTGGAATTCGCAATCATTGTTCGATAAAGATAACGCTTTGATGGCTTATATGTGATGCTGTAATGCAATTATATGCAATGCAAACTCTTCGGTGTTGTGTTTGAATTCCTCTGGTTTAATTTCTTTTTTAGGTGAATTTATCCTTTTTAGGGTTTTATTGAATTTTTTGGTATTTTATTTATTATTGCAATTCACAAGGTAATATCAAGAATTTTACTTTAGAATTTTCATAATTTTATAAAATTGGGGTTGGCATATTTATCCTTGTTTTTGCTAATTTTATTGGAATGTTCTATGAATTTTATAGTCTTGAAATTAATTATTTCCACTCATAAATTCACAAAAATAAAAGTGTTTGCAAAAATCCCACAAAAAATAATTTTTGGATTCATTGCATTTTTCTACACACAAAAATATTTTTATTTTATTTTTCTGAGTTTTTATGTGTGATACCATTTATTTGGATTTAAGGGTAATTATGAAATGACCAAAATACCATATCGCTACTGTAATGAGATTTCTAGGGTTTCTGGTACGTTTGAGTTGCTTCTATGGATTTCTAGGTGTTAGTTAGGCTTCTATTATTTTACATGGTCATCCGTTCTTAGGATTAGGTCATTACGCTTAATGAATGTTTTACATGGTCCTCTTCTCTTCCCCTTGCACGTCTTCTCATGCTCTCGATTCTTTCGTATTCGCAATACAACCTCGTATGCAACCTACCCCGAAGGTCGCCATGGTCGCGTCGAGCTCCAGCTGCTCGAGGACATCATTTGGAGCACCACCGAGTATCAGCAACTGAACCCCCATCTTTGTCATACTTTGTCGCACCCCGTCGATCGTTCCCCCGTCTCCTAGGACCTACCGTGTGTTCATGCCATCAACCCCAGAACCGTCGCCGCCATCTTCTTAATTGTTGTGACCTAAGCCTCTTTATGACCTTGCCTCCCCCTCACCCAGTCGTCCGTTCGCGCACAAAAGGCCACGATTTAAAACAGCTAAGCCGATCCGGCCTGTTAGCTATGAGCCTAGCCATGAGCTAAGCCGCGAGCCAGGGAGATCTGGCTGTTCGTTTTATGTTGATCCGAAGGGCTCGGTTCGTTCAGGCGGTGAAGGGGTACCGGCCAATCACACGTAGCCACGTGTACTTTTCTTTTTATGTTAATTCCTTTTTGTTTTAGAAATGCATAGAAAAAATCATAACGTTGCAAAATTCATAGTAAATGATCTATTATTAAAAATGCATATGTTATATGGTTGGATTCAGAAAGTTGTGTAGAACACATTTCTTAAATAAAATGGAGTGTTTGATGAAGCTATTTTGTTTAAATTTCTAAACTGTAAACTTGGATATTTTTATTATAGAAATTTTTCTGTAAACTCAAAATTTACAAATAAAGTTTCTCTGGAATCCTTATGAATTGTACAACCAGAATCTACTTTTATTCTTACTTTTTTATCATTAAAACTTGAACAATATTGCAAGATTTTCACCATACAAACTTGGGCATATCTTTTGTTCTAAAAATGATTATTCATTGTTGATTTTTGCAAAAAAAATAATAAATTAAGCCATCTATTCAATAGTACCAGGGTAATAATGATTTAGAACTAATTTTATAATAATAGAGAGAGTCTTATTTTGAAACTATCTTGTATAGAAAGCCAGTCATTGCAACTAGTGGAACTCAAATATAGAATGTGGGAGAGAAAAAACAACACTCGTGGAACACATTGCTCGTACAGGGAAAACACATTTTTAGTAACTGAAAGAACTAACTAAAATCTTGGGAAAACATATCTTGAAAAATAGAACCAGTGTTAGAAATAAATTAAGAAAAATGGAAACAGAAAAGAATGTAACAAATAAGAAATAAGAGAAATAAAAAAAGGAATAGAAAAAATATTGTAAAAAGAAGAAAACCAAGGAGAGAAACCAAGACTGGACTTGAAGAAAAACACATTCTCGTGGGGACTCCAACCCGCTGCAAGCTTTATTAATCAAATAGTGGATACATTGTCAATCAAAAGTAAAACAAAAAGCTCGGCAGACCATCTACCCAAACATTTAGGAGTGATCTTGTTTATAATTGGTTGAGTACAGGTGGTCCTTGCCTCTAATTGGTGGAGTAGAACTTGTTGTGGATTGGTGTGGCGGCTCCATATCCATGCGATAGTTCACGTTGATAAATACTGGGATGGTCACCTTTGGTTCTGATTCCCCTCTCCTTCGTCTCTCTCTTCCACAGAAAAGGGCAAACCAGGGGGTGAAAAAGTTTGCGGCGGCGGTTTCAGCGTCTCCTCCCCCATGGGCCTCATGCTCATCTGAGAGAGGGGAGGTGCTGGATCTGTTGAAAATATAAGCAATAATTCATATGATTTAATCTGAATAATAAACTGATAAAGCATGATCATAAAAACGATACTAAAACCAATCATGCAGATTACAAAGTAGATGAATAGATTACATCTATACAATATAAACACATGACATCTACATCAAACGCTAGACGTAGAAACTCTAGCAGAAACCAAAAGAGAGATTGAGATCACATACGATGCAGTTGCGGCAGTAGCCGTGGCGGTAGTAGCAGCAGAGCTGTCGCCCATGTTGAGGTTGCCGAAGAGGTCGCTGACGTCCGGAAAAGAGTCGTCGTTCGGAAACTCGTCGTCGGACGACGTCGTGGTTTCCAGTAGTCACGCTTGAGCACTCCACAAAAACCTGATTGCCCCTCACCCATACAGGTTCACGAGAGGCGGGGTTTCGGAGGCCTACTGTCCCGATCTGTAGTGCACGCCTCAAGCCAGGATAGGGAAGACGAAAGCAGCGGTGCAAGGTTCTAGAAGTAGGTGGGTGTGTTGTTTTTTATTGATTGTCGATTAGGTTTAGCCCAGACGCTTATATAGTGTAGGTCAGGGAGATCGTGAGGCACAGTCCATGTCTGAGTCGGTAACATCCCATGATCCATAAAACTGGAAACTACTGTAATTAACGCGTTCGTTAAACTCATAAATAATTTTCCAAATATCAAAATAAAGCTCGGCTCGGCGAGATTCCCGCAACCCCCGGCGCGCACGCGCGTCGTGATGAGGCGAGGCGGGCGGCGTCGGAGGAGGAGTGCGCGAGGGCTTCTCTCCTTGACACTAATACACCCAATTTGCATCACCATTCTATATCATAATCTACCTCTATTCATTGATATTTGTCTTATTATGAGGTATTACTTATGTTTTTTCCACTGTTTTTGCATGTTGGATGATTCTTGGAGGATGGACTGCCGGAGTTTGGATTCTGATGGAAAAGAGGGCGTTTTGGTGCAATTTCGCGAAGATCAGAAAAATACCAGAAAAATATGGGAAAATATTATTTTTCCAGAATATTGAGGAAGCCATAAGGAGGGACGAAGAAGGTCCGCAGGGGGCCCACACACACCCTAGGCGTGGGCCCACCCTGGGCCGCGCCTAGGGCAGGTGTAGCCCACCTGCCCGGCTCCCGACTCCGCCCCTTCGCCTATATCTTCCCTACAGAACCCTAAGGCTAGGGGAGCGACCACAGATAGATTTCCGCCGCCTCTAGGGGCGGAAAACACCGAGAGAGAAAGATCTCTCCGGCAGATAGATTTTTGCAGGGGGAATTCCTTCCCGAAGAGGGGAGAACATCGCCATCAAAACCATCGTCAAGCTAGGCTTCATCGGTTTCATCATCCACACCATCATCTCCACCAGTACCATCATCACCACTCCGTCCCTCTGTAACAATTCTGTTGGATATTTCTTTAGTTCTTAGGGGAAACTTACCCGGTGTTAATTACTATTATAGTTGATGCTTGTGAGTGGAACCTTTGGATTATTATTTATGTTCAAATTGTTATCCATTATCATATCATATTTGATCTTGATCCATATGATGTCTTGTGAGTAGTTCGTTTAGTTCTTGAGTACATGGGAGAAGTCATGTTGTTATTAGTGGATTTGTGTCGAGTTGTTATTCAATGGTTTAGTATTTAAGTTGTGGTGTTATTCTTCTAGTGGTGTCATGTGAACGTCGACTACATGATACTTCACTATTTATGGGCCTAGGGAAATGCATTGTGTATTTGGCTACTAATTGTGGGGTTCTTTGGAGTGATGTAAACGAACCCCGTTAGGACACCTTTGCACAAGGGAGTGTAGGATCTCAGAGTTTAAGGCTGTGGTTAGATTTATATCTTAATTACTTTCCTATAGTTACGGATGTTTGCAGGGGGTTTAATCACAAGTATGTATTAGTCCAAGTAAGGTCGGTACATTAGCATAGGTTCACCCTCACAACACTTACAACACCAAAGAAGAGTACTCAACTATATGAAGCGAAAGCACTTGACAGAATTCCCATGTGTCGTCGAGAATGTTTGGTCCTTATAAGTATTTCCACCGGCTTGTCCTTTGCTAAGAAAGGATTGGGCCACTTTCTACGTTTGTTCTTTGTTACTGGCATTTTGTTTTGTTGCCTTATCAGAAAACCCCTAAAAATCTGTTTGCTAAGTACTTGCAGAGAGTTCCTGCTCCATACCACTGTTCAGCAACTTCTGCTCCTCGTTGGGATCGACACTCCTATTTATCGAAAGTACTACGATACACCCCCTATACTTGTGTAGGGGTTCGTAGCATGGAAAACAAAAAATTTCTACCGCATACAAACAAACAAGCCAAGATCTATCTACTAGATTGTAGCAACGAGTCGATAGAGGAACTTACCCTCGAAGATTCCAAAGCGGTTAACGAGAGCAGATTCTCGTGGGTGATGTAGTCGTACACTTGCCGATCTCAAGATCGCGTAGACGATCTTTCGTGACTGTGTTCCCAAGCGCTCCCAATCGGTCACATCGTTCGGTACTCGATGAAGACCTTCCTCTCCTTGTTCCAGAAAATGGAGGTTGTAGCACTCTCCTCGCGATTCCGGCAGCACGACGGCGTGGTACCGGAAGTAGAGGGGAGATCTCGCAGGGCTTCGCCTTAAGCCGGAGCGAGTATGGTGGACTATGAGAGAGACTTGGTGATCTAGGGTTTAGACACACCAATTAGAAGGGGCTAAACCAGCGGCTAGGGCAATTAGAAGCTCTAACTCCAAGCTTGGGAGAAATCCCTAGTTGTGGCTAGGGTTTAGGTTTAGAGGAGGCAACTTGTGTGTGCTAGGAGGAGCCCCGCCTCCTTGTAGGTGGAGGGCGGCGGCCAAGGGAGGAGTGAGTCCCTCCCCAACTCGGCTTGTGGTGCGCTTGGGGAGGAGGACTCCCTCCCCAACTCGGTTTCACCTCCTCCTCCTCTTTTCCACTTTCCAAATTTAGCCGTTTGACTTTTCAATTTAGCTATTTGACTTTTCAAACTAGGATTCGATTAATCCTTTATTTGGAACAGCGATGACACTTAGTACATGATGCAATCATTCCAACTTGCAATGACACATTCATGTACCCCTTCCCGAGTGCCGGACATTCCGGAACCTTCTAGAACATTCCCGATGAAAACACCGGAATCATTCCCCAACTCCGAAACGGACTTTCCTTATATGAATCTTATTCTCGGACCATTCCGGATCTCCTCGTGATATCCCGGATCCCATCCGAGACTCCGAACAACATTCGATCTCTTACTCATCATTCCATAACTACTCAACAACATCGAATCCTTAAGTGTGTCTCCCTACGGTTCGTGAATTATGCGGACATGATCGAGACACTTCTCCGAACAATAACCAATAGAGGAATCTGGAAATTCATATGGCTCCCACATATTTCTACGATTACTTTGCGATCGAATGAACCACTTACATATGATACCAATTTCCCTTTGTCTCACGATAGTTTACTTATCCGAGGTTTTGACCGTCGGTATCTCTGCATACCTAGTTCAACCTCGTTACCGATAAGTACTCTTTTCTCGTTCCCGTGATATGTGATCCCTTGTGAGCCAGTCACATGCTTGCAAGCTAATTGGATGACATTTCACCGAGAGGGCCCAGAGTATATCTATCCGTCATATGGATGGACAAATCCCACTCTTGATCCATGTGTCTCAACCAATACTTTCCGAACACTCAATGCCACCTTTATAGACACCCTATTACGGTGTGGTGTTTGATGTCATCAAAGCATCCTTCCGGTGAAGGTGATAAGCATGATCTCATGGTCGAAGGAATTAGGTTACTATGTATCAGAAAGCATATAGCAATTGAACTATTAAAATGACTTGATCTTTATGCTACGCTTATCTATAGGAGTATGTCCATCACATCATTCTCCTAATGATATGACCCTGTTGTTAATAACATCTCTATGTTCATGATCAGGAAACCATGATCATATATTAACCAACAAGCTAGTTTAACAAGAGGCTTTACTAGGGACTCTTTTATGTTTACAAATCACACAAGTATTAATATTTCTTGTTAATACAATTATAGCATGGTATGTAAAAATTTATCATAAGTATGAGGATATGATAATAACCACTTTATTATTGCCTCTTGGGCATATCTCCAATAGTCTCCCACTTGCACTAGAGTCAATAATCTAGTTTCAAACCTTTGTGTATTCAACACCTATGGCTTTCCGGTGTCGTATGTACACGATTGCTAGTGGTCAACTGATCTCCGGATCTGACACTTCCAGGTCCGTGTGTAATTGCATATCTTTGCGTCTCTACGCATCACTCATTTCTCTAATGAGATGGCTTCGTACAAATTTGGTCCTTTGGTGTGACCTTTTGTTCTTTGGGGTTAAAACATGTTGATAATATTGTCGTACAATATATCTTCATAGTATTATCCCGCTGTGAACTACACCTAGTTTGATAACAAACTACTTGACACAAATGCCCTCTTTAGCTGCTATAATAGCAGTTATATACTTAGCCTTTTGTTGTAGTATCTGTCATAATGTCTTAACTTTGGAACTCATCCAAATACATTATGGAACTTACTTTCCATTTTATTGTGCCACCCTTAGTTTAGATTGAGATAAACTTAATTTGTACTTTGTGACAAAACTAGTATCAATGTAGTACTTTTACAATGAACTAACCATCTATTTGTCATTTCTACAAATAATATACTCTTAGTTCTTCCAAAAGATCATAAGAATGTCCTTACTATTGTCCAATGATCATCTTATGAATCATTCTGGTATATGCTCACAACATTTAGAGCATAAGACATATCTGGATTTGTACATATCATAGTATGATTGATATAAATACTCTTTGTAATTTCATACATCAAGTATCAATCTATACTTGAATCTTTGTTTCACTTACCAAGTGTCAATACACTTGAATATATCATCAATATTGAACTCATTCAATCCTTTCTGTGCGACAAGAACCTTTCTTGTAGTTTCTATATTGAACTCATTCAATATCTCATCTATGTACTTCTGGCACAACCATATTGGCGTCTATTGATGCTAAATATTTGGGTTTTGCCTAAGTCTTTCATCAGGATGAAATTCTTAATATGTGTTAATAAAATATACATCTTTTCCAATCAACAATATGTCCTCCACATAATGTATTAGAAATATGTCTTAGCGCTCCCACTTAATTTCTTGCAAATGCAAGCATCTTCATTGTCTCTGATGAAATTAAACTCTTTTAACAGTTTCATCATAGTGAAGATTCTAACTCCACTATGCTTACTTCAACCATTGAAGTTTGCATACGCTTTTAGCATCCTTTGAATTAACAAAACCCTATGGACCGTGTTATGCACATGTCCTAGGTAACAATTCTATTAGAAGAACTTGTTTTGTTTATTCAACTACCACATAACAAAATTATATGTAGTGGTTGCTATATTAATCCGTCTAGACTAAATATCACTATGAAAGATCAGATCTTGTCATAGTCAACCTTTGAACATTGTTGTGAACTCTTTCCCAACATTTCGACTATTTCATAGATGTGCAACATCCATGTCTATTTATTTATAGATCCAAACACAGCTGTAAGGTCTTACACCTTTCTTGAGGGTCCTTCAAGTTCAAAACTTGATTTTTCGTGTATGGAACTATCACGGATTTTATGGCTTCAAGCCATTAGGCGAGTCGGGCCCATCATCGCTTCTTTGCATGTAGTCGGATCATTATTGTCAAATAATGATTTAACTCTCAAATCTTGGTATTTGATTGTTTACCCGACCTACTTGTTTCAATAGGAACTTGGATCTCCGTGACCACAACCTTTGAGGTACGTGAGCCATGAGCATTGTTGCTACCTCCGGAACACTTTTCGGCGCTGCGCAACTTTGATCATATAGCTAAGGTTCTTTTAACCTTATCAAAGTTCTATTGTCCTCCCACTTAACTTTTCACGAAAAATTCCTTCTCAAAGAAACTTGACGTTCTAAGCAACAAACACTTTTGTCTCCGGTGTTTATGGAGGAATACTTAACAATTATACAAAGACAGGTTCATCCGGCTTTGGTTGCACACATCTTTCTTATGCATAGCATACCAATGTTTTAAGAAAGGACTACTTGGGTTTTATCCCAAACCATAACTTTATATGGTGTCATTTCAATGGATTATGATGGAGATCTTTTCAATGGAAAACGGTAGTCTCTAAAGCTTTTAATCTTTAAAACATAATGGCAGTTTTATGAATTATACCTTTGATCTTACCATGTCAAACAAGGTTTAATTATATATCTCGAACGCTCCATACTCTTATGGTGTTTCGGGAAATGCAAATCCACGGAACGATTCCTTAAATCTTAGGTATTATGCTAAACTTGTAACTCAAATATCTTCCTTTATGATCTTATCATAAACTATTCATATTCTTGTTACAATGATTTTGCACTTCATCTTGAAAGTCTTTGAACTTTTCAAATGTTTCATACTTTATCCTTATTAAGTAAATATTCATATATTCACTCAAATTTTCGGAGAAAGCATATGAAGTTGAAATCCATCGCTCTTGACTACACATAATGGACTTCATACAACAATATGTATAAGTTCCAATAAGCTAGTCATTCGTTCCTTTTTGGCCTATGAACGAAGTTTTAATTATCTCTAGGAAAGTTTCATAAGCGTCATTTGATCAAAAATCAAAAGACTCCAAAATTCCATCCACATGGAGTTTCTTCATGTTTTCTTTCCAATATAATTTAAATGGCGATGTCACTTCCTAAGTGATCTTTCAATCAATTTGTCTTTCGACATTTTTAGCACTAATTTTATGGATGTGATTTCTCCAACGAGATTTGTGAATCATCCATCTTTTATGGATTACGGAAATTATTTGAACAACCCTTTTGTTCTCATAATACCTGATAAAACAAATCCTGAAGGCAAGCTTTGATGTTTAACGAGCAACACAATAACCCTTTATTTGTTCTCGATAAACATCATCACATATTCTTTTGCTAGTTACTTAGGCCATTGTAGTTCATGAATTGTGTTGTTTCGTATGACGATTCATACCAACAAATTCAGATCAAATACTTAGGAACCACATTGTTTAATAAGCAAAGAATATAGCCATAACACGTATATCATCTATATACTCAAGCTGAACAATTCTAGTCTTTTCTTTTCGCCATATATTTATTAGATTCTCTTCAAGATTTCCTTTTACATTTGGAAGAATCTATCAACATCAATAGTGGAGTCATACATGACACATAGTCCAAAGCGTGTATAGTTAAATACCAATGTCTTTGGACTTGCACTTTGAAGTAGATCACCATTATCAAGTGTTTGGTGTTCTTTCAAATTCCTTTCTTTAGTAATCTCTTGGTGTAGTAAACATTTTACCTACATCAAATATTCACCCTCATCATGGATTTATCCATGATCAAGCTACTTTAGCTTGTAACGGTGAATCGCGAGTATAATGTTGCTCTCCAAAACCTTTTGGAGGATTAGGACAACTAGTGTCTCCAACCTTTTGCAAATTCTCATCAAATATGAGAACATGACTTTTGCCATATTATACTCTATCATGTTGCAACCAAAACTTCGTTTCAGATATCACAATATCTTCCACACATCATGGTTTCTGAAACAACTCTTTCAGATCCTAGATAACCTTGATATTAAGACAATCCTTTGAATATCAAGAATCATGGAGACAAACATGATACTCATACACTAACACTTGGAATTGTCACTCTTGTTTTAATACTAATTATTAAACTTCATGGAGTAACCGGAACTTACTGAAAGTTTGCAATAGGACTTTTAAACTTTAGATTAACACTTCAAAACAATACGATACCAGTTCGTAAAGTAACTAACCAAAATTATATAGTTCTATCATCTCAATTATAACTAAGCGTAAGGTGGTAAACGGATGCCAATGACTACAAAAACTATGCAAATTCACTTTGATTTAATTTATGATAAATAATGTTCAACTTTTAATCATATTGCCGTTGAACTCCCACTCAAAACAATATCCCTCACATTGTTTTAGTGATCACACGAACCAAATCCACCACATCAAAACCGATCATCACGAGAGTTGATGCAACTTCAATGGCGAACAATCAACATGTTCATCATATCTACTATATGACTCATGCTTTACCTTTCGGTGATCCGTGTTCCGAGACCATGTCTGTACATGCTAGGCTCGTCAAGATCAACCTTAGCTTCCGCATAAGCAAATCTGGCTTGCTTACGTTGTATACACTCGCAGAATCTAACACACCCGATCATTACGTGGTGCTTCGAAACAACGATCTTTAGAAACGGTGCTTACTAAGGATGAACACTTTAATACTTGAAATTGTGTGCTTGAGGGATCATCTTATAATGCTACCGTCGTGAACTAAGCAATACAAGATGCATAAAAGGATTAACATCACATGCAATTCATAATATGTGATATGATATGGCCTTTCTTCTTTGTGCTTCCGATCTCCATCTTCTAGCACGAACATGGTCTCCATCATCACCGGCATTGCATCAAGGTCAATGACGCTTCTCCATGGTTGTCGTCCACCGGCTTCAACTATTACAACTACTTTGAATAGACACGCGGGTCGTAACATAAATTAAAGACAACCAAATGGCTCCGCGGTTGCCAACTTACAATAAGGAACATTGCATACATCAAATATAATCACAATCATGGCCATATCACATCATCACACCCCTGCAAAACAAAGTTAGACGCCTCTACTTTCTTTGCATATTTTACGTTGTTTGGGGCTTTCAATAAGTGTCGTTCTAACTTACGAATATGAACCACAACATTGATACTAGTATTGTTAATCACCCGTTGTAAACTGGATCTTAACTATGCTAGGAGAAACAGCACCATAAAGCCACTTATGCAATACAAGTTGCATGTCAAGCGTGGAGCAAGTCTCATGAACGATGTCATGTAAGGTTAGCCCGGGCCGCTTCATCCCAACATACCGCAAGATGCAAAGTACACAATAAGCAATCGACAAAAGCATCAACGCCCACAATGACCATTGTGTTCTACTCGTGCAACAGATCTACATATAGACATGGCTCTGATACCACTGTAGGGGTTCGTAGCATGGAAAACAAAAAATTTCTACCGCATACAAACAAACAAGCCAAGATCTATCTACTAGATTGTAGCAACGAGTCGATGGAATAACTTACCCTCGAAGATTCCAAAGTGTTTAACGAGAGCGGATTCTCGTGGGTGATGTAGTCGTACACTTCCCGATCTCAAGATCGTAGAGCGATCTTTCCGGCGTTAAGGCGGTGCTCCATGATCGGTCACCGTTCGGTACTCGATGAAGACCTTCCTCTCCCTTGTTCCAGGCAGCGGAGGTTGTAGCACTCTCTCGCGATTCGGAAGACGACGGCGTGGTACCGAAGTAGAGGAGATCTCGCAGGCTTCGCCTTAAGCCGAGCGAGTATGGTGGACTATGAGAGAGCCTTGGTGATCTAGGGTTTAGACACACCAATTAGAAGGGGCTAAACCAGCGGCTAGGTCAATTAGAAGCTCTAACTCGTGGCTTGGGAGAAATCCCTAGGCTGTGGCTAGGGTTTAGGTTTAGAGGAGGCAACTTGTGTGTGCTAGGAGGAGCCTCGCCTCCTTATATAGGTGGAGGGCGGCGGCCAAGGGAGGGTGGAGTCCTCCCCAACTCGGCTTGGTGCGCCCGGCTTGGGAGGAGGACTCCTCCCCAACTCGGTTTCACCTCCTCCTCCTCTTTTCCACTTTCCAAATTTAGCCGTTTGACTTTTCAATTTAGCTATTTGACTTTTCAAACTAGGATTCGATTAATCCTTTATTTGGAACAGCGATGACACTTAGTACATGATGCAATCATTCCAACTTGAAATGACACATTCATGTACCCCTTCCCGAGTGCCGGACATTCCGGAACCTTCTAGAACATTCCCGATGAAAACACCGGAATCATTCCCCAACTCCGAAACGGGACTTTCCTTATATGAATCTTATTCTCCGGACCATTCCGGATCTCCTCGTGATATCCCGGATCCCATCCGAGACTCCGAACAACATTCGATCTCTTACTCATCATTCCATAACTACTCAACAACATCGAATCCTTAAGTGTGTCTCCCTACGGTTCGTGAATTATGCGGACATGATCGAGACACTTCTCCGAACAATAACCAATAGAGGAATCTGGAAATTCATATGGCTCCCACATATTTCTACGATTACTTTGCGATCGAATGAACCACTTACATACGATACCAATTTCCCTTTGTCTCACGATAGTTTACTTATCCGAGGTTTTGATCGTCGGTATCTCTGCATACCTAGTTCAACCTCGTTACCGATAAGTACTCTTTTCTCGTTCCCGTGATATGTGATCCCTTGTGAGCCAGTCACATGCTTGCAAGCTAATTGGATGATATTTCACCAAGAGGGCCCAGAGTATATCTATCTTTCATATGGATGGAAAAATCCCACTCTTGATCCATGTGTCTCAACCAATACTTTCCAAACACTCAATGCCACCTTTATAGCCACCCTGTTACGGTGTGGTGTTTGATGTCATCAAAGCATCCTTCTGGTGAAGGTGATAAGCATGATCTCATGTTCGAAGGAATTAGGTTACTATGTATCAGAAAGCATATAGCAATTGAACTATTAAAATGACTTGATCTTTATGCTACGCTTATCTATAGGAGTATGTCCATCACATCATTCTCCTAATGATATGACCCTGTTGTTAATAACATCTCTATGTTCATGATCAGGAAACCATGATCATATATTAACCAACAAGCTAGTTTAACAAGAGGCTTTACTAGGGACTCTTTTATGTTTACAAATCACACAAGTATTAATGTTTCCTGTTAATACAATTATAGCATGGTATGTAAACATTTATCATAAGTATGAGGATATGATAATAACCACTTTATTATTGCCTCTTGGGCATATCTCCAACAACTTGTGGGTCATCAGTCACACCTTAGTGAGTGGTGTAACACTCTTCTATATAAGGTGGTCCAACTCTCCTTCCACTAGCAATGTGGGACTAAACTTTATCACCACTAGCACAGCCATATGCTTCCATGCACAAATGGGCCAAAGAGAATTTCAAAATTTGTCTAATAGGTCAGCACCCCAAAGCTCACCAAATTCCAACAATCCCCCACAAAGTCTCATTGGCACATCTCATCACTTTTATTCCAGAACATTTTTTTATATATTGGTGTGTAGTGGAGACTGTTAAGTTGAACTTCCACATTAAACTTTATGCTACACTAGCTAGCAACTTGAATAGTGGACTATGCCTTGAACTACAAGTTTTATGCGCGCTAGTTTCACACAAAATCTAGACCAATACAGGGCTGCCGTCGGCTTCCCCGCGGTTTGGAGCTTATGCGTCATACTCCAGGGCCTTTTATGAGTTTATTAGAGAGCACCCAACTCTCACAAACTGTGATGTTTGACCGTCAGACTCATATAGGTGTGTTCATCAAGAGATGTTCTGCAGGACAACATCTCTACTTTAAAAAGCCACTTGGAACACATTAAGATAAATATCAACCTGCCATGCAGATTAAAAGAGTATTGCATCTTTATGGAGATGTAAATATAATATGGGGATACTCTCCTCTCAGCTGACCAACAACTTGTCTCCCAGCTCTAATTCACGTGATCTTCGATCACATAGAGTGGGTTACCACTGGGATCAACTCATAGCGTGGGTCTCAAACCCATCTCCCTCGATGCATTATCTATCACATTGTGTGATAAACCCTTTGTGAAGGGATCTGCCGGGTTTTTAGATGTTTGGATATAATCCAACGCAATAACTCCTCTTCACATGCCTTAATGACTTCATATTATTCTTAGAACTGTTTACTTTGACGATCACAGTTCATCGGGTTGGCGGTTATTTGTTTTTCAACCACAGGTAAGTCCATCAAGAGCTCATGGAGCCACTATGCTTCAAGAATGGTTGTGTCTAACTCTATGTGTTCTGCTTTCATTGTTGACCTCGTTAAGATGGTCTGCTTGCAAGACTTCCAAGAAACAGCGCCACCACCAAGTGTAAACAAATAACCACTCGTGGCCTTAATCTCATCAGCATCAGATATCCAATTTAAATCACTATAACCTTCAAGTACCCGTGGATACCCAGTATAGTGAATACCAAAACTCGCTGATGTCTACGCACTTCTATTCTTGTAGACAGTTGTTGGGCCTCCAAGTGCAGAGGTTTTGTAGAACAGCAGCAAGTTTCCCTTAAGTGGATCACCCAAGGTTTATCGAACTCACGGAGGAAGTGGTCAAAGGTATCCCTCTCAAGCAACCCTGCAATAAAGATACAATAAGTCTCTTGTGTCCCCAACACACCCAATATAGGTGCACGAGTTTGGTGAAGATATAGTGAAATACAAGTGGTAACGGTGCCATAAAAGAGCTTAACGGTGGGGTAAGGACTAAAGGCAACAAGAAGGAAGCAAGCAAACATGCAACAGATCTAGAAGCAAATGGTGTTTCAATGTTTAGAAACAAGTCCTAGGGATCATACTTTCACTAGTGAACACTCTCTCATACAAATATATTCTCTTCATGATACTACTCTTAACTACTCTCTGGTTGGACACTCTAATCATCGGTAGGGCTATAACAGCACTCCTCAAAGTCCGCCTTCCCCAATCTAGATAACCCCACACTGTCACCTTGAGCGCTAGATGGTTCCAACAAACACCACAATTTCATAGAGACATCCAAATCCAAATATAACTCATAACAAATATTCAATCTAGCCAAAGTGCCATACACGGTATGCACGCTGTCACTTTCACACACGTGGGGAAAAGCATAGATCTATTATATGTAGACTCAAACCTAAGTGCCACCATTGGCGTGCACGCTGTCACTTTCACACACATGGGGAGAGTAGAGATCTAATGAAGCACTTGAGTAGCAAGGTAGATCTACTTGATTACAAAGCTCATGACCACAAGATCATGCATAGAGAGAGAGAGAGAGATGAACACATAGCTACCGGTAGAGCCCTTAGCCCCGAGGAAGAACTACTCCCTCCTCATCATGGGAATTAGCAATGGTGATGAATATGGCGATGGAGATCGATGGAGATGGCTCCGGGGGCACTTCCCCGTCCCGGCAGGGTGCCGGAACAGAGACTTTCTGTCCCCCAAATCTCCCCTTTGGTGGCGGCGGCGCTACGGAGGTTTTCGTGGATTTTTTATGGATTCCTAGGGTTTTTGGGTCGGAGGCTTCTTATAGGCGAAGGGGGAGGCCGAGGAGGCGGCCAGAGGGCCCACACCCTTCCCAGGCACGGGCCAGGCTTGGCCGCGCCCAGGGGGGTCTGGCCACCCTCTGGTGCCTCTCCGTCCCTCCTTCTGGATTCGTGTCCCTCACGGAAAGTTATTAACTTTGGCTTTTATCCCGTCCAATTCCGAGAATATTGATTTTCTGCCTTTCTGAAACCAAAAACAGAAGAAAACAAGCAACTGGCACTGTGGCAACTTGTTAATAGGTTAGTTCCAGAAAAGATATAAAACACCTCAAAGTATAGACAAAGCAAAGCAAAGTAGATACAAAACAAGCATGGAGTATAAAAAATTATAGATACGTTTCCGACGTATCAATCATCCCTAAGCTTAACTCCTGTTCGTCCTCGAGTAGGTAAGTGATAAAAAGAATAGTTTTTGAGGTGACATGCACCATCACAATAAATATCTAACCATTTGCAAGCATTGAAAGCTAGGATCAAAGAATTCTAAACATGTGCATGAAAAATGGAGTTCTAACAATAGGACATAGTAACTATGCATGCAACATGAAAGGCTACAAACAAAGATCATGAATAACATGCATTGAAAAATGTTTGTTTGTTTCACATACAGAAAACATAGCATAGTGGCAATCAGCTTGTCCCTCATAGAGTAGCAAATAGATGCATATGACACCTTCAAGGCTCACAAGGGTGACTAGAAACAAATAGCACAAGAACAAGTAATATCACAATATGCATCAATTAATAAGCTTTGTAACACTGCACACAGAATGACAACTATGCTCTCTTAATGGTGCCTAAAGGTAGAAGGTGGAGACTCAATAGTGGTGGAAGAAAGGCCTTTTATAAAGGAAGCAGGTATTTCAAGTTTCAAAAAGATCTTTCAAAAATTATGGTACTTGTTAGCTTTCAGCCCTCATTGCCCCTATCATAAGCATCTTGAAGTGATTAAGGTTAAAGTGAACAAAGATGGAGTATATGCTTGACGAAGTATAAGTTGGCAATGTCAAGTCCCTTGAATAAGAGGGCCACACCTCATGCTACTCAACTTTAGTCACATGTAAGTTCTTGTCATTGTAAGTATTTGCATATCATAGAGAACCGCCAACGGGGTACCCCTTGCACATGGTACAGGAGCTTTCCCATAACCAAAATGACAAGGCAAGCAGACAATGAGCATCTCAGCAATCTTCTTATTTACCATGGGAATATGGTTTTTTTCCTCTCTTTTGTCTTTTCTCAGTGTGTCTCTTTCTTTATAAGAAGAATGCTTCATAGATGTCAATATGGTGATGCTGCAAGTTTACACCATGATTAGGCATGGCTTAGGCTAGCGGCCTAGGCGTTTCTCTAACACAGGATACAAACTCCATGGACTTACAAGTTCCCTCTTTATTTCACACCGGTGACATCCATAGACAAAAGAGCATGATATCAACTGAGTACAAAGTACAAGTGCAGTGTTGAAAATGTTCCTCGCGACAGCACGGTTCTGCTAATTCCAACTTATAAGTGCAAGCATATACAACAAATTTGTCACAATGGTTCAAATTTATTAGGGGCAAAGAATATAAAGTGTGCCATCAAGTTCGTGAGGGCTTTAATCACTAAGTTTTCACATAACAAAATAGTTTTTTTAATTGGAATATAGTTGAAAACAAGAATATAGTTGGAATGGTGTAACACACCATGCATAGTAATTTATAGTGTACCCTTTGTAATAACGTGGTTTCATGGGAGTTGGAAGCATGAGTAGAGCTTACTCATACAAGTGGAGGCTAGCAAAATACTGGGAGCAACCGACTAAGAGAGCAATAATGGCCATAATCATGCAGTGCAACAAAGCATTACTAATCAAAGCATAGAGTGGTACTACAAGTCAAGGACTAAATGATCATATAAGCTAGTGGTGACTTGTCATAGTCATAACATGGTGTGAGCATGTGCCAAGTCAACCCAAACAAAGCATCAAAGGAGAATACCACAATACTATGCTTTTGCATGCTAAAACAACGCATAATTTCTTCAAGGCACACTAAGCAATCCCAATTGTTTGGAACAAGACATGATACAACAATAATCACTAAGCATAAGGTAAAAACAACACCTAGAATGTCATGCTAAAGTCTAAGTCACAGTCAGTGCAAGCTCCTCTTGCACTTACAAGCAAGAACTTACTACTCTTTTCCAACACCAATCAACCTATTTGAAACAACTCACAAAGATAATAATAAATAAAGACCAGTGATCTTGTCTCACAAATCCACAAAGAAGAACTAAAAAGTTCTAAGCTGAAAGCACAAGAAAACTAAGGCTAAACACAGTGCTAGCAAAAGAGAACACTCACAGAACAATAAGAATGAAAACTAGAGTGTTCTAGGCAATGAAAACAGAGTGTGTCTCTCTCCAAAAGAAGTGTGTTGTGATAAAAGAAACTTACTCAAGAAAACTAAGCAAAATAAAACCAAAAACTAAAACTAAGACGCTTCAAGAACAACACAACAATGCATGAAACAATAAAAACGAAGTGTCTAGAAAGACCTGAGATTTTTATTGATGAAGAAGGGGATGCCTTGGGCATCCCCAAGGTTTGACACTTGTACCTATTGAATATTTCTTGGGGTGACATGGGATGGTATCCCCAAGCTTGATCTTTTGTCCATTCTTCATCTCATTACATCATTCTTTCTCTACACCTGCAAATTTTCCGTCATACAAAACTTTACACAATCTTCATTAGCAACATTAGTGTATTCAAAAGATATTAGACCTTTGGCAAAGATTTGTAACAGCAAGGATTTTCACTAAAAACACAAGCTGCTGTAGTAACTCCTTCAAAAAGCTCAAATTCCCAAAAGAGAACTCAAAAAGGAATCAATAAGAAGCAAATGCAAATAATGGCAGAAATCTGTCAAAACAGACCAGCAGGTAGAAACCGATTTTTTCGAACATCTTATGTTGCTCAAATAAAAAAGTGTTGAACTAATGAAAGTTATCTAACATACTGGGGGATTTATTCGTAAATGTTCAGCTCAATCCGACTTACAAAGACTCCTCACAAATGTTTATGGTGGAGGACAGAAATCTGTTTCGGGACAGCAACTCCCCGAATCTTACTTCCCTCTCATTAGAGGTCATTTTTGGCAAAAAAAGCAAACAAAAAAAGGATAAGGAGAGGTAATTACTGAAGTAATAACTTCCAATACTCAAGAAAACTCTTGGTTTATCTCCCAACAAGTACTTTTCTTTAATGCCTTTAAGTTAGGCTTGATAGCTTGAGAAGATGCTCACATAAGAATTATGAATTAAAGTCAAAGAGAGCATCAAGAAGCAAATTCAAAACACATTTAAGTCTAACCCACTTCCTATGCATAGGAATCTTGTAAAGAAACAATTCATGAAAGCACAAAACAACAAGCATAGGAAAGCAAAACAAGTGCAACTTCAAGATTTTCAACATAAAGAGGGGAAACTTAATATTTTTGAGATGCATAAGAACATGTTTCCCTCTCTCATAATAACTTTCAGTAGAAACATGAACAAAATTAACAATATAAATATCACATAAAACATTCTTATCATGAGCCACATGCATAAAATGATTATTACTCTCCACATAAGAATAGCCATTCTTATTAATTGTAGTGGGAGCAAATTCAACAAAATAGCTATCATTATTATTCTCATCACCATAATCATCAAATATAGGAGGCATATTGTAATCACAATTAATTTTCTCCTCAATAATAGGTGGACTGAAAATATCATATTCATCATTGTAATCATCATATATTGGAGGTTTGGTTTCATCATAAGCAATACGATAGCTATCTTCCAAAGCTGGGGGACTAAAAAGATCATTTTCATCAAAACTAGCTTCCCCAAGCTTAGACTTTTCCAAAGCATTAGCAACAATGGTGTCCAAAGAATTCATACTAATAACATTGTTGTTAGCATGCAAATAAAGTTCCATAGGTTTTTTAATTTTCTCTTCAAACACTTCATGTCCTAACTCAAGATAAGCACTATAAAGCTCTCTAATTTTGTTGTTGTTTTCCATTAAGCCTAACTAGTGAAAACAAGAAACAAAAAGACAAAATTGCAGAATCTAAAGGAAATTAATTCGAGCACTCACACCGGAGGATGTGAGTACCTTTTACCTTACCTTTACAAATTAAAAGAAAAAAATCCCCGGCAACGGCGCCAGAAAAGAGCTTGATGTCTACGTACTTCTATTCTTGTAGATAGTTGTTGGGCCTCCAAGTGTAGAGGTTTGTAGAACAGCAGCAAGTTTCCCTTAAGTGGATCACCCAAGTTTAATCGAACTCAGGGAGGAAGTGGTCAAAGGTATCCATCTCAAGCAACCCTGCAATCAAGATACAAGAAGTCTCTTGTGTCCCCAACACACCCAATATAGGTGCACTAGTTTGGCGAAGATATAGTGAAATACAAGTGGTAACGGTGCCAGAAAAGAGCTTGACGGTGGGGTAAGGACTAAAGGCAACAAGAAGGAAGCAAGAAAATATGCAACAGATCTAGAAGCAAATGGTGTTTCAATGTTTAGAAACAAGGCCTAGGGATCATACTTTCACTAGTGAACACTCTCTCATATAAATATATTCTCTTCATGATACTACTCTTAACTACTCTCCGGTTGGACACTCTAATCATCGGTAGGGCTATAACAGCACTCCTCAAAGTTCGCCTTCCCCAATCTAGATAACCCCACACTATCACCTTGAGCGCTAGATGATTCCAACAAACACCACAATTTCATAGAGACATCCAACTCCAAATATAACTCATAACAAATATTCAATCTAGCCAAAGTGCCACACACGGTATGCACGCTGTCACTTCCACACACGTGGGGAAAAGCATAGATCTATTAAAGCATAAAGAGTATTTATGTAGACTCAAACCTAAGTGCCACCATGGCGTGCACGCTGTCACTTTCACACACATGGGGAGAGCAGAGATCTAATGAAGCACTTGAGTAGCAAGGTAGATCTACTTGATTAAAAAGCTCATGACCACAAGATCATGCATAGAGAGAGATGAACACATAGCTACCGGTAGATCCCTTAGCCCCGAGGAAGAACTACTCCCTCCTCATCATGGGAATCGGCAATGGTAATGAATATGGCGATGGCGATGGCTCCGAGGGCACTTTTCCCGTCCCGGAAGGCTGTTGGAACAGAGACTTTCTGTCCCCCGAATCTCCCCTTCGGTGGTGGCGGCGCTACAGAGGTTTTCGTGGATTTCTTTTGGATTCCTAGGGTTTTTGGGCCGGAGGCTTCTTATAGGCAAAGGGGGAGGCCGAGGAGGCGGCCAGAGGGCCCACACCCTCCCTAGGCGCGGGCCAGGCTTGGCCGCGCCCAGGGGGTCTAGGCATCCTCTGGTGCCTCTCCGTCCCTCCTTCTGGATTCATGTCCCTCACGAAAAGTTATTGACTTTAGCTTTTGTCCCGTCCAATTCCGAGAATATTGATTTTCTGCCTTTCTGAAACCAAAAACAGAAGAAAACATGCAACTGGCACTGTGGCAACTTGTTAATAGGTTAGTTCCAGAAAAGATATAAAAACACCTCAAAGTATAGACAAAGCAAAGCAAAGTAGATACAAAATAAGGATGGAGCATCAAAAATAATAGATACATTTCCGATGTATCACTCGCAGTGCCTTTCAAATAGTGCAAAACTCTTTCAAGAGCATGCCAATGATCATCTCCATGATTTGACACAAATCGACTCAGTTTGCTTACAGCAAAGGAGATGTCAGGTCTAGTAGCGCTGGCTAAATACATGAGAGAGCCAATAATTTGAGAATATCTCAATTGATCTTTAGCAATCCTTCGATTTTTTCTAAGTAGCACACTCGGATCATAAGGCGTTGGAGAAGACTTGCACTATACCCGAAGCGACTCAATATATTTTCCACATAGTGAGACTGAAGTAGTGTAATCCCACCATTGTCATCCTTTAGTAGCTTGATGTTTAATATTACATCATCCACTCCTAAGTCCTTCATCTCAAAGCAACAAGATAGGAAATGTTTGACCTCCTCGATAACAGCGAGGTTGGTCCCGAATATCAATATGTAATCAACATCGAGACACATAATAACTCCCTCGCCCCCACCATGACGATAGTACACACATTTGTCAGCTTCATTTACAATAAAGCCTTCAGCAGTTAAAGTTCTTTCAAACTTCTCGTGCCACTGCTTAGGAGATTGTTTAAGACCATACAAAGACTTCACTAACTTACACACCTTTCCTTCTTGACCATCTACTACAAATCTGTCAGGCTGCTCCATATAAATTTCCTCATCTAGCTCTCCATTTAGAAAAGTTGTCTTAACATCCATTTGATGAACGAGAAGACCATGCGAGGCAGCCAAGGATAGTAGTACTCGAACAGTGGTCAATCTGGCTACATGTGAGTAGGTATCGAAGAAGTCCTCACCTTCTTTTTTGGTATAACCATTGGCCACAAGACGTGCCTTGTACTTTTCAATAGTACCATCAGGTCTAGGATTTTTCTTGAACATCCAATTACATCCTATAGGTTTGCACCCATAAAGACGATCAGTGACTTCCCAAGTACCATTAGTTAAGATGGAGTCCATCTCGCTTCGGACAGCTTCCTTCCAGTAGTCAGCATCTTGAGATGCATAATCTTCTAAAATAGAAGTGGGAGTATCATCCACAAGGTACACAATGAAATCATCACCAAATGACTTTGCAGTCCTTTGTCTCTTGCTCCTTTTGGGAGCTTCATTGTCATCCTCCATAGGATCATCATGGTGTTCTATCGGCATAGTGGGTTCAGGAATTATAACAAATTCCTGACTAGATGAACTAGTCATCTCCTGATTTGATGAGCTAGACATACCTCTCATAGGAAAGATGTCCTCAAAGAAAGTTGCATCATTTGACTCCATAATTGTATCAACATGCATGTCGGATACTGTAACACCCTCAGAATCGGACCTATGCAAGTTTTAGCGAAACCCGCCAAACCCGCATAGAAACGATTCAAAGGTGCCCACCAGGCACTTTCGTGCGGGTGGAAAACGAAGTAATAACATTACACAACATTCCTCGATGGGACCCAGCAGATATATATATAAATGACTCCATGAGTCAAGAATACAGATATAATATACAAAGATCCAAATCACCTTGAAAGCGATAGAGCGTCCAGCTACGGACAAGATGCAAATGGGGCTAAGAGCCACAAGAATAACCAATGGCGTCCATAACCCTGCCAGCCAAGCCGGAAGGGTAACCCCGCTAACGACGCCGATCGCAAAACCGCTTAAACAAAAGGGTGCCGCGAAGGGCAAAGGAAAAAGAGGAGCGTCGATCTTGAGGCGATACACGGCGAGGCTAGAATTCGGCGGTCCTCGCCTACATAGGTATGGTGGACTGAAGCGGCAGCGGCAGCAAGCACTAAACATCCTATAGAGACTCGATACAACTGGCGGTTATCAGAGAGGGGTAAGAAAGACCTATTAGGAAACAACCTGATACTACCATCATACAAACCCATCCTGGTGTTTCCCCCTCGAGACCAAACGAGGAAGTCGACCGAGGAACACACACAGTTGGCAGTTTTACTTATTCAGTTATCGTTGCAGCAATTACTAGTCAGGTATAGATAATTGTCCTGATAAAAGAAGCAGTGGGCCCTTTTAGTTATTCATTCCGTTATAGTTGCGACACTTACTAGTCAAATACATTTAGCATGAGATAACCCAAAACCCAGCAGTTGTTGGTACTTTTATTTAGCCATTCCGTTGTAATTGCAATACTTACTAGTCAGGTACAATGGTCGCCAGCGATAACCCAAGCAAACAATTGTGGGCAGTATTATTTAGCCATTCCATTATAGTGAAGCTGATTACTAGTCATTATAAAGTCAAATTTATAGCAATAAACTTTAGTTATGCTTGTCTATGGTCGAGATACTGTGCTCCAAGTCGTCCATATCCGCGGACACGGCTTTCAGAAAGTTTTACCCGGCCGGGGTGCACCAATAGCAACACACGCTCGATCAACCTCGGAAAAACCAAATCAAAACCCAACGAGGCTTTCACGACTAAATAATCACAGGATTCAGAAATATTTCAGGGGGCCACCCTTGAGTACACCATAGCGAATTTAGCTGACTTGAGACGGACCCGAGGTTTGTGGGGGCAGAAGTTTATCGGAACCCAAAACTGGCTTGTCGATACAGCGTAACGGGTCACAATTCCTAACAAGACAAAGTGTGCTCGCACAAACGTAAATACAAAATTAGCATGGCATAAGTACAGGATAGTAAATAAAACCTCAAACTAGTTTGTGGCCCCAAGAAATAAGACTGAATCAAGCTCTGGCTCAGGGGGGTCCCATATACCTCCCGGATGTGGATAGCGCGATAAATCAAGGAACAGTATCAAGTACTCGGGGTCCTACGGGACACAAGTGGGCTCGAAACCAAATATTCTCTATCACCCACCGATGCCTCTCGCTTACTTCAATTTTAGTTGTTAAACATGAATTAAAATGAACGGTAAGTAAAACTAGAATCATCTCCAACATCAACTTATGCAATACATCAACAATCGTGGCCTAGCGACGACACGCAACACTTGAGCAAGCGACGACGCCGCAAGTCCAACTAGCTACCAAACAATGTAATAGGATGTGTCCAAGGCAATATAGGGCTGCACGGTATATCACAGGTACGGAAACTAAAGCATCGCAACACACATAGCAATAGATCAACAGGAGGGAATAAATACTATAAAAGTAAGATGGGTAGAAAGGGGGAGATGCTCGCCTGAAAACATTGTCGAAGGTTCAACCAAGATCGGTAAAGCTCACATCAACTCAACGGCCTTATCCGCGAAGAAGCAAAACACTAGAAGAAACACCGGATGCACTATTTAATACTACGGCAAAAGATCGGGCATGATGCATGTATGATGTATGTCATGGCAAAGGTGCGGTGTAATTAGGTCATATTAAGCGGAACCGGGGTCCCGACAATTTAATTAAACGGTTCAAGTTATTTGTCTACCCCGCAAATTAAATGTTGTTTTAGCATGGCAAAAGATAGCACCGGTCCGCTACACAAATTTAAATGAGGCCAATATGAGACCAGATTTGCCCGCATATGGGCCCCATATTTAATTATAAAGTGAATCGGCATAAGGCCCCCAAACCACAGACAAATATGCATGCGAGATGAACAATTCAATATGCAATAAGTTGTTATTATATTATAAAATAGGGTTCTCGGATAAGGGTCACACATTAGGGGGTCTCGACGAACTTGAGGTTCCGGGGTTCGGGGTCGGGGTCCAGGGTGCGACGGGATCGTTCTCGGACTACTGGGGTGGATCTTGGCGTTCCGGAAAGCCGGACTTGGGTCGGTGTCGGGGGCGCATCGGATTCTCTCTGGTCGATGTCGTTCTTGTCGTCGCGTAGGTCTTGTCGGGTCCGCGCTTCGGATTCCGTGAGGCGATCTTGCCGCTCCGTGTTGAAGTCCTTGAGGTTTCCTCCTTGTTCACCGGTGGCGAACTTGGAAACGGCGCCAGGGTTCGGGGTGTCGAGGCTTGGGCTCCGGGGCGGGGAAGAAGCGCTTGGCGTTCCGAGATGGCGTTGTTCGATCATCGGATCCGAGGAGGGGGACTTTTAGTTCGGGCTCCAAGGGTCCGTGGCGAGCTTGTTCGGCGCCGGCGGCCTCCCGACTACCTTGGCAGCGAAACTCATCACGGCTTCCACGCAGATGAGGTCGACGCCACTGGAGGCTGCAAGGAAGAGGCCGACGAGGTGCGGGCGCTAGGCAGTCGATGTACGTGTCCAAACTCCTGAAAACACCACACCCACGGGAACACTGAGGTTCTGCTCCTAGTACCTCATCACCAGGTCACATACCGACCAAGACGCATATACCGAACCGTTGTGGCACGCGGTGTCGATATCGAGAGCGAAGGGAGGCTCGGGCGGACGGATCTTGCTGCAAGGCCGCTGGCGAGGCGGAGGAAGCGGAGGCGAGGCGAGGGCGAGGCGGCGAGGCGGCGGCTCGGCACGCGAGGCAAGGGGCGACGCCGGCGACGGGGAGTGGCCGCGGGAACCGAGGAGGGCGGAAGCGGTCGAGGCGGACAGCGGTCCCCTGGCGGCGGCAGCGGCCAGAGCTCGCCGATGGAGCGACGGGCCGGAGCCGGAGAGGAGAGGAAACGTGACGCCGGCGGGCGAGCCGAGGGTGGCCGGAGAGGGGTCCGCAGGCGAAGCTCGGGGACCGGAGGCGGTGGCGGTCACGCGCGGCCAGCGGAAGGTCGACGGGAGACGGGCCTGGGCGGCTGAAGCGCCAGCGGGCCGAGCTAGGGGACGGCCAGCACGCGACGGGCGGAGCGGGCGGAGGCGGCGGCTGGGAGGCGGCGAGAGGGAGCGCCGCGAGGTGGAGGAAACGGCGAGGCTCGGAGGGCGCGGAGCTCGTCGGCCGAGGAGGGCGGCAGTGAGGGCTCAGCGAGGGGCGAGGGAGGATCCTGGGAGAGAGGGGCGGAGGTGCGGGGTGAGCGGAGGAGAGGAGGAGGGCGGGCAGAGCGAGCTCAGGCGGAGGTTGAGGAAGAAGAGGAAACGAGAGAGAGAGGGCAAAGGCGTGGGACGCGTGGGGAACGCGTGGGTGGGGCCAGTGGGGAAGGGGCTAGAGGGGTGGGGTGGGACCCGTGTGGCGAGGCGTCTTGGCGTGTGTGGTAGGGGTGAGAGAGGGTGGGGGCAGGGGTGTGTGTGGTTTGTTCAGGGGGTGACGTGGCAGCTTTTGACTGGAGGGGGGAAGGCCAAGGGTGACGTGGCGGCAGATTATTGGTTGGGGTGATGTGGCCAGAGGGGTGGGTAGATAGGTTGGTAGGTTTAGGAATAAGGGGTGGACCGTTTTGAAAATGGGGGTGGTCGTTCGGGTCGGGTCGGCCCGTTCGACTGCCCCCTACTAAATAATTAATGATTTTATTTATTCCAAACAGGCCTTTGGCAAACCGGTAGCAGACAAAATAAAATATTCCGGAGACCCGGGTTTGGCGTTTGAATAAAGATGGGGCGTTTAGAAAACAAAACCAGGCTTTTTCCAAAATAGTTTTATGCGACCAGATGCAAGATGATGACAATGCTCAAATGCAATGTGGCATGATGACATGAGCATGCGGTCATGATGATGCAATGCACAAAAACAACGCGATTTTCTAGTAGTGGTTTTGCGGGATGCCACAATTCGACACCACTAACAATGGATCTCGCCCTCGAGATCCGCCTCATGGTACCGGAAAGAAGGTCGGCGATCTGCGTCTTCTCGCATCGTGTAGATCCTCGCGACACCACTAACGAGGGTCGTTGTCCGTGATCGTCGGGAGAACACTCCGGGAACGAAAAGGTCGAAGGTAGAGGTATCAGCAAATAAAGCCACCTCTAGCTTCCGCGGACGGAGTAAAGTCGCTGGATCCACTAATTCGATGTACAAGAGCGAATGATAAGAGTAGTCGGATGGTGTTCAGTCCATCGCGCACCCAAACCATTACTCTGCACAAGAATAGGCGGATTATGCAACCAACTCTCGGAATTAGACTGAAGATCTCGACAAGCGAGGTTCGGAAACAAGGAGTGATGCAGACTCTGCATCGGATCTGGCGTAGACGATTTCGTCGCGTCGGAAAACACCGGACGGCACAAGAAGGAACAAAGAGAAGTCCACCAGACGAAGATTCCTCGGATAGCACGAAGACCAGATGTAGCAACAACGTTACCAAAGGAGGAAGCGAAACTCAAGTGCACGAAACCCAACTACGAAATCACGGACTCAAGAGAGAAGAGAGCGGATTCAAAACACGTCGAGATAAGAGGAGAATAGCAGAGGGGTAAGGAGTAAACCCAGACCTAATCAGAACTATCCAACCGATTTTGCAAAAATAGTTTTGACACTCTACTTCGGCCGTTAGCTAGGTTATCCTACAGGCTGGACTTGTGGGGTATCGCAACCGCCGAGCTCGATACCACTCAGAACACCTCAGAATCGGATCTATGCAAGTTTTATAAACCCGCCAAACCCGCATAGAAACGATTCAAAGGTGCTCACCATGCACTTCGTGCGGGTGGAAAACGGTAATAACATTACACAACAGTCCTCGATGGGACCCACGTAGATATATATAACAATGACTCCATGAGTCAAGAATACGATATAATATACAAAGATCCAAATCACCTTGAAAGCGATAGAGCGTCCAGCTACGGACAAGATGCAAATGGGGCTAAGAGCCACGAAGAATAACCAATGGCGCCCATAACCCCGCCTGTGCCAAGCCGGAAGGGTAACCCGCTAACGACGCCGATCGCAAAACCCGCTTAAACAAAAGGGTGCCGACGAAGGGCAAAGGAAAAAGAGGAGCGTCGATCGAGGCCAAGACACGGCGAGGCTAGAATTCGCGGTCCTCGCCTACATAGGTATGGTGGATCAAGCGGCAGCAAGAGCACTAAACATCCTATAGAGACTCGATACAATGGCGGTTATCGAGAGGGTAAGAAAGACCTATTCGAAACAACACGATACTACCATCATACAAACCCATCTGGTGTTTCCTCGAGACCAAACGAGGAAGTCGACCGAACACACACACGGTTGGCGCTTTACTTATTCGATTATCGTTGCGGCAATTACTAGTCGTATAGATAATTGTCACGATAAAAGAAGCAAAGGCCCTTTTAGTTATTCATTCCGTTATAGTTGCGACACTTACTAGTCAAATACATTTAGCATGAGATAACCCAAAACCCAGCAGTTGTTGGTACTTTTATTTAGCCATTCCGTTGTAATTGCAATACTTACTAGTCAGGTACAATGGTCGCCAGCGACAACCCAAGCAAACAATTGTGGGCAGTATTATTTAGTCATTCCGTTATAGTGAAGCTGATTACTAGTCATTATAAAGTCAAATTTATAGCAATAAACTTTAGTTATGCTTGTCTATGGTCGAGATACTGTGCTCCAAGTCGTCCATATCCGCGGACACGGCTTTCAGAAAGTTTTACCCGGCCGGGGTGCACCAATAGCAACACACGCTCGATCAACCTCGGAAAAACCAAATCAAAACCCAACGAGGCTTTCACGACTGAACAATCACAGGATTCAGAAATATTTTAGGGGCCACCCTTGAGTACACCATAGCAACGGTTAGCCGACTTCGAGACGGACCCGAGGTTTGTGGGCCGGGTACATCGGGGAACCCAAAACGGGCTTGTCGATACCGCGTAAACGGGTCACAATTCCTAACAAAGATGTGCTCCTCGCACAAACGTAAATACAAAATTAGCATGGCATAAGTACAGGATAGTAAATAAAACCTCAAACTAGTTTGTGGCCCCAAGAAATAAGACTGAATCAAGCTCTGGCTCAGGGGGGTCCCATATACCTCCCGGATGTGGATAGCGCGATAAATCAAGGAACATGTATCAAGTACTCGGGGTCCTACGGGACACAAGTGGGCGTTCGGAAACCAAATATTCTCTATCACCCACCGATGCCTCTGCTTACTTCAATTTTAGTTGTTAAACAGGAATTAAAATGAACGGTAAGTAAAACTAGAATCATCTCCAACATCAACTTGCGGCAATACATCAACAACTGTGGCACTGAACGACACGCAACAGCACTTGAGCAAGCGACTACGACGCGCAAGTCCAACTAGATACCAAACAACAGGTAATAGGATGTGTCCAAGGCAATATATGGCTGCACGGTATATCACAGGTACGGAAACTAAAGCATCACAACACAGATAGCAATAGATCAACAGGAGGGAATAAATACTATAAAAGTAAGATGGGTAGAAAGGGGGAGATGCTCGCCTGAAAACATTGTCGAAGGTTCAACCGAAGATCGGGCGAAGCTCACATCAACTCAACGGCCTTATCCGCAAAGAAGCAAAACACTAGAAGAAACACCGGATGCACTATTTAATACTACGGCAAAAGATCGGGCATGATGCATGTATGATGTATGTCATGGCAAAGGTGCGGTGTAATTAGGTCATATTAAGCGGAACCGGGGTCCCGACAATTTAATTAAACGGTTCAAGTTATTTGTCTACCCCGCAAATTAAATGTTGTTTTAGCATGGCAAAAGATAGCACCGGTCCGCTACACAAATTTAAATGAGGCCAATATGAGACCAGATTTGCCCGCATATGGGCCCCATATTTAATTATAAAGTGAATCGGCATAAGGCCCCCAAACCACAGACAAATATGCATGCGAGATGAACAATTCAATATGCAATAAGTTGTTATTATATTATAAAATAGGGTTCTCGGATAAGGGTCACACATTAGGGGGTCTCGACGAACTTGAGGTTCCGGGGTTCGGGGTCGGGGTCCAGGGTGCGACGGGATCGTTCTCGGACTACTGGGGTGGATCTTGGCGTTCCGAAAGCCAGACTTGGGTCGGTGTCGGGGGCGCATCGGATTCTCTCTGGTCGATGTCGTTCTTGTCGTCGCGTAGGTCTTGTCGGGTCCGCGCTTCGGATTCCGTGAGGCGATCTTGCCGCTCCGTGCTGAAGTCCTTGAGGTTTCCTCCTTGTTCACCGGTGGCGAACTTGGAAACGGCGCCAGGGTTCGGGGTGTCGAGGCTTGGGCTCCGGGGCGGGGAAGAAGCGCTTGGCGTTCCGAGATGGCGTTGTTCGATCATCGGATCCGAGGAGGGGGACTTTTAGTTCGGGCTCCAAGGGTCCGTGGCGAGCTTGTTCGGCCTGCCTCCGACTACCTTGGCGTGAAACTCATCACGGCTTCCACGCAGATGAGGTCGACGCCATCGGAGGCTGCAAGGAAGAGGCCGACGAGGCGCGGGCGCTAGGCGATGTACGTGTCAAACTCGAAAACACCACACCCACGGAACACCGAGGTTCGCTCTAGTACCTCATCACCAGGTCACATACCAGACCAAGACGTACATACTCGAACCAGGCTACGCCGGTGTCGATATCGAGAAACAGGAGGCTCGGCGGCGGACGGATGCTTCAAGGAGGCGCCGCGAGGCGAAGCGGAGAAGCGAGGCAGGCGAGGCAGGCGACGAGGGCAGCAGTGCGGGCTCGGCACGCGAGGCGGACCGGCGGGCAGACGCCGACGGGGAGTGGCAGGAACCGAGAAGGGCGGAAGCGGTTGAGGCGGACGGCGGTCTCGGCGGCCGCGAGCCGATAGGCGATGGGGTGGAGCGAGCGGAGAGGGAACGCGACAGGGCCGAGGTGGTGGCGAAGAGGGTCTCCGCGAAGCCGGGGACTGGAGGCGTGGCGGGTCACGCTGGCGGAAGGTCGGCAGGAGGCAGGCCTGGCGCTGGAAGGCGCCAGGCCGGAGCTAGGGGACGGCAGCACGTGGACGGGCGGGCGAGCGGGCGAGGCGAGGCGCGGTGAGAAGGCGAGGGAGCGGCCGCGGAGGTGGAGGAGAAACGGGCGGCGAGGCTCGGAGGGGCGCGGTGAGCTCGTCGGCCGGAGGGGAGGGCGGTTGCAGGCGGAGGGCTCCGACGGGCGAGCGAGGGTGCGGGAGGATCCTGGGAGAGGAGGGGGCGGCGCGGAGGTGCGGGGGTGAGCGGCGAGGCGAGAGGGAGGGAAGGGGCCGGCGGCAGAGCGAGCTCGGGCGGCGAGGAGGTTGAGGAAGAAGAGGGGAAACGGGGGAGGAGAGAGGGCAGCGCGTGCGTGGGGCTGGGACGCGTGGGGGAACACGTGGGTGGGGCCCAGGGGAAGTGGGGGTCGGTTGGGGACAGGCGGGTCGGGTGGGACCCGTGTGGCAGGGAGTGCGTGCTGAGCGTGTGTGGCTGTGAGGGGTGAGAGAGGGTGGGGGCAGGGGTGTGTGTGGTTTGTTCAGGGGGTGACGTGGCAGCGTTTGTTGGAGGGAAGGCCAAGGGTGATGGGGCGGCAGATTATTGGTTGGGGTGATGTGGCCAGAGGGGTGGGTAGATAGGTTGGTAGGTTTAGGAATAAGGGTGGACCGTTTGAAAATGGGGTGGTCGTCGGTCGGGTCGTGCTCGACCGCCCTACTAAATAATTAATGATTTTATTTATTCCAAACAGGCCTTTGGCAAACCGGTAGCAGACAAAATAAAATATTCCGGAGACCCGGGTTTGGCGTTTGAATAAAGATGGGGCGTTTAGAAAACAAAACCAGGCTTTTTCCAAAATAGTTTTATGCGACCAGATGCAAGATGATGACAATGCTCAAATGCAATGTGGCATGATGACATGAGCATGCGGTCATGATGATGCAATGCACAAAAACAACGCGATTTTCTAGTAGTGGTTTTGCGGGATGCCACAGATACCTCAGATTTTACTATCAAAAATCTATAGCCAATGCTATGAAAAGCATATCCCAGAAAAACACAATCCATGGTTTTTGGTCTAAGCTTTCGCTTCTTGGGTATTGGAATATTGACTTTCGCCAAACAACCCCAAGTTCGTAAGTAAGAGAGTTTAAGCCTTTTCTTTTACCATTCCTCAAATGGAGTCATGGTTTTATCCTTTACAGGAACACGGTTTAGGACATGACACGCGGTCATTAGCGCCTCCCCCCACCATTCCTTGGAAAGACCCGATGTATCTAACATGGCATTAACCAAATCATTTAGAGTGCGGTTATTTCTTTCGGCCACTCCATTTGATTGAGATGAGTAGGGAGGTGTCCTCTCATGTATAATACCATGTTCCATACAGAGCAAATCAAATTCATTTGAAAAGTACTCTCCACCATGATCTGACCTTAGCCGCTTGATTTTAAGATCAAGTTGGTTTTCTGTCTTGGCTTTATAGTTTCTGAAGTAATTCAAAGCTTCATCTTTAGATTTCAGAAGATAAACATAGCAGTATCTAGTGGAGTCATCAATCAACGTCATAAAGTATCTTTTTCCACCTTTTGTTAACACCCCATTCATCTCAAAAAGATCTGAATATATAATTTCTAGTGGTGCTAAGTTTCTGGTTCCGCAGCCATATAAGACTTGCGGGGTTGCTTTACTTGCACACAAACTTGGCACTTAAAACCTTTGAGAGTGGTAAATTTTAGAATTAAACTCATATTTTCTAGCCACGTCATGCAACCAAAGTTAATATGACAGAGTCGTGAATGCTAAACATTGGACTCATTTGCAAACATGATTAATAACTTTAGTACATGAGTTTGACAAAGACAAGCGGAACAGACCTCCGTACTCATAACCTTTTCCAACAAATTGTACATACTTAAAAATTACAACTTTATTAGACTCAAAAACAACTTAAAACCATCTCGACATAAAAGCGACCCGCTGACGAGATTCTTATTGATCGAGGAAACGTGCTGCACATTATTCAGCTGTACGGTTTTCCCTGAAGTAAACTTCAGATTTACCGTACCAACACCATGAACAGAAGCACGTGAGCCGTTTCCCATTAGCACAGAAGAAGTCCTTGAGACCTGATAAGAGGAAAACATGGAAATATCAGAACATATATGTGTATTAGCACTTGTGTCTATCCACCAATCAGGAGAATGACATACTGAAAGGATAGTAGGTAAAATACCATACCCAGCATCCTTCATCTCAGTATCGCTAATAACAACATTAGCGGTCTTGCCGCTGTTCCCATGTTGGTGCTTGTCAAAGCGATTAGGGCAGCTAGGAGCCCAATGATCACGATCACCATAGACGTGGCAAGATCCTTTCCTCTTATCATTTTTCTTCTTGAAGTTGGTTGAGTGTGTGGACTTGTTCTTGCCATCAAGCTTTCCCTTTCCTTCAGTTTTGTTCTTATTCTTGATCTTGTGGAATTGGAAGTTTTTCCTCTACACCAATTTGGTAGTAGAACTTCCCTCAAATCCTCGAGCAGTTTTATCCTTTGCTCCCGCCTTCTCTTCCACATGAAGAGACCCAATGAGATCCGTAATGGAAAACTCTTGTCTCTTATGTTTCAGAGAAGTAGCAAAGTTTCTCCACGAAGGAGGAAGCTTGGCAATAATGCCACCGGCCACAAATTTGTCTGGTAAGGAACACTTGAACTGCTCAAGTTCTTTGGCAAGTGATTGTATCTCATGAGCTTGCTCAACGACGGAGCGCTCATCAATCATCTTGTAGTCATAGAATTACTCCATGACATACAACTCAGTGCCAGCGTCCGAGACCCCAAACTTGGCCTCGACCGCTTCCCACGTGTCCTTGCCATTATCAAATGACATATACGGGTCAACAATGTTGTCCCCAAGAACACTAAACAAATCTACCATAAACATGGTATCGGCTTTCTTAAAGGTCGCTTCCTGCTCAGCAGAAAGATCTCCCTCAGGCTTGCCAAAAGTGGCTCTATAGCAGTTTAGGTTTTCAAAACAGAGGACTCCTCTCTTGCTCCGTCTCTTATAATGCATGCCATCAAAAGGAGGCGGCCTAGTAGCCGCGTCTACACTAGTGGAATTCAGTTGCCTATAATCAGGTTTTTGGATTGTTGAAAATATAAGCAATAATTCATATGATTTAATTCGAATAATAAACTGATAAAGCATGATCATACAAAAAATACTAAAACCAATCATGCAGATCAACAAAGTAGATAAAAAGATTACATCTATACAAGATAAACCTATCACATCTAAACCAAACGCTAGAACTAGAAACTCTAGCAAAATCTAAAAGAGATAGTGCGAGATACATGTTACATCTATACGAGATAAACATGTCACATCTACATCAAACGCTAGACGTAACAACTCTAGCAGAAACCAAAAGAGAGATTGAGATCACATACGATGCAGTTGCGGCAGTAGCCGCGGTGGTAGTAGCAGCAGTTCTCGCCCATGTTGAGGTTGCCGAAGAGGTCGCTGCCGTCCGGGAAGAAGTCTTCGTTCGGGAACGCTTCGTCGGACGACGTCGTGGTTGCCAGTAGTCGCGCTTGAGCGCTTCCCAAAAACCCGTACAGGTTCACGAGAGGCGGGGTTCCGGAGGCCTACTGCCTGCGGTGCACGCCACAAGCCGAGATAGGGAAGACGAAAGCAACGACGCAAGGTTCTGGAGATAGGTGGGTGTGTTATGTTTTATTGATTGTCGATTAGGTTTAGCCCAGACACATCTGAGTCGGTAATATCCCACGATCCATAAAACTGGAAACGGCTGTAAATAAAGCTCGGCTTGGCGAGACTAGTAGCACAGCCATATGCTGCCATGCACAAGTAGGTCAAAGAATTTCAGAATTTGTCTAATGGGCCAGCGGCCCAAAGCTCACTAAATTCCAACAGGATTTGTCGCTTGGACTTGTATTGGTAGACTAGGGGTAGTCTTTGTAGCTATGTTTTGCCCGACTCCCGGCGACGAGGGTGGCGGCGATGAATAAGTTGGCTTCAGATCCCGTCCAATCGCGATGTTCTTCTTCGCGTCTGGAGTCAGATCTGTGAGCTAAGTTTCCTTGAAGGGTCGCTGTGGCGGCGGCGGCGATTCCGTTGTGGATTTTTTTCCTCCGTCTTCGCCGTTGTAGCCGCCCACGTTCCCGCGTCACTACAAAGATTTGGAGGAGTTGTACAGGTGTAGGGCCGGCGGCCGACGTCCTTCCCGGTGTCGCCGTTGGTGAACTCAAGGCGCTGGTGGATCCGGTGATGGAATATGGTCGAAGGTGGGCAGTGTCGACTGCGTTGATTGGATCAGGCAGTGCCGCGATCCGGACAAGCTCTCCCCCATGGGCCTCGTGCTCATCAACGAGAGGGAAGGTGCTGGATCTGTCGCTCGGACTTGTATAGCTATAGACTAGGGGTAGTCTTTGTAGCTATGTTTTGCCCGGCTCCCGGCGACGAGGGTGGCAGCGATGAATAGGTTAGCTTCAGATCCCGTCCAATCGCGACATTCTCCTCTGCGTCTGGAGTTAGATCTGTGAGCTAAGTTTCCTTGCAAGGTCGCCATGGCGGCATCGGCGATTCCGCTGTGGATTTTTCCCTCCATCTTCGCCGTCGTAGCTGCCCACGTTCCCGCGTCACTACAAAGATTCGAAGGAGTTGTACAGGTGTGGGGCTAGCGGCCGACGTCTTTCCCGGTGTCGCCGTTGGTGAACTCAAGGTGCTGATGAATCCGGTGTTGGGTTTCTGGTCGAAGGTGGGCGGTGTTGTCTGCCTCGGTGGACTACGTTGATTGGATTAGGCGGTGCCGCGATCCGGACAAGCTCGGGGCCTTCCCTGAGCGACGTTCTCCAGAGCCGGTGACCTCGTCTTCTGTGACGGGTCCCAATAGAGGTCCATAAAGCAGCTTGACTCCGAGGAAGCTTATCCAGGTCTTGGTGCGGTGGTATTTCGTCTTTGTGTCCGACGTCATTTAGGATGTCAGCGATTTCAGAAGTCGAATCGTTGGTGTTCTACGCAGAGGCACGCAAGGGCTTGTTTGTTTTCTCTTGTTTGTTGGGTGCGTTTGTGTAAAGTGTCGTGTTTACATGGCGTTTCTCGAGTGTTCTGTAAGGTGCGACACGTTGTACCATAAGCTGTTGTTTTCATGAATAAAGACGTGGTAACTTTCTAAAAAAAAATATACTAGAACAGTCCATCCAACTTCAGGTACTCCGTAGTAACGAAGTAGAAGAGAAAAGATGTGCTGTAACAAAAAAGTAGAGAGAAAATGGGCCGAGCCCATATGAGATGCCGTTAAGCGAAACAAATGAATAGCGCACGCGGGCGTTTCTATATGCCGCTAAAGGGGTGGTGCCATTCAACGCTCGGCACGTGAGCTATAGCATTCCGCCCGCGCGCTCCACCCTATTAGGCTGGCCCATTATGATGGTAATGTACATTAGCGTCAATTTTTCTTTCTCATTATTCATGTGAAGAATGTTCTGATTTAAAAATTGTTTAGATCAAAAATTTATTCAGATTAAGAAATTTTCAAACTTAGAAATTTTTAATTTAAATTTTCTTCAGATTTAAAAAATGTTAAACTTGAAAATATTCAAATACTCGCTCCGTCCCAAAATGTAAGACGTCTAAGCTTTAGTCAAAAGTCAACATCTTCTAAGTTTGACCAGATTTATATAAAAAAATACGAATATCTACAATATCAATTGGACATATCGGGAAACTAAACTTTATGGTGAATCTATTGATATTCATTCAATATTGTGGATGTTTATATTTTTACATATAAATTTGGTTAAACTTGGAATATGTTGACTTTTGACTAAATCTTAGGCGCCTTACATTTTGGGATGGAGGAAGTATAAAAAAGTTCTGATTTAAAACTTGTTCAGATCAAAATTTTATTCAGATTTTAAAAAATTCATACTTAAAAAATGTTCCGATTTAAAATTTGTTCACATTTAAAAAAGTTCAGTTTTCAAAATTGTTCAAAAAACTGACCACCCCAAAGAAAATTAATGTAGGGTTTACAGGCGGGTTCTTACGGAAAGTCCCTAACAGACGAACGTGACGTGCAGCTGTTTCTTCATGGCTGAATTCTCGGACCAATCGCTTGAGTCTGCTCCAATTGCCTGATGCCACAACCACGTCCATAAGATGATTGCGTAGATTCTTTATGTAAGTGTAACATTACTCAAAAACAAGAAAACCTGTGGCACATCAGAAACCAGGAAATACAGAGAAACTGAAAAACAATAGAAAACCGGGAAACAACGTGCGTTAAGAGGGCCGGCCCAGTCGACAGCTCGCGTGAGTGTGCGCTATTACTGCACGCGTTAAGCGATGAATAACAATTACCTCGCTAAAGGCAGGCACCGCGTACCCCCTCGGCCACAGTGGGCCTGGCCCATATTAGTCTGTTTGATTGTTTTGGTATTACGGCTGCACGTACACACGTGCTGCTATTTTCCGCCTGCAGCGTGCGTGTATAGCTTCAAAGGTTTCCCAGATGGGCTGGCTTATTTTCCGCCTGCAGCATGCGTGTATACGCTTCGCTTCAAGGGTTTCTCAGATGGGCTGGCTCATTACTGCTTCGCTAGTTTCTTTCGACTACATGTCAAAAAAATTACTTTCGAGTTTGCTTTAATATTTATCATTTTGTTAAAATTCAAATCTGAACATTGTCGAAAACTAAACAAAAACTAAATTTGAACAAATTTTGAATCTGATCAAATTTCAAATCTGTACAAAATTCGGATTTGAAAACTGTTCAAAAGAAAGAAAAGAAAATAGATAATAAAAAAATAAAAAAGACACAGAAAAACAAATGACACAAGAATAAGCGGTTATATGCGCCGACCCAACGCGCCCGCCCGCATGAACAGAGCCTATTAGCAGAAATTCAGCGGAGCCTATTATGCCTGCAGCCATGCGTATCATGCGCCGCCCGACGACACAGCCAGCTGAATTTCTGCTGCAAAGTCTTTTTTGTGTTTTCATAAATTGTATAGTTAAAACAATGATCAAAAAACTTATTCGGCTGTAAGCCAGTAGGCTGTAGCTACGTCTATGTACTCGTTCAAAAAGAAAAGCTAGCCGTTCATGTTGCATGCGAATTTTTTGCTTTTTTTGGAAATAAAAGCTATACATATATATATACTAGTACGTCTCCAATTTTTTCATAGATTTTAATTGTTCAAGAATTTGAAAAATGTTCATGATTTTTTTCTGAAACATTCTTTAACCTAATAAACATTTTTGCGATCCATGAATTTTTTTAATTCCGTGATCATATTATTTCCAACCCATGAATAATTATGTGAAACCTCATGTTTTTTTTATTAAAAAGTGAATAATTTTGAATCCACGAACATGTATTTTAGCCCATGAACAATTTTCTTGAAACTCGTGAAATTTTTGGAATCCACGAACATGCTTTTTAAGCTATGAAAACTAATTGGGGATGCAAATGAAAACTAATTCAGGAACATGTTTTTGCTCAACCGTTTTCTTCCGCGCCACTTTAGGCGACGTATAGGATTTGCCGGCGCTAGGGAGTCTGGATGTTGCGAGCTGAGTAATGGGCCAGGCCAGATGCCAAGGGCGTGGACGTTGCGAAATGCTAAATGCCGCTCAATGCGGCGCGGGTGGCTCGCACCGCACACCCAGCGGTTCATTGGGCCGGCCCGTTTTTCTGCTTGTCTTTTTTTCTTTATTACTTCTCTTTTTATTTTCTGTTTTTACTTTTCTGTTTTCTTTTTCCTGTTTTTCTTTTTTGTTTGCTTTCTTCGGTTCTATTTTTCTCTCTTTAAGGTTCAGAATTTTTATAATTTGTTCATGATTTAAATTTTTCACCTTTTTCAATAATAAATTATGATATTTGAATACTTTCCGCGTCTCTTAAAAAATTGTTCATGAATTTGATTTCTGGTTCGTGAATTCTGATGGTTCATGATTTTTTGGAAAATGTTCAAGATTTTTTAAAAATTTGTTGTGAATTTATGAATTTTGTTCATGAATTTTGGGAAATGGTTCATGATTTTCAAAAATGGTTCATGAATTTCGGAATTTGGTTCATGATTTTCGGAAAATGTTCATGAATTTTGAAATTGGGTTCATGAATTACACAAAGAAAAATGGTTTATGATTCTCGAAAAGTGTTCATGGTTTTTTTAAAATGTTCAAGATTCTTAAAATAATTTCATGAATTTCAAAGTTTGGTTCATGAATTTCGGGAAATTGATACATGATACATTGTTTTTCAAAAATAAAAAAAAGTAGCGCGTTGGTTCTTCCGATCACTCATACAACACCAATTTTCTGACATAGCGGTAGGAATGTAAACGGATCGGATCAGATCGGATCAGATATTGCTATTATCATATCCTTTACTATATTTTTTACACGGATTCAGATCGAAGCGGATAATAGCCGAACGCGGATTCAAATACGGATTATATCGGATTGCGGATATGGAGCGGACTCGAATCAGAAAAGAATAATTAAATAAATACACATAGAAAAATAAAATTTATTTACTTTATGCAAAAGAAATGATAAGAAATCATGCAACACTAGATATCAGTAGTATAGAAGTGCAAGATTGGTAATAACATAGTATAACATGCATATATAGCATGTATAGCTAGCCGATAAACTAATTAGATTGTTTAGATATTGTGGTTATACTAAATATATCGGATTTTCTTATTTGAATACCTCAGATAATCCGTATAAATCCGTCGAATATTATCAATACCATATGCGCTACCGCATCCGCATCCATATCCGATGAATATTTAAAAAGACATACCATGTCCTAAAAGACGGACGATACAGATTCAGAACCGAAATTATTCATACCATTTTCATCCCTACGTAGCAGTGAACCTTGAACCTTGCTACCGGAACGAGGGAACGAACAAAGTAACGTACGAAGGATATGTAAATGGGCTGGCCCATATAGCGTCGGCTTCACGCGGCGCGCGAATCGCGGACATCCCGCACCCTCGTGTTTCCATATTCTCCATGGGCCGGGAATATCCAAATCATGGGTACTAATCGAAGTAGGGAACCTGCTACGCAAGCCCAAGAACAAATGGGCACGGAGAGAAACCTGAATGCTGGCAGTGCTGCTGAACCGTCCTACCATTTCAACGAATTTTGTCTTCCTTATTTAGGGCGCTCCCAACGTAGACACAGCAAGGTCGTATCGTATGTTACAGCAAAGTCCTACTCCCTCCGTTTTAAAATATAAAATATTTTAGGTTTGTGAAAAAAATATATCTAGACTAGTTTTAGTGTTTAGATTCACTCCATAACTAAGTGGAATCTATATATTAAAAGAAATCTAGATACATTTGCTTTACAAAACTAAAACATCTTATATTTTAAAACGAAGGAAGTACTTATGTTAGATACGAACTGAAAAACGAGGTTTGCACTCTATAGAGGCATCCATCATTAATTCACACAAGTAACATATACGTCAGGGCCGGCCCATAAGGGGAGGGCAAGGTGCGACCGCCCAAGGGCCCTGGGAGGTAGGGGCCCTGGCCCAGGTAGTAGTTCAATACACTATAGCAGGTTATTTCAGTATTAGGTCCACGTACACAAGAGAGAAAAAAGTCTAAGCCCACCAACGTAGCTAGTACTAGCAGACGAACATGTTTGGATCGGTTCCGTAAAAAATCTACTTCCTAAACGATCGATTTCTATGACTGCAATCAATTCCAGGACTAACCGCATCGTTCCCCCAAATTTCTCCAATCGCATTAACAGCGTCGCCTCAGTTCGTGCCTTCCAATTCCAAGATCGCCCGTTGCCACAACCATCAATGGAGACCAACGGCGCCTCCTCCCCCAAATCTAAACGTTGGAGGCATCAGAGATGGTACGTATTCCTCCATCCGCTAATCTTGTTCCTCCGTTGATTTGTTGTTAAATAGCCTGGCTCTCTCACTGACTGCTCCACCCACATCCCCAATTCCACTCTTCTAAGGTCTGTTCTTCCAGCTTCATTGGATTCGAAGTCTGATAGAGTGCTGAGCATATTAGGGGAAGAAGAAGAGAAGGGACGGGAGTGAGCAGGGCCTGGGAGTGAGGAATCTTGGTCTGGACCAAGAGTTTTCGTCCGTTCTTTGATCTGCCCAGGAGTCCAGGACGAGGATTCAACATCGATCTATATGCTTATAATATCCAGGTGCTTTCGTTCTTTATATTTACTTTTTTTGCAATTTTTTTGATACCATGTCTTCCAAAAAATGTATGTCTGGCTGTGAGAAAAGGAAGAGAAAGAAACAGAGAGATGAACTAGCAGAATCCCAGAGAGGTTCAATTGAATTTTTTTAAACTAGTAGTTCTTCTAGAAACTCCCTGCAATTGGCCCTAGTAACTGTTGAAGAGCAGCAAACTGAGAATTTAGATGATGATAATGATACCAACGAGGTTGATAATAATGTCAGTCAACATGAAAACCTAGCCGATTCACCAAATTCAGAAATTCCAAGTGTCCATGAACAACAACCTTTGACTATTGATATTCTTGATCCACGAAATTGGGACAATTTAGATGAAAAAGCTAGGCATTAATTAGTTGAAAAGGGGTCTGTAAGAGAAGAGAATATTGAGTTCCCAGTAGATAGCAAGTCTAGACATTTTTCACAAACTTACTATTGTAGAAAAATGAAAAATGGGGAGATACATGATAGAAAATGGTTGGTTTACTCTAAATATGTTGACAAGGTGTATTGCTTTTGTTGTAAGCTTTTCAAATCCCACAACAACAAGAGTTCTTTAGCAGGTAATGGATTGAGAGATTGGAAGCATCTTAGAGAGAGGCTTAGAGATCACGAAAATGGTGTAGAGCATATTAGAAACATGAACACTTGGAATGAGTTTAGAATCAGAATATTCAAAAATAAAACAATTGATAAGGATTTGCATCATATGATATCTAAGGAGAAAGAACGAATGAGACAAGTGCTAATAAGACTAGTAGCTATTGTGAAGTTTCTTGCTAAACGCAACTTATTTACAGTGCCAGTTACTGTAGCATCAGCTGAATGTAGTTTTTCAAAGTTGAAGTTATTAAAAAACTATTTGAGATCATCAATGTCACATGAAAGATCGAATGGTCTTGCTACTTTATGCATTGAGAAAGATAAGTTGGATGAAATAAATGTTGACACGATTGTTGATGACTTTGCTTTTAGAAGTATTACAAGGAACAAAAAGATCATGAAGTGCTAAGTTTGCTTCGTTTTGTGCATTATGTAGAAAACTTTCGAGAAGTTTTATTTGGGTGTAGACCTGTAGTGAAGAACACTGCATACTGGTGATGGCATAAACTAATGTAAGTTCTCCAAGATCTGATCATCCTAGTACAAACATAAGTGATAAGTGTGCTTTACTAATGAGTATTATTGTGTGACGTACAGTAGAAAGCTATGAAGAGGTTTATTCCGGTGAAGAATTTGGCAGGATGGAGAGGATAGAAACTGATGTAATTTCTTGTGCATCAACATTATACCTCGTGGTAGGACCAAAGTATTAAGTAGCAATCAGTTTTGACCAACTTTTATTTGTTTTGCAGATGAATTGTGCCAATGCCACTTAGAAGAGCAACTTAGAAGATTGGTCTTTTGATGTAGTTCTCCAGCCGTTACAAAGAAATAATTTTTAGAGTGGGTTTTAAAGTTAGAAGACCATCGATCTATGATATGTATTCACTACTATTGCTTTTGAAATATAATATATTTTAAATTTGTGTTTTTCAACAAGGGGCCTTTTTGTTGTCTCGGCTCCGGGGCACCGAATATGTATGGACCGGTCCTGATATACATGTTACTATTCTATGATACATAGTTTGCACTTTATGCTTGTCACTAGTACCTTCCCATGTTTATACGAATTGAAAAAGAGGTTTACACTCTATAGAGGCCTCAATCATTAACCAAGATAAAATGAGTCTATAACCTCATAAATAACCATTTGCATGACACCATCCATATTACTCCCTTCGTCACAGTTTGAAGAACGTTTTAGAGAGATTGTTGGAACCTAGGCGGGCGCTGATTGGGGCCAGATTTATGTAATAACATGCGTCCATTAATTACTCGGTGCCCTATTAAACGTAATTAATCAATGGAAACGATGAGTACTAGTAGTGTAAGTTAATGATTGAGGCATATTACCTCATAAATTTGTGGATCAAAATTAATGGTTAAAATTGTTTTTAAACTATATGCGTGTCTAATAAACCGGACCGGAGGAAATATTGTAACATCACACATATCAAGATAAAATAACTCTATAACCTTATAAATAACCATTTGCATGACACCGCACATAAGTTATTTTCCATAGGAATCTAACTAGTAACGTATGACCATCCTAATGCTTGTAGTAGTAGTCAAAGTAGTACGCTCAACCTCAGTCTCTTCATCATTACTGTTGCCACGTAATCTTTTATCTAACTAGCGAAATTAGTTAGAGAGCTTCTAGATCTCATACGTCTGATTTTTAGTTATGTCTAAGTCGTTGAAGTTATCTTACTATTTTGTACTAATTCTTAGTTGTAACATAGTTGCAACTCATAAAATTTATATCAATTTTTAGTTATAACCTATTTGCAACTTATTAAATTCTCGCTTACTAATTCTTAGTTGTAACGTAGTTGTAACTCATATGTAACTCTTTTATTGTACGAATCGCGAGATATATTTAATGGGTGAGAGCTGAAACATAACTAAAAATTAGACGCTTAATTTTTAGCAAAACCGAATTAGATATTGTGTGCATTGGGAGTGTCCTTATTGACTACCAAACATACATTCCATGAAACCAACCGTGGGTGGTCCGTCGTCAACTGCGAGCGTGCGCACATGAGATATGACTAATTGACTAGTGGAACAAACGTCACCGAACACACAGTCACCCACGCCCGACTGCGTAGATCGACTTTTACCATCCGTCAAAAAATAAAAAAAATACTCTCTTTGTTCTAAAAAGATGCCCTAAACCGGTTTTATGATTTGCATGTGAGGACACTCTCCACGGTGTACTTGTCATTAATCCGACGACACCCTTTACCAAAAGAGTGTTGATGGCTTGAAAATGTGTGGGAGTGAGTCACCGGTCCGGAGGAGGATCGATCAAGCATGAGTAGACCAAGCAACGACAGTGTCGTTCTAACAAGGGGCTACAAGACCACCAAGAATAATCTCAACTGACAAGCGACATCACTTGCATTGCAATTGATATTGAAAGGGTTGATTGCACGAAAGAAGAATACAAATGCCAAGAGGGGAAGAGACGCCGCTAGGAGTAAGAGGTCACATTGGATGCTTCGTTGACCATACAAAGAGAGCTCTTGAGGTTGAAAAGGCCAATGATCGGTCGAAAGCCATTGAGACTGATGTTAAGCTCATGGCCGAGGAGATGAAGCTCATGATAGACTTAAGCATCTTGGACCTAGTTTAAAGGACTTGGTTCGAGAAGAAGCAAAGGGACATCCGTGACCGCCAAGCATGATCTTATCGATTATCTATCTCTTTTGTGTATTTTGTATAAACTTTGTGTTATTTTGCACTATGATTCAGTAGTATTTGCTAGTTTTTTTTTTTTGGCTTGTATTCATATGTTGTCAATTGGCAAAACTGATCAAACCGGCGTGTTCGGACTAAATGGGCCGTGGGACAACTCACAAAGATGAATTTTTTATCCACATCCCGACCTATAAAGACATGTACAATAGTCGCACCCATTTTCTGTCCGCAACAGACGGTGAAGATGCCCTTTTCCCTGTCGTCGCTCGTCCGGTCGATCTCGGTCAACACGACAGCCTCAACGTCGCCCGAGCGGTGCCCATGCCAATCGATCCCTCGAGATTAATGCCATTAATTACGATGTGCCCTGACAAGCACACGAGGAGCAGCTAAGTACCCTGACAGGACATTTATGCATCTGATCATGTGTCCCCTCGGATGATTCAAAGCCAGAAACAAGCATCCGAGACTGGTTGTCAGTCTGCATGCATCTTCGCACGCGCCTCACGTGCAGGCTCGCAAGTTGCACCGTGCCATGAGACATGAGTCACGACCGACCGGCCGGCCAGTGGCCACTACAGTTGAGCCTGAATCATCAAGCTCCAGATTCAGTCGACGAGTCGCCTTGGCCTTCATATACTCCTATGTTGTTTTCTTTATTATATCCATAAAAATGTTATTTTGTCCAACGATATCACAATTTAAAGCTTGATTGACGTTGGACTAAAAGTTTATTTTATATGAAAGATTTTCGTTTTCAGGAGAATGGGCCAAGTCCATTGCAGATATTGCGCAGTGCGGGGCTGCAGGTTGAGCTTTTTCAATTTTTCGACGACATGACAGGTTGACATTTTTAGTAGAGCCTATGGAATTATTGTTAATTTGATATCTCATCTTAGAACCTACGAACATTTGATGTAACCGTGATGTATTCGTTTTTACACATGAGCTTTTTTTTAGAGAGTAACATCTAGATCTACGTAAACCCTTTGTCTCCAAGGAGCCTTAGGAGGCGATTAGAGTTTCCATGCCTCCCGTCGGTGTCGGCGTCGTCGACGATCTGTGTCGCTTCTGTGGCCTTCCGGCCATGGAGGCAGGGTGGATCTTGGCTTTCGTCGGCGGGAGGGTTTTATTTTTCTGTTTTTAAGGATAAAGGTTTGGTGGGGTGGCGCTCAGGTGGTGGTCGCGGTGTCTTTTTTAATAAAGTTTTCTCGGCTTTAGCTCCATCTCGACGGTAACGTCGAGGAGCTTGTGAGAGTGGTGTGGTTTCTAAGGACTTCTTCTGCCTATGGGGATCTTTGGATCGTCAAGAATCTTCATCGACGGTTCGTTCTTCTTCTTTGTCTCTATGACGGATTTGGTCTTCTAGGTGCATTCGTTTTTTATGTAATTTTCGCTTAGGATTATTAGACCGGAGGGCCATTTTGCTACTACCAAGATAAAACTTGATTGGTTGCATTGACCGTATGATAACACCACGACCGTTTTCTTTCCTTTAGCCAATCCTGCGGCCGCAGTAATTGAATGTATGGAGAGAGAGTACTCCATTCTCCTGTAATCCCGTGCATTCATTTACTTCCACCAATCGTGGGGTCAAAAGAATTGCACGCATGGAGCAGAGCCGCATGGGAGGATACGGGTAAAACAACATGGGCCCAACGCTTTTAACCTAATAACTACCTCCGGACTAATAATCTTGAAAAACCTGGAATTGCTCTCCGATCTAATAAGAGTACTATTCGCTGTTTTTTCAATGCTAAAGTTCTTATTCGCAAAATGGTCATGCAAATTGCAAACAAAGAAAATGGTCATGCAAATTGCAAAAAAATCTTGCAAAAAAATTTAAAGCTACAGCTTGCATCTAAGAAAATGGTCATGCAAATTGCAAACACGATCAACGTCACCGTCCGGTGCACATGCCAATCAATCACTTGCGATTACTGCAATTTCGATGGAAGCTGACACCTCACAAGCACACGCGGAGTCCTTTGACAGATTCAGCACGCTCGTATGCATCATACGTGGCCCCTCGGACAAACAAGTGGAGAGGTTAGGGCATCTTTACCGGGTCGCTTCATCCCATTCCAACGTGTTTAAAAACATCCGCACACACGCGTGCTATCCGTGCAGCAAATTAGGACAACGGTTGTGTTGATCCGGACGTACGCGAAGAACGCGCGAGACATCAGCGCGTGCAACTGGTCCATCCATAAGCCATCACGATAGACGCGGACAGCGGCACCGATTAGATGCAACCGCGACAACGATTCGGAGGCGCTGGCTGAAGGCTGATCGGCAACAGCCTGGGCCATCAATCATGACGAGAAGGCACACTGACTGACTAGACGCCACACTCTTCACCGCCGCTGCAGGCGCCGCCGGACTTCTGCGCTCATGACTGGACACTTCAATGCCCCTCTCTTCGGCCTCCGCTCCGGCATCCGATGCCCATCCTTTTTAACTAGCCATCCGCGGCCATCTTCTCCCCCACAGTACACCATCCTCTCCTCCCTCTCCTTTGCGTTCTGCATTACCTGTAGCTAGCCATGGCCGGCGGCGCGCTGCATCGAGGGGAGGGCGTGTCGGCCGTGAACGTCGAGGGAGGCATGGAGAACACAGCCAAATCAGCGCGCCACCACACTCTCCCTCAACGCCGTCGTCGCCTAAAGATTTCGACCTAGGCACTCAGTTCGCCGTGGCCATCCACCTCGGCATGCCGCGTGACAGGCTTCTCCTGCCCTGCAGATTCGTGACAATGATCGGCGACGCGCCGCCACCGCTTGTCATGCTGCGGGCGAACGACTTCAGGACCACCAGGTACCCGGTCGATCTGTAATTTGACATGAAGGGAATATGCCCTGAGAGGCAATAATAAAGTGTTTATTATGTGTATTCCAAGTATATGATAGATGTTTATTTTGCATGCTATAATTGTATTAATACGAAAACATTAATACATGTGTGTTTAATAAACAAACAGAAAATTCCTAGTTATGTCTCTCTCATAAACTAGCTCGTTGATTAACAAGATGATCAAAGTTTCCTGATCATAGACATTGGATGTTGTTAATAACGAGATCACAACATTAGTGTAATGGTGTGATGAAAATTCATCTGAAGTATATCATTACGATCAAAGTCATTCAGTTTATATTGTTATAATAACTTACGAAGTGATCCTAATCCTTAGACCATGAGATCATGTCAATCACTAACACCGGAATATTTTTTGATAACATCAAACGTCACACCGTAATTGGGTGATTATAAAGATGGATTCATAACTACTAAACTATTATGTTGAGGCCCATGGATCGAGAGTGGAATTTGTTCATCCCGATGACGGATAGATATACTCTGGGCCCTCTCGGTGATATCACATTGGTTTGCTTGCAAGCAAGTGATTTGATCACTAGAATGTTATATCACGGGAACGAGAAAAGAGTGCATGTCAGTAACGAGATCAAACTAGGTATGGAGATACCGATGATCGAATATCGTACATGTAATATATCGTGAAACAAAGGGATTAAGGTACTAGCGTAAAAGGTTCCGACGATCACAGGAAAGTTATCGTTGAATGTGTGGGAGTCAGTATGGGTCTCTAGATCCCGCTTCTGATTATTGATCGGAGAAGGATCTTGATCATGTCCGCATTTTTCGCGAACCGTAGGATGGCATACTTAAGGGACACCGACATCCAATTGGAGCAAAAGTTTCATGCCGAAAAGAATAACAAACGCATGAATTTATTTCACTAGATAGCGAAACAGGTTTTCGGATGAAATTGCAGAAAGTGTTTTTGCATGTTAAATGAAATACTAGCAAGGGGTTATACGTGAATGTTTGTCATTAAAGTAATTGATAAAATTCTGAATAAATAAATAAAGAGTTTTATTTAATGAGAGTTTGCATTAAATTTGATGGAAATTTAATGGGAATTTGAGTAGGATTTTGAGTGGAGGGAATTGAAAGGCATTTGAGTGAGTGGAGTGTCCACCCACATGAATTAAGGAGGGGAGGGGGCAGCCCCCATGGCTGGCGTCCACCCCCTTGGGTGCCCCCTCCTCCTATAAAAGGAGCCCCCTCTCCTCACTTCTCACTCACACCTCCTCGTGAAGGATCTCTCTCCCCCTCTAGAATCTATCCCTCATGGTCTCGGACTAGCGAGATACATGTTCCCGGTGGCTATTCGGCAAGAAAGAGTTGTGCTTCCGCTGCATCGCTGGAGAAAGGAGGCGGAGGTTGCTCGGTGTCTTGTACGTGTGTGCGAGCACAGATACACTGCTGATTTGCGGCGCTAGGACTTCCTCTCGATTTTAAGATCGGCAAGAGATCGTCTAAATCAACCACGAGTTTAACTCATGAAGCTTTGTCGGTCTTCAAGGATATGTTCTCTACGGATATACATCCGCCCGTTGTTTGTATCCAGTAGATAGATCTTGGTACATAGTTGTTCCCATCGTAGGATTTTTTTTTCTATGCTGCGAACCCTACAGTGGTATCAGAGCCGAATATATGCGTAGATGCTTTACATGAGTAGTACACATATGAGTATGTGGGCGATGATGATCATGTTGTTGCTTGTTAGTTGTATTTTGGATATTGGTGGCATAGTGGGATGAAGCGGCCTGAACAAACTTTACATGTCCTCGCACATGAGACCTATTCCACACTTCACATGTAACTAGTTTGCATAAGTGGCTAGCGGTTGTCTGTCTCTCCTACTATAGTCAATATCTAATTTGCAACGAGTTGTCAACAATTTGGTTATCCTCGTTGTGGTTCATGTTCATAGGTAAGAACAGTTCTATCTTCGAAATCCCTAAGCCACGTAAAACTTGCAATGGATAAATTAGAGACGTTTAGTTTAGATTGTTGCTAGGCTAGTGTTATGATATGGTGATGTTGTAAGTATAAGTATGAGATAATACTCTTACAACACACATAACGTGTAAGTTCCATAGACCCTGTCCTTACACATAGAGGTATGATAGTGATCATACCACGGTGCACATGATGGAGATCATATGCGGAAACCATATCATTCCACTTACAAATATGAGATGTTTGATTGCATCTTATATTGCTTGTTTGGCATTTTATTAGCATAATAAGATGATCCCTCATTTAAATATCAAGATAAGGATGTGTTCTTCCAAGTATGCACCGATTATGTTTTTGTCGCTCCAAGACATCACGTGATGATCGGGTGTTCTTGGATCCACGACCATATTTCGGGTATAAGACAGTTACACACGCGAATACTAAGGTTCTAACTTGGCGATCCTAGCATGTACAGACATGGCCTCGGAACACGGACCGAAAGGTTAAGCATGATTCTTATAGTAGATATGATGCCCATTTGATGCTCGCCTTTGAAGCTACACCGACTCACGTGATGATTGGACTTGGTGTAGTGGATTTGGTTCATGTAATCACCAAAAAGGCACGCGAGATGTCGTTTTTAAGTGGGAGTTCATTCATAATGTGGATTAGTTGAACTCATTCTATCATAAACTTAGTCTAAACTTTAAAAATTCTGTTGTAGATGGCACCACCTGCTTTTAATTTCAGTGTGTTCATGGAGAAAGAGAAACTTGCAACGAACGGTAGCAAATTTACCGAATGGGCCATCAATTTGAGGATTATCCTCTCTGCTGCACAAAAACAATATGTGATAGAAGCGCCGCTAGGACCCCCACCTTTCGATGATACCCCTGACAAGGACAAGAATGTCTATTAGACTCGTCAGGAGGACCACAACTTAGTTCATTGCGTCATATTGTATGGGCTAGAGCCAGAACTTCGAAAGCGTTTCGAAAAAGGCAATGCATTTGATACAATGGGCGAGTTGAAAATGATTTTCAACACACATGCTGCTGTAGAGAGCTACAATGCTTCAGAAAAGTTCTTTAGCTGCATGATGGAAGAGCACAACTCCGTAAGTGAGCATGTACTCAAGATGTCGGGTTACGCCGGTAAGCTTATGTCCTTGGGAATATCGATTCCCATTGACTTAGGCATCCATCGTGTTCGGCAGTCTCTGCAACCTAGCTATAAGAGCTTCGTGATGAACTATAATATGCAAGGCATGAAGAAGTCTCTCCCCGAGCTTCTGTCAATGCTTAAAACTGCAGAAGTGTAGATCAAGAAGGAACATCAAGTGTTGATGATCAATAAGAACACTGGTTTTAAGAAAGACAAGAAGGGAAAACGGAAGGGAAGTAAGGGCGGCAAGTCGATTGCCGTGCCTGAAAAGAAATCCTGAGTTAGCCCTAAGTCTGATACCGAGTGCTACTATTGTAAGAGGACTGGCCACTGGAAGCGCAATTTCCCTAGTATTTGGCAGACAAGAAGGCCGACAAGGCAAACAAAGGTATATATGATATACATGTTATTGATGTGTACTTGACTAGTGCTTGCATTAACAACTGGGTATTTGATACTGGTTCAGTTGCTAATATTTGTAACTCGAATCAGGGGCTACGGAACAAGCGACCACTAGCAAGGGGTGAGGTCAAGATGCGTGTCGGCAATGGATCAAGCGTTGATGTGATCGCCGTCGGAACGCTGCCTCTCCACTTGCCGTCGGGATTAGTAATAAACTTAAATAATTATTATCTGGTGCCAGCACTGAGCCTGAACATTTTATCTGGATCGTGTTTGATGCAAAGTGGTTATTCATTTAAATCCGAGAACAATGGTTGTTTTATTTATATGAATAAAATCTTTTATGGTCATGCACCGATGATGAATGGTTTATTTCTATTGGATCTCGATAATAGTATTACACATATTCATAATGTTGATGCTAAAAGGATTAAACTTAATGATGATATATCCGCATATATGTGGCACTACCATCTAGGTCATATTGGCGTTAAACGCATGAAGAAGCTCTATTCGAATGGACTTTTGGAATCACTTGATTTTGAATCATTTGATACATGTGAGCCATGCCTTATGGGCAAGATAACTAGAACGGTGTTTTCCGGTTCAATGGAACGGGCTACAGATTTATTGGAAATCATACATTCTGATGTATGTGGTCCAATGAGTGTGTTGGCGCGAGGTGGATATCGTTATTTTGTTACTTTCACGGATGATTTGAGTAGATACGGTTATATCTACTTGATGAAACACAAGTCTGAAACCTTTGAAAAGTACAAGGAATTTCAGAGTGAAGTGGAAAAATCATCGTAATAGAAAGATCAAATTTCTACGGTCCGACCGTGGAGGTGAGTATCTATGTTACAAGTTTAGCACTCACATGAAAGAGTGTGGAATTGTTTCACAACTCACACCTGCCGGAACACCACAGCGAAATGGTGTGTCGGAACGTCGTAATCGTACTTTATTGGATATGGTTCGATCTATGATGTCTCTGACGGACTTGCCGTTGTCATTTTGGGGTTATGCACTAGAAACTGCTGCATTCACTTTAAATCGGGCACCATCTAAATCCGTTGAAAAGACACCGTATGAATTAAGGTTTGGAAACAAACCTAAGCTGTCATTTCTTAAAGTTTGGGGTTGCGATGTTTATGTGAAGAAACTTAAACCGGATAAACTCAAACCCAAAGCGGAAAAATGCGTCTTCATAGGATACCTAAGGAAACTATTGGGTATTCCTTCTATCACAGATCCGAGGGCAAGGTTTTTGTTGCCAAGAATGGATCCTTTTTAGAGAAAGAGTTTCTCACGAAAGGTGTGAGTAGTCGGAAGGTAGAACTCGAAGAGGTTATTGAACCTTCTCTTCAAAGTATGGTGAGTAGCGCATCACCGGAAGTCGTTCCGGAGTTGGCTTCACCAGTTGAAGAGGGACCTAATGATAATGATCATGAAACTCCGAAAGAGAGTACTATCGAATCTCGCAGGTCAAGCAGGACGCGTGTAGCTCCCGAGCTGTACGGAAATCCTATCATGTATTTCATGGTTGATGAAAATGATGACCCTGCGACGTATGAATAAGCGATGATGATCCCGGATTCCAACAAATGGTTAGAAGCCATGAAATCCGAGATGGAATCCATGTATGAAAATCAAGTTTGGAACTTGGTGGACTTACCTCACGACCGAAAGGCCGTGGAGAATAAATGGATTTTCAAAAGAAAAACAGATGTTGATGGTAATGTGACCGTCTATAAAACTCGACTTGTCGCAAAGGGGTTTCGACAAATTCAAGGAGTTGACTACGATGAGACATTCTCTCCCATAGCGATGCTAAAATAAGTTAGGATTATGTTAGCAATTGTTGCATATTTTGATTATGAGATATGGCAGATGGATGTAAAAACCACATTTCTCAATGGTAATATTGAATAAGAGTTGTATATGATACAACCAAAGGGTTTTATCGATCCTAAGGATGCTAACAAGGTGTGCAAGCTTCAGCGATCCATCTATGGACTGAAGCAAGCATCACGAAGTTGGAATCTCCGCTTTGATGAGGTGATCAAAGAGTTTGGATTTGTCCAAACTTATGGAGAAGCTTGTATTTACAAGAAAGTGAGTGGGAGCAATGTGGAATTTCTGATATTATATGTGGATGACATATTATTGATCGGAAATGATATAGATCTTTTAAAAAGTGTTAAAAGTTATCTAAACAGCAAATTTTCAATGAAGGACCTAGGTGAAGCGTCATACATATTAGTCATAAAGATCTATAAAGATAGATCTAGGCGCCTAATAGGGATATCACAAAGTACATACCTTGATAAGATTTTAAAGAAGTTTAAAATGGACGAAAGTAAGAAGGGGTTCTTACCTATGTTGCAAGGCAGGACATTGAGTAAGACTCAAAGTCCGGCTACGGCGGAAGAAAGAGAGATAATGGACAAAGTCCCCTATGCTTCAGCCATAGGCTCTATAATGTACGCCATTCTATGTACAAGACCGGATGTGGCACATGCTATTAGTTTGACTAGTAGGTACCAATCGGATCCAGGTTCGGAACACTGGATATCGGTCAAGAATATCCTTAAGTACTTGTGAAGAACTAAGGATATGTTTCTTGTATACGGAGGTGAAGAAGAGCTCGTCGCTAAGTGTTATGTCGACGCTAGCTTTGACACCAATCCGGATGACTCTAAGTCTCAATCCGGATACGTATTTCTCATGAATGGTGGAGCGGTTAGTTGGAGGAGTTCCAAACAACCCGCGGTGGCGGGATCAACAACGGAGGCCGAATATGTTCTTTGCTTGAGCGGCTCGAGAGCGCTTTGGATGAAGGAGTTCATATCCGAACTAGGTGTGGTTGCAAGCGCGTTGGACCCAATGGTGATCTATTGTGACAACAATGGTGCCATTGCTAATGCCAAAGAACCAAGGTCTCACTAGTATTCCAAGCATATTAAGCGCCAGTTTCATCCATCCGTGAATATGTCAAGGATGGAGATATAAAGATTTGTAAAGTACATATGGATCACAATGTAGCATATCCATTGACGAAAACTCTCCCTGGAGCAAAACATGATCAACACCAGAACTCCATGGGTGTTAGATACATCACTATGTAACTAGATTATTGTCTCTAGTGCAAGTGGGAGACTGAAGGGAATATGCCTTGAGAGGCAATAATAAAGTGTTTATTATGTGTATTCCAAGTATATGATAGATGTTTATTTTGCATGCTATAATTGTATTAATATGGAAACATTAATACATGTGTGTTTAATAAACAAAAGTTCCTAGTTATGCCTCTCTCATAAACTAGCTCGTTGATTAACAAGATGATCAAAGTTTCCTGATAATAGACATTGGATGTTGTTAATAACGACATCACATTATTAGTGTAATGGTGTGATGAACATTCATCTGAAGTATAGCATTACGATCAAAGTCACTGAGTTTATATTGCTATAACAACTTACAAAGTGATCCTAATCCTTAGACCATGGGATCATGTCAATCACTAACACCGAAAGAGTTTCTTGATAACATCAAACGTCACACCGTAACTGGGTGATTATAAATATGGATTCAGAACTACTAAAGTGTTATGTTGAGACCCATGGATCGAGAGTGGAATTTGTTCATCCTGATGACGGATAGATATACTCCGGGCCCTCTCAGTGATATCACATTGGTTAGCTTGCAAGCAAGTGATTTGATCACTAGAGTGTTATATCACGGGAATGAGAAAAGAGTGCATGTAAGTAACGAGATCAAACTAGGTATGGAGATACCGATGATCGAATCTCGGACATGAAATATATTGTGAAACAAAGGGATTAAGATACTAGCGTAAAAGGTTCCGACGATCACAAGAAAGTCATCGTTGAATGTGTGGGAGTCAGTATGGGTCTCCAGATCCCGCTTCTGATTATTGATCGGAGAAGGGTCTCGATCATGTTCGCATTATTAGCGAACTGTAGGGTGTCACACTTAAGGGACACCGACATCCAATTGGAGCAAAAGTTTCATGCCGAAAAGAATAACAAGCGCAGTAATTTATTTCACTAGATACCGAAACAGGTTTTCGGGTGAACTTGCAAAAGGTGTTTTTGCATATGAAATGAAATACTAGCAAGGGGTTATATGTGAATGTTTGTCATTAAAGTAATTGAACAAATTCTGAATAAATAAAAGGAGTTTTATTTAATGAGAGTTTGCATTTAATTTGGTGGAAATTTAATGTGAATTTGATTGGGATTTTGAGTGGAGGGAATTGAAAGGCATTTGAGTGAGTGGAGTGTCCACCTACATGAATGAAGGAGGGGAGGGGGCAGCCCCCATGGCCGGCGGCCACCCTCTTGGGTGCCCCCCTCCTATAAAAGGAGCCCCCTCTCGTCACTTCTCACTCACACCTCCTCGTGAAGGATCGCTCTCCCCCTCTAGAATTTATCCCCCATGGTCTCGGACTAGCGAGATACATGTTCCCGATGGTTATTCACAAGAAAGAGTTGTGCTTCCGCTGCATCGCTGGAGCGAGGAGGCGGAGGTTGCTCGGTGTCTTGTACGTGTGTGCGAGCATGGATGCGCTGCTGATTTGCGGCGCTAGGACTTCCTCTCGATCTTGATATCGACAAGAGATCGTCTACATCAACCACGAGTTTAACTCGTTAAGCTTTGTCAGTCTTCAAGGGTATGTTCTCTACGGATATACATCCGCCCGTTGTTTGTATCTAATAGATAGATCTTGGTAGATAGTTGTTCCCATTGTAGGATTTTTTTTGTTTTCTATGTTGCGAACCCTACACGACGACCTCAGCCATATGTACCTCGGCAACGGATGGGGGTGATTTGCCCGCTCACACCAGAACGAAGCGGGCAACATCGTCGGCTTCAAGTATGACAGCGAAGGCAAGTTCGGCGTCAGCGTCTGCGACGACACCATGTGTCGCCGCTGGTACCACTCTAACTCCCCCTCTGACTCCGACGAGTAGGCTAGGCTGTGCGCGCGCCATGTACGATGTATCAATGTAGGCATTGACCATTTGCAATGAAAATCTTTATTAAAGCCCTAAAAAATTTGTTACAAGCACACCCCACACCCTAAAACTACGCGCGGCCGCCGACGTTGGGGGCAGCGGCTGCGATGGGTCAGATACACCATTCTTCATTGAGAGAATTAATGATGGCTCGCTGTGTCACCTTCTATCCATCTCGGTCGAGGTAGGCACGCATGGAAGCGTCATCGGGATTGGCCCGCACCGCTTCCCAGAGGTCGACGCACACCAATGCGAGTTGGTCCCATCGCTGGACTCTGGCAGAAAGACGCCTTTCCCTACCTCAAACATGAAAGGCTCGCTGGTGGTCACATGACGGTTGTAGAAAGGGCGACGCGGAGGGGTGCGCGTCCTGTAAATCCGCGGGTGCCTCAAAATCGGAGGAGGCAACATGTCCGGTAACTCTGGCGGTTTCCATGACGGCAGCGGTCGCTCAGGCACCTCTTCTCTGCCGACGTCGGGGTTGCCATAGAGCTCGACGGGACGATGACGATGGCCAGGCATGTTGATTTTTGTGTTGTGGGTGGTGTAGGTCTGGTCAAAGATATCTCGACGATCTCTCCTTTTTATGGATGCCCATGGACGCAGCGGGAAACGCCCAGAACTGGCGAGAAGACACTGGAAATATGCCGGCGTTGGCGATAGCCAAGCGCAGACAGATGGGTCGCACCGTTGGGCGTGGTCGGCCAGATAGGATGGATACCAACCCCAAAGCGACCGTGGCCCGACCGAAACGGACATAAATGGGCAATTTGGGGCGACCAGATGGGTCGGCCCAGTGGAGACGCCCATAGGTCATCTCCAATGGAAGACCTATTTCAGATGCAAAAGGTGTCCGTTTTGTGGTTGAATGAGTATCCGCGGACACATTTTTAGTTAGTTTTGTGTCCGTTCGACCCATTTTTCTCGCACAGTTCTTTTTTCTCGCCGCACCCGACAGCGCCCCAGCTCGCCCCACCATGCCTTGGCCAGTCCTCGTTGTGCCCAATAGAGCATGAGCCCCCCGCCCCAGCAAGGCCGCGTATGAACTCGCCCACCCTGCTTCGGCTGGTCCTCACCATGCACCATGCAACGACGTCGTCGTGCCCAGCCGCGCTCGCGCTCTCCCCATCTCGACAAGACCGCACTTGAGCTCGCATAGCAGGCCGACACCTCCATCTCGCCACGTTCGACACCGGGAGTCCCCCCCCACGCCAACACCCTTACGCCCATGAGACTCACCACCACACGCCACACCGACTCCTGCAGGGAGGAAAGGCAGAATCAGTGGTGGATGTGGCGAGGGTGATCTGCCGAGGATTACACGATGAGGGCGTTCCAACGAGGAGTGCATGCCGAGGGAGAGGACGAGGACACGGGGAGGGTAGAGGAGGCAGAGTCGGTAGTGGACTCCGGCGACAACGGGCATGAATCGAAGCGTGGCTGAGAGGCCCTTGAGTGACAGTGGCAAATGCATGAAACTAATAAGGAAGGAAATAGAAAGAACAAAAGCAAAAAGGAGATGGGTGGATGGCAGATGGGCCAAGTTGTGGACTGATACGTCGGAAACGTATCTATAATTTTTGACGTTCCATGCTTGTTTAATATCTACTTTGCTTTGCTTTCTCTATACTTTGAGGTGTTTTTATATGTTTTTCTGGACTAACCTATTAACAAGATGCCATAGTGCCAGTTGCCTGTTTTCTTCTGTTTTTTGTTCCAGAAAAGGCAGAAAATCAATATTCTCGGAATTGGACGGGACAAAAACCAAAGTCAATATTTTACCGTGGAGAACACGGGCGAGAATCTGAGGCGTGGGGAGCCACCGGGGCCACACCCACGGCCAAGCCAGCTGGCCCGCGCACAGGGAGGGTGCGCCGCCTGGCTGCCTCGCCTCTTCGCCTATAAAGACCCCCGATACCAAAACCCTAAGGACCCGATCAATATTTCACAAAACCGTTTGTAGCCACCGCCACCATCGTCCCTAGATCGGGGGATCTAAAGCTCTTCTCGGCACCCTGCCGGAGGGGAGATCATCCCGGAGGCCTTCTTCTTCATCATGCCAGCCTCCGGTATGAAGTGTGAGTAGTTCCACCTTGGACTATGGGTCCATGTAGTAGCTAGATGGTTGTATCTCCTCCTTTGTGCTACCATGTTTAGATCTTGTGATCTCCGTTCATGATCAAGATCGTCTATTTGTAATCATGCATGTTGTGTTTGCGGGGATCCGATGGATATTGAGATTACTATGTCAGATTGATTAATGGTTTTGTCTTATTGATTCTATCATGTCTGTGTTGTTTGAGATCGTGCATGCTCTCCGTTTCTAGTAGCTATGTTGGCCAAGTAGATGCTACTGACTCCAAGAGGGGGTATTTATGCTCGATAGTGGGTTCATGCCTCTATTTAATCTAAGGGAAGTGACAGAAAATCTTTAAGGTTGTAGATGTGTTGTTGCTGCTAGGAAGAAAACAACGGTCTCTTGTTCATGGAACAAGTGGATTGTTTACCTTACATACTTTGCTTAAAGCAGTTATCCGTTGCTTGCAACTTAATACTGGAGGGGGTTCAGATGATAACTTGAAGGTGGATTACTAGTCATAGATGAAGTTGGATGGCGGTCTATATATCTTGTTGTATTGCCCAATCGAATCTCATAGGATCATGAATGTCTAGTATTGCATTGTTATGCCTTGCTCAGTCCTGTCAATTGCCCTGCTGTAATTTGTTTACCCAGCATGCCATGTTTGTTTATCTTAAGAAGAACACCTCTGGTGAACTATGGACCCCGGTCCAATCTTTACCATTGATACATCTTCCACTGTTACTGTTTAATTTCTGTAAACCACTATTACCTTCCACACCATACTGTTAACCCTTTGTGTTCAGAAAACCGGTGATATTGACAACCTCACTGTTCGTTGGGGCAAAGTCTTGAGTTTGTGTTGTGCAGGTTTCCAAGTTGCTAGCAACACCTTTGAGTCGTTTCCTTCCTCCTACTGGTTCGATAACCTTGGTTTCTTACTGGGGGAAACTTGCTGCTGTGCTTATCACACCTTCGTCTTGGAGTCTTCCAACGAAGCTCTGTAATCAACTAAGCCATCACCAGGGACATAGTCGGACATGCCAGTCACGCGAGATGTTCGTGGCCTGTCTGGACCAAATTTGAGAAAGTACGGATCGCGGCCTAACAGGTTGGTCGTTCGGGTCTGCCTACTTGGGCGAGTTCTTTGTGCGATGTTTGCATTTCGAACATGCAAGTAGTCGTTCGGATATCCCCGGTGGAGATGCCCTTACAAACATACATACGAGAGCAACAGTTCATCTATGTACATGTTGCAAGGCATCTCCCACGGGCCAATCCATTTTGGACAGGGAAACTGATAAGGTCATAGGTATCAATGGGCCCAGACAACCGAAAGGGTCCCACCTAGGACCATGGTGGCATATCATGAAGACCCGGGCCTCACGCGGAGGCCTGAATGGAGACGATGGCGGCCAAGTCAGGGCGTATCGCCAAACAGATTCATTAGGATATCAAGATTACTTCATCGAGATAGGATCTAGATACGACTGCTAGGTTTTGCGTAGACGCTGCCACTTGCAACCCATCTCGACACTATGTAACCCTACCCTCGACAGTGTATATAAGAGGGGCAGGGGCGCCAAATGGGAGACATCTTAAGACACATCACTCTCATCTATGAGGCCCAACCATCACCACAAGCATACATAATAGATCTAGCCACAAACATGAGTAAGTAGTAAGGTTGTTACTGGATGATGTTTCCGGGGGGTCCGAACCTCTCTTGTGGCTCCACCACTACATGAGTAATAGATCTAGCCACATACATACTAGATCTAGCCACCAACATGAGTAAGGTTGTTATTGGATCATGTTTCCGGGGTTCGAACCTCTCTTGTGTTCTAACCCACCTCGGATCTCCGTAAGTACATCGCGTGATAATAATTTATTGCTTATCAATACTTGTGGTACAAAACATCGACGGTTGGCGCGCCAAGTAGGAATTGTGTGTGCAGATCAAGATCTCAATTATCCAATCTTTCTCAAGACCGACATCATCGTCATGCTAACGATGGTCATAGTAGGAAACAACTTGGACTAATTTCATGCGCATGACACTAATCTAAATTACTCTCTCAAGATTGGTTTACTAGACGCGTACGAAAATCATGGTTATTTGGCGAGCTCATCCCCAACGTGAACGACAGAGACCACGTCTTCGCTCGGGCGACTGAAAGAAGATCATGTATGGCGCTCGCTCGGGCCTCGGGGACTCAACGTATGCCGTCCTCGTGCTAAGCTGATCGGACATACAAGATCGAAACTTTTTCGTCGGACGTACCACTAGCGAATCAAATCCTGACGAGATACAGCCCCGCAAGATCGTAATAAAACCAGCAGCTGCCACAATCAAGACGTATGTGAAGAAAACAAATCGTGATGACATACATATGATGCTGGCCACGGCCTTCAATGCAATAGATCAGCCAAGGCAAAAAGGATATTCAATGAACCAAATCGTGGAGACACGTCTTTCCTTGATTTGTTACGGGATACGGGATCAGCTGACGAGTAAATCAAGCCCTACCACCTCTCTAATACGTGAAGAGGACAGGAGGCTCTGACTCCACCTCGTGTCGACTCGACGATGTACGTGCTGCGTAGACCTAGACGTCCTAGCCACACTGTAAAATCTGGTCTCCAATTGTGGCTTACCATGAGGTGGAATCGATAGTGTGGCAGAGTGCTATTTCTGGTCACGACGTCGTAGAGAGGAGACTTGGGCTGGGGGCTTGATCCTGTTACCCATTCTTTCTGCTGACCAATTTTTGAGTACTACTCTCTCCTTTTAAAAATATAAGATGCTTTAGATTTGTGAATGAAATGTATTTAGTCATCTTTTAGTGTTTAGATTTATTTGAACCCATACACTAAAAGTTGTCTAGATACATCTCGCTTACAAACCTAAAACGTCTTATATTTCTAACGTGAAACTCCGTCTCATCTGGCCTTCCTGACTTTCTGTCAAAAACCATACCTTGCAGTGCGGAAACTCCATGAGTCTTGGAAGTTGTGACAGATTGGAAATGGTTGCACGCGAGGACTGATCTCGCGTACGAAAAACTAAGGTTTCAAATGATGTGTTACAAGAATCAGCTCTATAGGTGTGATCTAAGTAACACATCCACGTCTGAATACTTAGCCGCCGTGTAGAACGAGCACAAGTGTGAGCGCTCGGAATGATCTACAAGACCCTAATTCGGTCCTAGTGACCGACTCGGGGCTTAGGAGCTACATCGAGTGGGTGTGCTGAGCGCGTCCCCAGTGGACTCAAGGACAACACCAACTCGGTCAGGTATTTAATGATGCAAAGATGATTAGTTTGGGTGGTGACGTATGTATGCTATACGGATATCTAATAGTAGTCTATCCGGTTTGGTCCAGCAGGAGATCACGGGATGATCCACTCCTGGTGATAAAACATAGGAACGATTCGGGTGACCCAACCACGTGAAGGAGGCGATTCCTTGGAGATAGAAAGTTCAAAGAGCAAACTCTAATTTGTAATCGACTTAGCCTTATCCCGAGACCTAGCCTATCCATATAAAGGCCAGGAGGGCACGTCGAGGAGGACTACCTGAACCCTAGTATACACACCCGCCAGATCCCATCTACGCACCCCTGTAATCACCGGTTTCGCCATCAATTAAGAGCAGACAAGCATGAGTAGGATTTTCCCTCCGGAGGCCTAAACCTGGGTAAATCTCGTTCCCATGTTGCTTGTCTGTTAGCCGAACACGATCTATAGTGCACCCCTCTTTTTCTCAAACCCAAGTCCATAACAATAGGCATTAATGAGTTTAACCCTTGTCAGGTGGTCTCTACCTTCTCAGATACCGGATCTACTATTTACTAGCGAAAAGATGATCGGTCATGTGACCTCTGCCCTCCTCAGAGAGTCGGTGTGTGACAGCCTCCTGGCACTCGGCACCACCCAGGCCGTCACCTACTGGCACAAAGATGACTGGTTGGGTGACCTCTGCCCTCCTCAGAGAGCTAATGTGGGACAACCTCCCAACACTTGGCAACCCGATCTTCTACAGGCACAAAAATGATCGGTTGCGTGTTCTCTTCCCTCTCTCAGAGACCCGGACTGCTATTTATTGACGCAAAGATGATCGGTTGGGTGACCTCTGCCCTACTCAGAGAGCCAGTGTAAGACGTCGTATTAATGCTTGGCACTACTCGATATGCTATTTACTGGAGCAAAGACGATTGATTGGGTGACCTCTACCTTACTCAGGCCTTGTTCGTTTCATCCCAACCCGGCCGGGATCTGCGTGGAATCCCCGTGGGTCGGCCGGGATCGGAACAGCCGGGGTATAATCCCGCCCACGTCTCTGTGCGCGTTCGGTTACGCCCGGCCGGGTTTGCATACCGGCTAATTCCCACCCAAAACCCTCCAATCCACCGGGATAAAAACAATCGCCGTCCCACCCATGGAAAATTTCCCGAATCGGTATCGAACAAAAAAAAATGACCTATCTCTCTTCCCTAGCCTCTCGCGACTCCATCTCAAAAAAAGAAAAAAGCCTCTCGCGATTCTCATGCGAAATCGGCGGCGCCGACACCGGTGCGACGACCAGAGGCCATGGCGATTACGACACCGGCGCGACGACCTGGAGGGCAGCGGAGTCCATGACTTCCTCCTTTTCTTGTGCTCGGCATGCGCACCTCCCAATCTCTCATCTGGCTGTGAAGTCCTCGACGCAACGACCAGGCACGAGCTTGGCGGCGACAGTGGCCCAACAACTTCATGAATCCCCCCTCCCCCTCCCTCTCCCTCGCACGGAGCCAACGGAGACCTGGCAGGTAAGATCCTCCCGCCCCTCATCTTTTTTCCCCTTTCCCTAAATTTCTAGGATTTAGGGTTACTAATTCTTGATTGTTTTGAGGTCCTATAGAAAGAATGCATGCAAAATAATCACTGGAGATACTGATTGCAAGTTCAAAGCGCATTGATATTTCCTTCGAGCTGTTACTTTTTTGTGTTGAATCAAGAAAGCGCCAGAACTAAAATGTGTTATGAAATCCGATACTTGTATTGGAGATCGAGATTTGTGATTTTTCTGTCCAGAACCTGAAATTTTTGACTTGTTGGTTCGGTAGTTGTCCCTCCCCACAGATTCTCACCTGTAAGATCCTCCCGTCCCCTCCTCCCTTGGTTAGGATTAAGCTTGTGATATTCTTGATCTCTGATGTCTTGAAAGCTTATTAGTATATATTTGTTATTCTTACCTTTTGGTAGCTGCATCTGGTCTGGACTCTTGATGTGTTAGATGAAAATTAGGAAAATATATGATGTTTGGTAAACTGTTTCTTGTGCTAGTCCAAAATCTGTGATTTTTTTAGAGATATAGTGTTGGTTATGTCAGTTGAGTTGCAGCATGATTCATGTATCCTTGCTTGCTTTCACTTTCAAGTCTGTTGCAATTACTTATTTCCTCTGCACTTGCAGCACCAATATAGCAGTGACATTGCCACAGCCGACAAACAAACGGGCGATCTGCTGCCAATCGAAGCACATGTCATGGTGCCATTCAAAGGAGGCGGTGGCAAGCCACGCCACACACTAAACTGTCGCCATCGCTAGCACGACGATGTGCAGATGATGGCCTGTCCCTAGCACTCACGAGAAGCTCGAGCATCGAGCTTGTGGCGTCAACCCCCTGTCTTCTTCTAGGAGCCGACATGGCGGTGCACTATGAGCCATCTATGGTTTGGCGATTGGGGTTCAGCCGGTGGAATGAGGAGCTTCTAGGGCACTTGAGCATCTTGGCGATGCTCCAAGACACCTCGGGATACATGGAAGGATCAAGGAAGAATCACGGAGTGGCAAGGTCGTTTGCTCATGGGCAAGGAGAACACGAAGAGCTCTGCGTAACGCTTTCACCGAGGATCGTGGAGACGAAGATTTAGAAATAGAGCAGCCAATAATGGAAATGTACACCAAATGCTTCTATGCGGATCGTTGCTCACAACAAGTTTCGAGTCATCTGAATCCAAACGGTAGCTCAATCATGCTATGTATCGTGATGTATGAGTATCGTGCTATGTAGACATAACGGTCTATGAAGTGTTGGGATACTGAGAAAAGTATTGGGTTTAACGAGCGATACATAATACAGCGGGTTTCGAGGGAAGGGATTATTGGGAATTAGGTGACATGACGGGATCACCCAATCCACGTGGTGATTGGTTCCCTGCAGGGATCGGTTCACTGAAAACCGAACGAAGCCTCAGAGAGCTAGCGTAAGACGTCCTCTTAGCGCTCAGCACAACCCGATCTACTCTTTACTGGCGCAAAGATGGTAGGTTGGGTGAACTCTGCTCTACTCAGAGAGCCAGCGTAAGACGTCCTCTTAGTGGTCAACACAACTAGGTCTGCTACTTACTGGCACAACTAGGATATCAAGATTACTTTTTCAAAATCGGATCTAGATATTGTATTAGGGTTTTGTATAGCCGTCGCCACTTTTAACCCATGTCGGCACTCTATAACCCTAGCCCCCGACCGTGCATATAATGAGTGCAGGGACACGGAACCAATTTAAATCCAAAACTAGTGCCGGGACACAGGACCATTGGTAATAAGCTACTCCCTTCGTTTCAGGACTTAAGGCGTTCTCGTTTTGCGTGTTTTTTCTTTGACCAAGAATTACTCTAAATACGTAAAGAGTTTTGGTATAAAACTAGTATCACTGGAAAGTATTTTTCAATGCGAATCCAACGGTACTAATTATGTATAATGTAATCAAGATTTTGTTGTTCAATTCTTTTAGTCAAACTTTGCTTTGGAAAGCGTGTGCGTCTTTTAAGCCTTAAAACGGAGGTAGTAATGCTTATCCAGAACTAATTGAAATCCGGGACCTGGTTAGATGCATGCTTAAGGCACGACGCATCTAGGAGGTCGAGACGTGCTGCAACCGAGAGACCGACGTTGATGTCCAGCGGCCAACATAGCGCAGGAGTCGAGCCCGCCGGAGATGCCCTCACCTCACGTGCTTTGCTCGGCAGCTCCCCGTGGCCACGTCGTCAAGCGTGTCATGGGTCATCATCATCACGAGTTAATATAACCACCCATCTGTCCTGCCACCGCAATCATCGGATCGCATCAATGCACGCTGTGATTCGCGTGCAATGTGTTGACCCTGAAGCATCGAGTACGTACAGAAATGTTTTGTGCAGCGAATTTCACGGTAGTAATAGTAGTAGAAAGATTGGTGGGCGTTTTGTTTTTCAGGAGAACCGGACGAGACGAGGCCTCGAGCTTGAGCTGTGAACGACGTGGTTACTGGGGCTCGTGTGTCTGCCACACCCACACGAGCAGACACGCATGGTCCCTGGCCACGCTCTCGCGCATGCCGCATGCCGCTGCGGAGCGGCCGTACGTGTCATCCTATCGTCACCGGCTTCACACCCCCAAATCCACCAGGCGCCGCTTTCTCCGGTGCGAAGAGACACACACACACACAACCATCCTTATTTAGTAAAACAAAACCGAGTAGTACGTACTGTACTTGTGATGTTCTACCGTTTGACCCGCATTGGAGTGGAGGACGTGGATGAACTCGTCATGACACGACAGACGGGGACGATCAAGACTCAACTTTTTACTACTAAGCGTTTCAAAGCGCTGACCCGCCGGCCGGCTCCCGAACGTTCGTCTGGTTTTCTTTCATCAAAATACTGTATAGGAGGAACGTTCAAAATTAAACTTGGCATCAGAAAACGACAGTCGCCGTCGACCCCGACCCCGACGCGCGCCGAGATCAAGTTTGCCACCGCAGGGATCAGCGACCGTTAACCAACCAACCAACGGGGGCAACCGGCTGCCACCTGCATGCCAGTCGGTCGTCAGACGGCGATTGCTGTCGCCCGTCATCGCTATGCTGCTCCACCTCGATCGTTTGACCAAGAGAAGGATTTGTCTTCCCGGCGAAAAGCTGCACGGCGGCGGCATACTGTACCAGCGTAGTAGTAGTAGCACCTGCCACTATGGCACGTCCGGGAATCGATGATTTTTCTTGCGACTTTTTCAAACCGCTTAATCAGATCTATCGGCGACTTCAAAAATAGTGCCCGAATATAATTTTTAGTGGCAGTTTTAAAAGTGCCACTAGCAGTTATCCTTTTGAGGCACTATTGATAGTGCCTCTAATGTTTGAAAATAGAGGCACGGTCAGGTACGCTCTTAAACTATCAGTGGCACTTTGACCTGTGCCTCAAAAAGACATAACTTTTAGAGGTATTTTCTATGATAATGCCACTAAAAGTATATCAACTGAGGCACAATTAGAAGTGCCACCATTGGTTACCATTTAGAGGCACTAAATTATGCCTCTATTTGGTGTGCCTCCAATGATCGTCCATCTGAAGTGTACACTTGAAAATAATAGAAATACATCTAAAAGAAACATTGCTACGGGAAAGTGAGGCTTCTCAGCGTCGTCCGATCGCGCGACGTGGCCGCATCCGCACCGTTAGTTCTATCTGTTGTTTTTTCTTACCTGTCCAGGCATAGCTACTCTTGCTGATGGGTGGGCCTGCGTCCTACGGGAGCCGGGGCACAGAGAGCGTGGTTACGTGCTTGTGCATGCATGTTCAGACGGGTTGCCGTGTGTGCCTCGTCATTACGATGCCGAGGGGCAAGGTTGTCTTTTCCTTTCCAGTTGCTCATCTCCGACGCCTCGCGTTTCTCCATGTAATCCTAGCCACCGCCGGGTTTTCTAGATCCCGTCGATTCCGCCGCGTCCTCTCACTTTGCTACGCAGGAGCTTTCTCGGCATCCTCTCAGACTTGGCCCATGGGAGGAGCACGAGGGCGTGACATGGAGAGGAGGACCCTGCCTTGGGCGAGGACGCGGACGGATGAATGGAGCCAGGCTAGCGAGCAGCGGCCTCCTCCTCTACCCCATTCCGATCCGAGTGCCCGGCCACCCTCCTCCTCTACCCGACCCGGACTCCGGCGTGGCGGCTGAGTTCCTCCTCGCACGTCGCTTCCAAAGACGACAAGGAAAGAGGGCGGACAGGTTCTCTCTCTCTCTCTCTCTCTCTCTCTCTCTCATTTCATATCATCTCTCTCTCAGCCTGCCCCTTCCTCAAAACCCTAGCCGCCGCTGGATTGTCGCGGATGTTCTCCTCTCCAGCAGCGGCAGAGAGGAGAGGAGCATGCGGAGAAAGGGAGGAGCCGTCTCCCACTCCCCTCTCGATCCGGCGGAGGTCCAGTAGGAGGCGGAGCCGAGTCCTGCTCCCACTTCCCTCTCGAAACCCTAGCCGCCAGCAGGTCATCGCCATTGTTCTCCTCGAGGAGGAGCTGATTCATAGGGGCTCGAGGTACTCGACCTCCCCCGGCGAGTCCCTGGCTCCATGGCCATTGTTCTCGTGCACCTCCTCTCCGTCTACCTCCTGCTCTGTAGCGCAGCCTTGCTCCCATGGGCTTGGGGAGGACGATCCCCTTCTCGATATGGTCTATGGTGAGGATACAGAGATCCCACGGCATGAAGTGGATGTCCTCCGGTGGCGGCGGCACCGGCTGAGCACCGCTCCATGGCCAGACCATGCGTCGAGATACGATCCGAACGGTGCCGACAGCTTCTATGCGCTTGTTGCAGTCCATTATCCACCCGCGCAACCTCCACGTGCACCGCTTTGTGTAGCAAAACATGCTTGAATTTGATGATTTCAAGGATCAAGCTGCTACACAATAGGAGGGAGATGCTACTAATAGATATGCGCAAGGAGATGGTTCAGTATCGTTAGACAGGCTAGGGTTGTTTTGCTGCATTCTTTTTGTTGCACGAATAGTACGGATGAAAATTTGGAAATGGATAGAGGTATGGACAGTCAAGCCCTGCCGCCGATTATTTGAGCACGTATTCCTGTTCTCCCCATCTCTATTTCGGCCGTGTCTTCTCGTGTGGACTGCACTTTTTCCACTGGGCAAGCATAGATAGGTTTGTGAGTGAGCAATTGAAATGCCACTTAGAAAGAATTCTTGTTAAACCTTACCTATTTTTGTTGTTTCTTATTATGCAGAGATTGCCCAAGGTGTGCTTACTTGTACGACGAGTTGACGTTGGGAAATATGTAGATTTTGAAGGCTAACACATCATTTTAATCTGCTAGCTGTTGGTTAGTTTGTTGTGCACTTAGGTTATGATTTCTTAAATTTATTCATTGGCATGTTAGTACCTGATGTGTAGTTTGCCTGTAAGATAGAAGTGAATTGTGCCATCTGCCATCTGGTTTACTGCTGATGTAGTAGACATATGGGAAGTATGCCGAAGGGAATAACATATGTGATCATGCAGAAATTTCAGAGCTAATCATTGAAAAACAAAAGGGGATAGTGCAGATATATCACAGCGGTAATCATAGAAAGGATGGTTCATAGTGGACAATGGTACATATGTTGATAATATTATACATAATATTTGCGATGATAAGATCTCAGTCAGTGTGAGCACTTCTTTATTTCTTGCGGTTGGTCTAGCCTGGCTTGCTGATGGAGATCAAGTCTAGGTTCTCGCTGCAAGAAAAAGGAAATTTAAATTAGTGACTTGCTATGTGTGTATCTGGTTTATTTAACTGACACGTCTACTGAATATTGGCCGATTTAGCAAACCTGAGCCATGTGTAACATTAGTCCATATCTATTTATCTACTACCCCCTAAAAATGTGTCTACTTGTCCACCGTATTCCTTGGTCTTCTTTACGCGGACTGTGCAGCCTCTAAGTGTTTGACATGACATTTTAGAACTATTTATCACTGGTTATATTAGAAAGTTTATCTCTTCTATTTTTAGTGAGCATGATTCTGAGAGTTTAAACCATGTCTATAGTGCCTTCGATTTTTTCTGAGTTTATGCATGCATTCATATCCAGGTCACATTCAGTTGAGAAGTCTACCTACGTATTTTCTTTATTTTTTCTGAGTTTATGCATGCATTCATATCCAGGTCACATATTTTCCAGTATACTGGTTCTATTCAGATTATATTTTGATGATTTGTGTTGGCTCGGCTGATTGGATCAGTGATGCGCGGCGAAGGGTCGATACGATGAGGAGTAATGGAGGACGAATATGATCTTGCGTACGTAGATTGGCAGCTCTTCGTACTTGCCTTCCATAGGTATAACTTCATCTTCTCAATCCCCCTATCTGCATCTCAGTCAGTTCCTTTATTTTCACTAAAACTCACTGTAGAACCATCGTGCTGCCGCTTAAATAGTACATGTGTGTTCAAAACAATAGCACCGGATAGAACTGACCTAACTCGCTCTCTCAAACGCATACACACAAAGAGTAGGTTGCAGAAATGCTTATGTTCTACACCATCTCATTAACAGGAAATCATTTATGATTTTTTACTGGTTCTATTCAGATTATATTTTGATGATTTGTGTTGGCTCGGCTGGTTGGATCAGTGATGCGCGACGAAGGGTCGATATGATGAGGAGTAATGGAGGATGAATATGATCTTGCGTGCGTAGATTGGTAGCTCTTTGTACCTGCCTTCCATAGGTATAACTTCATCTTCTCAATCCCCCTATCTGCATCCCAGTCAGTTCCTTTCTTTTCACTGAAACTCATTGTAGAACCATCATGCTGCTGCTTAAATAGTACATGTGTGCTCAAAACAATTGAGCATATTTTACAACTATAGATAAAGTCTTTTCTTTTGTATATTATAAATAGCACCGGATAGAACTGACCTCTCTCGCTCTCTCAAATGCAAACACACAAAGAGGAGGTTGCAGAAATGCTTATGTTCTACACCATCTCATTAACAGGAAATCATTTATGATTTTATTCTTCAGTTTTGCTTACTAATAATTTTACCTATTCAAAGAAGCTCTAAATTAGGTAGTTATTTATCTCATTTGTTTTGCTTACTTCGAACTTGATTTGTTGGCTTTCAACTCCTTTGTTAGCTTCAGAGAAAGATCCAGTTAGATTAAATATGCCTATTTCTTTATTTTTCCATTTGTGATTTCTTTTATCCATAGAGAGATTTTATTAGATTTAACGGTGCTAGTGAGTGCAACCCTATCGCCTTATCAAACAATGTCGTTTTGGTGCTATTCTGAAGCTTTACAGTAGGTTGAGATTTGTGTGTGTCCGGCATGTCTGAAGATCTATTTCCTATTTCTCAAGGTCAAGTGAGCCAGATCGATAATCTTATAACTTAACTTCCATTAAGCTTGAAAGCCAGTGTATGCTGATAATATAGTGACTAACTGATCACCGCCGTAATTTGAGGAATCAATCAAGATGTAAACACCACGCCAATGTTATCCTCGAGGAGGAGCTGATTCGAAGGGGCTTGAGGAGCTCGAGATCCACTGGCGTGTCCCAGGCTTCATGGCGGCAGCGGGCGGCGCTTGCCAGCGGTATGCCCTCCTGGCCTCTCCATCTCCATTCTTTTCTTGAACATTGGTGGAAGCAGGGAAGAACCGCCATGGACCGCCTCTCCATCTCCTTTTATTTCTTGAACATTGGTGGAAGGAGGGAAGAACCGCCATGGACCAGGCCATCGGAGGCCTTTGCCATGTGTGTGTGTGTGTGTGTGTGTGTGTGTGTGTGTGTGTGTGTGTGTGTGTGTGTGTCTATCTCTCTCACTTGCTATCTTTTTCGATTAGACAGTCCAAATCATTAGCCACTATTCACCTAGGTCCCTTGTGTACACCAAAGTTATGACCATTTGAATTGTCATGCATTTTAGTTTCAGCGGCAGTATGTTGTATACAAGTTCTCTCAGCTCCGAGAGATGGTCGTTTTGATCTCTATGAATTGAGAGTTGGATGGCCATATCTCCACAAAGCACCCGCTCACATACCACGGCCATCGCACCAACACATCCGGGTCCGCCCGGCATAAAGCCGGACCTCCAGTGGGCGTGTCGACCGACAACCCTGCCGCCCTAGTGACACAAGGTTGCCACTCAACCAAAGCCAAGACGAAACCAAACCTCATCAAACCGCCTCACACATTGTTCCCCTGTTGGCAAATTAAATACGTAAAAACACATATGAGCATTTTTTTGCTCATGAGTTCATTCTAATTTCCTAGCTCCTATTGAAATACCAAGTTCATTTGTTATCCAGTTTTAATATTTTTTCATTGATTTTCATTTCAAAATCTTGGAAGGCTAATATGTGAAAGTTTCTTTTCCCTATTTATGGACGAGGTCCTATTGTTTTCCATGCTTCCATAGTTGTATTGAACCACTGATTGTAGTTCTGTCAGTAATTAAGAACTTAAGATATAGGGTTTTGGTTTTTTCTTAGTCTCCACGATGATTTATTAGACTATTGCTTCCTGATTTAACTGATTTTTTCCTGTCATCATCTGTTATTTTCCTCCTCTCTGGATTTGTATTGCTATCTCTATCCATTGAATTAATAATGTATACAGATTTCATTTTGTAGGTAGAGCTGATCTCTTAGAGCTCCTTAACAATATGGAGAACTGAATTCGAAGCAATATCTCTATCCGTCTCTTACTATCTAGGTTAATTGAGAAGCATTTTAATTTTTTTGCTTATGATGTAAGGCAATATTTTGTATATTAGATTCACATGTACATAGCACGCCAGCAGCATTGTTTGTAAAAATAAATTTATAATGGGTTTGCCCGTTGTGGCTGGCAAGCAAGCGTTCCTACCTAGTGTAAGATATGACTGTAAGATATGTCACTGTAAGATATGACTATAATGTGGTTTGTAATATATTTCATGATAATATTTCACTGTAATGTGGTTTGTAATATATGTCGCTATGATTCAATTAATGTGAGCCATTTTGTAATATATGTCACTGTAGTACACATTTGCTTTTGGCTAGGTTTTAGAGGCACTATTGATAGTGCCTCAAAAAGTTGGATTTTAGAGGCACTAGTCATAGTGCCTCAAAAAGTTGGGTTTTAGAGGCACTAGTCATAGTGCCTAAAAAAGTTGGGTTTAGAGGCACTATTGATAGTGCCTCAAAAAGTTGGGTTTTAGAGGCACTAGTCATAATGCCTCAAAAAGTTGGGTTTTAGAGGCACTATTGATAGTGCCTCAAAAAGTTGGTTTTTAGAGGCATTAGTCATAGTGCCTCAAATGGCTAGGATTTAGAGGCACTCTAATTTGTGCCTTAAGTTGGTTTTTGAGGCACTAGTCATAGTGCCTCAATTGGCTAGGATTTAGAGGCATTAATCATAGTGCCTTAATTAACTATGATTTAGAGGCATTTTTTAAACCGCTCAAAAAACTTTTACCTCTGACCGCCGTGCTTTTTTAGTCTTAAAAGCTCAATTGTGGCTAATTTGGTAATGGCGAGCACTTTAGACTGTCTCTGAATACTGTACCTGCCATAGTGTGCGGGCATGCATCGATCGGCAACGCCATGCGTGAGCGAGGCGCCGACCGGTTGGACGACATGCGTGACAGCTGAATTTGTCGGCTTTGGCTGCTTGTGTCATGTCATGCACGGCGTATGCATGCGCTGATTGAGCGGGCCGATTGACCAAGCGAACACTATACCAAGCCAACACTGTACCAGGATCAACCTTTGTATAAGTCAAACTTTATTAAATTTAACCAACTTTATAGATAAATATAGCAATATACTTTCTTCGTTTCAAAATATAAGATATTTTATGTTTGTGAAGAAAATAAATCTTTTTTAGTGTATAGATTTATCCCAAAGTTGAGTGAACCTACATACTAAAACAAGCCTAGATTTATCTTCTTCACAAACATAAAACATCTTATATTTTAAAACGGAGGAAGTATATTAAATTAAATAGACGTACAATAAAACTAAATTTAAAAATAAATCTACTGATATCAATTTAGAGTCATAAATATTGCTACGTTTTTCTATAAAATTACTAGTTAAACTTTACTAACTTTAACTTAGGACAAAGCTAGAAGTGCACTTATTTATGAACCGAGGAAGTAGTACTACTAATTTCTAGAGGGTTTGAATCGTACAAGGAAAAGGTTGCATCTGGACTATTTGGAACTTTCTAGTGTTCGTTAACGCAACCTGGCTTTGATAATCTCTGTCCAGGGTAAACAACTGGGGACGGTTGACCAACGGATAAAACGGCCCATGGTTTCCTGTGTTGACCACAACATGATTTATCATGTTCTAGACAAAACAAATGATAATCACAATCAAACTTTAAATCTTACCATTTTTTTTAAAAAAATCTACTACTAAATTCTCGAATATCTCACATGTTCGAAAATTAATATGACGAAATATATGACACCCTTCTTGGTCCGTACATAACTCCTTTTTTTCCCTACCATACTACATGAAGTTTTCTCGAAAAACTCTATCTGGCTGAAAAAAAATCCAGATTACCTTGCTATTCTACTGTTGATGGGCAACCGGCCAAGATTATAATACTCCCTCCGTCCCAAATAGATATCTCAGATTTATTAAAATTTGAATGAATCTAGACACTATTTAGCATATAGATTTATTCAAATTTTAAAAAACTTGAGACATCTATTTTGGGACGGAGGGAGTACAATACTTTTTGATTCGGTGAAATAGTGTTGTTTTATCGGATTTGCTAGTTCTCAGGCGTCTGAGAATTTCTTCTCGAATCAGGCTTTCGCCCCGCTTTATAAATAAATCCACACAGCCAAACAGATACAAAGTGATGAGGAGTTTCTCTTACAAGCAGATCAAAAGATAAACTACTAAGACTAGAAAGCATCTAACTTGCTACCAAGGAAGGCGAGACTAAGGAGACCTGAGCTCCACAACAACGCCTCCCAAAAGGTAACGACGCCACAGGCGCCGCCGTCGCCGAGACCACAAGGGTCTAGGGTTTTCACCCGGAGCCGTAATGGAGTGAGAGTAGCCACAACAACGCCCCCAAGAGGGTCACGACACCCACAAGCGTCGCCGTTGACTGCGCCAGAGCGCGGGGCTTTCGCCCGGAAAAACTCTCGCCACATTCGGAACCTTGGACCATCACCAAGCCTCAAGTCGAGCTTCCAACCTCAATCTGGGCGCTACCACCACCAGGAACCCCCGGAGCACACTCCTTGCCACCCTCGAGGACCAAAGAGATGAGCCATCACCGCCGCAACGCCGCCCCTCCGTCAAGACACCCGCGCAGACCACCTCCCGAGGCCGCCGCCCCGTCGTCCGAGATCTCGCCCTTGACTTGACAACGCCCGAAGACACATCCCCCAAAGCGGGCAAGAAAGATCCAAGCCAGCCCTCCAACACTTGAACGGAGGTTCAACGAGCAGGACACTCCGGCAAGTTAAACCCATAGAACCCAAAGAAAGGGGCTGCTAGGCGGACACCAGATCTAGGCCTCCGAGCCCGGATCCGGCACCCCAACCACAACATGGTCAGGGGATGGGCTCCCAGACCCGCTGGTTGCCCCTGAAACCCTTGAGGCGCTAGGCCCGCCAGATCGGGGCGGATGAGCCTAGATGCAGGCGAGGCAGCCGACCTCGGGCCAGCTCACTGCGTCTTCGCCGGACGTGCGGCACGGGTCTTGTCCGGTGGGCGCCGCCAGACCTGTGGTCGCCGGCGAAGATCTCCAGAAGAAGCATCGGCCGCCATAGCCATCTTCCACGTGAGGAAGACGACCCCCGCCGCCGAGCCCCGCCACCTCCAACACGCTGGTCCACCGCGGCCGCGGCTCGCCGAACCACCGCGCCGGGAAGACCAGACCATAGCGATTCGCCGCGCTTGAGCCGCCTCTGCGCCGCCGCCCGGCACCGCCGCAACCTTTGCCGTCGGCGTTCGCCAGCGGCGGAGGGAGGAGGCGAGCAGGAGAAGCGACAAGGTTAGGCTCTGATGCCGGCGACAGGAGGCGAGCGGTTTGTTTTTTCTTTCAGTCGAGACCGCCCTTCGTCTGAGAATTTGTTACGTCTCATTCACCTATCTCGCCATTGAATTTACCTCGCGATTCGTGTAACATGAGACTTACAAATGAGTTGTAACTGAGATTTTAATGAGTTACAACTAGATTACAACTTAAAATTAGTATAAATTGCAGTTAGCATAAATAGTAAAATAATTTCAACGAATTAGACATAACAAGTTCTCGTGCATCTGGTATGAGATCTAAGCACTGCCCTTGTTTTATTGCAGTTGTTCAATCAACCTCTTTATGGAGTTTTGAGCTACACGTGCATACGGTATCCTTCCTTCCTTTCCTCTGTCGATTGTTGTCGAATATCGTTCGACACGTCCATTCCATATCTCCGTGTGTCGTCTAGATGTACGCACACCGTCCTCTAGAAACGAGGTTCAGTCTCTGGAAAACTTTCCGGCGGCAACGCAAAAATCGGATAGCATATGCCTGCCTGCCTGCCAGTGTGCGTGTGCGCCGCCCATCCCTGTCGCCAGTCGCCACCAACCTAGGGCTAGGGGATTCGTACTTCCGCATTCCCTTCCCGTGAGATACCCCCATCCCATCCATCCACAGTCTGTGGACCACAGGGCATGAGAACACGAGCCCACGCTTTCCCCCGCGGCGTCTGCCCGGTGGTGTCTTCCACCGTGCGCGCAGGCGCAGGCGCAGGTGCAGGTGCAGGAGGCATCAGCCAATCCGACCGAGCCCGGGCAGCCAGCCCAACACACAGCCGCCTCATTTCGTTTTCCCAGGTTCAGCCGTGTATGGAAATTTCACCATGGTGATCTTAGGGCGGAGGGCCTGAGATAGGCCATTGATTGACGGCAGCCTCACGGATTGAGCCCGCGACTGTGGCAAGGTTAGCTCAGCGGCTGTACTCGTCGGTCAGGTGGAGGTGGTGCCGTAAATCATGCCGTGCTCTGGCAGCTGGACCCCGCGGGAGGGCCGCACAAGGTGACGGGGACGGGGCACTAGCCGCTTGGCTGCAGCCTGCGGGGAGACCCGGCGCTCGCGATTTGCTGGCTCCAAATGAAGTTCAGAGATTTGAGAAACCTCCAATGGCAGATACGGATAAAGTTAAGGCTATTAATATTAATTCGAAAGTGTACTAAAATACATCAACCACGTTGACTTTTCACAACGGGAACTAAAATACATCAACCATTGCAGATCACTCGATTTGCAGATTAGCAAGGGAAGGATCGAAAAGAAGATACGGGTAGTCGAGTTTTGGAGAGAGAGATAGTATATAGCATAAAACCATCACTTTTTTTATTTTAATTTAAAAAAACTATGAATTTATGTTTGAACCGCAAAAAAAAACACCACTTTATGGTAACTTTGTTGCATTGTACAGTAAAATAAAATTGACAACAAACTGACACCCAAACTGACAGCAGGGCCCACTCTCTAGGCTGATGTGGACACTGGAACCCACCTGTCAGATCAAATAAAAAAATATATGTTCATTCCTGTTTATCCTATCTCATTGACCATATACAGAGTCCAGCACCGCCCCTCTTCGACAAACTCGCTAGCGAGCTCACCGCCACCTCCATGCACCTCTTCAGCTCGGAGGCTTGTGTCCATGACCACCGACACACCATGGGAAGGGTGGATGCACGACTGGCTCCAACGCGGGACTGGGGAGCAACCGATAGCGAAGGTACGGTGGCCGAAGTGGGACAGTACATGGGTGGCTGGTGGGGAAAATAATCAACCTTTTTATTTTTTATTTTCTTTTAATTGGACTGACAAGCTGGATCCATTCCACATCATCAATTTGGTCCTGATATATGGATTCCCTAGTTAGAATTGCTGTTAATTTGATATCAATTTTCGTTATAGTGTACATTGCAATAAACTTGCCATAAAGTAGTATTTATTTACGGCTTAAAGGTAAAGTGGTGTTTTTTTTGAAATTTAAACATAAAATGGTGACTTTTAGTACTATACTCTTTGGAGGGAGATGAGAAGACGGGAAAACGCTATGGAGGGAAAAGAATTAAATACACTATCAGTCCCTATATTTGTCGGGTGGCTTGATTTAGTCTGCTGAATTTTACCTATGTACTTGTGAATAGGGTTCAATTTAGTCTAATTTGATGTTGGTCATCGAATTTGAAGCTGACGCGGATGACACGTGGACTGAAATCTGCAGGAACACCTATACGCATCTAAGAAAAATGTAAGAAAATTACAAAAAAAAAGACCACAAATATTGCAAAATACAGGATTAGTACCTATACTTGTCCGGATGGCTTGATTTAGTCCTTATACTTGTCAATTGGACTCGATTTATCTCAAATACATGTTTGGTGTCGAATTTAAGCAGATGCGGAGGACACGTGAATGTAGGTCCCACTTACGTGATGTGTGAATGTAGGTTACACATCTAGAACGTACATTTTCGCTCCGAGATATTTACATGTACTCAATCTCCATCTAATCAATAAGCTAACACTCCAAATCGTTACAATACCCTTTAATTCAAGATTGTTCTATTTAAGAGGAAGAGAAAAGAAGGAAGTCGATGGAAAGGGAGGCGATGGTGGCGATGATCACTAGATCAGAACGTGTAACTTTTTTCATAGAGGGGAGATGACGTCGAAGCGACACTAGCAGCCGCGAAAATGTACGTTTTAGATATAGGAGGAGTACTGGTACTACAAGTTTTCATGTTTGCCGCTCTTCTGTAAGTAGGACTCGCTTGTTCACGTCAACTCAAATTCGATGATAAATATGGTTTTGAGTTAATGGATGAATACACATATTAAATCGTGCAAATTTCGAGTATGCAAACTAAATCGAGTCAAACAGACAAATATAGGAACTCCTATTATATCTAGCCTCAATTTTGATATTTTTACAAAGTTTCTAGATTCGGGAAGGTATTCTTGCAAGATTTCATCCATGTGTTGGCCAGCTCAAATTCGACGTCAGACATCGAATTAGATTAAATCAACCCATTTTACAAATATAAGAGCAGAATTCAGCAAATTCTGAGTACAAGAATTAAATCGAATCAGCCCGACGAATATAGGATGGTCCAGACAAATATAGGATTGTTAATGTATTTAACTCGGGGGGAAATTGTACCGTTGTGGGAGGAGTTTGGGCTTTGGCTGCGACAATTGGGCACGACGCACATGAGATGGGCATTAGTTAGCGATTGTGAAGTGATTTTGCTGTGGCGTAGTACGTACAAAAATCTGATGCGGTTTGTCCTGTGTGAAGCAACTCCGTTGTCGAATATCGTTCGACGCCATATCTCCAGGCGCAGGAGGCATCTGCCAATCCGACCGAGGCCGAGCAGCTAGCCCAACACAGGCGCCTCCTTTCGTGTTCCCAGGGCCAGCGCCCAGCCAGAGCCAGCCCTTTGACCACCAATGTCCACTCCAACCTTCCTTCCCTCCCCCCCTTCCACGCATGGCTTAAATATGCCTTCTCCATTAGACCAATTAATCCCATAGCAACACTCGCGTTCTTGGTTTACAGGACGGGAGAGCTCTCTAGCCTTGAGCTCCACGCAAGCGCCAAGGAAGGGAGGGAGCTACTAGCAGCAATGGTGGAGCTCCTGCCCGCCGGTTTCCTGGACCTGCGTGCGGCGGCGCCGTACCTGGCGGCAGCGGTGGCGCTCTACGTGCTGGTCGAGCAGCTGTCCTACCTCCGCAAGAAGGGCCCCCTGCCCGGCCCGTCGCTCGTGGTCCCGTTCCTCGGCAGCGTTGCGCAGATGGTCCGCGACCCGACCGCGTACTGGGACGTGCAGGCGGCGCGCGCCAGGGAGTCCGGCGCCGGGCTCGCGGCGGACTTCCTGATCGGCCGCTTCACCGTCTTCATCCGCGACTCCGAGCTCTCGCACCGCGTCTTCGCGAACGTCCGCCCCGACGCCTTCCACCTCATCGGCCACCCGTTCGGCAAGAAGCTCTTCGGCGACCACAACCTCATCTACATGTTCGGCGAGGACCACAAGGACCTGCGCCGCCGGATCGCGCCCAACTTCACGCCCCGCGCGCTCTCCACCTACGCCGCCATCCAGCAGCGCGTCATCCTCGCCCACCTCAGGAGGTGGCTCGGCCAGACCAACGGCGGCGAGGCCACGCCGATACGGGTGCCGTGCCGCGACATGAACCTGGAGACCTCGCAGACGGTGTTCGTGGGGCCCTACCTCGCCGACAAGGCCAGGGAGAGGTTCGCCCAGGACTACACCCTCTTCAACGTCGGCCTCATGGCCTTGCCCGTGGACCTGCCCGGGTTCGCGTTCCGGCGCGCGAGGCTGGCCGTGGCGCGCCTGGTGCGCACGCTCGGGGACTGCGCGAGGCAGAGCAAGGCGCGCATGCGCGCCGGCGGGGAGCCGGAGTGCCTCGTGGACTACTGGATGCAGGAGACGCTGCGGGAGGTGGACGAGGCCGCGGCCGCGGGGATGCCCCCGCCGGCGCACACCGACGACGAGGAGCTGGGGGGTTTCCTGTTCGACTTCCTCTTCGCCGCGCAGGACGCGTCCACGTCGTCGCTCTGCTGGGCGGTGTCCGCCCTGGACGCCCACCCGGACGTGCTCGCTCGCGTACGCGCCGAGGTGGCCGCGGCCTGGTCCCCGGAGTCCGGCGAGCTGATGACCGCCGAGAAGATCCAGGCGATGAAGTACACGCAGGCGGTGGCGCGCGAGGTGGTCCGTTACCGGCCCCCCGCGACGCTGGTGCCGCACATCGCGGGCGAGGCGTTCCAGCTGACGGAGACGTACACGGTGCCCAAGGGCGCCATCGTGTTCCCGTCGGTGTACGAGTCGTCGTTCCAGGGGTTCCCGGAGCCCGACGCGTTCGACCCGGAGCGCTTCTTCTCGGAGGAGCGCAGGGAGGACGTGGCGTTCAAGCGCAACTTCCTGGCCTTCGGCGCCGGCGCGCACCAGTGCCTCGGCCAGCGCTACGCCCTCAACCACCTCGTGCTCTTCCTGGCGCTCTTCGTGTCCGTCGCCGACTTCAGGCGGGACAGGACGGACGGGTGCGACGAGCCGGTGTACATGCCCACCATCGTCCCCAAGGACGGGTGCTCCGTGTACCTCAAGCAACGATGGGCCACGTTCCCGTCCTTCTGATGAGCTAGCTGCTGCTCTTCGATCGTGTGTCCACACAGCACACAGTTTCCTCCTCCTCGTTTCCTTCCTCATTTGTCTCTCTTTTCTTTTCTTCATCTGGTTCGTGCCCATGTGTAGGCGCTGGTGTTTGCACATTCAATTCATCAAATTATTTTGTTTGTCATTGGTTTGGTGGCCACGCGCGTACTACTGTATAGTAGTAAGTATGTGTGATGATAGCCTGAATGATTGGGTTTGGTCATGTCGGAAATGGAACTATGCAGGGGACGGGCCCTGGTCTGGACCTCACTCTCAGTCTGTCTGTCAGGAGCACAAAAGCGTGATCTGTCTGTAATTTGAATCGCTGTGGTATGCTACTGATAAAAGAGCACATGCAGTTATGGATTAAGAGGTTATTCTAGATTAAGAGGTTATTTTGTAGTAACTGGAGGCATTTCAGGCTGCACTCTTATTATTGGCTTATACTGCGGCGATGTGCACAGCTGCATACTGCATTATTTGTTTCCCGAAAATCCAACCTCATAATACTGCATGGATATACTAGTTAGATTACCAGGTCAGTATTAAAAACAGCTCAAAGCACCTGATCTGATATATGTTACTACTCTAGATTAACAGGTTATTTAGTAACTCTAGAGATTTGTATATTGATACATTTGAATTTAGACAAATCTAAATTAGTTATTTCCGAACAAAGAGATTATACAATAGACAATGACACAATGTACTCCCTCCGTTCGCAAATAAGTGTACTTTTAGCCTTGTCCTAAGTCAAACTTTATTATGTTTGCATAATTTTTTAGAAAAGCGTACCAACATTTATGACATTAAATTGATATTATTAGATTTATTTTTAAATCTAGTTTTATAATATGTCAATTTGATGTAATATATGTTTCTATATTTCTTTATAAAGTTGGTCAAATTTGGTTATGTTTGACTTAGACAAAATCAAGATGTACACTTATTTGCGGACGGAGGGAGTAGCCTGTATGAGGAACAAAAATGGTGTGATGTGTATGTAATTTGAATAGCTATGGACTGAGACATACGCTACTGATAAGAGTAAAGGAAGTTATGGTATAATTTATTCTGAAGCACTATATGGCCCTCTAGTTCATTCTGAGCATTAACTGTGTGTTAAATAACATGAAGAAAAGACGCTTTTGCCCTTGATGCATTTGTTACCAAAAATTTATACAAGACAAAACCAACTGTTATAAACTTTCTCTGTCCAGGAATAACTGATTTGAGTTTGATTAGATTCGAATATACCTGTACACTAATATACGTCTAGATACATTTGAATTTAGACAAACCCAAATCAGTTATTTATGGATGAAGGAATAGTAACATATTTGGTCATATAGAGAAGCAGGAGACTAAATAAAATACTAGTATGTACATTTGGTCAGAGGAGCGACTTCAATTGAAAATCTTGGTCCTCAATTACATTTGGTCACGGGAGCGACTTTAATTGAAAATCTTGGTGCAGTAAACAGAAGCTCTAATTTTTCAGTTATAAATCTACTGCCAACTAGCGCACAAACACTACTTGTCATAAGTCACAATATCACACGCACCGTATTGAATCAAATATCTTGCTTTCAAACACCACTAGTTCACTTGAAGCGGCTGGGCTTTCTGGGTGAACCTCCTGTGCGGTATCATGTACTGCAGCCTTGACGCCCTCCTCTCCTGCCGGCGATCCCAAGCTGGAGTTCCGCTTCATCAGCCTGCCAGCCGAGCACCCGCGTGAGATCAATTTCGACCGCATGTGCACAATGGAGATGTTTTCAGGCATGTTCCGGACTATGGGCCGTGTGGGAGAGTCGTCCATCAAGTTCGTCAGCATTAATTGACGGCTTCGTCCAGCTCAAGGAATTTGTCCACTGCACGGTGAGGGTCTGGAGCCTCTCGCCGGACCATGACATGACGAGACGATGGACCGAGCTCGTTCACTCTCCCTGGGCAGCATTGCCGAGCAAGAAGAGTTCAAGAGGGCTGGCGTGCCGATTGACATGGTGCCCATGTACCCACTACAGGAAAATGTGTAGGCGCCGACGGCCGGTATGCTACGCCGACGGCCAATGTCGTGGCCGTTGGCGTAGCTGCCTCCCCAGGCCAGCCCCCACGCCAGGCCGTCGGCTTAGATATGGCCGTCGGCGTAGAAGCGTGTGCCGACGGTGGCCCTCGGCATAGCCAAGCCGTCGGCGTAGTGAAGAAAGATATGCCGACGGGGACCCTCGGTGCAGTTCTGACCCTCGGCGTAGACCAAACTCAGACACGGCGACACAAACACCGTTTGGTGGCGAAGCTGTGCCGACGGCCGGGCCATCTGCGTAGCCCTATGCGCCACGTGCCCCTCCCCCACACGCATGAATTGGGTGGGCAAGCCGTCGGCACAGCCATATAGTTTTTTCTTTGCTGCGCCGTATATTGTTTGTACACTACAGGGTTTGGTTGGGCTTATCCCTTCAAATTTATTTTTTCATTTAATCTTAGACATATATTTTATACTAACTTTTTAATTACTCCCAATAATTTAATGTTGATATATATTGTTAGTATCGTCCGGATAGCAGTCTCCATCTCTTTTCCCGGGTACATCTATCCCCCTTCATATGGTTTTACATCATCATATGACCTAAACAAACACAAAACAAGAGAGTGCTACTCCGGGCTACCCCTGTCAGAGGATCGTCTAGGGGGGTAGACGATCTGATGCCCACAGATCAGGGTTCCGTAGCAGACCACGCTCCGGGGCGTCGGAATACCTCAAGGACTTGCATGTGACCCTAGCACATGCATGGAAGTGTGGTGCTATGTTGAAACATGCAAAACCTAGTCCCCGGGTGCATGTGTCCCCCTTCGCATGCGTGCGCTGTAATCTAAAGCTAAGGTTCTGGACTTATATAAGGGGGAAACTCCCCGTTCTGGTGCACGTCGAGGGAGAATCTTCTCAATAACCATCTTATTCCGAATATTCCAGAGGGACCACGACATGGCCGCAAACACAAGCCAGAAGAGGCGACGCCCCTTCCCGGCTTGGTTAGCTTGGGTTTCTAGGAATACACCGAGATCATGGGCCAGCCAGTCCGGGCCCAACGCCTCTCTGGTGAAGTTCCACAGAAACCGGGCTGCCGGGCAGGTGAACAATATGTGGGTGCCCGTTTCCGGGACCCCACAAAGTGGACATAACCCATCCCCCGGCCCATGTCGCTTGGCCACCTCAACTCCCGACGGGAGCCTATCGCGTAAAAGTTGCCACACAAATTTTTTTGTCTTCAGCGGGAGAGGGGCTTTCCAGAGGTGCTTGGTCCAGGGGATAGACGCCTGGCCAAAGAGGGCCCGGTAGGCCGAGCCAACCGAGAAGGAACCGGACGGGGAGAGGGTCCAAAGCACGCTATCGGGTTCGTTGGCCAAGGAGGCCGGGAGCTCCGCCCTGAGTTCCCTCCATGCTTCCGTTTCCACCGGGCCGAAGGTACGGCGGAACGAGATGTTCCATGTACCTCCTAGTGCCGCGGTGGAAACACGGAGCGCTGGGTCAGAACAGATGGCGAAAAGGCACGGAAAAACCTCCTGCAGCGGCCGTTCCCTGAGCCAGGGGTCCAGCCAGAACATGGTCCCCTCCCCGTTCCCAATGGAAACGGCGAGACCATGCCTGATCTCACCCTTGACCTCCTGAATGGAGTGCCAGAATTGGGACCCCTCGTGTCGATCACAGGCCAGAAGAGGCCGACCCCGTAGGTACTTGGCCTTGATGAGTTTGAGCCAAAGGCCACCATCATCTCGCAGGATACGCCAAACCCATCTGAGCATTAGGGCCTTGTTGAATTGACGGGAGGCCAGGATACCTATGCCCCCAACATCCTTGGGGGCGCAAATGTCTGCCCACTTGACCATGTGGTATTTCTGGCGACCCAAGGAGTCTTGCCAGAAGAACCTCGACAGCTCCTTGTCAAATGTCCCATGCACCCCCTCGGGGAGGAGGTACATGCCCATCATGTACATGGGCAAGCTAGACAGACACGAGTCGATCAGGACGGTCTTGCTACCTTTAGAGGTAAATCTACCACGCCAAGGTTCGGACCTCGGCGCACCTCTCCATGGCGGTCCAGTCCACGATAAGAATCCTGGTGTCGCGGATCGGCATCCCCAGGTAGGTGATGGGGAAGGAGGCGAGCAGATAATTGAAATTGTCAGCTATCCTCAGTTGCTCGTCCTGGGAGAACCCAAGTGCAATGATCTCGCTTTTATCGCCCTAAAACATGCATTTGGGCTAGCTTCAACACATTACACCAAAAGTTAGGGTTAGCTGCAAAAGTAGTTTTAATTATGTGTTCTGTGCAACTTTGTCACAAAACATTGGTGTTATGTGCAATTTTCTCTCAAGAAGGCGAGTGTTGCTATGGGATTAATTGGTCTAATGGAGATGGCATATTTAAGCCATGCGTGGAAGGGAGGAGGGAAGGTTGGAGTGGCCGAGCATTGGTGGTCAAAGGGCTGGCTGGCCGCTGGCCCTGGGAAAACGGAAGGAGGCGGCTGTGTTGGGCTGGCTGCCCGGGCTCGGTCGGATTGGCTGATGCCTCCTGCGCCTGCGCCTGCCCGGCCTCGGCAAGGCAGGAGCGTGGGGTCGTGTTCTCGTGGCCTACCTGTGGATGGATGGGAAGGGAATGCAGAAGTACGAATCCCCTAGGTTGGTGGCGACTCGCGACTGGCGACTGGTGAATGGCGATATGGATAGGCGGCGCACACGCACACTGGCAGGCAGGCAGGCATATATCCGTTTTTTGAAAAAGATAGGCGTTGCCGCCGGAAAGTTCTCCGGAGACTCAACCTCGTTTCTAGAGGACGCTGCGTCTAGACGACACACACGCACGCACGCACGCACGCACGGAGATATGGAATGGACGTGTCCAACCATATTCGACAATCCACAGAGCAAAGGAAGGATACTGTGTGTGCACGTGTAACTCAAAACTCCATAAAGAGGTTGATTGAAAAACTGCAATAAAACAGAGCCATTTCACTGACTCAAAAAGTACTGTCCCATCAACAGTAGAATAGCAAGTTAGTCGATCTGGATTTTTTTAGACAGAATAGAGGTTTTTCGAGAAAACTTCATGTATCGATAGATAAAAAAGAGTTGCGTACGGACCAAGAAGGGGGTCACACCTAGGGTTCAATACTTCACTTTCATACTTCCTTCCTCCCAAAATAGATGTACTCTCTCCGATCCAAATTAATTGACTTAAATTTGTCTAGATTCGAATGAATCTAGACACTATTTAATGTATAGGTTTATCCAAATTTTGACAAATCCAAGTCAAGTAATATGGGTCGGGGGAAGTATTAGATTTATCAAAATTTATTGTTCAAGAAAAAAGATTTATTAAAATTTGAATGTGCCTATATACTAAATAGTATCTAGATTCATCTAAATTTTAATAAATCTGAGACATCTATTTAAGACGGAGGAAGTATTATTTTTTGAACATGTGAGAGATTCAAGAATTTACCAGACTTTTTTAATGGCCAGACATGGGAGACGATGGTCAAGAGGCAACTTGCGGGCACCTTGGGTGCAAGTCCTCCGAGCACACAAGACACAATCCAACTTGGCTAGCATTGGAGAACAATCTCATTAATTAGACCACATGTAACGCTGACCATGTAGAGATATAGGGTGTGTTTGGTAGATCGGTCTAACCCAGAAAATCTGACCTCAGCCAAGTTTTACATGTTTGTTAGCCCGGTTTTTCTCCCTCGGCACTGCCCACCTCGCACAAAAACGACCCCTCAGCCCTGCCCGGTTGTGAAGCTGAAAACGAGCTTCCCATATGGGCAGGGCTGACCTCGTCCGGAAAATCGACCCCGCGCCCTGCCCCTGGACCGAATCTCGCAGGGGTCAATCGCCCCACTCCCCATTTCCCCCGAACCTCTCCTCTCTCGCAACCGCCCGCCCCAGCGTCTCCTCGATTCCCTCCACGGCGGCCGCCGTCCTGTGTCACCTCTTTCCCGGGCCGGCCTAGCAGGAGCAAGGGACATAGGGCCCCGCCGCCGCTGAAGCTCCTCCTCCCGCGCCGGACGTCACGAGCAGCAGCACCATGTGGAGGAAGGGCCCGACAGAGAGCTTCAGAGCGACACCATCCTATGGGCGAGCTCCAGGAAGCCGGACGACCGAGCGGAGAAGGTGGCGGCGCCTGCGAGACAGGGGCCAAGGGCGGTCGAGGACGAGCAGGAGAGTCGGGGCGGCGAGGACGGAGCTCGGTTTGGCCAGGAACAAAGAAGAACGGGCAAGTCGCGTCGTCATGAGAAGCAGCTCCAGGTCGTGCCGCCGCCCACCGCCGCGTCAACCACCCACCACCGTGTCGCCGCACCGCTCAGCACACCCACTGCAGGCGCCCCACAGCTCGTCATCGGCGACGAACAAGCTCCCAGCGCATGATTTGGGGAAGAAGAGGGCTTGATTGCTTTTTTTTTCTATTTAGGGGTCTTTGTGTAAAAGTTTGGGCTATTCTGCAATTCCTCAGTTTTAGGGCCAATCTCGCCTTACAAGGGCTACCAAACAGAGTATCAATGTAGCTTTTCTCAACACACCAGGGTCTACCAAACACACCACAAAATCTGAGACCAACTTGTATGAGGTCAGATATCTCTAGTGAAAGAGTAAATTCCAAGTGAACCGGTCTACCAAACACACCCATAGTAACTCCTCGGGGCCGTGAGTAGAAAACCTCTCCATGATGCGTTGATGGAGACTATCATTGGTTTTGTCTACAACATGGTAAATCCTATATGTTGAGGTCAAACACGTGAAACCATGGGCCCTGTTGATGGAGACTATCCGGTGGTAGATACTCCCTTTCCTTGCAAAGTTTAAATCTTATATTCTTTCCTGAAAAGTTTGACCAAACTTTTAAAAAACTATAAATATGATATTGTGTAGATATCATGTGAATATATGTTTCATGGCGTACAAAAGATATGTATTCCATACTGTAAATATTAATATGTACTTTTTTCTGCAAATTTGATGCATACTTTGACTTTTCAAAAAAAAATTGAACCTTTAAATATAGTCAACCACCACCAGGTGTTTACCACCAGGTGTTTACACGAGATTGTTCCAAATAGTCCAGATGGAACCTTTTCCGTGTACGATTCAAACCCTCCAGAAATTATACTATTTGTAGTGGACATCACTAATCAGCCATCAGGGGAGGTTGATTCTGGTAGCACAGTGTTTGCTTGGTCAATCGGCAAGCTCAATCAGCGCACGCATGCGCCGTGCATGACATGACACCAGCAGCAGCCAAAGCCGACAAATTAAGCTGTCCCCGTCGCCCAACCGGTCGGCGCCTCGCTCGCTCACGCATGGCGTCGCCGATCGATGCAATGCAGGTGCTACACTGGTACTGGTACAGAACGCCGCCGTGCAGCTTTTCGCCGGGAAGACAAATCCTCCAGGCTCCAGCCAGCACCCCCCGTTTGGTCAAACGACCGAGGTGGAGCAGCTCGCGTCGCGATGACAGGCGACAGCAATCGCCGTCTGACGACTGGCATGCCGGTGGCCCCGTTTGTTGATTGGTTGGTTGGTTAACGGTCGCTGATCCCTGCGGTGGCAAACTTGATCTCGGCGCGCGCGGGTCGGGGTCGACGCCGACTGTCGTTTTCCGATGTTCAGTTTAATCTGAACGTTTCCTCCTACACGTCGATGAAAATTCCGGCGGGTAAGAGCTTTGGAATGCTTAGTAAAAAGTTGAGTCTTGATCGTTCCTCCCGTCCGTCGTGTCATGGCCACTTCATCCATATCCTCCAATGAGGGTCAAACGGTACAACATCTTCACCGGTTTACATGTTCACTACTTGAATACAATAGCAATCCCTAGGTGTGGCAGACAGACGAGGCAGCGTACTACATGCTTCACAGCTTCAGGCTAGCAAACGCACCAACACAAGCAAGCTCTGCTTCATTCGGCTCAGCTCGAGGCAGCCTCGCCTCGTCCGCGTCGGCCGGTTGGGGTGCCTCGCAATCGCATGCAATGCATGGATTTCTCACCTTGTCCTGAAAAACAAAAGGAACGTCGATCAATCTTTCTACTGCGGTGAAATCGCTGGAGAAAAACGATTCTGTACTCCTGGACACAATTCTGTACTCCACGTTTCAGGGTCAACAGACTGCACGCGAATCACAGCGTGCATTGATGCGATCCGATAATTGCGGTGGCCAGCCAGCCAGCCAGCCGGCCAGTTATAATTAAGTCGTGACCCATCGTGACCCATGACACTTGACGTGGCCGCGGGGAGCTGCGAGCAAAGCACGTGAGGTGAAGGCATCTCCGGGCACTCGACGCTTGCCCATCTCTAGCGTACACCGTAAAACTTGGAACCGTAAAAATCGTTTAAGATAAATTATAAACTTATTTGCAGTAAAAAAATTGTTTCGACATAACAGATTCTATATGTCTATACTGTAAACGGATTATTCCGTGAATACTTCATCGTCTTTTTCACAGGAGAAAAGTCTAAAACAAACTTTGAATTTATAGACGAAAGTTAAATCAAACCCTTAACTCATAATTCATGAAATTGGCACACTAAACTCTTCGATCCTGGTCTATTTCAAACCTTGGGTCTGTTTGGATTCGCTGACGTGGCACATTAGACTTTTTTTAATGATTTTTCTTTCCTTTTTTCCCCTCACGTCCACTGGTGGAAGTGGTACCCGACGATACGAGCGCTGCTGACTGTCAAGCTTCATGCACTAGCCAACGCAACCAAAAGTCCGGACTGATGGAAATGGCTAGTACAATTCACTTATACACTTCAACACCCCCTCTTACGTGTGACGGGGAGAAGTCAGCACGTGCAACCGGAAGAGAGCGACGGCGCGAAACTCACGTATGACTCAAGAGGCCTATACGTGGACACAGAGGAGTCAACAACAATTTTAAGATAAATTGCGAAAGCCAGGACTCGAACTCGAGACCTTAGGCTCTGATACCATATCAAGCTTCATGCACTAGCCAACGCAACCAAAAGTCCGGACTGATGGAAAGGGCTAGTACAATCCACTTATACACTTCAACACTGACGTCTTCAATTCTGTCGACCTTCGTCGGGCGGCAGGAGCTAGCGAGATTGGCTAGCACGCAACAAGCGAGCAGGGCGACGTCTCGTCCAACAAGAGCGGAGGAGGTGCAGTGGAGCCCGTAAAGAACGGCGGCGATCGAGCTCTTGCAGGGGTGGCGGGAACAGGGTGAACTAGGAGGATCAGTGGACAAGGTACGTAGCAGCACACAAGTCACAACGCGAACACGCATCTTGTTTATACATCTTGCTAGCTACTCCCTCCGTTCTAAACTATAAGACATTGTAGCTTTGTGAAACGAATGTATCTAGACACCTTTTAGGGTATAGGTTCACTCCAAACCTCTACGAACCTATACACTAAAAGACGTCTAGATACATTCGATTCACAAAAGCTAAAACGTTTTATATTTTCGAACAGAGGGAGTAGCTCTCGCCCAAGCAGGTCTATTGCATCAGATAGGCAAATTAAGCAAACTACGTACCGGTCATCGTGGTCAAGATTGGATTAGCGCCATCATCGTCTGCAAAAAAAAAATGAATCGATGGAGGTGCTTCTAGAGGACGGACTGGAAAACCTCGCTCTGTTCCGGAAGCTGCTGGACGCCTGGTGCGCCCGACGAGCGTCAAGGCCAGGGTGGCAGCTGGCTGGTGAGACCCCCTCGGAGCGCCAATGAAATTGACCAAGATTGGGAATGGGGATGGAGATGGATATGACAAGTGGGACCTAATTGTCAATGAGAGTAGCATATTACCTCCGTCTGGTTCATTTCTTTCACATAATGCCAAACAAAGTTAGGTTGAAAATAGACCGGGATCAATAAGTTGCCAATTTCGGGGATTCGAAGTTTGGGGTTTGATTTAGCTAACCTCTACAAATTTAAGGTCTGTTTTTGTTAGAGTGTACAGGTTTAGCATGTCAGGTTTCTATCTGTTGTATAAGTGCTAGACCGAGTCTCATGGCACACACGATCATCACGATCGCTGTACACCTATATGTATGCCACTCTCTGAATGAATGAATTAGTGTGTTGTATTCCCCTCTCTCTTCCTTGTCGCTTGGGTTCTGACATGGTATCAGACTCTTCGATCTAACCACCGGCTTCCGCTGCCCCTCCTCTCCTCCCTCCCACCATGAGCTCCTCCGACTCCTACTCGTCTGGCACCAGCTCCGACTTTCAGGTCCAGTCTCTGGGGCTTGCCCAATGACGACGCACAGACTGCGGTAGGGTGTTAGAGTGTACAGGTTTAGCATGTCAGGTTTCTATCCGTTGTATAACTGCTAGACCGAGTCTCACGGCACACACGATCATCACGATCGATGTACACCTATATGTATGCCACTCTGTGAATGAATGAATTAGTGTTGCATTCCTTACGCTAAAAAAAAAAGTGTTGCATTCCCCTCTCTCTTCCTTATCGCTTGGGTTATGACAGTTTTAGACTTTTTCCTTTTCACAGGGTGCATGCAAGTCCCTCGCGCACGTCCTCTACCCGTCCCTCGCGTATGTCCCTGCCCCTGCGTGCATGTGACAGGCCGGCGAGCTGCTGCGGCCGGTTACCCGTACACGTTGGCTGTTGCCCCCCGTACGTGATGGCTGCTGTTGCATGCGCGGTTGCTATGCTTGATCTTGAGCGTGCGGCTTCGGTTCCGGCCGGCCGGCCAGCGAGCTGCTGCTGCTATGGGTAGCGACTATGGCGGCCAGAAACTGATAATAGATGTGGGAATCAAACCTAGTAGCTGGAAATAGAAGATTGGCACCGGAATTGTTACTTCCCGTCATGGAATCGACCTTCATAAGCGGTGGCGCCGTCGACGGCAGGAATGGTTGGTGCTGAAATTTGTGTCACGTCAACCGTTGACCGGTTTACGGTTTACCTTAAAAACAGACTCGAAAACTGAATATATTTGGTACACAGTTACGCGATAAATTGTTAAATTTTTTTTTGCTGGTTTAACCACTTTAGCTGTATCTGTTATGTTTATCTTTTTTAACAAAACTGCAAAAGTTTAAAAAAATTGCAAGATTGACCCCTTTTACGGTATCGGCTAGATGATCTTAGCACATCTCGGCCTTCATCCCGGCATATAATGTCATGGCTGGCTTGACTTTAGCCCGATCATAATGTGCCATCCCGTTTTAAAGAATAAGATGCGCGTAGTATCTAGTTGCTGTTTCGTAACTGCAAGGTAGGCTTCGATATACAACCTCTCCTCAATGCGTCGTGTCTTAAGCATGTAATTTAAACAGGTCATGGATTAAATTAGTTTTGGATCAGCACTAGCTTACCAACGATGTGGCCCATATGTGGCACCAGGCCTGGCCGCAGTTTTCCGTGGCTGCTACAGATGGGAGGATGGGATGAGGTAGGGTTGCAAGCATGGCGGGCTTACGGACAGCCTTTTTGCCTAAGCTCACATACCACAGTATAAGTTAAAGATCGATTTTTTATCGCTATATCTAGTACAGTTTGTACTAACCGTTTCGTTTTGCGGGCTTAAGCGGCCCTCACACCTGCACCCCTAGATGCAGAGGGGTTGCTGCTATTTTGCGCTCGGTGCGTGCCTAAAGCCTTCATGTTATAGGCCACCCGACTCTGGCCCAATAATAGGTTCTGTTGGTTAAGTTTTTTTTGTTCCTTCTGCTATTACAGTAATATAAAAATTCTGGAATTTTCGAAAAAGTTCAAACATAAAAAAAATCAAATATAAAAAATGTTTAGATTTGAAAATCGTTCACATCGAAAATTGTTTAAATATAAAAGTTGTTCGAATTTACAAACTGTTCACATATGGAAAATGTTCAAAAATTTAAAATATTCATATTTGATAAATATTGAAATAAATGTTCAAAATCGAAAATTATTATATTAAAAAATGTTCAAATTCGAAAATTGTTCAAATTTGAAAACTATTTCAAATTCGAAAACTATTCGGAAAACAGAAAATAGGAGTGAAAAGAAAACACAAAGTAGACAAAAACCCTGAAAATAGAGACATACAAAATAATAAGAATAGGGTAAACGTTATATGGGCCGACCCAACGCGCGCGCCCACATAAGCGGAGCATATTAACGCGCGCGTTGGGCGATAAATAGAATTCGCCATGTGGAGGTAGCGACGAGCCGCAACGGATCCTCCGAGTTATCGATTTACGTTGGGCCACAAGCTAAGAGTAGTATACATGCTAATGATAGCACGCTTCTATTCTTGTAGACAGTGCCGAGCCTCCAAGTGCAGAGGTTTATAGAACAGTAGCAAGTTTCCTTTAAGTAGATCATCCAAGGTTTATAGAATTTAGGGAGGAAGAGGTCAAAGGTATCCCTTTCAAACAACTCTGCAATCAAGATATAAGAAGTCTCTTGTGTCCCCAACACACCCAATACACTTGTCAAGTGTATAAGTGCACTAGTCCAGCAAAGAGATAGTGAAATACAAGTAATATGGATGATTATAAGTGGTAATTGCAATCTGAAATAAAGATGGCAGCAAGCAAACATATAGCAGGATTGATTATAAACGGTGTTTCAATGCTTAGAGACAAGGCCTAGAGATCATACTTTCACTATTGGACACTCTTATATAAATATCTTCTCTTTATTATGCTACTCTGAACTACTCTCCGGTTGGATAACTCCAATCCACGGTAGGGCTACAAAATCTCTCCTTAAAGTTCGCATTCCCCATCTAGGTAACCCCACACTATCACCTTGAGCGCTAGATGGTTCCAATAAACACCACGATTTTATAGAGACATCGAAATCAAAATATAACTTATGATAAGTTATTTTGTAATGTTTAGCATAAGTGCCACACGGTATGCACACTGTCAACTTCACACATGGGGATAAGCGGAGATTAATTAAAGCATTTGAGTAGCAGAGTAGATCTACTAGATTACAAAGCTCATTATCAAAATAAGATCACGCATAGAGAGAGAGATGAACACATAGCTATTGGTAGAGCCCTTAGCCTCGAGGGAGAACTACTCCCTCCTCATCATGAGAGTCAGTAACGGCGATGGAGATGGCGGTGGAGTCAATGGAGATGGCTCCGGGGGCAATTCCCTGTCCCGACAGGGTGCCGTAATAGAGTCTTCTGTCCCCCAAATCTCCTCTTCGGTGGTGGCGACGCTACGGAATTTTTCGTGGATTTCTAATCTCGGTAGGGTTTTTGTCTCGGGGAGACGTATATATAGGCAAAAGGGCAAGGTCGGTGGACGCCCGAGGGGCCCAGACCATAGGGCGGCGCGGCCTAGGGTGGACCCGCGCCAGCCCTAGGTGTGTCCACCTCGTGGCTCCACTTCGTCTCTCCTTCGGGCTCTGTGTTGTGTCTGGAAAAATAGGAACTTCGGCTTTTGTTCCGTCCAATTCCGAGAATATTTCTTTACTATCTTTTCTCAAACCAAAAATAACAGAAAACATGCAACTAGCACTGCGGCATCTTGTCAACAGGTTAGTTCTAGAAAATGTATAAAAATGCCTCAAAGTGTAGACAAAATATAAGATAGTTGGTACAAAACAAGCATGGAGCATGGAGCCATGGACGGAGGCATATGATCAAGAGGAGGGCGCGTAGGATGGCCCTCGGGTGTGGTCTAGGATGAGACTGGGGAGGAGGCACGAGACGAGGCTGGCACACATCGTCATCGTTGTCCCAGTCCCCGTCGCCCTTCACCGTAGACCTCTCTGGCTTGAAGTTCGGTGTGACCATCATGTTGAATTGCATACACTAGCCAACACAACCAACAGTCCGAACTGATGGAAAGGGCTAGATAATTTATTTCAAAACTCACTATCCTTTGGCCTATTGTGACATGTGTTTGGAGAGCCACAACGTTTTGTTTTTAATTCTTGCGTTGGCCAGGATTTGATCCTATGACCTCTGATGTCTACACACGCTTCTATTCTTGTAGACAATGTTGGGCCTCCAAGTGCAGAGGTTTGTAGAATAGCAGCAAGTTTCTCTTAAGTGGATCACCCAAGGTTTATCGAACTCAGGGAGGAAGTGGTCAAAGGTATCCCTCTCAAGAAACCCTGCAATCAAGATACAAGAAGTCTCTTGTGTCCCCAACAGACCCAATACACTTGTCAGTTGTATAGGTGCACTAGTTCGGCAAAGAGATAGTGAAATACAAGTAGTATGGATGATTATAAGACAACGGTGCCAAAAAAGAGATTGACGGGGAGGAAGAGACTAAAGACAATCTTAAAATAAAGATGGAAGCAAGCAAACATGTAGCAGGACTAGTTGTAAGCGGTGTTTCAATGCTTAGAACAAGGCCTAGGGATCATACTTTCACTAGTGGACACTCTCATATAAATATCGTCTCTTCATTATTCTACTCTAAACTACTGTCCGGTTTGACAACTCTAATCCACAGTAGGGCTACAAAAGCACTCCTTAAAGTTCGCATTACCCATCTAGATAACCCCACACTGTCACCTTGAGCGCTAGATGGTTCCAACAAACACCACAATTTCATAGAGACACCCAACTCCAAATATAACTCATGACAAGTATTTATGTAATCTTTAGCCTAAGTACCACACGGTGTACACACTATCACATTCACACACATGGGGATAGACGGAGATTACAATTAAAGCACTTGAGTAGCAGAGTAGATCTACTTGATTACAAAGCTCATGACCACAATATGATCACGCATAGAGAGAGAGAGAGAGAGAGAGAGAGAGAGAGAGATGAACACATAGCTACCGGTAGAGCCCTTAGCCTCGAGGGAAAACTACTCCCTCCTCATCGTGGGAGTCAGCAACAACGATGGAGATGGTGATGGAGTCGATGGAGATGGATCCGGGGGCAATTCCCCGTCCCGGCGGGGTGCCAGAACAGAGACTTCTGTCCCCCGAATCTCCCCTTCGGTGGTGGCGGCACTGCGGAACTTTTTGTGGATTTATGCCCACGTTAGGGTTTATGTCTCGGGGCGACGTATATATAGGCGAAAGGGCAAGGTCAGTGGATCCTCGAGGGGCCCACACCAGGGGTTGGCGCGGCTGGGGGACCCGTGCCAACCCTAGGTGTGGCCGCCTCATTGCGCCTCCTCGTCTCTCTTCTAGACTCCCTGTCCGCTCCGGTAAAATATTGACTTTGGCTTTCCCGTACAATTCCGGTAATATTTCTTTTCTGGTTTTTCTGAAACCAAAAACAGCAGAAAACATGCAACTGGCACTACAACATCTTGTTAATAGGTTAGTCGAAGAAAATGTATAAAAATACCTCAAAGTATAGACAAAACATAAGATAGTTAGTACAAAACAAGCATGGAGCATCAAAAATTATAGATACGTTTACGACGTATCAAACATCCCCAAGCTTAACTCCTGCTTGTCCTCGAGTAGTTAAGTGATAAAAAGAATATTTTTTTAGGTGACATGCACCATCACAATCTTGATCAAACCATTTGCAAAGCATTGAAAGCTAAGATCAAAGTACTCTAAACATGAGCATAAAATATATAGTTCTAACAATAAGACAAAGCAACTATGTTGCAGCATGAAAGGATACAAACAAAGATCACGAATAACAATGCATTGAAAGATGTTTGTTTGTTTCACATGTAGAAAACATAGCATAGTGGCATTCAGCTTGTCCCTCATGGAGTAGCAAAACATAAATGCATAGGACACCTTCAAAGTTCATAAGGGTGACTAGATACAAATAGTTCAAGAACAAGCAATATCAACATTATGGATCAATCAATAAGTTTTGGGACAATGCACATAAAACTAAAGACGACAACTATGCTCTCTCTTTTTTATGAAAAACAACTATGCTCTCTTAATTGGTGCATAAAGAAAGAAGGTGGAGACTCAATATAAAAATAAGAAGAAAGGCCCTTCACATGGAAGTGATGAGCTCGGATCACTTTAGAGCTTCGTTGGGAAACCCCAAGAGAAAGGTATGATGAGCACAACAATAAGTTTTCCCTTGGTGATGAAACCAAGGTTATCGAACCAGTAGGAGGAAGGAAACAACTCCAAGGTGTTGCTAGCAACTTGGAATCCTACACAACACAAACTCAAGACTTTGCCCCAACTTACAGTGACGTCGTCAATCTCACCGGTTTGCTGAAAACAAAGGATTAAACGTATGGTGTGGAAAGTAATGGTTTCTTGAAGAAAGTAAACAATAACAGGAGATGATGTATTAATGGTAAAGATTGGACCGGGGTCCACATTTCACTAGAGGTGTTCTCCTTAAGATAGATAACATAACATGTTGGGTAAACAAATTACAGCGATGCAATTGACAGGACTGAGCAAGGCATAACAATGCAATACTAGACATTCATGATCCTATGAGATTTGATTGGGCATTACAACAATATACATAGACCGCCATCCAACTGCATCTATGACTAGTAATCCACCTTCAGGTTATCATCCGAACCCCCTCCAGTATTAAGTTGCAAACAACGGATAACTGCTTTAAGCAATGTGTGTAAAGTAAACAATACAATTGTTCCATGAACAAAAGATCGTTGTTTTCTCCCTAGTGGCAACAACACATCTACAACCTTAGAGATTATGTCACTTCCCAGATTCAATAGAGTCATGAACCCACTATCGAGCATAAATACTCCCTCTTGGAGTCACTAGCATCTACTTGGCCAAGATAGCTACTAGAAACAGAGAGCATGCAAGATCTCAAACAACACATACATCATAGAATCAATAATCAATAAGACATGACAGAATCAATAATCAATCTGACATGATAGAATCAATAATCAATCTGACAATAGTAATCTCAATATCCATCGGATCCCTGCAGACACAACATGTATGATTACAAATATATGATCTTGATCATGAACAGAGCTCACAAGATCTAAACATGATAACATATAGGAGGAGAAACAACCATCTAGCTACTGTATGGACCCATAGTCCAAGATGGAACTACTCACGCATCATACCGGAGGCTGGCATGGTGATGAAGAAGGCCTCAGGGATGATCTCTTCCCTCCGGCAGGGTGCCGGGAAGATCTTCAGATCCCCCCGATCTAGGGAAGATGGTGGTGGCGACTACAGACTGTTTCGTGGAGATGTGATCGGATACTTAGGGTTTTGGTATCCTAGTGGGCCCACACCCTGCCTAGGCACGGCCTAGGGTGGGACCGCGCCTAGGGGTGTTTGTGTTGGAGATATGCCCTAGAGGCAATAATAAATGTAGTTATTATTATATCTTGTGTTTATGATAAATGTTTACATTCATGCTATAATAGTATTAACAAGGAAACATTGATACTTGTGTGATTTGTAAACTTAATTTGAAGTCCCTAGTATAGCCTCTATACATCACTAGCTTGTTGGTTGATAAATGATTGTGGTTTCCCTATCATGAACATTGAGATGTTATCAACAACAAGATCATATCGTTAGGAGAATGATATGGTGGACATACTCCTATAGATAAGCGTAGCATAAAGATCAAGTCATTTTCAATAGTTCAATTGCTATATGCTTTCTGATACATAGTAACCTAATTCCTTCGACCATGAGATCATGCATATCACCTTTACCGGATGGATGCTTTGATGACATCAAACACCACACCGTAACTGGGTGGCTATAAAGGTGGCTTTGAGTGTTCGGAAAGTATTGGTTGAGACACATGGATCAAGAGTGGGATTTGTCCATCCATATGACGGATAGATATACTCTGGGCCCTCTCGGTGGAATGTCATATAATTAGCTTGCAAGCATGTTACTGGCTCACAAGGGATCACATATCACGGGAACGAGAAAAGAGTACTTATCGGTAACGAGGTTGAACTAGGTATGTAGAGATACCGACGATCATAACCTCGGATAAGTAAATTATCGTGAGACAAAGGGAAATTGGTATCGTATGTAAGTGGTTCATTCGATCGCAAAGTAATCGTAGAAATATGTGGGAGCCATATGAATTTCCAGATTCCTCTATTGGTTATTGTTAGGAGTGTCTCGATCATGTCCGCATAATTCACGAACCGTAGGGAGACACACTTAAGGATTGACGTTGTTTGAGTAGTTATGGTATTATGAGAAAGAGACCGAATGTTGTTGAGTCTCGGATGGGATTCAGGATATCACGAGGTGATCCGGAATGGTCCGGAGAATAAGATTCATATAAGGAAAGTCCCATTTGAGTTGGGAATGATTAGGTGTTTTCATCGGGAATGTTCTAGAAGGTTCGGAATGTCCGGCACTCCGGAGGAAGGGTACATGAATGTGTCATTGCATATTGGAATGATTGCATCATGTACTAAGTGTTCTCGCTGTTCCAAATAAAGGATTAAATTGAATCCTAAATTGAAAAGTCAAATAGCAAGTTTGAAAAGTCAAGCGGCTAAAATTGGAAAGAGGGAAAGAGGAAGGAGGGAAACCGAGTTGGGAGGAGACCCTCCTCCAACAGCGCCTCCTCCAAGCCGAGTTGGGAGGACTCCTCCCTCCCCATGGCGCGGCCCCTCCACCTATATAAGGAGGCGGGGCTCCTCCTCTAGACACACAAGTCCTCACCTCAAACCCTAGAAAGCTGCAGCCTCCATAGCCGCCGCCACCACCTAGGGTTTTGCCCTAGCCCGACTTGGGGTCCCGGAACCCTAGTTGCCGGCTCTATCCCTCCTCCTTGGTGTGTCTAAACCCTAGATCACCGAGGAGCTCTCATACTCCACCATACTCGCTCGGCTTAAGGCGAAGCCTGCGGGATCTCCCTCTACTTAGGTACCACGTCGTTGTCTTTGGGAATCGCGAGAGTGCTACAACCTCATTTTCTTTGGAACAAGGGAGAGGAAGGTCTTCGTCGAAATGCGAGCGTGTGACCATTGCTGAGCGCTCTTAACGCAATAGCCGGAAGGATCGTCTACGATCTTGAGATCGGGAAGAATGACTACATCACCCACGAGAATCCGCTCTCGTTAAACACTTTGGAATCTTGAGGGTAAGTTATTCCATCGACTCATTGCTACAATCTAGTAGATAGATCTTGGCTTGTTTGTTTGTATGCGATAGAAATTTTTGTTTTCCATGCTCTGAAACCCTACGGTGGTATCGAGCCGTGTCTATATATAGATCTGTTGCAGTAGAACACAATGGTCATTGTGGGCGTTGATGCTTTTATTGTCGATTGCTTCTTGTGTACTTTGCATCTTGCGGTATGTTGGGATGAAGCGGCCGGTCTAACCTTACATGACATCGTTCATGAGACTTGCTCCACGCTTGACATGCAACTTGTATTGCATAAGTGGCTTTTGGTGCTGTTTCTCCTAGCATAGTTAAGATCCAATTTACAACGGGTGATCAACAATGCTAGTATCAATGTTGTGGTTCTTGTTCGTAAGTTAGAACGACACTTATTGAAAGCCCCAAACCACGTAAAATATGCAAAGAAAGTAGAGGCGTCTAACTTTGTTTTGCGGGTGTCGATGATGTGATATGGCCATGATTGTGATTATATTTGATGTATGCAATGTTCCTTATTGTAAGTTGGCAACGGCGAGAGCCGATGGTTGTCTTTAATTTATGTTAAGACCCGCGTGTCTATTCAAAGTATGTTGTAATAGTTGAAGACGGTGGACGACAACCATGGAGAAGCGTCATTGAACTTGATGCAATGCAGCTGATGATGGAGATCATGTTCGTGCTAGAAGATGGAGATCGGAAGCACAAAGAAGAAAGGCCATATCATATCACATATTATGAATTGCATGTGATGTTAATCCTTTATGCATCTTGTATTGCTTAGTAGACGATGGTAGCATTATAAGATGATCCCTCATGCACATGAATTTCAAGTCATAAAGTGTTCACCCTTAGTTAGCACCGTTGCTAAAGCTTGTTGTTTCGAAGCACCACGTGATGATCGGGTGTGTTAGATTCTGCAAGTGTATACAACGTGAGCAAGCCAGATTTTCTCATGCGGAAACTAAGGTTTGATCTTGACGAGCCTAGCATGTGCAGACATGGTCTCGGAACACGGATCACCGAAAGGTAAAGCATGAATCATATAGTAGATATGATGAACATGACGATTGTTCGCCATTGAAACTGTATCAACTCTCGTGATGATCGGTGTTGATGTAGTGGATTTGGTTCATGTGATCACTAAAACAATGTGAGGGATGTTGTTTTGAGTGGGAGTTCACCTAGGTTAATTTCATTATTAAATTGAACTCAATTTGTCATAAACTTAGTCTAAACTATTGCAAATATGTTGTAGATCAATGGCAGCCCCTACCATCAATTTTAATGCGTTCCTAGAGAAAGAAAAGTTGAAAAACAATGGAAGCAACCCGGATTGGTTCCGCAATTTGAGGATTGTCCTCACGGTGGTAATTTGACCTATGTCTTTGGATGCACCCTGGGTGACCCACTGCGGTGATGCTCCGATGAAGTAAAGAATGTTTACCTCGCTCGGAAGAATCAGTACTCCATAGTTCAGTGTGCTATCTTGTATGGTTTGGAATCAGAGCTTCAGAAAAGGTTTGAAGAGTCAGACCCATATGATATTGTCGAGGATCTCAAATTTATTTTTGAGACTCATGCGGCAATTGAAAGCTATGAGTCTTCAAAAAGTTATTTAACTGCAAGATGGAAGAAGGCAGCTCCGTCAGTGAGCATGTGCTTAAGATGTCTGGGCACGCAAACAAGCTTCAAAGCTTGGGTATAGTGATTCCTAATGCTTTGGGGATTTACCGTGTCCTCCAATCACTACCACCAAGTTACAAGAACTTTGTGATGAACAACAACATGCAGAACATGAACACGACGTTGCCAGAACTCTTTGCCATGTTGAAATCTGCAGAAGTGGAGATCAAGAAAGAGCACCAAGTGTTGTTGGTCAATAAGACCACCAAATTCAAGAAAGGCAAGTCTAAGCAGAAGGGACACTTCAAGAAGGGTGGTAAGAAAGTTACCACGTGAAGAAGACCAAGGCTGGACCCAAGCACGATCTTGAGTGCTTTCTTGCAAGGGAGAAGGTCCTTTGGGCGGAATTGCCCAAAGTACTTGGCGGATCTGAAGAACGGCAACATCAAGAAGAAAGGTATATCGATATACATGTTATTGATGTGTATCTCACTAGTACTCGTAGTAGTGCACGGTATTTGATCTTGGTTCGGTTGCTCATATTTGTAACTCAAACAGTCTTTGCAGAATAAACGGAAGCTAGCGAAGAACGAGGTGACGATGGGCGTGGAAAGCGGATCAAAGGTTGATGTGATCGCGGTGGCACGCTACCCTTCATATACCATCGGGATTAGTTTTATACTTAAATAATTGTTATTTGGTGCTTGCGTTGAGCATGAACATTATATCGGGATCTTGTTTATTGCGAGACGGTTACTTGTTTAAGTCCGAGAATAATGGTTGTTCGATTTATATGAGTAATATGTTTTATGCACATGCACCTTTGATAGATGGTATATTCTTATTGAATCTCGATAGTGGAAATACACATATCAAAAACATTGAGGCTAAACGTTTGAAATCAAGCGATAATTCGACCTATATGTGGCCTTTGTCGTCTTGGTCACATTGGGTGAAACGTATGAAGAAACTACATTAGATGGACTTCTTGAATCACTTGATTTTGAATCACTTGAAAGATGCGAAGCATGTCTGATGGGAAAAATGACTAAGACTCCATTTTCTGGTATGATGGAGCGAGCTACGGACTTATTGGAAATCATACATACCGATGTGTGTGGTCCAATGAGTGTAGCATCGCGCGATGGTTATCGTTATGTTCTTACCTTCACGGATGACTTGAGTAGATATGGGTATATCTATTTCATGAAACATAAGTCCGAAACTTTCGAGAAGTTTAAGGAGTTTCAAAGTGAGGTAGAGAATCAACGTAACAAGAAGATTAAATTTCTACGTTCTGATCGTGGAGGTGAATATCTAAGTTACGAGTTTGGCGAGCATTTGAAGAAATGCGGAATACTTTCACAGTTGACACCGCCGGGAACACCACAGCGTAATGGTGTGTCCGAACGTCGTAATCGAACTCTCTTAGATATGGTTCGTTCTATGATGTCACTTACAGATTTACCGCTATCATTTTGGGGTTATGCATTAGAAACAGCCGCATTCACTTTAAATAGGGCACCGTCTAAATCCGTTGAAACGACACGTATGAATTATGGTTTGGGAAGAAACCTAAATTGTCGTTCCTTAAAGTTTGGGGATCTGAAGCCTATGTAAAGAAGTTACAACCGACAAGCTTGAACCCAAAGCGGAAAAATGCGTCTTCATAGGATACCGAAGGAAACTATTGGGTATACCTTCTATCATAGATCCGAAGGCAAAATCTTCGTTGCCAAGAATGGATCCTTTCTAGAGAAGGAATTTCTCTCGAAAGAAGTGACTGAAGGAAAGTAGAACTCGACAAGGTTGTCGAACCTTCTCTCGAAATTGCGAGTAGCGCGACCGGAAGAAGTTCTTGTGGTGCTGCACCAATAAGAGAGGAAGCTAATGATGATGATCATTAAACTTGGTTGAAGTTGCTACAGAGCCTCGAAGGTCAACGAGAACTCGTACCACTCCAGATTGGTATGATTCCGTTATGAATGTCATGTTGGTGGACAACACCGATGACCCCGAGAGATATGAGGAAGCAATGATGAGCCCAGATTCCAATAAATGGCAAGAAGCCATGAAATCCGAGATTGGATCCATGTACGAAAACCAAGTATGGACTTTGGTGGACTTACCGGATGGCTGTAAGGCTGTCGAGAACAAATGGATTTTCAAGAAGAAAGCAGATGCTGATGGTAATGTTACTGTCTATAAAGCTCGACTTGTCGCAAAAGGGTTTCGACAAATTCAAGGAGTTGACTACGATGAGACTTTTTCACCAGTAGCGAAGCTAAAGTCTGTGAGGATTATGTTAGCAATCGCTGCATATTATGATTATGAGATATGGAAGATGGATGTCAAAACAGCATTCCTCAATGGAGACATTGATGAAGAGTTGTATATGATGCAACCCAAAGGTTTTGTCGATCCTAAAGATGCTAACAAGGTATGCAAACTTCAACGGTCCATCTATGGATTGAAGCAAGCATCCCGAAGTTGGAATCAATGTTTTGATAAGGTGATCAAAAGTTTTGGTTTTATACAAACTTATGGAGAAGCTTGTATTTACAAGAAAGTGAGTGGGAGCTCTGTAGCATTCTTAATACTATATGTGGATGACATATTGTTGATTGGGAATGATGTAGACCTTCTTAATAGTGTCAAGGAATATTTGAATAATAGTTTTTCAATGAAGGATCTTGGCGAAAGCTTACATATTAGGCATAAAGATTTATAGAGATAGATCGAAGCGCCAAATATCATTGTCACAGTACATATTTGGACAAAGTTCTAAAGAGGTTTGGAATGGAAGAAAGCAAGAAAGGGTTCTTGCCCATGTTGCTATACGACCTTGAGTAAAACTCAAAGTCCGACATCGGCGTAAGATAGAGAAAGGATGAGTAAGACTCCTATGCCTCACCATAGGATCTCTAATGTATGCCATGCTATGTACTAGACCCGACATTGCATATCTTTAGTGTAACTAGCAGATATCAAAGTGATCGAGTGGATCATTGGACGTGATCAAAAACATCCTTAAGTACTTGAGAAGAACTAAGGATATGGTTCTTTCTTATGGAGGTGATGAACAGCTCGTTGTTAATGGTTACACCGATGCTAGTTGGAACACCGATCCGGATGATTCTAAATCACAATCTGGATACGTATTTATTTTGAATGGTGCAGCAGTTAGCTGGAGGAGTGCAAAACAAAGCGTTGTGGCAAGATCTTCAACTGAATCGGAATACATGGCTGCTTCGGAGGCTTCACAAGAAGCGATATGGATGAAAGAGTTCATTACAGAGCTGGGTGTGGTTCCAAGTGCGCTGGACCCAATGTCTATCTACTGTGATAACATGGGAGCCATAGCCAATGCGCAAGAACCAAGGTCACACAAGAAGCTGAAGCACATCAAGCTACGTTTTCACGCTATTCGAGAACATATCCAGGATGGGGATATAAATATTTTCAAAGTACACACAGATCTGAATGTGGCGGATCCGTTGACTAAACCTCTCCCGAGGGCAAAACATGACCAACACCAAACTGCCATGGGTGTTCGGTATATTACCATGTAATCTTGATTAGATGACTCTAGTGCAAGTGGGAGACTGTTGGAGATATGCCCTAGAGGCAATAATAAATGTAGTTATTATTATATCTTTGTGTTTATGATAAATGTTTACATTCATGCTATAATAGTATTAACAAGGAAACATTGATACTTGTGTGATTTGTAAACTTAATTTGAAGTCCCTAGTATAGCCTCTATACATCACTAGCTTGTTGGTTGATAAATGATTGTGGTTTCCCTATCATGAACATTGAGATGTTATCAACAACAAGATCATATCGTTAGGAGAATGATATGGTGGACATACTCCTATAGATAAGCGTAGCATAAAGATCAAGTCATTTTCAATAGTTCAATTGCTATATGCTTTCTGATACATAGTAACCTAATTCCTTCGACCATGAGATCATGCATATCACCTTTACCGGATCGATGCTTTGATGACATCAAAAACCACACCGTAACTGGGTGGCTATAAAGGTGGCTTTGAGTGTTCGGAAAGTATTGGTTGAGACACATGGATCAAGAGTGGGATTTGTCCATCCATATGACGGATAGATATACTCTGGGCCCTCTCGGTGGAATGTCATCCAATTAGCTTGCAAGCATGTGACTGGCTCACAAGGGATCACATATCACGGGAACGAGAAAATAGTACTTATCGGTAACGAGGTTGAACTAGGTATGCAGAGATACCGACGATCATAACCTCGGATAAGTAAATTATCGTGAGACAAAGGGAAATTGGTATCGTATGTAAGTGGTTCATTCGATCGCAAAGTAATCGTAGAAATATGTGGGAGCCATATGAATTTCCAGATTCCTCTATTGGTTATTGTTCGGAGAAGTGTCTCGATCATGTCCGCATAATTCACGAACCGTAGGGAGACACACTTAAGGATTCGACGTTGTTTGAGTAGTTATGGTATTATGAGAAAGAGAACGAATGTTGTTTGGAGTCTCGGATGGGATCCGGGATATCACGAGGTGATCCAGAATGGTCCGGAGAATAAGATTCATATAAGGAAAGTTCCATTTCGGAGTTCGGGAATGATTCCGGTGTTTTCATCGGGAATGTTCTAGAAGGTTCCGGAATGTCCGGCACTCCGGAGGGGAAGGGGTACATGAATGTGTCATTGCATATTGGAATGATTGCATCATGTACTAAGTGTTCTCGCTGTTCCAAATAAAGGATTAAATTGAATCCTAAATTGAAAAGTCAAATAGCAAGTTTGAAAAGTCAAACGGCTACACTTGGACAGAGGGAAAGAGGAAGGAGAGGGAACCGAGTTGGGAGGAGACCCTCCTCCAACCGGCGCCTCCTCCAAGCCGAGTTGGGAGGGACTCCTCCCTCCCATGGCGCGGCCCCTCCACCTATATAAGGAGGGGGGCTCCTCCTCTAGACACACAAGTCCCTCACCAAACCCTAGAAAGCTGCAGACCCTCCATAGCCGCCGCCACCACCTAGGGTTTTGCCCTAGCCGACTTGGGGTCCCGGAACCCTAGTTGCCGGCTCTAGCCCCTCCTCCTTGGTGTGTCTAAACCCTAGATCGCCGAGGAGCTCTCTCATCTCCACCATACTCGCCTGCTTAAGGCGAAGCCTGCGGGATCTCCCTCTACTTCCTGTACCACGTTGTGCTACCGTAATCGCGAGGAGAGTGCTACAACCTCCGCCTCTGGAACAAGGGAGAGGAAGGTCTTCGTCGAGTACAACGTGTGACCGATCATGGCGCCAGCTTAACGCAGCCTTGGAAGGATCGTCTACACGATCTTGAGATCGGGAAGAGTACGACTACATCACCCACGAGAATCCGCTCTCGTTAAACACTTTGGAATCTTCGAGGGTAAGTTATTCCATCGACTCGTTGCTACAATCTAGTAGATAGATCTTGGCTTGTTTGTTTGTATGCGATAGAAAATTTTTGTTTTCCATGCTACGAAACCCTACAGTTTGTCCACCCTGGCTTGCCCCTCCGTCTCTCCTCTAGACTTCGTGTTCTCCTCGGTGAAATATTGACTTTGGCTTTTGTCCCGTCCAATTCCAAGAATATTTCTTTACTAGCGTTTCTAAAACCAAAAATAGCAGAAAACAGGCAACTAGCCCTGCGGCATCTTATTAATAGGTTAGTTCCGGAAAACGTATAAAAATATCTCAAAGTGTAGACAAAGCAAAGCAAAGTTGGTACTAAACAAGCATGGAACATCAAAAATTATAGATATGTTTACGCGTATCAAGCATCCCCAAGCTTAACTCCTGCTTGTTCTCGAGTAGGTAAGTGATAAAAAGAATAATTTTTGAGGTGACATGCACCATCACAATCATGATCAAACTATTTGCAATCATTGAAAGCTAGGATCAAAGTACTCTAAACATGAGCATGGAAGATGAAGTTTAAACAATAAGACATAGCAACTATGTTGCAACATGAAAGGATACAAACAAAGATCATGAATAACAATGCATTGAAAGAATTTTGTTTGTTCCACATATAGGAAAAATAGCATAGTGGCATTCAGCTTGTCCCTCATGGAGTAGAAAAACATAAATGCATAGGACACCTTCAAAGTTCATAAGGGTGACTAGATACAAATAGTTCAAGAACAAGCAATATTAACATTATGAATCAATCAATTAGTTTTGGGACAATACACATAGAACTAAGAATGACAATTATGCTCTCTTAATTAGTGCCTAATATAGAAAGTGGAGACTCAATATAAAAGTGGAAGAAAGGCCCTTCAAAGTGAAGCAGGGATTTCAAGTTTCATAAAGAGCTTCCAAAAATTATGGTACCTGTTAGCTTTCAGCTCTCATTGCCCCTATCATAAGCATCTTGAAGTGATTAAGGTTAAACTGAACAAAATATGGAGTATATGCTTGACAAAGTATAAGTTGGCAATCTTATGTCCCTTGAGTACGAGGAACATTCCTCATGCTACTCAACTTTAGTTACATGTAAGTTCTTGTCATAGTAAATACATGTGTATCATAGAGAACCGCCAAAGGGGTACCCCTTGCCCCATGATACATGAGCTATCCCATATCAAAATGACAAGGCAACAGACAATGAGCATCTCAGCAATCTTCTTATTTACCATGGGATAATGGTGCTTTTTTCTCTTCTTTCCTCTTTTTCTGTCTCTCTTTTTTATAAGAAGAATGCTTCATAGATTTCCCACTATGGTTATGCTGCAAGTTTCTATCATGATTAGGCATGGCTTAGGCTAGCGACCCAGCCGTTTCTCTAACACATATACATAACTCCATGGACTTTCCCAGCATGAAATAGATGACATCTTCTTCCTCTGGGCTCAGGCCGGGGTACATTGGCACCATGTCAATAGGCACACCGACCCTCTTGAACTCTTCTTGCTCGGTAATGCTGCCCAGGGAGAGTGAACGCTCGGTCCATCGTCTCGTCATGTCATGGTCTGGCGAGAGGCTCCAGAACCTCACTGTGCAGTGGACAAATTCCTTGAGCTGGACGAAGTCGTCAATGCTGACAAACTTGATGGATGACTCTCCCACACGGCCCATGGTCCGGAACATGCCTGAAAACATCTCCATTGTGCACATGTAGTCAAAAGTGATCACACACGGGTGCTCGACAGGCAGACTGATGAAGCGGAACTCCAGCTTGGGATTGCCGGAGAGGAGGGCGTCAAGGCTGCAGTACATGATACCCCATAGGAGGTTCACCCAAAAAGCTCAGCCGCTGCAAGAGAAGGCCAGGACGGCACCGAAGTTGTGGGCGACATTGTGTCCCTTGAAGTCAGCCGGGAAATTGGTTGTTATCCGATCCCACCGGCAGGAGGACGTCCACGAGCGCCAAATGTAAAGAACATCCACCTTCTTGACGGATTTGTGGTTGCGGCCATAGTTGATGGTCGTCTCCGCCAAACTAACCAGAGCCTAGCTATGGCCGTCGCAACCTGGGGGCGCACGATGAGAACTCCTGTGGTAGCGTTGTATTGCTCATCTCCCCAGGCTGCTCCAGAGTCTTGCACCAAGGATAGGAGGGGATCATGGTGATGGACTGATCTACATCATCGTAGATGATGTAGATTTTGGAGGTAAGGGGGCTAAAATTTGTGTCCTTTATTGGCAGGCGCGACCCAAGAAGGATGAGTTTGTAGTCGATGGCAACGATGAGCATATGGCGTATAACCCTTTTCCTCCGAGCATCAGGCGAGACAAACCTGGGGCATATGTGATGCGTTGGTGCCTGACAGGGAGGAAGAGGTTGAAGTTGTTCTGTAGATCCCTGGAAACTGTGCCAGAAAACTTGATGGCGCCCGGTATTGATGTGGGAGCGCTTCGTTGCAAACTCTAAGAGCAAGGTGTGATGAGCACAACAGCAAGTCTTCCCTCAGTAGAGATCGAGGTTATCAAACCAGAAGGAGGAAGGAAACATCTCAAAGGTTTTGCAAGCAACGTGGAAACCTGCACAACACAAACTCAAGACTTTGCCCCAACGAATCAGTGAGGTTGTTAAGCTCACCGGTTTGCTGTAACAAAGGATTAAACATATGGTGTGGAAGGTAATGGTTTGCAGCAAGTAAACAAGTAATAGTGGAGGATGTATTAATGGTAAAGATTGGACCGGGGTCCATAGTTCACTAGAGGTGCTCTCCTTAGATAAACAACATGGCATGAAGGGTAAACAAATTACAGCAGGACAATTGACAGGAACTGAGTAAGGCATAACAATGCAATTACTAGTCAGAAAGATCCTATGAGATTCGATTGGGAAATACAACAAGATACATAGACCGCCATCCAACTGCATCTATGACTAGAAGTCCACCTTCAGGTTATCATCCGAACCCCCTCCAGTATTAAGTTGCAAGCAACAGACAACTGCTTTAAGCAAAGTGTGTAAGGTAAACAGTCCACATGTTCCATGAACAAGAGACCGTTGTTTTCTCCCTAGTAGCAACAAGACATTTACAACCTAAGAGATTATTGTCACTTCCCTTGGAAACTAGAGGCATGAACCCACTATCGAGCATAAATACCCCCTCTTGGAGTCTCTAGCAACTAGTTGGCCAAGATAGCTACTAACAATGGAGAGCATGCAAGATCACAAACAACACAGACATGATAGAATCATAAAGACAAAACCATTAATCAAACCAACATAATAATCTCAATATCCATCGGATCCCCGCAAACACAACATGCATGATTACAAATAGATTAGATCTTGATCATGAACGGAGCTCACAAGATCTATACATGAAAGCACAAGGAGGATATACAACCATCTAGTTACTACATGGACCCATAGTCCAAGGTGGAACTACTCACGCATCATACCGGAGAGAATGCCTCCGGGATGATCTCCCCTCCGGCAGGGTGCCGGGAAGAACTTCAGATCCCCCCGATCTAGGGACGATGGTGGCGGCGGCTACATACGATTTCGTGGAGATTTGATCCGGTGCCTAGGGTTTTTGCATCGGGGGCTTCTTATAGGCGAAGCGGGGAGTGGCGAGGGCCCCACACCTAGCTAGGCTGGCCACCTATGGCACTTTGAGGGGGTTGGCCTATGGCTCGCCTCTTCGGCTCCCCTCTGGACTTCTTGTTCCCCACGGGAAGTAATTTACTTTGACGTTTGTCCCGGCCAATTCCGAGAATATTTCTTTACTAATTTTCTGAAACAAAAATCAGCAAAAAATAGGCATCTAGCACTGTTGCAACTTGTTAATAGGTTAGTACCAGAAAACATGTAAAAATCACTTCAAAGTGTAGAAAAGTAAAGCAAAGTAGATACTAAACAAGCATGGAGCATCAAAAATTATAGTTACGTTTCAGACATATCAATCTGCAAGATGCGTATCCAAGAGCAGGTCGTTCAACGCCTTGTCGGCGTCGTTCGAGCAGTTGACCCCGATCGATCGCTCGGGCTTGGGTACGTCTAAGCGGATACAGATGTCCTTGTTCGCGCGCATGAAGCAGCTCAGCATGATCGGCGCAGAGCGGGACATGGTGGACGCTTGTGTTGGCGGTGCCGCACGCGGGGAGGGGGAGGAGACAAACAAAGATATGGAGGACAAAATTAGGGTTTGCGGTCAAAACCGAGTCGAGGCATACTTGGTGAGAACAAAAAAGAGTTTGCGACGACAGATCGTCGTTGGATGCGGAAGACGCGGATCGTTCAACAAAACCGTGAGAGACGGACCGGTGTGGTGGACGCGGGCTGTTAATGTTTGTGATCACTCGGGATCGCTGCTGAAGAAGGAAAAAGCTCCCGCGACGCTCCCCCGTGGGCGTCGGGGAGAAAACCCTAGCCGCCGCCTCCGGCTCTCCTCCCTCCCCCTCCTCCCCTTGCCGCCACCGGTGGGCGACCGGGCAAAGCCCGTGCTGCGTAGGCGACGGCAGGGTCCTCCCTCCTCCCCTCGCTTGGATCCGAGGACGGCGCAGGGCGACCTTCCATGGCGAGGGTCAGGTCCTGCAGGGTCTCTGCCAGCGGGGACGTGCGTGGCTGGGCACGATGGTGCCTGGGGAGGCGGTGTGTGACGACGGTGATGCAGGGGCCAGGGCTCCTCCTTGTGGCTGCTCCTAGAGCTTCTCTGGGGCCTGGCCATGGGGGTGGTGGGGTGGCAGGAGGAGACCATGGAGGGCGTCGGATGGCGACGGGGACGGAGGTGGTCCGCCAGGTTGTAGGTGGCGACACCGGACAGCGCGACGACAGCGGGGCCTGATGCGGGCCCGATTTGGGTTAGGAGGGCTTCGGGCTAGGCCTTGGTATGGCCCCTACCTAGGTGCAGAGCAGCAGGAGCGGCCTGACCCGGGCTAGGCGGGCCTAGGTAGGTTGTGACTGGTGTCTTTCCTGACTCGCTGCCCGACCCGTGTGGACTGGATCCGAGGCAGGTGGGTTTCGACTTGGTGCTGAAGTCCTCTGTCCGCTCAGGCGAGCCCAAGGTGGACAAATCCCGGTCTAATCTGGAGGGCTCTGGCCTCTTCCCACTCGTGGGTCATTTCTCGGTGGCCTGCGGTGATGCTCCTCAAACCGGCAGCGATCCGGTAGGCCAGGGTGATCACGGTGGTGATGGCATTGCTGCTTGGCGGCGGGGATCTGCGGTGGTGGCGGATTCACTAGTGGACGGAAGAGTAGGGACTAGTGCTAGGGTGGAGGCGACGGTGACAACCTTGCTGCAGTGTGGTGGCGGGGCTTCACGAGTCCTTTTTGGGCTTGGCCGGGCCAGTGAGGGCCTGGTTTTCCCTTGCTGCTACATTCGGTCGGCTATCGCCCTCCAGCGATGGAGGTAGTTCCCTCCCGCGTGTTGCTGTACCGCCAACTCCCGCCGAAGTTTCTTCTTTTCGGTTGTATTAGACTCACATAGTGGGTCATGGTGAGGCGATGGGGGTGACTGCTAGACCGTGGTGGCATGCGCTGGTGGGCGGCGAGCTTGGTGGAGCAATTTGAAGCGTCCGGGAGTGTGGTTTTTTTGAGGGGTCAGGAGAAATCCTTGTCATGTAGACACCAACGTGACGATGTCTGTGGGTGTCGCCGTCCTTCTTGGAGGGCATCGGGTGTATCTCTTCCCTACACCCCGTAGTGTATCGGAGGAAACCCTAGGACCAGTTCGGGCAGCAGCGTCGTTGTCGTCGCTTTCCTTCTTGAAGGTGCTGCTTGGTACGCGATGCTTCGAAGCGCTAGAAGCGTGGTGGGAATTCTCCGGAGGGCGCAGCGGTTGTGGGTCATCCTTGTTTTCGTCGAGCCACTATCGTCGGCTTTGTTTTCTTTTCTTGTTATTTTTATTTTTCTCTGTTGTTTTCTTTGGGCGTTGTGCTGTCTGGCCCAGCAACGGTCTAAAACGTGGTTGCTATATTTATATAGCTAGGCGTATGCCTGTTTTGAGGAGGGATCGCTGCTGAATCTACTCACTATAGTAGAGAATTACACCCTTAACTTTTTTTCTATACACATACAACATACTCGGATAGTTAAACAACTTATATTAGAAACACGGGACAGGCAATACGAAATGATACTAGAAAAAAGGCTGCGCTTAAAGGATGCCCTCAGGTCATACCTTCAAACAAAATTGTTGTTTTCATAAGTATCCATGATTATTACAAATATATAGGAACAAATAATTACACCCTCCATTTTCCTCCGAGTTGATAGCATAAAACTACCACTTTACATGTCATTTTTTCCAAATGATACCAGGTGACTTTCAAATCGCAAAAAACTACCTGATTAGAAATGAGTTGTCATAATTTTTTTTGCACCGATTCGTGTTTAATCACGAAATTGACACCATTTCTGATAGGCGGTCCATTTGTTAGGGCTAAATTGATGACATGGCGTGGGACCCACTTGTGAGCCAAATTAAAAAAATCAAAATATATGTTTTACACTAAGGACCCCTTCACCCCCTTAAAAAATAGTCAAAATATCAATAAAAAGTGGAGCAGCGTTGACCCATGCATCTCCCCCATCCCCGTCGTGAGGCACTGCCTCCGTCGCCGCCGCCCTCCACTCCCTCTATCCCATGGCCACCGCTGCTCTCCCCTTCCTCTCTCCCATGGCCTCCGCCGCACTCCGGTGACCCCTCCCCCGTCACCTCCCCTCTCTTACCTACCTCCTACGGGCGGTGGAGGCGATGCGTCGATGGCCGGGCACCTCATCTTCGTGCTCGAGTAGTATGAGGTTGGTGAGCATCGGCGTAGCGTCCAGCACGGCCTGGAGATACCTCTCCATGATGGTGCAGAGGCGCAGCCGTAGATCCGTCAGGCACGACAGGTCAGGCGTCGCCGCCGATGGCGGCTGATGGAGGTCGCATCGGGTGAGCTCCAACACCTGGAGCATGGCGGTGCAAGGAAGGGATGGAAGCCACAGGCGGCAGGGATAGCCCATCATCGACTGATAGCGGACGATTAGCTCTTCCAGCTCGGCGGTGACATGGTGGGAGACGACGACGCTACCGATCCTGTCGCAGCCTGCCTCCCTTAGTTTCTCCTTCTCGTCCATAAAGCACTCGGCGTTGGGCGCCGTGGTACGCCGACTCGTCCAGGAACAAGGTGAGCCGCTTGAGCTCTGTGCCACCGTGGCGGAAGGCTTCCAGGAGCTTCACGGCGTCGCGCAAGAAGGGCTCGGAGGATGAGTTTCTACGTGTGGTGGCGTCAAATAGGCTGCTGTCCAGGATGAAGGCGCCTGCTCGGCGCCATACGGGATGCCACCGTCGCGAGAGGAGGGTGGTGGATGCCCCTTTGCTTGTGCGAAGGACATGATGCAGTAGCCGGAGTGTGGCGGCAGCCATAGGAGAGAGGGAGGAGAGGGCGGTGACAGAGGCAGTCGTCATGTGTCACGACGGGGATGGGAGAGATGGTTCAACACGTCCTACCTTTTTTGTTTTATATTTTGAGTATTTTTTAATAGAGCTGTCAGGTGGGGCCAGTCCACGCCAGCAACTTTTCTCCTTACATGTGGGTCCCACTATCAGAACCGGTGTCTATTCACGATTAAACGTGGATCAGTGCTTTTGCGACAACTCGTTTCCGATCTGGTAGTTTTTTGCGATTTGAAGGTTACCTGGTATCATTTGGGAAAAATTGACATGTAGAGTGGTAGTTTTTGAAGGGTTTTGCAGCATAGTAAATCAAAAAAATTCTACGGATGCGAACAGGAAAGCCAAGATCTAATCTAGGAGATGCAAACAACGAGGGGGGATAGATGAGATCTTCATACCCTTGAATAATCGCACAGCGGAACGTTCAACGGAACGTGGTTGATGTAGTCGTACTAGCTTCTCCTCCTCGCGATCCGATCCGATCCAACACCGCAAGTGGCGATGCCTCCGAGAGATGCACACGTACGGCACCTCAACGTCTCCTCCTTCCTCGGTCCAGCAAGTGGGGTGGAGAGATAGGTTGGATCTACAACACGACGACGTGGTGCAAACGGTGGAGAGTTTCTGCGGCAGGGCTTCGCCTACGCGTAGTCGGGAGGAAGAGAGAGAGGAGGGCAGCAGGGCGGCTAGGGCTTGAGGAGGTGTGTAGGGAGGGTGCGCCCCCAGCCCTCTTTATATAGAGGGGTGGGCGGCTGCCCCTTGCCCTCCTCCAAGCCTAGGGCCGGCGGCCAAGGGGGAGGAGTGGGGGGCAAGTTCCCCCCTCCTTCTAGAAGCTCTCCCTAGGGTTTCCCCTAGGGCTTGGATGGTTGGGCCAATGGGGCCTTCTGCCCCTGGCCCAATGCGTCCAGGGCACTCCCTAGTATGCCCACACCCCTCCCGACAAGTGGGTCCACGTTGGTCCCACTTCGGAAGGTTCTATAAGCTTCCGGTACAATACCGAACAATCTGAAACAATTCCGAACTCCAAAAACTGCTTTTCCTTATATGAATCTTATTCTCCGGACCATTCCGGAACCTCTCGTGATGTCCTGGATCCCATCCGAGACTCTGAACAAAAGCTCATAAACCAATTATCCAATCTATCCTAGCGTCGAGACACGTTAAGTGTGTGACCCTGCGGGTTCGAGAATATGAAGACATGATCTTCTATCAATAATCAACATCGGGGTCTGGAAACCCATACCGACTCCCACATACTCATCGATGATCATATCGGATGAACCACGATGACAGGATTCAATTAATCCCATATATATATTCCCTTCGTCACGCGATATTTTACTTGCCCGAGATTCGATCGTCGGTATCGGCATACCTAGTTCAATCTCGTTCACAGCAAGTACTTTACTCGTTCCATAATCCGATATCACTTTGTGATTAACTCCTTAACCACGTGCTTGCAAGCGGTGTTGATATCGATTACCGAGTGGGCCTGAAGTATATCTCTCCGACTTGGGAGGGACAAATCCCATCTCGATACATACAACCCAACAGATACTTTTCGATCACCTGAGAGACACCTTTATGATCACCCTCTCATAGGATGACGTTTGATGACCTCAAATCTTTCTTCCGATATCAGAGAGTTGCATTATATCATGGTCTAAGGAATACAATATTTGACATAAGAAAAAGCTTTGCAAAGATGAACACGATGACACGATCTAATTGCTCTGCTTGATTTGGGTCTGTCCATCATATCATTTTCCCAATGATATGATCTCATTATTAATCGACAACTCATGTCCATGGTTAGGAAAACTTAACCATCATTAATCAATGAGCTAGTCCATAGAGGCGTACTAGGGACACTGCGTTGTTCATAAACCACACAAGTATCAAAGTTTCGCTTAATACAATTATAGCATGGAATATAAACTTTATCATGAACAAGAATTATAATAATAACATCTTTATTATTGCCTCTAGGGCATAATTACAACAGTCTCCCACTTGCACTAGAGTCAATAATCTAGTTTACATCTGGCAACAATCTAACACCCATGGCACTAAGGTGCTGGTCATGTTTTGATCGTGGAAGAGGTTTAGTCAACGGATCTGCGACATTCAGATCCGTATGTACTTTGCTAATCTTTAGATCTCCATCTGTTATATAATCTCGAATTATAAGAAACTTGCAATTGATATGCTTGGTATTTGGATGATATCTTGGTTCGTTAGCCAGTGCTATGGCGCCAGTGTTGTCACACAATATCTCCAGTGGGTCCAAGGCACTTGGAACCACACCAAGCTCAGTGATGAAGTTCCTGATCCAAACTCCTTCACTTGAGGCTTCTACAGCAGCCATGTATTCCGCTTCTAATGTAGATCCCGCGATCACGCTTTGCTTGCAGCTTCTCCAGATCACAGCTCCTCCATTCAAAATATAAACGTATCATGTCTGAGATTTAGAATCATCCTTGTCGGTGTCGAAACTAGCATCGACGTAACCTTTTACGACGAGCTGTTCATCGCCTTCATAGACTAAGAACATTTCTTTAGTTCTATTTAAATACTTTAGGATGTTCTTCACGGCTGTCCAGTGTTCCACTCCTGGATCACTTTGGTATCTGCTCGTCAAACTAAGAGCATTGGACACATCCGGTCTAGTACATAGCATGGCATACATGATAGATCCTATGGCCGAGGCATAAGGCACTTTTCTCATAGCTTCTCTATCGTTTACCATAGCTGGACACTGAGCCTTTCTCAATATATTACCTGACAACATAGGCACTGAACCTTTCTTTGCCTTGTCCATTCTGAACCTTTTCAGAACTTTGTCTAGGTATGTACTTTGGCTTAAAGCTATCAGGCGTCTTTGTCTATCTCTATAGATTTTGATGCCCAATATATAAGCAGCTTCCCCTAGGTCTTTCATTGAAAAACATTTGTTCAAATAACTCTTCACATCGTTAAGCATGTCAATGTCATTTCCGATAATCAATATGTCATCCACATATAGTACCAAAAATGTTACTGCTCCCACTCAATTTCTTGAGATACAAGCTTCGTAGCAAATTGGAACAAATCCAAAGCTCTTGATCACTTGATCAAAACGAAGGTTCCAACTCCGAGATGCTTGCTTCAGTCTATAAATGGAACGCTGAAGTTTGCACACCTTATCAGCATCCTTAGGATCGACAAAACCTTCGGGTTGCATCATATACAACTCTTCATCAATGTTGCCATTGAGGAACGCAGTCTTGACATCCATCTGCCATATTTCATAATCATGAAACGCAGCAATTGCTAATAAAATCCGAATGGACTTAAACATCGCTACGGGAGAGAAAGTCTCATCGTAGTCAACACCTTGAACTTGTCGAAAACCTTTCGCGACAAGCCGTGCTTTATAGACAGTAACATTACCATTCGCGTCCGTTTTCTTCTTGAAAATCCATTTGCACTCAACGGCCTTTCGGTCGCTAGGAGGGTCCACCAAAGTCCATACTTGGTTTTCGCTCATGGATCCCAATTCGGATTTCATGGCTTCTAGCCATTTCTCAGAGTCTGGGCTCATCATTGCTTCCTCATAGTTCGCAAGTTCACTGTCGTCTACTAACAAGACAGTTAAGACAGGGTTGCCTTACCACTCAGGAGGGGCACGCGACCTTGTTGACCTGCGACATTCAGTAGTAGCATCGTCCGAAGCTTCATGATCCTTGTCATTAGCTTCCTCTATTGTTGGTGCGAGGCCTTGGAACAATTGAATCATCTTTGCGCTACTCTCCAACTCAAGAGAAGGTTCAATAACCTCATCTAGCTCTACTTTCCTCCCACTCACTTCTTTCGAGAGAAACTCCTTCTCAAGAAAGGATCCGTTCTTTGCGACAAACACTTTGCCTTCGGATCTGTGATAGAAGGTAATACCCAATCATTTCCTTAGGGTATCCTATGGAGACGCATTTCTCCGCTTTGGGTTCGAGCTTGTCCGACATCAACTTCTTGACGTAAGCTTCGCATCCCCAAACTTTAAGAAAAGACAACTTAGGTTTAGCAGCAAACCACAGTTCATACGGTGTCGTCTCAACGGATTTAGATGGCGCCCTATTTAAAGTGAATGCAGCGGTTTCTAATGCATAACCCCAAAATGATAACAACAAATCTATAAGAGACATCATTAATCGCACCATATCTAATAGAGTTCGATTCCAGCGTTCAGACACACCATTGCGCCGTGGTGTTCCGGGTGGCGTGAGTTGCGAAACTATTCCGCTTGCTTTAAGATGCGTGAGAAAATCATAACTCAAATATTCACCTCCACGATCGGATCGTAGAAATTTAATTTTTCTGTTACGATGGTTTTCCACTTCATTATGAAATTCTTTGAACTTTTCAAACGTTTCAGATTTATGTTTCATTAAATAGATATACCCATATCTACTTAAGTCATCAGTAAAAGTGAGAAAATAGCGATATCCACCGCGCGTCGAAACACTCATCGGTCCGCATACATCGGTATGTATGATTTCCAACAAGTCTGTTGCTCGCTCCATCATTCCGGAGAACGGGGTTTTGATCATCTTGCCCATGAGGCACGGCTCACATGTGTCAAATGATTGAAAATCAAGAGACTCCAAAAGTCCATCAGAATGGAGTTTCTTCATGCATTTTACACCAATATGACCTAGACGGCAGTGCCACAAATAAGTAGTATTATCACTATCTATCTTGCATCTCTTAGGCTCAATGTTTTGGATGTGTGTTTCATCGCTTTCGAGATTCAGAAGAAATAAACCATTCACAGCAGGTGCATGACCATAAAAGATGTTACTCATATAAATAGAACAACCATTATTCTCCGATTTAAAGGAATAACCGTCTTGCAATAAACACGATCTAGATATGATGTTCATGCTCAACGCAGGCACATAATAACATTTATTGAGGTTTAAAACTAATCCCGAAGGTAAAACTAAGGAGAGCGTGCCGACGGCCATCACATCAACTCTTGATCCATTGCCAACGCGCATCGTCACCTCATCCCTCGCTAACCGCCATCTATTCCGTAGCTCCTGTTTCGAGTTACAAATATTAACAACTGAACCTGTATCAAATACCCAGGCACTACAACGAGGGCTAGTAAGGAAAACATCAATAACATGTATATCAAATATACCTTTGATGGTGTCAGCCTTCTTGTCCGCTAAGTACTTCGGACAGTTGCGCTTCTAGTGACCCTTGTCCTTGCAATAGAAGCACTCAGTGTCCGGCTTAGGTCCAGACTTGAGCTTCTTCTCTGCAGGGGCAACGCACTTGCCGCTTCTTGAAGGACTTCTTTGCACCCTTACCTTTCTTAAAGTCGGGGGCTTGTTGAACATCAACACATGATTATCTTTCTTGATGTCCACCTCGCATCTTCGGCTTAGCGAAGAGCTCATGATCGTCAGTGGAACCAACTGATTATGAGTAACTACAAAACCTTTGTAGCTAGGAGGGAGTGATTGCAGAACTCACAATCTTGAGCTCCTGGAATCTGCGATCCAGGTTGCTCAAGGCGTTGAGTGTAGCCCAACATCTTAATGGCGTGCTCACTAACGGAACTCCTTCCTCCATCTTGCGCTTAAAGAATTTCTCGGAGATTTCATATCTCTCGAGCGAACTGAGTCAAAACATAGTTTTTAGTTCCTCAAGAATCTCAAAGGGCACGGGAACTCCTCAAAACGATTTTGAAGGTCCGATTCCATAGCAAACAACATGGTGCTCTTAATCACACCATAATCATCCTTGTGATCGATAAACAGCCGGTGCTCTCATCTACAGAGGCGTCACCTAGCGCTTTCTCAAGGACATAGTCCTTTTGTCCGCTAGAGAGAATGATTCTCAGATTGCGGAACCAGTTGGTGAAGTTAGACCCATTGTTCTTAAGCTTTTCTTTCTCAGCAAAAATGTTGAAGTTGAAGTTGGACTTAGCCATTTGATCTACAAAATTTGCAAGTACAATTTAGACTATGTTCATGATAACTAGTTCAACTTAATCAAATTACTAGATGAACGCCCACTAAATTCAACATCCCTAAAGTTGTTTAGTGAACATGATCCAAATTCACCACACCTAATCCGATCTTCACGAGAAGAGATGTGGTTTCAATGGTGGACAACAAAGTGTCGATCATATCATTCATATGACTCATGCTTAACCTTTCGGTTCGTGTGTTCCGATGCCATGTATGTACATGCTAGGCTCGTCAAGTCAAACACAAGTATTTCCGCGTGTCCAAAACTGGCTTGCACCCATTGTATGTGAACGTAGAGTTTATAGCACCCGATCATCACGTGATGCTTGAACACGACGAACTTTCACAACGGTGCATACATGGGGAGAACATAGTTTTATCTTGACCTCTAAGTGAGGAATCATCTTATAATGCTACCGTCGCGATGTAAGCATAATAAGATACATAAAAGGATAAACATCACATGCATATAATTTTATGTGACATGGTATAGCCAATCTCCGCGCAATGGTCTCCATCTTGTGTGTGCCAGCATGATCTCCATCACTCCACCATGATTGCCTCCACCACGAATAGCAAATACAACTATTGCTAACTACTTAGCGATAAAGCAAAGCTATTACATGGCGTATAAGAAGTTGACACACAGGTCATACACAACTATAAAGACAACCATATGGCTCCTGCCGGTTGTGTACTTATCGACATGCAAGTCGTGAAACATTACAAAACATGATCATTGCATACAACATACACATCACATCTTTTGCCATACCATATCACAAAACACTCCCTGCAAAAACAAGTTAGACGCCTCTACTTTGTTGTTGCATGTTTTACGTGGCTTATGGGAGTAACAAGCTAAGAATGATTGTCACCTACGGAAAGCCACAACGGTGATATTATGGTTGCCAACATCCGGTGTAAATCCCATGACAACTATAGTGATAGAAACTGGCATCCACCAGGCGCATGTGTGGAACAAGCCACGCGTCAAGTGCGGAGCCGGTCTCGCGAACGAGGTCGCGTACAGTTGGCATGGACCGCTTCGATCTCACTATCCCGCGTCATAAGAAGTACACAAACAAGAGGCTTGCAACAGAAAACATCAATGCCCGCAACAAGCATGTTGCGTTCTACTCGTGAAACACATCTACGCATAGATCTAGCTCTGATACCACTGAAGGGTTTTGCAGCATAGTAAATCAAAAAATTTCTACGGATGTGAACGGGAAAGCCAAGATCTAATCTAGGAGATGCAAACAACGAGGGGGGATAAATAAGATCTTCATACCCTTGAAGATTCGCACAGCGGAACGTTCAACGGAACGTGGTTAATGTAGTCATACTAGCTTCTCCTCCTCGCGATCCGATCCGATCCAACACCGCAAGTGGCGATGCCTCTGAGAGATTCACACGTACGGCACCTCGACGTCTCCTCCTTCCACGGTCCAGCAAGTGGGTGGAGAGATAGGTTGGATCTACAACACGACGGCGTGGTGCAAACGGTGGAGAGTTTCTGCGGCAGGGCTTCGCCTACGCGCAGTCGGGAGGGAGAGAGAGAGGAGGGTAGCAGGGCGGCTTGGGCTTGAGGAGGTGTGTAGGGAGGGTGCACCCCTAGCCCTATTGATATAGAGGGGTGGAAGGCTGCCCCTTGCCCCTCCTCCAAGCCTAGGGCCGACAGCCAAGGGTGAGGAGTGGGGGGGCAAGTTTCCCCCCTCCTTCTAGAAGCTCTCCCTAGGGTTTCCCCTAGGGCTTGGCCGGCTGGGCCTATGGGGCCTTGTGCCCCTGGCCCAATGTGGCCAGGGCACTCCCTCGTAGGCCCACGCCCCCTCCCGACAAGTGGGGCCACGTTGGTCCCACTCCGGAAGGTTCTAGAAGCTTCCGATACAATACCGAACAATCCGAAACAATTCCGAACTCCAAAAACTACTTTGCCTTATATGAATCTTATTCTATGGACCATTCCGGAACCTCTTGTGATGTCCTGGATCCCATCCGATACTCCGAACAAAAACTCATAAACCAATTATCCAATCTATCCTAGCGTCGAGACACGTTAAGTGTGTGACGCTACGGGTTCGAGAATATGCAGACATGATCTTCTATCAATAATCAACAGCGGGATCTGGAAACCCATATTGACTCCCACATACTCATCGATGATCATATTGGATGAACCACGATGCCAGGATTCAATTAATCCCATATATATATTCCCTTCGTCACGCGATATTTTACTTGCCCGAGATTCGATCGTCGGTATCGGCATACCTAGTTCAATATCGTTCACAACAAGTACTTTACTCGTTCCGTAATCCAATATCACTTTGTGATTAACTCCTTAACCACGTGCTTGCAAGCGGTGTTGATATCGATTACCGAGTGGGCCCGAAGTATATCTCTCCGACTTGGGAGGGACAAATCCCATCTCGATACATACAACCCAACAGATACTTTCCGATCACCTGAGAGACACCTTTATGATCACCCTCACATAGGATGACGTTTGATGACCTTAAAGCTTTCTTCCGATACCAAAGAGTTGCATTATCTCATGGTCTAAGGAATACAATATTTGACATAAGAAAAAGCTTCGCAAAGATGAACACGATGACACGATCTAATTGCTCTGCTTGATTTGGGTCTGTCCATCATATCATTCTCCCAATGATATGATCTCATTATTAATCGACAACTCATGTCCATGGTTAGGAAACATTAACCATCATTAATCAATGAGCTAGTCCATTAAGGCGTACTAGGGACACGGCGTTGTTCATACACCACACAAGTATCAAAGTTTCCGCTTAATACAATTCTAGCATGGAATATAAACTTTATCATGAACAAGAATTATAATAATAACATCTTTAGTATTGCCTCTAGGGCATAATTCCAACAGTTTTATGCTATCAACTCGTTTCCCTCCTAATCTTTCGGAATTAGCGCTCGCATGCATTTATTTCTTCCAAAAAATCCTCAAGCCATTAAAGAGACTTGCGGTAATCCCCAATTCCTTGTTTAGCTAAGAACCCTAACCCTAAAATCCCTTGTTTCCACCCTAGGTAGTAGAAAGCCCGTCGTCTTGCGGTGTTCACCCTTCCGCCGAGCTAACCTTATCCCTTCCTTCTGCTTGGTCGCCGCCGCCCAGATCCGGGCCGCTCTCGAGCCTCTCCCGCCGGAATAGTCGGCTGGAGGTGGCGAAGGAGCGGTGCCGGGGTAGTTGTAGGCTTTAGGTTTTTTAGGGTAGTTAGGTTTTGGCTTTATGCCTTAGGTTAGCGTCATGCCGAGAGGTGGCTGGAGTTTCTCTCCCCCGAGTCTTGCAGCCGACGGTGGCGCTTCTTCCTCGTCGCAAAGCTCCGGTGGTCGGAGCCTTGGGCGCAGTGATGGAGCACTGCTTCCTCTTCAAATAAAGGGGCGTTTGGATCTAAGTTCCATCTTGGGTGGCAGAGATTGTTGGGGCGACTCCTTCCCTGGCCGGACGTGGTGGCGAGGAGGAGAGGGGTTGCGGCGTGGCGAGTGGTGTGTTGGCTTCTCTTCTGGCCGGCCGTGGAGGCGAGGGGAAGGGACCCTGCACCGACTCGTCCTCTGCTTCCTAGAGAAGGTACTGCCGATCTTTGGTTCATAGCTGTTGCATCTTCTATGGTTTCCCCTCCTCATATCGGGCAGGAGCTCTGAGGAGGAATCTCGGTTTCTATGCGCGGCGGAGATGGATTTTGGCCTATCGTTGCTGCTGCTCCAACTTGATCCCTCTTGTCCTAGGCGTTGTGATTGCGACTGGAGGTCTGGGATCTATGCGGAGTAGTGGCGGGATTGGCCGGTGGCTGGTACTGATGAGCACACACTGAGCCTGGCTTGGCCACTGATCTTTGATGCCCAAGATTGGCATCCGATGACGCAATGGAAGCGTCTAAGCAACCTCCGAGAGTGGAGGCCCTCTTCTAATGGTGCGACGACAACATTCAACGCCGCCCTCTTCCCAAGTGGTTTCGTCCCCGGCGAAGTTGGCGGCGGTCGGCGGCGGCACGCATCTGTGAATCTGCACAGTGAGATGCAGGGACCTGATTGCATTCTCAAAAAAGTTTCTGAGGTCCTCTGTGTTTGTTTTTAGGACTTGGTTGTAATTTTTCTTTCATCTTGGGTCCTTGTTGTAATATGTACCACTGCCACGTATCAATGCAGCCTCTAGGTCCTTCGCGACCTTTCCTGTTCAAAAAAATAAAATAAAATCCCTTGTTTCCCAACATGCCACGTGTGAGGAAGTTCACCGAGGAGATCTTCCAATAAGGGGTGCCCGATTTACAACCGGCGGAGGGCCATATTGTTCTGTCCCGAACCTGGGTCATGGATACGCTGGAGGCGACGTACCGCAGCCATGCCCTACTGGCAAGGGCGTAGGGCGAATGTCCATCGGTGTCTCCGTCCGCGCTCGTTGCTGAGCTAGAGGAGTAGTGCGTTGTCATGCGTGTGATGGTTTAGGTTTTAATGATGCCTTGGCCTCGGCTCGTGTTCGTGTTAAATAGGAGGGACAAGCCCTGTCGATACAAAGGAGGTTACACCGAGATTGGAGAGACTTGCGGGAGGAGAGAGATCGACGTGATCCTTATCTTGGATCACGATCGTTACATAGAGAATATATTCAAAACTAATTCTATCTCCTATCTCTAGCTTATCTCTAATACTTGAACTCCTTGTACAACTATAAGTCCATATCACGTATGGCACAAGTATTCCTAACACCCCTCCTCAATCTCAACTTTCCTGAAGATTGAGATTGTGTTTGAACTCTTCAAATTTCCTTGTAGGTAGAGCCTTTGTGAAGCCGTCTGCCAACTGATCTTGAGAGGGAATAAATCGAATCTCAAGCTTCTTGTTGGCTACTCTTTATCTTAGAAAATGGAAATCAATTTCAATATGTTTAGTCCTTGCATGAAAAATAGGATTAGCTGAAAGATAAGTTGCTCCCATGTTATCACACCAAAGACATGAAATTTGGTTTCTCTTTACACCAAGCTCTGTCAATAAGGACTCCATCCATATTATTTCTGCTGTTCCATCTGCAAGTGCTTTGTACTCAGCTTCTGTACTTGACCTTGAAACTGTTGCCTGTTTTCTAGCACTCCAAGAGATGAGGTTAGGACCAAAATAAACAGCAAAGCCTCCTGTAGATCTTCTATCATCTACACAACCTGCCCAATCAGCATCTGAGAAGGCACTTAATAAGGTAGAGGAAGACTTTACTTCAAGGTCGACTCCAGACTCATGGTTCCTTTAATGTACCTTAGTATCCTTTTTTGCAGTCCAATGAACTGTGGGTGGTGCATGTAAGCGGCATACCTTGTTGACTGAGAAGGCAATGTCTGGTCTTGTAAGTGTCAAGTACTGGAGTGCACCTACAATGCTTTTGTAGTTTGTGCTATCTCCTGAATCAAGAGCATCTCCTTCGGCAGCTGATAATTTTTCTGAGGATGACAAAGGGGTTGGCGTCTCCTTAGCATCTCTCATCCCAACTCTGGATAATAAGTCCATGGCATACTTTTCTTGGGTTAGTACAATACCATCATTAATTTTTTTAACTTCAATTCCCAAGAAGTAATGTAAGTCTCCTAGATCCTTTAATGCAAAAGATGCACCTAAATCTTTAAGTAAAGAAGTGGTAGCTTTGCTAGAGGAACTGGTAACTATAATATCATCAACATAAACCAATAGAAAAATAGTGATACCAGACTTGTTATAGATAAATAGTGATGTGTCAGCCTTTGAAGGAAGAAAACCAAACTATTGAAGTTTTGAGCTCAACTTGGCAAACCATGCTCTTGGTGCTTGCTTGAGTCCATACAATGACTTATCCAATTTACACACATGATATGGTGCATTTGGATCTTCATAACTAGGTGGCTGCTTCATGTATACTTCTTCTTCTAGAACACCGTGGAGAAACGCGTTCTTCACATCTAGCTGTCTTAAACTCCAACCCCTGGAAACTAAAATAGCTAAAACAAGTCTTATGGTAGCAGCTTTAACAACTGGACTAAAAGTGTCCTCATAATCTATCCCATATCTTTGTTTGAAGCCTTTTGCTACCAACCTAGCCTTGTATCTATCAATAGTGCCATCAGCTTTCCTTTTAATTTTGTACACCCATTTGCAATCTATCAGATTAATGCCATGCTTATGAGGTACTAGATGCCAAGTTTTATTCTCTACCAACGCCCTATACTCATCATCCATAGCATTTTTCCAATTTGAATTTTTTAATGCTACTTGTAAGTTTTGTGGCTCTTTAGGTGAAATAGACAATCCATACCGTATTGTTCCATCGGTATAAGTTTTTGGAGTTCGTTTACCGGTTGTAGATCTTGTGCGATGTAGCGGGCACAGAAGATCCGCCGCTGCCATGCAGCGAATCCGAGGGCTTCGACTGCGCAGCGTTCGCATGTGACCGACCGTCATGGTGAGAGCTATTAACTGTCGAACTGGCGCCTTGAGGACCGCCAGTCGGTGCATGCACCTAGGCGGGGTCACGCGAAGGAGGGCCACCCGAAGTCGTGTCGACACCGGACTGGTTGGACCTTCCGAGTGGTGATGCGCCGGGGGACGTGTCCCGCTGAGGTTGGCTGCTGCGCACCCGGGCCCACTCAGGATCAGTTGACGAGGATCCTGACGCGCCTGAGACGGGCGATCCCGAGGAAGCTTCTCCGCGTGAATCCGCTCCGTGTCTCGTGTCGTTGGCGTGACGCGGCGAGAGCTGCTCGCTTTCTCCTGAGTTCGTTTCAGCATCAATTTGCACAGAATTTTTGTTGGTAGGTGGCTGTTGTTCCTGCGGAGAATATTCAGGGATAAAAGCAGCTGGAACATTAGTCGTTAGATCAGTGCATTGTTCCTCCCCTTGATCTAATTCCGGCTGATGTGGGTAATATTCTGGGAGAAGCATGATTTCTTTCTTAAGGAGGGCACCAACATTGGGACGAAGATTAGCAAAAGTAAAAACAGATTCATCAAAGACAACATCACGAGATATGTAAACTCGCCCACTAGCAACATCAAGGCACTTAACCCCTTTGTGCATATTGCTATAACCAATGAAGACACACTGTTTGGAACGGAAGGATAATTTTCTAGTGTTGTAAGGACGAAGATTTGGCCAACAGGTGCAGCCAAAAACACGCAGGGAGGAATAATCTGGGACTTCTTGGAAGAGACGTTCCATGGGTGTTTCATTGTTTATAACTGGAGACGGGAGTAAGTTTATGAGATATGTGGCGGTCAAGAAAGCTTCATCCCAAAATTTTAGTGGCATAGATGCATTGGCAAGGAGAGCAAGCCCAACTTCAACTATATGGCGATGCTTACGTTCAGTGGAGCCATTTTGTTGGTGGGCATGTGGACATGAGACATGATGAGAGATGCCTACTTGTTGGAAGAAGGGATTGAGTTTTTCATACTCACCTCCCCAATCTGTTTGCATAGCGATAATTTTCCTATTGAATTTGCGTTCAACAAGATTCTGAAAATTTTTGAAGACTTGAAAAACCTCAGATTTTTTCTTAAGCAAATAGATCCATAAAAATTTACTATAGTCATCAATAAAGCTTACATAGTACTCAAACCGTCCAACAGAAGTGGGTGCCTTTCCCCACACATCGGAGAATACAAGCTCTAAGGGAACAGTTGATCTACTAGTGGATCTAATATAAGGAAGTTGATGACTTTTGGCTTGTTGACATGGATCACAAACAGACTCGACTCTAGACTCATTGGAGTAAGAAAGCTTAAATTTGCTAAGGATTTGTTGGACGACTTTAAAGGACGGATGACCCAACCGGTCATGCCACCTTGTAGCTGAAGGCTTGGTGGCGCTAAGGACCTGCTTATTTTGACTTGATGACGACACCATGGGGTAGAGACCATGAGAGCATATCCCTTTAAGAAGTACCTTCTTCGTTGTTTGGTTCTTCACATAAAAATGCCATGGGTGAAATTCAACAAAGACATCATTGTCTAAGGTTAGACGATGGATAGAAACAAGATTTTTTGTAGCACTAGGAACGTGAAGGACATTTTTAAGGTGGAGAGGTTTGGATGGGGAATCAACAAATGCATGACCAACATGACTAATTTCCATACCTGCTCCATTGGCCGTGTGGATCTTGTCATGGCCATTGTACTTCTCCTTCATGGTGAGCTTGTCAAGCTCACTGGTGATGTGGTTGGTGGCGCCGGTGTCGCAGTTCCAGTTGGTGTCGACGCCGTAGGAGACATAGGTGCCATTCGCCCCCATCTCCTCCTCTTCTTCATCATCAGATAAGCGGTGCCAGCAGTTCCATGCGGTGTGACCAGGCTTGTTGCAGATCTGACAAACAACACGGTCATCCTTACCCTTGCCGTTGCCACGACGGTTGTTGCCGTTGTTGCCGCCTCCTCCTTGCTGTTGGCGACCATGGCCACGACCGTAGCCGCGACCACCACCGCCACGGCCGCGGCCACGAGGTGCACCGCGACCACCGCGGCGTCCGCCGCGTCCACGTGTAGCACTGTTTGCAGAGGAGTGCGTGTTGCTGATGTCGACGCCGAGGGCCGCCATGTGGTTGTTATATGCCATCATCTGAGCGTACAGCTCGGCGACGGTGAGGTTGTTGTCGGGGTTGGCGCCGATCGCAGCGAAGAGTGGAGCGTAGAGGTCATCAAGCCCCGCGAGAAGATACTCCACCAGTTCATCTTCTTCGATCTTCCGGCCCGCTGCAGCGAGCTCGTCCGCCACCGCCTTCACCGCAGCAAAGTACTGCGCGGTGGTCTTGCCCTCTTTCTTGGTGTTGGCGAGCTTGACCCTGAGGTTGGCGGTGCGGGTGCGGGATTGAGCGGCGAACATCGACGTGATCGCCTTCCAGACGATAGCCGCCGTATTCATCCCGATGCAGGAGATCATGATCTCCCTGGAGAGCGATGCTAGCAGGTATGAGAGAACCAGCTGATCGTTCTGCACCCAGACGTCATACGCCGGGTTCTCCACCTCCTCGTCCTTGCTGTCCTTCTGGATGATCATTGTCTTCGCAGGCGCCTTGAGGGTCCCATCCAGGAATCCCATGACGCGTGCGCCGCGGACAGCCGGGAGAACCTGTGTCTCCCACATCAGGAAGTTCTCCCGGGTGAGCTTCTCGGCGGTGCCGGTGGTTGGAAGCTTCTCGGCCATTGGGCCGGAGGAGGAGGATGAGCCGCTCATGATTTTGCTAGATGTGTTTTTGGAAGATAGGCTCTGATACCATGTGATGGTTTAGGTTTTAACGATGCCTTGGCCTCGGCTCGTGTTCGTGTTAAATAGGAGGGACAAGCCCTGTCGATACAAAGGAGGTTACACCGAGATTGAAGAGACTTGCTCGGGAGGAGAGAGATCGACGTGATCCTTATCTTGGATCACGATCGTTACATAGAGAATATATTCAAAACTAATTCTATCTCCTATCTCTAGCTTATCTCTAATACTTGAACTCCTTGTACAACTATAAGTCCATATCACGTATGGCACAAGTATTCCTAACAATGCGTGCCCGTGTTCGCGTGGAGGTGACTTTCCCAGCGGATTTCTTCGTCCACTTCGAATCGGAGGACGACTGCGAGCGTGTGCTCCACCAGTCTCGCCATTTTCGCTGCTGCGGCACTTGGATTACGTTATGCCGTTAGAGCTAGCAGGCGCTTGGGCGGTGAGCAGGAGGAGCTGAAGTACTACTCGAAGGTGAGCATCGAGGGCCTTCCTGCAAGCGCCTGGGAACTAGAGATTGTGTCGGAGCTCGCGGCAGCGCTGAAGGGCAATCGTCTCGATTGAGCCTCGCAGGGACCAGTGGAGCATCACGTTCTACAGTATATGCTTGGCTCAAGGATCCTTGCGGCGTGTACAAGAAGTACAAGGTTGTAATCCCAGAGTCGCTGCTTTGGCCGATGGTGCCGTCTTCGGATTCCGACAAGCCATACTCACCACCGGCACCAGTGAAGCACACTGTGTGGCGCACACTAACGTATGAATGCATTGTGCACGTCGAGGAGGTGCTCAACAGGGACCATCTCCTCATTGGTGGTCTGCCGGTCCCTCCTATCGATGAAGACGAGGACACGACGAGGAAGCATGAGTTCCCTGTTTGGCTCGGTCGGATGGACTGCATGGGCCCTAACAATAAAACAGAGAGCGGTGGCCATTTGTTTAGGGGTCCTCGGAATGGTGGAATGGATGGTGGCTATGAAGATGACGTTGTAGTGTATGAATTCAGATATAGTTTCAGAACTGTCGTTTGGTTCAAACGTTGTAATGAATTCAATCAAAGTATTGTAATGAATTCAATGTTTTTGTTGCGAGTACTGTTCAAAACATTGTAGGTTGAAATATGAATTTGCAACATCGAACTTATTTTGGTTCATTTAATGTTGGAGAGAGTTTCAGCACATTTACTACTTCACATGGTTTAGCTAGTTTGCAACATCATTTCATATAGTTTGGACAGAACTTTAGCACAATTTGGACATAATTTGAGTTCAGTTCAGTAGACACTTGCTTTAACTAGATCGCAACATCATCACTGTTAAAACATCCGCTATTCAAAATAACTACTACATCACTTGCTTTAGTTCAGTGCAACATTCACTCTGGCTAGTGTTTTAAAGACAACAATGCATGTTAGCATTACATTCCCTAAGAAAAGGTGCACTCTAGTTATCATAATCAGAAAACGGTCCACACGGTTCATAAACTAAGGACAACATCTAGTTTTCTTCTGGTGCCACATACCTGCATAACAGTAGAAGCAGTTAGCTATTGACAATTTCAATGAAAGATTTGATAAAGCTTTTTAGTTGTCCTCAAGGAATGACTTACCTCGGATGTAGTTTACATAATTTTTCATTTCGTCTGTTATGACCTGCGGTATTGCAAGCGCCGCACAGGTGCCCCTTGAGTTGTTCATCGTATGCTAGTGGTATGCCATTTTTAGTCAAGGGTGGATTATTACCCTCAGCTGGAACTTTTTTTCTTAGACACGCCTTTGAATTTAACTTTTAATGGATATGCATCGAAGTAGCTTGTATGAATATTGTCGAGCCCCTTTTCCATATATAGTATGCGCTCCAGGCATTCCATGATCTCATCATAATAAGACCGTTGATCATGGCATGCCACATGGAAAATTTCTGCACCTTGTACATTCAAGTCGCAAAACTTTTTCCTCTCGGCTGCACGACCATCTATATCCGAACATATCTCTCTTGCTCCTCGCACAGGCAATCCGAATCTTGCATTCTTTAAAAAGCGTCGAAGGACACCATGAAAAACTGGCCAAGAAAACTTAGCCAGTTTAAAGACTACAGTACAGGAGATGCTTACGTTTAAACCGTCACGGAGCAGCGGAATTGAAAACTGAAACAGATGATATGTGGTATATGGATGCATGAAGATGAAGGGCGCTCATGGAAGCTCGAAGCAGCACGACTGGTCATTATTTCAAGACCCTGACTTCAGCTTGGATCGAAGAACGAATGCTCTGCGTCAAACCTTTCTTCTGTTCCAAACTGAGCGGCGCGTACGGATAAGCGACTGATAGCTAACAAAAGCTTCCAGTGCCCAGTTTGACCAAGTGTCCGCACGCGAGTCTGACTGGCCCGCCATGCATGAAATGATGAAACCACGATCCAAATTAACGGTTGGGCCTCCATGCAGAGCTATCGTGGGCTCGTGCCCTTGGCTGGACCTGGATGTCATGGGTGCCGTCGTATCAGATCATTTCTAGCAATCTGTCTGTACGCAAAAATGTCTAAGCTCATCTACCACGATATTTCATAAAACTATTTCAATGATTGTGTCTTTGATTGATCACATACCTCAACGAAGACACATAAGTTATTAGAGTAGGATGAGCGCATGACTCGAACAGGATAACTAGCTACAGAAACCAAACGCAAATAGGTTTCAAATAACACGATGCGGGTCCTGAGATTCTGGGGCCCGGAGCGAGACTAAATCTTGGCGCCCTTAACATATATACATCTTAATAATTAAATTATACGCCTAAAACAACGTAAGTTATTAATAACACTTAAATATATACGAAAGCAGTATACAATTTAGATATATTACCTTATAATTTTCTTCATGCATTTCTCGATGCAAAGTCGTTTACGATGAGGTCGATGTCATATAATAATTATTTAGATACACAATGTTGCAAACCATTTAAACTCTGTTAAGTCATTGTTGACCTCAAATAGTTTTTCAACAATTTCAATTTTAAAAAGTTTTTTTACCTGATGCGATATTCACATACACAATAAATAAGATATGATAAGCAATAACGATATTATGATAGCAATCAACTTATCTGACTTGCTCGTAAATCTCTATAGAAGACATTGTGCCATCTGACAAGGTGAATCTCATCATCTTTAATTCAGAAATACCATCACATACCTCAATGTTAGATGGAGTATTTAACTTCAAACGCCTTCTCGGATGTGTGGCGTAGTCTCCTGATCGGGGCTTGGAAATTGAAATGGACGAGACGAAAAGTCGACAAACTAATTACTAGAAATCAAAATTAGGAAAAAATTAGGAGAATATAAGAACCCTAAATCGTGATGTCATAAATTGTAACCGTGAGACCGGAATATCACTGCCTGATTTGTCGACTGATCGCCCTGGCACCTCGCGGCCTGGCCTGCGCGCATGCGTTCGTCGGTGGCGGCCGACTGTGATGGCTCTGCGCTGTTGAGTAGACGAGAAGAAACAGTACTCATTTTTTTTTAGAAAAGAAACAGTAATCGTTGGGAACGTGGACATGGAGACACAAATCCGTTGATCGGTTATTTTTTGCATACGTGCCGACACGTCCCTTTTCTTGCGTGTCCTACTCTTCCTTATACATGGCCTATTAGGCACTCTTTTCTCTATCGATAGACTGTCCTACATGATACGTATTAAATCAGGTAATAATACAACTAGTACTGATTAATCTGGAATGGGGTCCTGGATTCGTGGGCCCTGGGTGGCCGCACACCCTGCACACCCCAGGGCCGGCCTGACATAACAACATAGTTGCTACAAAGTCCTATAGTTTTGAATGGGCAACTAAAATTCCCACATAGCCAATATAGCACTTCCTAATTTAGAAAATAGGTGACTTGGATTTGTCTATATTCACATGGTATCTTAACATGTTTTAGTGTGTAGATACATTAATACGGTGAAAACCAGTCCCCTAGCTAGCCAGCCGGTGGAAACAAGTAGTATGCAGAAAGAGCTACCCCTCCCGCACCCTACCCCTCCCGCACCCGCGCGGCAGCGCCTCGTCGCGCTGGACGGCCACCCCCTCCCCGGCCGAGTCCTCCCTCCCGGGCTCTCTCCTCCCGCTTTCGCCACCCGGATCGTCGCCGGGCAAAGATCTGGTGGCATGGCGGCGGCGACCCTGTCCACGATCCGGCGGGAAGGCGTGTTGGAATTATGCCCTAGAGGCAATAATAAAGATGTTATTGTTATAATTCTTGTTCATGATAAATTTTATATTCCATGCTAGAATTGTATTAAGCGGAAACTTTGATACTTGTGTGGTTTATGAACAACACCGTGTCCCTAGTACGCCTCTATGGACTAGCTCATTGATTAATGATGGTTAAGGTTTCCTAACCATAGACATGAGTTGTCGATTAATAATGAGATCATGTCATTAGGAGAATGATATGATGGACATACCCAAATTAAGCAGAGCAATTAGATCGTGTCATCGTGTTCATCTTTGCGAAGCTTTTTCCTATGTCATATATTGTATTCCTTAGACAATGATATAATACAACTCCCTGGTATTGGAAGAAAGCTTTGAGGTCATCAAACTTCATCCTATGTGAGGGTAATCATAAAGGTGTCTCTCAGGTGATCGGAAAGTACTTGTTGGGTTGTATGTATCGAGATGGAATTTGTCCCTCCCAAGTCGGAGAGATATACTTCGGGCCCACTCGGTAATCGATATCAACACCGCTTGCAAGCACGTGGTTAAGGAGTTAATCACAAAGTGATATCGGATTACGGAACGAGTAAAGTACTTGCTATGAACGAGATTGAACTAGGTATGCCGATACCAACGATCGAATCTCGGGCAAGTAAAATATCGCGAGACGAAGGGAATACATATATGGGATTAATTGAATCCTGGCATCGTGGTTCATCCGATATGATCATCGATGAATATGTGGGAGTCAATATGGGTTTCCAGACCCCGCTGTTGATTATTCATAGAAGATCATGTCTGCATATTCTCGAACCCGTAGGGTCACACACTTAACGTGTTTTGACGCTAGGATAGAATGGATAATTGGTTAATGAGTTTTTGTTCAGAGTCTCGGATGAGATCCAGGACATCACGAGAGGTTCCGGAATGGTCCGGAGAATAAAATTCATATAAGGGAAAGCAGTTTTTGGATTTCGAAATCGTTTCGGAGTATTCGGTATTGTATCGGAAGGTTCTAGAAGGTTCCGGAGTGGGACCACTGTGGGCCCACTTGTCGGGGTCCTACATGGGCCTAAGGAGAAGTGCCCTGGCCGCATTGGGCTAGGGGCACAAGGCCCCAAAGTCCTAGCCGGCCAGCCTAGGGGAAACCCTAGGGGAGATCTTCTAGAAGGAGGGGGAAACTTGCCCCCCACTCCAACCCTTGGGGCCGCCGCCCTAGGCCTTGGAGGAGGGGCCAAGGGGTCCGGCCAGCCCCCTATATAAGGTGGGCAGGGGCGCACCCCTCCTCCCAACTCCTCCAACCCTAGCCGTCCTACTGCTGCCCTCCACCTCTCTCTCTCTCTCCCGACTGCGTGTAGGCGAAGGCCTGCTACAGAAATTCTCCACCATAAGCACCACGCCGTCGTGTTGTAGATCCAATCTATTTCTCCACCCCACTTGCTGGACCAAGTAAGGAGACGACGTCGCGGCACCGTATGTGTGCATCTCTCGAAGGCGCCGTCACTTGCGGTGTTGGATCGGATCGGATCGCGAGGAGGAGAAGGCTAGTTCGACTACATCACCCACGTTCTGTTGAACGTTTCCGCTGTGCGATTTCTTCAAGGGTATGAAGATATCATCTATCTATCTCGTTGATTGCATCTCCTAGATTAGATCTTGGCTTTCTCATTCGCATCCGTAGAATTTTTTTGATTTACTATGTTGCGAAACCCTTCAGTGGTATCAGATCTAGATCTATGCGTAGATGTGTTTCATGAGTAGAACGCAACATGCTTGTTGCGGGCGTTGATGTTTTCTGTTGCAAGCCTCTTGTTGTGTATTTCTTATGGCGCGGCATAGTGAGATCGAAGCGGTCTAGGCCAACTTTACGCGACCTCGTTCGCGATACCGGATCCGCACTTGACGTGTGGCTTGTTCCACACATGCGGCTGGTGGATGCCAGTTTCTCTCACTATAGTAGTCATGGGATTTACACCGGATGTTAGCAACCATAATATCACCTTTGTGACTTTCCGTAGGTAAGAATCGTTCTTAGCTTGTTACTCCCATAAGCCACGTAAACATGCAACTACAAAGTAGAGGCGTCTAACTTGTTTTTGCAGGGAGTGTTTTGTGATATGGTATGTCCCAAGACATGATGTGTATGATGTATACAATGATCATGTTTTGTAATATTTCACGACTTGCATGCCGATGAGTTCACAACCGGCAGGAGCCATATGGTTGTCTTTATAACTGTGTATGACCTGTGTGTCAACTTCTTATACGCCATGTAATAGCTTTGCTTTATCGCTAAGTAGTTAGCAATAGTTGTAGTTGCTATTCGTGGTGGATGCAATCATGGTGGAGTGATGGAGATCATGCTGGCGCGCACAAGATGGAGATCATTGCGTGGAGATTGGCTATACCATGTCACATAAAATTATATGCATGTGATGTTTATCCTTTTATGTATCTTATTATGCTTAGATCGCGATGGTAGCATTATAAGATGATTCCTCACTTAAAGATCAAGATAAAATTGTGTTCTCCCCATGTATGCACCGTTGCGAAAGTTCGTCGTGTTCAAGCACCTCGTGATGATCGGGTGCTATAAACTCTACGTTCACATACAACGGGTGCAAGCCAATTTTGCACATGCGGAAATACTTGGGTTTGACTTGACGAGCCTAGCATGTACAGACATGGCCTCGGAACACACGAACCGAAAGGTTAAACATGAGTCATATGAATGATATGATCGACACTTTGTTGTCCACCATTGAAACCACATCTCTTCTCGTGAAGATCGGATTAGGTGTGGTGAATTTGGATCATCTTCACTAAAAAACTTGAGGGATGTTGAATTTAGTGGGAGTTCATCTAGTAATTTGATTAAGTTGAACTAGTTATCATGAACATAGTCTAAATTATACTTGCAAATTTTGTAGATCAAATGGCTAATCCAACTTCAACTTCAACGTTTTTGCTGAGAAAGAAAAGCTTAAGAACAATGGGTCTAACTTCACCAACTGGTTCCGCAATCTGAGAATCATTCTCGCTGGCGAACAAAAGAACTATGTACTAGAGAAAGCGCTAGGTGATGCCCTTGCTATTGATGCGCCGGCTGATGAAAAAAGTTGTTTATCAGTCGCGCAAAGATGATTATGGAGTGATTAAGAGTACCATGTTGTTTGCTATGGAACCAGACCTTCAAAATTGTTTTGAGGAGTTCGCCGGGCCCTTTGAGATTCTTGAGGAACTGAAAACCATGTTTCAGACTCAGGACCGTTCTGAGAGATATGAGATCTCTGAGAAGTTCTTTAACTGCAAGATGGAGAAAGGGAGTTCCGTTAGTGAGCACGCCATTAAGATGTCGGGCTACACTCAACGTCTTGAGCAACTGGACTGCAAGATTCCAGAAGAGCTCAAGATTGACAGAGTTCTGCAATCACTCCCTCCTAGCTACAAAGGTTTTGTAGTTACTCATAATCAGATTGGTTCCACTGATATGATCATTAAGCTCTTCGCTAAGCTGAAAGCTGCGGAGGTGGATATCAAGAAAGATAATCATGTGTTGATGGTCAACAAGGCCCCTATCTTTAAGAAAGGTAAGGGTGCAAGGAAATCCTTCAAGAAAGGCAGCGGCAAGCGCGTTGCCCTTGCTAAGAAGAAGCTCAAGTCTGGACCTAAGCCGGACACTGAGTGCTTCTATTGCAAGGACAAGGGTCACTGGAAGCGCAACTATCTCAAGTACTTAGCGGACAAGAAGGCTGGCACCATTAAAGGTATATTTGATATACATGTTATTGATGTTTACCTTACTAGCGCTCGTTGTAGTGCCTGGGTATATGATACTGGTTCAGTTGCTAATATTTGTAACTCGAAACAGGAGCTACAGAATAGACGGCGGCTAGCAAGGGATGAGGTGACGACGCGCGTTGGCGATGGATCAAAAGTTGATGTGATGGCCGTCGGCACGCTCTCCTTAGTTTTACCTTCGGGATTAGTTTTAAACCTTAATAAATGTTATTATGTGCCTGCATTGAGCATGAACATCATATCTGGATCATGTTTATTACAAGACGGTTATTCATTTAAATCGGAGAATAATGGTTGTTCTATTTATATGAATAACATCTTTTATGGTCATGCACATGTTCTGAATGGTTTATTTCTTCTGAATCTTGAAAGCGATGAAACGCACATCCATAACATTGAGGCTAAGAGATGCAAAGTAGATAGTGATAATCCAACTTATTTGTGGCACTGTCGTCTAGGTCATATTGGTGTAAAACGCATGAAGAAACTCCATTCTGATGGACTTTTGGAGTCTCTTGATTTTGAATCATTTGACACGTGCGAGGCGTGCCTCATGGGCAAGATGATCAAAACCCCGTTCTTCGGAATAATGGAGCGAGCAACGGACTTAATGGAAATCATACATACCGATGTATGCGGACCAATGAGTGTTTCGACGCGCGGTGGATATCGCTATTTTCTCACTTTTACTGATGACTTAAGTAGATATGGGTATATCTATTTAATGAAACATAAATCTGAAATGTTTGAAAAGTTCAAAGAATTTCAGAACGAAGTGGAAAACCATCGTAACAGGAAAATTAAATTTCTATGATCCGATCGTGGAGGTGAATATTTGAGTTGTGATTTTCTCACGCATCTCAAAGCAAGCGGAATCGTTTAGCAACTCACGCCACCCGGAACACCACAACACAATGGTGTGTCTGAACGCCGGAATCGAACTCTATTAGATATGGTGCGATCAATGATATCTCTTACAGATTTGCCATTATCATTTTGGGGTTATGCATTAGAAACCGCTGCATTCACTTTAAATAGGGCACCATCTAAATCCGTTGAGACGACACCGTATGAACTGTGGTTTGGTGCTAAACCTAAGTTGTCGTTTCTTAAAGTTTGGGGATGCGAAGCTTACGTCAAGAAGTTTATGACGGACAAGCTCGAACCCAAAGCGGAGAAATGTGTCTTCATAGGATACCCTAAGGAGACGATTGGGTATACCTTCTACCACAGATCCGAAGGCAAAGTGTTTCTTGCAAAGAACATATCCTTTCTTGAGAAGGAGTTTCTCTCGAAAGAAGTGAGTGGGAGGAAGGTAGAGCCAGACGAGGTTATTGAACCTTCTCTCGAGTTGGAGAGTAGCGCAGCACCTGAAATTGTTCCAGTGACGTCTGCACCAACAAGAGAGGAAGCTAATGACGAGGATCATGAAATTTCGAACGATGCTACTACTAAAATTCGCAGGTCGAAAAGGTCACGTGCCACTCCTGAATGGTACGGCAACCCTGTCTTACCTGTCTTGTTGTTAGACAACAGTGAACCTGCTGTAGGGGTTCGTAGCATGGAAAACAAAAAATTTCTATCGCATACAAACAAACAAGCCAAGATCTATCTACTAGATTGTAGCAACGAGTCGATGGAATAGCTCACCCTCGAAGATTCCAAAGTGTTTAACGAGAGCGGCTTCTCGTGGGTGATGTAGTCGTACTCTTGCCGATCTCAAGATCGTGTAGACGATCCTTCCGGTGCTGCGTTCCAAGGCGCTCCATGATCGGTCACACGTTCGGTACTGATGAAGACCTTCCTCTCCCTTGTTCCAAAGAAAATGAGGTCGTAGCACTCTCCTCGATTCCCGAAGACGACGTGGTACCCAAGTAGAGGAGATCTCTGTGGCTTCGCCTTAAGCGAGGCAGTATGGTGGACTATGAGAGGCCTCGGTGATCTAGGGTTTAGACACACCAAGGAGAGAGGTCTAGGGCGGCTAGGTCTTGGGGAAAGCCCCAAGTCGGCTAGGGTTTGCCCTAGGGGCGGCGGATCTGAGGGAGGCAGCTAGGGCTAGGGTTTTGGGTGGTGGAGGTGTAGGTCTAGAGGGGCAGCCCTGCCCCTCCTTTTATATGTGGAGGGCGTCGGCCAAGGGGGAGGGAGTCCTCCCCCAACTCGGCCTCCAAGGCCAGCGGTGGAGGGAGAGGAACTCCTCCCCAAGTAGGTTTCCTACTCTCCCTCCACCAAGCAAACTTGCCGTTTGACTTTTCAAATTGGCGTTTGACTTTTCAAACTAGGATTTGATTTATCCCTTTATTTTGCTCAGCAATGACACCTAGTACATGATGCAACCATTCCAACTTGTTATGACACATTCATGTACCCTTCCCCTCCGGAGTGTCGGACCTTCCGGAACCTTCTAGAACATTCCCGATGAAAACACCAGAACCATTCTCCAACCCCGAAACAGGACTTTCTTTATATGAATCTTATTCTCCGGACCATTCCGGATCTCCTCGTGATATCCCGGATCCCATCCGAGACTCCGAACAACATTCGGTCTCTTACTCATCATTCCATAACTACTCAACAACATCGAATCCTTAAGTGTGTCTCCCTACGGTTTGTGAATTATGCGGACATGACCGAGACACTTCTCCAATCAATAACCAATAGAGGAATCTGGAAATTCATATGGTTCCCACATATTTCTACGATTACTTTGCGATCGAATGAACCACTTACATACGATACCAATTTCCCTTTGTCTCACGATAGTTTACTTATCCGATGTTTTGATCAACGGTATCTCTGCATACCTAGTTCAACCTCGTTACTGATAAGTACTCTTTTCTTGTTCCCGTGATATGTGATCCCTTGTGAGCCAGTCACATGCTTGCAAGCCAATTGGATGACATTCCACCGAGAGGGCCCAGAGTATATCTATCTGTCATATGGATGGACAAATCCCACTCTTGATCCATGTGTCTCAACCCATACTTTCCGAACACTCAATGCCACCTTTATAACCACCCAGTTACGGTGTGGTGTTTGATGTCATCAAAGCATCCTTCCGGTGATGGTGATAAGCATGATATCATGGTCGAAGGAATTAGGTTACTGTGTATCAGAAAGCATATAGCAATTGAACTATTAAAATGACTTGATCTTTATGCTACGCTTATCTATAGGAGTATGTCCATCATATCATTCTCCTAACGATATGATCTTGTTGTTAATAACATCTCAATGTTCATGATAGGGAAACCACAATCATTTATTAACCAACAAGCTAGTATTATAAAGAGGCTTTACTAGGGACTCTAATCTAATTTACAAATCACACAAGTATTAATGTTTCCTTGTTAATACTGTTATAGCATGAATGTAAAAATTTATCATAAACACAAAGATATAATAATAACTACATTTATTATTGCCTCTAGGGCATATCTCCAACAGTCTCCCACTTGCACTAGAGTCAACTAATCTAGATTACATGGTAATATACCGAACACCCATGGCAGTTTGGTGTTGGTCATGTTTTTCCCTCGGGAGAGGTTTAGTCAACGGATCTGCCACATTCAGATCTGTGTGTACTTTGCAAATCTTTATGTCAACATATTGGACATGTTCTCGAATAGCGTGAAAATGTAGCTTGATGTGCTTCAGCTTCTTGTGTGACCTTGGTTCTTGCGCATTGGCTATGGCGCCCATGTTATCATAGTAGATAGACATTGGGTCCAGCGCACTTGGAACCACACCGAGCTCTGTAATGAACTCCTTCATCCATATCGCTTCTTGTGAAGCCTCCGAAGTAGCTATGTATTCCGATTCAGTTGAAGATCTCGCCACAACGCTTTGTTTTGCACTCCTCCAGCTAACTGGTGCACCATTCAAAGTAAATACATATCCAGATTGAGATTTAGAATCATCCAGATCGATGTTCCAACTAGCATCGGTGTAACCATTAACAACGAGCTGTACATCACCTCCATAAGAAAGAACCATATCCTTAGTTCTTCTCAAGTACTTAAGGATGTTTTTGATCGCTGTCCAATGATCCACTCCTGGATCACTTTGATATCTGCTAGTCAAACTAACAACATATGCAATGTCGGGTCTAGTACATAGCATGGCATACATTAGAGATCCTATGGCTGAGGCATAGGGAGTCTTACTCATCCTTTCTCTATCTTCTGCCGTTGCTGGACTTTGAGTTTTACTCAAGGTCGATTAGCAACATGGGCAAGAACCCTTTCTTGCTATCTTCCATTCCAAACCTCTTTAGAACTTTGTCCAAATATGTACTTTGTGACAATGATATTAGGCGTCTCGATCTATCTCTATAAATCTTTATTCCTAATATGTAAGCTGCTTCGCCAAGATCTTTCATTGAAAAAATATTATTCAAATATTCCTTGACACTATTAAGAAGGTCTACATAATTCCCAATCAACAATATGTCATCTACATATAGTATTAAGAATGCTACAAAGCTGCCACTCACTTTCTTGTAAATACAAGCTTCTCCATAAGTTTGTATAAAACCAAAACTTTTGATCACTTTATCAAAACGTTGATTCCAACTTCGGGATGCTTGCTTCAATCCATATATGGACCGTTGAAGTTTGCATACCTTGTTAGCATCTTTAGGATCGACAAAACCTTTGGGTTGCATCATATACAACTCTTCATCAATGTCTCCATTGAGGAATGCTGTTTTGACATCCATCTGCCATATCTCATAATCATAATATGTAGCGATTTCTAACAAAATCCTCACAGACTTTAGCTTCGCTACTGGTGAGAAAGTCTCATCGAAGTCAACTCCTTGAATTTGTCGAAACCCTTTTGCGACAAGTCGAGCTTTATAGACAGTAACATTACCATTAGCATCTGTTTTCTTCTTGAAAATCCATTTGTTCTCGACGGCCTTCCGGCCATCCGGTAAGTCCACCAAAGTCCATACTTGGTTTTCGTATATGTATCCAATCTCGGATTTTATGGCTTCTTGCCATTTATTGGAATCTGGGCTCATCATCGCTTCCTCATATGTCGCAGGGTCATCGGTGTTGTCCACCAACATGACACTCATAACGGGATCATACCAATCAGGAGTGGTACGAGTTCTCGTTGACCTGCGAGGTTCTGTAGCAACTACAACCGAAGTTTCATGATCATCATCATTAGTTCCTCTCTTATTGGTGCAGGCACCACAGGAACTTCTTCCGGTGCTGTGCTACTCGCAATTTCGAGAGAAGGTTCAACAACCTCGTCGAGTTCTACTTTCCTTCTAATCACTTCTTTCGAGAGAAATTCCTTCTCTAGAAAAGATCCATTCTTGGCAACGAAGATTTTGCCTTCGGATCTATGATAGAAGGTATACCCAATAGTTTCCTTTGGGTATCCTATGAAGACGCATTTTTCTGCTTTGGGTTCAAGCTTGTCTGGCTGTAACTTCTTTACATAGGCTTCACAACCCCAAACTTTAACGAACGACAATTTAGGTTTCTTCCCAAACCATAATTCATACAGTGTCAACAGATTTAGATGATGCCCTATTTAAAGTGAATGCGGTTGTTTCTAATGCATAACCCAAAATGATAGCGGTAAATCTGTAAGTGACATCATAGAATGAACCATATCTAAGAGAGTTCGATTACGACGTTCGGACACACCATTACGCTGTGGTGTTCCCGGCGGTGTCAATTGTGAAAGTATTCCGCATTTCTTCAAATGCTCGCCAAACTCGTAACTTAGATATTCACCTCCACGATCAGAACGTAGAAATTTAATCTTCTTGTTACGTTGATTCCCCACCTCACTTTGAAATTCCTTAAACTTCTCGAAAGTTTCGGACTTATGTTTCATGAAATAGATATACCCATATCTACTCAAGTCATCCGTGAAGGCAAGAACATAACGATAACCACCGCGTGATGCTACACTCATTGGACCACACATCGGTATGTATGATTTCCAATAAGTCCGTAGCTCTCTCCATCATACCAGAAAATGGAGTCTTAGTCATTTTACCCATCAGACATGCTTCACATCTTTCAAGTGATTCGAAATCAAGTGATTCAAGAAGTCCATCGGAATGGAGTTTCTTCATACGCTTCACTCCAATGTGACCAAGACGACAGTGCCACATATAGGTCGAGTTATCGCTCAATTTCAAACGTTTAGCTTCAATGTTATTAATATGTGTATTTCCACTATCGAGATTCAATAAGAATAGACCATCTATCAAAGGCGCATGTGCATAAAACATATTACTCATATAAATCGAATAACCATTATTCTCGGACTTAAACAAGTAACCGTCTCGCAATAACAAGATCCCGATATAATGTTCATGCTTAACGCAGGCACCAAATAACAATTATTTAAGTATAAAACTAATCCCGATGGTAGATGAAGAGGTAGCGTGCCGACCGCGATCACATCAACCTTTGATCCATTTCCTACGCGCATCGTCACCTCGTTCTTCGCTAGCTTCGCTTATTCTGCTTTTTGTTTGAGTTACAAATATGAGCAACCGAACCAGTATCAAATACCCAGGCACTACTACGAGTACTAGTGAGATACACATCAATAACATGTATATCGGATATACCTTTCTTCTTGATGTTGCCGTTCTTCAAATCCGCCAAGTACTTTGGGCAATTCCGCTTCCAGTGACCTTATCCCTTGCAGTAAAAGCACTCAGTATCAAGCTTAGGTTCAGCCTTGGTCTTCTTCGTCGGTGCGATAACTTTCTTACCACCCTTCTTGAAGTGTCCCTTTTGCTTAGACTTGCCTTTCTTGAATTTGGTGGTCTTATTGACCATCAACACTTGGTTCTCTTTCTTGATCTCCACTTCTGCAAATTTTAACATGGAGAAGAGTTCTGGTAACTGCTTGTTCATGCTTTTCATATTGTAGTTCATCACAAAGTTCTTGTAACTTGGTGGTAGTGATTGGAGGACACGGTAAATCCCCAAAGCATTAGGAATCACTATGCCCAAGCTTTGGAGTTTGTTTGCGTGCCCAGACATCTTAAGCACATGCTCACTGACGGAGCTGCCCTCTTCTATCTTGCAGTTAAAGAACTTTTCAGAAGCCTCATAGCTCTCAACTGCCGCGTGAGTCTCAAATATCAATTTGAGTTCACGGACAATATCATGTGGGTCTGAATTCTCAAACCTTTTCTGAAGCTCCGATTCCAAACCATACAAGATAGCACATCGACTGAGTAATCGAGTCTTCCGAGCGAGGTAAACATTCTTTACTTCATCGGTAGCATCACCGCAAAGCGGTCACCCAATGTGCATCCAAAGACATAGGTCAAATTACCAGCATTGAGGACAATCCTCAAATTGCGGAACCAATCCGCGAAGTTGATTCCATTGTTTTTCAACTTTTCTTTCTCTAGGAACGCATTAAAATTGATGGTAGGGGCCGCCATTGATCTACAACATATTTGCAATAGTTTAGGCTAAGTTTATGACAAATTGAGTTGTAATTAATAGTTAAATTAATCTAGGTGAACTCCCACTCAAAACAATATCCCTCACATTGTTTTAGTGACCACACGAACCAAATCCACCACATCAACACCGATCATCACGAGAGCTGATGTAGTTTCAATGGCGAACAATCGACATGTTAATCATATCTACTATATGATTCATGCTTTACCTTTCGGTAATCTGTGTTCCGAGACCATGTTTGTACATGCTAGGCTCGTCAAGATCAAACCTTAGCTTCCGCATGAGCAAATCTGTCTTGCTCACATGGTATACACTTGCAGAATCTAACACACCCAATCATCACGTGGTGCTTCGAAACAACAAGCTTTAGCAACGGTGCTTACTAAGGATGAACACTTTAGAACTTGAAATTCATGTGCATGAGGGATCATCTTATAATGCTACCGTCGTTAAATAAGAAATACAAGATGCATAAAGGATTAACATCACATGCAATTCATAATATGTGATATGATATGGCCTTTCTTCTTTGTGCTTCCGATCTCCATCTTCAAGCACGAACATGATCTCCATCATCACCGGCATTGCATCAAGGTCAATGACGCTGCTCCATGATTGTCTTCCACCAGCTTCAACTATTACAACTACTTTGAATAGACACACGGGTCTTAACAGAAATTAAAGACAACCATATGACTCCTGCCGGTTGCCAACTTACAATAAGGAACATTGCATACATCAAATATAATCACAATCATGGCCATATCACATCACAACACACCCCTGCAAAACAAAGTTAGACGCCTATAATTTCTTTGCATATTTTACGTGGTTTGGGGCTTTCAATAAGTGTCGATCTAACTTACGAACAAGAACCACAACATTGATGTTTGAACTATCAAGTGCCTGTTGTAAATTGGATCTATACTATGATGGGAGAGACAGACACCCGCAAAGCCACTTATGCAATACAAGTTGCATGTTGAGCGTGGAGCAAGTCTCATGAACGATGTCATGTAAGGTTAGCCTGGGCCGCTTCATCCCATCATACCGCAAGATGCAATGTACACAAGAAGCAATTGATAATAAAAGCACCACCGCCCACAATGACCATTGTGTTCTACTCGTGCAACAGATCTACATATAGACCTGGCTCTGATACCACTGTAGGGGTTCGTAGCATGGAAAACAAAAAATTTCTACCGCATACAAACAAACAAGCCAAGATCTATCTACTAGATTGTAGCAACGAGTCGATGGAATAACTCACCCTCGAAGATTCCAAAGTGTAAAACGAGAGCGGATTCGCGTGGGTGATGTAGTCGTACTCTTGCCGATCTCAAGATCGTGTAGACGATCCTTCCGGCGCTGCGTTCCGGCAGCGCTCCCGCAGTCGGTGACACGTTCGGTACTCGATGAAGACCTTCCTCTCCCTTGTTCCAGCAGACAACGGAGGTTGTAGCACTCTCCTCGCGATTCCGGCAGCAAGACGGCGTGGTACCGGAAGTAGAGGGGAGATCTCGCAGGGCTTCGCCTTAAGCCGGAGCGAGTATGGTGGACTATGAGAGAGGCCTCGGTGATCTAGGGTTTAGACACACCAAGGATAGAGGGCTAGGCCGGCGGCTAGGGCTTTGGGAAAGCCCCAAGTCGGCGGCTAGGGTTTTCCCTAGGGCGGCGGTGGCTGTAGGAGGGCCGGCGGCTAGGGCTAGGGTTTTGGGTGGTGGAGGTGTAGGTCTAGAGGGGCAGCCCTGCCCCTTCTTTCATAGGTGGAGGGCGTCGGCCAAGGGGTAGGGAGTCCTCCCCCAACTCGGCCTCCAAGGCCGGTGGTGGAGGGAGAGGAACTCCTCCCCAAGTAGGTTTCCTACTCTCCCTCCACCAAGCAAACTTGTTGTTTGACTTTTCAAATTGGCGTTTGACTTTTCAAACTAGGATTTGATTTATCCCTTTATTTTGCTCAGCGATGACACCTAGTACATGATGCAACCATTCCAACTTGTTATGACACATTCATGTACCCTTCCCCTCCAGAGTGCCGGACCTTTCGGAACCTTCTAGAACATTCCCGATGAAAACACCGGAACCATTCTCCAACCCCGAAACAGGACTTTCTTTATATGAATCTTATTCTCCGGACCATTACGGATCTCCTCGTGATATCTCGGATCCCATCCGAGACTCCGAACAACATTCGGTCTCTTACTCATCATTCCATAACTACTCAACAACATCGAATCCTTAAGTGTGTCTCCCTACGGTTCGTGAATTATGCGGACATGACCGAGACACTTCTCCGATCAATAACCAATAGAGGAATCTGGAAATTCATATGGTTCCCACATATTTCTACGATTACTTTGCGATCGAATGAACCACTTACATACGATACCAATTTCCCTTTGTCTCACGATAGTTTACTTATCCGAGGTTTTGATCAACGGTATCTCTGCATACCTAGTTCAACCTCGCATCGATAAGTACTCTTTTCTCGTTCCGTGATATGTGATTCCTTGTGAGCGTCACATGCTTGCAAGCCAATTGGATGACATTCCATCGAGGGCCCGGAGTATATATATCGTCATATGGATGGACAAATCCCACTCTTGATCCATGTGTCTCAACCCATACTTTCCGAACACTCAATGCCACCTTTATAACCACCGACACGGTGTGTGGTGTTTGATGTCATCAAAGCATCCTTCCGGTGATGGTGATAAGCATGATCTCATGGTCGAAGGAATTAGGTTACTATGTATCAGAAAGCATATAGCAATTGAACTATTAAAATGACTTGATCTTTATGCTACGCTTATCTATAGGAGTATGTCCATCATATCATTCTCCTAACGATATGATCTTGTTGTTAATAACATCTCAATGTTCATGATAGGGAAACCACAATCATTTATTAACCAACAAGCTAGTATTATAAAGAAGCTTTACTAGGGACTCTAATCTAGTTTACAAATCACACAAGTATTAATGTTTCCTTGTTAATACTGTTATAGCATGAATGTAAACATTTATCATAAACACAAAGATATAATAATAACTACATTTATTATTGCCTCTAGGGCATATCTCCAACACCTGCGAACTATGAGGAAGCAATGATGAGCCCAGACTCTGAGAAATGGCTAGAGGCCATGAAATACGAATTGGGATCCATGAGCGAAAACCAAGTATGGACTTTGGTGGACCCTCCTAGCGACCGTAAGGTCATTGAGTGCAAATGGATTTTCAAGAAGAAAACGGACGCGGATAGTAATGTTACTGTCTATAAAGCTCGGCTTGTTGCAAAAGGGTCTCGACAAGTTCAAGGTGTTGACTACGATGAGACTTTCTCTCTCGTAGCGATGTTTAAGTCCATTCGGATTTTATTAGCAATTGCTGCATTTCATGATTATGAAATATGGAAGATGGATGTCAAGACTGCGTTCCTCAATGGCAACATTGATGAAGAGTTGTATATGATGCAGCCCGAAGGTTTTATCGATCCTAAGGATGCTAATAAGGTGTGCAAACTTCAGCGTTCCATTTATGGACTGAAGCAAGCATCTCGGAGTTGGAACCTTCGTTTTGATCAAGTGATAAAGAGCTTTGGATTTGTTCCAAATTGCTACGAAGCTTATATCTACAAGAAAGTGAGTGGGAGCTCGGTGACATTTTTAGTACTATATGTGGATGACATATTGATTATTGGAAATGACATCGGTATGCTTAATGATGTGAAGAGTTATTTGAATAAATGTTTTTCAATGAAATACCTAGGAGAAGCTTCTTACATATTAGGCATCAAAATCTATAGAGATAGACAAAGACGCCTAATAGCTTTAAGCCAAAGTACATATCTAGACAAAGTTCTGAAAAGGTTCAGAATGGATAAAGCAAAGAAAGGTTCATTTCCCATGCTGTCAGGTAAGATATTGAGCAAGGCTCAGTGTCTAGCTATGGTAAACGATAGAGATACTATGAGCAAAGTGCCATATGCCTCAGCCATAGGTTCTATCATGTATGCCATGCTATGTACTAGACCGGATGTGTCCAATGATCTTAGTTTGACGAGCAGATACCAAAGTAATCCAGGAGTGGAACACTGGACAGCCGTAAAGAACATCCTAAAGTATTTAAATAGGACTAAAGAAATGTTCTTGGTCTATGGAGGTGATGAGCAGCTCGTCGTAAAAGGTTACGTCGACGCTAGTTTCGACACCGACCCGGATGATTCTAAATCTCAGACAGGATACATTTATATTTTGAATGGAGGAGCTGTGAGCTGGAGAAGATGCAAGCAAAGCGTGATCGCGGGATCTACAACAGAAGTGGAATCCATGGCTGCTTCAGAAGCGTCAAGTGAAGGAGTTTGGATCAGGAACTTCATCATTGAGCTTGGTGTGGTTCCAAGTGCCTTGGACCCACTGGAGATATTGTGCGACAACACTGGCGCCATAGCACTGGCTAAGGAACCAAGATATCATCCAATGACCAAGCACATCAACCGCCGTTTTCATATAATTCGAGATTATATAGCAGATGGAGATCTGAAGATCAGCAAAGTACATACGGATCTGAATGTCGCAGATCCATTGACTAAACCTCTTCCACGAGCAAAACATGATCAACACCTTAATGCCATGGGTGTTAGATTTTTGCCAGATGTAAACTAGATTATTGACTCTAGTGCAAGTGGGAGACTGTTGGAATTATGCCCTAGAGGCAATAATAAAGATGTTATTATTATAATTCTTGTTCATGATAAAGTTTATATTCCATGCTAGAATTGTATTAAGCGGAAACTTTGATACTTGTGTGGTTTATGAACAACACTGTGTCCCTAGTACGCCTCTATGGACTAGATCATTGATTAATGATGGTTAAGGTTTCCTAACCATAGACATGAGTTGTCGATTAATAATGGGATCATGTCATTAGGAGAATGATATGATGGACAGACCCAAATTAAGCAGAGCAATTAGATCGTGTCATCGTGTTCATATTTGCGAAGCTTTTTCCTATGTCATATATTGTATTCCTTAGACCATGAGATAATACAACTCCCTGGTATCGGAAGAAAGCTTTGAGGTCATCAAACGTCATCCTATGTGAGGGTGATCATAAAGGTGTCTCTCAGGTGATCGGAAAGTACTTGTTGGGTTGTATGTATCGAGATGGAATTTGTCCCTCCCAAGTCGGAGAGATATACTTCGGGCCCACTCGGTAATCGATATCAACACCGCTTGCAAGCACGTGGTTAAGGAGTTAATCACAAAGTGATATCGGATTACGGAACGAGTAAAGTACTTGCTATGAACGAGATTGAACTAGGTATGCCGATACCAACGATCGAATCTCGGGCAAGTAAAATATCGCGAGACGAAGGGAATACATATATGGGATTAATTGAATCGGGGCATCGTGGTTCATCCGATATGATCATTGATGAATATGTGGGAGTCAATATGGGTTTCCATGTCTGCATATTCTCGAACCCGTAGGGTCACACACTTAACATGCTTTGACGCTAGGATAGAATGGATAATTGGTTAATGAGTTTTTGTTTGGAATCTCAGATGAGATCCAGGACATCACGAGAGGTTCCGGAATGGTCCGAAGAATAAGATTCATATAAGGGAAAGCAGTTTTTGTATTTCGAATCGTTTTGGAGTATTCGGTATTGTACCGGAAGGTTCTAAAAGGTTTCGGAGTGGGACCAACATGGGCCCACTTGTCGGGGGCCTGCATGGGCCTAAGGGGAAGTGCCCTGGCCACATTGGTCCAGGGGCACAAGGCCCCAAAGGCCCAGCCGGCCAGCCTAGGGGAAACCCTAGGGGAGATCTTCTAGAAGGAGGGGGGAAACTTGTCCCCCACTCCAATCCTTGGGGCCGCCGCCCTAGGGCTTGGAGGAGGGGCCAAGGGGGCCGGCCAGCCCCCTATATAAGGTGGTAAGGGGCGCACCCCTCCCCCAACTCCTCCAACCCTAGCCATCCTACTACTGCCCTCCACCTCTCTCTCTCTCCCGACTGCGTGTAGGCGAAGCCCTGCTGCAGAAATTCTCCACCATAAGCACCATGCCGTCGTGTTGTAGATCCAATCTATTTCTCCATCCCACTTGCTGGACCAAGGAAGGAGGAGACGTCGCGGCACCGTACGTGTGCATCTCTCGGAGGCGTCGTCACTTGCGGCGTTAGATCGGATCGGATCGCGAGGAGGAGAATGCTAATTCGACTACATCACCCACGTTCTGTTGAACGTTTCCACTGTGCCATTTCTTCAAGGGTATGAAGATCTCATCTATCTATCTCGTTGATTGCATCTCCTAGATTAGATCTTGGCTTTCTCGTTCGCATACGTAGAATCTTTTTGATTTACTATGTTGCGAAACCCTTCAAGGCAGCGACGTCCACCCCTGCTGGTTCGGCATTGGTGTTACGGCGGGCGGCGAGCGGTGATCCTTGGCCCAGATGGCGGCAGGCGGCGGTGGGGATTCGGGCCTAGCCGCGATCTATCCCGTACGTTGCCCTTGACGCCGACGCCCAGGCTACCCGGGCCTTGTTCACGACACTAGGGCGCTTGGGGAATATGCCCCCGGCATGGTGGTGGTGACCTCCTTTTCCGTTGGAGTGGTCGGCCAGGTGGTCTTGCCGTCTTGCGGCGGATCCTGTTAGTTTTTGGCGGGTGGCGTGGAGGCTGCTGGCTTGATTTCAATAAAGGAGGTGGTCCTGGATCCCTCTCAAGCCAAGACAAAGATCTGCCGGATGTTGGTCTCCATTGATATAGTTTCTGTGTCGTGTTCCGGAAGGCTCCGCCGACGAACTCCATAAGTGCACTCATGCCGTGAGTTTGTTGGAAGGATTGGATTCCGTCGTACGCACCCATGTTTTACTCTGACCTTTTGGTTTCAGAGGGTGTGTTTCGAAGCTTTGTTGGTTGTTATTATCATGGGGCATGTTCTCGTTCCATGGTGCTGACGAAGAAATTCATGGAGACCGAGATCTGAGGATTGATAATGGTGGTTCGAGTCTGGGCGGTGATGAGGAATTGGCTAGATAACTTATGAATTGGAGAAGTGACCGATACGTCCAATTTGCATCACTATTTTATATCATAATTTGCTGTTATTCATTGATATATTTCATATTAAGAGGTGATACTTATGTCTTTTCATCTATTTGTGCATGTTCGATGATTCTTGGAGGATGAACTGCCGGAGTAAGGATTCTGATGGAAAAAGCGGTGTCTAGATGCAATTTTCGCGAAGATCAGAAAAATACCAGAAAAACTATGGAAAATCATATTTTTCTAGAAAACAAAGGAAGCCAGAAGGGGAGGTGGAGTTGGGCCACAGGGGGGCCACACTCCCTAGGCGCGAGCCACCCTAGGCCGCGCCACCGAGGATGTGGCCACCCTGGCCCACCTCCTTCTCCGTCCCTTCGCCTATATCTTCCTGCCGAAACTCTAAAGTTCGGGGAGCGACCATAGAAAGATTTCACCGCCTCTGCGGGGTGGAAACTACAAAGAGAGGAAGATCTCTCCAGCAGACAGATTTCTGTCGGGGAAATTCCTTCCTGGAGAGCGGATATCGTCGCCATCAACACCTTCATCAAGCTAGACTTTATCGGGATCATCATCATCATCCATACCATCGTCTCCACCAGCACCATCATCAACACTTCATCCCGCTGTAACAATTGTGTAACAATTGAGTAGAACCATTGAATTATTGTTTATGTTCAGATTGTTATTTATCATCATATCATCTCTGACCTTGATCCATATGATGCCTCGTGAGTAGTTCGTTTAGTTCTTGAGGACATGGGAGAAGTCATGTTGTTAGTAGTGGAATTGTGTTGAGGTATTATTCAATGGTTTAATATTTAAGTTGTGGTGCTATTCTTCTAGTGGTGTCATATGAACGTCGACTACATGATACTTCACCATTTATGGGCCTAGGGAAGGCATTGTATATTTGGCTACTAATTATGGGGTTACCGGAATGACAGAAACCTTAACCCTGTTAGGAAACCTTTGCACAAGTGAGTGTAGGATCTCAGAGTTTAAGGTTGTGGTCAGATTTTTATCTTAATTACTTCCTTATAATTGTGGATTCTTGCAAGGGGTTTAATCACAAGTATGGATTAGTCTTAGTAAGGTCGGTACATTAGCACACGTTCACCCACACAACACTTATAAAACCAAAGAATATTAATCAGCTATATGAAACGAAAACACTTGACAATATTTCTATGTGTCCTCGAGAACGTTTGGTCCTTATAAGTATTACAACCGTCTTGTCCTTTGCTAAAAAATATTGGGCCACTTGCTGCAATTATTTGCTGTCTTTATTTACTTGCACTTTATTTTCTTGCTTTATCAAAAAACCCTAAAAATCCGTTTGCTAAGTATTTATCGAGATTTCCTGCTCCAATCCACTAGTCAACACCTTCCGCTCCTTGTTGGGATCGACACTCCTATTTATCAAAAAGTACTACGATACACCCTCTATACTTGTGGGTTATCAGTGACATGCAAGTGGGGGCGACTGCATAGGAGAGGTTCATGGTCCTACCTCTCAGGGTGAAAACCCAGGGTCTAGCCTTAATTGGTTGTGCTTGGCAATGTCTTATTGAAGGTATTTGAGAGCTTGGACTTTTTTCAGGGTGAAAACATTGATCTTTGATCGGGCGATGACGGTGTTTGTGTACTGTTCCCTTTTTGAAGGTGTCGTTTTTGGAGAAGATGGACTTCTGGTGTTGTCTTGGTGGTGGTAGTACTGTTGTTTCAATGAATGAGTCGCTATAGCGAGACTTTTCTTTTTTATAATTCTTTTTGTTTGCGGCGTGCATCCGTGTGGCTGCTTAGGCAATGCGGTTGTTGCAGAGGCTGGGTGTAATTGGTATCCTTTGATATTAATATATACTCCTTTGCAAAAAAAAATACATTAATACATATGAATATAGACAAATTAAAGTTACTTATTTCTAGACGGAGGGAGTAAAGACAAAGCATTCTCGCAATAAATGTAGACGTGCAAATGTGTGACCCACACTTCTAGTTTTCATTAATTAAGAAGAGGTTTTAATAAGTACTCGAAGTCAAGAAGTTCAACCAAGGGGTATAGAACATGGGCAAGACGTATTGCATACAGAAGCCGATGCATGTATTCAAGCTATGTCCTATGCCCAACAGTGCGGTATGCACAATATTCAAATCGAGACTGATGCCCAAATGCTTGTCCATGCAATCAAGTTAAAGGAGTACGATGTTACACCAAATGGTGTGCTTTTCCGGGAGATTAAGGCTTTAGCTTCTTTACGTTTTACTTCTTTTTCAATTTCACATTGCCCGTGGACATGTAATAAAGTTGCTTCACATTGCCCGTGGACATGTAATAAAGTTGCTGACGCTTTAGCAGTGCAAAGATGGCCTCGGAACCCCAAGCCGTATGGCCGGGCCGTGTACCTACCTTTGCCCAATTTCTTGTTGCCATCAATATTGCCAGGGTGGTCCCGAAATTTTAAGGCCCCGGGAAGAAACTAAAAGTTAAGCCCTCAAAATCTATATTAATGGCACTTCATAATTTTTTAATACAATTCTAGATACAAATTCATTGACAATGCTATCAATATCAACTAGTTGATACCCGCGCGTTGCTGTAGAAATGAAAGATGATTTTCATATATGAAAAAATGTAGGGTAGATTCGCACGTTGCTAAGGGACTTGAGAGGAAAACATTTGCCTATAGGAAATTAATTGGTTTGCAACGAAATAACATCAGCATTGTGCTACAGCAGATGATATTTCAACATAACGCTGCGAAGGGAGGAAGAGGACTATAGGACACCTAATATTACAGATGGAATAGCGAATATAAATATGTTTATAGTATAGAAACTTTTTGTTCTGGCAATTTATTGTATGACTGAAAAGTAAACACGTAGGACAAACTATTTGTTTTGTTGCTCCGGGTTGCTTCTTTCATAAGAATAAATTGGAGATGCGGTGTTTCATTTTTTGTTTAATCAACAGTGACACATGGATGATGACAGGGACCACAGGGTACTTCGTTTGTGATTTCAGCATGAGAAGACTTGTTTTTGGAAGTTAGACACGTTGTTGGTGTTGTATTTTACCTTCAACCTTTTTATTACATCCATATATTTCTTGTGAGCTTCCCTTGCTAGATCAATCAAAGGAGAGAGGACATTCTTTGATGAACTCGGTTACACCCTGGAGGAAAAAAGTTATGACCAAAAGGCCTCGACCTGAAAATTCAAACAATGTTGTATGATTTGAAAGAAAAGACCACATACCAGTTGTTTTCTTGCGGAGAAACCCAAGTATCCCCCCAACGAAATAAAGAAAACTGATGATGGAGTGGATCAAAGTGCAATGTGATAGGCGACGAAGCTGCAGCAAGAGTGTGAATTCTGTACAGAAAAAGGTGTCAGAAAATATTTAATAGGGAATATTTAGTTATAAAGTTGTGAGAGTAACACCTATTAAGCTCTTCCCGTTTTATTTACCCAGACATTACAAAATGGTTCTAATGACCTAGAAACCTCTCAGATCAGTAGCGACACAGAGAGTAACAAATAATTCAACAACTATGTTAGCAAGCATGAAACACACTAACGCCTCGCTTGGATTGTCGTATTTAATCCTGTCGTTTTTATTCTATGAAGATGCTAAACCTAGAAGCTCCGTGTAATCCGAGGGTTTTGTTTAAAAAACAGCATTCCAAGCAGGCCCTAAGGGATTTATTCGGACATTATGAAATGGTTCTAAAAGCGACCTGGAAACCTCTCAGACCAGTAGTGACGCGAAGAGTAACAAATAAACCAACAACTATATTAGCAAGCATTAAGCACCCAATGAGAAGGGCAAGGACCTGCATTGTATAGTGGGGACTGGATGCTGACCAGTGCCTCGTCAATAGCTTATCTCCTCAACACTGCAACAAACATCCTTTAGGGCTTGTCTGATTCATAGGATAGGAAAAGTATAGGAACAGGAAAGACATAGGATTGAGATGTCATGCCCACTTGAATCCTATGGGAATAGGAATTTTGTTTGATATAGCAAAGGAATTTTTCAATAAGCTATGATCTAATGTTTCTTTCCTATAGAAATTGCACTACAAGATTCCTATAGAATTAATTCCTATAGGATATGTTCCTATAGAATTAATTCCTATAGGATATGTTCCTATGAATCAAACAATAACATAGGAAAAATTCCCATAGGATTCAAATCCTTCATAATTCCTATGCAATTCCTATGAATCAAACAAGCCCTTAGTTTGCTTGCCAGAATCTATAAGATAGTAGAAACAGAATGGGTAAGAGATCGAACAGAGATAGAGAGATAGGTATCACCAAAATAGGCATGGAAAAACAACATGATTCAAAAGAAGAATGAAGATCATTGTGTTTTACCTATATATATCCACAATCTAGTATTCTGACCCGTCACAATATATATAAGCTGTGTTTTCAGCTTCACGATGAACAACGCCTATTTTATTGTGAAACAACCAAGAAAATGAAGAGCTGAGTGTATGTGCAGCATAGCTGAGTTAATTTGTACGCATATAGAAGAACTTGAGGAAAGACATAGCAAACTTTTCATAGAGGAGATCAATAGGCATATAAGGTTAATTGATGGAGCCAATGCCTTGAAGGACACCAGAACTTTAGATGGCATGATATATTTTCATAAACAAATGAGAATAATATATGTTGAGATCTGAATTGGATACTTCAGTTTCTTCTGTAGGTATATAGCAATCAAATAACTGTCCCTGCAGAATTTGTCCTCAGATATTGCAGTAGCTCCAATTAGCATGTAACCATGTGGATGCCACCGAGAAAAAAACATGTAGTGATACTAAAAAAGGCAATCGAGAAACTCCATGGAAGAAATGGCCAACGTAAGATGCAGAAATCAGTACAATGTAGCAGCTGATTGATTCAAGAAGAAACTTAGATTGGGTGAATTAGCCAACATTATCCAAGTTATCTGCAGAAATCAGACGAAATTGCTTAGTTACACTATCGCATGGGAATTTAAATTCTCCATTGGACAAAAAATGGCAACGGGAAGTATGGAGATTGGACGGAAACCTAGAGAACACAGAGATATCTGAACCTGTGAATAGAAACCATTGAAGAGAGCAAAAGATTCAGATCGGATAGTACCTATGTGACTGAGGAAAAGGCAAGAAGCAGGTGGAGAGAAGAAAGGTGAGGGGATGTCCTCCTGCCTTGCTCGTTTGCCGCCGCCATGGGGTACCTACATCCCTGCGGCAACGGCTCCCGTGGAACCGGTGGCTGCATGGTGAGTCCCGGAGATGACGTCGTCTTCTAGAAAATTAAATCAGCTAGCAGCATCGGTGTACATGAAACGACGGACGGCTTGGTGGGGGATGCGAGGCGAAAATGGTGGGCGGAATATGATGCGACCGCGTCATCCGGCAGTTTCCAGTGGGAGCTCGGAAGCCGACCGACCGAACGGAGCTTCAGTTTGAGAAGTGTAGGTGAACTGGTTAGAGAGAAGGCAAGGATCCTGATGTGGGCTGGGTAGGTCGAGCGAACTTTTTTTTGATTCGTTCTATAGAAGAAGCGGAGGTGGGCTGGCTAGAAAGAACATGACTGGGCCGATCGAGCTAACGGACAGGTTTGCTTCGAGAGAACGGGGAAGAGGGAAGACGGTCGAGCAATACACTATGGACCGCATCTTTGTAATCCAACAGATAAGAGAAAGTGGGGTGACGTGGCTAATTGAGCTTTTAGCTTGCAAACATTAAATGCACACTAGTAGGGATGAACTTTATAGATATTATAGATTCCATCTTATAATCACCAATTCACTAGTGGAAACAAGGCCTTTAGTTGATATCGGAATTGGGCTTTAACACCGGTTCTCCTACGAACCGGTGTTAAAGGGGGTGCCCGTACCAACGTGGATCGTGCAGTAAAAAGGCGCACCCTTTAACACCGGTTCGAGCCACGAACCGGTGTTAGAGGTCCTGCACCACCGAGCCGCGCAACACCGCCCCCCCCCCCTTTAACACTGGTTCGTGGCTTGAACCAGTGTTAAAGGGGGTGCGCCTGTATAATACACCGCAGCCCACACCCCTCTCTCTCATTTTTTCACTCTCTCATTTTGGAGGTTAGCAAAGAGGGTGAGAGGTGTGCTAGTTTGTGTTTTCTTCCTATGCACAAAAGATTTTCGGTGAAATGCCCGAGAGCTCGAATTAAGTTTTCTCGTTGCTCTTTCCTTCTCGGTCGAGGTCGGCAACTTTATCCTTTTATGTGTCATTGATGTACTGTAAAAGTGGTCATCTCCCTACTAATTCATGATGTACTGTAATGATTTTTTATATACGTAATTAGTTATATAATGCAGATGAACCGGCAATGGATGTACGGTGACCGACGCACTTCCGAGTACATTACGAGCCTCCAAAATTTCATCGTTGTGGATAAGGCAAACCATGGTCACAATGGTTTTATGTGTTGTCCATGTGTTGAGTGTCAGAATAAGAAAGACTACTCAAATACCAAAACCATTCACGCCCACCTGCTTCGGTCCGGTTTCATGCCCAACTATAATTGTTGGACCAAGCACGGAGAAAGAGGGGTTATGATGGAAGACAACAAAGAAGAAGAGGATGATGACAACTATCATAATATGTATCATGAATATGATGATACTGCAACGGGGTTAGATGAAGATTAAGAGGCAGCAGATGAGCCCGCTGATGACGATCTTGGTCGGGTCATTACTGATGCAAAGGAAGAATGTGAAACTGAAAAGGAAAAGAAGAAGCTGGAGCAGATGTTAAAGGATCACAAAACATTGTTGTACCCCAACTTCCTAAGATGGCCACAAAAAGCTAGGTACCACACTGGATTTGCTGCAATGGAAGGCAGAGAACGGTGTGACTGGCAGCACATTTTCAAAGTTGTTGGTAAAACTGAAGAATCTGCTTCCAAGAAATAATGAATTACCCGACAGTACATATCAAGCAAAGAAGGTTGTTTTCCCTCTAGGATTAGACATGCACAAGATACATTCCTACATTAATGACTGCATCCTCTACCGCGGTGAGAAGTACGAGAATTTGGATGCATGCCCGGTATGCACTGCAGTGCGGTATAAGATCAGACGAGATGACCCTTGCGATGTTGAGGGCGAGGCCCCTAGAAATAAGGTTCCTGCCAAGGTTATGTGGTATGCTCCTATAATACCACGATTAAAACGTCTCTTCAGAAACAAAGAGCATGCCAAGTTGTTGCGAGGGCACATGGAATACCGTAAGAAAGACGCGATGTTGAGACACCCCGCTGATGGGTCACAGTGGAGAAAAGTCGAGTGAGAGTATTCGGACTTCGCACGTGACGCAAGGAACTTAAGGTTTGGTCTAAGTACAGATGGCATGAATCCTTTTGGGGAGCAGAGCTGCAGTCACAGCACCTGGCCTGTGACTCTATGTATATAAAACCTTCCTCCTTGGTTGTGCATGAAGCAGAAGTTCATTATGATGTCAGTGCTCATCCAAGGCCCGAGGCAACCCGGCAACGACATTAATGTGTATTTAAGGCCATTAGTTGAAGAACTTTTACAGTTGTGGGCCAAACCAGGTGTACGTGTGTGGGATGAGCACAAAGGGGAGCCATTTGACCTACGAGTGTTGCTTTTCGTAACCATCAATGATTGGCCTGCTCTTATTAATATTTTAGGGCAGACAAACAAGGGATTCAAAGCATGCATACACTGTTTAGATGAGACTGAAAGTGTATATTTGGATAAATGTAAGAAGGTTGTGTACCTAGGGTATCGTCGATTTCTTCCGAACCTGCATCCCGTAAGAAAGAAAGGCAAGAATTTTAAACGCCAAGCAGAACCCCGGAGGAAGCCTGTCCTCCGTACTGGTGAGGAAGTATTTGGTATGGTCAAGGACCTAGAAGTAATCCTTGGAAAAGGTCCTGGCAGTCAATCTGTTCCGAATGACGCTGCCGGACACACGCCCATGTGGAAGAAGCAATATATATTTTGGGAACTACCCTATTGGAAAGTCCTAGAGGTCCGCTCTTCAATCGACGTGATGCACATGACGAAGAATCTTTGCGTCAACCTGCGAGGCTTCCCGGGAGTGTATGGGAAGACAAAAGATACACCAGAAGCACGGCAGGACCAGCAACGTATGAAAGAACCTGAAAAGCCTATGCATCCTGAGAACGAGAAGGGTAAAGGACGACACTTAACTCCTGCCATCTACGCTCTTACCAAAGCAGAGAAGGAAATCTTTTTTTAATGCCTGAGCAGTATCAAGGTCCCGTCTGGCTTCTTGTCGAATATAAAGGAAATAATAAATATGGCAGAGAAAAAAATCCAAAACCTGAAGTCTCATGACTGCCACATGATTATGACGCAATTTCTTCCGATTGCATTGAGGGGGCTTCTACCTAAAAATGTTCGAGTACCCATTGTGAAGCTTTGTGCATTCCTCAATGCAATATCTCAGAAGGTAATTGATCCAGAAAGCCTACCAGGGTTACAGACAGATGTGGACCAATGTCTTGTCAGCTTCGAGTTGGTGTTCCCACCATCCTTCATCAATATTATGACGCATCTCTTGGTTCACATAGTAGAAGAGATTTCCATTCTCGGTCTTGTATTTCTACACAATATGTTCCCCTTTGAGAGGTACATGGGAGTCTTAAAGAAATATGTTCATAACCGTGCTAGGCCAGAAGGAAGCATATCCAAGGGCTATGTAACAGAGGAGGTCATTGAGTTCTGTGTTGACTTTATTCCTGACCTTAAGGCGATTGGTGTTCCACAATCACGACATGAGGGGAGACTGCGTGGAAAAGGCACCCTAGGATGTAAAGAAATGATATGTAGGGACAGGAATTCTCTCAATCAAGCACACTACATGGTTTTACAAAGATCTATCTGGGTTGCCCCGTATATCAATGAACACAAGAATTTTATACGCCTCAAACACTCGGGGCATGATACGTCGGAAACGTATCTATAATTTTTGATGCTCCATGCTTGTTTAGTATCTACTTTGCTTTACTTTTCTATACTTTGAGGTGCTTTTTACATGTTTTCAGGTACTAACCTATTAACAAGTTGCAATAGTGCCAGATGCCTGTTTTCTGCTGTTTTTGGTTTCAGAAAAGTTAGTAAAGAAATATTCTCGGAATTGGATGGGACAAAACCCAAAGTCATTTTATTTCCGTGGGGAACAAGAAGTCCAGAAGGGAGACAAAGGGGCGAGCCAGGGCGCCTAGACCCCCTAGGCGCGGGTGGGCCCTGCCCCGCGCCTAGGAAGGGTGTGGGGCCCTGGCCACCGCCTCGCCCCCCCCCCTTAGCCTATAAGACGTCCGCGATGCAGAAACCATAAGCATCCGATCAAATCTCCACGAAACCGTTTGTAGCCGCCGCCACCATCGTCCCTAGATCGGGGGGGATCTGAAGTTCTTCCCGGCACCCTGCCGGAGGGGAGATCATCCCGGAGGCCTTCTCTCCGGTATGATGCGTGAGTAGTTCCACCTTGGACTATGGGTCCATGTAGTAGCTAGATGGTTGTATCTCCTCCTTTGTGCTTTCATGTATAGATCTTGTGAGCTCCGTTCATGATCAAGATCTAATATATTTGTAATCATGCATGTTGTGTTTGCGGGGATCCGATGGATATTGAGATTATTATGTTGGTTTGATTAATGGTTTTGTCCTTATTATTCTATCATGTCTGTGTTGTTTGTGATCTTGCATGCTCTCCGTTGTTAGTAGCTATCTTGGCAAAGTAGTTGCTAGTGACTCCAAGAGGGAGTATTTATGCTCGATAGTGGGTTCATGCCTCTAGTTTCTAAGGGAAGTGACAGAAATCTCTTCGGTTGTAGATGTGTTGTTGCTACTAGGGAGAAAACAATGGTATCTTGTTCATGGAACATGTGGACTGTTTACCTTACACACTTTGCTTAAAGTAGTTGTTTGTTGCTTGCAACTTAATACTTGAGGGGGTTCAGATGATAACCTGAAGGTGGACTTCTAGTCATAGATGCAGTTGGATGGCGGTCTATGTATCTTGTTGTATTGCCCAATCGAATCTCATAGGATCTTTTTGACTAGTAATTGCATTGTTATGCCTTGCTCAGTTCCTGTCAATTGACCTGCTGTAATTTGTTGACCCTTCATGCCATGTTGTTTATCTAAGGAGAGTACCTCTAGTGAACTATGGACCCCGGTCCAATCTTTACCATTGATACATCTTCCACTGTTACTTGCTGCAAACTATTACCTTCCACGCCATACGTTTAATCCTTTGTTACAGTGATGACCCACAAGTATAGGGGGTGTATCGTAGTACTTTCGATAAATAGGAGTGTCGATCCCAATGAGGAGCAGAAGGTGCTGAATAGTGGTATGGAGCAGGAATTCCCTGTGAATACTTAGCAAATGGATTTTTAGTGGTTTCTGACAAGGCAACAAAACAAAGAGCAAGTAACAAAGACAGTAAACAAACGGAGCAAGTGGCCCAATCCTTTCTTAGCAAAGGACAAGCCGGTGGAAATACTTATAAGGACCAAACGTTCTCGAGGACACATGGGAATTCTGTCAAGTGCTTTCGCTGCAAATAGCTGAGTACTCTTCTCTGGTGTTCGTAAGTGTTGTGTGGGTGAACTTGTGCTAACATACTGCCCTTCCTAGGACTAATACATACTTGTGATTAAACCCCCTGCAAACATCCGTAACTACAGGAAAGTAATTAAGATATAAATCTAACCACAGCCTTAAACTCTGAGATCCTACACTCCCTTGTGCAAAGGTGTCCTAATGGGGGTTCATGTTTCTGTCACTTTGGCAACCCCGCGATTAGTAGCCAAATACACAATTCATCCCCCTAGGACCATAAATGGTTAAGTGTCATGTAGTCAACGTTCACATGACACCACTAGAAGAATAGCACCACAACTTAAATACTAAACCATTGAATAATAACTCATCACATATTCACTACTAACAACATGACTTCTCCCATGTCCTCAAGAACACAACGAACTACTCACAAGACATCATATGGATCAAGATCAATGATGATATGGTAATGGATAAAAATCTGAACATAAACAATAATCCAATGGTTCCACTCACAAGCATCAACTACAATAGTAATTAACACCAGGAAAGTTTCCCCTATGAACTAAAGCAATATCCAACACAATTGTTACAGCGGGACGGAGTGGTGATGATGGTGCTGGTGGAGATGATGGTGTGGATGATGATGATGATGATCCCGATGAAGCCTAGCTTGATGAAGGTGTTGATGGCGACGGTCTCCCCTCTCCGGGAAGGAATTCCCTCGGCAGAAATCTGTCTGCCAGAGAGATCTTTCTCTCTCGGTGTTTTCCGCCTCCTAGAGGCGGCGGAAGTCTATCTGTGGTCACGCCCCTGTATTAGGGTTCCGAGGGGAAGTTATAGGCGAAGGGGGAGAGTCGGGAGACGGGCAGGTGGGATACACCTTCCCTATGCGCGGCCTCAGGTGGGCTCGCGCCTAGGGGGTGTGGGCCCCCAGTGGCCCCCCTTCGCTCCTCCTTCTTGCTCCAGTCATCCTCCGGTAAAATAATATGTTTCCATATTTTTCTGATCTTCGCGAAATTGCACCGAAACGCCTTCTTTTCCATCATAATACAGAATCCGGCAGCTCATCCTCCAAGAATCATCCAACATGCATAAACAGATGAAAAGCCATAAGTAATACCTCATAATAAGACAAATATCAATGAATATAGGTAAATTATGATATAGAATGGTGATGCAAATTGGGCGTATCAACTCCCCCAAGCTTAGACTTCACTTGTCCCCAAGCGAATACTGAGCTCAGTAAACATGTCCACAGGTTTATGGAGTGAAGTGTCAATAAAAGAATACGAACAAGAAGCATCACACTTACCTTTGAACAACTCATAGAAGAAAGCAACTCACCATTATATAACTTAGCTTGCAACCAAGCACAGCAATCACAATAGAGATGCATAAAGATAAATCATAATTGGAATTAGCAAACTTGTTCTTGGTCAGAGAACACCTGGCAAACAGTTTCACAACAAGCTTTTTGTAGGAGTTTCAAAACAGGAGCACTCTTTGCTCAAAAAGGTTTTTCACAAGTGAAGGCTTTCAAAGTAATACTCAATAGATAAGAGTTTTGTGCAAACAGGGAAGATAAATAACATGATTGAATAAATCACCATATGAATGCTTGAAACACAACAACTCAAATGCTTGCTTGATATAGAGAGGAAATAGGTTTACTGACTCAACTTGGAAGTGGAAGAAAGGTCCCTTCATAGAGGGAAGCAGGGATTACAAGTCATAAAGAGCTTCCAAAATATTATGGTACTTACTAGCTTTGAGCCCTCATTGCCCCTATCATAAGCATATTGAGATGGTTAAGGTTAAAGTGAACAAATATGGAGTATATGCTTGATGAAATATAAGTTGGCAATATCATGTCCCTTGAATATGAGGGTCACTCCTCATGCTACTCAACTTTTGGGTCCAGGCAAGTTCTTGTCATTGTAAGTACTTGCATATCATTGAGAACCACCAACGAGGTACCCCTTGCACATGGTACATGAGTTTTCCCATAACCAAAATTACAAGGCAAGCATGCAGTAAGCATCTCAGCAATCTTTTTATTTACTATGTGTATAGTTTTTTATTGAGGATGCTTCACATAATGCTTACTATGGTGGTGCTGCAAGTTTCCACCATGATTAGGCATGGCTTGGGCTAGCGGCCCAGGCGTTTCTCTAACACAAAGTACAAACTCCATGGACTCACAAGTTCCCCTCTCATTTCACACCGTTGATATCCATAGACAAAAGAGCACAATATCAACGATGTATAGAGTACAAGTGCTATGTTGAAAACGTTACCCGTGACAACACGATTCTGCTAATCCCAATGTATAGATGCAAGCATATACAACTTTGATGTCCACAATGGTTCAAGTTTATTAGGGGCAAGAAAATAAAGTGTTCCATCAAGTTCGTGAGAGCTTTACTAACTAGTTTTCACATAACAAAATACTTTTTAATTTGGAAGGTAGATGCAGCTCGAGAATTTGCTTGGAATAGCAATAGCTACTAGGTAGGTATGGTGGACACAAGTGGCAAAGGTTTGGTTTAAAGGGATTTAGAAACATGAGAAGTATGCCTTCTCAAAACAGGTTTTTGGCTAGCAAGGCTGGGTAGCAAGCAAGAGAGTTTAAAGAAACAAGAAAACATACAAGTAATAAATCCAAACATGCAATCTTACTTGAAGACACAAAAGATCTTAAATAAAGAATACTAAGCTTATGAGCCAACAAGAAAGAAAACAAATGATACCAAATACCTGTAAGCCCTTTTTTCTTTCTCTTTTTCTTTCAAACCTCAAAAATTGTTGCTGCTGACCAGAACTCAGTTTGCCAAAACTAATTTAGATCCACTTAATGCTCCCAAAGTGGTGCCAATACTGATCAACAAGGTCCATCATATAATAGAGATTGCGAACTAAAATAAGAAGTGCAAGAAGTAAAAGATGAGACTTCTCATTAATATTCAATAAAGGCACTCACACCAAGGGATACATAGATAATCAACTAAAGGAGAGATACTTCCACATGCAAACCAAACTATAAGATAACTTCTCTACCACAGATATGAATCCACTAGAAAGGAAAATATGAAAGATAGTGGTGGTGATACCGCGACACTCCCCCAAGCTTGGAACAAGCCAAGGGGATGCCAAACCTGATGACGAATTACTCCCTTGGTGGTGATGGTGTTACCTTGTTATCATCAAACTTCCATGGCAATGGTTCCCCATCCAAAAAGGATGTCTTTGTTTCTGCAATCCTAAAACTAGCAGCGGAGCTAATGCGATCAAATCCAGCCTCATACTCACAGTTTTGATTTTGTATGTCATAGAGTTGTGCTTGCAATTGATTGGTGGTCTGATGGAGTGAGAAGATCTCTTCTCGGAGCTCAGCAACTTCTCTCTCATGCTTGGTGATGAGTTCTGAACTTATCTTGTGAATAACATCCACTTCGCGTTCTGCCATATTCTTGTACCTAAAAACTTCTTGTTCCAACGCTTCCATCATGTCCTCCAGACTGCCTTCTCCTTTAGGGGCTTAAACTTCTTTCATCTGTACCTTCCCTTATTTAAGGATCAACTCTTTGGGCTGAATCCTCAACTCATACATGTACGGGTTGAGGACATCCACAGAGGAATCCTCCGTGGGTGATCCAGAGGAAGACCTTGAGGCTCCAAATCTGAGAATTTTCCTGACAGAAACAGATTTAAAACGATAACACGATGTAAGGACCTCGGGAAACCCGGGGGATTATATATTACGAAGTTTCAATGCATAAGGAAGGTTTTTACACGGAAACGAAGCGGAGACGGAGTTCAGGGAGGGGACACCCCCCTCAGGCACGACCAGGATGGGCCCGCGCCTGGGGTGGGTTTGTCCACCCCGGGCTCCGTTTCATCTTCAGTTTCGTCTCGTAACTTCCCTTATGTATTAAAAACATCAAAAATATAAAAAGATTGGAGTTTCATGAACATTATGTTTTCACCACTTTTACCTATTCAAAGACGAACTCTGCAGTTTCTGGTGTTTGGTTCTTGATAAATTCTTCTGGAGTCACCATTTGAATGACATCCACTTCTTCATTGTAAGAATCTCCAGAAATATAATGTTTTAGTCTTTGACCATTAACCACCTGTGTTGTGTCATCCTTCAGAGAAGAGATTTTGATGGCACCTGAACGGTACACTTCCTTGACAACAAAAGGTCCCTCCCATTTGGAGAGTAGTTCCCCTGCAAAAAATCTGAGACGAGACCTATACAAAAGAACTTTCTCACCAACATGGAACTCCCTTTTGAGAATCCTCCTATCATGCCATGTTTTTACTTTTTCCTTAAAGAGACTAGCATTTTCGTAAGCTTCCCCTCTCCATTCATCTAGATTACTTAAATCGACCAGTCTTTGCTCACTAGCAAGTCTAAAATCTCTATTCAACTCTTTCACTGCCCAATAAGCTTTGTGTTCTAATTCTAGAGGCAAGTGACAAGCTTTCCCATAGACCATTTTGTAAGGACACATCCCCATAGGATTTTTTATAAGCAGTTCTATAAGCCCACAAAGCGTCATTCAACTTTTTAGCCCAATTTTTTCTAGACCTATTGACAGTCTTATGCAAGATAGATTTAATTTCCCTATTGGAAAGTTCTACTTGCCCACTAGTTTGGGGGTGATAAGCTGAAGCTATTCTGTGGTTTACATCATATTTAGCGAGAGTTTTTTTAAAACCCGCATGAATAAAATGGGAGCCTCCATCAGTCATGAGATATCTAGGTACACCTAACCTAGGAAAAATGACATCTTTGAGCATTTTCAAAGAGGTCTTACCATCCGAACTTCTCGTAGGTATGGCTCCTACCCACTTTGTAACATAGTCAACAGCAACAAGAATATGAGTATACCCTTTTGAAGGAGGAAAAGGCCCCATAAATTCGAATCCCCAACAATCAAAAGGTTCAATAATAAGAGAATAATTCATAGGCATTTCATTACGTCTAGAGATGTTACCAACTCGTTGGCATTCATCACAGGATAAGATAAACTTCCTTGCATCTTTAAAAAGAGTAGGCCAATAAAATCCAGATTGTAAAACCTTCTGTGCAGTCCTATCCCCGACATGATGTCCTCCATAAGCACTGCCATGACATTTTCTCAATATCTCTTATTATTCAAATTTTGGAACACATCTTCTCATAATGCCATCTACTCCTTCCTTATATAGGTGTGGGTTGTCCCAAAAGTAATGCCTTAGATCATAAAATAATTTCCTTCTTTGCCGGGCTGTAAAGGTTGGAGGCAAATACTTGGAAACAATAAAGTTAGCATAAACAGCATACCAAGGATTCTCATGTGGACTTACCCTTATTGCAGCTAATTCCTCATTTGGAAAATTATCATTAATAGGCAAAGGGTCAAAAGAAATGTTTTCCAAACGAGATAAATTATCAGCAACAGGATTATCAACACCTTTCCTATCCACAATATGCAGATCAAACTCTTGCAAAAGCAACACCCACCTTATAAGCCTAGGATTAGCTTCCTTCTTTGTCATAAGGTACTTAAAAGCTGCATGGTCAGTATGAATAGTAACCTTAGAATCAACAATATAAGGTCTAAACTTATCACAAGCAAATATTACAGCTAAGAACTCCTTTTCAGTAGTAGCATAATTCTTTTGAGCAGCATCTAGAGTCTTGCTAGCATAATGCATAACATTCAGCTTCTTGTCAACACATTGTCCAAGGACAACACCCACAGCAAAGTCACTAGCATCACACATGATTTCAAAAGGTAAACTCCAATCAGGTGGTTGGACTATAGGATAAGTTGTTAAACTTTCTTCAAAGTTTCAAAAGCTTCCTTATAATCATCATTAAAAACAAAAGGTACATCTTTTTGAAGAAGATTAGTAAGGGGTTTGAAATTTTGGAGAAATCTTTAATAAATCTCCTATAGAAACCAGCATGACTAAGGATACTACAAATACCTTTGATATCCCTAGGACAAGGCATCTTCTCAATTGCTTCAATTTTGGATCTGTCAACTTCAATACCTCTTTAAGAGATCTTATGTCCAAGAACAATTCCTTCATTAACCATGAAATGGCATTTCTCCCAGTTAAGAACAAGGTTTGTTTCTTCACATCTCTGCAAAACTTTATCGAGGTTGTGCAAACAGTTATCAAAAGAAGTTCCATACACGGAAAAATCGTCCATGAAAACCTCCACAATTTATTCGCAAAAACCATGAAACATAGCAGACATACATCTCTGAAAGGTAGCAGGAGCATTGCATAAACCAAAAGGCAAGTGAAAGTGGCTTTCTCCTAGTCTTGTGCTTTCACATCGATTTGAGAAAACCCAGAATATCCATCAAGAAAGCAAAAGTGAGTCTTTTTGGACAGCCTCTCAAGCATTTGATCAATAAAGGGCAAAGGATAATGATCTTTCTTAGTAACTTTATTAATATTTCTAAAATCAATGCACATTCTATACCCAACCACTACTCTCTGGGGTATAATCTCATTATCCTCATTAGGCACAACAGTAATTCCCCCTTTCTTGGGAACACAATGAACATGGCTAACCCATTGACTATTAGCAATAGGATAAATAATACCACCATAAAGGAACTTTAATACCTCATTTCTTACCACTTCCTTCATTTTAGGATTTAAACGCGCTGGTGCTCAACAACTGGTTTTGATCAGGCTCAATATTAATAGCATGCTGACATATAGTTGGAGAAATTCCTTTTAAATCATCAAGAGTATAACCCATAGCTCCTCTATGCTTCTTCAATACCTCCAATAGCCTTTCTTCTTCCTTCCCTAGAAGTTTAGAACTAATAATAACATGATATATATTATTATCATCAAGATAAACATATTTAAGATCATCAGGTAAAGGTTTTAATTCGAAAACAGGATCCCATTTGGGTGGTAGTGTGGTACCCAAATCTTCCACAAGTAAATTATGCTTAAGTAACTCAGGATGACGAAGGAAAACCTCATCAATCTCATTTCTTTCCTTCATAAAGGCATCACTTTCATGATCTTCCATGAACTGCTGCAAAGCATTGTTAGGAGCAAGAGAAATAGCAAATAGTTGTTCAACCTTGAAATCCTCATCAGATAATTCATTTTCATAAGGGGTTTTGGCAAATTTGGAAAAATTAAACTCATAATATTCTCCAGCAAACTTAGTCAAAACGTTTTCCTTCCTACAATCTATGATGGCCCCACAAGTATTAAGGAAGGGTCTACCAAAGATGATAGGATAGGTTTTACTAGCTTCTTTACCAAGTACTAGAAAATCAGCAGGATATTTAATCTTACCACAAAGGACCTCCACATATCTTACAATACCAATGGGGCAAACTTGCTCTCTATTGGCAAGGTGAATAACCACATCAATGTCTTCAAGCTCACAAGGACCAATCTCATGCATAATTTCTCTGTAAAGCTCATAAGGAATAGCACTAGAACTAGCACCAATATCACATAAACCATAGTAGCAATGATCACCAATTTTAACAGAGAGCACAGGAACACTAGCTTTTCTAGCCTTACTAGGATGAGAGATTATATTAGAAGCGTCTTCACAGAAGACAATATACTCATCCTCTATATTTCTAGTAATAAGATCTTTCACAATAGCTACCACAGGCTCGATATCAATAAGCTCATCGGAACCTACGGTTTTCCTTGCGCTTTTACTAACCACATTAGCCAAAATAGAGTGCTCCCTTACCTTCGAGGGAAAAGGGATCTTCTCAACATAAGGTTCGGGCAAAATAGGATCAACAGTACAAACCTCTATACTGGTAGGAACGTGGGTAACAATGTCTTTATAAGGAGCATGGTACTTGTCCCACTCTTTCTTGGGAATTTCAATATAAGAGGCAAAAGAAATAAAACATTCCGCAAGAACTTGAGGATCAAGGCCAAACTTATTGCTAATATCACGGAAGTTATTAGTTCCCATAAAAGATTTAATGCACTCATAATCATAGTTTATACCTGACTTTCTTCCTTTATCATTCTCCCAAGCTTCAGTGTTAGCTTGAATATGGTCTAAGAGATCCCATTTAGCTTCTTCCTTAATACTTGTGAATGATCCAATACAAGAAGCATCTAATAAACCTTTATCATGAAGAGAAAGCCTAGCATAAAAGTTATTGAGAATAATGTTGTTAGGGAGTTCATGAATAGGACATTTAAGCATTAGTAACTTTAATCTCCCCCAAGCTTGAGCTACACTCTCTCCATCAAGAGGCCAAAAGTTATATACAAGACTTCTATCCTTTTGGATTTCACTGGGAGGATAAAATTTAGAGTAAAAGAGATATGCCATCTCCTCCCATTCCATGGATTGTCCATTCTTTAGCAGCTTATACCATGCCTCAGCTCTCCCTTTCAAGGATATGGAGAGTAACTTATTCTTAACCTGTTCAGTTGTGATACCTGCACACTTAAACAACCAGCATAATTCATGGATATAAAGCAAGTGATCACCTGGATGAACAGTTCCATCCCCAAAATAATAATTATCCATGACTCGATTAACAATACTCGTAAGTATCTTAAAAGGATCTATCTCAATAGGTGGTGGTTCATCTACTACCATAGGAGTGGTAGTAGTTTTCCCAAACAGAAAACCTAGTGGGTTATTCATATTGGAAACAAAGTAACAAGCAGTAACAAAAGCAATACTCACAGTGAAAATTTCCCTTACCAGTTCCACTCTTCAATAGCGCTTCACTCCCCGGCAACGGCGCCAGAAAATAGTCTTGATGACCCACAAGTATATGGGGTGTATCGTAGTACTTTTGATAAATAGGAGTGTCGATCCCAATGAGGAGCAGAAGGTGCTGAATAGTGGTATGGAGCAGGAAATCCCTGTGAATACTTAGCAAATGGATTTTTTGTGGCTTCTGACAAGGCAACAAAACAAAGAGAAAGTAAAAAAGACAGTAAACAAACGGAGCAAGTGGCCCAATCCTTTCTTAGCAGGACCAAACGTTCTCGAGGACACATGGGAATTCTGTCAAGTGCTTTCACTGCAAATAGCTGAGTACTCTTCTCTGGTGTTCGTAAGTGTTGTGTGGGTGAACTTGTGCTAACACACTGCCCTTCCTAGGACTAATACATACTTGTGATTAAACCCCCTGCAAACATCCGTAACTACAGGAAAGTAATTAAGATATAAATCTGTAACATCCCTAAAATCATGTTTTCAAAGATTTCATATCATGCATGCATATCATTTAGGGATCAAATTCAAACTCATTTTGAAAGAAAACAGAACTTGGGAGCTATGATTTTATGTGACCAAACATTAATCAAATGCTACCCTCCAATGGGAGATTATTTTTTTCAAAACCAAACCTTGTTGCTCTCAGATTGTTTTGCTTGATTGCTAGTGCTTAAACCAAAATTTACAAAACAAATATGGATTTAAAACCATTTTCAAAACTTGTTCAAATCAAGTGCTATGTCACTGATTATTTTGTTTGATCAAAAGGACCAAGCTAATACAGAGAGACCACATGATTTTATGCCCAGAAATATGAGTGTTACACTCTACAAAATCCAGAAAATATTTGAATTCAAATGGCTTTTGAAATCATTTGAAAATGTTTCCTGGAAATTCAATCAGAAAAAGAAAAAGAGTAAAGAAAAGGAAAAAAGGCCAGCGTCACTAATCTGGCCCACCACTAGATCCAGCCCAGCAACCAGCCCACCCGGGTTTTCCCCTCTCCCTCTGTTTCTCACCGTGTTCGCGCACACCCCCTCGCTGACAAGTGGACCCTACAGCCACGTCACTCCGTCGTCCCCAAAATCCCGCCCGCAGACCACGTCGCCGCTGCCGTTGATGCCGATAATGTCGTGGCATAATTAGCCTTTATTCTGCGAGCGTTTCCTTTCGCGCTGCTGCCTACTTAAACCCCTCCCCCTCGCGACCATTTCCCCCAACAAAGCTAGCCAAGAGCGCCACCAGGCTGCCAGTATTTGCTCCTACACCGCCGCAGACAGAGCCAACTCCGGTGAGGTATTCCGGTAAGCCTAGTGCTCGCGCCTACACCTTGTTCACCCTAGAATGATCCTCTGATCCTCTTTGTTCATCCGCTTGTGATCCAGAGCGTCGACTTCGACGAGTACCGTGGGCATCCGACGCTGTCTCCAACTCCGGCAAGAGATTGAGGTAAAAGTCGACCGCCCCGCGCCTTCTAATTGACCCTGTCAGGTTCGCCTGAGCATTGTGCACTCGCTGATATCCTTGGTCTGTGCTAGGGTGGCCAGTAACATCGCCTTCGTCGCTGTCCGAGCAAACCCGACGCTGTCTCCAACTCCGACGAGCCCCAGCAGCCTCTGCAGCACACCCCTGCCCACACCAGCAACACCTTGAGCTTCGTCGTGATTCCGCGAGTTTGGTAAGACACTGCTCGAACCTTAGACCCCTCTAGAATCATTGGTGCGTCGGCGGCAGAAGCGCCACCACCAGCGACCATTCGCGCCGCCACTCCTTGGTCAAAGCATCGGCCGCCGTTAGATATGTATCATAGGGTGTATATTAGATCGGGAGCGAACCTTTTTCCTTAGATCTGGCGCGTTGGATCTAACTTGATCCGACGGTGCGGAAGCGTGATCCTGAGTGAAGCGGCATTATCCAATCAGGAGACGCCGCGTGGCTAGGATTTAAATTTAAAAATCTGGATTAGATCTATTAGATGTTAAAACTTGTTTAATTCATAACTTTTGTTTCCCATGTCCAAATTTGACAAATTTTATATCAATGGAATCAGGAGAGAAAATGCTTTCCAACTATGCAATGTGTTTAATGTCTTGCCTCTGTTAAAATGGTTGTTTTTACAGAAACATGTGCAGGCCTATTTTGTGTACAATAATTATTTGGGAAATGATTTAATGTTCAAATAAAGTTTGTTTGGCAAGTTTTGAACCTGTTTATGAATCAGTATTGTGCACTTGTATTGTTTGGTGTAGAAAATCATCACATGGCATTATGCATGCATCCATATATTTTTGCTTGTATTTATTTTGTATGTGATTTTTGGTGCTATTATTTTATGTGTAGATTTTGGTGCAAATAGTGATTGTGATTGTGAGGATTGTAGCTACTCTCCAAACTACCAAGGCAAGTGGTGCTTCATGATTTATTCCTATGTTTTTCAACTATGCATTAGAAATATTTGCTAGACTTGCATGGATATTTTTGATCTATATGCTATGCTTGGGAAATCCTAGTAGTTGTAGAATTGCTAGAAATTTCTAAGTTAAGATTCTTATCAATTCCATGCTTAGCCTAGATAATAGAAACCAAGGGTGGTTAAATATTCATGTTATGATAAAATATTTCTAAGTCTTTGGACTTGTGTTTTGCTTAATAAAACAACTAAGTGAATGAAACACCTGGGTGGAATGGAAGGAATGGTTTATGTTGAGTGGTTACACAAGGCCCGTTTCTATGGTTTACCTTTTGTATATCACTTGTGGAAAGACACCCAGGAACAAAGGGATTTGAGAGGCCAAATGTTAAGAAGCTTCTAGTGCAGCCACTTGGCAATATGGGCTCTGCCTGGATCACATAGGTTGCAATAACTTAGCCATTTGGACAGTTGGTGGTAGTGGGATGATAGGTTGGAACGCGTCCATTTGGTCTAAGGGAAGGCTTCTGAAAGGTCCTGTCTTGGTGAAAATTAAGTCTTGTGGGGAAAGTGCACAACCTCTACAGATGGAAGAATCTAAGTACTTAGCCATGTCCCTGGTATTGGACAATTTGAGCATCAAGACATGGAAGCTATCAAGAATCTCCTCATCCCAATTTCTAAGTAAAAACTTGTGGACAAACAAGGGTGAAGGACCCCAATGTCTATTGGTGGTTCCTTGGGAAAGATTTTGACAAAGAAAAACTTAGTGTTTTCAACTAATAGGTAAAACCTATTTTGAGAAAAGCAAGCCTAAGCTACACTTAGCCAAAAATCGCATATAGTATCTAGTCCACCAATATTCTGCTAAGGTATCACTTGCCAATACTATTCCAATGTATTGACCCACTGTGGCTGTAACTTTCGATGTTGCAGGATATTCTGATGATGATTAGGAGTCATGAGTCTAAACTCAACATGCTTGCCTGTGGCACATGAAGATGAAGACTTATTTATCTTATTATATATTTGAACTCTTGTATTAGGCCTGTGGCCATGGAGTTTGTAAAAGACTATGTTTGTCTCTGGAATGATATGTAATAATGACCTTTGTTTATGTGTACTTCATCTTAAACTGTGGATGCTAGCATTGATCCAGGGACTATCGCCCCCTGTATTAGGGTTCCAAGGGGAAGTTATAGGTGAAGGGGGAGAGTCGGGTGCCGGGCAGGTGGGCCACACCTGCCCTAGGCGTGGCCTTAGGTGGGCCACACCTGCCCCCTGTGGCCTCCCTTCGCTCCTCCTTCTGGCTCCAGTCATCCTCCAGTAAAATAATATGTTTCCATATTTTTCTAGTATTTTTCCGATCTTCGCGAAATTGCACCGAAACGCCTTCTTTTCCATCAGAATCCAGACTCCGGCAGCTCATCCTCCAAGAATCATCCAACATGCATATACAGATGAAAAACCATAAGTAATACCTCATAATAAGACAAATATCAATGAATAGAGGTAAATTATGATATAGAATGGTGATGCAAATTGGGCGTATCATACAGCAAACCGATGAGCTTGACAACCTCACTGATTTGTTGGGGCAAAGTCTTGAGTTTGTGTTGTGCAGGTCTCCGCGTTGCTTGCAACACCTGTGTGACGTTTCCTTCCTCCTACTGGTTCGATAACCTCGGTTTCTTCGAGGAAACTTGTTCTTGTCGCTTCATACCTTGCTCTTGGGGTTTCCAACGAAGCGTCCCACGACAAGTGCGGGGCGCCATCAAGCTATTTTCTGGCGCCGTTGCCGGGGAGGCCAAGGACGTCTTCACAAGGGGAGTCCTTCACTTCCTTTCTCTTTACTATTTTTTTAGTTTGCTTTGTTTCTTTTCCTTGGTTTTATTTGCCTCTTTCCAAAAAACCCCAAAAAATTAGTCTAGTTTGGTTTGCCCCCTTTATTCAAAAACACAAAAAAAATAGTTCCTACTCTAGTTGCTACCATGTCTGTTTTTGGACCAACCTTTATTTCCCCTATGGTAGAAATTTCCACTTTTAAGCAAAAAAGTGAAGAAAGTTTTAAAGAAGTTTGGTCTAGAATCTCTGCTTTTCAGAGGGAAACTGAGCCTAAGGTGAGCCTTAGCTTGGTTATTGATAGTTTCTACCGCGGTATTGCTCTTTGTTATAGATATGCTTTGGATGCTGTGGCTGAGAAAGATTTTTTGCTATGTACCGAGGATGAAGCTTTTGATGCCATACAGAAATTAATCATGATTTATGGAACACCTGGCAAGTCTGATTCCTCTTTTATAAATATTTTTGCTAGGTTGAACACTACTGAGACCAATATTGCTGCTATGAATAGTTCTATCACACGCTTAGGGCTTACCATGATTTTATCCCCATAAATTCCGAGCCTTCAAAGTGTTTCCCCACAATCAAAGTCTCAATAAACACTACACTTTTTGATGCTCGTTGTGATATCATGTCTGAATTTTGTCTCATGCCTAAAGATATTTAGGATTCCTTGAGTCTTTGGGGGCTTATTGAAGGAGGAGAGGAAATCTCTCTTACCAACAATGCCACTATATTAACCATTGGAATAGCTGAAGGTGTGTTTACAAAAATCTCAGGAAAAATGGTGACTACTGATTATCTTGTTATTAAATGTGTAGGCAAGGGACATATCACACTTGGAAGGTCTCTACTAAAACACATTGGGGCAGTGATAGATGTGGGAAAAGGCATCATGCATTTTTCTCCTCTGGTAAGCAATCATATATTCCCTAAGGAAAAGAAGAAAGGTAAGAAAGGAAAGAACAAGAAGGTTGCTTCTTCATTTGAAAATACTTGATTCTTTTTGCTTCTTGTGCCTAACTTAAAGGCGTTAAAGAAAAATACTTGTTGGGAGATAACCCAAGAGTTTCCTTGAGTCTTGGAAGTTATTACTTCAATAATGACCTCTACTTATCCTTTTTGTTTGCTTTTTTTTGCCAAGAATGACCTCTAATGAGAGGAAAGTAAGATTTGGGGAGTTGCTGCGCCGAAACAGATTTCTGTCCTCCACCATAAAAATTCGTGAGGAGTATCTGTAACTCGGATTGAGCTCAAAATTTACGAATAAATCCCGCAGTATGTTAGCTAACTTTCGTTAGTTCAACACTTTTTGATTTGAGCAACACAAGATGTTTGAAAAAATCGGTTTCTACCTGCTGGTCTGTTTTGACATATTTCTGCCATTATTTGTATTTGCTTCTTATTGATTCCTTTTTGAGTTCTCTTTAGGTGAATTGATATTTTTGAAGGAGTTGCTACAGTATCTTGTGTTTTTAGTAAAAAGCCTTGCTGTTTCAAAGCTTTGCCTAAGGTCTAATATCTTTTGAATAAGCTAATGTTGCTAATGAAGCATGTGTGAAGTTTTATATGAAGGAAAAATTTCAGGTGTAGAGAGAGAATGATGTAATGAGATGAAGAATGGACAAAATCTCAAGATTGGGGATGCCACCATGGTGTCACTCCAAGAAATATCCAAGAGGTACAAGCTTCAAATCTTGGGAATGCCCAAGGCATCCCCTTCTTCATCAATAAAAAGATCATGTCTGTCTAGACACTTCATTTTTATTGTTTCATGCACATTTTTGTTGTTCTTGGAGAATCTTAGTTTTTGTTTGATTGCTTAGTTGTTTATTTTGCTTGACTAGTTTGGACCCCCGTTCTCGCTGTGTTGTTTTGCAAATAAGTTTGCTTGGTGTTGGAAAGGAGTAGTAAGTTCTTGCTCGAAGTGCAAGAGGAGCTTGCATTGACTGTGACTTAGACTTTAGCATGACATGCTAGGTGTTGTTTTAGCATTATGCTTAGTGATTATTGCCGTAGCATGTCTTGTTCCAAACAATTGGGATTGCTTAGTGTGCCTTGAAGAAATTATGTGTTGTTTTAGCATGCAAAAGCATAGTATTGTGGTATTCTCCTTTGATGCTTTGCTTGGGTTGTCTTGGCACATGCTTACACCATGTTATGACTATGGCAAGTCACTATTATCCTCTATGATCATTTAGTCCTTGACTTGTAGTACCACTCTTTGCTTTGATTAGTATGCTTTGTTGCTCTGCATGATTATGGCCATTATGCTCTCTTAGTTGGTTGCTCCCAGTCTTTTGCTAGCCTCCACTTGTATGAGTAAGTTCTAATCATGCTTCCAACTCCCAAGAAACCAAGTTATTCTAAAGTGTCCTCTATAAACTTCTATGCATGGTGTGTTACACCATTCCAACTATATTCTTGTTTTCATCTACCTTCCAATTAAAAACTATTTTGTTATGTGAAAACTTAGTGATTAAAGCCCTCACGAACTTGATGGCACACTTTATATTCTTTGCCCCTAATAAACTTGAACCATTGTGACAACTTTGTTGTATTGATTGCACTTATAAGTTGGAATTAGCAGAACCGTGCTGTCACGGGGAACATTTTCAACATTTCACTTGTACTTTGTACTCAGTTGATATCATGCTCTTTTGTCTATGGATGTCACTGGTGTAAAATAAAGAGGGAACCTGTAAGTCCATGGAGTTTATATTCTGTGTTAGAGAAACACCTGGGACGCTAGCCTAAGCCATGCCTAATCATGGTGGAAACTTGCAACATCACCATAGTGAGCTATCTATGAAGTATCCTCAATAAAAAGCTATGCATATGGTAAATAAAAAGATTGCTGAGATGCTCATTTTCTGCTTGCCTTGTCATTTTGTTTATGGAAAAGCTCTTGGACCATGTGCAAGGGGTACCCTGTTGGCGGTTCTCAATGATATGCAAATACTTACAATGACAAGAACTTACCTGGGTCCAAAATCGAGTATGCATGAGGTGTGGCCCTCGTATTCAAGGGACTTGAGATTTCCAACTTATACTTTGTCAAGCATATACTCCATCTTTGCCACTTTAACCTTAATAACTTCAAGATGCTTATGATAGGGCCAATGAGGACTGAAAGCTAACAAGTACCATAATTTTTGGAAGCTCTTTTTGAAACTTGTAATCCCTGCTTCCTTTACAAAAAAGGCCTTTCTTCCACCATTATTGAGTCCCCACCTTCTACCTTTAGGCACCATTAAGAGAGCATAGTTGTCATCCTGTGTGCAGTGTTCCAAAGCTTATTGATTGATGCATATTGTGTTATTACTTGTTCTTGTGCTATTTGTTTCTAGTCATCCTTGTGAACTTTGAAGGTGTACTATGCATCTATTTGCCACTCTATGAGGGACAAGCTAATTGCCACTATGCTATGTTTTCTGTATGTGAAACAAACAAACATTTTTCAATGCATGTTATTCATGATCTTTGTTTGTAGCCTTTCATGTTGCATGCATAGTTACTATGTCCTATAGTTAGAACTCCATTCTTTCATGCACATGTTTAGAGTTCTTTGATCCCAGCTTTCAATGCTTGCAAATGATTGATCTTTATTTTGAGGGTGCATGTCGCCTCAAAAATTATCATGTTTATCACTTACCTACTCGAGGACGAACAGGAGTTAAGCTTGGGGATGTTGATACGTCAGAAACGTATCTATAATTTTTGATGCTCCATGCTTGTTTAGTATCTACTTTGGTTTACTTGTCTACACTTTGAGGTGCTTTTTACATGTTTTCTGATACTAACCTATTAACAAGTTGCAACAGTGCCAGATGCTTGTTTTCTGCTGTTTTTGGTTTCAGAAAAGTTAGTAAAGAAATATTCTCGAAATTGGACGGTACAAAAGCCAAAGTCATTTTATTTCCGTGGGGAACAAGAAGTCCAGAAGGGAGACAGAGGGGCGAGCCAGGGTTCCCAGGCCCTCCCTAGGCATGGGTGGGCCCTGCCCCGCGCCTAGGAAGGGTGTGGGCACCTGGCCACCGCCTCGGCCTGCTCCTTCGCCTATAATAATCCCCTGACGCAGAAACCCTAAGCAACCGATCAAATCTCCACGAAACCGTCTATAACCGCTGCCACCATCGTCCCTAGATCGGGGGGATCTGAAGTTCTTCTCGGCACCCTGCCAGAGGGGAGATCATCCCGGAGGCCTTCTCTCCGGTATGATGCGTGAGTAGTTCCACCTTGGACTATGGGTCCATGTAGTAGCTAGATGGTTGTATCTCCTCCTTTGTTCTTTCATGTATAGATCTTGTAAGCTCCGTTCATGATCAAGATCCAATCTATTTGTAATCATGCATGTTGTGTTTGCGGGGATCCGATGGATATTGAGATTATTATGTTGGTTTGATTAATTGTTTTGTCCTTATGATTCTATCATGTCTATGTTGTTTGTGATCTTGCATGCTCTCCGTTGTTAGTAGCTATCTTGGCCAAGTAGTTGCTAGTGACTCCAAGAGGGGGTATTTATGCTCGATAGTGGGTTCATGCCTCTAGTTTCCAAGGGAAGTGACAGAAATCTCTTCGGTTGTAGATGTGTTGTTGCTACTAGGGAGAAAATAACGGTCTCTTGTTCATGGAACATGTGGACTGTTTACCTTACACACTTTGCTTAAAGCAGTTGTTTGTTGCTTGCAACTTAATACTGGAGGGGGTTCGGATGATAACCTGAAGGTGGACTTCTAGTCATAGATGCAGTTGGATGGCGGTCTATGTATCTTGTTGTATTGCCCAATCAAATCTCATAGGATCTTTCTGACTAGTAATTGCATTGTTATGCCTTTCTCAGTTCCTGTCAATTGCCCTGCTGTAATTTGTTTACCCTTCATGCCACGTTGTTTATCTAAGGAGAGCACCTCTAGTGAACTATGGACCCCAGTCCAATCTTTACCATTGATACATCTTCCACTGTTACTTGTTTACTTTCTGCAAACCATTACCTTCCACACCATACGTTTAATCCTTTGTTACAAAAAACCGGTGAGCTTGACAACCTCACTTATTTGTTGGGGCAAATTCTTGAGTTTGTGTTGTGCAGGTCTCCGTGTTGCTTGCAACACCTGTGTGACGTTTCCTTCCTTCTACTGGTTCGATAACCTCGGTTTCTTACTGGAGGGAAACTTGCTGCTGTGCTGCTTCATACCTTTCTCTTGGGGTTTCCAACGAAGTGTCCCACGACAAGTGCGGGGTGCCATCAGGGCAGTCTGATGAATGGATTAGAAGTGAACACATGGCAGTTTTGGCGGCTGGCTGCAAAGACTTCTCACGAATAACACCACTGTTGGAGATCAGCTGTACCTGTTGGCCAGGACACCATCTTCGACGGTATGTACTTTCTAAGGGTACGAGATAAATGGGAATATATTTTACACGATAGGCCAAGATAAAAAGAGCACCAACCAAAACAGTGGTGTCCGCTTCGATGCAGCATAAGACAATGGGCAAAAGACCATGTATTATGAGTTTATAGAAGAGATATGGGAACTTGACTATGGACCTAATTTTAAGGTCCCCTTGTTTCGGTGCAAATGGGTCAAGCTGACAGGAGGAGGGGTTGAGGTAGACAAGAAGTACGGAATGACAACAGTGGATCTCAACAACCTTGGGTACTTAGACGAACCATTCGTCTTAGCCAATCATGTGGCTCAGGTTTTCTATGTGAAGGACATGTCTACCAAACCGAAAAAAGAAAAAATAAGAAAACAGATACATCAGACGATGAGCCAAAGTGTCACATAGTTCTTTCAGGGAAAAGAAACATCGTGGAAGTGGAGGACAAGACAGACATGTCAGAAGATTATAATAAGTCTGATGAAATTACGCTTTTAAAAGTGAAGACTGACCCAACCATCATGTTAAACGGTGCTGATACTCCATGGTTACGACCGACGCGATCATAAGATTGACTATATGTATTAAATGAGCCATTTTTTGGCAAACATATGTATCTCAACATGGAAATCAATGTCATATTTCTTCCGTTAACACTTGGTTCTAAAGAAATGCATTTTTTAATCTTTATTACAAAAAATAAGCCCCTTTAGTCCCGGTTGGTAAAAAATCCGCGCCTCTGTCTTTCGGCCATTTTTCCCCTCCATTTATTCCCTCATTTTTCTTCCCGCCATTTGTTGCCGCCATTTTTCTTCCCTCCATTTCTTCACGTCAGTTTTCTTCCCGCCATTTCTCACTATATATATGTAGGATTGGCCTCCATTGTCATTGCACATCTCTAGACTCATATATGCAACCTCATCACTCTTTCCCATGGCTTCCATCGTACCACTAACCCCCAGGGAGGCGGAGGCGCTTTGCGTCTCGAACTACCCATGCCCGTCGGGCTACTGCATCCCTGTTGGCTGGATGCTGAGCGCCGGAGGCGTGCCGGTACCTCCTGTCCCTCTAGGTGTGGCGCGCCGTATGGCCATCATGAACCACTACTACTTCGAGCTCACGCCGGAGCAGCGGAGGAATCCCAACTGGCATCCCGACTATTTCCCGACTTGAGAAGCCTTCTTCATGGATCGGCGTGAGAGGGCGCTCGCCAGGCACGAGGAGGAAGGCCCACCTCCTCCGAAATTCAACTAGGTTGGCCGTCGGCTGTGGTGGCACGGCCGAAATCTCCAGAGCGTCATGGCCTACAACACGACCAACTCTAACCCCCGCTGGCACTACCCTCAAGTCCATCCCATGCGTACTCAGCCTTCAAGGTTCAACTACGGCGACCCCGATGATGACAACGATGACTATTACGATAGACAGGTGTAGGTAGGAGCATGACTGAATCACTCCAATATTTCAAAACAAGTTCGGCCGATTGTGACTTAATCTAGCCATGTATCTTAATTTTCAGTTCTTCTATGTATCTTAATTTTCAGCCGTGCTTTATCTAACTTACTGTTAGTTGCGTTATATACTTTAATTCCAGTTCTATCATAATAAAATTTTCTTCCCGCCCATTATTTCCCGCCCTTTTCTTCCCGCCATTTTCCTCCCGCGCATTATGCCCGCCCTTTCCCATTTGTTACTAGTTTGAATAGTTAGAATTTTATTTTTTGAAAATAAAAATGTTTTTGGATTATTTATTCAAATGCAAACACTTTTCATATTGAAAATTTCGTCAGATTCCAAAGTATACAAAAGATGCTAAATTTAAATATCCAAACAATTCAAAAATATTAATAGAAAATAAAATATGATCTGCTCTAATTATTTTTCATTTTCTAAAAATAGGGTTAGATTCCTTTTTAGATGCTTAATATTTCTTAAATTCAAAGTTTTAGGGTTTGACTATTTTATTTTTGTCTTAATTGAATAATCAAAATTCATATGTAAGTGTTTTAATCATTTTGTAAATTTTCATCTACAATAACTATAATTTTTTATATATGAATGGATAGATATTATTTTTATGAAAATTATGATATATTATTCATATTTTTTTGAGTTGAAATGAAAAATATATGAATTTTCTAAATTCTATCATTTTTTTGGGAATTAAAAATGCCCCCTTTAACACCGGTTCCATCCAAAGGGAGGGGGGTGCGCGCACGAAATGAATTCCCCTCTTTAACACCGGATCTAGCCACAAACCAATGTTAAAGGGGGAGGGTGCACACACGAAATGAATTCCTGCCCCTTTAACACCGGTTCATGGCTGGAACCGGTGTTAAAGGGGGTGGTATAAAGCACGCGCACTTCCTCTTCCTCTTCCCCAGCCAGATTGTGGGATCGAGCAGAGGAGCATGCGTCGGACAACAAGACGACGCCAGCAGTCGCCGACTGCTGCCGCCGTCATTGTCGCCAGCGCCTGGCCCGCCACTCCGCTCATGGAGCCGCCTCCGCCGCAAACCCCGGAGCCCTCGCCAACTTGGAGACAACGCCAACCCTCCTCCACTCGCCGTCGCGCGCCAACCCCGTCCACGCCCAGTGCCGCCGACCCCGATCGAGTTTGCCGCCGGTGAGGAGCTCCTTTGATTGAATATTTGTATATATATTGTTGTATATATAAGTGTATATATATTGTTTTGAATATTATATATATTGTTGTATATATTTGATTGAATATATGTATAAATATTGTTGATTGAATATATGCATATTTGATTGAATATTATATATAGTGTATGTATATGTATATATAAGAAAGTACATGCATATATTTTTTTGTATGAAAAAAAATAAAGGGTATGTATATTTTTTTGTATGAACAAAAGAAAGGATTATTATGAAAGTGTATGTATTGTAGTGTATGTATACATAAGAAAGTGTGTATGAACAAAATTTGGTATGAGGTAGAACTCTCGGTGTAGGTATACATAAGAAAGTGTGCATTGTTAATCAACTTTCATGACAAGTTAATTAGAAGAACTAAATGTACCCTCTCATATGAATCCGGGGTTTCTCCGAATTAGGGTTTGGACCCCTCGGACCCCGTTTAAAATGACCAAGCATGTATTAGGGTTACATTTCAATACTTTTAACCTATCATATCATCATCCTTGCTTGAGCATTTCAATAGATGTATTACTGATATTTGTGTGATAATATTATTGTTTTAGAAACTATGGATCCACTCAGTAGAAACCTTGAAGAGGAAGAAATAATGGAGAACATGATCCATGAGGACGCCTCAAAATATCTGAACTTGGAGGGACATGATGACAGCTCAACTAGTCCTGGAGAAGATGGCGACTCCGGTGGACGCACTTTAGTGATTACAAAGTCCGGCGAGGTATATGCATGGATTAAGCCTCTGCTGACTTGCACCGATTGATTTGTATATATGTACATGTATTAATTAACGCTTCTTTCTTCCTTTATCCCTCCAGATCGACCACCCAGCAACAATCTTCTTCTACGAAAAAGAGCAAGCGAGGCGCGAGCCATCGGTTGAAAGATCGTGCAAAGTTCACAGTCGAAGAAGTCCGTGTTGATGGCAGGGCGATGGAGCCCAAGAAGGCCGCAGACAAATTTATACGTCAGGCTGGAGTTCTTGTTAGGGACCAAATCCCAATCACAATTGAAGAATGGAATAAAACAAAGAAGGGCAACGCTACCTTTGTCGATAATAGATCCAAAGAAACGCTTTGGTCGCTGTTGTTAAATTTCAACCTACATCCAGAAGAGGATGAAAATAAAACGGTTATAAAGGAAAAGGTCAAAGAGTGGACTCTAAAGAAGAGGCTGGAGCTTTTCGCAACTGGAGGACAAAATTGAACAAATTTGTCAAAGCTGGCGAGACTCCAGATTTCAAAAATGCATATTATGTGAAGATAAGACCACACTGGCCCGAATTTGTGGCGTACAAGAAAGGTGCTAAAGCTGCAAAGAGGTCAGAAACCAATATGCTAAATGCCAAGAAGAAGGAATATCACCAAAGGACGGGGTCAGGTGGCTACATATTTCAGAGGCCTAAGTGGGAGGAAGCTGAGAAGGACCTGCGCGATAGAGGGATCACATCCCAGATAGAGGGGTGGGATCTACGTGCAAAGACTTGATTCTACGGAATTGGGTCAAAGTTGGACCCAGAAATGAGATTGTGTATATTCCCAAAAATTCTTGCCAAACCCGTCAATGAACTTATCGCGGTATTCGAGGAAACAACCATCAGGACCTTCCATCCCGACAGAGAGAATGACCAGCTGACACGCGCCATCAGTAAAAAAGAACACCCTGGACTAGCACGAGGCACAAGGGGTATGACGTGGAAGGATGGGTTTGCCGCGTGGGGCAATTCTTACAGATGGCGCGACAAAAAAGAAAAAGAGCGTACAAACCGGATGACACAGATAGAACAGACACTTATGACGCTGCAGGCGCAAGTGAATGCACAAAATAGCAAGCAAGCTACCGGCCCATCTCAGCGGCACGAAGAGCCTGTACTGGAAGCTTTCGGCGGCCTAGACTCTGCGCGGAAAAGCAGCGTGGCTTCCACGGTGAACGTGTAGCCCACACTTGAAATGGCGGGTCCTCGATACCCCATGGATGAGATCATGGAGAGCGAACAGGCTGAGCTACATGTGAAATTAATGGGCTTATCCATTAAGGTGGCGGTCGTCTATGCCTTACCTCCTGTACCTGGTGGAACTTACCACTCCCGACCGATTCCAGATGGCTATGCTATTGTTGGGGTGGATGAGGTTGTGAAGGAATATGAGGAAGCACAGCTTGACCAAGCTACAGGTGAAGGGGAAACTCAACTGAAATTTGAAGTGAAAACAACCATTCTCTGGAAGAAGGAACACATCGTGCTTCTAAATTGGAGGCCACTGGCTCCCCCGCCGTCTCCGCAGCATCAGTAATCTAAGCCGCCTCAGCCGTCTCCGGGTCATCAGAATACTCCCCTGCCGTCTCCGCCGCGTCAGCCATCTCCGCCGCTTCAGCCATCTCCTACGCGTCAGCCATCTTCGGCGCGTCAGCCATCTCCTACACGTCAGCGTAAGCGGAATATCACTGCCATAAAGAGCACTAGTACTACTACCACGAAGAAATCTGCAGGAAACCGTACGCCGAAGAGTTCAAGGAACTACATCCCGTAGTCTTCTGCCAAGCCATTGCCGGTATTACCGTGGAATCGCAGCGACGAGGAGAACAAGAGGATCTTAGAAGACAAGGTTAAGAAATTCTTTGCACCTAAACTGGCCGAGCCGAAGAAGAAACTAGATTCGGCGGTGGTAGAGAAGTTTTACAATAATCTTTTGAAGCCTGAATCCCCACTTGTGCCGGACTACGAGCGCCAGATTATAAAAGGGAATGCAAGGCGGAGGGAGTCTGAAAGTAGTAGTCATGCACCCTGGAAAACAGTTTCCTGCTCGGAGAGCAGGAAAACCAATCGTGCGCCCTGCTCCAAGTGTTCGATACACGGATAGCTCCTCCTATAAATGATTGCGAGCAAGAGCTACAAAGAAAGACCAATGAGATGGGGATGACTTACATTGCATATACTTGAACATCATAGGAGACCAATTGCCCAAAGACGATGTCAACCCCATACATCCATGGAAGTACCGGAAGAATCTCGTCAAGAAAGAGGAGGTCAAGAATCTACCAACAAATATGCGAAGATTGCATAAGTGGTACCTTAATTTCTGCAAGACGACAAAGGAAGAATGGATCACGACGCATATAAGAGATGATATTTTCTTGTGCGGAGACGACGAGATCACCTTCAATATTCAATACTTGCATTTTTTTATTCAATCAGAAGGAACTCGACAAAGCCGCCCTCAGCCTTTATTGTGTGTACGTACTATTTCTGTAATTTCTATCTCAGCTTATTCAATTCATTAATTGCATATATATATATGCTTACCATATATGTATATACTATTATGCAGTAAAAATGTTATGGAATGCATGAAAGGAGACCCTTATGACATTGGGTTCGTTGACCCAAATAGAGTTCATGAACTAGTGGTAAAATACAAACCCGGTCAAACAGAAGATTTCTTGCTAAGGTCTTTACTGAGACAACAAATCAAAAGGGAAATACTACTGTCTTACAACTTCTCGTGAGTGTTATCCTCTCTTGTACACATTCTGTTTCGGCTTACTCGATGTTAAGTGTAATTGATGATGAGTTATGCGTGCGCAGGTTCTACTTTATTCTGCTAGTCATTCAAGTTGATGCATGAAAAGTCCTTGTCATAGACTCGGCACGAAAAGACAAAGAACTATGGGCAGACTTTAAAGCGACGCTCGAGAGGTAATTTCAATCATATTATCGCACTAGATCGGCAACTTTCATGATAACAAGTAATTAATTATTATTTTATTCATTTTTTTGCCGGGCAGGGTTTGGAAAAGGTTCACGGGCAGGGCCGTGGGTGAATGGTCAGAAGAACTAGAATTTGTAGATCAAAATGTAAGTAATACTAGCCAGCTAGGTCTATGTATCTCTTTGATTCTGCTTTCAATTCTATTATATCATACTTTATTGATTATTATTCTGATTGAATTCTCTATTCTCGTAAAGTGCGCGCAGCAGGGAGCCGACAATAACTTATGTGGATACTAGGTTTGCGAGTTTATTCGCAACATGATATGTGTGACGGATCAAGCCGCATTAGAAGAACTTAGAGTACGTAAACGAAGTACACAACATTATTTTATTACCATCAGTTGTGTTGAGTTTCATTCTTATATATATATATTGACCTCATTCTTTATATATATTTAGATCAAACAGATGCGGGACAAACTCCTACCATTTGACCGCGTGCGAGCCATTCAAGAGAAATTGGCAGGGTTCATACTTGATGAGGTCGTCACGCCTGACGGAGAACTCTATAGATATCCAAAATGAACGTGTACGGAGATGTTATATTATATATATGCTTCAACGTGTTTGTCTTGTACTTGATGCTTGAACGTGTACGGAGAATACCACAATGACGATGTTTGTGTATAATAATAGTTGCTTAATTATTGATGTACGTATGTACCGACGATGTATGTGTATAACTCTTCCGATCGATCCCCTCGGTCCCCGCCGCCGCAGAAATCCGTTCAAAACGGGACGACAACAGAACTCTGCCGCGGTAGAGATTTAGACCATTTTCCTGTCGTGGCAGAAAACTTTTAACACCAATTCGTGTTACGAACCGGTGTTAAAGGGGTGACATGCGCTCTGCGGAAGCCCCCACGTGCGCCACCCTTTAACAACGGTTCGTATAAGAACTGGTGTTAAATGGGCGGCTCTAACACCGAACCCGCAACAGCGGTTCTATAACCGGTGTTAGAGGGTGGTCTGAACCGGTGTTAGAAGCATCGTTGTGCACTAGTGATTCTATCAATATCAATTCCATCTTATAGTTTCTTACAATTAGCAATCGAAAATGAGAGCAAAGGTATAAAGCTACTAACCTACTAGATCCATTCTTTTATTCCAATACCAAATTGTACTAAAAAAATTCCAAATTTCAAAAATATATATCTCTAAATAAATATATAATCAGTTGTTATCAATGGCAACAAAAAAAACTCAATTTGTGTTCATCCTATATAGTAGTTCTTTATAAATCAACTATCACCCAATCATGTTGCCATGATTAGGGCGCATGCTATAGAATTAGAGAAAAGCCTTCTCCCAGTTCTATGAATCACGTGGATCTTCTCTAAGACCTTACCTACATGTGAATAGTTACATAGAGCACCCAATGTCGGACGGTCGGCCCTTGGGATTGGCCGAAGAAATCAAGATACGGACGAGGATGAATGAGAGCTACGCGCATCTGTACAAATTACAATCTAGAGCTCAATCAAAAATTCAGGGAATAAAAAGGCTGACAACGAATGATAAAATTGACACTCTAGTAGTATACAGAAATAGGGTCCCTTGATTTTTATAGGCCCGGGGCGTTTGCCCCTCCAGCCCTGCCCCAGGACCGACCCTGTATTGTTGTGCAAGTTGATTAATGGAATGAGTTTTCCAATACAAAAAGGGGGGCTGCCATTTTTTCCTTAAGACTATCACCGATAGTAATTGTCATAGTGGAGAAGAAAAGATCAAGAGCGATCCACAAAAAACCCTCCCGCTCCTGTCTCGCCCCCCGCGGGGGCAAGCAGGCTAGCCGCCGCCTCCCTTCCCCCACCTTCCTCTTCCTCTGCCACCGTCAGTGCCTACCACCAGGCACAACTCGGGCGGTGCTGGCGGCGACACCTTCTTCCTCAACCCCCACACCCCCTGCTCTGTGGGCGCGCGCGGGACGGCCCTCGTCGGGTGGTGCTCCTCGGGATGACTTCTGGGCGCTGCTCTGGCTGCGAAGCAAGCACGCCAGCGCCGGGAACCTGTGGGGCGGTGCGGTGAACGGCGGGAAGGCGGGCTCTTGGCTAGGCAGCCACCGATGCTCCCTAATCTGGGGCCCTAGGCCCATTTGGGCCAATGGAGGGATGCCCAGGCTACGACGGTGCCTTATCCAGGCGCTGGTGTTGACGGTTGCTCGATGCTAGGGTTGGTGCGTCGGCGGCTGGCCTATTGCAGCACGACGGCAAACTTTACATGCCAGCTGGTCCCGACCGAACTTTATTGGGACTGGTGTGTCTCTGCGGAGGCTTTATAGGTCTTCTGGACCTGGCCGGACCCTACTAGGATTGGTTTGTCATGCTGTCGCGCCTAGTTGACTACCGCCTTTGGCAGTGGAGGCAGTTCCCTCCCGCGCGGTCGCGGTACTGCTGACCCCAATTCAGGTGACCTTTCACCTCCGTTTTTCTGGCCTCGTGTTGCTAGATTTGGTGACACGATGATGGCGTATTCATGACCATAGGGGCGCATTATGGTGGGTGACGAGTTTTGTGGTTGAGGCTTTGACCTCGCAGGACTCCTAAGCAATGAATCGTCTGAGGGTAGTTGGATCGGTTTTTTGGGAGAAATCCTTGTCGGCATGCTCGACACCGACGCGGTGCCGCCTACGGGTGTCAACATTACTTCCTGAAGGGCGTCATGGCTACCGCATCCACTTCTCTCTGTGTACCGGAGGAAACTCTAGGACCAGTCCGCTGGCCCGGGCAGCAGCGGCGTCGCTTCCTTCTTGAAGGTGCTTCTTGGTACTTGACGATCCGATGCTAGGAGTGTGGTGGAATATCTTCGATGGGTGCAGCGGTTGCGGGTCTCCTTCATTTAGTCGATCCGCCTTTGTCTCCTTTGCTTCTTCTTCTTTTTATTTTGGGCTTGTGTTCGTTGCCGCTCCAGCATTTGTTCGTGGTGACACTCTTTGTATCATGTAGTTGATATATTAATATAAATGGGCGAAAGCCTATTTCGAGAAGAAGAAAAGATCCATGTCCGCTTTGTCACATGGATTGCCCATACCAATCCAAGCTCTAGAAGGCTCCTCTCATTCAATCCACTGCCAACTCGAACATAGAACTCGAGAAAATTACTACATCCGTTTTACAATATCATCTTTTTTAGCAAACTAAAACAACTTGCTAAAAAATCTTATACTATGCAACAAAGGGAGTATTTGTCAAGGCCCATCAAGCGTTTGATATTTTTTACTTCGTTGTTCCCTAAGAAAGCTATGTTTCGGAGTGTTGTCTCCCTTGTTTCTTTTGGTGCTAGCAATAGCTATATACAATCCTGGAGCATAGTTCAAACGGTCGTTGCGACAAACAAACAAACGATGTTTCATTCGAATGGAACGGGATAGGGTGGTGAGCCTGTTGGTCTAAAACAATACGTGAGGTGATACACAGCTTAGATACTAGTATGGGACTCTCATGATTGGTACTTGTACACATAAATTGTATATGGAAAATGATGGCAGCGATTGCGATTGTTTGAAAACAAAAAAAATCATACCATGAGTTTGCTGACTGCAGCGATTGCGATTTTTTTTATACTGTTGTGAAGACTTCTATGACAACAGAGTGGAAACCTGTCATTATTAAGGATTATTATTGGCAACGGTTTTCGTCATCCGTCCCTTTCCATAAGGTTGTACTCATCAGTTACGGTGTTTCCTATTCCACTCATTTGGACTAGGCTATTTTTATGTGTGAGTAGTAGGAATTTATATTTCACCTCAGATTAAAATGCAGGAGCACACGAGCGCTAAAATGGTAACATAATTTTAACCATAATTTAGAACATTCTCATCATTATATTTGTACCATAACAATACCTATTACAAATTATTATTCCAATAGCAACTAGATATCATGTAACATCTGCGTTGATACTATGTTTTGTATGTATTTTTGTCACGCCCGGGACCGGCCCCGGGAGAATGACAGCCGCCACGCGTATATAGACCGGGAGACCTATATACCCGTAAGGATAAAAAGATGGCATAGCCGGCACAGTGGACATCGAGAAGCTTAAAACTAATTTTATTATAAGGTTATTTTACATTTATACATTTACACAAGACTACAACTAGGTTCTCTATTCGCTTCCCGTCCCACCGATACAGCCTATTCCTCGAAACGACGATGACTCCCGCATGTTAGCATCGAATGCATCCAAAAATATCAGGGTGCAAGGGTGAGTACAAAAAGTACTCAGCAAGCAGGTCATACACACAATCATATAAATTATAAAACAGACTTTGCTTTTCACAAACAGGTGAATAAACTTGTTAAGCATATTAAAAACGCATGGATCATCACACATGAAAGTAAGCATTTCCGAACCCGGAAATCACAGGGGTTAATATTAACGCTTTTACACTCTGTAGAAGGGTACTCCGACGTCGACAGTCTCAACTAGAACCACACCGGCTTCTAGAAGAGCAGAGACCTTTGACCCCCCCTAGAACTCGGACACCTGAATTTACTGAATTTACTGATGTAGATGGCTCCTACGGATCCATCACCAACACGTTCCGTTTCAGGACCGTCCCCAGGGGAGAACTCAGCTAGTCTCATGCTGACCAGTACAATACGATTGTCTTCGTAGCACCAAGTTTTACTTCAGAAAATTAGTCATTATTATTTCTCACGATGTCTAATCTCTTAATCCATTCATGCCAAATACCCGTCTTGTATCGGTGGCTCCAAACGGACCCATCACTGTATACCGACACCAGCGTATCAATCCACAAATACTTCGAGAAATCATTCAGATATCTCTACCAACTAACATCTCATAAATTATTAGCAAAACATACTTTACAAGATACATGAGAGAGGTATAAAGAGCTTCCCTTAATTAAAGAAAAACCCGTATCAATAATATCCAGATCAAGGTATACTTCAGTAGAAACCCAACAAATAAGAAATCCAATAGCGGTATAAACACCCATATACGGATCGACTCTCATCTATAACTCCAGCAGAACCTCCCTATGTATATGTCTAATCTTGCATCCGATGCAGCACAATATCTCTCTGTATACAACCATCGCCTCCAGGATATACAAGTGTGGTCGTACGCGCGCGCTCTCTCTGTATACAGAGAGATATTGTGCTGCATCGGATGCAAGATTAGACATATACATAGGGAGGTTCTGCCGGAGTTATAGATGAGAGTCGATCCGTATATGGGTGTTTATACCGCTATTGGATTTCTTATTTGTTAGGTTTCTACTGAAGTATACCTTGATCTGGATATTATTGATATGGGTTTTTCTTTAATCAAGGGAAGCTCTTTATACCTCTCTCATGTATCTTGTAAAGTATGTTTTGCTAATAATTTATGAGATGTGAGTTGGTAGAGATATGTGAATGATTTCTCGAAGTATTTGTGAATTGATACACTGGTGTCGGTATACAGTGATGGATCCGTTTGGAGCCACCGATACAAGCCGGGTATTTGGCATGAATGGATTAAGAGATTAGACATCGTGAGAAATAATAATGACTAATTTTCTGAAGTAAAACTTGGTGCTACGAAGGCAATCGTATTGTACCGGTCACAGTCCAGTCATGAGACTGACTAAGTTCTCCGCTGGGGACGGTCCTGAAACGGAACGTGTCGGTGATGGATCCGTAGGAGCCATCTACATCAGTAAATTCAGTAAATTCAGGTGTCCGGATTCTAGGGGGTCAAAGGTCTCTGCTCTTCTAGAAGCCGGTGTGGTTCTAGTTGAGACTGTCGACGTTGGAGTACCCTTCTGCAGTGTAAAAGCGTTAATATTAACCCCTGTGACTTTCGGGTTCGGAAATGCTTACTTTCATGTGTGACGATCCATGTGTTTTTAATATGCTTAACAATTTTATTCACCTGTTTTTGAAAAGCAAAGTTTGTTTTACAATTTATATGATTGTGTGTATGACTTGCTTGCTGAGTACTTTTTGTACTCACCCTTGCACCCTGATATTTTTGGATGCAGTCGATGCTAACATGCGGGAGTCGTCATCGTTTTGAGGAATAGGCTGTATCGGTGGGACGGGAAGCGAATAGAGAACCTAGTTGTAGTCTTGTGTAAATGTATAAATGTAAAATAACCTTATAATAAAATTAGTTTTGAGCTTCTCGAGGTCCACTGGGCTATGCCATCTTTTTAGCCTTATGGGTATATAGGTCTCCCGGTCTATATATGCGTGGTGGCTGTCATTCTCCCGGGGCCGGTCCCGGGCGTGACAAAAATACATACAAAACATAGTATCAACGCAGATGTTACATGATATCTAGTTGCTATTGGAATACTGATTTGTAATAGGTATTGTTATGGTACAAATATAATGATGGGAATGTTCTAAATTATGATTAAAATTATGTTACCATTTTAGCGCTCGTGTGCTCCTGCATTTTAATCTGAGGTGAAATATAAATTCCTACTACTCACACATAAAAATAGCCTAGTGCAAATGAGTGGAATAGGAAACACCGTAACTGATGAGTACACCCTTATGGAAAGGGGCGGATGACGAAAACCGTTGCCAATAATAATCCTTAACAATGACAGGTTTCCACTCTATTGTCATAGAAGTCTTCACGACAGTACAAAATAGTAACAAGTATATGCCAACGTAACGTTTCTCCATTGTCGAGGGGTTTTTGACCCATGTCTATAGCCTCGCTTTGTACTAGTGTCACCTAGGCACATCTTTATGATCCATTACTATCAAATATATGGCAAACTTTAAATAGATTATTTTGTCTTGAAAATGCACTTTGTCTTGTTCAACCTTGTATCATTTCTTCTCACTTCTTAGTGATGATGATGTCTAGAAGGTAAACATGACGGTTCACTCAACTTTCTCATTCTTTAAGAAATTTTGTAATAGGATCAACTTTATCATTCTTTCAATCGTGAATCCATTATATGATCTTTAAGCATTACTTATGCACACACCTACAAAATATAATTCAATGCAAAAATTAGTCCATAGATATTTTCATTAACTACTAAAATCACATGTGGGAACACACATGCTCTTTTAATGGTGACTCCCTGAAAGCCGACCGCTGTCGAGCGCCCATCGACGAGGGCATTTGGTCACCGGTGCCTGGCCAGCAACCTTGCCACGAGGCGAGCATGAGCCGCCGCCGCACCTGGTCCAGTTGGCCGGCTGCTCCCGTAGCGAGCTCCGTCATAGATCGGAGGAGGCTTTGTCCTTGTGGAAGATGGAGCTCTGCATGTTTTACCATTTTTCAGTTTAGTCCTTAATGCTTCCAAAATTATGCAGAGTTATTGACATGGGACAGATGGCCTTGATAACAGGCCCCGTATCTCACCACATCAGCAATGCAGAGCTCCATCAGCAGTGGTTACCGTAGATGAGCCCCTAAGTCCTATTCAGTGATCGTAAAATCGGATGATAGAACTGATCCCCTCTAACAAGTTGAGGTACAAATGATGAACTGTACTCTCCTTCAAACGTCTAGAAGAATCCTAAAGCGAGTAAAATTATTTTATTAACAAACCTCGTATGACATTTGCTGTCCGGAATTCACTTTTGATCCCGAAAGAATATGCCCATTTACCAAATACATACATTTCAAATTATTAAAAAAATCAAGAAAAAAAAGTTAGGATGTGCATCTCCACATTCTATATCCTCACAACAAAGTGTCATGAAAAACTGTTATTTTTTTGGCAGAGTAAAAAGACAAAAATGAATGTCCGTGATAAGCCATATTCTAGCACTGATTTTTTTTTTACACATGCCACATAAAAATCCATTTTCGTGAACAACCTTGTGCACTTATAGAATTTTTGAGATGTATGGACGTGTAATTTGTATTTGACATTTCAAAACATGTTTAAAATACATTTCAAATAAATGGAGCATATGCACCCAAAACGCCGCTCTCTCGTTTATGAGTTGCGTGTCATCTTTCTCCCTTCATGATCGCGGCGTGTAAACAAACCCTTAGGCCTTGTTCGGTTAACCCTCTTCCCAAGTGGATTGAAGTGGTTTGGAGAGTATTAGAGGGGAATTTAACTTAATTGGGATTTAATCCCTCTCAATGTCGTGGGAATAGCCACGGCAGATGCTGCAATCGGCAGCGAGTAGTAGAACGAAGGGCAAGGGCGGCCAGCCATTTGTCCTGCGAGATGAGGGCGGAGACACAAGGTTTTATCCAGGTTCGGCCCCCCCGGAGGGTAAAGAGCTACTCCTGCTAGATTGTATTGTGGAGAGAGTACAAGGGCGAGCTCGACGACTAGGCGGCGAGTCGCTGGGGTGTATGATGGAACGTGTGCTCTATGTGTACCCTAGGGAGGTTTATATAGGCTCACCTCGCTAGGGTTTATAGAGCTACAACCGAATTAGTTAAGGATTCGAAGGGTGTTTGACCTAATCCGATTGGGCCTGGCTACGCTTTTGGGCCTCCCACTTCTAGTCGCTTGGGTCTTTGCCAAGTCTTGATCCAGTCGATGTCCTACAGGCCCACTCGCTGGCAGCTTGGTCCAATAGGAAACGTCCTGCTGGGTATACCCTAGTCGGCATATCCCCATCACTCAATACACGTCAAACCCGGTGGATTTACTTGCAACCGAACAAAGCCTTACTGATCGCGGTGTGTAATCCGGAGCATGTACTTGACTAGAATCCTCATGGGAACACGGTAGTTCAGTGAGGGAGAAACATTGAGGCAGCAACGCAGACATGGTAGCCATCAGCCGATCAGCTCAACACAGCCGCCTCCTTCATTTTTTAGCCAGACGACTAGCGGTCCTTTGAACACCATATTTTCCCGATTCAAATTCAACCTTCTCTGACTCCTCCCTCACTTGCTAAGAATGGCTTAAATATACGTACGACTTCTCCGTTAGACCAACACAATGATCAATACTTCGAGTTCACCACCGAGGCGGGCACAATGGCAGAGTTGCTGCGAGCTGCCGGTTTCTTGGACCTGAGCATGGAGGTGGCGTTCCTGGCGGCGGCGTTGGCGCTCTACTTCCTGGTCAACCAACTGTCCTACCACCGCAAGAAGGGGCCCCTTCCAGGCCCGCCGCTCGTCGTGCCCTTCTTCAGCAGCATCGTGCAGATGGTCCGCGACCTGACGCGATTCTGGGTGGTGAAGGCGGCGGGGGCGAGTAATTCTTGTATAAATATACATACAATGAAAAGGCCTAGGTGTGATCAATTATATCACAAGATTACCTAGTGAAATTGTCGTGTGGTGCACGACAGATGCCATGGGTAGGCTAAAGTATGGGGCCAATGGATGCTAGAGGGATCCGGGGAGGGAAGATGCAGTGATTTCTACACTCAAATGACTAACATATAGATATTTATTTCTCCTTACAAAAACTACAGGTGCTCCTTAAGCTGTTAGCAGGAAGAAGAAGACTACTACTCAAGCCTTAAGGTCTAGAATGAATCGATCGCTTCTCAGGAGCCCGCTTCTCCCCTTATAAAGGGGTGCCTTGGTTCCTCCTAGGGCTGACGTGGCAAGCATATTCGAGGAATATGCTTGTCCCAATATGGTAACTCGGCGACCCTCTTTCCGTGTCCCCCTTCTAACGACGGCAATGTTCCAGAGAGCCTCACCTGCGCGCCTCGGGCTCCATGACTGTCACCTTTGTGACCTTCTTCTGCCTTTCTGCTGCTCTGCTCCTTGTCCTTTGTGCTTGGCTCTGTTCAGATTCTCCCTAGCTAGCGACTAGGGTTTAAATATAGGCACCTCCTTCTCCTGCAAACTTCGTTTTACTCGGCCTTGTCTCGCATAACTCGGCTCGGCCTTCACATGTATTCAAGTTAGTCAGACTTACTCGGCCGACTTAACTCATATATCGGTCGGATAAGGTGTTTATCCTTCTGTAGCTGTCATGGACTTGCTTAGCTCGGCCGACTCTTACATGACTCGGCCGATATAAACAGTAACTCGACTCATGACAAGGGAGACTCCTTTCGTCTTTCTCCTGTCTTGACCCTATCCGGGGTCACCTCCCAACATTAGTCCCCGAAGCTGGTGTGGTCCTGCCTATAAACTCGGTCGGGCCACATTAGTTTCCCAACATACGTCTCTCCTTATTTCTGAGTTACTTTTTCCCGTTCGAGGTATTCGCGCAGCTTCCTGAGCATGTCTCGTCCTACGTGTAACACTCATTATTATTTTTCTAGTTTTTTGTTCCTCTACAGTGCCCACTGACAAGCTACAGTGATTACTGCGCCCGTCGCGTTGGTGCAGTGACTCCTCATGCGCCGCATCGGTCAGGAGGCCCGATCCTCTCCTGCGTCGTGCGGCCTTTGGTGTGGCTCCACTCAGATGTGTGCGGTTCCGCCGCACACGTGATATACACGGTTAGCGTGCGCACCCACGATCCCACTACCGCCAGGACTGCGCGGTTATAAGGAGGGGTGCGGGGCTAGAGGATTTACTTTCCCCCTTCGCTCACCGCTCTTCTTCTTCCTTCTCGCGCTCCTGCGTCTGTTCGTGCGCTGGTGGCTTCTCCATTGTCGATCTCCTCGACGACAACGTTGCAGTCCTTCTGCTCCGACGACCTCACCGTTGTGCGCTTCTTCGCCGCCTCCGCGGGTGAGTCATCCCACGACATCGCTGCCAGATTTCTGCCCTAGGAAATCCCTCTGTCCCCTAGATTTCTCGCGGCGGTTCTTCCTCGCCGCGCTCGTTAGAACCACGACGGGGCCCTGCACTTCTAGGCCTCTCAGTGCCGTTAGTTCCTCCTCCGACGATTCCTCCGACGAGCCCATGTCTAGTTTTGTGAGCGGAGCTCTCTTAGAGGAGGACAATTTCGCATCCGGTCCAGAACGAGGCTCTTGGCAGGGTTCCACCGTCACTCGCCGTGAGGTAGAGTGGCTAATTAAGACATGTCGAATCCCTGCCGAGGTAAGCTGTCGCTTGCCTGGCAATGAATTCTCTCCCGTGCTCAAGGAGGGAGAATACGTAGTCTTCATGTCCCATTTCGCTCGCGGGTTTGGCCTCCCCCTTAGCGATTTCGCCAGGGAGTTCCTCGATTACTTCGGCCTCCAGCCGCATCACCTTCCCGCCAATACTATTGCCTCCTTGTCAGCTTATATCTCGGCCTCGGAGGGGTACTTCGGCCTCTGGCCCTCCGTACATATTTGGTCTAAGTTCTTCCAGATACGATCTAATGTCGTACCGGAGAAATCTCTTCAGCCTTCCGAGAAGTCCCTCACCCATTGCGGGGCCGCATCCATCACACCTCGGAGAAACTCAGAGTTCCCTCGTGTTGCCGGCCTCGAGTCTTGTAAGAAATGGCATAGATCATTTGTCTATGTCAAAAACACTGGAAAGGAAGACAAGATTCGGCTCCCTGCCTTTTCTATTGGCACCCCTTCCAAGAAGAATTGGAACTTCAATCCTAGGAAGAGCCATGCTCTGGCCGAGGCATTTGAGATTCGGCTCAAGGAGTTGATTTGCGCCGGGCTCCGGGGCGAGGATCTGATGAGAACATTCATCAGCAGCCGCATTTGCCCTTTCCAGCTTCGCACTCACAAACTTTGTTACATGAGTGGCCCTCTCGATCCCAACCGAGTTTCGACGGTTGAGCTCAACGACTATCATATTTACAAGTGTGTCCGAGCTATCTTCAAGACTGATATGCCGGAGGATTGGGCATGGGGACTGAAGCCGTTCACTCGCGGGAATCCCCCTCCTCAGGTAAATTTATGCATTGTTGTTTGTTTCCGAGTTGCGTTTGTGACTGTTCTTTTGCTAATTCTAATTTGTTTCGTCTCTCGCAGAGGTTTACGGAGCAAAAGGCCAAGGATGCCGAGGTCCTTGCTCTTCCGTGGACTGCGGATCGGAATATGCCGGACAGCGGGGAACCTGACTCGGAAGAGTTTGTCCCTAAGTCAGATCTAGCTCCAGCTCGCGCCCGTGGCAAGACCTCGGCCCACGGGGATGAAGGTGACTCGGACGACGTCCAAATTCTTGAGGTAGTTGCCGCAATGCCTATCTCTTACGCATTTCCGGCTCCCACTCTCCCAGCTAATCCAGCCGGTCAGGTGTACGACGCCGAGCCCCTTGCTTCTCGAGCTCCCGCTGCCTCGAAGAAGCGCACCGCTCTGGCAGGTCCCTCTGACGCTGCTCCCAAGAAGTGAATGAAGAAGTCTGCCTAGCATATTCCGAGGCATAAGACCATGCCTGGAGTGAATGGGTAAGTTTGTTTTCATTCGTATTTCTTGTTTCTCTCTTTCTGTCTTTTGATTCGACCTTTTGTCCTTTACAGAGCTCCTCTCTCTGCCAAACCAAGTGGTCCGAGTATGACAAGCCATACAACTCGGCAGCCTTCTCCTCCGCCTCCGGAAGATACTCGGGCTCTTAGTCTCTCTCGCGTTGACTCTCCTCCTGTGCCGACTCAGACATCGCCTCGGCGAGATGTACCCACAGCTCCCACCGTCGATGCCGACATAACTCTGCCCGTAGATCACCCTGTTGAACCTACTGCCCCTGCTATGACCATTGAGGTTTCCCCCAATATTCCTTTGACCACCACAGTTCCAGCTGCTACCCCAACTCCATCCGAGGATATCACCATCTTGTCCCCCTTGGAAACCATAGTTCCTCCTGCATCCAAGGATGCCACTCCTAGTGTCGAGGTTGCTGCCCCTGCCGAAACTTCTTCTAAGACTAGGAAGGTTGTTGTCACCAAACCTTCAACATCTCAGAAGGGGCCGGCGAGCTCCTCTCAGCCCAACATAGCTAATGCACTCCGCAAAGGGGCTTCCTCTGCTAAGCCCATTGCCGCCCCGGTCGCTGATACTCATCTTACTCGCAATAAGAGTCCCGCGGCGGCAGTAGTTACCCAACGGGTCCGAGGTAAAGTGCTGACCCGTACTGAGAGTGGAAACAGCCTCGGCTCTCTGGTGGAATATGCCAACAAGCTGGCCGATCGCCTTGATCGGCAAGGGAGTAACAGTAACCCAGCCATTTCAGCTTCCGACATCGCGAATGCGTTTGCATATGGCTGCTAAGATTGTTCTTGAAAGTGATAAGATGAACTAGGTAAGCGCTTCTGTTGATATTTTGTCTGTTATTCAAATGATAGTATATATACACTAGTCCCCGAAGCTTGCAACCGAATAACTTGTTGTTTGTTTGGAAGCTTTGTTAGGCTTCAAATGCGTTATTTGCTAAGTTAATTTCTTGTATACCTTGGATTGATCGTGGTTCATCCATATTTCGAATTAAGCGTTGCTTAATCCGGATCTATTTCGGCTTCGGTCATCCAGCCACCAAGATCCGAGTTAAGTTTTGCTTGATTCGGATCTGTCTTAGCTTTGAATATACAGCCACCTAGATCCGAGTTAAGTTTTACTTGATTTGGATCTGTCTTAGCTTTCAATATCCAGCCACCTAGATCCGAGTTAAGTTTTACTTGATTCGAATCTGTCTTAGCTTTGAATATCCAGCCACCTAGATCCAAGTTAAGTTTTACTTGATTTGGATCTATTTTAGCTTTGAATATCCAGCCACCTAGATCCGAGTTAAGTTTTACTTGATTTGGATTTGTCTTAGCTTTGAATATCCAGCTGTGTAATTCATTTTGGTACTTAGGTTGCCCATGATCGGCGGACGGCCGAATTTCAAAGGTTGCTCTTTGCACACAAGAAGTTGGAGGAGAAATAAGAGAAAGTTCTCCCCATGGTGAAGAAAACTGGTAATTTAATAAACCTTTGTATTGTTCCTTAAGTTCTTAATATTTTCAACTTGGTGCGCTAATTCATTCTTTGCTGGTGTGCAGCTAATATCAATAATCTTAATATTCGCCTTACCAAGAAGGTCAAAGCTCTGGAAGGTTAGTTATTCTTCTCGTCTATTGTTTTTCGTTCGAGACTAATCCTAGGTTTCTTATAACCTTCTGGCTTTGGTATAGCCGAGTTACAAACACTTGCAGCGTCGCATCAAGAATGCATATCCCTGCCTGATATGATGCTGCATTTTTTAGAACAAGCTGCCATTCATTCGACGCAGCTTAAAGAAAAGGATGATGAGATAACCCTGTTACGTGCCGAGGTTGAGTCTCTCAAGCTCTCGCAGAAATCCGAATTGGAGAAAGTTGATCAGGAGTTCTCTGAAGAAAATAATCGACTAAGTCTGCAATTGCAGAAAAAGAAAGAACTCCTCGATGATGCCGAGCTGAAGAACCGCATGATGGGCGAGGAAATCGCTCGTTTTGAGAAGAATAAGGTCGACTGGACCCAGTATCTCTAGAAAATGTTGAGTTATATTCATCGTAAATTTCCGACCGTAGCCGAGTTATCTTTTTCTCTTTCTTATTTTTAACTGATATGTTTTCCTTTCGTGTAGATCATTTTCCGGAAGCTAAACCAGTGAGCTCTAAGGCAGTGATTTCTGCTCGCCAGCGCCAAGGTGTCCCCGCAGACTCGAGTCCAAAATACTCAATGGAAGACTTCCTGATTGCCGTTGGCGCTGCAGTTGGACCAATGAAGATTATTGGCCGGAATCTGGTACAAGCGGCCATTCAGGCCTATCATGTTCTTTGGCCGAACACGTCAGGGACACCTGATATTGACGAAGTCAAAATACTTGTGGAGAGGTTAATGGCATCTCAGAACCAGCTAAATCTCTGGAGGGAATCTGCTGGGAGGGCTGGTGCTGATATGGCACTTACAGCCGTTTTGTCTTGGTACGAGGATATCTCTCTCGATACTCTGATGAATCTGCGCACTGGCTCTCATTGGGTTGAGGATCCAGAATTCGTCGCTCTCTGCCAAGCTCGTGCCTTCCAGCTTATTGAGTATGCAGACGTGCATAATTGGATTGAAGGGTCGAGTTTTCTTTCCAATCTGGCAGATGATGTCGAAGTTGAAGATGCCTCTGATGATGATTCGACCGATCAGGATGAAGCAGAGGGTGACTCGGATAACTCTCGTGATTCAAAAGCAAGCTCGGATGAGGATGGCGACGCGCGATCATCTTCTAAAGGGACTGAGAATTCTCGAGCTCAAGCTAATGTTTCTCGGCAGCCGAGGCTTGCCCCCGAGGTTACTATTGCTTCTGTTGAGGGCGAAGTAACTTCGGCTGAGGCGCCAGCTACCTCGGAGCGCCTAGTTCCTAAAAATACCCCTATGCAGGAGACCGAGGTCGCTCAGCCATCATCCGAGATACCCATTCCCAATGCTCCTGATCATGCTGCTGCCCCTTAAGGATGCTCTGGCCCTTTTCGCTATCGAGTTTTTTTAAAAAAACTCTTAAGTTATTTCCAGTCCCCGGTATGCCGGGCATATGATGTCTGTGGAACAATTGTCCGGCTTTTGGTGTAGTGCGAACCTTTTTACCTTTCGCCGCTGGGGCATGGGTGATGGTAATTATTATTACTTTGTTTAAACGAGTTTCATTGCTTTACATCTTTGCTTTGGCAAACTTTTATTTCGTAGGTTTGGATTGTATTTTTCCTTGTGGTTGACCTTAGTTCGGCATTTATCTTGCGTGCCCTTTATAAACTTGATAACGTAGATGTTGTGTTTTCAACTTCTATCTGAAGTACAGAGCCCGAAGCCCATATCTGGTAAAGTGATACAATAGGTTGCATCCCTTATCATACTTCGGTTTGCTGGGTTTGTCATTATTTTTTGCATTATCCTTATAAATCTTTGTTTGTTTTCGCTTTGCTATTCCTCTGATTATTGAGACAAGTTTATATCATATCTTGTAAATTATGATCATCAATTCTGGGGAGTCCCCGAGTCTGTAGCTGAGCTAAGGAGCTTTTTATGTGTCTGGCGATAAACAGTGGGTAATACAAGTTAGTCCCCGAGTTATCACTCGGGTCATCGAGTTCTTGCGTGTGCCCAAAGACTTACTTCGGATCATGCGGCAGTCCCCAAGTTACAAACTAGGTTGCCGAGATATAATTCATGGCTCAATGCAGAGAATACTACGGTGTAGTGTCCGAGTCATTGCTTAAAGTGCCGAAGTTTAATGCATATTTTTAGAACAAAAAACAATCATGGGGCAGTCCTCGAGTCAATGCGCGAGGTATCGAAGTTTAATGCATAATCCAAAATAAGGAATAATACGGTGTAGTCCCCGAGTCACTGCTCGAGGTGCACATAATTCAAAATAGTAAATAACACGGTCGGTCATGAGTTCTTTCGGGTCTTGCAATTTAACACATAATTCAGAATAAGAAATAACACGGTGCGGTCCCCGAGTCACTGTTCGGGGTGCCGAGGTTTACTACATAGTCTTAAGAAATAGAAACAACATTGTGTAGTCCCCGAGTCTCTGCTCGAGGTGCCGAGGTCAAATACATGCTTGATACTCCAACTTGATGTGTCACATCATGACGTACAACATATAGCTCCTAAGTATAGAATGGGCGAAGTAAAGCTATGTTCCATGGTCTTTTTGATTCGTCACCGGCTTTGTTTGCCTTGTTCTTTTCTGGTGACTGAGCATCGATTAGGTAATATGCATCATTGTGCAATGCTTTACTCACGATGAATGGTCCTTCCCATGGGGGTGAAAGTTTGTGCATGCCGGCTATGCGCTACACTATCCGAAGGACCAAATCTCCTTCTTTAAAAACACTTGGATTGACTTTCTTGCTGTGATATCGTCGGAGATCTTGCTGATAAATAGCTGATCTTGATAATGCCAATTCCCTAGCCTCTTCTAGCAAATCGACATCGTCTTGCCGATCTACCTCATTTACCTCAGCGGTTGTATAATGTGTTACTCTTGGCGAATCATGTATTATGTCGGCTGGAAGCACAACTTCTGCCCCATATACCAGAAAAAATGGGGTATACCATGTTGACCTGTTTGGGGTAGTTATGAGGCTCCATAGTACTGCTGGTAGTTCCTCGATCCAGCATCCTGCCGACCTTTGCAGATGTTCGACAAGCCGGGGTTTTATTCCGGACAATACTAGTCCATTTGATCTTTCTACCTGCCCATTTGATGCTGGGTGAGCCACTGAGGCGACATGTAGTCTTATGTGTTTTTCTTGGCAGAATCTAGCAAAAGCCCCTTCAGCAAAGTTTATGCCATTGTCTATAATAACACTATGTGGATAACCATATCTTAAGATAATATCTTTGAGGAATTTTACTGTTGTTGGTCCATCACATTTTTTATTGGTTTTACTTTGATCCACTTTGTGAACTTATCCACCATGACTAAAATGTGAGTCATTCTGCCTCGGGCTGGCTTGAATGGACCCACCATATCCAAGCACCATACAGAAAATGGTCAAGTAATTGGTATCATCTTTAACTCGGACGATGGCATATGTATCTTGCTGGCGTATCTCTGGCAACCATTACATTTTTCTACCAATTCTTTCGCCACTTTCAATGTCGTCGGCCAATAAAATCCATGCCTGAATGCTTTGGCCACTAAATCTCTGGACGAGGCGTGATGCCCGCATTCTCCCTGATGTATATCTAGGAGTATTTCCTGGCCTTCTGCCGAGTCAACACATCTTTGCAGCAAGCTTGTGACGCTTCTTTTATACAGCTCATTGTTTATGATTGTATAAGCTTTTGCTCTTCTTACTGTCTGTCCATCCAGTACCTCATTACTCGGCAAGATTGCGTCCTTAAGGAAGGAAAATATGGGTTGTGCCCATGTCGGCATGATTTTCTCTGGGATAATTTCACTATCTATTTCCATATTTTCTGCCGACATAACAGCTTCGGATTTCTCTATATTCACTCATGCGATGGCCGGGTTCACTTTCGGAAATTCCGGGTTGCATTCTTTGTCAATTTCCATTGGCATTCTTCCTTCTCTTGATTCTGCCGAGATATGAATGGACTCGGACTCTGGTGATGGTGTTATCGATGGTTTTCTCAGGTGCTCTAGGGCGAAACCCGGGGGAATTGATTGCCTAGTTGATCCGAGTTTTGACAGCGTGTCTGCAACGTCATTCGAAGTATCCACTGATTTTTTGCACATGGAATCTATATAGGGCCATATTCGCATCTAATGCGTCCCAATTGCCTGATACTTGCTGCACTAATAGATCTGAATCCCCGTAGCATAGGATCCGACGTATACCAATCTCTTTTGCCACCTTTAATCCGTGGACGAGTGCTTCATACTCGGCTACATTGTTTGACGCGGCGAAATGTATTTGCAGCATATATTTCAGCTGATCTCTTTTCGGCGAAGTTAACACTATCCCTGCTCCCAAGCCATTTCTCAGCTTGGATCCGTCAAAATGCATTGTCCAATAATTCGGATCTGGTAATGGCGGCTCATATTGTACCTCGGCCCAATCCACAAAGAAGTCGACCACCACCTGAGATTTGATTGCATCTCGCCTATCGAATTGCGGAGCATAAGGTGATAACTCGATTGCCCATTTTGCTATCTGGCCACTTGCATCTTTGTTGCTCAATATCTCGGCTATGGGCGCTTCACAAATCACTTTGATCGGATGTTTTTCGAAGTAATGTTTAAGTTTTTTTGCCGACATGTATACTCCATAGGCCATCTTCTGGTAGTGTGGGTAGTTCTGTTTTGAGGCCGATAGTACCTCACTTAGGTAATATACCGGCCTTTGTATTGGCTTATCACCTTCATTCCGTTCCACGACAACCACCGCGCTTACCACTCTGTTAGTGGCAGCTACATAAAGTAACATAGGCTCTTTTGATAGTGGAGAGGCCAGGATTGGTGTCGTGACCAACATCTTTTTTAATTCATGAAACACGTTATATGCTTGCGGTGTCCAAATGAATTTATCCGACTTTTTAATCAGTTGATACAGAGGTAATGCCTTTTCCCCCAGCCAACATACAAATCGACTAAGCGAGGCCAGGCAGCCCGTGAATTTTTATACATCATTTAGACATTTCGGCAACTCCATTTTTTCAACTGCTCGTATTTTAGTTGGATTTGCCTCTATACCTCGGTTGGATACGAGAAAACCGAGTAATTTCCTAGCCAGCACACCGAAGGTATATTTTTCCGGGTTAAGCTTCATTCGGAACCTTCTCAGGTTTGCGAACGTCTGCCGAATATCATCCAGGAGTGTTTTGCCCTCTTTGGTTTTTATAACCACATCGTCTACATATACTTGTACATTTCTTCCTATCTGGTCATGTAGACATTTTTGCATGCATCTCTGGTACGTTGCTCCTGCATTATGCAGGCCGAATGGCATGGTGCGATAGCAATAAGCCCCGTACGGGGTAATAAACACAGTCTTTATTTGATCGGCCGGATTTAACGGTATCTGGTGGAAACCAGAATACGCGTCTACAAATGACAATAGCTCACAACCAGCGGTCGAATCAATGACTTGATCTATCCTAGGTAAAGGAAAATGATCTTTGGGACACGCCTTGTTTAGGTTCGTGTAATCAATACACATTCGCCATACGACGGCTACATTTGGGTCATCATTTTTCTTTTCTACTAATACCGGATTTGATAGCCAATCCGGATGAAGCACTTCCATGATGAACCCGGCCGCAAGGAGCCGAGCTATCTCATCCCCTATTATTTTTCTCCTGTCTTCGGTGAAGCGGCGGAGAGGTTGCTTCACCGTCCTTGCTCCTGGCCTTACATGCAAAGAGTGCTCAGCCAACTCCCTCGGCACACCTTGCAGGTCTTGAGTTGACCAGGCAAAGATATCCCGATTCTCATGGAGGAAGTTGGTGAGCTCGCTTTCCTATTTGGCATCTAGGCCTGCACAAATCGTGATGGTGCACTCTGGGAACTGCTCATTTATCTGGACCTTTTTTGTCTCCTTAGTCGGCTAGAAAGAAACACTCCCATGTGGGTTGGCTAATGCTGGCATATTTAGCTGTGCTGATTGAGAGAGAGCCGCTACCTCCTGAATCCTTCTTTTTTCTCTTGCAATCACCAATGACTCGGCCAGGTTTGATCCGGCTGAGGCACATTCCATCGACTTCCTGTAATCTCCTGATACTGTTATCACCTCTTGTGGTTCGGGTAACTTCATTTTCAAGTAAGTGATGTGGCAGATGCTCATGAATTTGGCCAATGTCGGCCGTCCGAGTAAAGCATGATAGCAACTTTCTAGGTCCATCACTTCAAACTCCAAATTTTTCCGCTCTGCAATTCTGCCTTGTGCCGAATAATACATCTACTCGGACTTTCCCAATGGGTTCACACGAAAGTCCTAGCACTATTCCATGGAATGTGGTTCTTATGGATTGCAGCATATTCTGCGCTATTCTGAGTTTATGCATCGTATCTTTGTACATGATATTGATACTGCTCCCATTGTCAATGAGTACTTTTGAAAATTTCACATTAATGTTGGGTCCGACAAATGTCGGATCTAGTATCTGAAAAGGCATTCGGATTGACGCATTATTTTGGGTGATCCTTTATGCTCCGGGTTATTTCTCGATCTATCAAGGCACATATGCATATCTTGGTACCGCCGGCATAACCGCATTTACCTCCATATGCCGGCGTTGTACACTTTGCCTGTCTTGCTGCTCTGTTGTGAATACACAATATGATTGATGATGCTCCCTGTAATCATTACGTCCATTATTTCCGGGGTTTACCCTTCCATCCTGGCCTTGATTTATCACTTGATGCTCTCCGGTCCGAGTTATCATACCTTGGAGGAGGTGGGTGTAACATTAACTGCTGCGCATTTGCTCCAGTTAACTGTGGCTGCTGCTGTTGATGCGCTTGATGAGGAGGCGCTTGCATGCTCGTCGGGTTCCCCACTACGCTTTTCATCCAAGCACACTGCCGAGTCGTATGATTAGCCGGCTTGGCCGGATTTGGAGTATGGAACTTACACGATTGATCCAACATGGACTCAAACGTGTATTTCGGCCTTTCCTGCCACTGCTTTTTCTGTTATGGTGTCCACTGTCTCTTACCTTCGTTCCTTGGCGTCCACTGTTGAGGACCATTTTTCTGCCGCTGACTGTTTCTGTGACTCGGCTGATCTTGCACTACCGCTGCCACCTGATTGGATGCATATCTGTACTCCGGTATTTCCTCTCTTCTTCTACCTCTGAACTCGTTGCGCCTCGATGATCCGGCTACATCTCTTGTATATTGATCCTGATGCTCTCGATGTTCTGCCGACATCAGTTCTGGTTGTGTCGGATCCCCCAAAGCATATGAATCTGCTATCCTAATGGTTTCTGCCAAGGTGGTCGGTGTAATGCCCAGAAATATTAAAAATTAGAAATTGATTGTTATTTTATTTTATGCATGATCATGATATCATCATGCATATTTTACCCGTAAAATTATGTTATCAAACCATATTTTGTTTTACTAAATATCCATATGGTTTTATTAAACCCGTCTCTCGTTCTTATTTAAAAGTTAAAACAAATAATATTTCTCGCAGAAAAAGCCTTTCTTATTCTATAAATAAATTAGGCTAAAGGCCCGTCTAAAGTTTTAGCCCAAAACTAGCCTCATCTAGTCTACTTTAGACTAGATAACTAATCCATTCCCCTTCTTTCTCCCTAAACCCTAGCCACCAAATCTGAATCAAATTCCCCACATCTTTCCTTTTCTTCCATCGCCGCAGCTCTTGTGTTTTTCTTGTCGGACAGAGAAATCAACAGTATCCGCGTGCCAGAATCCTCCAAGAGCTAGCTAGCTAAGAAGATTCCTTCCGATCCCCACGCACCACACTCTATCAAATCCTTGCCTATTTGATTCATCTAGTATTCAGTAGCAAGCAGAAAATATCTCAACTTGTTCAATCGCTTGTGAGCCCTGTCGCCTTGCTCCCTGGCGCTCGTGCGTGCACAGGCCGACAACTCCGGCTTCCATGCGTCAAATTCTCCAGGAGCCCTGCCTCCAGACGCCACCTCGTCTTGTGTTCTGTGCAACACCACACCACCATGTCCTTGCCCTTGCTCCACCCCATGCTCCATGTCACAGGAGCCCAGCATGTCGCCGCTTTGCATCCTCATGCGCGCGAGAGAGCCAGCCGAGCTCAGCGCTTCGGTCTATGCTCCCGACCTCGACCCTGCAGCAGGCGCGCTGCCGAAATTCAGGAGGGCTGCAACCTGCTGCCCTGGACAACCTGCCTCCCTGGACTGCTTGTCTTTTGTCCCCTTTGGGCCTGTTCTGATTCGCGTCGTGAGAGACGCCCGCGCTTCTAATCGCCCCATATCTGCACTGGTACCAGCCAGCTTAATGCACCAGTTATCTCCTGCGGTGCTTGCCAACTTGTCAGATCGTCGCCATCAGTTATGCGGGTCTTCTTCTCGCTGTGTGTTGCTACTCCTCTGCTTTGTCCGATGTTGTTGTGTTGGTCCATCGCAGACCTATTCTGCAGTTCACCTGTCCATCACCTGTTCGACAAAATTCCTACAAGAGATTTCAAGCTCTTTTCCACTTACTTCCTCTACGGTTTTGAAGATTATGGATTGGACAAAAAAAAAACCGACTTGGCTACTTCCACGACATCAAATAATTTCGGTGATTTATCTATAATCTAAAGTTTGTCTCTCCGCCTCTCCGATCCAAACCGTGAGTCCCGGCCTAACCTTTATTTTTATATAAATATCACATACCTTATACGCAAAATACTATTCATGCTTGCATACATATTATCTTGTGGTTCTGGGGGCAATATGCCGATTCACCTTATAATTAAATATGGAGATAATATGCGGCTATTCTAGTCTCATATTGGATCCATTTAAATTTGTGTAGCGAACCGCCATATTTTGTCTTGTTAAGTCAACATTTAAATTGTGAGGTAGCTAAATAACTTGAACCTAATAATAAATATCGGGATCCCGATTCCGCTTAGTATTTCTAAGTGGGACCGCATATTGCCATGCCATGCATCATATCATAATCATGATCTTTCGCCGTAGTATTAAATATTGCATCGGGTGTTCTTTCTAGTGTTTGGTTCTTCACCGGATTGGACGATGAGTCGATGTGAGATACAACAAGCCCTCACCGGTTTTTGTTTTGTCTCACGAGAGCATTCTCCCCCTTCTACCTATTTTGCATTTATAGTCTTTACTTCCTTCCTTTGATCTATTGATATCCTTACTGTCGATGCTATAGTACCGTTCCTTATTTACCTGCTCCACTATATTGCCTTGGTTATCCTATTGACTTGTTTGATTAGCTAGCTTTGTCCGTGCGAGTCGTAGACATGCTTAGTACCGCTCTCATACAGGTGAAACATGATACTCGGATATGGTTGGTGATAAGATAATTAATCCGATGCTGTTGGTTATGGTCTCACCTAATGATAAGGCCCCGGCAGGGACCACCTTTGGGAACTGCTTGAGCCGACCTAGGACCCGTTCGTTCTACGATACCAGTTCTGAGTTGATCGCGCTAACCAAACGTGGGGCCTCTGGGATCCCCCCTCAACTACCGGCGCTATTCGTATATCCAGAGGGTTACAAAATTGGTTTTCCATTTGGTGCATACGCATAATATGTCCTCGGACATGGGTGAGTTGATATGTCTTCGGACTTGATATTTTGGTGGACCGCCATGGATTGCATACATAAATCGCGGTACACGGTGGCGGCACCCACGGTGTGTACAAGTTACCCCGCAGGGCCTGATCCATCAGTAGGCGCAAACGATGTGCCTTCCTTGAGAATCGTCGTACATCTTGGTTGGTTCCCCACAGTAGGTGATGCCTCTGGATATGCGCGTAGTTATGGGACAGTTCTTGTTGTGAGATTCGGATGGCACGCGTAATATGTTGCCTGAAGGGTTGAGCATGTGTTTGGGTACAGTAGTGCACCCCTGCAGGGTAAATCTTTTCGAGAAGCCGTGTGTCCACGGTTATAGACGCCTCGGGAGTACAGTGTCATGATCATAGACAACGCCACTAATGTTTTATCTTTAATAATATGATTAGTAATTAGCCTTATCAACTAAACACCTGCTTAACTAAAATAGCCACCGTGTGTGTTCCGCAAGAGGACTTCCTCGACTGGTCTCCGAGGGGGGAATCTTCGGATGGGTTATGTTTGATGTTACATTATGCTATCGTATAGTGCTCTCTTATCTCGCTCTAATAGCCGAAATTGTAGCGTGTCTCTATAAGTTAGATAGTGCAAGCTTTGCTGCCGCCGAGCCCACCATACCTATGTAGACGAGGACCGCCGAATTCTAGTCTCGCCGTGTACTGGCCTCAGTACTGACCGCTCTATTTCTGTTTTCCTTTGCCCTTTGTCGGAACCCTTTTGGTTTGACAGGTATGTGATTGACGACGTTAGCAAGGTTACCCTTTCGGCTTGGCCTGGGCAGGGTTGGACACCGCTTGGTTATTCTTCAGGACTCTTAGTCCCATTTGGATCTTATCCATACTCGGATACTATTTTGCTTTCTTCTTGAGTTGTATCTTCGTATTGTATCTTTTGTATTCTTGACTCGTCGAGTCGATGTTGTATATATAAGTTCTTGTGGACTCTGTTGTAAACTACTATGATGTAACTACTTGTATTCAAATCCCACCCACACGAAAGTGTCTGGTGGGCGTCTTTGAATCGCTTCTATGCGGATTTTGGCGGAAATGCTGAGATCTGCATAGACTCGATTCGGGGGCGTTACAGTCGGCATATCTCTTTGTAACCTCTGCCACAAAACACTGGCGTAACGGCAGCCTTGAGCGAACCAAGCTATCGCTTGAGATTCTATAACTCCTTCACATGAGTTTCTAAGGTTACACCACCGAGTCAAGAATTCTCTATCTGTCTCATTATTCTGCTTGCACATAGCAAGCTCTTGTGCCTGTTTGGTCTTTTAATCTTGGTGAAGTTCGACAAACATCTCTTCAAAATCTAGCCATCAGTTGATCTCGCTTTCTTTGTGATTGTTTAGCCATACTCTGGCTGGTCCTTCCAGCATCTGCAGGACATATCTTATCGCCCATCGCAAGTTTCCACTAGCTATCTTTACTGCAGTAGCATAGTCAATCAACCAATCCTGTGGTTTGGTGCTCCCATTGTATGTTTTCGTGCCCCTTGCCAGCTGAAATTTCGGCACTGGTGGCTCGCCCATGATCCGAGGTCCAAAACACGCCGGACCAAGCAGACCCTGCTCCTCTAACAACTCGGACCGATACAACCTGTCTAGTTTTAATCTTGCATCATTTGACGGCAAGTTTCTGTAAATGATTCTTTCCTGTATTCCATAATGGTTATTTCCACCATGCCCTGCATACTCCATATCTGAGTAACCATCATTGTACCTCTCGTTTGCCTGATTATGGTGAGCAGGTCTCACTTCTCGCTCTTGCCGAGGTTCATACCTTGGCTGAGGATTGGGCGGTGGGTCTCTCTTTCCTTCCGCCGGGTCATTGTTCTCATGGTTTCCTCTTCCGAGGTATCCATTACCTCGGCTTTCGTTGCCTTTGTTGGCACGGCCGGGGTTTCTTTCGCCACTGTTACCTCGGCTCCCATTGCCTCTGTTCTCATTGACTTTTCCGGCTACTGTCGGATCATACGGAACAATTTGCTTATTTCTTATTCCTGAAGTTACTGCTCTATCTTTTCGCGCGTTGTTTCCGGGTGATGCTGCTGCCACTAATAGGGCGGGCGCTGCTCCAGCCGAATGAACCATACGCGAGGCTCCCGGTCTTGCCAGGTCAGCCTTAATCATTTCTTCATTCTGCTGGTTCGCAATGCGTACTAGCTCATTCACTCTTTCTTGTTGTTTCTGCCGGGCTTCGCCGGTTAATCCTTCTAACTCCAACGCAGCGGCATTTGCCGCCCTTAGGTTCTTTGCCAGGGTGCTATACCTTGGAAAGCCTAGATCAATTAAATCTGCCTTATGAGTCTCATGCTCTTTGTTGATATCATTCATGAGGTTTTTTCCTATCAATCTTAATTCATCTACCCGCTCGGGGGCAACATCTAGTTTATTTGCCTTGGCATACTTTCGCATGGTCCTGTTCAAGGACTCCCGCAATGCCGACACCTTTTTTGCCTCTACCAGTCCTTTCTGCCTAGTCTTTTCTAACTCAGCCTGAGCATTAGCCGGATCAAGTATCGACGCTACACGCGTGGTCAGATTATCTATAGTTGCCTGGAGAATATTTTCTGGTCTTTCCAGAGGTGGCCATCTTACCCTTGCTGCCTTCGGGGTTGTCTCCTGCACCTCGGCTGACTTGGATGCTGACGGATCTACCTCGATGGGCTGTGGAGCTGCTTGCTTTGTGGTCACCTGTCCTCCCTGAAGGGTTCGCAGCATAGAAAACAAAAATTTTCCTACGATGTGAACTATATACCAAGATCTATATACTAGATACAAACAACGGGCGGATGTATATCCGTAGAGAACATACCCTTGAAGACTGACAAAGCTTAACGAGTTCAACTCGTGGTTGATGTAGACGATCTCTTGCCGATCTCAAGATCGAGAGGAAGTCCTAGCGCCGCAAATCAATGACGCATCCGTGCTCGCACACACGTTCGAGGCACCGAGCAACCTCCGCCTCCTCGCTCCAGCGATGCAGCGGAAGCACAACTCTTTCTTGCCGAATAGCCACCGGGAACATGTATCTCGCTAGTCCGAGACCATGGGGGATAAATTCTAGAGGGGGAGAGAGATCCTACACGAGGAGGTGTGTTGTGAGAGGAGGAGAGGGGGGCCTTTTATAGGGGAGAGGGGGCACCCAAGGGGAATGGCGCCCAGCCATGGGGCTGCCCCCACCTCTTCCACATTCATGTGGGTGGATCTCCCACTCAAAATGAAAAGCCTCCACTCTCAGATCAACCGAAATAGTTTCACATGCAGAACCAGTTTCAGCAATTTCATTTCACATGCAGAACCAGTTTCAGCAATTTCAACCGAAACAGTTTCGGTGTCTAGTGAAATAAATTCCTGCGCTTTCCTTTTCTTTTCGGCATGAAACTTTTGCTCCAATTGGATGTCGGTGTCTCTTAAGTGTGTCACCCTACGGTTCGCGAATAATGTGGACATGATCGAGACCCCTCTCAGATCAATAATCGAGCGGGATCTGAGACCCATCGACTCCCACACATTCAACGATGACTTTCTTGTGATCGTCGGAACCTTTTACGCTAGTATCTTAATCCTTTTGTTTCGCGATATATTACATGTCCGAGATTCGATCATCGGTATCTCCATACCTAGTTTGATCTCGTTCGACATGCACTCTTTTCTCGTTCCGTGATATAACATTCTAGTGATCAAATCACTTGCTTGCAAGCTAATCAATATGATATCACCGAGAGGGCCCAGAGCATATCTATTCGTCATAGGGATGAAAAAATTCCACTCTCGATCCATGGGCCTCAACAAAACACTTTATTAGTTCGAATCCATCTTTATAATCACCACGTTACGGTGTGACGTTTGATGTTATCAAGAAACTCTTCCGGTGTTAGTGATTGACATGATCTCATGGTCTAAGGATTAGGATCACTTCGTAAGTTGTTATAGCAATATAAACTCAATGACTTCGATCGTAATGCTATACCTCGGATGAATGTTCGTCACACCATTACACTAATGTTGTGATCCCGTTATTAACAACATCCAATGTCCATGATCAGGAAACCTTGATCATCTTGTTAATCAACGAGCTAGTTTATAAGAGAGGCATAACTAGGAACTTTCTATTTGTTTATTAAACACACATGTATTAACGTTTCCGTATTAATACAATTATAGCATGCAAAATAAACATTTATCATAAACAAGGAATACGATAATAACCACTTTATTATTGCCTCTCGGGCATATTCCCTTCAGTCTCCCACTTGCACTAGAGACAATAATCTAGTTTGAAAACTTTGCGTATTGAACACCTATGGCTTTCTGATGTTCCATATACGCAATTGCAAGTGGTTAACATAATCTACGGATCTGTCGCTTTCAGGTCCGTGTGTATTTGCATGTCTTTGCGTCTTCACGCATCACTCATTCTCCAATGAGATGGCATTGTATAAATTTGGTCTTTCGGTGAGACCTTTAGTTCCTTGGGGTTAAAACACGTCGATACTATTGTCATACAATATATCTTTAGTGTTAGCCGTTATGAACCACACCTTAGTTTGATAACAAACTACTTGACACAAATTCCTCCTTCTTTGCTACTATAGCGGTCATATACTTAGCCTTTTGTTGTAGTATTCGTCACAATGTCTTAATTTTGGAACTCTTCCAAATACATCATGGAATCTCCTTTCCATTACATTGTGCCACCCATAGTTTAAATTGAGATAAACTTAATTTGTATCTTGTGACAAAACTAGTATCAATGTAACGCTTTACAATGAACTATTTGTAATTGTTTGTCACCTCTACACAAATATATTCTTAGTTCTTCCAAAAGATCATAAGAATATCCTCACTATCGTCCAATGATCATTTTATGATTCATTCGGTATATGCTCATAACACTTAGAGCATAGGACATATCCGGATGTGTACATATCATGGTATGATTGATCAAAACATTCGTGATTGCACTCATCAAGTGTCAAAGCACTTGAATCTTGTTTCACTTATCAAGTGTCGATACACTTGAATCTTGATTCAATTCCTTTCCATGCAATAAGAACTGTTTCTTGTCGTTTCTATATTGAACTCCTTCAATATCTCATATATGTCGTTTGGCATAAACATATTAGCGTTACAGTCTATCCACTATAGACATTCATGCTAAATATTCGGGTTTTGCCTAAGTCTTTCATTGAAATGAAATTCTTAACCTTTGTCAATAAAAGATACATCATTTCTAATCAACAAGATGTCCTTCACATAATGTATTAGAAATATGTCTCAGCCCCACTTAATTTCTTGGAAATGCAAGCATCTTCATTGTCTCCTGATGAAAACTCATTTTTCATCACGGTGAAGATTCCAACTCCGCGATGCTTACTTCAACCATTGAAGTTTGCATGCCCTTTTAGCATCCTTTGAATTAACAAAACCCTTTGGACCGTGTCATGTACACGTCCTAGGTAACCATTCTATTAGAAGAACTTTGTTTTGTTTATTCATCTACCATATACCAAATTATATGTAGTGGTTGCTACTTTAATCCGTTCAGACTAAATATCGCTATGAAAGATCAAATCTTGTCATAGTCAACTCTTTGAACATTGTCATAAAATACTTTACGACATGTCGAATATTTCATAGATCTGAGACATCCATGTCTGTTTCTTTATAGATCCAAATACGACCGATAGGTTTTTACACCTTTCCGGAGGGTCTTCCAAGTTCAAAACTTGATTTCTCGTATATGGAACTATCACGGATTTTATGGCTTCAAGCCATTTGACGGAGTCAGGGCCCATCATCGCTTCTTTGTATGTATGTATTCGGTTCATCATTGTCAAACAATAATGATTTACTCTCAAATCTTAGCATTTGATTGTTTAACCGACCTTCTTGGTTCAATAGGAACTTTAGACCTCAGTGACCACAACCTTTGAGGCACATAAGCTATGAGCATTATGGCAGCCTCCAGAACGATTTCGGCTGCAGAACTCAGCAAATTTAGCTAAGGTTCGTTAACCTTATCAAAGTTCTATTGTCCTCCCACTTAACTTTTGCGAAAATTCCTTTTTCAAGAAACTTCACATTTCAAGCGACAAACCCGTTTGTCCTCGGTGTTATGGAGGAATAACCAATTGTTATTCGGAATAACCTACAAAGACATGCTCATCCGAATTCGGTTGTAAACATCTTACTTATGTTTAGCATACCAAAATTTAAGAAATGACAACTTGGGTTTTACCCCAAACCATAACTTCCATGGTGTCATTTCAACGGATCTAGATGGAGCTCTTTTCGATTAAAAAGCGGTAGTCTCTAAAGCTTTAATCTTTTAAAACATAATGGCAGTTTTATAAATAACACCTTTGATCCAACCATGTCAAACAAGGTTTCATTACAAATCTCAAACACTCCATATTCCTATGGTGTTTCGGGAGATGTAAATCTAGGTGTTTTGCTAAACTTGCAACTCAAATAAATCCCTTTATGATAAAATCATAATTCATTTATTTTCTTGTTACACTTGTAACTCAAATAAATCCCTTTATGATCAAATCATAATTCATTTATTTTTCTTGTTACAGTGATTTTCCACTTCATCTTGAAAGTCTTTGAAACATTTTCAAATATTTCATACTTCTTTCTCATTAAGTGAACATTCACTCAAAATTTTCAGAGAAAGCATATTAAGTTGAAACCCATCGCTTACGACTATACATAATGGACTACATACATCGATATGTATAAATTCCAATAATTTAGTCGTTCGTTCTTCTTTGGCCTTTGAACGAAGTTTTAATTATCACGTGGAAAGTCTCACAAGCGTCACTTGATCAAATCAAAGACTCCAAAAATCCATGAATATGGAGATTCTTCATGTTTTATTTCCAATATAATTTAAACAGCGATGTCACTTCATAAGTGATCTTTCAATCATTTGTCTTGCGACATTTTAGCATTAGGTTTTATGGATGTGATTTCTCCAACTAGATTTGTAAATCATCCATCTTATACGGAATACGGTAATTATTTGAACAACCTTTGTTCTCATAATACCTGATTTAAATAACAATTATTAAAACAAATCTTGAAGTCAAGCTTTGATGTCAACGAGAAATACAAACAACGGTTTGTTTGTTTTCGATGAACATAATCACATATTCTCTTGCTAGTTACTTAGGCCATTGTGGTTCATGAATTGCATTGTTCCGTATGAAATTTCATACCAACCAATTCGGTATCCAATACCCAAGAACCACATTGTTTAACAAGCAAAGAATACAACCATAACATGTATATCATCTATATACCTAAATTGGATATTTCCAATCTTTTCTTTTCTGCCAAATATATTTTATAGATTCTCTTTCAGCATTTCCTTTTCCTTTTAAAAGAATTTATCAACATCAAAAAGTGGCGCCATATACATGACACTTAGTCCAAAGCGTGTATATTCAAATAATAATACCTTTGGACTTGCACTTTGAAGTAGATCACCATCATCAAAATGATCGGTATTCTTTCAAAATCCATTCTTTAGTAATCTTTTAGTGTAGTAAACATTTTACAACATATTCTATTCACCCTTATCATGACGACTTTCATGATCAAGCTACTGTAGCTTATAAAGGCGAATCATGAGTATAACATTACTTTCCAAAATCCTTTTGGATGATTAGGATGTCTAGCATCTCCAACCTTCGCAAATTCTCATCCAATATGAGAACATATATTATACTCTATCATATTGCAACCAAAACATTGTTTCAGATATCGTTATATCTGCCACACATGATGGTTTCTGAAACAATTCTTTCAGCTCCTAGATAAACTTGATATTAAAACAATCAAGAATCGTGGAGGCAAACATGATACTTAAGATACTAACACTGGAATTGTTACTCTCGATTTAATACCAATTATTAAATTTCACGGAGTAAATAGAATTTTGCTGAAAGTTTGCAATAGGACTTTAAACTTTAGATTGACACTCAACACAATACGATACCGGTTAGAAAGTATATATCCGAATTCTATAGTTCTATTATCTCAATTACAACTATGCATAAGGTGGTGAGCGAATGCCAATGACTACAACAAATTATGCAAATTCACTTTGATTTAATTTATGATAAATTGAGTTCTACTAATCCAAATTAGAAATGAACTCCCACTCAAAACGACATCCTCGTGTCTTTTTGGTGATTACATGAACCAAATCCACTACACCAAGTCCGATCATCACGTGAGTCGGTATAGCTTCAAAGGCGAGCATCCATATGGTCATCATATCAAAACATATGACTCATGCTTAACCTTTCGGTCCGTGTTCCGAGGCCATGTCTGTACATGCTAGGCTCGTCAAGTAAGAACCTTAGTATTCGCGTGTGTAACTGTCTTACACCCGAGATATGCTCGTGGATTCAAGTACACCCGATCATCACGTGATGTCTTGAAGCGACGAGAACATAATCGGTGCATACTAAAGGAAGAACACATTCTTATCTTGATATTTAAATGAGGGATCATCTTATTATGCTAATAAAACGCCAAACAAGCAATATAAGATGCTATCAAACATCACATGTTTATTAGTGGAATGATATGGTTCCCGCATATGATCTCTATCATGTGCACCGTGGTATGATCACTATCATACCTATATGTGTAAGTCCAAGGTCTATGGAGATTACACGTTATGTGTGTTGTAAGAGTATCATCTCATACTTCTACTTACAACATCACCATATCATATCACTAGCCCAGCAACAATCTAAACTAGACGCCTCTAATTTATCCATTGCAAATTTTACGTGGCTTAGGGCTTTCGAAGATAGAACCGTTCTTACCTACGAACATGAACCACAACGAGGATAACCAAATTGTTGACAACTCGTTGCAAATTAGATATTGACTATAGTAGGAGAGACAGACACCCGCTAGCCACTTATGCAAAACTAGTTGCATGTCAAGCGTGGAACAGGTCTCATGTGAGAAGACATGTAAATGTTGTCCGGGCCGCTTCATCCCACTATGCCACCAATATCCAAAGTACAACTAAGAAGCAATAAAATGATCATCATCGCCCACATACTCATATGTGTACTACCCGTGCAAAGTATCTACGCATAGATCCGGCTCTGATACCACTGAAGGGTTCGCAACATAGAAAACAAAAATTTTCCTACGAGGTGAACTATATACCAAGATCTATATACTAGATACAAACAACGGCGGATGTATATCCGTGAGAACATACCCTTGAAGACCGACAAAGCTTAACGAGTTCAACTCGTGGTTGATGTAGACGATCTCTTGCCGATCTCAAGATCGAGAGGAAGTCCTAGCGCGCAAAAGCGGCCGCATCCGTTGCTCGCACACACGCTCGAGGCACCGAGCAACCTCCGCCTCCTCGAGCGATGCGGCGAAGCACAACTCTTTCTTGCCGAATAGCCACGGAACATGTATCTCGCTAGTCCGAGACCATGGGGATAAATTCTAGAGGGAGAGATCCTTCACGAGGAGGTGTGTTGTGAGAGGAGAGGGGGCCTTTTATGGGGAGGGGGCACCCAAGGGGAATGGCGCCCAGCCATGGGGCTGCCCCACCTCTTCCACATTCATGTGGGTGGAGCTCCCTCAAAATGAAAAGCCTCCTCCCATTAAAAGCCTCCACTCAAAATCCACTCACATGCATTAAATTTCCACCAAATTTAATGCAAGCTCTCATTTAAATAAAACTCTTTTATTTATTTATTCAGAATTTTGTTAATTACTTTAATTAACAAACATTCACATAAAACCCTTGCTAGTATTCCATTTCACATGCGAACCCGGTTCAAGAATTTCAACCAAACAGCTTTGTGTCTAGTGAAATAAATTCCTGCGCTTTCCTTTTCTTTTCGGCATGAAACTTTTGCTCCAATTGGATGTCGGTGTCTCTTAAGTGTGTCACCCTACGGTTCGCGAATAATGTGGACATGATCGAGACCCTCTCGGATCAATAATCGAAGCGGGATCGGAGACCCATCGACTCCCACACATTCAACGATGACTTTCTTGTGATCGTCGGAACCTTTTACGCTAGTATCTTAATCCTTTTGTTTCGCGATATATTACATGTCCGAGATTCGATCATCGGTATCTCCATACCTAGTTTGATCTCGTTACCGACATGCACTCTTTTCTCGTTCCCGTGATATAACATTCTAGTGATCAAATCACTTGCTTGCAAGCTAATCAATATGATATCACCGAGAGGGCCCAGAGCATATCTATCCGTCATCGGGATGAACAAATTCCACTCTCGATCCATGGGCCTCAACAAAACACTTTATTAGTTCTGAATCCATCTTTATAATCACCCTGTTACGGTGTGACGTTTGATGTTATCAAGAAACTCTTCCGGTGTTAGTGATTGACATGATCTCATGGTCTAAGGATTAGGATCACTTCGTAAGTTGTTATAGCAATATAAACTCAATGACTTTGATCGTAATGTTATACCTCGGATGAATGTTCGTCACACCATTACACTAATGTTGTGATCCCGTTATTAACAACATCCAATGTCCATGATCAGGAAACCTTGATCATCTTGTTAATCAACGAGCTAGTTTATAAGAGAGGCATAACTAGGAACTTTCTATTTGTTTATTAAACACACATGTATTAACGTTTCCGTATTAATACAATTATAGCATGCAAAATAAACATTTATCATAAACAAGGAATACGATAATAACCACTTTATTATTGCCTCTCGGGCATATTCCCTTCACTCCCGCTGCCGGTTCCTTGCTTGATCCGGCGCCTGATGCTGCCGTCTATGCCTCGGCTGCGACCATCACCTCGACGCTGCCGACGGGGCGTGCTCCACGCGGACCGTTCGCAGTGCTGAGGGGAGGCTCTCCTGCATCAATAACTCGGTGAGGATAAATGCAGGAGGTGTCGACGCCGACGTAGATCTGGTGCGTGCCCAAGTTGATGAAGACGCCGTTGCGTAGTGGTGCTTTCCTTCTGAAGCTGCTTGCGTTATCGCTGACGTAGTCCCAGAGATAAAATCTCTGGACTAAGCCAGAGACAACGCGCTCGCCGGTGTGAATGAAGTTTCCCATCCGGATCTTGACTCCAGCTAGCACCGCTGCTGGCCCCACGGTGGGCGCCAACTATCGTGGTGGTGGCACAGTAGATGCCATGGGTAGGATAAAGTATGGGGCCAATGGATGCTAGAGGGATCCGGGGAGGGAAGATGTAGTGATTTCTACACTCAAATGACTAACATATAGTTCTTTCTTTCTCCTTACAAGAACTACAAGTGCTCCTTGAGCTGTTAGCAGGAAGAAGAAGACTACTACTCAAGCCTTAAGGTCCAGAATGAACTGATCCCTTCTCAGGAGCCCGCTTCTCCGCCTATAAAGGGGTGCCTTGGTTCCTCCTAGGGCTGACGTGGCAAGCATATATGCTTGTCCCAATATGGTAACTCGGCGACCCTATTTCCGTGTTCTAACGACGGCAATGTTCCAGAGAGCCTCACCTGCACGCCTCGGGCTCCATGACTGTCACCTTCGTGACCTTCTTCTGTCCTTCTGCTGCTCTGCTCCTTGTCCTTTGTGCTTGGCTCTGTTCAGATTCTTCCTAGCTAGCGACTAGAGTTTGACTATAGGCACCTCCTTCTCCTGCAAGCTTCGTGTTACTCGGTCTTGTCTCGCATAACTCGGCTCGGCCTTCACCTGTATTCAAGTTAGTCAGACTTACTCGGCCGACTTAACTCATATGTCGGCCGGATAAGGTGTTTATCCTTCTGTAGCTGTCATGGCCTTGCTTAGCTCGGCCGATATAAACAGTAACTCGGCTCATGACAAGGAAGACTCCTTTCGTCTTTGCCCTGTCTTGACCCTATCCGGGGTCACCTCCCCAACAGAAACATACATATTGTTTCATCTAAAGAGATATTGGATGGTAGCGTACCTCTCATATCAACTGTGAAATTTCTGATCCATATGGTATTTTTAGAATTTTTATGATTAGCAAGGAGAAGTAAGAGGATCAGGAATTGTTCCATGTAAAATTTTCCAATGAAGGTTTGTTCTGTTTCAAGATTATATCTTGTTTAGCATTTTTCTCATTACAATTATCTACTCTCTTTATCTCAAAATAGATATCGAGAGTTTGTAAAAATTTAGATATATCTATATACTAAATAGTGTCTAGATTTATTCAAAATTTGATAAATCTGTAACATCTATTTTGAAATGGAGGAAGCACAATTTATGCCTTTTCTATTTTGCATATGCTATGCTTGGATTCATGGGTGTTTATTGTTCCTATCTATACATGTACTAAACTATTGGCATTTTTGCAATTTGCACTAAAATCAGAAAATTAAATGCACGAGTTTCCTTTACTAGAATCATATGAATTAATTATACTAGGTTGTTTGACGCTCCACTAATTGTTTTTCTCCTCATGTACTATTTAGCAAGCAGCATTACTCGAGTTATATATATATATATATATATTTAGCAAGCAGCATGTACTATTTACCTATATATATATATATATATATATATATATATATATATATATAGAGAGAGAGAGAGAGAGGACGCGACTACCCGGCGGACGCCCTGAGAATACGCGTTTCTGGCGGGCGTTTCGACCGCGATCCCGTGTCGCCCCGCGCCCGCCCCCTCCCACCCCGTTCGTATGACTAGGTCCAAAAAGGGAAGGACAGCTGGCTGCGGTCTGGACCATCTTCCTCTCCAAGCAAAACCCCAAACCGAGCAGTAAACGAATCCCCTAGATCTAGCGCTATCCCTCTCCCGATTACTCACTGTCCATATCGCCTTCATCCTCTAGCCAAAACTCCATTGCGCTCCACCTTAACACCTTGATGCTCAACCGCTCTTGAAAAGCAAAAAAAAGGAACACACAGGGAAAAACAGCAGGTACTTCTCAAAATCAAACCTACAATTCACCATGATTTTGGTAGCAACGTCTCTATATGGTTCTCAATATTGCAATATACTACTGCACAACATGGATCTAAACGAAAAACAGGTCATCTATAACTACTCTTCAGTTTTGCATCTGACATATGCCCAATCTTGTTCAAACTATAAGAAACCAATCATCATAAGCTTTATTGACAGTATATGTTGATTCCTGCATTAAAAACATCTAATTTAGGACAACTAACAACTAAATAGACATGATTTCCTATTAATTGCTTCGTCCTAACAACTAAATCTTATAACATCATGAATATTTTGGTTGAACATATCGGAAACCATGGATATCGACCTAAATGCAGAACCAGATCAAGAAATAGAAGAAGACAATGCTGATGGTTCACACACAAATGCTATCGTGCAAGTTGTAAATGAAGGTATGATGATTATATGTAACCCAACAGTATTTTTACATAAGTTATCCATGCTTGCATGCAGAGGTTATCAACAAGCTAGAACATAAGTTATCCATGCTTGCATGCAGAAGTTATCCATGCTTACACACATATGTTATCAACTAGCTAGAACAGAAGTTATCCATGTTTACATCCATATGTGATCAACTAGCTAAACGAAGTTATACATCTTTGTAAATGAAAGTATGATGATTATATGCAATCCAGCAGTATTTTTTACATAAGTTATCCATGCTTACACACATATGTTATCAACTAGCTAGAGCAGAAGTTATCCATGCTTACACACATATGTTATCAACTAGCTAGAACAGAAGTTATCCATGCTTACACACATATGTTATCAACTAGCTAAACCATGGATATTGACCTAAATACAGAACCAGATCAACTAGCTAAATCAACTTATCCAGCAGTATTTTAACATAAGTTATCCATGCTTGCATGCACAGGTTATCAACAAGATAGAACATAAGTTATCCATGCATAGATGCATAAGTTACCCACCATATAGAACATAAGTTATCCACAATTTAAAACTGCAGTTATACATGCATATGAGCAGAAGTTATTCATGCTTACAGTTATACATACATATGAGCAGTACATGCTTAAATGCACAAATTATCAACTAGCTAAAACAGAACTTACCCATGCTTATATAAAGAAGTTATCCACTATATTATACTACAGTTAAACATGCTTACATACTAGAATAGTTATCCAGCAACATGAGTATAAGTTATCACTAGCTAAAAATATAGTTATCCAGCAACATAAGTACACGTTATCCACTAGTTAAAGCTACAGTTATCCATGCCCATATGCAGAAGTTATCCATAACTATGAGTATAACTTATCGATGTAGACCATTGCAAATAACAGATGACATGTTTACAGAATACTTGCTAGTATAAAAAGTTACCCACCTATTAAAACTGGTGTTATCCATGACTTCTCATTATATATACCCATTCCTGCAAAAAAAATAGAAATGATAACTTGTGTTTATTTGCATAACAGGTAATGTACAAATTGAAAAACATACTGACAACGACTGCATGTATACTATAGTTGAACAAGCTGCACAAGAAACAACAACGGATGGGACAATCGAAGAAACAGCAGTACACACAGCAGATTCAAATGAGGATGGGAAGAATAATGCAGAAAATAATGATGCAAGAGATAAAGTACATTCCACACCACAACCACCATCAAATGGAATGCGCTTTGACAGTTTTGAATCAGCTAGAGAACACTACAGGGCGTATTCATAGCGGAAGGGTTTCGGAATAAGGATAGATTGGTCAAGAAAAGACGCAAGAAATGACCTAAACAAGGCATATCTTGTGTGCACAAAAGCTGGTAAACCTCACGAAGAAAAGGAAGACACCCAGAACCCAAAATCATGTGTCAAGAAGAGGAAAAAAATACACATCCAAGGACTAGGTGTATAACACACTTGTTTGTTTAGAATCCCCATTAGACCATGATGTTATCATACCAACATAACACTAGTTATCCATGTCAATACACAAACATTATCATGCATTTTGCTCAAAATACACATGAATAAAAAATTTACCACATAATAGTTTACAACTGCTGTTATCAACAGATCCTGTCCAATGTTACCCATGCACATTTTTTATGTTATCAAGGGATCATATACCACTGTTAACCATAGATACATCAGTTGTTACCCATGGCTATATCTGTTGTTATCAAGCAATAATGTTTAGAATCCCCATTAGACCATGATGTTATCATACCAACATAACACTAGTTATCCATGTCAATACACAAACATTATCATGCATTTTGCTCAAAATACACATGATTCAAAAATTTAGCTAATTACACTTTAGTGCTTCTGTTATCAACAGATCCTGTCCAATGTTACCCATGCATATTTTTGAGGTTATCAAGGGATCATATCCCACTATTACCCATACATACAACAGTTGTTACCCATGCATAGATCTGTTGTTATCAGCCAAAATGTTCAAAATCCCCATTAGACAATGGGGGGACAACACACATGATCACATCATCTGAACATCAAAACTACAGCAAAACACAACAGATCTCAGAGGCAGCATTTTAAACCCTATGCATGCATGACCCAGATAAAATTACAGGGAAAAAACGCACGCAATAGAACTTACACACGACCTTAATCTGCAGGACCTGCAGGAATCAACCCTAACCACAAACCCGACGAAATGGAACCGCCGGAAAACAGAGAATGACAGAGGAAAAGGGTGGGAGGAGAGAAACGGAGGAGGAGGAGGAGAGAACTTGCGAGCACACTGGAGGAGTAGACGCGGCGATGACAATGGCGCAGAATCGACGAGCAACCGATCAGACCGCAGATCCGCTTCAAATCGCCGGGAGAAGAAGAGAGAGAGACCGCGATTCTCAAACTACGGGAGAAGTGGGAGGGCATGGGAGGTGGAGAGGATGACGAGTGGGGCCCCGGTGAATAGGAAAAGGGCCCTGTGTGCCGTGATGATAGAGGCAACCAACCTCAGGCCAAGAACGTTGTTCAAACCGTTGGATGAAATCAAGGGCTCGTGAGCCCGCGGTTGCCAATAATCTCGCACTCTGAGTCTAAAAAAATCGTATATATATATATATATATATATATATATATATATATATATATATATAGACAAAACACATGGAATACCTATATCCTGTAGAGAAAGCATCTCTCATCGTAAACATGCATTGAGATTGGTGATAGGAGAGAGAGAAACTCCACCATAGTTTTTCTTTTCTACAGGGTATCAAAATGCCTAAACCGGTATTTTCTCCATCGCCTTTCCCCTAGCCTCTGTTGGATGGCAGCCTGGCGACCTGCGCTGCGCCAGGCGCTCTCACAGCCCCAGTCAATTATAACCCTGCACCATCTCTCTCCAAAATCCCCACCAGGACCAAGCTCGCAACCCCGCCCACACCATATCCGTTTCCGAGCCGCCTCGCGGTATTTCGCCCCGGCGACCTCCGTTCCCGACGCCGCTTTGAGGGACCCCGGCTCTGGCGTCGACCGCTCCAGGTACTGCGTCGTGGTGTCTCGTTCCGGCGACATCGGTCCCCGGTGCCGCTTCGCGATATCTCGTTCCCAATGACCTCCATCCCCAACGCCTACACGGGCACCCGCCAATCTGCTCGCGTCAAAGAGACACACCTGCCCGTCCTTCTGCAGGCAGGCGCCCGTCGATCTGATCGCCTGCACGGCTGCACGGGCAGATCGAGCCAAAGAGACCGGCCTACCAGGGTCCGACGATCTCATCGTCTGTACATCAAATATCATCTCTACCACAGCGCCACAGATCCGAAAACCTCATCGCCGCCGCTCTCCCCCAGGCATAGGTCCCCGACTATCACCACCGCCGCAGGTTACACTATCCTATCACCGCGATTCCTAGATCCGCTCGTCAGGTACCAGCCTCATCGCCACCGTCCACTGCCATAGGTTCCGGTACCACCATCTCCGGGCCTCAATACCCCCATCCTGCCCCCAAATCCCCGATCCACCGCATAGCTAAATCCGGCGGACGTCACCTCCTATCACAGCCGATCTGCGTCCAGGCGCGCCCGTATGGAAGGTTGCCGCTGCCTCCGGTGCCCCTTTTCCCCGGCCTCCCGTTGTCCATCGGCCAACCTCTTCCCCACGCAGCTCCCCAACCCCCGCGTTCTTCCTGCTCGTCACCTATCACCCGCGGCCAGTGGGATTGCCTCGAATCGCCGATGGACCGGGTGCACGCGGACGCGGGGTGGAGGCAGCATGGAGACGGACTTTGAGCGAGAGTTGGCGACGCTCTCACATGACGTGCAGGCGCAGGCAGCATGGGCGCGCCACACCTTGTTGAGCTCCCATCCAGGGATGGAAGAAGAGAAGCACCAATTCAGTGTGCTATTTCTCTAAACGACGACCCTGCTCCTAAAAGAGATGCCTCCAAATGCTCTCTTGTTCATGATATTCAAGTCTGAAAGAATTTTAGCTGGAAGGATCCGGTCCTCTCTTCTGCTGAATATATCTTTACCTTTTTTGAGATGTTAATTTGTTTTTTCTTTCAAGGCATAGTTCAGCAAATTTCTTCAATGTTTCATGCATTTAGAGATGTACAGTGATATGATTTTTCTCCTGTTTTAGCTTTTATGGGTCGGGGGTATCAATGTTTCTGAAGTAGTGCTTATAATACTTCCTATTTCCATAGATCATGGCTAAAATTAGGCGATATCAAATCTTCCAGCTCCATCTTATTTCAATGTTTTGTTGCCCTTGTTATTCCAGCTCCATTTTATTTCATGCTTTGATGCTCTGAAGATTGCTCTTGGTCAGAATTATACCAGAATTCCACTCAAAAGGGATTAGTACTTTGTAATTTCATTCTTCAAGTCGGTCTCAATCCTATTTTGCTTTTTCTTGCATGTCATGATAAATAAATTAGTCCGTCTCTTTATTTTATCTCTTCTGATCTGACTGTCATTAACAAATTCCCTACATGTTCAAGGGGCTTAGAGAGTTTCTAAAATAATTCCTGTGTGCGATAATCTTGGTTAGCTAATGCCATGGTTTAAAAAAATCTTTAGTGTGACTACCATGAGAAGAGCTGATGGGAGTTTCTGCTCAGATTTTACTTGCTTTGATAGTGCGTGATCTGGAGATGGCAGAGCTAGTAGCAGCACAAAGCATTCAGCCAAAATTTGGTGGCATGTATGGCGTGGTGCAGCGTGCTGACGTGTTCGCTGGCAATTCCATCTTCTGCATAAGCCACACTCGTTTTGATGGGTACTTAATTTTGTGGTGCATTTGCATATTATGTACCATTCTGATTATGTGTAGGCTGCTTTGATGCAAGTCTACCACTGTGAGGTTGTTCAAACAGTGATGCTCTTTAATGTAAATGTGAGCATTTTGCGTGATGTTCTCTGCATTTTTTACTGCTACTAGGATATTTAATCCTTCTCTGTGAGGTTGTTCAAACTGATGCTCTTCTTGGACATAACCCCATTATATTCCATGACCACTCCATGTGAATTTTCTATTTGGCTCCTTATAAAGCATGTCTGCTGCTTATTTTCGAGGTGTTAACCATGGGTACTTAGTAGTCAAAATTGGTAGGAACTTAACCATGTTTGGTATAGTTATTCATTTGTTTAAAATTACTCTTGTTGCTTTACTGAGCGCCGGATGCATTTTTTACAAGGGTGCTTAATAGGTTAACATGTGGTGCTGATTACTTAGCTTGACCTTGGACAGACACCAGGCACACCAATTTGCAAATGTATTATTTTTGTTGAGTCCAATTTTGGGTACATATAATTTGTGGTACCGAATCAAATGGTGCTTAATGGGTTAACTATAAGTTAAAGCAGGGTGCTGAAGTGAATGTTCCAATTCTTAGTGCGAAGTGAATGTCCTCTTTTCGTATGGGACTTCTTGCATGTTGTGGATTGTTTTTTCTCGGTACCCACATATTTTAATGGCATTGCTTGACAAGTAAAGAGGCGGTGCCAATCAGTTGGTTTCGGCTCATGAAAGGACTTGTGAATACAACAGATTATCACCAAATAAGGGGTGGTGCAGAAGTTCATGTTAAAATGTAAGGCATGATTCCATTTCCTTGCATTTTTAATTTCTATCACACACCACCATTAATTTCATTTTGTTGTGCTTGCCAAATGTTTGAGTGGATGTCACTTTGGTGAAACTTATTTAAGTTTTGCTTCAAACAAATCTCATGGTCTATTGAACACATCAATGCAGGTTTACATATTTCTATGAGGTGCAGAATCCTATGGTGCTTAACAAGTTCACCTGAGGTGCTGAATCATACGGTTTGTGTCAGATGCTTAACAAGGCATGTCAAGGTGCTGAATGATATATGTTTTTATAGGGTGCGTAAGAAGATATGATGCGGCGCTGAATAATATACAGCCTGTCATAGAATAATATTTCAAATCCAAATGGGATGCCTATCATATTGTTAGATTATTAGGCATAATTTCCACGATTAATTCCAGAATATGTCGAGTAGTGGTATGGTCCTGAACAAGCTTCTCTTGGGTGTGGAATCATACGTTTTGTGTCGGGTGCTTAACAAGATATGTCGAGGTGCTGAATGATATGTGTTTATCAAGGGTGCTTAATAATATATGGCGCGGTGCTGCACAATATACAGTCTTGCAATAAAAGGGATTGTCGTAATGTAATAAAAAAACCTCTCTTTGTGCAACTTAATTTGTAAAAAATGAACTTTGTTTACATGTTCATGTGCATCTAGTTCCGGTGTGCTGCAGGTGAGGTGCAAGGACAGGAAGCTCTGCAACGCGGCCGGCGCCAGGGTGGTCATCACGGACCGCACCAGGACGAAGTTGAACCGCACCGACCTCGTGCTCAGCAGCCTGACATTCGCGGCCAAGCTCCGCGTCGTCGATGTCGAGTACAAGAGGTAAAGTAAACCCTCGTTTTTCACCAAACACGCCATGTGCTTTTGGCGCTTTCACCTCTGTAACAAAGACATAGTCTCCGCGGAGTCGTGCTGTCGCAAGTACAGGCCACGATTTGTCTTCAGAGGCATGCTCCTTCCTAGGACTAGGACGCCGTAGGCTCAAAATTGTCGGCGTTGTCTGTGTGTAGGGTGCCGTGTGAGTATAAGCGGAAGAACCTCGTGGTGTGGGTGGAGGACCAGAGCCGCGCGCCCGGCAAGCTGGACATCGTCGTCGTCCATGTCGCACAGGTACGGTGATCTCTCGCCCATAAATCAATCGGTTTGGTTCACTGGCAGATAGGTTGCGATTTGTGAATTGTGTCGATGTTGGTTTCTGAATCGAATTTCGTGACACCGCAGGTCGGGTCGTCATCGAGCTGGATGTTCATGACGTGGGGCGCGCCGGCGAGGTCTATGACATCAGGTCGCCCAAGAAGGCTACTTTCCCTGCGACACGCACGGGTGGAGGTGAAAGCGAGAGAACGAGTAAACAACCAGGAGCAGAGCAAAGAGCCAAAAAAGTTGTCTCGTCTTTTTATTCAGTACCCATCTTGAGATTATTATGCGAACTAGGAGCCGAACACAGGCCAGAAAATCTTTAGTGGTCGATGGGGAGCAGCATCGTCCGTCCGGTCTCACTTGCCAGCCGTCCATGGAGCAGCCTGTAGGAGCGTTTAGCGGCTGTGATGTGTGGTCCGGCAGCTGTGAGGGTGGACGGAGCGTCCTCGTGCAAGCGGTGTTGTCCCGATCTAGAAACTCCGGAGCGCCATGATGCCAACCACGAGCCGTAGAGGTTCCTTGACCTCCCGTTCAAGTGTACATGGTGCTTGACAAGTTAAGACATGGTGCTGAATATTTTGTCAGGAGCAAAATATTATTTATTTAATGGCTGCGTTACTTAGATTGACATAAAAATGTGCCTATTGAAAATGGTGCTTAATGGTTTGAATTGTGGTGCCGACTACAATTATGGTGTGGAACGTGCCATATAATGGGTGCTAGAAAGTGTCATATCTGCATGTTAGTTAGTCCATTTTGTTTGTCCATCATCACTGTTGTATATTATGGCATTTGATATAGTTCAGTGTGATATATCTGGAAAGTGAAAAATGGTTCAGCTTGCAAGGCACCAACAGTTACTCAGGTAGCTACAACGGACGACGGTCACTTTTGCAAGCTCGGCCTAAACTTGATACTGAATGGATTTGTCAGCCCAGCGGATACACCGGTACTTAATGTTTGAAATTTGAACCGTGGGCCTTTTTCTGCAACGACGCGCACATGCTGGCAGCAGGAGCAGAGCACACTGGGCTTGGCAGAACATGTCGTTACCCAATTTTGCATGCATTTTTAAAATGGTTTCGAAGTAAGGCTGCAAAATACATTCTTTTAGAACTGCAAAAGTGCCCCAAGTTTCCTCTTTTTCTTGCCTATGTCATGTGGATGGTGAGAGAATGAAAAGGGAAAAGAAAAGATGAGGTCTTGTGGTACCAATCTCAAAACAAGCTTGTGGTATGAGATGCTTCCTCCGGGGTACTAGGGCATACCGTTTATGCTTTATATATATATATATATATATATATATATAGGGTTCATTGTCGTATGATGTTAGTTGATTTATGCTAGTTGTATGATGTTAGTTGAACCTAACTTCTGTTATAAGAGGGTGTTAACTCCCCTGTTTTGTCTGGACTTTTCCAGTTGTTTGAAGTTAACTTCTAGTATATTATGATGCTATAATAAATTATAGGGTTCATTGTCGTATATCTCCTGCTGTTTTTCGATTATTTTTTTGTTCTGCTGATGTTAAAATGATGCTAACTTCAGCCTAAAAATATCCCCCTAGTTGATGTTAGTTGATTTATGCTAGTTGTATGATGTTAGTTGAACCTAACTTCTGTTATAAGAGGGTGGTGTTAACTTCCTTGTTTTGTCCGAACTTTTCCAGTTGTTTGAAGTTAACTTCTAGTATATTATGATGCTATAATAAATTATAGGGTTCATTGTCGTATATTTATTATTTTTCCAATTTGATATATGTTTTGTGAGTTTAATTTTGTAAAATGAAACACTTGTGATATGTTTTTTCCTGTTAGTTTCTCGTTTTTATGAATTATTATGTGTATTATATCTCAACTTTGTAGCTTTCAACTTTTATAGTTCCTGTTATATTAACTTCTAACTTTCATATTTTAAATTTATACTATTATTGCACATTATATTGACTACTTTATTTTAACTTTTATAACTTCTAATTATAACTTCTGTCATATATTTATCTTAACTTCCTATATTTTGAATTTTTATAGTTCAGTGTAACTCCCAACTTTTTTGTATCTTAACTTTTTCATTTTTTTGCAGCTAGCTTTCCTTTTTTAAGTTATATTTTTAGTGTATCTGAACTTTCAATCTTTAATTTTTAATTTTTTTGCAACATAATGCAAATTCTGTAATAACATCTTCGGCAGATTACTAACAAGTTAACTTCTCAAGCTCATTATGTGAACTTTACATTTGTATTAGTTAATTCTTGTCTGTTACAGTATGTTCTTTTTTTATGTTGCATTTTTGTAATGATTTCTGTTAATTGTGTGTGTGTTTTTCCAGGATCTGGTGATGCTTCTGAGAGTTCAAACCCTGTTACGGTTATTAAGAAAGCGAAATTAGTTGCCCGTGATGGAAAATTGAGTTGTCCTGCTGGCATTCCTTTAGTGCTTAGTCATGCTTCTCTAGTTTCTGAATATATCCCGCAGACGCGGGATATTGCCAAGGACGATCACCATGCGGTTGATCCTGTCGAAAAGCCCATATCTCCACCTGGTATGGTTTTTTTTCTTTGTTTAACTTGTAATTTTTTTATGTTTAATTTCCTCCTTTTTTACTCATATAATTAACTCATAGTTTTATTATGTTCATTTGGCAGTTATATCTGTGGCAAATAATCCTAATTTGGAAGATTTATCTACTGCTGATGGAGGTTTCTTCTCTAACACTTTCACTACTTCTGTTAACTCTTTATCTTATTTTTGTTTATGTGATGCGACCTAGTTTATTTGTAAAATGAAACACCTGTTATATTTTTTTTCCTGTTAGATATGTGTTTTAACTGTCCTATTTAAAATTGAGACTACTAGTACACATTGTCTACCTCTAATTATAACTTATATCATTCATTTATCTTAACTTCCTAGATTTTATGTGCATTTATGTGTGAACTTTACATCTTTGATCTTTATAATTCAGTGTAACTCTCAACTTGTTTGTATCTTAACTATTTAAATCTTTGCATCTAACTTTCATATTTTAAATATATACTACTAGTGCACCTTGTCTTCTTTAGCTTAACTTTGATAACTTCTAATTATAACTTCTATCATATATTTTATCTTAACTTCCTAGATTATGTGCATTATATCTGATATTTATAGCTTTGTGTTTAGTTTTTTGGAACATAATGCCAATTTTGTAATAACATCTTAACCAGTTTTTGAAGGTAACTTGCATTCCTATAGTAACTGCATTCATTTTTTATCACTAATGCATTTGTTTTTGTTATACCAGCTGATGAAACTATTAAGCAAACCTTGGATATGTTGAATGCTGATTATGTTGATCCAGACTAACCTGAAGAAGTTGCTGCTGCATCAGATACTGTGCCTGCCAGTGCTTTGGGTCCCGATGGTGTAAGAGGGCCAGCCTCGTATGATGAGCATATACCTGTTCGTGGAGCTGATGTAGAGGGTTCTGGTGATAGGACAGTTGGACCTATTTTTGATAGCACACCTGGTGTGCAAGAGCAGGATGATGGTTTCCCTGTACGGCAGGACACTCCGTCTGAATCTGTAGATGGTACAGAGGAGGTTACACAGGAACATAATGTGAAAGCGCAGCTTGAATTGTATGCCAAGCAACACAGTTCTAGGCTTGCTGCTTACAATGAGAAGGCTAAGATGTTCCGTAGGAAGCGCTCGTCGAAGTCAAAGCAACAAAATGCCGGTGTGTTAGGCATGCAAAATGATCCTCCAGCAAAATCAACCAAGAAGAATAGGGTTGCTGTTGCTAAAAGGCCGTTGTATTCTATGAATCCTACTCGCCGTAGTCCTCGTGTTGCTGTGATGAGGAATGATATGATTTCTACTCAGCAAGCATCAGCTGTGAAAGGTTCATCTTCTAAGCGTCGCCGTACCATGGATGAAACATATATGCCAGACACAAATGACGATTCTGGTGGGGAGGATGCCGCTGCAGCTTGTCCCGAAAAGGTTACCATTCATCTTTGCCCACTTTTTTTGTTGTGCTAACTTCTTGTATCATCAATGTTAACTTTCATTATATTTGATATATTTTTTCTTTGTTTTTCAATTTTTTTATCAGCCTACAAAGAATAGGAGGGGTAGAGTTGTTGTGGACACATATCCTAAAAATGTTGGTAAAAAGATTAAAGTTGCTCTGACAAGGAAGATGCGTGGCATCAAAAAAAAGATGGAAATGACGACAATGCTCGAGATCGCTTCCAACAGACTGTTCGTTGTTCGTTGGGAGAAGTTCCGGAGGCTGTGAAGTTGTTGGAGGATGCTCACAAATATTTTTTTATAGTTTTCATGCTAACTTTCTCTGTGCTTTCCATTATATGTCTTGTGTATTTTTAGAATTTTTGCTCTTTTTGATATTATTTTTTTGTATTTTTTAATATTGTTCTTCTTCTTTGTTTTTTGATTCAGTCATTGCTGTGGGTTTTTCATGCTCCAATTCTTGTTAACTTTTGATGGAGATGGTTTGGTGTCTTTTCACCAGAAAGATATCTTAAATATAAGGATGACCACATTGTACAGTTGGTTGACTGCACCTGATTTTAAAATTGTTTTAACAGAAATGTTTGGTATTGATCCAGGTATGCTATCTATTTTTTGCCTTTATTTTAAATATATATATATATATATATGTGCACCTATTATTTGTTTTTATACCTAACTTCCAGTGTATATGATGTTAACTCCTATTTTTTCCATTTTTTTGAACTGTTATTTTTTGCGTGATAATGTTAATTTTTCATACAAAATAATAATAACTAGTACTGTAAAATGATGCTAACTACATCTTTAATGTTAATTTTTTAATTCTTTATGTAATATATTATGTTTGACTAGATACTATTAGTATACAGAAGAAATGTGCCTCTATGTTTTTTTTGTTTTTAACATAACTTCTGTTATAGAAGGGTGTTAACCCCTCATTTTATCTTAACTCTTCAGCTGTTTGAAGTTAACTTTTACTATAATATGATGCTAACTGCTCATGATACACTGAACTGTTAATTTTTTATAGTGTTTGTCATGGTATTGCACGGCAGATGCTACTGGGGGTAGCTTACGTAGAGGGAGCAATGCGACGTAGGAGAATCCGGAAGCGAGATTAGCACACGATGTACCCAGGTTCACGTCCCCTCGGTGGAGGATCGCTACGTCCTGCTATCAATCCAGTATATGATCATAGATTGGTTTACATGGGAGCCGCCGTAGACGAAGGGAGAGACTAGATCTAGTCTAATGAGAGAGAGGATGTAATATGAGATGAGGGAGGATGCCCCGTGGGGTGCCCCTGGTGGCTTTATATATGCATCCAGTTAGAGCATCTCCAATAGCATTGCTATTTTGGATTGCTAAAAACTAACTATAGAAAGAGGAGAGAGAAGGTTTAGCAATTCCAACAAAAATCTGCTTTGCAAGCCTTCCTATAATAGTAATTCTAAAATTTGTTTATGCATATGCTAACAGGTGGGGCTAGTATGTCCTACACACAATACGGTAGCACACATAGCCGTGTATGGTTGTAGCACACTGGCCCCAGTACACACTAAAACATGCCAAGTATACGTACATGGCTGCGTACTAAACCACTCACACAACAGATACACGCACCCGACCACACCTACATGCTCATGGACATAGACAATACACGTACATGGCAACGTATAGTGCAAGTACAAATACATATACGTGCACGCACACACTAGAAAGCAGGCACACACACACTACCACGCACCTGTACTACACAGCACACACGTATACTACAAATGGCCAACGAGATTGGTCCTACCTGTCAATGAAACAAATAGGAAGTAGGGGACCACTACAACTGGATTGCTATAAGTTTAGGAAGTGGGCTATTGGATTGGCAAATATACCAAGTGAGAGGTTCAATATACTCAGCTTGCTATATTTTTTTGGTAGGGGACCACTTTTAGCAATGCTGTTGGAGCAATGTTTTTGAGTCAAATTGCTAAAATAGCAATTGGGAGCCAATATAGCAATGCTCTTGGAGATGCTCTTAGGGTTTACAAGTGTGTTGGTGGGCTTTGTATACGAGTTGCCGTCTTGGGCCTCCAGTCGTCGCCACTCGCATGGGTCTAGTATACGCCAGTCGCCGTATTGGGCGAGTCGACCCGCTCTCGGCTTGGCTTCAGTCGGCTTGATCCAGCTGGCGAATCCGCTTCGTGGGTATACCCCGATTGGTATTCCCCCATCAGTAGTCCCCGAGCGCGTTGTTGATTCGACGCGGGCTTGAGGCAGGGTGCGGAGAGTCTTGACGATGGGTCGTGGCGAATCGGCGACGAGCTCCTGAACAGAGAAAAGAACCGTGAAGCGTGAGGCGGTCGGCGTGAGCCAGTCGGTGATGGCCAGTTGGCGAAAGATGCAGGGTGTCGGTGGAGCCGCCAGTTGCGGCGAGTCCCTGAACGTGGAGTGTGCCGAGTCCCCGAGCGCGGCGAGTGGCGAGGTCGAGTGACCGACGAGTGCCGAGTCCCCGAGTGTGTCGAGTACGCGAGGGCGAGTCCACGGTGGCAAGTCCCCGAGCGTGTTGAGTACGCGATGGCGAGTGTCCGCGGCGGCGAGTCCCCGAGCGTGGACAGCACGCGAGTGGAGAGTCCGCGGTGGCGAGTCGACGAGCGTGTTGAGTATGCGAGGGCGAGTCCGCGGTGGCGAGTCCCCGAGCGTGTCGAGTATGCGAGGGCGAGTCCCAGAGCGCGTTGAGTACGCGATGGCGAGTGTCCGCGGCAGCGAGCCCCCGAGCGTGGAGAGTACGCGAGTGGAGAGTCCGCGGTGGCGAGTCGATGAGGGTGAACCGCGGTCATGGAACCACGCGTACACGCAGCATGCCTAGGAGTAGTCCCCGAGGCTCGAGTTGGATTGTAGAGGCGACTTGAGGCTCTTTAGAGATGCATATTCTGAAAATATTAGTGGTTGCTGCCGAGCATGGCGAGTGACGAGGTCGAGCGACCGACGAGCGCCGAGTCCCCGAGCGCGCCGAGTGGCGAGGTTGGGCGAGTGGCGCTGTCTGTAGCGTGCCGAGTCCCCGAGCGCGGCGAATGGCGAGAAAGACACCGCTTTGCTGAGAAGGAGGAAAAAGTACGATGTTAGCATGGCGAGTCCGTGAGCATGGCGAGTCCGCGAGGGCGAGGTCGCGATGGCGAGGCCGTGATGGTGAGGCCGTGATGGCGTGGTCACGGCGGGCGAGTCACCGATCGCGGCGTGTCGTTGATGATAGAGAGTCCGCGAGGGGAGAGTCCCCGAGTATGGCGAGTCCGCGATGACCGCGAGTCCCCGAGGGGAGAGTCCCTGAGTGTGGCGAGTCCGCGATGACTGCGAGTCCGCGAGGGGAGAGTCCCCGAGTGTGGCGAGTCCGCGATGACTGCGAGTCCGCGAGGGGAGAGTCCCCGAGTGTGGCGAGTCCGCGATGATGTTGATTGCGCTGTTTTTGTTAGCGAGTCTCTCGTCTTGGTCCGGGGGGGCCAGTCGCATGGCGACTCCAAAGATGGCTCTCGACTTGGCGTTCTTCCTGGACGATCCGAGGCTCGGTTTGCGAGTCCTCGTCTGCAGTACTTGTCCGTGCGAGTCGCGCTATCTAAGGTTGAGGAGGACATGGTGCTGTTTGTGTAGCACTGCCATTTGTCTTGGCCCGGAAGGCCAGTCGAGCAAGGCGACTCCAATGATGGCTCTCGGTTAGCGTTTTTCGTGGACGAACCGAGGCTCGGTTTGCGAGTCCTCGTCCGCACTACTTGGCCATTGCGAGTCGCTCTTTCAAAGGTTGACAAATGCGAATTGATTTTTCCCGAGGGGAAGAGACGCCCAGTGGTGAGTCCATGCAGCATGGCAAGCGACCCTCTCTGGCGACTCGGACGATGAAGGTCCCTTAGCAGGCGCGGCGTACGTATTTGTCGTAGCGGACAGGGTCGCACGACGTTTAGCCGGAAAAATTCGACGCGTCGGACGGAGGTCGCGCTATGGCGAAGTCGACGCAGAGGACCCGGGGTCGATGCGGCGGACGAAGGTCGCGCTATGGCGAAGTAGACGACGGCGGGGCCGCGAGGGTAAGGTCGCGGTGGCGATCCCATGGAAGGCGAGTCCGCACAGGGCGAGTCCGCGACCGGCGAGTTTTCGAGCCTAGCGAGTCCGCGTTTAGAGAATCGGCGATGGACGCGCTCGACGGGGTCGGCGCGTAGGATGAAGCAAGTGCAGTGATGAAGTCGCGGTTCTGTCGTCGGTTGTGACAGCGAGGAGGCTAGAATCGACCCTGCCGTGACGAGTAGTCTGCGAGTTGATCGTACAATGGATATTGAATTTTGTGGTTCCGCGGACTGCATGATGCGACCTGGTCCCTCTTGTATTTTCAGAGCTAAGACGATTAGCAAACATGATAAATATAAATATAATAATTAACAAAAGTTTGAGTGGAGAAAGATTTTGTCTTGTGCTTATCCGGCGCATGTGCACTGCTCCACATCCTTGCTTCTTTGATTTAGGACGATAGCCCTGCCTTGGTCATGAGTAATTATAAGGATGCGCACCGTTTGCTGAGGCGTGTGCACCAGTCGCATATAGGCAACATACAAACATGATTAGATCTGAATAAAATATTAATTGACTGAAAAAATAATGAATACATGAGGAGATGGGATCAGATAGAAATAACCCATTAGTTAGGTCGATCTGGGATCAAGCCTAGTTTGCATAATATAGCTTCTTAGATCGCGTGGAGGCTGCAGCTTGATCTGATCTGATTTGATGTACTGATCAGGATTAGCGTTGGTCTCGAACGGCCGGTACTACAGCGCGATGACATCAGCGATCACACAGCTGCCTAGATTGGATCCTACTTTTCCAATCTCCTGTTGACGACGAATTGAAGTGATGCAATCCGAGAGTCGTTGACGACGAGGGATCCCGCCCGGATTATCACCCTCCAAGCATCGCTAGCCCCACGGTGGGCGCCAACTGTCGTGGTATTGCACGGCAGATGCTACTGGGGGTAGCTTACGTAGAGGGAGCAAGGCGACATAGGAGAATCCGGGAGCGAGATTAGCACATGATGTACCCAGGTTCACGTCCCCTCGGTGGAGGATCGCTACGTCCTGCTATCAATCCAGTATATGATCATAGATTGGTTTACATGGGAGCTGCCGTAGGCGAAGGGAGAGACTAGATTTAGTCTAATGAGTGTTGGAGATATGCCCTAGAGGCAATAATAAATGTAGTTATTATTATATCTTTGTGTTTATGATAAATGTTTACATTCATGCTATAATAGTATTGACAAGGAAACCATTAATACTTGTGTGATTTGTAAACTTAATTTGAAGTCCCTAGTATAGCCTCTATACTTCACTAGCTTGTTGGTTGATTAATGATTGTGGTTTCCCTATCATGAACATTGAGATGTTATCAACAACAAGATCATATCGTTAGGAGAATGATATGGTGGACATACTCCTATAGATAAGCGTAGCATAAAGATCAAGTCATTTCAATAGTTCAATTGCTATATGCTTTCTGATACATAGTAACCTAATTCCTTCGACCATGAGATCATGCATATCACCTTTACCGGATGGATGCTTTGATGACATCAAACACCACACCGTAACTGGGTGGCTATAAAGGTGGCATTAAGTGTTCGGAAAGTATTGGTTGAAACACATGGATCAAGAGTGGGATTTGTCCATCCACATGACGGATAGATATACTCTGGGCCCTCTCGGTGGAATGTCATCCAATTAGCTTGCAAGCATGTGACTTGGTCACAAGGGATCACATATCACGGGAACGAGAAAAGAGTACTTATCAGTAACGAGGTTGAACTAGGTATGCAGAGATACCGACGATCATAACCTCGGGTAAGTAACATATCGTGAGACAAAGGGAAATTGGTATCGTATGTAAGTGGTTCATTCGATCGCAAAGTAATCGTAGAAATATGTGGGAGCCATATGAATTTCCAGATTCCTCTATTGGTTATTGTTCGGAGAAGTGTCTCGATCATGTCCGCATAATTCACGAACCGTAGGGAGACACACTTAAGGATTCGACGTTGTTTGAGTAGTTATGGTATTATGAGAAAGAGACCGAATGTTGTTCGAGTCTCGGATGGGATCCGGATATCACGAGGTGATCCGGAATGGTCCGGAGAATAAGATTCATATAAGGAAAGTCCCGCTTTGAGTTCGGGAATGATTCCGTGTTTTCATCGGGAATGTTCTAGAAGGTTCGGATTGTCCCAAGACCGGGGAGGGTACATGAATGTGTCATTGCTCATTGAATGATTGCATCATGTACTAAGTGTTATTGCTGTCCCAAATAAAGGATTAAATTGAATCCTAAAACAGAAAAGTCAAATGTCCAGTTTGAAAGTCAAACTGCCAAAACAAGAAACTGTGGGAAACAAGCAAGAGGAGTTGGAACCAACCTGGAGGAGGAGTTGGACTCCTCCAGGCCGGCGCCAGCCCTAGGCCGAGTTGGGGAGGGACTCCCTCCCTCCCCTGGCGCGCCAAGGACCCCCCTCCCATATAAGGAGGGGCAGGGCTCCTCCCATAGACACATAACTTTCTACTCTAGATCTCCGGTTTAGAGCTGTTTTGGTTTAGAGCTTCTAATTGCTTTAGCCAACAGTTTAGAGCCTTCTAATTGGTTTAGAGCCTTCTAATTGGTGTGTCTAATTACTAGGCCACTAATAGCCTCTCTCATAAGCTCCACCATACTCGCACCGGCTTAAGGCGAAGCCCTGCGGGATCTCCCCTCTACTTCCGGTACCACGCCGTTGTGCTGCCGGAATCGCGAGGAGAGTGCTACAACCTCCGCTCACTTTGGAACAAGGGAGAGGAAGGTCTTCGTCGAGTACCGAACGTGTGACCGATCGCGGGAGCGCTTGCCGAACGTATACCGAAGGATCGTCTACACGATCTTGAGATCGGAAGAGTACGACTACATCACCCACGAATCCGATCTCGTTAAACGCTTTGGAATCTTCGAGGTAAGTTATACCATCGACTCGTTGCTACAATCTAGTAGATAGATCTTGGCTTGTTTGTTTGTTTGTATGCGATAGAAATTTTTGTTTTCCATGCTACGAACCCCTACAAAGGGTATCGAGCCGTGTCTATATGTAGATCATTGCACGAGTAGAACACAATGGTCATTGTGGGCGTTGATGCTTTATTGTAGATTACCTTTTGTGTACTTTGCATCTTGCGGTATGTTGGGATGAAGCGGCCCGGGCTAACCTTACATGACATCGTTCATGAGACTTGCTCCACGCTTGACATGTAACTTGTATTGCATAAGTGGCTTTGCGGGTGCATGTTTCTCCTAGCATAGTTAAGATCCAATTTACAACGGGTGATCAACAATGCTAGTATCAATGTTGTGGTTCTTGTTCGTAAGTTAGAACGACACTTATTGAAAGCCCCAAACCACGTAAAATATGCAAAGAAAGTAGAAGCGTCTAACTTTGTTTTGCGAGGGTGTCTGATGATGTGATATGGCCATGATTGTGATTATATTTGATGTATGCAATGTTCCTTATTGTAAGTCGACAACCGGCAGGAGCCATATGGTTGTCTTTAATTTATGTTAAGACCCGCGTGTCTATTCAAAGTAGTTGTAATAGTTGAAGACGGTGGACGACAACCATGGAGAAGCGTCATTGACCTTGATGCAATGCCGGTGATGATGGAGATCATGTTCGTGCTTGAAGATGGAGATCGGAGGCACGAAGAAGAAAGGCCATATCATATCACATATATATTGAATTGCATGTGATGTTAATCCTTTATGCATCTTGTATTGCTTAGTAGACGACGGTAGCATTATAAGATGATCCCTCATGCACATCAATTTCAAATCATAAAGTGTTCACCCTTAGTTAGCACCGTTGCTAAAGCTTGTTGTTTCGAAGCACCACGTGATGATCGGGTGTTCTAGATTACGCAAGTGTATACAACGTGAGCAAGCCAGATTTGCTCATGCGTAAACTAAGGTTTGATCTTGACGAGCCTAGCATGTACGGACATGGTCTCGAACACGGATTACGAAAGGTAAAGCATGAATCGTATAGTAGATATGATGAACATGATGATTGTTCGCCATTGAAACTATATCAACTCTCGTGATGATCGGTGTTGATGTAGTGGATTTGGTTCGTGTGATCACTAAAACAATGTGAGGGATGTTGTTTTGAGTGGGAGTTCACCTAGTTTAATTTCATTAATTAATTTGAACTCAATTTGTCATAAACTTAGTCTAAACTATTGCAAATATGTTGTAGATCAATGGCAGCCCCTACCATCAATTTTAATGCGTTCCTAGAGAAAAAAAAGTTGAAAAACAATGGAAGCAACTTCGCGGATTGGTTCCGCAATTTGAGGATTGTCCTCACGGTGGTAATTTGACCTATGTCTTTGGATGCATTTGGGTGACCCACACGGTGATGCTTCCGATGAAGTAAAGAATGTTTACCTCGCTCGGAAGAATCAGTACTCCATAGTTCAGTGTGCTATCTTGTATGGTTTAGAATCGGAGCTTCAGAAAAGGTTTGAAGAGTCAGACCCATATGATATTGTCGAGGATCTCAAATTGATTTTTGAGACTCATGCGGCAATTGAAAGCTATGAGGCTTCTGAAAAGTTCTTTAACTGCAAGATGGAAGAGGGCAGCTCCGTCAGTGAGCATGTGCTTAAGATGTCTGGGCATGCAAACAAACTTCAAAGCTTGGGTATAGTGATTCCTAATGCTTTGGGGATTTACCGTGTCCTCCAATCACTACCACCAAGTTACAAGAACTTTGTGATGAACTACAACATGCGAGAACATGAACAAGGCGTTGCGAACTCTTTGCCATGTTGAAATCTGCAAGTGGAGATCAAGAAAGAGCACCAAGTGTTGTTGGTCAATAAGACCACCAAATTCAAGAAAGGCAAGTCTAAGCAAAGGGACACTTCAAGAAGGGTGGTAAGAAAGCTACCACGCCGACGAAGAAGACCAAGGCTGGACCTAAGCACGAAACCGAGTGCTTTTCGCAAGGGAGAAGGTCCTTTGAGCGGAATTGCCCAAAGTACTTGGCGGATCTGAAGAACGGCAACATCAAGAAGAAAGGTATATCGATATACATGTTATTGATGTGTATCTCACTAGTACTGTAGTAGTGCACAGGTATTTGATCTTGGTTCGGTTGCTCATATTTGTAACTCAAAGCAGTCTTTGCAGAATAAACGGAAGCTAGCGAAGAACGAGGTGACGATGCGGCGTGGGAAGCGGATCAAAGGTTGATGTGATCGCGGTCGCACGCTACCCTTCATCTACCATCGGGATTAGTTTTATACTTAAATAATTGTTATTTGGTGCTGCGTTGAGCATGAACATTATATCGGGATCTTGTTTATTGCGAGACGGTTACTTGTTTAAATCTGAGAATAATGGTTGTTCTATTTATATGAGTAATATGTTTTATGCACATGCACCTTTGATAGATGGTCTATTCTTATTGAATCTCGATGGTGGAAATACACATATCAACAACATTGAGGCTAAACGCGTTTGAAATCAGCGATAATTCGACCTATATGTGGCATCGCTGCCTTGGTCACATCGGAGTGAAACGTATGAAGAAACTCCATTCCGATGGACTTCTTGAATCACTTGATTTTGAATCACTTGAAAGATGCGAAGCATGTCGATGGGAAAAATGACTAAGACTCCATTTTACGGTATGATGGAGCGAGCTACGGACTTATTGGAAATCATACATACCGATGTGTGTGGTCCAATGAGTGTAGCGTCGCGCGGTGGTTATCGTTATGTTCTTACCTTCACGGATGACTTGAGTAGATATGGATATATCTATTTCATGAAACATAAGTCTGAAACTTTCGAGAAGTTTAAGGAGTTTCAAAGTGAGGTAGAGAATCAACGTAACAAGAAGATTAAATTTCTACGTTCTGATCGTGGAGGTGAATATCTAAGTTACGAGTTTGGCGAGCATTTAAAGAAGTGCGGAATACTTTCACAATTGACACCGCCGGGAACACCACAGCGTAATGGTGTGTCCGAACGTCGTAATCGAACTCTCTTAGATATGGTTCGTTCTATGATGTCACTTACAGATTTACCGCTATCATTTTGGGGTTATGCATTAGAAACAGCCGCATTCACTTTAAATAGGGCACCGTCTAAATCCGTTGAAACGACACCGTATGAATTATGGTTTGGGAAGAAACCTAAATTGTCGTTCCTTAAAGTTTGGGGATCGAAGCCTATGTAAAGAAGTTCTGATAGGACAAGCTTGAACCCAAAGCGGAAAAATGCGTCTTCATAGGATACCCGAAGGAAACTATTGGGTATACCTTCTATCATAGATCCGAAGGCAAAACATTCGTTGCTAAGAATGGATCCTTTCTAGAGAAGGAATTTCTCTCGAAAGAAGTGACTGGAAGGAAAGTAGAACTCGACGAGGTTGTTGAACCTTCTCTCGAAATTGCAGTAGCGCGACCGGAAGAAGTTCTGTGGTGCCTGCACCAATAAGGGAGGAAGCTAATGATGATGATCATGAAACTTGGTTGAAGTTGCTCTGAGCCTCGGAGGTCAACGAACTCGTACCACTCCATTGGTATGATTCCGTTATGAATGTCATGGTGGTGGACAACACCGATGACCCCGAGACATATGAGGAAGCGATGATGAGCCCAGATTCCAATAAATGGCAAGAAGCCATGAAATCCGAGATTGGATCCATGTACGAAAACCAAGTATGGACTTTGGTGGACTTAGCGGATGGCCGGAAGGCTGTCGAGAACAAATGGATTTTCAAGAAGAAAACAGATGCTGATGGTAATGTTACTGTCTATAAAGCTCGACTTGTCGCAAAAGGGTTTCGACAAATTCAAGGAGTTGACTACGATGAGACTTTCTCACCGGTAGCGAAGCTAAAGTCTGTGAGGATTATGTTAGCAATCGCTGCATATTATGATTATGAGATATGGCAGATGGATGTCAAAACAGCATTCCTCAATGGAGACATTGATGAAGAGTTGTATATGATGCAACCCAAAGGTTTTGTCGATCCTATAGATGCTAACAAGGTATGCAAACTTCAACGGTCCATCTATGGATTGAAGCAAGCATCCCGAAGTTGGAATCAACGTTTTGATAAGGTAATCAAAAGTTTTGGTTTTATACAAACTTATGGAGAAGCTTGTATTTACAAGAAAGTGAGTGGGAGCTCTATAGCATTCTTAATACTGTATGTGGATGACATATTGTTGATTGGGAATGATGTAGACCTTCTTAATAGTGTCAAGGAATATTTGAATAATAGTTTTTCAATGAAGGATCTTGGCGAAGCAGCTTATATATTAGGCATAAAGATTTATAGAGATAGATCGAAACGCCAAATATCATTGTCACAGTACATATTTGGACAAAGTTCTAAAGAGATTTGGAATGGAAGAAAGCAAGAAAGGGTTCTTGCCCATGTTGCTCAATACGACCTTGAGTAAAACTCAAAGTCCGACATCGGCGTAAGATAGAGAAAGGATGAGTAAGACTCCTATGCCTCACCATAGGATCTCTAATGTATGCCATGCTATGTACTAGACCCGACATTGCATATCTTTGTTAGTTTAACTAGCAGATATCAAAGTGATCCAGAGTGGATCATTGGACAATGGTCAAAACATCCTTAAGTACTTGAGAAGAACTAAGGATATGATTCTTTCTTATGGAGGTGATGAACACTCGTTGTTAATGGTTACACCGATGCTAGTTGGAACACCGATCCAGATGATTCTAAATCACAATCCGGATACGTATTTATTTTGAATGGTGCAGATTAGCTGGAGGAGTGCAAAGCAAAGCGTTGTGGCGAGATCTTCAAGCGAATCGGAATACATGGTCGCCGGAGGCTTCAAGAAGCGATATGGATGAAAGAGTTCATTACAGCTGGGTGTGGTTCCTAGTGCGCTGGACCCAATGTCTATCTATTGTGATAACATGGGCGCCATAGCCAATGCGCAAGAACCAAGGTCACACAAGAAGCTGAAGCATATCAAGCTGCGTTTCACGCTATTGGAGAACATATCCAGGATGGGGATATAAAGATTTGCAAAGTACACACAGATCTGAATGTGGCGGATCCGTTGACTAAACCTCTCCCGAGGGCAAAACATGACCAACACCAAACTGCCATGGGTGTTCGGTATATTACCATGTAATCTAGATTAGATGACTCTAGTGCAAGTGGGAGACTGTTGGAGATATGCCCTAGAGGCAATAATAAATGTAGTTATTATTATATCTTTGTGTTTATGATAAATGTTTACATTCATGCTATAATAGTATTGACAAGGAAACCATTAATACTTGTGTGATTTGTAAACTTAATTTGAAGTCCCTAGTATAGCCTCTATACTTCACTAGCTTGTTGGTTGATTAATGATTGTGGTTTCCTATCATGAACATTGAGATGTTATCAACAACAAGATCATATCGTTAGGAGAATGATATGGTGGACATACTCCAATAGATAAGCGTAGCATAAAGATCAAGTCATTTCAATAGTTCAATTGCTATATGCTTTCGATACATAGTAACCTAATTCCTTCGACCATGAGATCATGCATATCACCTTTACCGGATGGATGCTTTGATGACATCAAACACCACACCGTGGCGGGTGGCTATAAAGGTGGCATTAAGTGTTCGGAAAGTATTGGTTGAAACACATGGATCAAGAGTGGGATTTGTCCATCCACATGACGGATAGATATACTGGGCCCTCTCGGTGGAATGTCATCCAATTAGCTTGCAAGCATGTGACTTGGTCACAAGGGATCACATATCACGGAACGAGAAAAGAGTACTTATCGATGTGAGGTTGAACTTGGTATGCGGAGATACCGACGATCATAACCTCGGGTAAGTAACATATCGTGAGACAAAGGGAAATTGGTATCGTATGTAAGTGGTTCATTCGATCGCAAAGTAATCGTAGAAATATGTGGGAGCCATATGAATTTCCAGATTCCTCTATTGGTTATTGTTCGGAGAAGTGTCTCGATCATGTCCGCATAATTCACGAACCGTAGGAAGACACACTTAAGGATTCGACGTTGTTTGAGTAGTTATGGTATTATGAGAAAGAGACCGAATGTTGTTCGGAGTCTCGGATGGGATCCGGGATATCACGAGGTGATCCGGAATGGTCCGGAGAATAAGATTCATATAAGGAAAGTCCGTTTGAGTTCGGGAATGATTCCGTGTTTTCATCGGGAATGTTCTAGAAGGTTCGGATTGTCCGGCACTCGGGGGAGGTACATGAATGTGTCATTGCTCATTGAATGATTGCATCATGTACTAAGTGTTATTGCTGTCCCAAATAAAGGATTAAATTGAATCCTAAACAGAAAAGTCAAATGTCCGGTTTGAAAGTCAAACGCCAAAACAAGAAACGTGGGAAACAAGCAAGAGGAGTTGGAACCAACCGGAGGAGGAGTTGGACTCCTCCGGCGCCGACCCTAGGCCGAGTTGGGGAGGGACTCCCTCCCTCCCCTGGCGCGCCAAGGACCCCCCTCCCATATAAGGAGGGGCAGGGCTCCTCCCATAGACACATAACTTTCTACTCTAGATCTCCGGTTTAGAGCTGTTTTGGTTTAGAGCTTCTAATTGCTTTAGCCAACAGTTTAGAGCCTTCTAATTGGTTTAGAGCCTTCTAATTGGTGTGTCTAATTACTAGGCCACTAATATCCTCTCTCATAAGCTCCACCATACTCGCACCGGCTTAAGGCGAAGCCCTGCGGGATCTCCCCTCTACTTCCGGTACCACGCCGTTGTGCTGCCGGAATCGCGAGGAGAGTGCTACAACCTCCGCGTCACTGGAACAAGGAGAGGAAGGTCTTCGTCAGTACGAACGTGTGACCGATTGCGGAGCCGGCTGTTTAACGTGGCCGGAAGGATCGTCTACACGATCTTGAGATCGGGAAGAGTACGACTACATCACCCACGAGAATCCGATCTCGTTAAACGCTTTGGAATCTTCGAGGGTAAGTTATACCATCGACTCGTTGCTACAATCTAGTAGATAGATCTTGGCTTGTTTGTTTGTATGCGATAGAAAATTTTTGTTTTCCATGCTACGAACCCCTACAATGAGAGAGATGATATAATATGAGATGAGGGAGGATGCCCCGTGGGGGTGCCCCTGGTGGCTTTATATATGCAGCCAGTTAGGGTTTACAAGTGTGTTGGTGGGCTTTGTATACGAGTCGCCGTATTGGGCCTCCAGTCGTCGCCACTCGCATGGGTCCAGTATACGCCAGTCGCCGTATTGGGCGAGTCGACCCGCTCTCGGCTTGGCTTCAGTCGGCTCGATCCAGCTGGCGAATCCGCTTCGTGGGTATACCCCGATTGGTATTCCCCCATCAGTGTTGTTAACTTTTCATACGTGTTTCAGGAATTCCTCTTGCCATAGAGGAAGATAACTTCGCGTTATTTGAAACTCAGTTCTTCACACCAGAAGTTATAGCTTTACGAGAAGAAGAATTTCAGTTGCAAGCTGTTAGCAAGGCGAAGAGGGCTATCGCGAGACTGCATGGCTATCTTGTGAAGAAACCAAATACCACCAAGGCATTAGTAGATGTGAAGGAGAAGGAGAAGGTATTAGTAAATGTGGATGATGATGATGATTTTGTCTCTCCGCCACCCCCGAGGACTGTTGTAAAATCCGTTCAAAAATATACAGTTATCTGCTCAGCTACCAGCAGTGATGACTTTGAAACTCAGTTCCGAAAGTATCAACCACCTGCCCAAGCTCTTGTACTTTCTAACAAGAGGCCGACCAAAGTCTCTAAGAAGCTCATGAAAGATGTCCCCGAGTTTGTTCCTTACAAATTCCCATGCTTAGTCAAGGCCAAACAATTCAGAGATTTAATTTTAAGCCCGGATTACCTGAAGGAACATGGGGAGTAAGTACCATTGCTATCTTTTTCTCCCTTTTTCTATTGTTTTATGTGTGTTTTATATGTTAATTTGTTTTTTGCTAGCTGGTGTGTTACCTGAATCTGAACTTATGCTTTTTCATCATTTTTTTTGTCTTTTTTGCAGGTCGGATTTGGTTATGTTCACAAACACTTGCGGTGATCCTGTATCTATCGATGGCAATTACATGTTCAGACTTTTTGGCCGTGGTCAACAGATGGAATCTGAGATTATGGATTATATATTCTCTTTCTGGAAGAATGATCCCACTATAAAGAAAATGTTTGAGTCTGGGGAGCGTGTTTTACTTCCGCCTTATACTGTCCCTGTAAATTCCGCAAACTTATGTTCCTTTTTCTAGTATTTTTTCTCATTTGTCATTTTTGTTTTTTATTGGCTTCTTTTTGTGTTCAATTTGTTTTGCAGTACCTTCTTGACTTCTCACCATGGTTGCCAAAAGATGCTGGTGCAAATAATATTTCAAGGAAAGCTTTTGATGTTAAGAGAGCGGCTAAACAATTCTCAGGTTTTGTGAGGGAAGGAGAAAACCTGCTGGATGCAAATTTGGTAATTTTTTTGTCCATTTTGACTTTTGTGTGTAAATTGTTTTTGCATGGTGGTACTGAAGTTAACCTTCTACATATGCATCACTTAACTTCCATAGTTGTCTGTTACAAAAAGTTATTTTTGGTACATATGCATCACTTAACTTCCATATTTGTTTGCTACATAAATTCTTATCCCTTACTTCAACAGAGATCATCACACTCTTTACGTGATGAATCGGTACACTCAGACGCTTGATATTTTTAATTCAAGGAGGTACTCTAATCTTCAGAACTTATCTAGGAGTGAATTCCACGCCGACCGTGTCGAAATTGTATGCTTTTCTTTTTCTCTTCGGGTTTGAATTTTAAAATCTACAATATCTATGTGTTTTTGTAAACTCTAATGTTTTATGCATTTTATTACCCTTGTGTTTTGTTCTTAAACACAACCAAACAGATCAAAAGAATGGTTGCGGTTATGAAGGAGGTTTATGGGGTTTCTGCTTTCAACAAGAAAGACACAGTCCAGTGGGATGTAGCTGCAGACAGGTGCATATATGTGCTGACCCCAGAGCAGGGTGTCAACGAGTGCGCATTTTACATGATGAAGATGGCTCTTGTCTACGATGGTATTAAGATTACAGAGCAGATCAAAAACAAGGATGTTAGTTTCTACATTTTTTTCCTGAAACACTACCACTTTTTTCTGTTTCTGATATTACTTGAACTCCACTCCATTTTTATCAAATTACTTGTATTTTTTTGGCTTTATTTTTTTGAAATCAGGTACGTGTTGAAGACTGGAAGGCTGAATTCATGTTCCACCTCTTGTTCCACATGAACAATGAACTAGGTCCATCAGATTGGCCAAGTGTTTTACAGAAACTTGTTGCTGAATAGGCACTTCTTTGAACCATCCACTAACAACTGTCAATCAATTTGTTCGGGTGGTAGCAAGATGCATTGTAGTTTTGTGAAAACATGTTATACATTGAATATGATTTGTATTACTAACTTTTCTATTGTTTCGATGTATTACCATATATTATTGGTATTTTTGTGGAAGTACCAGATTTGTGAACTATATTTGTTGTTTGTCTAATATTTGTTGTTAGCAGCTCAAACATGTTTGTTTTATGAAAGTTAACTTCCAAGGTTTCTGGAACTTAAATTCCAGGTTTACATGAACTTAACTTCCAATCTATTTTTATAAAAGTAAACTAGTGAATGTTCAGGTTTACTTCGAATTATCTCTCATTTTATCTACGAGGGTATATTCTAATTTTCACAACAAAGAGTTTAAAGCAAACTGAAGCCCACATTATTGTATAGTTAACCTCCATTATCTGTAATTTTAACCTTCAAATTTTTTAAAGGTAAATTTTTAAATTTTTAATTCTTGTCCACTTCATTTTCGATAAGCTTACATCTACTATTTCAAATTTTATCTATCTTTTCTTTTTAAGCTAACGTTCATGTAGTTCTAATTCTAACCTACTTTATTATAAGCTAAGTCGCAGGTAGCCCGACAGCCGTATGTAGCAAATTTAACCACCGTAGGTAGCAAAAAATGGTCATCAGCTCGCCCCTTGTACCACCACTGACGCACTGCCTTGTTGTTCTATGCTGCACTGCCTTAGTTCATAGTACACTGCGCGATGTCCAGAAAGTGCACCGTCTATGTACTGCCTATGGTTGTACTGCGTTGCACTATCTAATGTTTAACTTGTGTGTACAAGTTAACTACCACTTTCTATACAAGTTAACTTCCTTTGCACTGCCTAGTTGTACTACGATGTACTGCCTTTGGTTGCAATGCACTGCAGTTTTCTGGCAGTGCACTGTGCGCTGTCCAGGTAGTGCACCGTCCATGCACTGCCTTGTTGTGCTGCGTTCCACTGCCTAATGTTTAACTCGTGTGTACAAGTTAACTACCACTTTCTATGCAAGTTAAGTTCCTTTGCACTGTCTAGTTGTTCTGCGATGCACTGCCTTCGGTCGCAGTGCATTGCAAGGTGTCCTGGCAATGCACCGTCCATGCACTGCCTTGTTGTACTATGTTGCACTGCCTAAGCTCACAGTGCACTGCGCGGTATCCATGCAGTGCACTGCGTGCTGCCCAGCCAGTGCACAGTCCATGCACTGCCTTTGCTGTACTGCGTTGCACTGCCTAATGTTTAACTTGTGTGTACAAGTTAACTAGCACTTTCTATGCAAGTTAACTTTCTTTGCACTGCCTAGTTGTTCTGCTTTCACTGCCTTGGGTCGCAGGAAACTGCACGTGCACTGCGCGCTGTCCAGGCAGTGCACCATCCATGCACTGCCTTGTTGTACTGCGTTGCACTACCTTCGGTCGCAGTGCACTATGCTAACTTCCATGTTATTCAAAAATAACTTTCAGTTTTTCATATATCCATACATCCACACACATGTAAATGTGCCACTATTAAACAATACTTTTTAGCTAATTAACTTACAATGTGTCCACTGGAAAGAGTCATCCCAATGACAAAACCAACAAAAATTTGCAACCAAATAAATTAGGAGAATTCTGTAAGGATATATAATCACTCCGGAAGTCCAAAATTTTAAACAAGCAATAAGAGAAAATCTATATAAGTTTTATCTCTACAACACTATCTGGTTTTCTGGCTCTATTTTTTTGGACATACATGATCTGTTCAACCTTTCTTAAATCTGCTGCTCCTTCTTATTTGATTCTCCAGTTGTGTGTCATCTTTTTCCTTTGCTCCTTTCTTGTGTTGTTTTGGTGTGCTATTTGCAGATTTCTGTTCTGTATTCAATTCTAGCTGTTGTTTCCGCATTTGTTCCTCTAGTTGCAATCTCTTGCACGTCATTGCGTTCTGTCCTCTAATTTTACCACACTCGCCACAAGTACGTATTCCTTGTAGCTTCATCTGTGTAGCTGTTGTTTTCTATGGAGCTCTCTTTTTTCAATTGTTGCGTCTTTGTTGAGCATCTACATTAGGACTTGCGTCAACTTCACTTTCTGTTTCTGTATGAGCTTCATTATCATCTTCAGATCCGTTGCTATTGTTTTCATAATCTTCATCCTCATCTGTATACAGAACAACTTCATCATCGCCTGTGATTTCCTGAGTTGCTAGCAAATTCTGCATGCATTTTTTGACTTTCTCTGTAGGGCTAGAAGTGTCGTACACTTTCTGATGTGTATCAAGTAGTTTTGCCGCGAGCTGTCTCTTCTTGCATGTTCTTGCATTGTGCCCTGTGATTTTTTTGCATATGCTGCAGAGTCTTTGACCTTTGGGAACGCCATGGTTGTCGAGCTCTGGCTGTGGACGTGCAGGGGCAGAATTCTTTCCCTTTTGTTCTTTATTCCGACTCCCTTTTGTTCTTGCTACTGGTGGTGGCTGTAAATCTGCGAGCTGGTCATTACCTTCAGTAATAGGGACATTGTCAGACGGATTAGACCCTTGCGGAACTTCTCCATTCGCTGATGTCCGATTGTTACTGTCAACATCTAATTCACTGGTTTCCATTCGTGCATTAACTTCTCGAAAAGCCGCCAGAACCATCTCGAAATTTTCGTCTGAGTAGCATCCTCTATTCACAGTCTTCATTGCCTCATTGTATAGTATAGTTCGTCTGTATTCAAGTGATGTTCCTCCTGTCTCTGATGTTTTGTAATCTTTGCGGTTGAAATTTGGATCCGTGAATGCATTTTTTGTATACCTTTGCAGTATATACTTCTTTGGGATCTTTTCCAGTCTTACGTGCTCAAAAACAGCTAGGACATGATGGCAAAATAACCCTGTAAAAATAGTTTTAATTTTTGCGTAAATTAAAAATAGAGGATTTAGCACATTTTTAAAAATACATTGATTGATGTCAACTTCTATATGAATGGAAACTTAACTTACACAGTTTAGTAATTAAAATAACTTCAGTGAAGTCAACTTCAATACAGTAAACCTCCGTTTTTCTACAAACTTAACTTCCATATCTTTTTATTAAATTCATTTATTTACTTGGCATATTTTTTCTCCATGAATGCTAACTATTTTTAATGTATTTCTGATATTTAATCGCCTTTATTTTTTTAAAACAAATTTTGCTAGAAAAGCATCCATGTAATTTCAATTAAAAAAAGCAAATCAATAATTTGTTTGCGGCAACATATTCTCAGTAATGTTACTCAGATAATTTACCAGTATGCTCCCATAGTTTGCACTCACACTCAAATATGCCTTCTGTTTCATCCGTTAGCACACGGAACTCATGCCTAGACCAAGAAAATACCCTACTTTGGTTGTAGTGATGGACAAAGAAGTGTGTTGGATTTTCCGAAGATGTTTTAATTCTGAAAGCCGTGCTATGATATAGGCGTTCTGTAAACACCGAGTACACTGCTCTCGTGTACTCCTTTAGTGCTTGTTCCTCAAATTCATATCTGGTCAAAGATTTCCTTGCACCCTTCATATGTAAACTAACATATCAGCCAATGCACTATGAAGTATTGTTTTACATATTTTATCCTTTATTTAAAACATCTATTACAAACCCAACCTCTACAATTTTTTCTTATGTATACTTAAATTTTTTTATAAGTTAACTTCAGTAGTGTGACATACTTAACTTTAATATTTATTGTAAGATAATTTCCATGTTGTTTAAACATAACTTAAATATGTATCCTTTACTTAAAAAAAATAAAGAAGCATGTTTACGATTTGTACCATCGATGCAAGTGTTTCTGCGTTTTCTGCTTCTCGCCTAGTTTGTATACAGCTATTTACTTGTTTTGCAAATATATGGAGATTATCTTGTTCCTTCACGAATCCTTTCTTCAGCACATGGTTCATGCTCTCACTTCTCTGTGTCGATGTCATTCTGGCGCAGAAAACATCCTTCCAATATGCCGAGATCCATGTAGTCCTCTCGTTCCACAGGTTGATCATCACATTGATATCGTGCAGCCCGTACTTATCAATCAGTTCATGCCATGCTGCTTCAAATTCCGATGGCATTAGTGGATGGTTCAAAATTGCAGCTAGCTGCTCTTTCAGGTCAGGAAAAAGTTGGTAAAGCTTTCTCAGCGAAACTTTATGCTTTCTCATTATGTGCCATCTGCACAGCTTATGGAGAGACCGTGGGAAAATCGCCGGTATAGCCTGCGCCATAGAGGGACACTGATCTGTATCCAACAGCAGTAACACTTTGTCAAATTTTTCACAATCAATATTAATATTGAAATTCATATCAATATATAATAGCTAAGTTAGCCATATCAACATGTAGTTAACTTCCCTAAAAATAGCAAGTGGACTTTCATGACAACATATAGTTAACTTCCAGATACTCAGCAAGCTAGAGATTTTTTCATATTAAAATAGCTACCTAACTCCCAATAGGCAAAGAAGTTGGCTTTTCATAAATACAGCTACCTAACTTTGTCATTTTTCCTCAATTAATATTATATTTAAATTATTCGTTATTCATATTAATTAATATATATCTAAGTTTGCCATAACAACAGCTAGTTAATTTCCCAAATCAGAGAAAGTGAATCTTAGTGCAAACATATAGTTAACTTCTAGATGCAGAGGAAGCCACAGTTTTTATCATATAAAACAGATACCTAACTATCATAAGATAACAAGTTGGCTTCCATAAAAATAGGTACCTAACTTCCATAAGCAGAGCAAGCATCATCATTTTTCTTAATAAATAGATACATAACTTCAATGGACAAAAAATAGACTTTCATAAAAATAGCTAGCTAACCTTTTTTCAAGGATAATATTGACATACCTGTTAAAATACAAATTGGCTGTTTCCCGCCCATGCAGTTCAAGAATGTGCTGAATACCCATTTGAATGATTCTATGCTTTCGTCACCCATCAGCGCGACACCAAAAATGGTCGACTGCAAATGATTATTGACGCCAAAAAAAACTGCAAGTGGCATGTGGTATATATTGCTCTGGTATGTTGTATCGAATGTGATACAGTCACCGAAATCAGCATATGCAGCTCTGCAGCTAGCATTTGGCCAGAAAGTATTTCTAATTGTGTTTTCTGAATCAACTTGCACATCAGAATAGGACTTCTCGTTTTCAGCTTTCATATCAGCAAAGAACTTGAATAGTTTCTGCACATCGTCTGCGTTGTCGAGGCGTGTATTACGCGCTTTCCTGCAAAATTTGTAGTTTATAAATATCAGTTATTGCCAGAGAATATGAGTTTATATGATTTCTTTTTTGTTTTTTTATGCGCTGATACTTACATGTTCTTTATATCCTTGTCATGGCATGGTAACTTTTTGCGTCCACCATTCATCCTAGATAGGAATCATATTATGCTAGCATGTTTAACGTTGCTAAACTAGAGGTCTTTAATCAAATCCTGCAGCATTGCGTCAATACGTTTGTGTGAATGCAAGAACACTTGCATTGATGGAGTTAACAGCAATGGGTGATTGTGTTCTAGGATTATATCCATCACAACACAACTACCATCATCTCTCTCTTTTAATCTCATAAATGCTTTGCAGCCAGTTTTTTTGCTCACTTTATCCCGTTGTCTGTCAGATTCATCGAAACCTGTGTTGTGTGTTCCCTCGCAGACACATCGCAGATACCGTCATCTCTTGTCACGTTGGGCTTTCTTAATTCCAAACCCAGTGTGCTTATCATATGTGTTGTAAAACTGAAAAGCCTCATCAAATGTTTCGAATTCCTGGGCAACTATAGGTATGTAACTAGCCGGGAGCTCAGGTGCCTGCATATGTTTACCAGGCATAATATGTTAGTCACTATTAGTTTTATTATCTTCTCTAAGTAACGAAGATAAAATAAACAACATTTTTCATTTTTCACCATATCTAGAATGCTATATTTTTTTTGTTATTTCATAATTAATTGAAACAATTATTTTTTACTGGCACTCACATGTGTGTACGATTGTAGAGGAGTTGGTGTTTCTTCATGCCCATGTTTGATGGGGCAAGGTGGCGTGACAACAGGTACATGAAGCAAAGGATCTTTCGGAGGCATATGATTTGATGAAGTCCCATTTTTATGCATCGCATCATTCTCAGATTTACCATCTGGCCTCGTATCCTTTGATGATCTTACTGGCAGCTTTGATTTGATCTGTACATCTGATGTTTTCTTCTCAACTTCATTATGTGCACATCTTGACTCCCCACTGTTACTTTGCATTGCCCTTCGTGGAAGACGAAAAACTGGATTTGTAACAACAATTGGCTCATTGCATCTTACAGGTGAGTGTGGTTTTTTTTGGACCAGACCACATCATGATCTCATCATCATTGGAGTGGCTGTCCAATGATTCTGGAATTGACCTAACTACTTCTTGATGGAGACTTAACTGCCCAGTGCTTATTCCTGAGTTAGCATAAATGTGAACAATGTCAACATTGTCTGCATCTACTACTTTCTGCCTCTTGTGTTGCATATGATTCCTAGCTACAACACTTGGATTGCTTGAAACATCACTTGACAGATTCACATCCACACTGTTCTGCACTGATGTAGACTTGACAATGTGATTGGGGCATGCTCTGCTACCAGCTTGTCGTCTTGGAAGACGCATCATAGGTTCAAAACGACCTATAGACTCATCACATATCACAGGAGAACGTTTACGCTTTGGTGGGCTAGACCAGCAGTATATTTCTTCACCTCCATCTACCATCTTTTCAACCATATCATTGTTTCCATGGGCCATTTTTAGATGTGTATCTGTTTCAAAAATCTGCGGAGAGAAAGACAAAGCATGTGTTAATTTTATTGAACACCTAAATTCCACATTCCCTAGTGGCTAACTTCCATACATGAAATTAGTTAGCATCATTTTTTTATCATCCCTGATCAAGCACATGTTGTTTTTCAACATCCCAACCTCCACAGTTTACCATTGCTAACTACCATATATGAACAGTTTTGTTCCAAAGATTTTTTGGTGGTGCAACACATTTCATATTTTCACAACAACCAAAATCACCCTAGTTGAACTAGTTAACTCTCATACAAACATAATTAGTGAAGTTTACATTAAAAGATTTACTCTATTTTTTTATATCTGAAATCTTTGGTAAGAGAATCTTGATATTTCCTTTTCAACATCTGTTTCTACTTTCTCAATTACACAATTAGTCACTATTTCAACTTCAGTATTGAACACCCCAGTCACATGTAACTATAATTAACTTCTATCAATTTAACATCTTAACTTCCACAATTTTTTTAGGATTAACACAGCTGCAATACCAAATACTGCTAGTTAACTTTCTGTTTTTTCAGAAGTCTAAGTGAACCCACACAATAATGATAATCAACTTTAAAACACAAGTAACCATAGTTAACTTCTCATATTATAACATGGTAACTCCAAAAAAATCCTGACCTGACCCAGTAATGTTTTTTCTGAAACTACATTTGACACGTTCAGTTAACTCCCAAAAAACTACCACAAAACAAACACATTAGTTATTTTTTACAAAGTTTCATTAATTTCACAAGAAAAATTTAAGCAGTTAACTAGAAGAAGTTTGCAAGGTGCTAACCCCCATCATGTGCTAACTACCATGGATTGTTTCAATTAACTTCCAAAAAAATACGAAATCAGACACTAGTGATTTGCAGGTTCCTCTTAGCTCACCATAATATTCTAGTAGTTAACTAGCAGAATTTACGGCAGTTAACTAGCAGGATTTTAGGCAGTTAACTAGCAGGATTTTAGGCACACACCTCAGATTTTTGCAGGGACACCCCTTTCCGCCTGATAGGTGTCATGAATACTACGGTATCTCGCCTGCACCGATGCGGCGGATGGTTGGTGCCCTCGCCGGGGAATCCGGCACCTCCTTCTCGCGTCTGCCGCTACTACAGCTCGCTCGCCTGCTCCGCCGCACCCTGGAAGAAGGTCTTTAGCTTGGGAAAAAGCGGGGAGCTCCGGCGCCTCCTCCCTCGCGCCGGCTTCCGCCGCCGCTCGCTCGTCGGCGTTGGCGCAGCCCAGAAGAAGGTCTTTAGCTTGGGAAAAAGCGGGGAACTCCGGCGCCTCCTCTCTCGTGTCGGCCTCCGCCGCCGCTCGCTCGTCGGCGCCGGCGCAGGTATGGTAGACTCTAGGAAATCGCCGGGAGGTGTCTCCGCTCTGGGGCGGGGCTTTGAAGAAGGAAGGGGCATGGTTTGAAAGGCGGCATCTCTGGAATCGTGTCCGGGTCGGGGAAGTCCGGGGATATCCATGTCGGGGACGGGATGTCCGGGTCGGGGCCAGTTTGAGTTAGGAGACATTTTCCAAAAAGTAGGTGGTTCCTAGATAGTTATCTAGGAACCTCTTAAGAGGGTGTTTCTGAATAGTCCTGTCGTATATATATATATGTATATGTAAAATGACTGGTGGTGCACAGGCACCGTACACAATACAAGTATGTTTTGCTTTAAACCACACATATCTGAGAGTATACATACCGTAGTTACACATACCTAGTTATCATATATCTAAGTTACACATATCTAGATATCACATATCTAAGATGTTGAATACCTAAGGTGTACGTATCCCGGATACGTGTTTATATATGCAACTTAGGTATATGATATCTAGGTATATATAACTTGAATAAGTATATTTTATATATATAAACCTTAAGTATGTGAAATTTAGCTATATACATCTCAGATATGTACGAAATGCAGGTTTGGTGCCTGGGCACCATGGTGCCCCATATGTACCATGGTACCTGAACACCATGGTGCCCCATATATATATATATATATATATATATATATATATATATATATATATATATATATATACACACACACTCGTGTTTCTCCTTTATTGCATCGGACATGGAGGTTAACAAGGAGACGATGGAGCTCTGCATGTTTACCATTTTTCAGTTTAGTCTCTGATGCTTTCAAAATTATGTAGAGTTATTGACATAGGACATGTTAACTGATAACAGCCTCCTAAGTCATATTTAGTTACCGTAAAATCGTATTTCCTGTGCACAATGATAGTAGTGATCCCTGCTGACAAGGTGAGGTGCTAATGATGAATTGTACTCTCCTCCAAACGTCTAGAAGAATCTGAAGTTGAATAAATTATTTTATTAACAAACCTCGTATGGCGTTTTCTGTTTGGAATTTGCTTTTGATCCTGAAAAAATACACTTCATTTACCAAACCATACATTTCAAATTATTTAAAAAAATCTCGAAAAAAAGTTAGGATGTGCATCTCGAGCTGACCTGAGCACAGCGACGTCATTCCTAGCGGTGGTGTTGGCGCTATGCTTCCTGGTCAAGCAACTATGTTACCACCACAAGAAGGGGCCCCTGCCAGGCCTGCCGCTCGTCGTGCCCTTCTTCAGCAGCATCGTGCAGATGGTCCAAAACTGAATGCACGTTTCCTTTACTAGAATTATATGAATTAATTGTACCAGGTTGTTTGACGCTCCAAAACTGATTGTTTTTTGTGAAAATTATATAGAGTTATTGACATGGACAGGTTACCATTGAAATTTTTGCCTAATAGACCGAGCCTATTTATCATATGCCAATAAATTTTTGAAATCTTAGAGGCTCATTTGGCCCATTCATGCAAGACAAGAGCTAAGACAAATGTTTAGTCCCACATTGCCAGTTGAGTGGAAGTTGGACCAGCTTATAAGATGAGCTCTTCCACCACTTGTATGAGCTTGAGAAGAGAATACATATACACGTGCGCTCCTCCTATTTTGCCACACATGAATGGTGTATGAACAGTTGTACATAAGCTGAAACGTTTTGCTCGAACTGAGTGGAGGCTGGCCTGTCTGCCTTTCCCTCTGTGTGCCTATATAAGAGAGGCGTCGCGCCTCCTCTCAAACACTCTGCCACACATCCTTTGCACCTCCAGTTCTAGAGCACTGCGCTAATTAGATCTTCCCTATCCCGTCTTGTGGCGTGCACCGCGAGCCAGGACAGTAGGCCTCCGAGACACCGCTGCTTCGAGTCCTGTACGGGAGAAGGGCGATAAGGTTTTTGGGGAGCGCTATCGGCGCGACTACTGGCTTCGTCACGGACTCCCTCACGGATAGTGAGGTCTTCCCCGACGAGGACTTCTTCCCCGACATTAGCACCCTCTTCCTTGACGACATGGCTAACGACGGTTCCAACGCCGGCGGTTCCTCTACTGCTACTACCGTGTATATTTTCTTTCTCAATCTTGTTCTGATCGCATCTAAAGTTTTACGCCTTGCAGTCTGTTTGGTTATATGCCTTAATATGTTTTCGCTACTTCCTATGATTAGTATATTGCCTATTATTCTAAGCATGTTTTATCTAGCATTTATTATGGATAATTCTCTTGGTAAATTGCTCTTTTATTCAACAATCCAAAAACCTTATTTCAGGCAATTTGCCCCAAGTGGCTTTGTTGCTTCTATGAAGCCACCTGTGTTCGAAGGTGTGAATTACAAACGATGTCGTGCGAGAGCAGTGCTCTGGTTTCAGACCATGAGCTGCTATAATGCCATCTATGGCGCACCTAAGGGATATCTTAGTCCCGCTCAGGAAGAGGCGTTCCAAAAACTTGATACCACTTTCAAGGCTGCCTTGATCAGCATTCTTGGCGATAATATTGTCGATTCATATCTGTCATTTAGCAATGGCAAGGATATGTGGAATGCGCTCGAGAAAAAATTCGTAGTCTCCGATGCTGGCAGCGAACTGTATGTCATGGAACAATTCTATGACTATAAGATGGTTGATGACCGCCCCATTGTGGAGCAGGCTTATGAGATACAGTCACTTGCCAGGGATCTCTGCACTTCACTTGTTGTTACCAGACAAGTTTGTTGCCGGAGGCATTATTGCCAAACTTCCCCAGTCATGGAGGAATTTTGCTACTTCTCTGAAGCACAAGAGACAAGAGTTCTCCGTGACGGATCTCATTGGGACTCTTGATGTGGAAGAGAAGGCGAGAGCAAAAGACACACGTGCTCGAGGTACCGAGGGAGGTTCTAATGCCAATCTGGTACATAAAAGGAACTTCCAGCCTCATAAGTTCAAGAACAAAGGCAAGTTTGACGGCAAAGGAAAGTTCGATGGAAAGAACAAGGCCTCACAATCTACCAGCTTCAAGAAGAAGACTGATAAGAGGAAAGGTGCTTGTCATGTGTGCGGTGATCCTGATCATTGGGCTCCTGCTTGTCCCAACCGTTTTGACAAGCGCCAGCATAGGAAGGGCAGCAAGACTGCTAATGTTGTCATGGGCGACGTTGAGATGAAAGATGTTGGGTATGGTATATTACCTACTGTTCTTTCATTATGTCATTCTCCTGATTGGTGGATTGACACGGGCGCTAATGTACATGTTTGTTCTGATATTTCCATGTTTTCTTCATATCAGGTCAGAGGGACTCAAACCGTGCTGATGGGGAACAACTCGCATGCTTCTGTTCATGGTGTTGGTACGGTCGATTTGAAGTTCACTTCGGGAAAGACCGTGCGCCTGAAGAACATGCATCATGTTTCCTCAATAAATAAAAATCTTGTTAGCGGATCTCTTCTGTGTCGAGATGGCTACAAGATTGTATTCGAGTCCAATAAATTTGTATTTTCAAAGTATGGAACCTTTGTTGGTAAAGGCTATGAGTGCGGAGGCTTGTTCTGCTTATCTCTGTCAGACATTTGTAATAAAGTTGTTAATCATATTTACACGAATTTTGAATCAAATGTCCGCACTCTCAATCTTGTCATATTAATTTTGGTTGTATGACGTGGCTAGCCAAAATGAATTTAATCCCTGATTTCACAACTGTTAAGGGATCTAAGTGCCAAGTCTGTGTGCAAGCTAAACAACCTCGCAAGTCACATACGACTGTAGAAGTGAGAAATTTAACACCACTAGAGCTCATACATTCTGATCTTTGTGAGATGAATGGTGTGTTAATAAAAGGTGGAAAGAAATATTTCATGACTTTGATCGATGACTCTACGAGTATTGTCATATGTATCTTCTGAAATCAAAAGATGAGGCTTTGAGTTTCTTCAAAATCTATAAAGCTGAGGCAGAAAATCAACTTGATCGAAATATTAAGAGGCTTAGGTCTGATCGTGGTGGAGAGTATTTTTCCAATGAGTTTGATTTATTTTGTGAGGAACATGGCATAATTCATGAGAGGACGCCTCCCTACTCACCCCAGTCAAATGGAGTAGCTGAAAGATAGAACCGTACTCTAGCAGATTTGGTTAACGCCATGTTAGACACATCGGGTCTCTCTAAGGAATGGTGGGGGGGAGGAACTATTGACCGCGTGTCATGTCCTAAACCGAGTTCCCACAAAGAACAAAGAAATTACTCCATTCGAAGAATGGGAGAAGAAAAGATTAAAACTCTCTTACTTACGTATTGGGATTGTTTGGCAAAGGTTAATGTACCAATTCCCAAGAAGCGCAAGCTTGAACCAAAAACCATTGATTGTGTTTTTCTGGGCTATACTTTTCATAGCATTGGTTATATATTCTTGATAGTAAAATCTGAAGTGTTTGACATTCATGTCGGTACAATCATGGAGTCGACTGATGCGACTTTCTTTGAGGATATCTTTCCAATGAAGGATAAACCTAACTCATCAAATCCAGAGATACCTAGTTCATCTAATTAGGAATTTGCTACATTCTCTGAACCTACCATTCCAATTAAACACTCTGAAAGTCCTAAGGAGGATGATAATGAAATTCCTAAAAGGAGCAAGAGACAAAGGACTGTAAAGTCCTTTGGTGATGATTTCATTGTGTACCTTGTGGATGACACTCCCACTTCCATTTCAGAAGCTTATGCATCTCCTGATGCTGACCACTGGAAGGAAGCCGTCCATAGTGAGATGAATTCCATCTTAGCTAATGGAACATGGGAGATCACTGATAGCCCTTATGGGTGCAAACCTGTAGGGTGCAAGTGGGTGTTTAAGAAAAAGCTTAGACCTGATGGTCCTATTGAGAAGTACAAGGCACGACTTGTGGCCAAGGGATATACTCAAAAGAAAGGTGAAGACTTCTTTGACACTTACTCACCTGTTGCCAGATTGACCACCATTCGACTATTACTCTCATTGGCTGCCTCTCATGGTCTTCTCGTTCATCAAATGTACGTTAAGATAGCTTTCCTTAATGGAGAGTTGGATGAGGAAATTTACATGGATCAGCCAGATGGCTTTGTGGTAAATGGTCAAGAAGGAAAGGTGTGCAAGTTGTTGAAGTCTTTATATGGTCTAAAACAAGCCCCTAAGCAGTGGCATGAGAAGTTCGAAAGAACTTTAACTGCTGTAGGATTTGTTGTAAATGAAGCTGATAAATGTGTGTGCCATCGCCATGGTGGGGGTGAGGGAGTCATCCTTTGTTTGTATGTTGATGACATACTGATTTTCGGAACCAACCTTAATGCAATTAAGGAGGTCAAAGATTTCTTATCTCGTTCCTTTGAGATGAAGGATCTGGGAGTAGATGATGTCATCCTGAACATCAAGCTATTGAGAGATGATGATGGTGGGATTACATTGCTTCAGTCCCACTATGTGGAAAAGATCTTGAGTCGTTTCGGGTATAGCAACTTCAAGTTTTCTCATACACTGTATGATCCTAGTGTGTTGCTTCAGAAGAATCGAGGAAATGTTAGAGATCAACTGAGATACTCTCAAATTATTGGCTTGCTTATGTATTTAGCTAGTGCCACGAGGCCTGACATCGCCTTTGCTGTAAGCAAACTCGGTCGATTTATTTCAAATCCAGGAGATGATCACTGACATGCTCTTGAGAGAGTTATGCGCTATCTAAAAGGCAATGCGAGCTATGGCATACACTATACCGGGTATCCGAGGGTACTAGAGGGTTATAGTGATTCAAATTGGATATCTGATGCAAACGAGATAAAGTCCACGAGTGGATATGTATTCACACTAGCTGGTGGCACTGTTTCTTGGAAGTCTTGCAAGCAGATCATCTTAACGAGGTCAACTATGGAAGTAGAACTCACATCATTAGATACAACCACTGTTGAAGCAGAGTGGCTTCGTGAACTCTTGATGAACTTACCTGTGGTTGAAAAAACAATACCCGCAATCCTTATGAACTGCGATAATCAAACTATGATTTTTAAGGTAAATAGTTCTAAGGATAATATTAAGTCATCAAGACATGTGAAGAGGAGACTGAAATCTGTCAGGAAAATGAGAAACTCCAGAGTTATTGCATTGGATTATATCCAACATCTAAAAACTTGGCAGATCCCTTCACAAAGGGTCTATCACGCAATGTGATACAAAATGCATCGAAGGAGATGGGTATGAGACCCACAAATTGATCTTTCCAAAGTGGTAAACCACTCTATGTGACCGGAAATCCCGTGAATTAGAATTGAGATACAAGCTGTTGGTTAGCTGAGAGGAAAGTATCCATACTTTAATAAACAACACTCCATAAAGATGCAATACTTTCCTATTCTACACGGCAGGTTGATTTATTATCTTAATGTGTTCTAAGTGTCTTATCTAAGCAAAGATGTTGTCCTGCAGAACATCTTTTGAAGAACACACCTATATGAGTCTGACTGTTAAAACGTCACAGTCTATGAGAGCAGGATACTCTCTAATAAACTCATGAAAGGTCATGGAGTATGACGTATAAGCTCCACCCGCGGGAAAGTCCCACGGTAGCCAAGTATCGGTCAAGATTTTTTGTGGAGCTAGGTTCGCAGCAAACTTGGAGTTCAAGGCATAGTCCACTGTACAAGTTGTAGCCTAGTATAACATAAAGCTCTAGGTGGAAGTTCAACTTAACAGTCTCCACTACAGTACTGGTATATAAACAATGTTTTGGAACCAAAGGCAAACTTCATGTGTCTCTGGGATCTGGTGGGGGACTGTTGGAATTTTTGCCTAAATAGGCCCATACCATTTATTATATGCCAATAAATTCCTGAAATTCTAGAGGCCCATTTGGCCCATTCATGCAAGGCAAGAGCTGGGAAAAATGTTTAGTCTCACATTGTTAGTTGAGTGGAAGTTGGACTAGCTTATAAGGTGAGATCTTCCACCACTTGTATGAGCTTGAGAAGAGAATACATATACACGCGCGCCCCCTCCTCCTCGCTCGCCTCGCCACATCGCGCGCGCGCCGCGGGTTGCGGGAATCTCGCCGAGCCGAACTTTATTTTGCCACACATAAATGGTGTATGTTGTACAAAAGCTGAAAAACGTTTTTGCTCGAACTGAGTGGAGGCTGTCCGGTGGGCTGCCGCCTGTTCGCTTCAACTTCTGTCCGTTCGTTTTAGCTCCTACGCACCCTGTCTGCCTTCCCCTCTATGAGCCTATATAAGAGAGAGGTCGCGCCTCCTCTCAGACACACTGCCACACATCCTTTGCGCCTCCAGTTTTAGAGCACTACGCTACTTAGATCTTCTCAATCCCGTCTTGCGTCGTGCACCGCGAGCCGGGATAGTAGGCCTCCGAGACCCCGCTGCTTCGAGTCCTGTACGGGAGAATGGCGATAAGGTTTTTGAGGAGCGCTATCGGCGCGACTACAGGCTTCGTCACGGAGTCCCTTACGGATAGCGACGTCTTCCCCGACGAGGACTTCTTCCCGGACATCAGCACCCTCTTCCTCGACGACATGGCTAACGACGGTTTCAACGCCGGCGGTTCCTCTACTGCTACTGCCGTATATATTTTCTTTCTCAATCTTGTTCTGATCGCATCTAAAGTTTTACGCCTTGCAGTCTGTTTGGTTATATGCCTTAATATGTTTTCGCTACTTCACATGATTAGTATATTGCCTATTATTCTAATCATGTTTTATCTAGCGTTTATTATGGATAATTCGCTTGGTAAATTGCTTTTTATTTAACAATATACTAATCATGTGAAGTATTGAGTTACTGTAAAATCGCATTTCTTGTGTATGATGATAGAACTGATCCCTGCTGACAAGGTGAGGTGCTAACGATGAATTATACTCTCCTCCAAATGTCTAGAAGAATCCAAAGGCAAATAAATTATTTTATTAACAAACCTCGCATGGCGTTTGCTGTTCGGAATTCGCTCCCAAAAGAATACGCTCTTGGATTCATGGGTGTTTCTTGTTCCTATCTATACATGTACTAAACTATTGGCATATAGAACTCCTGACAAGCATTTTTGCAATTTGCACTAAAATTCAGAAAATGAAATACATGTTTCCTTTACTAGAATTAGATGAATTAATTGTACCAGGTTGTTTGACGCTCCAAAACTGATTGTTTTTTCTCCACATGTACTATTTAGCGAGCAGCATTACTCCAGTTATATATCTGACGTTACTCGTGGTTCTCTCTATTGCATAGGACATGGAGGTTAACATGGAGAGGTTAACAGGGAGACGATGGAGCTCTGCATGTTTACCATTTTTCATTTTAGTCTCTGATGCTTCCAAAATTATGAGGAGTTATTGACATGGACAGATTACCTGAAAACAAGCCCCTAAGTCGTATTCAGTTACCGTAAAATCGCATTCCCTATGCACGATGATAGAACTGATCCTTGCTGATAAGGTGAGGTGCTAACAATTAATTGTACTCTCCTCCAAACGTCTAGAATAATCCGAAGACGAGTAAATTATTTTATTAACAAATTTCGTATGGTATTTTCCGTTTGGAATTCGCTCTTGACCCCGAAAGAATATGCTCCATTTACCAAATACATATATTTCAAATTATTAAAAGAACTTGAAAAAAAAGTTAGGGGGTGCATCTCCACATTCTATGTCCTCACGCAAAATTTCAGAAAAAACCGATTGTTTTATACACAGAGTAAAAAAGACCAAAAAGAATGTCTCGTGATAAGCCATATTCTAGCACCGATTTTTTTTACACATGCCACATAAAAATCCATTTTCGTGAATAACCTCCACTTATAGAATGTCGAGATGTATATATGGACGTGTAATTTGTTTTTGACATTTAAAAACATGTTTAAAATACATTTCAAATAAATGGAGCATATGCATCCAAACAGCGCTCTCTCGTTTATGAGTTGCGTGTCATCTTCCTCCCTCCACTGATCGCCGCGTGTAATCCGGAGCATGTGCTCAGCTAGAATCCTCATGGGAGCATGGTAGTTCAGTCAGGGAAAAACTTTGAGACAGCAACGCAGACTCCTTCGTTTAACACGGCCGGCTCCTTCGTTTAACACGGCCGATATGCCCAGCCCGGTACAGCTAGCTTAACACGGCCGTCTCCTTCGTTTTTTAGCCACACGGCTAGCGGTCCTTTGAACACCATTTTTTTCCGGTTCAAGTTCAACCTTCTCCAACTCCTCCCTCGCCAGCTAAGAATGGCTTAAATATATGTACCACTTCTCCGTTAGACCAACACAACGATTAATACTTTGAGTTCAGCACCGAGCCTTGAGATAGGGAGGGCACAATGGCGGAGTTGCTGCAAGTTGCCGGTTTCTTGGACCTGAGCACGACGGCATCGTTCCTGGCGGCGGCGTTGGCGCTCTACTTCCTGGTCGAGCCACTGTCCTACCACCGCAAGAAGGGGCCCCTGCCAGGCCCGCCACTCGTCGTGCCCTTCTTCGGCAGCATCGTGCAGATGATCCACGACCCAACGCGGTTCTGGGTGGTGAATGCGGCAGAGGCGAGGGAGTCCGGCCCGGGGATCTCGGTGGACTTCCTGTTCGGCCGCTTCGTGCTCTTCATCCATGACTTCGAGCTGTCCCACCAAGTGTTCGCCAACGTCCGCCCCGACATGTTCCATGTCCTGGGCCACCCTTTCGGCAAGAAGCTCTGGGGCGACCACAACCTCATCTACAAGTTCGGCGACGAGCACAAGGAGCTACGCCGCAGGATCGCACCCAACTTCACGCCGCGCGCTCTCTCAACCTATGCCGCCCTCCAGCAGCACGTCATCCTCACCCACATCCGGAGGTGGCTCGACCACAACGTCGTGGCCGGCGTGGGGGCCATGTCGCGACATGAACCTAGAGACCACGCAGACGGTGTTCGTAGGGCCGTACCTCACCGCTAAAGCAAGAGAGAGTTTTCGGGGAGGAGTACAACCTCTTCAACAACGTCATCATGGCCATGCCTGTCGATCTCCCCGGGTCCCGTTGGGGTGCGCGAGGTTGGTCATGGAACGGCTGTCGCACATGCTCGCGAAGTGCGCGCGGGAGAGCAAAGCGCACATGTGTGCCGGCCGCGAACTGGAGTGCCTCGTGGACTACTTGATGCAGGAGATTATGTGAGACGTAGACGAGGCCACGGCGGCGGGACAGCCGTCGCCGGCTAACACCAATGATAAGGATCTCGGTAAATTCTTGTTCGACTTCCTCTTCGCCGCCTAATATGTCGTAAACGTATCTATAATTTTTAATGTTCCATGCTTGTTTAGTATCCACTTTGCTTTCTTTTGTCTATACTTTGAGGTATTTTTATACATTTTCTGGGACTAACCTAGTAACAAGATGCCGTAGTGCCAGTTGCCTGTTTTCTGCTGTTTTTGGTTTCAGAAAAGCCAGTAAGAAAATATTTTCGGAATTGTATGGGACAAAAGACAAAGTCAATATTTTACCGGAACGAACACAGAGACCGAAGGGCAGCCGAAGGGGGGCTATAGGGCCGCCACACCCTAGGGCCACACGGGCCCACCCTAGGGCGCGCCGCCCTATGGTGTGGGCGCCCTGGACGCCCTCCTGCCTCGCCTCTTCGCCTATATAAGACCCCCATGCCAAAACCCTAAATATCCGATCAGATCTCCACAAAACAGTCTATAGCCACCACCATCTTCCCTAGATCAGGGGGATCTGAATCTCTTCCCGGCACCCTGTCAGAAGGGAGAGATCATCCCGGAGGCCTTCTTCATCACATGCCAGCCACCCGTATGATGCGTGAGTAGTTCACTCTTAGACTATGGGTTCATACAGTAGCTAGATGGTTGTTTCTCCTCCTTTGTGCTATCATGTTTAGATCTTGTGAGCTCTATTCATGATCAAGATCATCTATTTGTAATCATGCATGTTGCGTTTGCGGGGATCCGATGGATATTGAGATACTATGTCAGATTGATTATTGATTCTATCATGTCTTATCATTATTGATTCTATTATGTCTGTGTTGTTTGTGATCTTGCATGCTCTCCGTTTCTAGTAGCTATCTTAGCCAAGTAGATGCTAGTGACTCCAAGAGGGAGTATTTATGCTCGATGGTGGGTTTATGCCTCTATTGAATCTAGGGAAGTGACAAAAATCTCTAAGGTTGTAGATGTGTTGTTTCCACTAGGGAGAAAATAACAATCTCTTGTTCATGGAACAATTATATTGTTTACTTTACACACATTTCTTAATGCAGTTATCCGTTGCTTGAACTTAATACTGGAAAGGGTTCGGATGATAACCTGAAGATGGATTACTAGTCATAGATGCAGTTGGATGGCGGTCTATGTATATTGTTGTAATACCCAATCAAATCTCATAGGAATCATGATTGTTTAGTATCCGCATTATTATGCCATGCTCAGTTCGTGTCAATTGCCCCGCTATAATTTGTTTATCCAATGTTATGTTATTTATCTTAAGGAGAACACCTCTAGTGAACTGTGGACCCCGTTCAAATCTTTACCATTGTTACATCATCTACTGTTACCGTTTACTTTCTGCAAGCAACCATTACCTTCCACACCATACGTTTAATCCTTTGTTTTAGAAAACCAGTGAGATTGACAATCTCATTGTAAGTTGGGGCAAAATCTTGAGTTTGTGTTGTGCAGGATTCCAAGTTGCTAGCAACACCTTGGGGTTCATCCCTTGCTCCTACTGGTTCGATGACCTTGGTTTCATAACTGAGGGAAAACTTACTGTCGTGCTCATCTTCCTCTTTGGGTCTCCCAACGAAACTCTACTATTGAGCCACGTCAAGGATTTTTCTGGCACCGTTGTCGGGGAGTTAAGGACAGCTTCACAAGGGGATTCCTTCACAACCATTCTCTTTACTCTGTTTTTGTTTTTATTAGTTCCTTTTGCTTTGTTTTGCTTGCTTATTTTTATAAAAAATTACAAAAAAATAGTTTCGTTTGGTTTGCCTTTTCTTACCAAAAACACAAAAAAATTAGTTCTTCTCTAGTTGTCACCTTGCTCTTGCTCTCCATGTTGATCCCTAAGTTCACCCTGAAAGACCTTTCGATAGGTAGTGGCTCTATAATTGGGAAAGAAAATATTGAAGAATTCTTTAATCATATTAGCAAACATGAGGATAGATTCTTAGAAGAACTTGCTCCTAATTATGAAATTGCTGCAGCTTCTTTAGTTCACATGCTGGAGGCTAGGTTTGTTAACCTTAACCCCATGATGCAAATAATGTTTCTCAAACTTAAATAAACTGAGGATACTGAAAGAGAGATTTTATTCTGGAAACTTTGCTAAAGTAGTTCAATGATGTTGCTAAGGAAGCTAAGAAGGTCTTTGATCGTTTTAATATGCTAGGATCTTGTGTAGATGTTATGGGTACATTAGAAAAGTTGGAAATAATCAAACCCAATGGAAAGGAAATTAAAATACCCATACCTTTTAAACTTGTAGGAATGCATGAAGCCTTAGAAAATAATTTGATTGGATTGTCCCTGAAAATTCATTTGATGGAAGTAGTGAACCCAAGAGAGTTGAGAAAGGATCCTCTAGAACACATTTGGATGAGATACCTTTCCTGGTTGAAGAAATTTCGATTATTGATCGTAATGCTTCTTCATTTGAAAATACTTGATTCTTTCTTCTTGTGCCTAACATAAAGGCGTTAAAGAAAAGTACTTCTTGGGAGATAACCCAATAGTTTTCTTAAGTCTTGGAAGTTATTAATTCTGTAATAACCTTTCCTTATCCTTTTTATTTGATTTTTGTGCCAAGAGTAACCTCTAATGAGAAGGAAGTAAGCTTTGGGGAAGTTGCCGACCCGAAACATATTTTTGTGCTTTGCTGTAAAAATTCATGAAAAATATCTGTATGTTGGATTGATCTGTAGTTTTCTGAATAAATCCCCCAGGTTGTTAGATAACTTTCATTAGTACAACACTTTTTGATTTGAGCAACAAAAGGTCTTCGAAAAAATCGCTTTTTACCTGCTGGTCTGTTTTGACAGATTTCTGCCATTATTTGCATTTGCCTCTTTATTGATTTCTTTTTGAGTTCTCTTTGGTAAATTGAGCTTTTTGAAGGAATTTCTACAGTAGCTTGTGTTTTTAATGAAAGTTTTGCTGTTTTGAAACTAAACCCAAAGGTTTATTACTTTTGAATGCACTAATGTTGCTAATGAAGATTGTGTGAAGTTTTGTATGAAGAAAATTTTCAAGTGTAGGGGAAGAATGATCTAATGAGATGAATAATGGACAAAATCTCAAGGTTGGGGATGCCACCTCGTGTCACCCCAAGAAATATTCAAGAGGTATAAGCGTCAAAGCTTGGGGATGCCTTGGGCATCCCCTCTTCATGAATAAAAATCTCAGGTCTTTCTAGACACTTCGTTTTTATTGTTTCATGCACAGTTGTGTTGTTCTTGGAGCATCTTAGTTTTCCTTTTTGGTTTTTGTTTGCTTAGTTTGCTTGAATAAAGTAGTTGGAACCCCTCTCTCGCTGTGTGGTTTCAAATAAGTTGATTGGTGTTGGAAAAGAGTAGAAAGTTTTATGCTTATAGTGATACAAAAGGGAGCTTATTTTGACTGTGGCCTAGACTCTATCATGTCATGATAGATGTTGTTTTGACCTTATGCTTAGTGATTATTGTTGTATCATGACTTGTTCCAAACAATTGGGATTGCTTAATGTGCCTTGAAAGAATCATGCGTTGTTTTAGCATACAAAAGCATAGTATTATGGTATTCTCCTTTGATGCTTTGTTTGGGTTGACTTGGCACATCCTCACACCATGATATGACTATGAACAAGTCACCTTAGTCCCTATGATCATTTAGTTTTTGACTTGTGGTACCACTTTATGCTTTGACTGATAATTTTTTGTCACTCTGCATGATTATGGCCATTATTGCTCTCTTAGTTGGTCGCTCCTAGTCTTTTGCTAGCCTCCACTTGTATTGAGTAAGCTCTACTCATGCATCCAACTCCCAAGAAACCAAGTTATTCCAAAGCGTCCACTATAAATTCCTATGCATGGTGTTTTACACCATTCCAATTATATTCTTGTTTTATCTATCTTCCAAATTAAACTTGTTATGTGAAAATTAGTGATTAAAGCTCTCACAAACTTGATGACACACTTTATTTTTCTTGCCTCTAATAAACTTGAACCATTGTGTCATCTATGTTGTATATGCTTGCACTTATAAGTTGGGAATTAGCAGAACCGCACGGGGAACGCTTTCAACACCTGTAAATATCTACCCAGTTGATATCATGCTCTTTTGTTTATGGATATCGGCGGTGTGAAATAAAAGGGGAGCTTGTAAGTGCATGGAGTTATGTATGTGTGTTATATAAATGCCTGGGCCGCTAGCCTAAGACATTCCTAATCATGGTGGAAACTAATGGTGGCTCAGATCAATGTAGAGCTTCGTTGAGAGTCCCCAAGAGGAAGGTGTGATGAACACAGCAGCAAGTTTTCCCTCAGTAAAAAAACCAAGGTTATCGAACCAGTAGGAGGAAGGAACCGACTCAAAGGTGTTGCTAGTGAGGTTGTCAATCTCACCGGTTTGCTGAAAACAAAGGATTAACTATTTGGTGTGGAAGGTAATAGTGGTTTGCAGAAAGTAAATAGTAACAGTGGAAGATGTATCAATGGTAAAGATTGGACCGGGGTCCATAGTTCACTAGAGGTGTTCTCTTTAATATAAAAAAACATCGCATGCTGGGTAAACAAATTACAGCAGGGCAATTGACAGGACTGAGCAAGGCATAACAATGCAATACTAGACATTCATGATCCTATGAGATTTGATTGGGCAATACAACAAGATACATAGACCACCATCCAACTGCATCTATGACTAATAATCCACCTTCAGGTTATCATCTGAACCCCCTCCAGTATTAAGTTGCAAGCAACGTATAACTGCTTTAAGCAAAGTGTGTAAGGTAAACAATTCTCTTGTTCCATGAACAAGAGACCGTTGTTTTCCCCTAGTAGCAATAACACATATACAACCTTAGAGATTTCTGTCACTTCCCTTAGATTAAATAGAGGCATGAACCCACTATCAAGCATAAATACTCCCTCTTGGAGTCACTAGCATCTACTTGGCATAGATAGATACTAGAAACGGAGAGCATATAAGATCACAAACAACACAGACATGATAGAATCAATAAGACAAAACCATTAATCAATCTGGCAGAGTAATCTCAATATCCATCGGATCCCCGCAAACACAACATGCATGATTACAAATAGATGATCTTGATCATGAACGGAGATCACAAGATCTAAAGATGGTAGAACAAAGGAGGAGATACAACCATCTAGCTACTACATGGACCCGTAGTCCAAGGTGGAACTACTCACGCTTCATACCGGAGGCTGGCATGGTGAATAAGAAGGCCTCTGAGATGATCTCCCCTCCGGCAGGGTGCCGGGAAGAGCTTCAGATCCCCCTATCTAGGGACGATGGTGGCAGCGGCTACAGATTGTTTTGTGGAAAACTAATCTGGTCCTTAGGGTTTTGGTATCGGGGGATTCTTATAGGAGAAGATGTGAGGCAGGGGGAAGCCAGGGCGGCCGCACTCCCCTAGGCGCGGGCTAGGGTTAGCCGTGCGGCCAGGGGGTGTGGCCCTGATGTCTACGCACTTCTATTCTTGTAGACAGTTGTTGGGCCTCCAAGTGCAGAGGTTTGTAGAACAGCAACAAGTTTCCCTTAAGTGGATCACCCAAGGTTTATCGAACTCAGGGAGGAAGTGGTCAAAGGTATTCCCTCTCAAGCAACCCTGCAATCAAGATACAAGAAGTATCTTGTGTCCCCAACACACTCAATACACTTGTCAGGTGTATAGGTGCACTAATTCGGCGAAGAGATAGTGAAATACAAGTGGTAACGGTGCCAGAAAATAGCTTCTGACTTGTTGTTGACATGGGGTAACGGTGCCAGAAAAGAGCTTGACGTGGAGGAAAGGTAACCTCCCCGGCAAATGGAATAAAGATGGAAGCAAGAAAACATGTAACAGATCTAGTAGCAAACAGTGTTTCAATGCTTAGAAACAAGGCCTAGGGATCATACTTTCACTAGTGAACACTATCTCATATAAATATCCTCTCTTCATGATACTACTCTTAACTACTCTCCGGTTGAACACTCTAATCATTGGTAGGGCTATAACAGCACTCCTCAAAGGTTACCTTTCCCAATCTAGATAACCCCACACTGTCACCTTGAGCGCTAGATGGTTCCAACAAACACCACAATTTCATAGAGACATCCAACTCTAAATATAACTCATAACAAATATTCAATCTAGCCAAATTGCCACACACGTATGCACACTGTCACTTTCACATACGTGGGGAAAATCATAGATCTATTAAAGCACAAAGAGTATTTACAGCCTAAGTGCCACCATGGCATGCACGCTGTCACTTTCACACACATGGGGAGAGTAGAGATCTAATGAAGCACTTGAGTAGCAAGGTAGATCTACTTGATTACAAAACTCATGACCACAACAAGATCAAGCATAGAAAGAGAGATGAACACATAGCTACCGGTAGAGCCCTTAGCCCTGAAGAAGAACTACTCCCTCCTCATCATGGGAATCAGCAATGGTGATGAATATGGAGATGGAGATCGATGGAGATGGCTCCGGGGGCACTTCCCCGTCCCGGCAGGGTGCCGGAACAGAGACTTTCTGTCCCCCGATTCTCCCCTTTGGTGGCGGCGGCGCAGTAGAGGTTTTCGTGGATTTCTTCTCGATTCCCTAGGGTTTTCATCGGGGGGCTCTTATAGGCGAAGGGGCAGCCTGAGGAGGTGGCTAGGGGGCCCACACCCTCCCCAGGCGCGGCCTAGGGTGGTCCCGCACCCAAGGGGTCTGGCCACCCTCTGGCCCCCCTCCGGCTCTGTTTCGTGGATCCATGTTGCTCCGGGAAAATATTGACTTTGGTTTTTGTCCCTTCCAATTCCGAGAATATTGATTTTCTGCCTTTCTGGAACCAAAAACAGAAGAAAACAGGCAACTGGCACTGTGACAACTTATTAATAGGTTAGTTCCAGAAAATATATAAAAACACCTCAAAGTGTAGACAAAACATAAGACAAATGATATAAAACAAGCATGGAGCATAAAAAATTATAGATATGTTTCCGACGTATCAACATCCCCAAGCTTAACTCCTGCTCGTCCTCGAGTAGGTAAGTGATAAAAATAATAATTTTTGAGGTGACATGCACCATCAAAACCAAGATCAAACCATTTGCAAGCATTGAAAACTGGGATCAAAGAACTCTAAACATGTGCATGAAAGATGGAGTTCTAACAGTAGGACATAGTAACTATGCATGCAACATGGCAAGCTATAAACAAATATCATGAATAACATGCATTGGAAAACGTTTGTTTGTCTCATATACAGAAAACATAGCATAGTGGCAATCAGCTTGTCCCTCATAGAGTAGCAAATAGATGCATAAGACACCTTCAAAGTTCACAAGGGTGACTAGAAACAGATAGCACAAGAACAAGTAATAACACAATATGCATCAATTAATAAGCTTTGGAACACTACACACATAATTTCAACTATGCTCTCTTAATGGTGCCTAAAGGTAGAAGGTGGAGACTCAAATAATGGTGGAAGAAAGGCCTTTTTATAAAGGAAGCAGGGATTACAAGTTTCAAAAAGAGCTTCCAAAAATTATGGTACTTGTTAGCTTTCAGCCCTCATTGCCCCTATCATAAGCGTTTTGAAGTGGTTAAGGTTAAAGTGGCAAATATGGAGTATATGCTTAATGAAGTATAAGTTGGCAATCTCAAGTCCCTTGAATATGAGGGCCACACCTCATGGATACTCAACTTAGGGCCCAGGCAAGTTCTTGTCACTGTAAGTATTTGCATATCATTGAGAACCGCCAACGGGGTAGCCCTTGCACATGGTACATGAGCTTTCCCATAACTAAAATGACAAGGCAAGTAGACAATGAGCATCTCAGCAATCTTTTTATTTACCATATGCATAGCTTTTTATTGAGGATGCTTCATAGATAGCTCACTATGGTGATGCTGCAAGTTTCCACCATGATTAGGCATGGCTTAGGCTAGCGGCCCAGGCGTTTATCTAACACAGAATAGAAACTCCATGGACTTACAAGTTCCCACTTCACTTCACACCGGTGACATCCATAGACAAAAGAGCATGATATCAACTGAGTACAAAAGTACAAGTGCAATGTTGAAAACATTCCCCGTGACAGCAAGGTTCTGCTAATCCCAACTTATAAGTGCAAGCATATAGAACAAATTTGTCACAATGGTTCAAGTTTATTAGAGGCAAAGAATAAAATGTGCCATCAAGTTTGTGAGGTCTTTAATCACTAAGTTTTCACATAACAAAATATTTTTTAATTGGAAGATAGTTGAAAACAAGAATATACTTGGATGGTGTAACACACCATGCATAGGATTTTATAGTGGACACTTTGGAAAAACTTGGTTTCTTGGGAGTTGGAAGCATGAGTAGAACTTACTCATACAAGTGGAGGCTAGCAAAATACTGGGGGAAAGAGCAACAAAGCATTACTAATCAAAGCATAGAGTGGTACTACAAGTCAAGGACTAAATGATCATAGAGGCTATGGTGACTTGTTCATAGTCATAACATGGTGTGAGCATGTGCCAAGTCAACCCGAACAAAGCATCAAAGGAGAATACCGCAATACTGTGCTTTTGTATGTTAAAACAACGCATGATTCCTTCAAGGCACATTAAGCAATCCTAATTGTTTGGAACAAGTCATGCTACAGCAATAATCACTAAGCATAAGGTCAAAACAACATCTAGCATGACATGATAAAGCCTAAGCCACAGTCAATGCAAGCTCACTTTTGTACCACTTAAGCATGAAACTTTCTACTCTCTTCCAACACCAAGCAACCTATTTGAAACAACTCACAAAGATAATAAGAAACAAAGATCAGTGAGCTTGTTTCACAAATCCACAAAGAAGAACTAAAAAGTTGTAAGCTAAAAGCACAAGAAAACTAAGGCTGAACGTAGTGCTAGCAAAAGTGAACACGCACAAAACAATAAGAGTGAAAACTAGAGTGTTCTAAGCAATGGAAATAGAGTGTGTCTCTCTCCAAAATAAGTGTGGTGTAACCAACCAACTTACTCAAGCAAACGAAAACCAAAACGAAAACTAAGACGCTCCAAGAACAACACAACTGTGCATGAAACAATAAAAATAAAGTGTCTAGACAGACCTGAGCTTTTTATTGATGAAGAAGGGGATGCCTTGGGCATCCCCAAGCTTTGACGCTTGTACCTCTTGGATATTTCTTGGGGTGACACCGTGGTGGCATACCCAAGATTGATCTTTTGTCCATTCTTCATCTTATTGCATCATTCTCTCTCTACACCTGAAATTTTTCCTTCATACAAAACTTCACACAATCTTCATTAGCAATATTAGTTTATTCAAAAGATATTAGACATCTGACAAAGCTTTGGAACAACAAGGCTTTTCACTAAAAGGTTTATGCATAGGAATCTTGTAAAGAAACAAGTCATGAAAGAACAAAGCAACAAGCATCGGAAATCAAAACAAATACAACTTCAAAATTTTCAACATAAAGAGGGGAAACTTAATATTATTAAGATACATAAGACCATGTTTCCCTCTCTCATAATAACTTTCAGTAGCTTTATGAATAAAATAAATAATATAACTATCACATAAAACATTCTTATCATGAGCCACATTCATATAATAATTATTACTCTCCACATAAGCATAGTCATTCTTATTAATTGTAGTGGGAGAAAATTCAACAAAATAGCTATCATTATTATCCTCATCACCATAATCATCAAATATAGGAGGTATATTGTAATCACAATCAATTTTCTCCTCAATAGTAGGTGGACTGAAAATATCATACTCATCATTGTAATCATCATATATTGGAGGTAAACTATCATCAAATAAAATTTTCTCCTCTATGCTTGGGGGACTAAAAATATCATGCTCATCAAAACCAACTTCCCCAAGCTTAGACTTTTCCATAGCATTAGCAACAATGGTGTCCAAAGAGTTCATACTAATAGCATTACTATTAGCATGCAAATAAAGTTCCATAGGTTTTTAAATTTTCTCTTCAAACACTTCATGTCCTAACTCAAGAGAAATACTATAGAGCTCTCTAAGTTTTTTGTTGTTTTCATTAAGCCTAACTAGTGAAAACAAGAAACAAAAAGACAAAATTGCAGAATCTAAAGGAAATAACTTCGAGCACTCACACCGGAGGATGTGAGTACCTTTTACCTTACCTCCCCGGCAACGGCGCCAGAAAAGAGCTTGATGTCTACGCACTTCTATTCTTGTAGACAGTTATTGGGCCTCCAAGTGCAAAGGTTTGTCGAACAGCAGCAAGTTTCCCTTAAGTGGATCACCCAAGGTTTATCGAACTCAGGGAGGAAGTGGCCAAAGGTATTCCCTCTCAAGCAACCCTTCAATCAAGATACAAGAAGTCTCTTGTGTCCCCAACACACCCGATACACTTGTCAGGTGTATAGGTGCACTAGTTCGGCGAACAGATAGTGAAATACAAGTGGTAATGGTGCCAGAAAATAGCTTCTGACTTGTTGTTGACATGGGGTAACGGTGCCAGAAAAGAGTTTGACGTGGATGAAAGGTAACCTTCCCGGCAAACAGAATAAAGATGGAAGCAAGCAAACATGTAACAGATCTAGTAGCAAACGGTGTTTCAATGCTTAGAAACAAGGCCTAGGGATCATACTTTCACTAGTTGACATGGTTATACCCAATGGGCATGCAATATTAGCACATACGGTCCAACCCAAGGAAGGCCCACTACGAGCAAGGCAGCCCATGGAGCTTTTGGGTGGCCCTAGCCCGTGACGATTCCGGATCCTTGGAGAGCAAGACTAAAATAGATAGAATATTCAAAGGGGCAAACCCTAAACTTGTAACCGAATCGATATGTGCCCGGGACCTGCCTATAGGAGCCAGTAAGCTCTCCTAACAGCTCTCAAGCATTTTCCCTCTTTCCAGCATCTTCTGCGCCTTAAATTTTTTGGTTCCGCCATAATCAGCAAGACAAGCGAGAGATAGGGTTTCCTACAGGGCACCAGACCTAGTAAATCTCGTGTCCCCAGTTTCTATATAAGCTCTAGGCTCACTCTCTCACTCACTCTCACCCAGCACCTCACTCTCGCACCTCATAAATTGCATCCGCTCTCACTCAGAAGAATAATCAAGCAGTACAAGAGGTTCAGTTTTTCTTCTGGACCTAGGACCTCTAGGTATGTCCCCGGTTGCTGCTTTGCTTACAGTTTTTTGCTCCTCTCTCCATCCCCACCCTCTCCTCCAAAAAGGCTCATAATACAATGGCATTTGACGAGATCGATCTCATCAATCGGCATCCTCATCTAATTGGGAATCGGTGGCGCTGATTGTGCGATCGTGACGGTCCCAACCCAAGCGATCTACAACTCCTCAGCAACGGAGAGCCATCTCCTCTTCGGTGCTTTCGAATTCACCGCCCACTCGCTGACCACCATGAAGGACTTCGAGCTCGTAGGCGACGGGCTCGAGATTCTGTTCGGGAGCTTCTTCTTCCAGGTGGGGCAGACTAGCACTCTCCGCCTCCCCGAACGGGTTCCATTACCATCCATCAGACCCGCCTCATGGGCCCCGCATACCAGCATGCTACGCATGACGCTGACAGATGAGTCATATGACAGCAGCAGCTGCAACTCAGATATGTATGACCCTCCGTCGGACGAAGGAACCTACGGTTCCGGATCCGAAAGTTGCGGCAGTAGTGATCCAATCCGCGGGTGCTACCAGTGTGCCGTGGTCATCCAAAGCGACGTGGAGCAACAACCACCAGTTTCAAGTGTCCACGTACCGCCGCCAAATCCGCCACCAAACCCGCCACCTACAAACGAAGGAAACGGAGGGCCACCACCCCGCCAGCCGAACGAAGGCGCCGCTGCCGCCTACAATAAGATCAATCTCAGTGATGACGGATGGCACCAGGCACGCGAAGCCGTGTTGGGCAACAAGATCCTACCCATGAATTCTTCACGAGACTTGCTGATGACGTACCACCTCCTTCTGATCAGCGAGCACAATAGGCAGGTGAAGATGCATTAGGAGATTGACAAGCGCAAGCAAGCGGCTTCAGAGTCTAGCGCACGACGAGTTGCTCTCTCCGCCGCTGGCAGCTCTAGCTCGCACGGCAACAATGCTAACAAGCATCGCTCTCGCACAGAGCACATGGATCCCGCTGCACGTCGCGATGTCACTCAAACCCTCAACACGTCCTTCATGGTGATGGACGTCAACGACAACGTCATACCGAAGACGCCGCAGGCTGCGATCATGGCGGCCACCACATATCTCGCATCCCATACACCTCCGGTGGGGGACCCGAAGAGAGCCATGCACAAGTCCGCACTAGTCGGACTTGGACTCGTCGGAGTTGCGCTGCACGATGAAGCTCCTGTGAAGCAAAAAAATAAAGCCACGGTTAGATACAACCGCAGCCCCACACCCTCATCCGACGAAGAGGAAGACGAGCATGATCTACCTCGACGATGCAAGAGCCCGCGACGCCGCAGTCGCGACTACGACGCCGGAAGCAGCCTCGCTCAGCGCAAGTTTGACTAGGCACGTGCCAAACGTGTGTGCTCAACAGAATCCAAAGAGGATGATGATGGAGAACTCTGCGGAGCTAGATGCTTCAGCAGATCTGTTCGACGAACACGCATGCCAAGAAATTTCAAACTTCCTTCGGACACTCCGAAGTTTGACGGGACACAGGACCCGAAAGCTTGGCTCAGCGACCACCTGTCGTCTGCCAAGCTGCATGGCGGTAACAAAAACACCTCCCTACAATGCCTTCAGCTGCAGCTGACAGGCGCATCTCAAATCTAGATCAGCATCCTGTCTTCAGGCTCAATCCGAAACTGGGAGAGCTGGCAGACAGTTTCATCCGAAACTTCAAGGGCACTAGCAAAAGACCAGCCTCAATCGAGGAGCTTCGGGCCTGCACCCAGTGTACGGGCGAATCCATTCGCTCATACATATTGTGCTGGTCCAACATCAAAAACTCCACGACGCACATCTCCGAGGAGAGAACGATAGACGCCTTCAAGGACGGTGTCAAGCGCCCTGACTTCAAGGAGGAGCTTGGGCGCGTCAAACCCAAGACACTTGACCACCTCATGGACATCGCCAACAGGTGGGTAGGTGGCGAGGACTCCCTCCACCGAGCACATTTGGATGAGGAGGATGAGTACGGCCGCAGACACGAACATCGTAGCAAACGAAGATCGCGCGTTTACGATGATCGCGACGGACCCGATATGGTTGCGGCTGGCTACGCCAAACGCCGCAACGACAACAACCACATCAGCGGAGGATACCGCGGAAGCAACTTATGCGACGGAGGACGCCCCGCATAGACGTGGCAACCCCTCAACCGCGACGACGAGCCCCCGGCATACGAAAAGAAGAAGGCCAGCCACATGCTGAAGGATTGCTGCGAGTTCCAAAAAATCGGCGAGGGCTTCACTCAGATGCGACGACAGACCTTGAACCCTGGGTTCGGACCCGCACCTGCACCAAGCGACAAAGCCCACAGAGCTCCTCCGCCACCACCAATGGGACCCCCAAACCAAGCAATCGCACCCATGCAAAAACGGCGTAAATGGGTACCCCGAGACAAAAGGATCCCTGATGATCCAAAAAGGGCGCCCAACAAACAGGGTGCAAAAGAAGATCACCCGCCAAGTTAGCCTGGTTGTTACCGCTCCGCCTGCCATCCCTGAGTACCTCAGCGGCTCGGAGTCCTGCATCACGTTCAGTCGTTCGGATCACCCCCGCCAGATCCCTCGCCCAGGTCATGCTGCCCTGGTGCTTGAGGCGCAGATCGGAGGGTTCGATATGAGCCGCGTCTTCATGGACGGCGGCAGCGGAATCAACCTGATGTTCGCCAGCACACTAGTAGCGATGTGAATCTCGCTGTGCAGCCTGGAAAAATCCGACACAACGTTTCACGACATCGTCCCAGGGAAGGGCATATACCCCCTAGGAAATATATGGCTCGACGTCATCTTCGGCAAGCCTGACAACTTCCGGTGCGAGTGGCTATAGTTCGAAGTGGTGGACTGGCCATCACAATACCACGCCATCCTCGGGCGCGTGGCATTCGCAAGATTCCTGGCAGTACCGCACTATGCATACCTGCTACTCAAGATGCCAGGACCTAGAGGCATCATCATGGTCCAGGGCAGCTTCACCCGATCGGACCACTGTGATAGAGGCTTCAAAATAATCTGTCAGTCGTTCGATATGCAAGAGGAGCTCACGCGGCTTCTAGAAGTAACAGACAATGGGGCACCCCCAGTCTCCAGGAAAAACGCACCCGACATGTCGTTCGACTCAACATTCAACACGAAAAAGGTGCAGGTCCACCCGACGGACACCTCGAAGACGACGCTGATCACAAATGACCTCAGCCCTGCATAGTAAAGCGCGCTCGTCGAATTCCTCCGTGAGCGCTGGGAAATATTCACCTGGTGTCCCGCGGACATGCCAGGAGTTCCCAGGGAATTCGTCGAGCATGCACTCAATGTGTTTCTAGACGCCAAGCCCGTCAAACAGTCCATCCGACGATTGTCCGAGCCACGGGCCGAAGCCATCGGAGTCGAAGTCAATAGACTGCTCGACGCCGACTTCATCCGGGAGATCAAGGAGAGCGAGTGGCTGGCAAACACTGTGCTGGTACCCAAAAAGGACACGGACATCCTGCGGATGTGCGTGGACTTCACATCGCTCAACAAGCACTGCCCAAAAGACCACTTCCCTCTCCCTCGGATCGACCAGATCATCGATTCGACTGCAGGATGCGAGAAACTCTCCTTCTTCCTCGATGCCTACTCAGGCTACAATCATATTTGACTAAAGGTCGAAGATCAGGAGAAAACGACATTCATCACGCCGTTTGGAGTGTTCTGCTACAACACAATGCCCTTCGGGCTGAAGAACGCAGGTGCCACGTACCAGCGGTGCATGCAGGCATGCTTGAAGAGCCAGATCGACCGCGATATACAAGTCTATGTAGACGACATAGTCATCAAAACAAAGGAAGCCAAGACACTGATCGATGATCTCCACTAGACATTCGACAACCTCGATCACTACAAGATCAAGTTGAACCCAGAAAAGTGCGACTTCGGCGTCCCCTCTGGCCAACTACTCGGCTACTTCATCTCCCAGCAAGGGAATGAGGCGAATCCAAAGAAAATCCGGGCCATACTGACCATGGAGAAGCCGAAGAACATCAAAGGTGTCCAACATCTAGCTGGACGCATCGCGGTGCTGAGTAGATTTATCAGCCGCATGGGCAAGAAGGCTCTGCCTTTCTACCAGTTGCTACGTAAGGCAGACAAATTCGAGTGGACACCCGAAGAGGACGACACATTAGAAGACCTGAAGCGACTGCTCTCCACCTTGCATGTCCTGGTTATGCCAATGAAACGCGAGCCCCTATTGCTATACATAGCAGCCACACACCAGGTGGTAAGTACAGTACTTGTGGTCGAATGACCCGAAGAAGGCAAGACCCATGGGGTCCAACGCCCAATTTACTACCTCAGCAAGGTATTGAAGCCAACAAAATTGAGGTACCCTCACTACCAGAAGATCGCCTACGGCGTGTTCATGATGGCTCGTCGGCTAAGCCACTACTTCCAGGAGCATCAGATAATGGTTGTCAACGAGGCGCCACTCTGCAACATCTTGAAAAACCCCGAGGCCACGGGACACGTAGCCCTGTGGGGTATCGAGCTATCCCCTCTAGACATCGTATACGAGCGGCGCAAGGCGATAAAATCCCAGGTCCTCCCTGACTTCCTGGTCCACTGGATGGAGCTCCAGCTGCCGGATACTCCAGATATGACGCAATCATGGACGATGCACTTCGACGGCTCCAAAAGAGAAGCTGGAGCAGGAGCTGGCGTCATACTGAAGCAATAAGATGAAATACGTCCTTCGGATGAAGTTCCGCGCCTCCAACAATGAGGCCGAATATGAATCCCTCATCAACGGCATGAGAATGTCCAAGATCTGCGGTGCAGCTCGCCTAGTCATCTACGGTGACTCGAACCTCGTCGTTCAGCAGACGATGAACGAGTGCGACGCGCACTCCGCCAATATGATTGCGTACCGCGCAGTCTACAACTCGCTCGAAGGAAACTTTGATGGCTGCGAGCTTCGACATGTTGCCAGGGAAAGCAATGAGGAAGTCGGCAGACTCGCCAACACCGGCTCTACTTGTGCACGAGTGCCACCATGTGTGTTCCTCGAACAAATTTGCATACCCTCTATCAAGAGGAAATTCCCCAAGGGATCACCTAAAGAAGCGAAGCACTCGGGGGTTGCGCTACCCGAAGGACAGGAAGGACCCGAAAAGCTCGACACAGAGGTCGCATTGGTCAACCTGATGTAGGTCATGGCAATCGAAGAATCATGGACGCAGTCGTATCTTCGGCACCCGATAAACATGGAACTGCCCGATGACCTGACAGATGCCCGGCGTGTATCTCGCTGGTCCAAAGCTTTCACCATCATTAATGGCGAGCTGTACAAGCGCAGCATTTCGTGTGTACTCCAACGATGCGTCACCATCGGTGACGACAAGACCATCCTCCAAGACATCCACGAGGGCATCTGCGGCCATCACGCGGGCATCCACGCCCTTGTCACCAAAGCTCTACGAGCCGGGTTCTACTGGCCAACAGCCATGAACGACGCCAAGGACATCGTCTAGAGGTGAACGACTGCCAAAGGTTTGCGGATAAACCTCACGCACCAGGATCGGAGCTCAGGCCCATACCCTTGGCCTGGCCCTTCGCCCAATGGGGCCTCGACATGATCGGTAAACTGCCCAAATCTTCGAAAGGAGGCAACGTCTACCTCCTGGTCGCATTCGACAAGTTCACCAAGTGGATCGAAGCAATGCCCATAGTCTACAAGTTCACCAACCAAAAGGGCAAAACGGCTGTCAAGTTCTTCGAGTCCATAGTCTACAGGTTCGGCGTGCCACACAACATCATCACGGACAACGGGTCAAACTTCATCTCCAAATAATTCCAAGACTTTTGCGAGGACCTTGGGATCAACATATCATATGCCTCTGTGGTGCACCCACAGACAAAACGGCAGGTCGAAAAGGCCAACGGCCTCGTAGGCGGTGGCATCAAGAAACATCTCACCAGCCCACTCGAATGGCTTGCGGGAGCCTGGGCAGAAGAGCTACCCTCCGTCCTCTAGAGCCTGCGCACAATGCCAAACAGCTCAACGGGCTACACACCTTTCTTCATGGTACACGGAGCCGAAGCCGTGCTACCTGCAGAAGTGCGCCAGTCACCTACAACGAAGCAGAATCAACGACAGCACTCGAAGACGCCGTCGACACACTCGACGAGGCACGCAACATCGCCGCGGCTCGCTCAGCGGTCTACCAGCAGAGCCTCCGCAACTATCACAGCCGTCGGCTGCGCCCAAGGTCCTTCCTCGAAGGATATCTCGTCTTACGACTCAAGCAGGAGCGGCCGAAAAAGCTCGAGTCACCCTGGGAAGGACCCTACGTTGTCACCGAAGTCATCCTAGGTGGCGCCTACCGCCTCAAGCACGTGGAGTCTGGAGTCGCATACTCCAACCCATGGAATGTCGCACAATTGCGACGCTTCTACCCCTAGTTATCCCTCTATAATTTCAATAAAGCTACTCAGCCAAGGCTACTCAGCCGAACAATGTACCTCCTCATTACGATATGAATAAAGCTAAATGTCTCGCCCGAAAAATTTATCCTCTTTGCTTACACAACTTCCTGTTACAACACACTCGGTGGCTTCGCCTCACCTCACGACTTCGTCGACTGAGTACAACGCATGTAAAACCTGAGTAGCTGACAACATCAGGCTAACAAAAAGGGCATGCATACAATAAAGCATCGCGTGCTCATTAAATAATCTTTACAACAAAGGGCATAACAAGCCCACTCGAATATATACAAGTTTTACATACATCTATTTCTTTACAGGACCTATCTATTCTGAAGAATGGTACGCACCCGATGCTCAAAAAGATCCACGATCTCTTCGGCATGCTGCCTCACCGCTGCGTAGTGCGGGCGCATATCCCAAAGGCTACCATCTGGTAGCACGGGTGGCCCATGAGATACAGCCGCAAGGTCAACATCAGGATGGTGCAACCGAACAAGGGACATGGCGGCCTTCACCCCCGCAACCAGCTGATGCCGCACCAAATCCCTGATGTGACCCACATCTCGAAACCTCGCCAGCAAACTGATATGTCCAAAACGTATCAAATTTCTCGAACACTTTGCTATTGTTTCTCCTCTAAACTTGTGTGATTTGGATGCAACTAACACGGACTGACGCTATTTTCAGCAGAATTACTTTGGTGTCTTGTTTTTGTGCAGAAAATGAACGATAAGGAAAAATCCCGGAAAATATGCCCAAAACTATTTCTCACCAGAAGATCCATGGAGCCATAAGGGGAGACAAAGAGGAGGCCTAGGGGTGCCAGACCCACCCCGGGCGCGGGCCCACCTCTGTCCGCGCCTGGGGAAGGTCTGGCCGACCTAGGCAGCTCCTCGGCCTCGCTCCACGTCTATAAGTTGCCTTCTGACCTAAAAACTCAGGGGGGGGGGGTTCGATAGTTTTTCCAGAAAGAGTTCCACTCCGCCGCCGCCACTAGAAACAAATATTCAGATCCAGAAACTCTGTTTTGGCACCCTGTCGGGACGGGGAATTTGGAGAGGATCATCGCCATCGTCGTCACCATCGCATCTCCATCAACCACCGATGTTTCCCTCATCCATGAGTGAGTAATCCCCCGCTGTAGGCTTGGGGATGGTAGGGATTGGATGAGTTCTATCATGTAATCGAATATGATTGTTAGGGCATAGTGCCTAGTATCTATTAGTGCTATTTGACTTTGTTGCAACTTTTTATGCTTAATGCTTGTCACTAGGGCCCGAGTGCCATGATCTCAGATATGAACTTATTATTGAATCATTATGATAGTATTGTTTGTGATCTTATCTGCAAGTTGTGTACACATATCATTGTCCGGATCCAAAGGCCCGAACGTGACAATAATTGGGACAACCGGAGGGGATGGCTGTGGTGTGAGGATCACATGTGTTCATGGAGTGTTAATGCTTTGCTTAGGTGCTCTATTAAATGGAGCACCTTAATTTCCAGTAGTTCCCTAGAGGCCCCGCTGCCACGGGCTAGCTGGACAGAAGATGTTGTGCAAGTTCTCATTGCGAGCACATATGACTATCTGGAGCACATGCCTAGGATTGTTTAGTACTTCGATGCTTGTTATCATTTATCTGCAATGCCCTAGATCTTGAAGTTACATGTTTAGACTCGTCAATGAAACACCCGTCCATCCAATCCCTATGCCTAACGCTATGGTCGGGCACAAAAAACCGAAACCGAAGACCGAAACCGAAAAAACCGAGACCGAAACCGGAATATGAGGTAATTTGGTCTTCGGGGTATATTATCGGTCCTGGAAATGACATGACCGAAATAAGTTCGATCTGTTCGGTTGTTGTCAGGTGAAGACCGATTTGACCGATTAGACCAAACTTCCAATACCGCGTGGCTCTAATCGACAGAATCTGTCCAGTGTCAGCCCAAGAGAGGCCCGTGCCTCTCTTTTTTCTGGATCCCTCCTCTCACTCATCCCTTCCTAGGTCTCCTTGACCAGAGCTACCCCTGCCCCGCCGCTAGCCGCCAGGACCCCGACGAAGCGCTGCCCCCATCGTGTTCCCGCGCTCAGCGAGGAGCTAGTGAGCCAGCCAGGACCTAGCCCTGCCCCCGCCGCCCACTTTCAGGACATATCCCTGCCCCTCGTCGCAAGGACCTACCCCTGTCGCCCGCCGCCAGGTCCCCCGACGAGGCGACGACGACCAGCACCCCGACGAGACGTCGCCCATCTTGTTCCTGCGTGTCTCGAACCCCGGGGCGCCACCCGCTGCCACGTCTCCGACTCCAACGCCAAGGTAAGCAATCTGCACCTTCCCAGTTCATCTGTAGACCACACATACAACATTTGTTGGAGCCTCGTAGAACACTAGTAGACTATTATACACGTATTTGTTCTGAACTTGTACACGCGGACTATTTGTAATCAACAGTAAATCAAACAATAAGAGATTTTTTATGCTTTTTTGTAGATGGCATCAGAATCTGCGGAAGAGCCGAACATTTTTATTCTCGAGGAAGAGCTGAACTTCTATTGTATATGTGCACTAGAGCACTAGTGCTTGTGACCTGTGAATTGTAATCTGTTATTTGTCAAGTTGTGTATGAACTTCGATTGTGTATGTTCACTAGAGCACTAGTGCTTGTGACCTGTGAATTCTAAATTGCTATCTGTAAGGCTCTAAGGTACCGTCATTTTGGGCTGCCACCATAAGGTGTTGCCATCCTGCCATTTGTGTCGTTTCTAGCTGTCATATACTCATATAGTCATATGTGTTCTGCCATTTTGTGTTGCTGCCGTAAGGTATTGGCAGTATGTTGATGGTGTTGCCATTTTATTATATATACACATGTGCTGGTGGTGCCGCTATTTTATCTCTTTGGTCTGCATGTGCTGGCATTTTACATATTCATACTCGGTCTATATGGTCATAACCGAAGACCGGACCGAAAAGACCGAAGACCGAATACAGAAAGACTGAAAAGACCGAAGGTAATTTGGGTAGTATTTTTGGATGACCGAAATTTTCAATTACCGAATAGACCGGACCGAGCAAACCGAACTGACTGAACGCCCAGCCAGACCTACCGCACTCGAATCCCATCATACTGCTATCAAGTATTATTGCTACTATTCACTGCTGTTTCATCATTGTTGCTTTGCTGTTGCTACTACCAAACAGTTTCTACTGATAAACTTCTGTGAACAAGAACTATTTCCAGGTGCAGCTGAACTGACAACTCAGTTGTTAAGGCTTGCAAGTATTCTTTGTCTCCCCTTGTGTCGAATCAATAAATTGGGTAATACTACCCGCGAAGACTGTTGCGATCCCCTACACTTGTGGGTCATCAAGACTATTTTCTGGCGCCGTTGCCGGGGAGCATAGGTTTATTTGTAAGTTCACTTGGATCTATTATTGTTCATAGCTACTCCTTTCATCATGGGGAAGTCTCGTGATGGAAAGTTCCCCATTCTACCATCCACTACAAGAAGAGGTATAGTCCTAAACACCTCTGCTGCTCTTGATTCACCGTCTGTTATAAGTAAGCTTGTCACACCACCACCACATGCTCATGCTACACACAATGCTACTACTGCTGAATCTGAAACTGCTTTTGATACTCATGATGTTACTTCTACTGTGCTTGATTGTGGCATCCCGCAAAACCACTACTAGAAAATCGCGTTGAATTTGTGCATTGCATCGTCATCATCATGCATTGTTTGCTAAAACTATGTTTGCAAAGCCCGTGTTGTTTTCTAAACGCCCCTCTTTATTTTCAAACATCAAAACCGGGTCCCCGGAATATTTTGTTTTGGCCGCTATCGGTTTGCCAACGGCCCGTTTAACACAAATAAAATTTATATTATTTTTAGCGGGGGCAGTCGAACGGGCCGTTTCGACCCGAACGACCACCCCCAGATTTTACAAACGGTCCAACCTGCCGCCCCATCTTAATCTTACATCTACCTAACGTTCTACCCACCCCTACCTGGCCACCTCACCCCCTCCACTAGCCTGCCGCCACCTCACCCTCTCCTCCTCCCCCCACCAACCATAAACTGCCACGTCACCCATCACCCCCTCTCTCCCCTCTCTCTCCAGCACACCCCACGCAACCCCCAGACCCACCCGCGCCAAAGCCAAGACACACACGCCTAACACCTGCACACAGGCCTCTCGCCAGCCCCCTCAGCCTCCCAGTGGCCCCGGGTCCCACCACCCAGCCCCTCCCCCTGTTCATCTCCTTCCTCGCTTCCCTCGCTCACGCCCCGCAGCACCCTCCCCTCCCCACCTCACCTCCATCCGCCGCCTGTGCCCAGACCCCCCACCCCGACGCAGCCACCCCCGCCTGCTCCTCGCCGCCTCCCCGCCCAAGACGCCAGCCTTCCTCCGCCTCCGACGCCGCCTCCCGCCTGCTGAGCCCTGTGTCGCCGGACCCGCGCCCGGCGCCTCCCGCCCGCTGCCGCCCGACCCTCGAGCGCCCGAAGTTCTTCCTCGCTGGTTCGCATGACGCCGCTGCCGCTGTGCTCCCTCCTCGCTTTCGCCCGCCCAGGCTCCTCCGCCGTGCTGCTGCCCGACCACATGGCGAGCACCGCCGCTCGCCGTTCCACTCGCCCGCCGCCGGCTGCTGCCCACCGCCGCTTGGCCGCCACGCTGCCCTTCAAGGCCTGCTGCTGGCCTGCGTCCACCAGCCCGAGCTGTTCGCCGCCTCCGCCATCTCGCCTCACCCCACCGCCGCTCGTCCCTAGCGCCCTCGCCAGCCTCCTGCCGCTGCCCGGCTGGAGCCTCTCCGCCTCAACCTCGTCGGGCTCGCTCGAGCTCCACCTCGCGCCGCCACCGCCGCGCCACCTCGTTGCCCTTCGCCCGCTCAAGCCGCGCCAGCCTGCCGCTCGCCGCAGCCGACCGCCGCCAGTCCCGCCTTCGTCGCGGGCGCCCGTCCGGCGCCGCCCGCGTTGCCGCTGTCATGCCCTGCGGGTACCCCTTGTCCGTCTCGCCGCGTGTTCAAGGCCGTGACCATCAAAGTTTCCGCCGGTTGGCTCCGTGGGACGCCAAGTCAGTAACATCGACAAGACCGCCATATGAACTCCTTCACGGATCCCAGGACCCCGAAGCCGATCCGAAGGCCGAACCCGCCGAACGCCAAGATCTCCTCGAACAAGGACGCCAAGACCCCGACACGACAAGAACTCCCTTCCGCACCGATGCCGAGAACGGGACGCCAAGGTCGCTTACACGGAACGACGAGCACTTCGCCGCGGAACGTCAAGACCCTGTTCTCGGAACTCCATGTTCTTCCCCCGGAGCCGCAGGTCCGGAGCTCTGCTTCATAGAACGTCAAGTGCCCCGAAGACCGTTCCGCTGAAACCCCAAGATCATCAACGGCACCCGAGCTCGACACCGGCAGCTAAGATGGCCCCACGAGACCGTCGACAAGAAACCGCGAACCCCGGAACCCTGAGTTCTCCATCAAGGACGCCAGGACCGTCGCCATGACCCAAAGACCGCGAATGCGATAAGATCTACCCCGGTCCGAAGACCCTAACCCCGGAGACCGAGAACGTTCTCGCCGAGGCCGTCGAACCCTGGACCCCGAGACCGACCCCGAACCCCGGAACCCCCAAGATCGTCGAGAACCCTAAAGTGCGACCCTTATCCGAGAACCCTGTTTTAAAACATAATAACAACTTGTTGCATATTGAATTGCCATCCTTGCATGCATATCTGTGGTTTGGGGGCCTTATGCCGATTCACCTAATAATTAAATATGGGGCCCATATGCGGGCAAATCTAGCCTTATATTGGCCTCATTTAAACTTGCGTAGCGAACCGGTTCTATCTTTTGTCTTGATAATGCAACATTTAAATTGCGGGAGTTAAATAACTTGAACCATCTAATTAATTGTCGGGACCCCGGTTCCGCTTAATCTTGACCTAATTGCATTGCACCTTTGCCATGCCATACATCATGCATGCATCATGCCGATCTTCTGCCGTGTATTAAATATTGCATCCGGTGTTTCTTCTAGTGTTTTGCTTCTTCGCGGATAAGGCCGTTGAGTTGATGTGAGCTTCGCCCCGATCTTCGGTTGAACCCTTCGACAATGTTTTCAGGCGAGCATCTCCCTCTTTCTACCTATCTTACTTTTATAGTTTTTATTCCCTCCTGTTGATCTATTGCTATCTGTGTTGCGTTGCTCTAGTTTTCGTACCCGTAATATCCCCTGCAGCCTTATATTGCCTTGGATACATCCTATTACCTGTTGTTTGGTAGATAGTTGGACTTGCGCGTCGTAGTCGCTTTCTCAAGTGTTGTCGCGTGTTGTCAAATGCCACAGTTGTTGATGTATTGCCGCATGATGTTGATGTTGGAGATGATTCTAGTTTTACTTATCGTCACTTTAATTTCTGTTTAACAACTAAAATTGAAATAAGCAGAGGCATCGGTGGGTGATAGAAAATATTTGGTTTCCGAACGCCCACTTGTGTCCCGTAAGACCCCGAGTACTTGATACTGCCTTGATTTTTGCGCTATCCACATCCGGGAGGTATATGGGACCCCCGAGCGAGCTTGATTCATCTTATTTCTTGGGGCCACAAACTAGTTTGAGGTTTTATTTACGATCCTGTACTTATGCCATGCTACTTTCAGTATTTAAATTGTGCGAGGAGCACACTGCATCTGTTAGGAAGGCGGAGTGATTACGCTGCATCGACAAGCCCAGCCACACTTTCGGGTTCCCGCCATACCATTGGCGCTAACCTTGAGGCCGTCTCGAAGCTAGCTTACTGCTATGGGTTCTACTCAAAGGGGTGGCCCCTGAAATATTTCTGAATCCTGTGATTGTTCAGTCGTGAAAGCCTCGTTGGGTTTTGATTTGGTTTTTCCGAGGTTGATCGAGCGTGTGTTGCTATTGGTGCACCCCGGCCGGGTAAAACTTTCTGAAAGCCGTGTCCGCGGATATGGACGACTTGGAGCACAGTATCTCGATCATAGACAAGCATAACTAAAGTTTACTGCTATAAATTTGACTTATAATGACTAGTAATCAGCTTCACTATAATGGAATGGCTAATTAATACTGCCCACAATTTGCTTGTTTGGTTGTCGCTTGCGACAATTGTATCTGACTAGTAAGTATTGCAACTACAACGAAATGGCTGAATAAAAGTACCAACAACTGCTGGGTTTTGGGATTATATCATGCTATCTGTATCTGATTAGTAATTGCTACAACTATAACGGAATGGTTAACTAAAAGTGCCCACTGTTTACTTTATCAGGACGATTATTTAAACCTGACTAGTAATTGTTGCAACAATAACTGAATCAGTAAAACTGCCAACTGTGTGAGTTCCACGGTTGACTTCCTCGTTTGGTCTCGAGGGGGAAACACCAGGATGGGTTTGTTTGATGTTAGCTTCAGGTTGTATCCGGATAGGTTACCTTACCCCTCTCTGATTGCCGCCAGTTGTATCGAGTCTCTATAGGTTGTTTAGTGCATGCTGCCGCTCAGTCCACCATACCTATGTAGGCGAGGACCGCCGAATTCTAGCCTCGCTGTCTTGGCCTCAAGATCGACGCTCCTTCTTTTCCTTTGCCCTTTGTCGCACCCTTTGTTTAAGCAGGTTTTGAGATCGACGCCGTTAGCAGGGTTACCCTTCCGGCTTGGCCTGGGTAGGGTTATGGACGCCATTGGTTATTCTTCAGGGCTCTTAGCCCCATTTGCATCTTGTCCGTAGTCGGACGCTTCATTGTTTCCGAGGTGATTTGGGTCTTTATACCGTATATCTGTATTCTTGACTCATTGAGTCGCTGTTATATATATCTGTTCTGTGGTTCCCATCGAGGACTGTTGTGTAATGTTATTACTTCGTTTTCCACCCGCACGAAAGTGCCTGGTGGGCACCTTTGAATCGTTTCTATGCGGGTTTGGCGAATTTTGCTCAAACTTGCATAGGTCCGATTCTGAGGGTGTTACATTGATGAGAGTGGTTCATTAGGTCCTTTTCTAGATGCTACTATGGCTAGTCTAGGAAATACCAAAACTCCTAGTGAATACACTGTTACACCTGTTAGCTCACCTGAGTCTAGTAGAGTTAAATATTAATGATGGTTACATTGAGCTCACTGATGAATTTGTTGAAGAGTGCCGAAACACACATGGTGCTAGTGCTATTAAGAGTATCCTTTCTAGACATACTATTATACCTAAGAAGTCCTATGATCCTAAGTCTGCCACCTCTCCCATAGATATTAAAGACAAAGATTATGATTTCTCTCTTGATTTATCTGATTTAGATATTGTTGAGAAAGAACTTTTTTGTGGTATTGAAAATGAGAGTGTTGTGGCTCATATGAATGAGCTTTTTACTATGAGTGCTTTGTTATCTGATGATTTTAAGATGCGCAAGTACTTTGTTGCCAAGATCTTCCCTTTTTCACTAAAAGGAGAAGCTAGGGCTTGGTTTAATAGATTACCTCCTGGTTCCATTGATAGCCCTGATTGCTTGATTGCTTCTTTCTTCCATAAATATTTTTCTCCCAGTGCTAGACATGTTGCCTTGCAGAGACTTTTTGATTTTAAACAGGAAGAAGAAGAGAAATTGCCAGAGTCCTGGAAAAGATTCTGTTCCTTGATTCATGCATATCCTGGATGTCCATTACCTAAGAATGAGTTGCTTGATATTTATTATAATGGACTAACTGATGATTCTAGGACCTACCGAGATAGCTTTGCTGATTGTGTTTTCAGGAAAAGAACTCCTACAGATGTTGAAGAATTAATGAACAAGATAAGCAAGAATTATGATGATTGGACTTCAACTAAGCTGAATACACCTAAGCCTATTACTCCTGAACCAGTTGTTCCTGAACCAGCTCCAACACCAACAACAAAGAAGAGGGGAGTTATTGCATTAAATGATGAAGTGATGAAGGAAGCTAAGAAGTGTCTAAAGGAGAAAGGTATTAGAGCTGAAGATGTGAAGAATCTACCTCCTATAGAATAATTATGTAAGCCAATTCCCCAATCATCTACTATTGAGGTACACTCTCTCCAACACTTTGATGAAGGTGATATTCCTTATGGTAAGCCTCCTGATCAATGCTTAGAGGAACTTGACATTTTTATTGTTAAACAAGGTCATTTTAATAATTAGATTCAGAATCATTTATTAGAAAAATCTAGAGCTATCAATGAGTTGAAAGATATTGTGGAAAGAACTTCTAATGATATTAAAATGCTTTGTAAACACTTTGAAATGGTTCAAACCCAACTTGATCAACTTGCTAAGGTGCAAAAGGATATGATAGTTAATGCTTCAAGAAATAAACATGCTTATGGAATTAGAACTAGGTGTGGTGCAGCTACTCAAGATCCTTTATATCCTGAAGGACATCCTAAAAGAATAGAGCAGGATTCCCAACAAGGTGAGGATAGTGGCAGTACTCGTAAGAGGAAGAAAAAGAAACATAAGAAAGTTGAGGAACCACTTGAACCTGCTGTAGATCCTAATAGTATATCTGTCTCTGATGATGAAACTGAGAGTGGTAATATTGATGAGTCTCCTAATAAAGAGGAAGTTGAGGAAGAACCTGAGAAACACACTAAGAACACTAGGTACACAAAGGAAGATTTTATTGCTAATAAACATGGTAAAGAGAGAGAACCTTGGGTGCAGAAACCTATGCCTTTTCTAGGTAAGAAACACAAGTCAAAGGAGGAAGAACACTACAACAAGTTTTTTGAGTGGATGAAACCTTTATTCTTGAAAATTCCTTTGACTGATGTAATTAAACTGCCTCCTTATTCAAAGTATATGAAGGATATTGTCTCTAATAAAAGGAAGATTCCTAATGAGGAGATTTCTAATTTTCTTGCTAATTACTCCTTCAATGGTAAAGTTCCAAAGAAACTTGGTGATCCAGGTATACCAACTATTCCTTGCTCTATTAAGAATAATTATGTTAGAACTGCTTTATGTGATTTGGGAGCCAGAGTTAGTGTTATGCCTTTTTCTCTCTACAAGAGGCTCCAGCTAGAAAAGTTGATACCAACTGATATATCTTTGCAAATGGCTGATAAGTCAACTACTATTACTGTTGATATATGTGAGGATGTTCCTGTTCAAGTTTCTCATAATTGCATGGTCTTAACTGATTTTGTTGTGCTTGAAATGCCTAAAGATGATAATATGTCTATTATTCTTGGGAGACCTTTTCTTAATACTGCAGGTGCTGTCATCAATTGTACTCAAGGAAAATAACATTCAATATTAATGACAAAGAGCACACTGTCTATTTCCCCAAGAAGGTTGTTAGAAGTTATTGCCTGAATTCTATTGAAAACATTGAAGGCATCAAGGTTGGAGAAATATATTGTCCCATTCCACAAGAGAATATTAAAACTATTATGATCGGGACCATTGCTATCAAATATGAGGTAACATAATCACTTAGAGGAATGCAAAGTTTTGCTTCATATAATATTATTTTGGTAACAAGACTTGATCAACGTTGTTAACAAAAGGATTTTAATCAACAAAATAATGTTTCCATTGTGGTTATACTTGCTTTCTTTTTCCTTTCTCCTTCCTAGTCTTTGCTTTAGCTTTAGTTTTGCTAGTTGTTTGCTTGTTTAAGTTTCTTAGAGCTCCTGTAGTTTGGATTTTGGTTTGCTTTTGCTTCTTCTGAAAAACTGTTTCTGCGAGAAAATCAATTTTCATACCCTGAAAATTGGCCAAAAATAAAGTTTCCCGAAAAATCCCAGAAAATTCAAAATAAATTTTTCCTCGAAAAAAGGGGCAGAGAGGTACCTGAGATGACCCAGGGGGCCACCCCTAGGCCCCACACACATGGTAGGAGCGACCTACCAAGTGGTGGCGCCTAGGGGGGGTCTGGCCCACCTAGGCCCCTCCAGGCTGCCTCCTCAAAGCCACCTTCTTTCTCTCTCCCGAAAAATACCGGAAAACTTGCTCAAGCTCGAGTTCTTGCTCACGATTTTTGATCTCCTTGTTCAGCCCATCTCAAGTGCTGATTTTTGGAGGGTTTGTTCCTTCGTATGTGCATCCTCCACTTGTCCAATTAGATTTGTGATCAGTAGATTGTATCTTGAGTATTTTTCTACTGTAGGTGTCAGGTTGTTTGAGCTTGCATGCTTGTTCTATGCTTAGAAACTTTGTTTTGATGCACGTGTAGTCCTCTAGCAAGTTCCTATAGTAGTTGCTCATCATTTATCAACTTAGAAATCACTTGGTTTGGTGGTTGTTTAAAATTTCAGCAAAGGGAAGTCATGGACCACCATACCTTTGGTGACATATTTGAGAGTGATGCACCTAGAAGGGCAAGGATCCCAAGGTCATCTACCAGATCCAGACCCTCATACAATGAGGATCTCATCACTCCGCAGTTTTGTGACGAGGGAGATGAAGGGGATGCTCACCCCTCCACCTTTCCTTGTAAAACTTTCTTACGAGGTGCTGGGATCCTTCATGATTTCATGGCTTTGATTTAGAGGGATGGTATAACGAGTTTCATGCAGGATGAGAGTGCACAATATGCTTCACTTACTAAAACATTTGTGGAGAATTTATCCTTCACCAATAGTTTGTTCAATCCTTCTGTGTCTTTCAGACTTTATGGCAGGGCTCATTCTATGACATTGAATTTTTTTTGCAAGACCTTGGGACTTGGTATAAAGGGGTCATCAAATAAGATTACAGCTCTTCCCGCTGATTTGCTGGAACTATACCGAGGAATAACCAATGATGATGACCGCATAGCTCAACGAGGGAAGATAAAGAACATTCAACTTCCAGCCATCAGGTACTTCGCATACTATCTTACCACTAGTGTTCTTGGTAGGGAGAACACTAGTAATATATCCAACTATCAATTGGCCTTCTTAGCTGCTGTTCTCTACGGCGAGGATAAGAATAATCTTGGTTCCCTCATTGCTCATCGTTTAGCTGCTAGGGGACCCATTTATGGGGGAATTATTGCTACTCGTATCGCTGCTGCCTTTGGGCATTGCTGTTGATCCACATGATACAGTCTTGACTCCTTAGAGGCTTGATCTTGCTGCCATGAAGGCGCACCACTTTGTCACCTCTAGCTCTAATCTTGAGAACTTGGTTTATAGAATGTTGTTTACTGACGGGGAAGAGAGAGATCCCTCTACCCCAAACCAGTTTGCTCAGTATTTCTCAGGGACCTTGGTCACGCACGAAGGGGGAGATTGATGACAAGCTGCACTCTCTCAACTTCCACGGGCACTATCAGGGGGAAGCGCCCTCATATGACCCTGCATATTACACAGGGGAGGCCTCGAGCTCGTACCAGGACGAGGGAGTTTCCTCGACATACTACGGAGGTGCATATACTTGGGCACCATGGGATTGAAACCCACTTAGGCCAAAAGCCTAAGCTTGGGGGGAGGTATACCGACATCACACTCATTTATATATCATGTTCGGTCGGTTCTTTGTATATCCATTGTTTTTGCTTTCTTTTTGGTTCTTGTTGCTTCTTTCTCAAAAACACAAAAATACCAAAAATATTTTCGTTGTTTCTCTTGGTTTGTTTCTTTGCTTTGGTTTTCCTTAAAAGAAAAATCCAAAAAGAATTTTCTTTGTTTGCTTTGTTTTGTTTGCTTCTTGTTTGCTTGGTTTTTATTTGTTTTCTTGTTTCTAAAAAATCGAAAACACCAAAAATATTTGTTATTCTTCTTTGGTTTTGTGATTTCTTTGCAGGTTTCAGCCGTCCTCAGTGGATATTGGTTTTCATGTTATCATTCAAGTCACACAAGTGAAGAGCAATAATGAAGATTAAGACAACTCGAGGAGTGGTAAGAGGCTGGTAAGGAACTCTATTTGTTTTCATTTTTGTACATATACTCATCATTGTGAGCATGCTTAGCCTATTTGTGTAAGGTGTATGTCATTATGGATGCTTAGTAGTTCTTGCTTGTCTATGATTAGCTCCAGCTTGCTAATAGTTTTTAGCATGTCATATGAATGTTTGCTTGCATTGTTTTATTCATACCTTAGTATGATATTGTGGTATCCTGCTCTGACTGTTCATGTGAATCGACTTGGCACATGCTCACACATGCATATGACTAATCAATAGTCAGTAAGCCTCGATGATTTATTTTGCCTCAGAGTTCTTGTATCACTTTCATGCCATAATTAGTCCTGTTTTGTTGCAAGCATGATTATGACAGCTATTGCTCTCTCGTTTATCGCTCCCTCTCTATTGCTAGCCTTCACTTGCACTGAGTATGTGCTCGACCTATGCTTCCAACTCCCCAAAACCAATATTTCCAGCTGTGTCCACTATGCCTACCCATTAGCATCATTTGCTACTTCAGTGCATATTCTATATGCCGTGTTTTCTTCCAAAATAAAATGTTTGTCTATTTTGAGAAATTTAGTTAGTAAAGCTCTCACGAACTTGATGGCTCACTTTATTCTGTGCACTTAATAATCCTGAACCATTGTGACTAATCCATGAAAGTTATATGCTTGCAAATTATATGCTGGTTGTCAGCAGAACCGTGCTGTCACCGGGAACGCTTTCAACACCTTTTAGATACATTTATATCTACTTGATACCTTGCTCTTTTGTTTGCGGATGTCAACGATGTGAAATAAAAGGGGGACTTGTGAATCCATGGAGTTTGTATTCTGTGTTAGAGAAACGCCTGGGCCGCTAGCCTAAGCCATGCCTAATCATGGTGGAAACTTGCAGCATCACCTTAGTGAGCAATCTATGAAGCATCCTCAATAAAAAACTATGCATATAGTAAATAAAAAGATTGCTGAGATGCTCATTGTCTGCTTGCCTTGTCATTTTGGTTATGGGAAAGCTCCTGTACCATGTGCAAGGGGTACCCCGTTGGCGGTTCTCGATGATATGCAAATACTTACAATGACAAGAACTTGCCTGGACCCCAAGTTGAGTAGTATGCGGAGTGGCCCTCGCACTCAAGGGACTTGGGATTTCTAGTATATGGTCTATCAAGCATATAATTCAGAGTGGACCTCACTTTCACCTTAACCACATAAAGATGCTTATGATAGGGCAATGAGAGCTCAAAGCTAATGAGTACCTTCCTTTCAGCATTTGGAAGCCAAACTTTCCAAAACCGTTTTCACAACCTTGTTGAGTCACCACTTATTCTATGAGCACCTTATTGAGAGCATAGTTGTCATTCTTGTATTTGTCTCAAAGATTGGTTAATTATGTCATTACTTTGATGCTTGTATCTCTCACATATTTATCTCTAGTCTTCACTTGAACTTCAGAGGTACCTTGGCATTTATATTGTGCTCTTCAAACAAAGGCAAGAGAGATACCACTCTATCATACCTTATTATGAGCATTACAATGCTGCTTATGCTTGTGTTTCATGCTACTTATTATTCTTGAGTTGGTTTCTCTTCATAGCTTCCAAATAAATATTGAGTAGAATTAGTTGCATACTACTTATTATGAATTGTCTAGGCATCTACTCCTGTGCTGAGGATATATACATCTTATGAAGCAATGTGTTCGTGAAAGTTCTTTTATCGCACTCAGTTTTCAACTAAATTGCTTGAGGACAAGCAGTAAGCTAAGCTTGGGGGAATTGGTACGTCCAAAATGTATCTACTTTCTCGAACACTTTTATATTGTTTCTCCTCTAAACTTGTGTGATTTGGATGCAACTAACACGGACTGACGCTGTTTTCAGCAGAATTACTTTGGTGTCTTGTTTTTGTTCAGAAAATGAACTATCAGGAAAAATCCCGGAAAATATGCCAAAAACTATTTCTCACCAGAAGATCCACGGAGCCAGAAGGGGAGACAGAGAGGAGGCTGGGGGCCAGACACCCCAGCGCGGCTCACCTCCGCCATGCACGGGAGGTCTGGCGTCGACCCAGTGCCTCGGCCTCCCTCCGCGTCTATAAGTTGCCTTCTGACCTAAAAACTCAAGGGGGGGGGGGGTTGATAGTTTTCTAGAAAGAGTTTCGCTCCGCCGCCGCCACCAGAAACAAAGATTCGGATCCGGAAACTCCGTTCTGGCACCCTGCTGGGACGGGGAATTTGGAGAGGATCATCGCCATCTTCATTACCATCACATCTCCATCAACCACCGATGTTTCCCTCATCCATGATTGAGTAATCCCCCGCTGTAGGCTTGGGGATGGTAGGGATTGGATGAGTTCTATCATGTAATCGAATATGATTGTTAGGGCATAGTGCCTAGTATCTATTAGTGCTATTTGACTTTGTTGCAACTTGTTGTGCTTAATTCTTGTCAGTAGGGCCTGAGTGACATGATCTCGTATCTAAACTTATTATTGAATCATTATGATAGTATTGTTTGTGATCTTATCTGCAAGTTGTGTACACATATCATTGCCAGATCCAAAGGCCCCAAAGTGACAATAACTGGGACAACCGGAGGGGATGGCTGTGGTGTGAGGATCACATGTGTTCACAGAGTGTTAATGCTTTGCTCCGGTTCTCTATTAAAAGGAGCACCTTAATTGCCAGTAGTTCCCTAGAGGCCCCACTGCCACGGGTTGGCTGGACAGAAGATCTTGTGCAAGTTCTCATTGCGAGCACGTATGACTATATTTCGAGCACATGCCTAGGATTTTTTAGTACTTGTATGGTTGTTATCATTTATTTGCAATGCCCTAGATATTGAAGTTACATGTTAAGACTCGTCCATGCAATGCCCGTCCATCCATCCCTATGCCTACCGCACTCAAATCCCATCACATTCTATGTTATTATTGCTATCACATCGTTGTTGTTACTGTTGTTGTTGCTTTGTTGTTGCTACTACCAAACTATTGCTACTGATAAACTTCTGTGAGCAAGAACTATTTCCAGGTGCAGCTGAACTGACAACTCAATTGTTAAGGCTTGCAAGTATTCTTTGGCTCCCCTTGTGTCGAATCAATAAATTGGGTAATACTACCCGCGAAGACTGTTGCGATCCCCTACACTTATGGGTCATCACAAACCCCATAGAGTTGAAGGCGCCTCGTCGAGGGGGAACATGACATACATAATGGACGCTAGGGAAATCTTCGTCTGCTCTAGCATGCGTGAAACTTGGTGCGCACGATCTTGCACCATTGCAAGGATGGTGGCGCGGTCGCGATCCATCTAGAAAAATCCTCCGGCCTCCAAATCATGTTGGGTCAAGTAGTTGATCCAAACTGCTACACGCTCCTTCTCCTCCCTCGGAACAAGGTTGGCACCTGCAGAAAAACCAGAATAAGACGACACGCAAACAAGGTGCATCCGAAGACGAGCAGCAACTCGAAAAATCTTACATTGTAGCTGCTCGGGCAACTGCCGTAGCTCCCCCATCAGATACTCCTTCCTAGTGGTAGCACGCTCCGCCTTCGACTTCCACACATCAGCATGGCCTTGGACGCCAAGTATCTCCTTATCAATACTACGGACGCGGTCACGAAGAAAAACAAGTTGTGACGCGTCATCCAAAGACTGTCGCGGCTGGGTCGAAGCATCGGCAGGAGCCTCACCCAAAGGACCCTAAAGGAAAGCAAGCACGAATATGAAACACGTGTTTTGGGCAACAACTCAAATCATCATTTATATACATCAAAATCCACTGTGTGGCACAAGGAGAAATTGTTCGCCACCAAAAGTACACATTACAAAAGAAGGTAAACTATCCTAGAGCTACAACGACAAAGCCTAAGCAGCTGCATCCGGAGTGGCCTCGGAGCCAGAGTGCCTGCCCTTGGCTTCTCCCTGCTGCCTCGCCGCATAGTCCGCCAGCAGGTCGATAAGCTTCGGACCGTACCGCTTACTACGAGAAGTGTAGAGAGCGAAGGCTACCTCGGAACCGTCGGGAGCTGTTGGCATCTGGGAGGTGACCTGATGAAGATCCAGTTCCACCCCTGATGCCATGGCCATGGCTAGACCCATGGAAGCACCGATGCCCTTGTGCTTGCGCTTGTAGGCCGCAGGCGCATCCTCCGTCAGCGCATCCGCCAAAGAATCAACATCCTCAAGGGCATCGCCCTTGGGAACGATCTCCTTGTAGAAGCGCCCAAGGACCTCCTTGGCCTTGGCAAGAGAGCCAAAAGCAGTACCGCAGCGGTCTTCGACCACCGCAGTGGCATCATCCAGAGCGCTCCCGTCCTCCAGGGCACCGCGATCAAAGGCAATGCCCGAAGCATCTGGAGCAAAAGAAGACAAAGTAAGAATCAAATAAAGGCATGGAGACAGAAGAGTCGAAAAACCAAAGACAGGCAAAAGAACTTACCAAAAACGACCTTGGCAGCAGCCATCAGCTTCTCGGCCACCTCCTTCTCTCGCGCAGCCGCAATAGTTGTGAGCTGCTCTTCATCCGAAGCTTCCCGCTAAAGACGCTCCTTGGCCGCGGCTGCGTCAGCCAGCTCCTGCTGAAGGCGCTCTTTCGCCTCTGTGGCATCATTAGCCTTTTTCTCTGCTCGCCCAAGGCTCTTTTTGAGAGCATCAAGCTGGCGAAGGGCAGCGTTATTTTCATCTGCAAAAATACAAGGAACATACATGATCAAAACAAGCTACAACAAAGCAAGCAAACGAAAAAGAACAAGATCAACTCAACACATACCTCGAAGTTGCCGCATGCTGGCCTCCAACGCTAGATGCTGCTGTACGATCAGGTTTGCATTATGCACAAAGGGCTACGAAAGGAAGCAAAAGAAAAAAATCAAGAAAGAATCAAGAAACAGCTCGGGGTCTGCGCCCCGCAATGAGCACAACATCGAACAACAAGCAACTCGACAAATTCTCGGGGGCTCTCCCCAGAACAAAAAGGGAAAATAACTCACATGCTTAGATGGAGACTCCGAAGGTCCTGGTGCAGTCTTCTGGGAGACGATCACTCGAGCCTCCTGCGGAGAGGACTTCGGAGCATCGCCCCCAGAGGTGGCCACCGTCTGAGAGGGAGGGGCCGTTAGTTTCGACTCCCCTACGACCTCCTGAGTGGCTTCATTAAAAGATCCCTCAGAAGAATGGCTGCAAGGACAACACAAATCAAAGTCAAGAAGACAAGAGGACAAGAAAACAAGAACGAAATAGCATCCGAAGGTACTCACGAGTCGATGTTGCTCAAGTCAAATACGGGCGGCGCCCTCTTCTCTTTCTTCTCTTCCTTCTTCCTCTTGGCCGGCGGCTGTGGCGCCATAGCCCGCACGGGCACGACCGGGATAGGTGAGGAAGAAGCGCCGTCATCTCCACTACGACATAGAAGGAAGGACGGATCCCTCGGCGTCGGCGGAGTCGAGGCATCCGAAGACTCGCTCGATGTCCATGCCCGCTTTCGGGTTTGTCCCTCGCTCGCCTCAGGAGAATCTTGAGTTGGCGACTGCGCCAGCGGAAGCTCGGACTCATAGTCCACAACCTCGTTGTCTGGCGCAATCGGAAACTTTCAGGCAATGGAGGCACCATGCGAGGCACCTTGAGCTCCTGCATAATGAAGAAATCGAAGAAAAAAGGCGTAGCGCGTACGTCGCAAATCTACACATGCATAACTAGTTTCGCGGCATTAAAGGGGTGGCGTCAGCGACTTCCCCGGAAGATCCTCCTCGGACTTGTACTTCAGCAGCGGCCGAAGAACTCTGTCGAGGTCCCCCCTGGAGAGATCCTCAGCCGAAACTCTCGTCGGATCGTGGCGGCCAAAGCAAATGAACATCGGATGCGCCCGCGCTTGGAGCGGCTGCACCCAATGTTTGAGGAAGGTACGAATGATATCCACACCATTGACCTCCTTGCCAGGGTCCATCTGGAGCGCCTCCACCCGATGGTAGATCGCCTCTACCTCTGCAACCTCGCCCTCCAGAATATTGTTTTTCTAGGATCTCTTCTTCAATATCTCCTGGGTGGAGTCTAAAGGGGCCAGACCGAAGACTTGCCCGTCCACTGTGGAGTCGCGGATATAAAACCACTTCTTCCGCCAGTATTGAACGAACTCAGACATAGAGAAGGAGAAGAAAAGAACAGAGGATTGGATGGAGATGACGCAGCAGCCAAGCGGGTAGACCCTGCCGTTGCCGGACTGCCTCTCCACGGAAGAGAGCTTCCGGAAGAGGCCAAAGTGCGGCTCGATACCGAGCCAGCACTCACAGAAAGTGATGAAGCAGGCGATGTGGAGAAGATAATTGGGCGAAAGATGGTGGAGTTGGATGCCGTAGAAAAACAACAGCCCACGAAGGAAATCGTGGACTGGGAGAGAAAGGCCGCAAAGAACGAAGGCAACAAAAATCACCCGAAACCCTATGGGTGGACGGGGAATTACCTCATCGCCGGGGAGTTTGACGACATTCTTATCCTGCGGGATTAAACCCGCATCGCGCAGCTTGCGCAGGTCACCCTTGCGCACCTCCGTGCGCCACCACCCGCCATCGGTAACGCGAGCGGTGGTGGTGCTCTTCTTGCTGCCGACGGCAGAACTCGTGCCCGCCCTGATGGAAGCTTTCTTCGACTTCACCATCCTGGCGCGTCGACACTGGCGGTGTGCGCGCAAGAAAGAAGAAGGGAAGGATCACAGAGCGTCCAGTGCGCGTGAAGATGAGCTCGTGAAAAATGAAGGGAGTGAAATAAAATGGAAAAGGGTGAAAACAAACTACTGTTTTACCCATAGTTATAGGGATGAAGACGACGAACAGGAACCGTCCATCCAGAAGCCCTAACGCCAGGGTCAGATCCAGCCTTCCACGTGTCAACACAACAGCGAACCGTCACTCACACGCCGTCCACTATGCATGAAAATCAAGGAGACGCCGTAATTCTCGCCACGTCTCCCATGACCAGTCAACTCCAAGTCAGGAAGTGGGACCCACGCTTGTCCTATCACATCATCTCTGGCGCCACAGATGGTTGAGGTCATCGGTCGTCAACACTGACGTCATCAAGCATCATAGCAATGGTTAGAATTTTTCGACTAACAAGTACTTCCTCGAATCTACGATTCGAACAAATACTCGGGGGCTACTCCTATCAGGAGCGCTGGTCGCGCATGAAGAAAAATAATTCTTAAACTTCGAGTCCTGCATCGAGTCTACGACTCCACTACGGACTCGGGGGCTACTCCCATAGGGAGGACTGATTAAGCATCCGAAAAATCGTGTCCTACGGACCTGAAGATCAATGAACTGAACTAAAGTCTTTGCTCGAGTCTACGACTCGAACAGACACTCGGGGGCTACTCCCATAGGGAGCGCTGGCCGCGCACCCTGTGAATCCTTCAGATCAAAATGCAAAACTTTTTCTAGAAACTTTGCCCAAACCAACGCTAAGTGAGAAACATCCTCCTTGGCCACCCGAAACACCTCCGCGGTGATAAAATTTCGGGTGTTGTGTCTGCGACACAAAGATATGACCCGTGGATATCATCTGCTGGCCTGGTAACGCACCTGACTGCGCTCTGCCAGTAGAAAACCGTGCCAACAAGCACGATGAAAATCCTGACAGACACATTAGGTACATCACTCGAAATCTACTAGGATTCGACTCCTGTAAGACCTCAGCGGCCTGAGTCGAATTACACCAGCATCTATTCCAGATTCGAGTCAGGGGACTCGAGTTTGAAGAAGATCGTGTTGTTTTGTCCTATGACAGTTAACTGGCCCTGATCCGTCAGGAGAGTCAGGCACACGCATCAACAATACTGAGGAATTAAAAACATTTTCTTGCACTCATATACAGGATCAACAGTACCCGAAAGATTGAAGATTCCTCAGCCGAATCTGCAATTTTACTTAGCACTCGGGGGCTACTGACATGGTTATACCCAACGGGCATTCAATATTAGCATATACGGTCCAACACAAGGAAGGCCCACTACAAGCAAGACAACCCATGGATCTTTCGGGTGGCCCAAGCCCGTGACGATTCCAGATCCTTGGAGAGAAATACTAAAATAGATAGAATATTCAAAGGGGAAAACCCTAAACTTGTAACTGACTCGATCTGTGCCCGGGACCTGCCTATCTCTATATAAAGTCTAGGAGGGCACGACGAGGAGGCTCTCTCACACCTCACCGCATACGCACCTCCACGCCAGATTGCATCTGTGCATCCTTGTAACTTTCGGTTCCGCCGTAATCAAGAGCAGACAAGCAGGAGTAGGGTTTTCCCTCCGGGGGCCTGAACCTGGGTAAATATCGTGTCCCCTGGTTGCTTATCTGTTAACCGTTACGCGATCTCCAGCATCCCCACCTTCTCCAAAACCCAAGCTCATAACAATGGGAATTGACGAGATTGATCCTCGTCACTAGTGAACACTCTCTCATATAAATATCCTCTCTTCATGATACTACTCTTAACTACTCTCCGGTTGAACACTCTAATAATTGGTAGGGCTATAACAACACTCCTCAAAGGCTGCCTTCCCCAATCTAGATAACCCCACACTGTCACCTTGAGCACTAGATGGTTCCAAAAAACACCACAATTTCATAGAGACATCCAACTCCAAATATAACTCATAATAAATATTCAATCTAGCCAAAGTTCCACACACGGTATGCACGCTGTCACTTTCACACACGTGGGGAAAAGCATAGATCTATTAAAGCAAAAAGAGTATTTATGTAGACTCAAGCCTAAGTGCCACCATGGCCTGCACGCTGTCACTTTCACACACATGGGGAGAGAAGAGATCTAATGAAGCACTTGAATAGCAAGGTAGATCTACATGATTACAAAGCTCATGACCACAACAAGATCATGCGTAGAGAGAGAGAGAGAGAGAGAGAGAGAGAGAGAGAGAGAGAGAGAGAGAGAGAGAGAGAGATGAACACATAGATACCGGTAGAGCCCTTAGCCCTGAGGAATAATGCGGTGACCCAGCATACCACTGCATGATGTAGTACACTATAGTCGTTGACATAACACTAATGAAACACCATTCACTAGTATCACATCCCTCAGAGTGGTACAACAGAAACACAGCAGGTCCAAGACATGACTATAGGTTACAACTCAACTCTTTACAAAAGATCCAAAGAACACTCTAGGTTAAAGAGAGAGAAAGAAACTTCTTACAAAGAAGAATTAGAAATAAATAACTCCAAAACTATCATACTATTAAGACTAGTATCTTAACTAATGGTCTGGCATTGCTGCTATTGCAATACACTATAGAAGTAGGTTCTATGGCTAGAGATTCTATTCTTATCTAATCTACAACTTCGTCTTCACTTGAGTGGATATATATGTTGACTTCCTTGACTTCATTGAAGAGCTTTAGCTCTTGATGATGATTCCTGGAGCATAACGTGATGTAAACGTCGTCTGTACTGGCTTTAGAACCTAGCAAGGGTTAAGAAGATACTTTGAGTACGAGCATACTCAGCAAGTTCACTAGAAAAGGACTGTTTGATGCACTATATCTACAGCCACATACCGTAGGTCGTAGGCAATGCAAGTTTTCATAAACATTTCTTCAAAGGTTGCTTTTATTCCGAAAATCTATGTCTGTCAGCCTTTACGGGTTTACCAGAACCTTCATGGGGTTCCTTCCCGCCGTGTTCGCAGCTCCTTCCCGGAACAGGGAGTAACAATTTACAGTTCTTACACTCTGCAGAGGTGCGTCACTTTACCCATGAGAGACCTTAGGTTTTGTTGCACGGCCATGAGTATGTCCCCATTCAAACTTCCTTGGTTTGAGGCCCAACCTAGGTCCAAGCCAATCACTGCCTTCTCCGCGACCCCGCATGTCTCCTTGGTGTACACCATTCCCACCTATTGAATTACGACAATGGTTTGTACAGACCGTTCAGATGCCGGAACTATCGTGGGACGTTGAGGGCTCCCACCCATATGTTGCATATCCTCTACGAATTACCATATAATATGCACGCTACGAGTGATAACAACCACGACCCGCACATCCGGCTCCATGCGAGAGGGAAAAGATACAGCTGACTTCTCCATCCCATTCCAAATCTCGTGGTCAACGCGTAATATACAGCGCAAGAATCACTGGAGACATTGGTTGTTAATTCCTAGATAATATGTTCCTTTACCACCGGAACTCTTATAGTAGGTTATTACCTCATGGTAAATAACCTATAATCACATTATTATGAAAATAGTGTTTTCTGACCCTTTTTCAAATGCAGGTGATGACAAAACAGGATTTGTAAAATACTTTACAGAAAATAATCAAAGGACATGAGCAAGTGTGAACTTACCTTTTGTGATTGCAAGATTATGCACTCACAGTCTTCGAGACGACATAAGATCCAATATTTGAAATCTGCATCATTGGTCCAGTAAGGACTAATGTTTAAAGAAGCAATATGCTGTTGTGCATAAGTAATGCTATGCATTTTATAAAACTCCCAAATTGAATCCCCAATACTTTGAGTGAAGTGGATTCAAGTGATTCTTTTCAGAGTTGGTTTATCTTCAAATTTTACTTTACAAGTAACAGTCCAAAATATGTAAGTAAAGTATAAGATGATGTGATTATGGTGAATTGTCATGTGGTGACTATGATAAAAATCCTTGGGTTTGAGTTGTTAAGAGTTGAAGAACTTATTATAAGATTGTTATTTGAGGTGGCAAAAAGAATAACATTTGAAGAAAAGATTTCCTTTATAATGTTTAAGCAATCTTCATTTTTAATAAAATGTGATCAATGCCTTCTGGTATTTGATTGATTAGTTTGGACTTGAGATGCATGCATTATGTCTTAATTGAAATAGACCAAAGTTAACTATAAAAACATAAGTAGTGTATTAGACCTGATGTTTATAAGCTTTGAGACTAAAATTAACTTCAAAAGGGTAAGTAAACTTAAGATGTAATATGTTTTAATTATTCCTAAGTTTTAGATTTATGATAGGTATAACTAAGGTGTGGAATTATTCACTTTCTATTAAAGTGAAAGATTAGATTAAATTTGTTTTGCTATTATGAAAGGATTATGTATTTATTTAATGGAATCATAATTAGATGGTCTTAGTAATTTGTTAGAATTTAAATTTATGTTAATAGTGGTTAAGATATAATGATTATTCACCATATTATATAAATGGGTGATACCCAATGTTTATTTAAATGGATTTTTAATAAGATTTTTAAAATAATATTTTAAAGTTAAAAGTTATACTTAAGTTTGATTATGAATTTAAGTTATGGGTTTGGAATTAGTACTAAGACACTAATTGCTCAAGGTTTTATAAGAATTGTGATTATTTCTTACTTAAGAATTGTTTTTAAAGAATTCACAAAATAGGTATTAGGTAAGGATCTATTATTTAAAATATTAAAGACTTTCCTAATAATATATTTAATATTTTTCTAGTGTAATTGTCACATCCCAAGATTTTCCAAATCTTGTTATGTGAAAAATAAATGAATAAAATAAAACTTTGTTGATTTTCAGGGTAAGAAGAAACTTTTTGAATCCAATTGGAAACTTTCAAAACCTATTTGATCAAATAAAATCCTAAAGGGATTTAAAAAGATAAATAAACAATAAAGTTAAAAATATTTGGAATTACTATTTTGGATCTTTTAATAAAAAGATTTGTTTTCAAATGAAAAGGTAGAATTATAAATAAGGATTATTTTATAGAGCCAAATTAAACCTTGGCCAAGCTTTTGAAATAAAATATTTATATTTGATAAAAATAGTAAAGATTTATTTAAAATAAAAATAATAAGGATTTAATAATAAACCAACTTTATTAAAATAAAGGTTTTACTATTTTGATTAAACATCAAAACTTGTTAAATTATTTTAAACAAGTTTTCCAAGTATTTTATATTTTCAAATAAAACCTACTGATTTGGTTTTGATAATATTTGGATTTCAAATGGAGGTTTTAAATAATAAATCACATCCTATTTGATTTAATAACTAAGGTCCATTTTATTTAATTATTAATGGACCCTAAAATAAAAATATTATTTTATTTTTAGGACTTGGTTTTGTGTTATTAAACAGAACCAAAACTCAAGGTAAAGTATGGAGGAGTTTTGAATTGAATTGAATGTTTGTATTGTTTGATTGAATTTCAAACAGAAAATCGAAATGGAAAAAGATAAAACAGTTAGAAAGAAAAAAATAAGAACCAGACCTGACCCAACCCACCTGGCCTAGGAAGCCCAGTCGCAGCCCAGTTTCCCTCCCCCTCTCTGAGAATCGTTCTTCACTCTTTCTCGCACCCACAGAGCGACAGACAGGTGGACCCTATTTCCCTTTTCCCTCTCTCGCTGCCAGACGACTCCACCACCAGCTCACTCTCTTCTTCCTCAAGACAGACTACCGCTGTCGCCATTTACGCCGGCGATGAATACGCGTTGAATACGCCCTTGAATCCTCCCAGTAACCGCACACATTTAAACGCATGCGTCTTTCCTCTCCGTCCCCTCAAACCCCGCTGCAAGTGAGCCACCAGGCTGCCCCCGATTCCATTTGCCTTGCCACTGCTCCGACGAACTCGCGAGCAAATCCCGGCGACCCCGCGCCACCCCTTGCCTCCCCAAGCACACAGGCACATTCCCAGACCCAGGCGCACCTTCCTGTGTCGCCAGCTCAACCGCGCGTGCTCTGCAGGCTCGGCTTCGACAACCTCTGAGCGCCGCCACCATCTGTTCCCACTTCGGCGACATCCCCTAGTAACTCCTGACCGCGCCCTCCTCTCTGGTTGACACGAGCATACTATCCTCTCTCGCGTGTGTCTAATGCACCCTCTGTTTTACACTGGCGTGACCTGTAGCCTCGTCCCCAACAACGGCCGAGCGTGCCCGACGGAAGCAAGGACTCCGGCGAGCAATTGTCGACACCCCCGGGCGCCCCTGACCCTGTGGAGACCACGTCGAGAATCAGCGCAGCCCCGCAATCTCGGTGAGCACCTCCCCCTCTCTCTTTGCTTCCTGCACGCCGCATCGCCACCATCGGCGCCGCTGCCGCTAGCGCCGCCGCCATCGGTCGAAGTGCCCGAGCCGCATGGCGAATCGTCCGGCTGTGATTAGAACTGAGCGAAGAGGTATGAGTCAAGCCGCGCCGTGCGATCTGTTTAGATCCAACGCCTCACAGATGCCGATCCGTGCGAACCGGTATCGACCATTAGTATTGCGCCGCGTGGCACTAGTTCTGTTTAAAACAAATTTTGAATCTGATTTAGATGCAAATTTGTAAACCTTGTAACTTTTGATCCACATGTCCAAAATTTGCAAACTTTATATCAATGGAATCAGTGGAACAAGCCCTAGCCAACCATGCAATTTGTTTAGTAAAAGGCTTCTGGTAAATTGTTTGTTTTTGCAGAAACATTTGTATGCTTGTTTAGGTTACAAAAATTATTCCAAAATGATTTTGAGGATGAAATCTTTGCAAATTGGTTTGTTGTGAACTTACTGACCCTAGGAACCAACTCATGGATTTAAAAATGTATTTGGCGAAGAATATGATTGAATAATTGAATTAGCCATTTCTAGTCAAATAAAAATATTGGTTTTGTTATGGAAATGATTTTTGAACAAAAACCTTTGGAAAATGTTCTGATTCAAAGCTACTGACCCTAAACACCAAGTTTTGTGAACTAACAACTTATTTGGTGAACAATATAAAATTATTGCTTTACTAAAAACATTTTCCAATACATAAAATATTGATTGGATTTAAAAATGGCCTATAGATAAAACCCTTTTGCAAATGACTTTGCCACTTTAGAAAATGACCACTTTGAGCCTTACAATGTTTAGAGTATAGTAAAAACCACCTTTGCAAATAAAACTATCTTTTTCATGCTTGCATGCATGACTTGGTTTCTATTATGAGATGTGTGAAGATTTGGTTGTTTGATTATGGTTTGGAATGCTAGTTGAATTTGTGTTTGCTTGATTGACTTGTAGTGAAGTTAGAAGAGTGTGAGATTAGCAAGATCAAGAAGTGAACCAACATTCCCTACCAAAAGGCAAGTTACACTATCATCTAAAGTCCTACTATTTTCATTATACTTAGTGGATTTTGAAAACATGCATGAAAAGGATTTCTATACTTATGCTATGCTAAATCCTAATAGGATACCCTATTATATTCCTTAGTGAAAACAATGTAGTTGTAAAATGCTTAGCCATGCTATATATTTTTAGAAGAGATACATGTTGAGATTTTATAAAGTTCAGAAAAGACTTGTGTTTTTATATAATAAAACAAGTACTCAATGAACCACCTGGGTGGACAAAGATACTCAAGTTTTGGACAAGGTGGCAACAAGAGGAACCATGTTTATATGTCAATCTCTTCTTGTTGTACACCAGATGAAAACCACCCAGGGACTTAGAGATTGAACATGTTTCTCCAACAGTGGCTTCCGTGTACAGCCACATTATATTATGGCTCTGTCTTAGTCAACTACATTGGGAAGACCCATGAATTGGTCTTCAGGTTAACTGAAAATGAGGGAACTCGGAACCCTACATGGGTGCCTGAAGACAAGCTAGCATGGTGTATGGGAGGACCCTATGGAAAGACTTCGTCACATTCTCAATCTGCCAGTACTCCATCTTGGTGAGTACTTATCCAGGGGGCACTGGTGGCAACAATATGAGAGTGTGTCATGTGGGTAAATTGTACAACTTCTGCAAAAGATAATAAAATTCTAAGTACTTAGCCGTGTCCCCGGTTATGGACAATACTGAGCAACTAAAGGCCTGAAACTATGGGAAATCTCGACATTCCAATTTCTAAAAGAAAAACTTTTAAGTGACAACAAAAGACTTGAAGCACTTGGGGATTTACTAATGAGCTCAAGAGACTTTGATAAAAACTTGAAGCACTTGGGGATTTACCAAGGAGCTCAAGAGATTTTGATAAAAACTTGAAGTACTTGGGGATTTACCAAGGAGCTCAAGAGATTTTGATAAAAACTTGAAGTACTTGGGGTGTACCAAGGAGCTCAAGAGATTTTGACAAAGACTTGAAACACTTGGGGATTTACCAAGGAGTTCAGAAAGATTTGACAAAAAATCAAAACTATTTTGAAAGGATAGGATAAATTATTGCTTTCTGCAAATGACCCTAAAACCCTACTTAGCCAAATATGCATGTATTGATAGGATCAAGTTATATTCTACATAGTAGTGAAACTTGCCAATACAATTCAAATGTATTGACCCTTGTGGCTGTAACTTGTAATGTTGCAGGTTTGATTGATATTAGTGAAGTTGATTGATTAGGATTACAAAGTCTACAACCAACATGTTTGCTTGTGGCATTTTGAAGATGAAGGACCCCATGCTTATAGATATTCTGCTGCAATGTAATGTAATAGCCTAATGAGCTATGTAAGATGTAATAATATTATGTTATTCCTGGTTATAAAGTTGTATTATGACCTTTGTTTCTTGATATTACATCTTAATTGTGGATGCTAGCTATTGATCCAGGGACTAGCATTATAAACACAGGGATCTCTACCTTATTAAAGGAAATGGGACCTCTATAGTAATATATTTATTCAAGACCTTAAAATGAATTTTATTTATTTTTAAGTTTTATTTTTATGTTTTATATAAATTCCATAAAGGATTAAATGTTTTTAAATATTTACTTCATATTTTATTTGTAAAAATTAGGCTAGTATTTTTATAAAATAGTATATTTATTTTATACACAAAAATGATTTTTATTTATTTTTAGGATATTTTAAGTTATAATTTATTAAGAATTATAATGGCTTTAATATTTAGTGGTATTTTATTTAACTCAAACAAGAAGTTTTATATTTTTATTAGGTAGGTATTCTTTTTGTGAACATTTTGAAATATTATATGTATTTTTAGGATGTTTCTGTATTTTTCTACAATTAATATTATATTGAGGCTATCTTGGTAATTATTATTTTTATTTTATTTTCAATTGATTTTTCTTGTTCTCTTTTAAATCCAGGCCCAAAGTTTCAGCTAGGGTTCATTTGGTTGGCCGCCTCGGACGGCCTGGCCCAGCTAGGCCAGGTTCGGGTCACCCTGTCCCCGGCCCATCTCTCCCCTCATGCATCAACCACGCACACATCGCCCCCCTCCTGGCCCCTTGCGATGTCGTTACCACCGCCGGCGCCACCACTTGCCTCGCCGTCCCTCGCCGGCATATCTCAGCGCCGCTATGCCTCTCTCTCTCTCTCCTCCGATTCCCCTCTGCTGAGGTGCCTGGTACCCGTGCGCCATCATCCTAGGAGAAAATCTAGCCTCCCCAGGATCTTCTTAGCCAACTCCGGATCCTCAGTACCACTGCACGTCGGCGAGGCCTTGCTCCGGTTCTTCTCACCATCCCCACATCGTCCCCACACAATACCGCCTCTGAGGCTCACCTACTCATCAAACCCTAGCCCAATCGGCTCGACTCCTGGCGCTGCTCCTGCATACCTGCGCCCTCTGCTGCTCATGCCATGGCTGGCCGTGGTTTCCCTCACTTTGGTGAGGTAGTAGACCGCGGCTACCTCCTTTTCCACTTCGACTACCCCAGCGCAGGTATGATCTTTCATGTGACCGGTCTTCGAGCCGAAGAACAACCCTAGGTATGGGATTTAGGTTTAGGTAGTTTTGGAATCGGGATTGTGGTTATGATCTTCTGAACAATTGTTAGGTGATAATGGAGATGTTGCGATGTAGTTTTGATATATTACAATGTACCATTGGCTTGATTGTATTTGTGTGTTGAATTTGCTCATGTATGCCCTCTTTTAGTTCAGTCGAAGATAATTATTTAGTTAGTGTGTTGATCTGATCCGAAGAAATGAACAAAATCTATTTGATTAAGTTTTGGTTATCTCCTGCTAGTAGATTAAGGACTTGGTTAGATGCAAATGAGTAGATAGTTTATAAGGATAATGTACAATTGTAGTTTCTTGCAACAGTGGTGTGTGAGAAGTGTAAACCAATTAAAATATGCATAGATAATGTAGTACTGATGGTAATTTCATGGTTTGCTTCTAGAACACTAATAAGATCATACTCTTGTTTATGTAAATATTCTAGTATGTATATTGTAGAATAATTATAGCTATGTTGGCTAGCTATATTTTATTTCAGGACAGATTCCTCTAAGTTTCCGGTGATCATATGTTCACCAGATCCTTGTAGTACAACTTCAGAGCACATATATGATTTATTTGATGGTTTGGTAGTGTTTTTAGTAATCTATAATTGATTGACTTGCTCCTGGACAATCTGGTTGCTATCTAGCAACAATACTAATATCCTTCAACTCCCTCTCATAGCCTCTTTGTTAAAATTATTAAGAATAGATTTGCTATGCATTCGCTCAACACAAGATCCTATTCTTCTACCTGTTATTTTCAATGTTCTGGCAGTCCTAAATGGTAACTTGTACTATTAGGCATGTTCTAATAGAAGTTTCTTGATGATTAGAAATTGATTTCCTGATATAGACTTGGTATTTGGAAAATTTATATTTGTGTAGACTTATACTTTATTTCTAAATAGATAGTTTGGTGTTCTAGATGATCATAAGATCATCTAAAGATATGAGATCTCTTCAATAGCAAAGATATACTTTTGCTTATAAATATTTAATGGTTCTGGATGATTGTGCTTCGTTATGCAATTTCTTGTGTGTTGGATTTATTTTATTGGATGACCTTGACAAGATCAGCTATTATACTTGTATCTAGGCCCTGCCAATGATGCAAAGGCTGAGGCACAGCTCTGGATAAGGACAGATATTGTGTTATGGTTTTCATTTCTCGATAATGATTTTGCATAGCACCTCTATGTAGGACTGAGAGAAATCCTCTCTTTTCTATACTTTATTACCTCCTATACTTTCCCTTTTATCTAAAACAGATAAGAACAGATATGATATGCACTATATCCACCAAGGCTCTTGTTTTTTCTACCTTGAGTTTCCTGAAGTTTGTTCTTCTAGGTTTGTGCTTCTGGACTCTTAATTTCCTACTTGTTGTTGACTTGATGATCCGATGTTGATAAGCCTCTGGGAACCCTTTCCTCACCTTCACCTTCTTGTTGACCAGATCCTCACCTTTATCCATTCTTCCTCTGATGATGGTGCTAGCTATACTTTGTGGATAGATTTTGTATATAGTTGCTGGACAACTGCTGGTGGGATGTTCTAAAGTGATGATGTGGATGTGATGAAACTGGTGAGGTGCTTGGGTGGTGTTCTTGGCTAAGTGTGGTGGAAATGGAATAGCTAGCTTTGCTACTACGACTGGTGTCTTGCTTTCTATAGCTGGTGCTCTCCCTGAGGTGTTGACAACACATCAACTCCATGTGATGTGTAAGCTGCTGCAACTGGGCCCCACTGGGTGCAAGTTTCTATACATGGAGACTTGGTTCTGTGGATTGGTTTCGATGGGTGATGGTATTATCCTATTTTAGCTAACTCTTGTACTGAACTAGTGAAACTTTCCCCAGGCCAATGATGCATAGTTCCGAGGCCAATTTCTTTGACTAAGAACAGATACTAAGCATTGCTTTTTTTAACTCGATGATGAACCTGGCATATCAACTGTATGCCCTTCTGAGAGTAATCCAATACATTGACCACCTCTTTGTCTTGTTTTTGCATTGTTTTCTTTATTGTTTTTCTTATTGTGCAGGAATCAAAATAGGAAGAATTGGAGAAAATAAGATTGGAGGATAAAGAGATCTAACTAGATTTTTAGTTCTAATTTTTCTTTTACTTGTTGTAATCTTTCTCTTTCATTTAAACATTTGTAAAAATTATAATATTTGTATAAAGTTATTCTTTTTTATTTCATTTATTAATTGTGTTGTTTCATATATTGTAATAAAGTAAAGCTCTGTTTGCAATTTCAATTTTTTTCTTTTATAAGACTAGTTACTTATTTGTACTCCTGTAGTATGAGGAATATAATTACTTATTTGTAATTTCCTTTTTATTCAAAAGTGTGAAGACATTGTAATATGGTATGATGTAAATAAGTTTACCTTACTTTGTATTCTCCTATTCTTTTATTTAACTATTTCTGTAAGTTCCTTCTTAAATGTAAACATTGTAATATTATTTATATGATAAGAAAGTAAATGTTTTCTCCATTATTGAATCTTGGACATAATTATCTGTATCTTATTTATGAACACTGGTTCAATTCATTATTTGAAATAGCATTCTATTAGGGAATTACTTAATATTCATTTTCATTTTCTTAGTTCTATCTATATCATTTGGTCAATCAAATTGGAATTATTTCCCTTATAAGTAAAGGACTCGACAAAAGTCATGTAGGAATCCATAGCACTTGCACTGACGTTTCCCTCAGAACAAGAGAGACCTCACTCACTCTGTAGCCCTTTTTATTTTGCGTGAAAATTTCCCAGATTTTCTTATGCATGAATGCAATGCACACACATGTGTCCTCTCTTATTCTAGGTGTTAATCCTGGGATGTTACAAATAACTACTCCCTCCTCATCATGGGAATCAGCAATGGTGATGAAGATGGCGATGGAGATCGATGGTATGGCTTCGGGGGCACCTCCCCGTCCCGGCAGGGTGCCGGAATAGATACTTTCTGACCCCGAATCTCCCCTTCGGTGGTGGTGGCATAGCAGAGGTTTTCAGGGATTTCTTCTTGATTCCCTAGGGTTTTCTCATCGGGGGGCTCTTATAGGCAAAGGGGGAGCCCGAGGAGGTGGCCAGGGGGGCCACACCCTCCCCAGGCGCGGCCTAGGGTGGCCACCCTCTGGCCCCAACCGACTCTGTTTCGTGGATCCATGTTGCTCCGGGAAAATATTGACTTTGGCTTTTGTCCCGTCCAATTCCGAGAATATTGATTTTCTACCTTTCTAGAACTAAAAATAGAAGAAAACAGGCAACTGGCACTGTGGCAACTTGTTAATAGGTTAGTTCCCAAAAAGATATAACAACACCTCAAAGTGTAGACCAAACATAAGACAAATGATATAAAACAAGCATGGAGCATCAAAAATTATAGATACGTTCCCGACGTATCAGGCCCCCTGGTGGCTCCCCTCCGTCTCATATTCTGGCTCCATGTTCCCCATGGTAAAATATTGACTTTGGCTTTTGTCCCATCCAATTCCGAGAATATTGATTTTCTGCCTTTTCTGGAACCAAAAACAGAAGAAAACAGGCAACTGACACTATGGCATTGATGACCCACAAGTGTAGGGGATCGCAACAGTCTTTGCAGGTAGTATTACCCAATTTATTGATTCGACACAAGGGGAGCCAAAGAATACTTGCAAGCCTTAACAACTGAGTTGTCAATTCAGCTGCACCTAGAAATAGTTCTTGCTCACAGAAGTTTATTAGTAGCAACAGCAAAGCAACAACAACAGTAACAATAACAGTGAACATAAGCAATAGTAACAGTAACGGTAACAGTAGGATTTGAGTGCGGTAGGCATAGGGATGGATGGACGGGCGTTGCATGGACGAGTCTAAACATGTAACTTCAAGATCTAGGGCATTGCAGATAAATAAGATAAAGCATCCAAGTACTAAACAATCCTAGGAATGTTCTCCAAATATAGTCATACGTGCTCGCAATGAGAACTTGCACAACATCTTTTGTCCAGCCAGTCCGTGACAGCGGGGCCTCGAGGGAACTACTGGCAATTAAGGTGCTCCTTTTAATAGAGCACCAGAGCAAAGCATTAACACTCCATGAACACATGTGATCCTCACACCACAGCCATCCCCTCTGGTTGTCCCAATTATTGTCACTTTGGGGCCTTTGGATCCGGACAATGATATGTGTACACAACTTGTAAATAAGATCACAAACAATTCTATCATAATGATTCAATAATAAGTTCAGATCTAAGATCATGGCACTCGGGCCCTAGTGACAAGCATTAAGCACAACAAGTTGCAACAAAGTCAAATAACACTAAAAGAGATACTAGGCACTATGCCCTAACAATCATATTCGATTACATGATAGAACTCATCCAATTCCTACCATCCCCAAGCCTACAGCGGGGGATTACTCACTCATGGATGAGGGAAACATCGGTGGTTGATGGAGATGCGTTGGTGATGATGATGGCAATGCCATAACGGAGTTTCTGGATCCGAATCTTGGTTTCTGGTGGCGGCGGTGTAGCGGAACTCTTTCTGGAAAACTATCGAACCCTTCTCGGTTTTTAGGTCGAAAGGCAACTTATAGGCGCAGAGGGAGGCCGAGGAGCTGCCTGGGGAGGCTCCAACCCCACTAGGCGCGGCCAGTGGTGGGCCCGTTCCTGGGGTGTGTCTGGGCCCCTAGGCCTCTGCTCCTTCTCTTCTTATGGCTCCGTGGATCTTCTGGTGAAATATAATTTTTGGCATATTTTCCGGGATTTTTCCTGATAGTTGATTTTCTGCACAAAAACAAGACACCAAAGTAATTCTACTGAAAACAACGTCAGTCCGTGTTAGTTGCATCCAAATCACACAAGTTTAGAGGAGAAACAATAGCAAAGTGTTCGAGAAAGTAGATACTTTTTGGACGTATCAACTCCCCCAAGCTTAGCTTATTGCTTGTCCTCAAGCAATTCAGTTGAAAACTGAGTGCGATAAAATAACTTTCACGAACACATTGCTTCATATGATGTATATATCCTCAGAACAGGAGTATATGCCTAGACAATTCATAATAAGTATGCAACTAAGTCTACTCAATATTTATTTGGAAGCTATGAAGAGAAACCAACTCAAGAATAATAAGTAGCATGAAACACAAGCATAAGCAACATTGCAATGCTCATAATAAGGTATGATAGAGTGGTATCTCGCTTGCCTTTGTTTGAAAATCACAATATAAATTCCAAGGTACCTCTGAAGTTCATGTGAAGACTAGAGATAAAGATGTCAGAGATACAAGCATCAAACTAATGCCATAATTAACCAAGCTTTGAGACAAACACAAGAATGACAACTATGCTCTCAAGAGGGTTCTCATAGAATAAGTGGTGACTCAACAAGGTGGTGAAAATGGTTTTTGAAAGTATGAAAGGCTTCCAAATGCTGAAAGGAAGGTACTCATTAGCTTTGAGCTCTCATTGCCCTATCATAAGCATCTTTATGTGGTTAAGGTGAAAGTGAGGTCCACTCTGAATCATATGCTTGACAGACCATAGAATGGAATCCCGAGTCCCTTGAGTGTGAGGGCCACTCCGCATACTACTCAACTTTGGGTCCAGGCAAGTTCTTATCATTGTAAGTATTTGCATATCATCGAGAACCGCCAACGGGGTACCCCTTGCATATGGTACATGAGCTTTCCCATAACCAAAATGACAAGGCAAGCAGACAATGAGCATATCAACAATCTTTTTATTTACTATATGCATAGTTTTTTTATTGAGGATGCTTCATAGATGACTCGCTATGGTGATGCTGCAAGTTTCCACCATGATTAGGCATGGCTTAGGATAGCGGCCTAGGCGTTTCTCTAACTCAGAATATAAACTCCATGGACTCACAAGTCCCCCTTTCATTTTGCATCGTTGACATTCACAAACAAAAGAGCAAGGTATCAACTAGATATAAATATATCTAAAAGGTGTTGAGTCCCCGTGACAGCACGATTCTGCTGACTCCCAGCATATAATTTGCAAGCATATAACTTTCATGGACTAGTCACAATGGTTCAGGATTATTATGTGCAAGGAATAAAGTGTGCTATCAATTTCATGAGAGCTTTACTAACTAACTTTCTCAAAACAGACAAACATTTTATTTTGGAAGAAAACACGGCATATAGAATATGCACCGAAGTAGCAAATTGATGCTAATAGGTAGGTATAGTGGACACAGCTAGCAATATTGGTTTTGGGGAGTTGGAAGCATAGGTAAAGCACATACTCAGTGCAATTGAAGGCTATCAATAGAGAGGGACCAACAAAACGAGAGAGCAATAGATGTCATAATCATGCTTGCAACAAAATAGGACTAACTATGGCATGAAAGTGATACAAGAACTCTGAGGCAAAATAAATCAGTGAGGCTTACTGACTATTGATTAGTCATATGCATGTGTGAGCATGTCCAAGTCGATTCACATGAACAGTCAGAGGAGGATACCACAATATCATACCAAAGTATGAATCAAGAAAAACATTCATATGACATGCTACAAACTATAAACAAGCTGGAGCTAATCATAGACAAGAAAGAACTACTAAGCATCCATAATGACATACACCTTACACAAACAGGCTAAGCATGCTCACAATGATGAGTATATGTAAAAGAATGAAACAAATAGAGTTTGTTACTAGCCTATTACCACACCTCGAGTTGTCTTAATCTTCATTATTGCTCTTCACTTGTGTGACTTGAATAATAACATGAAACCAAAATCCACTGAGAACGGCTGAACCCTGCAAAAAAACTCACAAAACCAAAGAAGAACAACAAATATTTTTGGTGTTTTCGATTTTTTTCTATAAAGCAACCAACGCAAAACCAAACGAAGAAAATAAAACCAAAACCAAAAACTAAGACTCTCCAAGAACAACACAACTGTGCATGAAACGATAAAAACAAAGTGTCTAGAAAGACCTGAGATTTTTATTGATGAAGAAGGGGATGCCTTGGGCACCCCCAAGCTTGACGCTTGTACCTCTTGAGTAATTCTTGGGGTGACATGGAGTGGCTCCCCGCAAGCTTGAGCTTTTGTCCATTCTTCATATCATTACATCATCCTCTCTCTACACCTGAAATTTTTATTTCATACAAAACTTCACACAATCTTCATTAGCAACATTAGTTTATTCAAAAGATATTAGACCTCTGGAAAAGCTTCGGAACAGAAAGAATTTTCATTAAAAACACAATATACCGTAGCAACTCCTTCAAAAATCTCAATTTCCCAAAAAGAACCCGAAAAGGAATCAATAAGAAGCAAATGCAAATAATGGCAGAAATCTATCAAAACAGACCAGCAGGTAGAAACCGAATTTTACAAAGACCTTCTATTGCTCAAATGAAAAAGTGTTGAACTAACGAAAGTTATTTAACATACTGGGGGATATTTTCGTCAATTTTCAGCTCAATCCGACTTACAGATACTGCTCACGAATTTGGATGGTGGAGGACAGAAATCCGTTTTGGGACAACAACTCCCCAAATCTTATTTCCCTCTCATTAGAGGTCATTCTTGGCACAAAAAGCAAACAAAAAGGGTAAGGAGAGGTCATTACTGAATTAATAACTTCCAAGACTCAAGTAAACTCTTGGGTTATCTCCCAACAAGTATTTTTCTTTAACACCTTTAAGTTAGGCACGACGAAGAGCAAAGATTGGAAAGGAGAAACATAAAAGTGAGCAAGTATAACCACTGTGAAAACATTATTTTGTTCATTAAAATCCTTTTGTTAACAAGGTTGATCAAGTCTTGTTACCAAAACAATCTTATATGAATCAAAACTTTGCATTCCACACGGTGATTATGTTACCTCATACTTGATAGCAATGGTCCCAATTATAATAGTTTCAAAATTTTCTTGTGGAATGGGACAATATATTTCTCCAACTTTAATGCTCTCAATGTTTTCAATGGAATTTAGGCAATAGCTTTTGGCAATCTTCTAGGGGAAATAGACATTATGCTCTTTGTCATTAATATTGAATGTTACTTTTCCTTGATTACAATTGATGACAGCACCTGCAGTATTAAGAAAAGGTCTCCCAAGAGTAATAGAAATATTATCATCTTCAGGCATTTCAAGCACAACAAAATCAGTTAAAACCATGCAATTATGAGCTACTTGAACATGAACATCCTCACATATACCAACAGGAACAGTAGTTGACTTATCAGCCATTTGCAAAGATATATCAGTTGGTATTAACTTTTCTAACTGGAGTCTCTTATAGAGAGAAAAAAGGCATAACACTAACTCCAGCTCCCAAATCACATAAAGCAGTTCTAACATAATTATTCTTAATAGAGCAAGGAATAGTTGGTATACCTGGATCACCAAGTTTCTTTGGAACCTTAAAATTGAAGGAGTAATTAGCAAGCAAAGTAGAAATCTCCTCATTAGGAATCTTCCTTTTATTAGAGACAATATCCTTCATATACTTTGAATAAGGAGGCAGCTTAATAGCATCAGTTAAAGGAATTTTCAAAAATAAAGGTTTCATCCACTCATAAAACTTGTTGTAGTGTTCTTCCTCCATTGACTTGTGTTTCTTACCTAGAAAAGGCATGGGTTTCTGCACCCAAGGTTCTCTCTCTTTACCATGTTTATTAGCAATAAAATCTTCCTTAGTGTACCTAGTGTTTTTAGTGTGCTTCTCAGGTTCTTCCTCAACTTCCTCATTATCAGGAGCATCATTTTTATCATTACCACTCTTAGTTTCAGCATCAGAGACAGATATACTATTAGGATCTACAGCAGGTTCAAGTGGTTCCTCAACTATCTTATGTTTCTTTTTATTTCTCTTACGAGGACTACCACTATCTACTTGTTGAGAGTCCTGATCAATTCTTTTACGGTGTCCTTCAGGATATAAAGGATCTTGAGTAGCCATACCACTCCTAGTTCTAATTCCATAAGCATGTTTATCTCCTGAGGCATTAACTAGCATATCCTTTTGTACCTTAGCAAGTTGATCAAGTTGGGTTTGAACCATTTGAAAGTGTTTACAAAGAATTTTAATATCATTAGAAGTTCTTTCCACAATATATTTCAACTCATTGATAGCTCTAGAGTTTTCCAATAAATGATTCTGAACTTGTTTATTAAAATTACCTTGTTTAACAATAAAAATGTCAAGTTCCTCTAAACATTGATCAGGAGGCTTACTATAGAGAATATCACCTTCATCAAAGTGTTGGAGAGAGTGTACCTCAATAGTAGATGAGTGGGGAATTGGCTTACATAATTCTTCTATAGGAGGTAGATTCTTCACATCTTCAGCTCTAATACCTTTCTCCTTTAGAGACTTCTTAGCTTCCTTCATCATTTAATGCAATAATACCTCTCTTCTTTGGTGTTGGTGTTGAAATTGGTTCAGGAACATCTGGTTCAGGAGTAATAGGCTCAGGTGTATTCAGCTTAGTTGAAGTCCAATCATCATAATTCTTGCTTATCTTATCCATTAATTCTTCAGCATATGTAGGAGTTCTTTTCCTGAAAACACAATCAGCAAAGCTATCTAGGTAGGTCCTAGAATCATTAGTTAGTCCATTATAATAAATATCAAGCAACTCATTCTTAGGTAATGGACATCTAGGATATGCATGAATCAAGGCACAAAACCTTGTCCATGACTCAGGCAATTTCTCTTCTTCTCCCTGTTTAAAATCAAAAAGTCTCTGCAAAGTAGCATGTCTAGCACTGGGAGGAAAATATTTCTGGAAGAAAGAAGCAATCAAGCAACAATCAGGGCTATCAATGGAACTAGGAGGTAATCTATTAAACCAAGCCCTAGCTCCTCCTTTTAGTGAAAAAGGGAAGATCTTAGCAACAAAGTACTTTCGCATCTTAAAATCATCAGAGAATAAAGCACTCATAGTAGAAAGCTCATTCATATGAGCCACAACACCCTCATTTTCAGTCCCATAGAAAGTTTCTTTCTCAACAATATCTAAATAAGAAAAATTAAGAGAGAAATCATAATCTTTATCTTTAATGTCTATGGGAGAAGTGGCAAACTTAGGATCAGGGGACATCTTAGGCAAAATAGTACGTCTAGCAAGGAGAATCTTAATAGCACTAGTACCATGTGTGTTTCGGCACTCTTCAACAAAATCATCCGTGAGCTCAATGTAACCATCATTAATATCATAACTCTCATTAGACTCAGGTGAGCTAACAGGTGTAACAGTGTCTTCACTAGGAGTTTCGGTATTTCCTAGACTAGCCATAGTAGCATCTAGAAAAGGACCTAATGAACCACTCTCATCAAGCACAGTAGAAGTAACATCATGAGTATCAAAAGCACTTTCAGATTCAGAAGTAGTAGCAGTGTGTGTAGCATGAGCATGCGGTGGTGGTGTGACAAGCTTACTTATAACAGACGGTGAATCAAGAGCAGCAGAGGTGTTTAGGACTGTACCTCTTCTTGTAGTGGATGGTAAAATAGGGAACTTTCCATCACGAGACTTCCCCATGATGAAAGGAGTAGCAGTGAAAAATAATAGATCCAAGTGAACTTACAAATGAAGCTATGCTCCCCGGCAACGGCGCCAGAAAATAGTCTTGATGACCCACAAGTGTAGGGGATCGCAACAGTCTTCGTGGGTAGTATTACCCAATTTATTGATTCGACACAAGGGGAGCCAAAGAATACTTGCAAGCCTTAACAACTGAGTTGTCAATTCAGCTTCACATGGAAATAGTTCTTGCTCACAGAAGTTTATGAGTAGCAATAGTTTGGTAGTAGCAACAGTAACAGCAACAGTGAACATGAGCAATAGTAACGGTAACGGTAACAGTAGTTTTTGAGTGCGGTAGGCATAGGGATGGATGGACAGGCGTTGCATGGACGAGTCTAAACATGTAACTTCAAGATCTAGGGCATTGCAGATAAATGAGATAAAGCATCCAAGTACTAAACAATCCTAGACATGTGCTCCAAATATAGTCATACGTGCTCGCAATGAGAACTTGCACAAAATCTTCTGTCCAGCCAGCCCGTGGCAGCGGGGCCTCTAGGGAACTACTGGCAATTAAGGTGCTCCTTTTAATAGAGCACCGGAGCAAAGCATTAACACTCCATGAACACATGTGATCCTCACACCACAGCCATCCCCTCCGGTTGTCCCAACTATTGTCACTTTGGAGCCGGACAATGATATGTGTACACAACTTGCAGATAATATCACAAACAATACTATCATAATGATTCAATAATAAGTTCAGATATGAGATCATGGCACTCGGGCCCTAGTGAAAAGCATTAAGCACAACAAGTTGCAACAAAGTCAAATAGCACTAAAAGAGATACTAGGCACTATGCCCTAACAATCATATTCGATTACATGATAGAACTCATCCAATCCCTACCATCCCCAAGACTACAGCGGGGGATTAATCACTCATGGATGAGGGAAACATCGGTGGTTGATGGAGATGCGTTGGTGATGACGATGGCGATGATCCTATCCAAATTCCCCGTCCCGGCAGGGTGCCATAACGGAGTTTCTGGATCCGAATCTTGGTTTCTGGTGGCGGCGGTGTAGCGGAACTCTTTCTAGAAAACTATCGAACCCCCTCAGTTTTTAGGTCGAAAGGCAACTTATAGGCGTAGAGGGAGGCCGAGGAGCTGCCTGGGGAGGCTCCACCCCCACCAGACGCGACCAGTGGTGGGCCCGCGCCTAGGGTGGGTCTTGCCCCCCTAGGCCTCCCCTCCGTCTCTTCTTCTGGCTCCGTGGATCTTCTGGTGAAATATAATTTTTGGCATATTTTCCAGGATTTTTCCTGATAGTTGATTTTCTGCACAAAAACAAGACACCAAAGTAATTCTGCTGAAAACAGCGTCAGTCTGTGTTAGTTGCATCCAAATCGCACAAGTTTAGAGGAGAAACAATAGCAAAGTGTTCGAGAAAGTAGATACGTTTTGGACGTATCAAGCATCTTGTTAATAGCTTAGTACCAAAAAGCATATAAAAACACCTCAAAGTGTAGACAAAGCAAAGCAAAGTAGATACTAAACAAGCATGGAAGATCAAAAATTATAGATACGTTTTCGATGTATCAAGCATCCCCAAGCTTAACTCCTTCTCGTCCTCGAGTAGGTAAGTGAAAAAAAGAATAATTTTTTAGGTGACATGCACCATCAAAATCTAGATCAATTTACAATCATTGAAAGATGGGATCAAAGAACTCTAAACATGAGCATGAAAGATGGAATTCTAACAGTAAGACAAAGTAACTATGCATGCAACATGAAAGGTTACAAACAAAGATTCATGAATAACAATGCATTCAAAAATGTTTGTTTGTTTCACATATAGAAAACATAGCATAGTGGCATTCAGCTTGTCCCTCATGGAGTAGAAAATAGATGCATAGGACACCTTCAAAATTCATAAGAGTGACTAGATACAAATAGTTCAAGAACAAGCAATATAAACAATATGAATCAATCAATAAGTTTTGGGACAATGCACATAGAACTAAGAATGGCAACTACGTTCTCTTAATTGGTGCCTAAGGATAGAAGGTGAAGACTAATGTCTACGCACTTCTATTCTTGTAGATAGTTGTTGGGCCTCGAAGCGCAGAGGTTTGTAGAACAACAACAAGTATCCCTTAAGTGGATTGCCCAAGGTTTATCGAACTCAGGGAGGAAGTGGTCAAAGGTATCCCTCTCAAGCAATCCTGCAATTAAGATACAAGAAGTCTTTTGTGTCCCCAACACACCCAATATAGGTGCACTAGTTCGGCGAAGAGATAGTGAAATACAGGTGGTAACGGTGCCAGAAAATAGCTAATGGCGTGGAGGAATACTAAAGCAAGCAAACATGCAACATATCTAGTAGCAAATAGTGTTTCAATGCTTAGAAACAAGGCCTAGGGATCATACTTTCACTAGTGAAAACTCTCTCATATAAATATCCTCTCTTCATGATACTACTCTTAAATACTCTATGGTTGTACACTCTAATCCATGGTAGGGCTATAACAACACACCTCAAAGTCCGCCTTCCCCATCTAGATAACCCCACACTGTCACCTTGAGCGCTAGAAGGTTCCAACAAACACGACAATTTCATAGAGACATCCAACTCCAAATATAACTGTAAGATTCCTCCTTTATAACGGAAAAGGATCCCTGTGATTGCAATGCTAGTCCCTGGATCAATGCTAGCATCCACAGTTTAAGATGAAGTACACAGATACAAAGGTCATTTATTACAGCCATTCCAGAGATAAACATAGTCTTTACAACTCCAAGGCCACAGGCCTAATACAAGAGTTTGAATAAGTAAATAAATAAAAGTCTTCATCTTCATGTGCCATAGGCAAACATGTTGAGTGTAGACTCATGACACCTAATCCTCATCAGAGTAACCTGCAACATCACAAGTTACAGCCATAGTGGGTCAATACTTTGGAATAGTATTGGCAAGTGATACCTTAGTAAAATATTAAGTGGACTAGATACTATATGCAATTTGGCTAAGTGTAGCTTGGCTTGCTTTGCTCAAAATAGGTTTTTCCTATTAGTTGAAATCACTGAGTTTTTCTTTGTCAAAACTTTTCCCAAGGAACCACCAATAGACATTGAGGTCCTTCACCCTTGTTCACCCACAAATTTTACTTAGAAATTGGGATGAGGAGATTCTTGATAGCTTCCATGTCTTGATGCTCAAGTTGTCCATTGCCATGGACTTGGCTAAGTACTTAGATTTTTCCATCTGTAGAGGTTGTGCACTTTCCCCACTAGACTTGGTTTCACCAAGACAGGACCTTTCAGAAGCCTTCCCTTAGACCAAATGGACGCGTTCCAACCTATCATCCCACTACCACCATCTATACAAATGGCTAAGTTCTAGCAACCTATGTGATCCAGGCAGAGCCCATATTGCCAAGTGGCTGCACTAGAAGCTTCTTAACACTTTCCCTCTAAAATCTCTTTGTTCCTGGGTGGCTTACCACAAGTGAGATACACAAGGTAAACCATAGAAATGGGCCTTGTGTAACCACTCAACATAAACCAAACCTTCCATTCCACCCAGGTGTTTCATTAACTTAGTTGTTTTATTAGGTAAAACACAAGTCCAAAGACTTAGAAATATTTTCATCATAGCATGTATATATTTCACCAACCCCTGGGTTGCTACTAGCTAGGATAAGCATGGCATAGATAGTATCTTAACTTAGAAATTTCCTAGCAATTCTACAACTACTAGGATTTCCCAACATGGCATATAAGTAAAATATAGCATGCAAGTCTAACAAAATATTTCTAATGCTTAGTATAAAACATAGGAATGATAATATTCATGAAGTACCACTTGCCTTTGTAGTTGGGAGAGTATCACTCCTCACAATCACAATCACTAGCACCAAAATCTACACAAAGAATGGTAGCAACAAATTACACACAAAACACATTCAATCAAAATATATGCATGCATGCAAGATGATATGTGATGATTTTTAAAACTCAAGAAGGCAAGTATACATTACTAATTCATAAACAAGTCAAAAACTTGCCAAACAACAATTATTTAAACCCTAAATCATTTCCTAAACATTTCATAAACTCTAATTAGTCCTTCACAAGTTTCTGCAAATAAAACCTTTTTAACAGAATCTAAACATTAAACACATTGCATATTTAGAAAGAGCTAGATCTCCTGATTCCAACGGTATAAAATTTGTCAAATTCTAACGTGGGGATCAAAAGTTATAGCCAAATCAAATTCAAACATTAATCAGATTCAAATCCTGTTTTAAATCTAAACCCTAGCCACGCATTTCTAATTGGTCTGCATCGGTTCGGATCGATCAACGAGAGCCGCACGATTTAACTAAATATGCACGGCCAGATCTAACGCGTAACGGCTCGTTAAGTGAACTAATCCTACGCGCTGGATCTAGATCTGACGGCTACGAATCAATCCACCAAAACCGAGCGGCGCTAGCGGCGGCTACTGGCGGCGGCGAGCTCTGCCTACTGCGGCGCGGCGCTATAGTTCGCCCGGAAAGGTGGGAGGGTGCTCACCATGTTTGCAGCGACGAGGAGAAGCTCAACTTGGCGGCGGCTTGGCAAGGGGCACACGTAGTGGGCTGCTGGAGATCGTCGGAGTCGTGCACGGCGTCGGGTGGTTGCAGACGAAGTTGTTGCCGACGCTCTGGGTCTTCCTAGTACCAACCAGAGGCATTAGTAGCTGCGCAAGGACAAGGCGAACCTAGTCGTATGCGAGAGAGGTCAAGGGGCGCTCAGTGCTTACCGCAATCGATCGCCGGAGAAGAAGAAAGCGTCAGGCACTTGCGGTCGTCGTCGTTGGGGAGTCTCCAGACGGTCCTAGCATGCACCAATAGGGTGAGAAGATGCGCATGGTTGTCGTGATCATTCTGGCAAACTTAGACAGAAAGGGGCGACGGGGTCTTACCGGAATCGCACGCCGGAGGTCGTCGGAGCTGCGGCGGTATGGGCAAGACTACGGGCAGCCTGGTGGCGTGGAGAGGAAATTGAGTGAGGGGAAATGTTCGCGCGAGAGGGGTTAAGTAGGCGAGGATCGGTGAAACGCATGCGGATTCAATGGTAATTACGCCGCGTGATCAACGCCAGCAATGGCCCGCGGCGACGTGTTCTTCGCGAGATTTGGGGAAGACGACGGTGACGTGGACGGGGCCCAGTTGTCAGCGAGAGAAACAGAGGGGGGTGGGGTCCTGGCGTCAGTCACTCGATGGGTGCGTCTGCGAGTGAGAGAGGGAGAGAGGGAACCCGGGTGGGCTTAGTGGGCTGCTTTCCCAGTTGGGCCAAAAGACTGGCGCTGGCCCTTTTCTATTTCCTTTCTCTTTTTCTTTTTTTGTTTTGAATATCTGGAATGAATTTCAAATGGTTTCAAAAGCTTTTTGAAGTCAAACTTTTTCAGGATTTTGTAGGGTGCAACATTCACACTTCTGGGCATAAAATCAAGTGGTTACTTTGAATTAGCTTGGTCATTTATAATAAAATAAAAATAAACAGTGACATAGCACTTGATTTGGAAATGTTTTGAAAATGGGTTTGAAACCACATTTGTTCTATGAATTTTTATCCAAACTCCACATTCAATCCAATCAACAAGGAAGCCAACAAAACTTGGTTTAAAACACTTATGCTCTCAATTGAGGATGGTCATTTGATTTAAGTTTGCTCTCATAAAATAATAGCACTATGTGCTTCTGTTTTCTTGAAAATAGTTGGAAAATGATCTCAAAATTATATGCATGCATGAAGGATATGCAATCTTTGAAATCATGATTTTAGGGATGTTACAAATCTAACCCCCTTAAGGTGAATCTCGCCCTCGAGATTCGGATTGGCTAGCAAATAGGTGAGGGTGGTCTTTCCGAAGATCATCTTCTCTTTCCCATGTTGCCTCCTCTTCGGAATGATGATTCCACTGCACTTTGCAGAACTTGATAGTCTTAGTCCGTGTGACTCTTTCTGCAGTCTCAAGAATCTTGATAGGTTTCTCTTCATCAGTGAGATCACTTTCCAGTTGAACCTCATCCAAAGGTATAGTATCCTTCAAAAAAGTTTCTTCCAATTCTGGATGACATTTCTTAAGCTGACTCACATGAAACACATTATGGACAGCTGACAGAGACTCTGGCAATTCAATTTCATAGGCAACTTCTCCTTTGCGACTCAGAATCTTGAATGGTCCAACATATCTGGGGGACAAATTTCCTTTGACTCCTAACCTCTTCACTCCACGAAGTGGTGATACTCTAAGATAAGCCCTATCACCAACTTCGTAGGTGACTTCTCTACGCTTAGGATCTGCGTAGCTTTTCTGTCGGGACTGTGCTATCTTCAATCTGTCCTTAACCAACTTGACCTTATCTTCGGCTTCTTTGATAAGATATGGTCCGAATAAACTTCTTTCTCCTACACCATTCCATAACAATGGGGTGGTACACTTTCTTCCGTAGAGAAACTCAAATGGTGCCATCTCAATGCTGGCTTGATAGCTGTTGTTATAAGAAAATTCTGCGTAAGGAAAACTTTCATCCCAACTGGCTCCATAGTCTAGGGCACATGCCCTCAACATGTCTTCAAAAATTTGATTAGTCCTTTTGGTTTGTCCATCGGTTTGAGGATGAAAGGCAGTACTGAATTCCAACCTCGTTCCCAATGACTCATGTAACTGTCTCCAAAAATGGGAAGTGAATTGAGTTCCCCTATCAGACACAATACTCTTGGACACTCCATGTAGACATACAATTCTACTCATGTAGATTTTGGCTAACTTAGCATTTGTATAGGTTGTCTTCACGGGTATGAAATGAGCCACTTTAGTTAGGCGATCCACTACTACCCAAATAGAATCGTATACTGACCGGGTCCTTGGTAATCCGGTAATGAAATCCATACCAATCTTGTCCCACTTCCAATCAGGAATAGGTAGTGGTTGAAGCAAACTTGCTGGTTTCTGATGTTCTGCCTTCACTCTACTACACACATCACACAAAGCAATATGTTCGGCGATGTCCTTATTGAGATTATTCCACCAAAATCTTTCTTTCATGTCCATGTACATTTTGGTGTTACCCGGATGAATGGAATACGGTGAGTTGTGTGCTTCCTGCAAAATCAGTTTCCATGACTCCGGATCTTGTGGAACACATCGTTTCCCATGCCATAAAGTACCTGCTCGTCTTCATGGAACCCTTTGGCTTTTCCTTTGCCAATCTTTTCTTTAATCTCTTCAATTTCCTTATCAATCTTCGGCTTCTTTGATCTTGTCCAACAAAGTGGGTTGAACATCCAAAGTCATGAGATGTCCTTCGTGCACAATCTCCAACTGAGTTTTCTAAATTGGGTACAGATCATCTGGCAATTCTCCTTTGGTAAGGCCATTCACAAAAACCTTACGACTTAGAGCATCTGCTACAACATTTGCTTTACCGGGGTGGTATTGCAAACTTAAGTCATAGTCCTTGATAAGTTCTAGCCATCTTCTTTGTCTCATATTAATTTCCTTCTGGGTGAAGATATACTTCAAACTCTTGTGATATGTGAACACTTCACAACGTTTTCCCAAAAGATAGTGTCTCCATGTTTTGAGTGCATGGACAATAGAGGCTAACTCTAAATCATGAGTAGGATAGTTCACTTCATGAGTTTTGAGTTGTCTCGAGGCATAAGCCACAACTTTACCGTCTTGCATAAGTACTGCACCCAAACCCTGATGAGATGCATCACAATATACTTGGAAATATTTTTCCAAATCCGGCAGACACAAGACTGGTGCTGTCACAAGTCTCTTCTTCAATTCCTGAAAGCTGAGTTCACAACCTTCAGACCAAGCAAACTTCTTGTCTTTCTTTAGCAATTCTATCATAGACTTAGCAACCTTAGAGAAATTCTCAATGAACCTTCTGTAGTAACCTGCTAAGCCAAGGAAACTACGAACTTCTTTCACGGATTTGGGAGATTGCCATTCAGTTACAGCTGAAACCTTTGCAGGATCAACTGCTACACCATCCTTTGTCATAACATGTCCAAGAAAACCAACTTCATTCAACCAGAATTCACACTTGCTGAATTTAGCATAAATTTTATGCTCTCTTAACTTCTCAAGTATCAAACGCAAATGTCCTTCATGCTCTTCTTTGCTCTTGGAGTAGACTAAAATGTCATCGATGAAAACGACAACAAACTTGTCAAGGAATTCCATGAACACCTTGTTCATAATATTCATGAAGTATGCTGGAGCATTGGTCAAACCAAATGGCATCACGGTATACTCATATAATCCATACCTTGTGGTGAAAGCGGTCTTAGGTATGTCTTGTTCTCTTATCTTGAGTTGAAAATAACCTGACCAGAGATCAATCTTTGAGAACACACAAGCTCCTTCTAGCTGATAAAACAAGTCATTGATTCTAGGCAAAGGATATTTGTTCTTAATAGTCACCTCATTAAGTGAACGGTAATCTATGCATAACCTTTGACTTCTATCTTTCTTTTCCACGAAGAAAACTGGGACTCCCCAAGATGAAGAACTTGGTTGAATAAATCCTTTCTGCAACTGTTCTCCAAGTTGTTTCTTGAGTTCTTTAAGTTCATCAACTGACATTTTATAAGGTCTCTTTGCTATTGGTCTAGATCCTGGTACCAAATCTATAAGAAACTCCACATCTCTATCTGGTGGCATTCCCGGCAATTCTTCCGGAAACACATCCGGATACTCACTCACAATTGGCACACTGTCTATGCTAACCCCCTTAGGAGAATTTAGCATACTCCTTCTTGCTTCAAAGTTGGTCTTGAATCTGATCATTTTATTTTCTGGAGTTGTGAGTGAGACAGTATGGTTGGCACAATCTATCACTCCCTTGTGCTTAGTCATCCAGTACATTCCCAAAATGACATCCAATCCTTGGGAGTTTAAAATTATCAAGTTAACGGGAAACTTATACTTCCCAAACTCTATGACTAGATCATGACATCCTAAATTCACTATCATTTCTCCACCAGGAGAACTTACTTTTATAGGACACCCAATAGTTTCCACCGGCAGTTCATTTCTTTCAACAAATGCTCTTGATATGAATGAATGAGATGCACCAGTATCAAAGAGAACAAATGCTGGAACAGAATTGAGTTTGAACTTACCAGCCATAGCATCAGGCTCCTCATAGATTTCCTCCACATTGATGTGGTTCACCTGTCCCTTCTGAAAAGGGTTGGGCTTGTTGGGTCCTTCAACTTTATTTTCTGGGCATTCATTTGCATAATGCCCCATATTCTTGCACTTGAAGCATTCAACCTGACTAATGTCTTTCTTGACAGGCTGACTTCCACTTCCACTTCCATTACCACTGTGGTGACTCTTGTATCCACCCTTGTGGTTCTTGTACTTGTCATTGTCATGACTACGGTGATGTTTGTTGTCATGACGGTTGTGGTTGTGGTGCTTGTTTAATTTCCCATGCTTGTGGGATCCTGAGCTTCCAATGTCATCATAATGGGAACGTTTGTGAGACGATCCCGAGCTGTGCTTGTCTGAGTGCTTTCTCTTCCTGCTCTCAACTTGCTTCATTTTGTTCTCCAAAATAGCAGCCTTATTACAAAGAGACTGGTATGTGGGAACATATGCTACAGCCAGTTGCAGGTTCAGCTCATCATTTAACCATTCGAGGAACTTTTCTTTCCTCTTAGCATCAGTGTCAACTTCATCTGGTGCATATCGCGCCAGATTGTTGAACTCCTCAATATATTCAGCCACGCTGTGGTGGCGCTGCTTCAGGTTATGGAACTCCTTCTTTTTTAGACTCATCACTCCAGATGAGATATCAGCAGTACGAAAGCCATCCTCAAAGATAGCCCATGTCACATCTTCTATGGGAGTGGTGATCTGGAAGTTATCCCACCAAGTGGCGGCTGGTCCTTCCAGCAAATGTGCTGCAAATCTGACCTTTTCAGCATCCGTACAGCCCACGGTTACCAAGTCCTTGTTCACAAAGCGTAGCCAATCATTGGCCACCATGGGATTAGTCGTTCCTGAGAACTTTGCTGGCCTCAATCTCAAGAACCTGGTAAGCATATCAAAACCCGGTGGGTTGTTGTTGTTGTTATTATTATTGTTGTTATTGTTGTTATTGTTGTTGTTTTGGTTCTGGATGAACATCATCATCATCTGCATCAGCTGAGTTTGAGCGGTCATCATTTGCTGCATTTCTGGAGTGATGTTGTTGTTGTTGTTGGGGTTGGGGTTTGCACGACGGGGAGGCATATGTGGTTTGTTCAATAGAGATAAGAATGAGATACCCATAGATGCTTTCATGCACATTACATCACATAAGCAAACACAAAGCATGCAACACAAAGATAAAGGTTCAACAACAAGATAACAAGTTCGCAAAGTAAAACACACACAAATAACAAGCCATCCACATGTCGGATGGTCAATAACAAGTTCTCAAGCAACAAGTACGATAATAAATGATAAATGAGTAGTCAAATCTACTCCTCGACATCAATCTCCTCCTCGACAAAGGTAAGACCCGCGTTCTCCATCGTGGTCTTGTATTCCTCGACACTAGTGGTCAAGGTCTCTATCTTGGCTTTGAGAGCCCTCTTCTGGGAACGAAGCCTCTCAATCACTGTCTGCTGATGCTCAAGCTCGAAGTCCTTGTCCTGCAGTTCTTCAGTCATTTCCCGGATCTTCTTGTTCCTATCCTGGACTCACTTCTCCTGACTCTTGAACTTCCTATCCTGTCTCTCGAACTTCGCCTCCATCTCCTTGACTATCTCATCTTGCTCCGCGAAGAGCCTGTCCTTCTCGCGAAGCTGCACCTGGAGTTCGTCATTGTTGAGCATGACGTTGGTCCTATCAGTGTCCACGTGCCTAATGAGAGACTCTAAGTCCTGGAGGTACAGATGAATCGGCTCTGCTGTGTCCCTCGAATCGTCCTCGAAGTCAATGGACTCTCCATCCTCGTCACGTCTACCAAAGACGTGGAAGTGAGTACCTCTAACCTGTCGGGAGTGTCTCCCTAGCAGACGTCCTATCAGATCCTGCATAACTACCTCAAGGCCTCTCTCCTTGTCATCATGCATGAGCTTGAAGACGATGGCCTCTATGGTAGGCTCTGTCTGGCGTCCGGGCTGGTTGACCTTGAAGCCCCAGAGGTCTTTCCTCTCAAACTTGGTGAGGGGAAGCACCATGATGGTAGGAAGAGGGAGATTAAGCAAAGTAGTAAGCTCAACAATACGAGGACCAAAGCGGGTAACCTGGAACTCCTCAACAGTGCTGATGGTAACAATAGGCATCTATTTATAAGATAGAAAAGTTAGAACAACACAATTCAAGATAAAACAAAAGACAAAACATCACATACATATGCTTGGAAATCAAAACACACAAGTCATGGCACACATGGATCCATTACAACAACCAAGGTTCAATCTTATTTTAAAGCAACATTTTGGAAAATAAGGTGATAAGTGGTGGTCCAACTAACGAAGTGCGTTTACAATCCTATCTCACTCGATATGTTGGCTAACACAATGTTTCTAGAAGCAATCAGCCTATCTTGCTCACATGACTCCATCACTAAGTCTATAATGTCTCCTCTTAAGTTTTGGTTGGTAGCTTCCAACTCTTGGGTATGCTTCTTCTCTTCCTTTAGATCATTTTGGAGGTTGAGCATTCTGCACTTGACTCTATCACCAAGTTCTTTGATGGTCTTCCAAGCTGCATCCCTTGCTGATTCAAAGAATGTAGTGTGCACCACTGAATTGGTGAACATGCAGAATCCTTTTTCCTGGTGGTTGTCTTCCTTGTTTTTATACAAGTGAAGTTGCACCCACCAGTATTCCACTCCTTCATTCATCACATGAAAACCTTTGTACACAGCTGCACCTTGTATCTCTAATGCAACCATGAGGTCCTTGAGAGCCTTGGGGAATTCTGTCTCACACTCCAAAGTCATTGTCATGAGTGGTCCTTTCCTTACGGCTTCATTGATGGAGTTCATCTACAAATAGAGATGAGGAAGAAGATTAGAAAAGTTTACGAGAAGAATAGACAAGTGTAGAAGTTGCTGAATTTTTTTCCTTAGTGGTTTCCAATCCTAGGGTCATAATCCTACAGGCAACACAGTGCTCTGATACCATCTGTAAGATCCCTCCTTTATAAAGGAAAAGGATCCCTGTGATTGCAATGCTAGTCCCTGGATCAATGCTAGCATCCACAGTTTAAGATGAAGTACACAGATACAAAGGTCATTTATTACAGCCATTCTAGAGATAAACATAGTCTTTACAACTCCAAGGCCACAGGCCTAATACAAGAGTTTTAATAAGTAAATAAATAGAAGTCTTCATCTTCATGTGCCACAGGCAAACATGTTGAGTGTAGACTCATGACACCTAATCCTCATCAGAGTAACCTGCAACATCACAAGTTACAGCCACAATGGGTCAATACTTTGGAATAGTATTGGCAAGTGATACCTTAGTAAAATATTAAGTGGACTAGATACTATATGCAATTTGGCTAAGTGCAGCTTGGCTTGCTTTGCTCAAAATAGGTTTTTCCTATTAGTTGAAATCACTGAGTTTTTCTTTGTCAAAACTTTTCCCAAGGAACCACCAATAGACATTGAGGTCCTTCACCCTTTTTCACCCACAAATTTTACTTAGAAATTGGGATGAGGAGATTCTTGATAGCTTCCATGTCTTGATGCTCAAGTTGTCCATTGCCATGGACTTGGCTAAGTACTTAGATTTTTCCATCTGCAGAGGTTGTGCACTTTCCCCACCAGACTTGGTTTCACCAAGACATGACCTTTCAGAAGCCTTCCCTTAGACCAAATGGACGCGTTCCAACCTATCATCCCACTACCACCATCTGTCCAAATGGCTAAGTTCTAGCAACCTATGTGATCCAGGCAGAGCCCATATTGCCAAGTGGCTGCACTAGAAGCTTCTTAACACTTGCCCTCTAAAATCTCTTTGTTCCTGGGTGGCTTACCACAAGTGAGATACACAAGGTAAACCATAGAAATGGGCCTTGTGTTTCATTAACTTAGTTGTTTTATTAGGTAAAACACAAGTCCAAAGACTTAGAAATATTTTCATCATAGCATGTATATATTTCACCAACCCCTGGGTTGCTACTAGTTAGGCTAAGCATGGCATAGATAGTATCTTAACTTAGAAATTTCCTAGCAATTCTACAACTACTAGGATTTCCCAACATGGCATATAAGTAAAATATAGCATGCAAGTCTAACAAAATATTTCTAATGCTTAGTAGAAAACATAGGAATGATAATATTCATGAAGTACCACTTGCCTTGGTAGTTGGGAGAGTAGCACTCCTCACAATCACAATCACTAGAACCAAAATCTACACAAAGAATGGTAGCAACAAATTACACACATAACACATTCAATCAAAATATATGCATGCATGCAAGATGATATGTGATGATTTTTAAAATTCAACAAGGAAAGTATACAGTATTGATTCATAAACAAGTCAAAAACTTGCCAAACAACAATTATTTAAACCCTAAATCATTTCCTAAACATTTCATATACTGTAATTAGTCCCACACAAGTTTCTGCAAATAAAACCTTTTTAACAGAAGCTAAACATTAAACACATTGCATATTTAGAAAGATCTAGCTCTCCTGATTCCAACGGTATAAAATTTGTCAAATTCTAACGTGGGGATCAAAAGTTATAGCCAAATCAAATTCAAACATTAATCAGATTCAAATCCTGTTTTAAATCTAAACCCTAGCCACGCGTCTGTTTCTAATTGGCCCATACCGGTTTGGGCGGATCGATCAACGAGAGCCGCACGATTTAACTAAAGATGCACGGCCAGATCTAACGCGTAACGGTTCGTTAAGTGAACTAATCCTACGCGCTGGATCTAGATCTGACGGCTATGAATCAATCGACCAAAACTGAGCGGCGCTAGAGGCGGCTAATGGCGGCGACGAGCTCTTCCTACGGCGGCGCGGCGCTACAGTTCGCCCAGAAAGGTGGGAGGGTGCTCACCAGGTTCGCAGCGACGAGGAGAAGCTCAACTTGGCGGCGGCTTGGCAAGGGGCGCACGGAGTGGGCTGCTGGAGCTCGTCGGAGTCGTGCACGGCGTCGGGTGGTTGCAGACGAAGTTGTTTCCGACGCTCTGGGTCTTCCTAGTACCAACCAGAGGCATAAGTAGCTGCGCAAGGACAAGGCGAACCTAGTCGTATGCGAGAGAGGTCAAGGGGCGCTCAGTGCTTACCGCAATCGATCGCCGGAGAAGAAGAAAGCGTCAGACACTTGCGGTCGTCGTCGTTGGCGTCTCCGCAGTCCTAGCATGCACCAATAGGGTGAGAAGATGCGCATGGTTATCGTGGATCATTCGCAAACTTAGATGTTAAGGCGACGGGTCTTCTCGAATCGCACGCCGGAGGTCGCCGGTATGGGCAAGGCTACGGCAGCTGGTGGCGTGGAGAGGAAATTGAGTGAGGGAAATGTTCGGTGCGAGGGGTTAAGTAGGCAGGGCTCGACAGAAACGCCACGGATTCAATGGTAATTACGCCGCGTGATCAACGCCAGCAACGGCCCACAGCGACTTGTTCTTCGCGAGATTTGGGGAAGACGGTGGCGTGGGCCAGCTTGTCGAGAGAAACAGAGGGGGTGGGGTCCGTCGGTCCACTCGATGGGTGCGTCTGCGAGTGAGAGAGGGAGAGAGGGAACCCGGGTGGGCTTAGTGGGCTGCTTTCCCAGTTGGGCCAAAAGACTGGCGCTGGCCCTTTTTTATTTCCTTTCTCTTTTTCTTTTTCTTTTTCTGTTTTGAATTTTTGGAATGAATTTCAAATGGTTTCAAAAGCTTTTTGAATTCAAACTTTTTCAGGATTTTGTAGGGTGCAACATTCACACTTCTGGGCATAAAATCAAGTGGTTACTTTGAATTAGCTTGGTCATTTAGAATAAAATAAAAATAAACAGTGACATAGCACTTGATTTGGAAATGTTTTGAAAATGGTTTTGAAACCACATCTGTTCTATGAATTTGTATCCAAACTCCACATTCAATCCAATCAACAAGGAAGCCAACAAAACTTGGTTTAAAACACTTATGCTCTCAATTGAGGATGGTCATTTGATTTAAGTTTGCTCACATAAAATAATAGCACTATGTGCTTCTGTTTTCTTGAAAATAGTTGGAAAATGATCTCAAAATTATATGCATGCATGAAGGATATGCAATCTTTGAAATCATGATTTTAGGGATGTTACAATAACTCATAACAAATATCCAATTTAGCCAAAGTGCCACACACACGGTATGCCCACTGTCACTTTCACACACGTGGGGAAAAGCATAGATCTATTAAAGCACAAAGAGTATTTATATAGACTCAAGCCTAAGTGCCACCATGGCGTGCATGCTGTCACTTTCACACACATGGGGAGAGCGGAGATCTATTGAAGCACTTGAGTAGCAAGGTAGATCTACTTGATTACAAAGCTCATGACCACAACAAGATCATGCATAGAGAGAGATGAACACATAGCTACCGGTAGAGCCCTTAGCCTCGAGGAAGAACTACTCCCTCCTCATCATGGGAATCAGGAATGGTGATGAAGATGGCGATGGAGATCGATGGAGATGGATCCGGGGGCACTTCCCTGTCCCGCCAGGGTGCCAGAACAGAGACTTTCTGTCTCCCGAATCTCCCCTTTATGGCGGCGGTGCAGCGGAACTTTTTCTAGAAGTATGATGGATTCTTTAGGGTTTTCTCCTCGGGGGCTTCTTATAGGCAAAGAGGCGAGGCTGGGAGGCGAACAGGGGGCACACCCTGCCCAGGTGCGGGCCCACCCCTGGCCGCGCCTAGGGGGTTTGGCCGCCCTGGCCTGCATCTCCGTCTCTCCTCTAGACTTTGTGTTCCCCACGGAAAGATATTGACTTTGGCTTTTGTCCCGTACAATTCCGAGAATATTGATTTTCTGCCTTTCTGGAACCAAAAATAGAAGAAAATAGGCAACTGGCACTGTGGCAACTTGTTAATAGTTTAGTTCCAGAAAAGATATAAAAACACCTCAAAGTGTAGACAAAGCATAGCAAAGTAGATACTAAACAAGCATGGAACATCAAAAATTATAGATACGTTTCCGACATATCAAAGACTCAATATAATGGTGGAAGAAAGGCCCTTCATAAAGGGAAGTCGGGATTTCAAGTCTCAAAAAGAGCTTCCAAAAGTTATGGTACTTGTTAGCTTTCAGCTCTCATGGAGTATATGCTTGACAAAGTATAAGTTGGCAATCTCATGTCCCTTGAATACGAGGGTCATGATGGAGCCTAAGTTGATGTAGGAGCTCTTCGTTGGAAACCCCAAGAGCAAGGTGTGAAGCATCACAACAACAAGTCTTCCCTCAGTAGAGACCGAGGTTATCGAACCAGAAGAAGGAAGGAAGCGTCACACATGTGTTGCAAACAACACGGAGACCTGCACAACACAAACTCAAGACTTTGCCACAACGAATCAGTGAGGTTGTCAAGCTCACCGGTTTGCTGTAACAAAGGATTAAACATATGGTGTGGAAGGTAATGGTTTGCAGCAAGTAAACAAGTAACAGTGGAAGATATATCAATGGTAAAGATTGGACCAGGGTCCATAGTTCACTAGAGGTGCTCTCCTTAGATAAACAACATGGCATCAAGGGTAAACAAATTACAGTAGGGAATTGACAGGAACTGAGCAAGGCATAACAATGCAATTACTAGTCAGAAAGATCCTATGAGATTCGATTGGGCAATGCAATACATAGACCGCCATCCAACTTCATCTATGACTAGAAGTCCACCTTCAGGTTATCATCCGAACCCCCTCCAGTATTAAGTTGCAAGCAACAGACAACTGCTTTAAGCAAAATGTGTAAGGTAAACAGTCCACATGTTCCATGAACAAGAGACCGTTGTTTTATCCCTAGTAGCAACAACACATCTACAACCGAAGATATTTATGTCACTTCCCTTGGAAACTAGAGGCATGAACCCACTATCGAGCATAAATACTGCCTCTTAGAGTCACTAGCAACTACTTGGCCAAGATAGCTACTAACAACGGAGAGCATGCAAGATCACAAACAACACAGACATGATAGAATCATAAATACAAAACCATTAATCAAACCAACATAATAATCTCAATATCCATTGGATCCCCGCAAACACAACATGAATGATTACAAATAGATTAGATCTTGATCATGAACGGAGCTCACAAGATCTATACATGAAAGCACAAAGGAGGAGATACAGCCATCTAGCTACTACATGTACCCATAGTCCAAGGTGGAACTACTCACTCATCATACCGGAGAGAAGGCCTCTAGGATGATCTCCCCTCCGGTAGGGTGTCGGGAAGAGCTTCAGATCCCCCCCCCCCCCGATCTAGGGACGATGGTGGCGGCGACTACAAACAGTTTTGTGGATATTTGATCGGCTGCTTAGGGTTTCTGCATCGGGGGCTTCTTATAGGTGAATGGGGAGGCTGAGGCGGTGGCTAGGGGCCCCACACCCTAGCCAGGCGCGGGCCCACCTATGGCCGCGCCTGGGGGTGGCCCCTCTTGCTCGCCTCCCCGACTCCCCTCTGGACTTCTTGTTCCCCACGGAAAGTAATTGACTTTGATGTTTTTCCCGTCCAATTCCGAGAATATTTCTTTACTAGCTTTTGTGAAACCAAAAATAGCAGAAAACAGGCTACTGGCATTGTGGCAACTTGTTAATAGGTTAGTACCAGAAAAAATGTAAAAAGCACCTCAAAGTGTAGACAAGTAAAGCAAAGTAGATACTAAACAAGCATGGAGCATAAAAAATTATAGATATGTTTCCGACGTATCAACATCCCCAAGCTTAACTCCTACTAGTCCTCGAGTACGTAAGTGATAAAAAGAATAATGTTTGAGGTGACATGCACCCTCACAATAAAGATCCAACCATTTGCAAGCATTGAAAGCTAGGATCAAAGAACTCTAAACATGTACATGAAAGAATGGAGTTCTAACAATAGGACATAGTAAGTATGCATGCAACATGAAAGGCTACAAACAAAGATCATGAAAAACATGCATTGAAAAACATTTGTTTGTTTCACATACAGAAAACATAGCACAGTGGCAATCAGCTTGTCCCTCATAGAGTAGCAATATAGATGCATAGGACACCTTCAAAGTTCACAAGGGTGACTAGGAACAAATAGCACAAGAACAAGTAATATCACAATATGCATCAATTAATAAGCTTTGGAACAATGCACACAGAATGACAACTATGCTCTCTTAATGGTGCCTAAAGGTAGAAGGTGGAGACTCAATAATGGTGGAAGAAAGGCCTTTTTATAAAGTAAGGGATTACAAGTTTCAAAAAGAGCTTCCAAAAATTATGGTACTTGTTAGATTTTAGCCCTCATTTCCCCTATCATAAGCATCTTGAAGTGGTTAAGGTTAAAGTGGCAAAGATGGAGTATATGCTTGACGAAGTATAAGTTGGCAATCTCAAGTCCCTTGAATATGAGGGCCACACCTCATGCATACTCAACTTTGGCCTAGGCAAGTTCTTGTGATTGTAAGTATTTGCATATCATTGAGAACCACCAACGGGGTACCCCTTGCACATGGTACAGGAGCTTTCCCATAACCAAAATGACAAGGCAAGCAGACAGTGAGCATCTCAGCAATCTTTTTATTTACCATATGCATAGCTTTTAGTTGAGGATGCTTCATAGATAGCTCACTATGGTGATGCTGCAAGTTTCCACCATGATTAGGCATGGCTTAGGCTAGCGGCCCAGGTGTTTCTCTAACACAGAATATAAACTCCATGGACTTACAGGTTCCCTCTTTATTTTACACCAGTGACATCCATAGACAAAAGAGCATGATATCAACTAAGTACAAAGTACAAGTGAAATGTTGAAAACGTTCCCGTGACAGCACGGTTCTGCTAATTCCAACTTATAAGTGCAAGCAATACAACAAATTTGTCACAATGGTTCAAGTTTATTAGGGGCAAAGAATATAAAGTGTGCCATCAAGTTCGTGAGGGCTTTAATCACTAAGTTTTCACATAACAAAATAGTTTTTAATTGGAAGGTAGATGAAAACAAGAATATAGTTGGAATGGTGTAACACACCATGCATAGAATTTTATAGAGGACACTTTAGAATAACTTGGTTTCTTGGGAGTTGGAAGCATGATTAGAACTTACTCATACAAGTGGAGGCTAGCAAAAGACTGGGAGCAACCAACTAAGAGAGCATAATGGCCATAATCATGCAGAGCAACAAAGCATACTAATCAAAGCAAAGAGTGGTACTACAAGTCAAGGACTAAATGATCATAGAGGATAATAGTGACTTGCCATAGTCATAACATGGTGTAAGCATGTGCCAAGACAACCCAAGCAAAGCATCAAAGGAGAATACCACAATACTATGCTTTTGCATGCTAAAACAACACATAATTTCTTCAAGGCACACTAAGCAATCCCAATTGTTTGGAACAAGACATGCTACGGCAATAATCACTAAGCATAATGATAAAACAACACCTAGCATGTCATGCTAAAGTCTAAGTCACAGTCAATGCAAGCTCCTCTTGCACTTCGAGCAAGAACTTACTACTCCTTTCCAACACCAAGCAAACTTATTTGCAAAACAACACAGCGAGAACGGGGGTCCAAACTAGTCAAGCAAACTAAACAACTAAGCAATCAAACAAAAACTAAGATTCTCCAAGAACAACAAAAATGTGCATGAAATAATAAAAATGAAGTGTCTAGACAGACATGATCTTTTTATTGATGAAGAAGGGGATGCCTTGGGCATTCCCAAGATTTGAAGATTGTACCTCTTGGATATTTCTTGGAGTGACACCATGGTGGCATCCCCAATCTTGAGATTTTGTCCATTCTTCATCTCATTACATCATTCTCTCTCTACACTGAATTGTTTTCCTTCATACAAAACTTCAAACAATCTTCATTAGCAACATTAGTTTATTCAAAAGATATTAGACCGCTTGGAAAAGCTTTGGAACAGCAAGGATTTTCACTAAAAACACAATCTACTGTAGCACCTACTTCAAAAATCTCAATTTCCCAAAAAGAACTCAAAAGGAATCAATAAGAAGAAAATGCAAATAGTGGCAGAAATCTGTCAAAACAGACCAGCAGGTAGATACCGATTTTTTCGAACATCTTCTGTTGCTCAAATAAAAAAGTGTTGAACTAACAAAAGTTATCTAACATACTGGGGGATATATTCATAAATTTTGAGCTCAATCCGAGTTACAGAGACTCCTCACGAATTTTTTTGGTGGAGGACAGAAATCTGTTTTGGGACAGCAACTCCCCAAATTTTACTTCCCTCTCATTAGAGATCATTCTTGGCACAAAAATCAAACAAAAAGGATAAGGAGAGGTCATTACTTAAGTAATAACTTCCAATACTCAAGGAAAATCTTGGGTTATCTCCCAACAAGTACTTTTCTTTAACGCCTTTAAGTTAGGCACAAGAAGAAAGAAGAATCAAGTATTTTCAAATGGGGAAGCATTAACATCAAACCTTGCTTTCAAAGGAGCAAAAAGTAACTTCTCTCTCCTCATAAGGAAGTGTTCAATACCTTTCTTGAATGGAAATTGATATTTGATGGTGCCTTCTTTCATATCAATGATGGCACCAACTGTTCTAAGAAAAGGTCTTCCCAAAGTAATAGGCCAAGAAGCATTGTATTCGACATCCAAAACATAGAAATCAACAAGGACATAAGCATTGTTAACCATGAGAATATCATTAATACTCCCCATGAGTTTCTTATTAGCATTATTGTAACATCCCTAAAATCACAATTTCAAAGTTTGCATATAATTCATGCATGCATATAGATTTGAGATCAAATTCAAACTCATTTCAGAAAAACAGAAGCACATAGTGCTATGATTTTATGTGAACAAACTTAAATCAAATGGTCATCCCCATTTGAAAGTTTGATTGATTTCAAACCTTGTTTGTCTTCCTTATAGAAAGGATTGAGTGTGGTTTTGGACCAAGTTTTACAAATTGGGAATAGTTTCAAAAACCCTTTTTCAAACTTTTGCAAATCAGATGCAAGCCTCTGGTATTTTGTTCTCCAAGCTTGACCAAGCCTTTGCAAAGCAACCACATGATATTATGCCTATATTTGAGACTACTGCTCACTACAAAAATCCCAAGAAGTTTTGAATTCAAATGGAACTTGAATTCATTTGAAAACCTATTCAGAAAATCGAAACAGAAAAAGAAAAGGAGTAAACAAAAGAAAAGGGCCAGGCGCCAGATTACGCCCAAGATCGTATCAGCCCAGCTAGCCCACCCGGGCCATTCCTCTCCCAGACGCGAGCACCCACAGTACCGACAGCCAGACCCCACCTCCTTTCTGCGTGTTTCGCTCACGAGCGGGCCCTCTCCACGTCAGCATCGTCTTCCCCAGATTCCGCGCACGAACTCCGCCGCTGCCCGTTGCTGCACTGATTTCGCGAGGTTAAATTGCATTGATGCAGCGAGCGTTTCTTGTCGAGCCTCTGGCTATAAAATCCCCACACTCTCGCGACCATTTCCCCTCAAAAAATTTCTCCTTCACGCCACCAGGCTGCCCACAACTCACACGACGCCGCCGCTGTTCCGACGACTGCGCCGACGAATTCCGGTGAGCTCTGTGTTCCCCTCTGTCTCTAGCTCATGCTATCAAGTTCAGCAAGTCTTTGCGCACCTACTGACGCTCCCCATTTCCCCTCGCATGATCCGTAGCTCCAGCAACGTCGACGACTGGCCGCCACCATTCTCTGCACGAACTCCGGCGACCTCTCCCCGTAAGTAGCCGCCGCCCCTTGCCCTCTGACTAATACGCCTAGAATCCCCATCGTCCTGCGCATCTAACAGTACCCCTATTTTGGCTTAGCACGACGAGGAACCTCGCCAACGTCAACGACTGACCGTGCCCGACGCGTTCGCAAACTCCGGCGAGGAATTTCCGACGAACACGTGCGCCCCTTCCCAAGCCATCGCCACCCTGAGCATCAGCAGACTCCTGCGGTTCTGGTAAGCATCTCCTCTCTTCCCCGGGCGACCTAGAACGCCAGCACCACCGCTGACTGATGCGCCGCCGCCAGCCGCCGCCGCTAGTGCCGCTCAAGTTTGGTCGTTTGATCCAGAACCGTCAGATCTGGATCCAATGCGTAGATTTAGATCACTTAGCGAATCGTTTTTGGTAGATCTAGGTCGTGTGTTTTAATTAGATCCTACGGCCCGCAGAGCTCGATCCGGCCGAACCGGTATGCGCCAATAGAAATACGACACGTGGCTAGGGTTAGATTCAAAAACAGAATTCAAATCAGATTTAGATCCAAATTTCAAATGGCTATAACTTTTGATTCCCATGTTAGATTTTTGCAAATTTTATACCGTTGGAATCAGGGAGACAAGCCCTTTATGAATCTGCAATGTGTTTAACAAAAAGTTTCTGTTAAAATGACTTTTTGTGCAGAAACTTGTTTAGGACCATTTTGAGTATAGAATTGGTTTAGTAAATTGTTTTAGTGCTAAATAAGTTTAGTTAACAAGTTTTTGACTTGGTTATGTTTCTGTATCGTGCACTTGCTTGGTGGAGTTTTCAAAAATCATCACTTAGCATTTTCTTGCATGCATGCATTCATATTTTTGTTTGTATATGAAATGTGTGTAATTTTGTGCTACAAATTCTTGTGTAGATTTTGCTAGTGACTGTGATTGTGAAGAGTGCTACTCTCCCCATTAGAAATATTTTCATCCCTATATTTTACAAGCATTAGAAATATTTTGCTAAGTCTTGCATGTTGTTTTTTTTTGCCAAATGCTATGTTGGGAAATCCTAAGTAGTTGTAGAATTGTAGAATTGCTAGGGAATTTCCTAAGTTAAGTTACTATGCCATGCTTAGCCTAGCTAGTAGCAAATAAGGGTTGGTAAAGTATATACATGCTATGATCAAAATATTTCTAAGTCTTTTGACTTATGTTTTTCTTAATAAAACAACTAAGTCAATGAACCTCCTGGGTGGAATGGGACTTGAATGGTGGTTTTTGGTTGAGTGGTTACACAAGGCCCATGGACATGGTTTACCTTGTGTATCTCACTTGTGGAATGCCACCCAGGCACAAAGGGATTTGGAGGCCAAGTGTTGAGAAGCTTATAGTGCAGCCACTTGGCAATATGGGCTCTGCCTTGATCATATAGGTTGCTAGAACTTAGTCATTTGGACAGTTGGTGGTAGTGGGATGTTAGGTTGGAACGCGTCCATTTGGCTAAGGGAAGGCTTCTGAAAGGTCCTGTCTTGGGAAACCAAGTCTGGTGGGGAAAGTGCACAACCTCTGCAGATGGAAAATCTAAGTACTTAGCCAAGTCCATGGTAATGGACAACTTGAGCATCAAGACATGGAAGCTATCAAGAATCTCATCACTCCAACTTCTAAGTAAAATTGTGGGTGAACAAGGGTGAAGGACCCCAATGTCTATTGGTGGTTTCTTGGGAAATTTTTTTGACAAAGAAAAACTTAGTGATTTCAACTTATAGGAAAAACCTATTTTGAGCAAAGCAAGCCAAGCTACACTTAGCCAAAATGCATATAGTAATATAGTCCACTTAAAATTTACTAAGGTATCACTTGCCAATACTATTCCAAAGTATTGACCCACTGTGGCTGTAACTTGTGATGTTGTAGGTTACTCCGATGATGATTAGGTGTCATGAGTCTACACTAAACATGCTTGCCTGTGGCACATGAAGATGAAGACTTATGTTTATTTACTTATTCCAAAACTCTTGTATTAGGCCTGTGGCCTTGAGTTGTAAAAGACTATGTTTTATCTCTGGAATGGATGTAATAAATGACCTTTATATCTATGTACTTCATCTTAAACTGTGGATGCTAGCAATGATCCAGGGACTAGCATTGCAATCACAGGGATCCTTTTCCTTTACAAAGTAGGGATCTCACAATTATCATTGAGTGGGACATCCAAATAACAATCTTCCAATGGTGGAAAATCAAGCATTTCATAAATCTTCCTAGGCATAATAGAGATACTAGAACCAAGATCACATGAAGCTTTGAGATCAAAGTCATTCACTTGCATATTAATAATGGGTTCCCAACTATCTTATACTTTCCTAGGAATAGAAGCTTTGTGTTTTAGCTTCTCTTCCTTAATTTTAACAAGAGCATATGTAATGTGTTTGGTAAAGGCAACATGCAAATCACTAGTATCAGGACTTCTAGCAAGCTTTTGCAGGAACATAATCACTTCAGAAATATTGCAACCATCAATATCAAAGTCAAACTTAGTATCACTAGTAGTAGGCTCAATAGGCTTAGGCATAGTAGGAGGGGGAATAGGGACTACTGGTGGTTTAGTGGTGATGGTGCACACACTATTGTTTCTATCAATTTCAGCTTCCCTTTCCCACTTAGCATGAAGGTGAGATAATAGCCTAACATTTTCATCAATGGTAACTTGTATCGCATGAGCAGTAGCAAAAGTGTTTTCCACAGTTTAAGGTTTAGCAGCCATTTTATTACTCAAGGAAGATTAAGCTTCAGACAAAGAGGATATATTTTTCTCAACAGTTAAAATATTTTCCTCTATAGTCTTTTTGAAAGTGGTTTGTTTAATAATAAAGTACTTTGAGCATGACTTCAAGTTCAGAGGGGACACTTCTAGCATTATTGTAAGAGCTCCCATAGGAATTGCCATTATTAGGAGGATAAGGCCTATAATTGTTGTTGCTACCAAAATTATTCATATAGGCATTATTGTTGAAATTGTTGTTTCGAATGAAGTTCACATCAACTTGCTCTTCTTGAGCAACCGAAGAGGCTAAGGGAACACTATTAGGATCTAGAGGAGATTTCCCATTAACAAGCATAGCCATAATAACATCAATCTTTTCACTCAAAGAGGAAGTTTCCTCAACAGAATTTACCTTCTTACCATGTGGAGCTCTCTCAACATGCCATTCAGAGTAGTTAAGCATCATATTATCAAGGAGCCTTATTGCAGCACCCAAAGTGAGGCCCATGAAGGTACCTCCAGCAGGTTTCTTAAAGAGTAGTTCAAACCTACAAAAAAAGTCTGGATAATCATCCAAGCAGTGAGTCCATGAGTGGGACAATTCTTAACCAAAGTTTCCATTCTTTCCCAAGCTTGGGCAACATGTTCATTATCAAGTTGTTTAAATTTCATAATGTCACTTCTCATAGCAATAATCTTAGCGGGAGGATAGTACTTTCCAATAAAAGCATCTTTGCACTTAGTCCAAGAATCAATACTATTTTTAGGCAAAGAAAGCAACCATTCTTTAACATTTCCTCTCAAGGAGAAAGGAAAAATCTTGAGCTTAATAATATCTCCATCTACATCCTTATACTTTTGCATTTCACAAAGTTCAACAAAGATATTGAGATGGGCAGCAGGATCATCAGAACTAGCACCAGAAAATTGCTCTCTCATCACAAGATTCAACAAAGCAGGCTTAATTTCATAAAAGGTAGCATCAGGAGCAGGTGGAGCAATAGGTGTGCTAAGGAAATCATTGTTGTTAGTGCTAGTGAAGTCACACAACTTGGTGTTCTCAGCAGAGTTCATTTTTGCAAAGTTGGGCAAGCCAAAAACATCATCAGCAGCTAGAGCAGGAACTAAATTTTTTGTGTTTTTGAATAAAGAAAGCAAACCAAACTTGACTAATTTTTTTGGATTTTTTGGAAAGAGGCAAACAAAGACAAGCAAAATAAACAAATCAAACTAAAAACAAAGTAAAGAGAAAGGAAGTGAAGGACTCCCCTTGTAAAGACGTCTTTAGCCTCCCCGGCAACAGCGCCAGAAAACTTGTTGATGGAGCCTAAATTGATGTAGGAGCGCTTCGTTGGAAACTCCAAGATCAAGGTGTGAAGCAGCACAGCAACAAGTCTTCCCTCTGTAGAGACCGAGTTATCGAACCAGAAGGAGGAAGGAAACGTCACACAAGTGTTGCAAACAACGCGGAGACCTGCACAACACAAACTCAAGACTTTGCCCCAATGAATCAGTGAGGTTGTCAAGCTCACCGCTTTGTTGTAACAAAGGATTAAACATATGGTGTGGAAGGTAATGGTTTGCAGCAAGTAAGCAAGTAACAGTGGAATGTGTATCAATGGTAAATATTGGACCGGGGTCCATAGTTCACTAGAGGTGCTCTCCTTAGATAAACAACATGGCATGAAGGGTAAACAAATTACAGCAGGGCAATTGACAGGAACTAAGAAAGGCATAATAATGCAATTACTAGTCAGAAAGATCCTATGAGATTCGATTGGGCAATACGACAAGATACATAGACCGCCATCCAACTGCATCTATGACTAGAAATCCACCTTCAGGTTATCATCCGAACCCCCTCCAGTATTAAGTTGCAAGCAACAGACAACTGCTTTAAGCAAAGTTTGTAAGGTAAACAGTCCACATGTTCCATGAACAAGATACCGTTGTTTTCTCCCTAGTAGCAACAACACATCTATAACCGAAGAGATTTCTATCACTTCCCTTGGAAACTAGAGGCATGAACCCACTATCGAGCATAAATACTCCCACTTGGAGTCACTAGAAACTACTTGGGAAAGATAGCTACCAACAATGGAGAGCATGCAAGATCACAAACAACACAGACATGATAGAATTATAAAGACAAAACCATTAATCAGACCAACATAATAATCTCAATATCCATCGGATCCCCACAAACACAACATGCATGATTACAAATAGATTAGATCTTGATCATGAACGGAGCTCACAAGATCTATACATGAAAGCACAAAGGAGGAGATACAACCATCTAGCTACTACATGGAACCATAGTCCAAGGTGGAACTACTCATGCATCATACCAGAGAGAAGGCCTCCGGGATGATCTCCCCTTCGGCAGGGTGCCGAGAAGAGCTTCAGATCCCCCCCGATCTAGGGACAATGGTGGCGGCAGCTACAGACGGTTTCGTGGAGATTTGATCGGGTGCTTAGAGTTTCTGCATCGGGGGCTTCTTATAGGCAAAGGGGGAGGCTGAGGCGATGGACAGGGGCCCCACGCCCTAGCTAGGCGCGGGCCCACCTATGGCCGCGCCTGGGGAGGTGTGGCCCCTCTGGCTCGCCTCCCCGGCTCCCCTCTGGACTTCTTATTCCCCACGGAAAGTAATTGACTTTGACGTTTGTCCCGTCCAATTTCGAGAATATTTCTTTACTAGCTTTTCTGAAACCAAAAACAGTTGAAAACAGGCAACTGGCACTGTGGCAACTTGTTAATAGGTTAGTACCAGAAAACATGTAAAAAGAACCTCAAAGTGTAGACAAGTAAAGAAAAGTAGATACTAAACAAGCATGGAGGGTAAGTTCTTTTCATAGTAAGTACATGTGTATCATAGAGAACCGCCAATGGGGTACCCCTTGCACATGATACAGGAGCTATCCCATAATCAAAATGACAAGGCAAGCAGACAATGATCATCTCGGCAATCTTCTTATTTACCATGGGAAAATGGTTCTTTTTTCTCTCTTTCCTCTTTTATCATCTTTTTTCTCAATCTCTTTTTCTATCTCTTTTTTATAAGAAGAATGCTTCATAGATTGCTCACTATGGTGATGCTGCAAGTTTCCACCATGATTAGGCATGGCTTAGGCTAGCGGCACAGGCGTTTCTCTAACACACATACATAACTCCATGGACATACAAGCTCCCTTTTCATGTTACACCGACGACATCCATAAACAAAAGATCATGATATCAACTGTGTACAATGTACAAGTGCAATGTTGAAAGCGTTCCCCGTGACAACATGGTTCTGCTAATTCCAACGTATAAGTGCAAGCATATACAACATATATTACACAATGGTTCAAGTTTATTAGGGGCAAGAAAAATAAAGTGTGCATCTAGTTTGTCAGAGCTTTAATCACTGAATTTTCACATAACAAAGAGACTTTTTAATTGGAAGGTAGATGAAAACAAGAATGTACTTGGAATGGTGTAACACACCATGCATAGGAATTTATAGTGGACACTTTGGAATAACTTGGTTTGTTGGGAGTTGGATGCATGAGTAGAGCTTACTCATACAAGTGGAGGCTAGCAAAAGACTGGGAGCGACAAACTAAGAGAGAAATAATGGTCATAATCATGTAGAGCGACAAAACATTACTAATCAAATCATAAAGTGGTACTACAAGTCAACGACTAAATGATCATAGAGGCTATGGTGACTTGTTCATAGTCATAACATGGTGTGAGGATGTGCCAACTCAACCTAAACAAAACATCAAAGGATAATACCACAATACTATGCTTTTGTATGCTAAAACAACGCATGATTCCTTCAAGGCACATTAAGCAATCCTAATTGTTTGGAACAATTCATGCTACAGCAATAATTACTAAGCATAAGGTTAAAACAACATCTAGCATGACATGCTAAAGTCTAAGTCACAGTCAAAGCAAGCTCCTCTTGTACTACTAAGCAAGAACTTCCTACTCCTTTCCAACACCAATCAACTTATTTGAAACAACACATCGAGAATGGGGGTACAAACTACTTTATTCAAGCAAACTAAGAAAATAAAAAAATAAAAACTAAGACGCTCCAAGAACAACACAACAGTGCATGAAACAATAAAAACGAAGTGTCTAGAAAGACCTGAGATTTTTATTGATGAAGAAGGGGATGCCTTGGGCATCCCCAAGCTTTGATGCTTGTATCTCTTGAATATTTTCTTGGGGTGACACGGGGTGGCATCCCCAAGCTTGAGCTTTTTTCCATTCTTCATCTCATTACATCATTCTTTCTTTACACCTGCAAATTTTCCTTCATACAAAACTTCACACAATCTTCATTAGCAACATTAGTGTATTCAAAAGATAATAGACCTTTGGGTTTAGTTTCGAAACAACAAAACTTTCACTAAAAACACAAGCTACTGAAGCAATTCCCTCAAAAATCTCAATTTCCCAAAAAGAACCCCAAAAGGAATCAATAAGAAGCAAATGCAAATAATGGCAGAAATCTGTCAAAACAGACCAGTAGGTAGAAACTGATTTTTCGAAGACCTTATGTTGCTTAAATCGAAAAGTGTTGAACTAAATAAAGTTATATAACAGCCTGGGGTATTTTTCAAAAAATTACAGCTCAATCCGACTTACAGAGATTTTACACAAATTTTTACAGTGGAGCACAAAAATCTGTTTCTGGACAGCAACTCCCCAAATCTTACTTCCCTCTCACTAGACATTATTCTTGGCACAAAAAGCAAATAAAAAGGATAACAAGCGGTTATTACAGAGGTAATAAATTCCAAGACTCAATAAAACTTTTGGATTATCTCCCAATAAGTACTTTTCTTTAACGCCTTTAAGTTAGGAACAAGAAGCAAGAATCAAGTATTTTAAAATTGAGAAGCATTAAGATCAATACTCAAAATATCTTCAACCAGGAAAGGTATCTCATCCAAATGAGTTTTAGAGGATCCTTTCTCATCTCTCTTAGGTTCACTACTTTCATCAAATGGGTTTTCAAGAACAATCCAATCAAAATTCTTTTCTAAGGCTTCATGCATTCCTACAAGTTTAAAGGGTATGGGTATCTTAATTTCCTCTCTGGGTTTGGTTTTATATAAAGTACCCATAACATCTACACATGAGCCTAGCATATTAAAACGTTCAAAGACCTTTTTGGCTTCCTTAGCAACATCATTGAACTCTTTTAGCAAAGTTTCTAGGATAAAATCTCTCTTTTGAGCAACCTCTTCTTCTTTTAGTTTAAGAAACAAAATTTGCATCATGGGGTTAAGGTTAACAAACCTAGACTCGAACATGTGAACTAAAGAAGTTGTAGCAATTTAATAATTAGTAGCAAGTTCTTCTAAGGATCTATCCTCAATATCCTCATGTTTTCTAACATGATTAAAGAATTCTTCAAAATTTTCTTTCCCAATTATGGAGCCACTACCTATTGAAAGGTCTTTCAGGGTGAACTTGGGGATCAACATGGTGAGCTAGAGCAAGGTAAAAATTAGGGTAGGAACTAATTATTGTGTGTTTTTTATAATAAAAAGCAAACCAAACAAAACTATTTTTTTTGATTTTTTGATAAAAAGAGGCTAACAAAACAAAGAAAAAGAAACTAAGAAAAACAAAACAAAAAGTAAAGAGAAAGGTTGTGAAGGACTCCCCTTGTGAAGACGTCCTGAGCCTCCCCGGCAACGGCGCTAGAAAACAGCTTTGATGGCATGATGTTGACGTGCGAGCTTCTTCTTCTTTAATTCCCCGGCAACGACGCCGGAAAATCTTTGATGGTGGCTCAGATCACTGTAGAGCTTCGTTGGGAAACCCGAAGAGGAAGGTATGATGTGCACAACAGCAAGTTTTCTCTCAGAAAGAAACCAAAATTATCGAACCAGTAGGAGAAAGGAAACGAATCAAAGATGTTGCTAGCAACTTGGAAACCTGCACAACACAAACTGAAGAATTTTCCCCAACGAAAGTGAGGTTTTCAATCTCACCGGTTTGCTGAAAACAAAGGATTAACTGTATGGTGTGGAAGGTAATGGTGGTTTGCAGAAAGTAAACAAGAACAGTGGAAGATGTATCAATGGTAAAGATTGGACCAGGGTCCACAGTTCACTAGAGGTGTTCTCCTTAAGATAAACAACATAACATGCTAGGTAAACAAATTACAGCGGGGCAATTGACATGACAAAGCAAGGCATAACAATGCAATACTAGACATTTATGATCCTATGAGATTTGATTGGGCATTATAACAATATACATAGACCGCCATCCAACTGCATCTATGACGAGTAATCCACCTTCAGGTTATCATCCGAACCCCCTCCAGGATTAAATTGCAAGCAACGGATAACTGCTTTAAGTCAAGTGTGTAACGTAAACAATACACTTGTTCCATGAACAAGAGATCATTGTTTTCTCCCTAGTAGCAACAACCCATCTACAACCTTAGATATTTCTGTCACTTCCCCAGATTAAATAGAGGCATGAACCCACTATCGAGCATAAATACTCCCTCTTGGAGTCACTAGCATCTACTTGGCCAAGATAGCTACTAGAAACGGAGAGCATGCAAGATCTCAAACAACACAGACATGATAGAATCAATAAGATAGAATCATTAACCAATCTGACATAGTAATCTCAATATCCATCGGATCCCCGCAAACACAACATGCATGACTACAAATAGATGATCTTGATCATGAACGGAGCTCACAAGATCTAAACATGGTAGCACAAAGGAGGAGAAACAACCATCTAGCTACTACATAGACCCGTAGTCCAAGGTGGAACTACTCACGCATCATACTTGTAACATCCCAAAAATACTAAACTTAAATCACCAAACTCTAATCATCAAAATTAGGTTTAACAAAAACTTTTGTAATTAAAATTATGAAGGCATGCATATGTGTATGCATTTAATTTGAAATTCTTTCGAACCACCTTGTTTGTATGTTTCCTTGCTTGTAAAATGTTTCTTAGGTGAAATAAACATCATCTAAACATTTCCCAAACTTTTCCTAAAGACAAATAAATCAAAACCAATAAAATAAAGGAATGGTCATTTTGACCAATTTAACTCCCATGCCTACTTTGGCTGTCTCAAACTTTCAGAACCTAATGGAAACGTTTCTGGATCTTTGCACCCCTTGAATGTACTCATAACAAGGTATCAAGGCCCACTTTTGATCATCCAGAAACTTTCAAATGCATAGTTTAAATGGAAATTAAAAATTGAATATTTATCATATGGGAAGATCCCACTTTTTCAAAAACCACTCAAACAAGCTCAATTTTCAAAACCCAAGCATCTACAGACTCACCAGCACCAATCTAACACACCCACCAAAAATCTTTTCAAAATTCAAAACTTGATTTCATGCGGCCATTTCATCAAACAGGTTGCAGACACAAATCATCAAAATCCTAAACACTATAGTGAGCAGTGATTGAAGCCTAACTTGTTCCCTCTCTGGACACCACTAGCCTTATTAGATCATCTAACAACCTAAACTAACCCTTAGCATCACTGTAAGCTTGGCATTGCCATCAATGGTGAACAGCCGAGCACACCCATGTCACCCCCATGTCGACAGCAAGCTAGGAAGAGAAGCAAGCCTAGCCAGCATGTCTGGGAGGCAGCCCACCGTCCACCGCCACTCACTGTCCCAGCCGCAAGCGTTGCCAAGCCCTGGACCACACGCACGAACCATGCCAACCTCGCCAGCAACCATGCCGAGCGTGCGCCAGAGCGTCACCCTCGACCAGCGCCCACAGACCGCGCGCCGCCCTTGCCGCGTGCATGCACAATCCCCACCGTCCCAACAACCCCGCAGACACGCTCGTTCGCCGCCGCGCGGACCATGCGAGCTATGCGGCCTTAAATTTTCCGTCGGGCACGCGCAGAGCACCGTCGCGTTCCGACCAAGCCGCACCGCCCCACGCCTCGAAACCATGTCGTTGAGCATCGCCAGGGAACACCGCACGATCCACTACCTTCACCCATGCCAATAGCCGCCTGTAACATCGTCCCCGACGAGCTCACCGTGCGCCCCGTCGGTCCCCTCGCTCGACTATAAATAGAGGCACCCCCAGTCGATTTCTTCACACCATCTCACTCCCCTCTCCTCACTGATCGTGCCACACCGTTCCCGGAGCAAGGCGAGCACCACCTCGCCGGAATTTCACCGGAGCCTGCCGCCTCTGGAGAAGAAGGGCGCCATCGATTTCTTCCACCCCAGGAGCTGCCGCGACCACCCCTGAGTTCGCCGTCGTCAATTTCTTCGTTCGCCCGCCTCTCCGACCCTCTTTGCACCGGTGAGCCCCAGCAACCCCAATCGCCGCTAGGTTTCTTTCTGTGGCGAGCCCGTCGACGATGACTCTCAACCGTTGGATTAGAACTAGATCGAACGCACCACGTTGCCCCGTACCGCTTCGCCCCTCCCTGTCTCACTGACGAGTGGGGACACCCACTTAAGCAGCCCGCGGGAGCACTGCGCTTAGCAGGCCGGCCCGTTAACTTTTCCCGCTCAGCCCAGTTATTTGAATTAAACCTTTTTCATTTTGTTTCAAAGTCACTTCTGTACCCAACTTAAAAAATCAACCTAGATCGATTCAGTGCACCAAATTGAATGAAACCAATTTTGTTAGAAAGGTCTGAGAATGCTGAATCCAAGCCCGTTGGATTCAAGTCATTTTGATCTATAGATCACCCATGGTAAAAATAACAAGGCAGAAGCTTTTCTGCATTCAAACATTTTTCAAATTTAAACCATAATAGCTTTTTAGTTGATTCCAACTCTCAAAAATCACATTTAACCATACCTTTCAGAATATATAAAAATATATAGGTTTACCTTCAGAAATAATGTTCAAGTAATAAAAGAATGCTACATAGGCATTTCTAGCCACTTTAATTAATTAAAATAAAAGGGTAAAACCTTATTAAATTGTGACACCAATTTAGATCACATTCCCATGGACTAAAATATGTGGTGATGACATGTGTCAACATGATCCCATGTTTGGTTTGGAGAATATTAAATCTTAAGTAGTTTTTCAATGAGTAGAAATTACTTTTCTAAAAATAAAAGGAATTAAACCAAGCTTTAATCTTGTAATGTTAGAGATGATGCTAGATCATCTATAGGACCCTTGTGTGTGATGATTGCAAGTAGTTAAGTATTGTTTGGTGATTGTGTACCTCATATTTATTTATAGACGCTAGTACCGACCAAGGATACGAGGAGGAAGGAGGATACTACGAAGAAGAAGCCGAGGAGAACTTCAACCACTGCTCTGCACAAGGCAAGCTTATACTGATATTGTGCAAGCTTTATTAACTAAGTGGACCAATGCAAGCTAACCCTTGCAAGATACCCTACTGATGCCACAAACCACTACTTGTTACTATGCCTACTATATGCCTTGTGCATATGTGATCATATCCACTTGACAAACCAATCCTAGTTTTTACCTGCAAGCTTTATACTTTATTTCTTTATCAAAGATATTACTTAGAGTTTACTTAAGTGAATTATAGATATTAGAAATATATTTGAAGGTTGCATAAAGAGCATAAAATTTGCCCTAAGCTAGATAATCTTGATGTCATCTTAAGGCATGAGATGGAACTTAGTTAGAACTCCAGTAGTTTACCACCCCTCATTATTGCTTACCCCCACCTGTAGATGCTAGTGCTAAGCATAAAACTTGATCTACTTTAGGTTGGAATACTTGGTGGAAAAATGGTTATGAAAAACTTGGAATGATGGATCATTCTATTGAAATTTTTTGGACATGTGTTTCCGAACACCTGATGATTTTGGTGATGAAAATGTTGAGGCATGAGCCTTAGCCCTTTATAAAACTGATGATTGTCTGGATGCGATACCATTCCAATTTTATCGTACAACCACAATACCCGAAGATTGGGTAGGGCTTGACTGGAAACTTATATTCCTTAGTATTAGTTCCCTCACGGCCAAGGTTTGAGCTGAGGCTACCTTGTGAAGATTGTCCACCTGCAGCACCAAGATGACAGTTGGTCATGGTTGGGAGGCCAAACTCACAGGAGAGGTGCTTATACTAGGGCGTGTAATTGAAAGGTTAGGATTGATTATCCGCATACTGAGTATGGTGAATTCAGGATTTGTTCCTGGCGGATGTATCGAATGTTGTGGTGAAAGTGTACAATCTCTGCAGAGTGTCAAACTATTCGAATAGCCACGTCCGCGGTTATGGACAGTTGGAGTGGCCATACTTTTCCCCTGTCAGACTTTTCAAAATGACTTGTGAAATGATTTGAGACTTTGACTTGACCACAACAGGGTTGTGATCTGAATTACAAGTTCCCACTTAGGTGTTATAAAACTTTCAACTAGCATTCGTTGCTTCTAAACTTAGTAGAGATAAATCTGGCTTTTGCAAAACAACCCTAGAGCCTAGTGTCCTATTATCCAAAAAACCCTTTACCTGTTAGCATTGGTTTGCGAGTACTTAAAGAGTACTCATGGCTTTGTCCCTGGCTATTCCCATTGGCCAGACTATGAAGAGGAGTACCTTGAGGATGGAACCCAGGAAGGTTACGACAACTAGGATCATCTCCCATCGTCAGCATTGCCTGTGACCCCGAAGATGGAGTTTCGCCTACGCTACCGTTATTATTATGTATTCCGCTGCTTGATGTTGTATTAAGAACTGGATCATGAGATCCCTATTTGTGTAAGAACTTATGTATCGTTTGTAATGGATGATGTTCTATGGTATCCAATTCTGTTATGTCTCGCAAAAATGGTAATCCTGGGATTGCGATGTATAGCATAACAGGCATCTGGGATTAAAAATCCGGGTGTTGACAAGTTGGTATCAGAGCCATCCTGACCATAGGAGACCCTAGTTAGACTGGACGTTGCATCAAAAACTTAGTTTCAAAACCAAAGAAAACAAATATTTACAAAAACTTATTCTCATTCTTATCCCTTTTATTCTTTCATGAAAATTCATGTTCCTCCAAAAACTCTTGCAAAATACATAAAATTTTGACACACTTAATCACTGTACTAACTTACTCATCCTATATTCTTATAGATGGACGTGAAGTACAGCAAGTTTTACCAACTGGGGAATGGAGGAGACCTGATCTTTGAGAGGGATTTGGACCAGCTTTCGGAACTTCTGGAGCGTCCGCACCCCGAGTTCTTCAGAGCTCAGCTCAATGATCAAGGAGGAGAAGATCTGCAGTGGATAATTGTTGCAAGTATCCGAGGAAAGATTGAACCTCCCACTGCGGAGGGAATTCAGTTTACCTTTAGGGAAAACAACTGGCTCGATGGACTTGCCAGATCCATGCAGGAAGCTCTTTCTCGTTTGTGTGGGCAGAGCATCAATCAGATCAAGGGTACTCGCTTTGAGTTTTTCCCAAGGTGTGATGCTAATGGACAACCACTGGAATACCCATACCACCCCGAGCTGAAGACCCAATTGGACCACCTTAGCTTCATGATGTACGATCGTCAGCAGGAGTTGGACAACTGTCGTGACTACTGCAACCACAAGTCTGCCATCATCAAGACAAAGGACCAGACCATCGCCCTGCTAGCAAAGGATCGCAAGTCTCGCCACCGTCAGCTCGACAAGAAGGATCGCATCATTGCCCGTCTTCGCCATCGCATCTCATCTCTGGAGGAGACCATCCACGAGATAGACATGTAGTTGGAGGAAAGGGAGAATGCCGGAGAGGATCTTCATGGAGACCCCTACTCCTATCTCAGCGATGACGATGATTTTCTGGAGGATCAGGCTATGGATTTCTTCACCGATGAGGATGATTTCGCCTTCATTGATGATGATGAGGATGATGAAGCCACAGATTCCAAGGAGTAGTAGCACTTGAGCACTAGCGTAGTAAATAGTATTCGGTCCAACTGTATCGTAGTTCTCAGAATGGTTCTTAAAACCATCTGCTTTCCTTTGATGTGGTGTGTGTTGTATCGTGTGAATGAATGGATGAAAAAGCAAGTTTCTAGAAAATCTGAGTCAGACTTTACATTTTTTTTCAAAGACCCAAAACTTTAGAAATTTCCCTCTTTTCTCATGATCTACCTCAATCTTCAGATGCCACGTGGAGGAAGTGGTTCAACCCCGGACCCGATGTTGCAGATACTGCAAACGTTGACTTCTGACCATGAAGCTGAAAGAGCGGAACGTCAAGCCAACCTAGACACCCTTCAGCAAATAGCCCAGCTAGACCATAACAACCAAGGCCACGGAAATCAGGACAACCACGGATCTAAGCTCAAGAACTTCCAGAATACCAACCCACCTGTTTTCACTAAGTCAGAAGAACCCCTAGACACCGATGATTGGCTGCAGACCATGGAAAATAACTTAGAAGTAGCCAGAGTGGAAGCCAACAATAAAGTCCTGTTCGCCACCCACTATCTAGTCGGAGATGCCAGAGCATGGTGGAACAGTGTTTGCACAATGACCGAAGGCCAGATGATGACCTGGGAGGAATTCAAGGTCAAGTTTAGCAGAACCCATGTGCCACCGGGTTTGATCAAGAGAATGAGAGACGAGTTCAGAGAGCTGAAGCAAGGAAGGATGACTGTAGTGGAATACCGTGATTTTTTTTTGTCATTAGCTAGGTATGCTCCGGATGAAATAGACACTGAAGCTAAGAAGAAAGAAAGATTCTTGAATGGTCTGCATGACGAAATGCAGACGGTGTTAGTCAATATCCCCTTTGCGGATATTGAAGCCCTTGTCGACTCGGCTATCCAGATGGAAGGAAAGATCAACCAAGCCAATGAGAACCGCAAGCGTCGTATGATGCATCAGCCAGGAACTCATCAGACCCCAAAGTATCGCCCTAACCCATCTCCAGGATTTTCCCCAAGGACCAACAAACCCCCGATGAACCGTCCGACCTATCCCGACCGTGGAAACCCTAGACCCGGAGGAAATCACAACAACCCCGGCAACTCTAGCAATTTCAATCGTGCCCCACCCAAGTTCAACACCAACAATGCTACCACCAACACCAACACTGCCCCGAGGACTGGAAGCAATGTTGTGCCTGTAGCAGCCAAGGACAAGTCGCAAGTGACCTGTTATGACTATGGAAATAAAGGCCACTATTCCAACGAGTGCCCCAACAAGAAGAATGCTACAGCCCCCAATGCCAATGTCCCACAAAGAATAAAGATCGTGTTCACCAGAAGAAGATTTGCCCCAGGGAATTCGCTCAACCGCAACGGCCATCTTTTTCTCATGCATGCTGAAGAAGCTCAGGAAGCGCCAGACGTCGTGCTGGGTATGTTTTCGGTTAATTCAGTACTTGCAAGAGTGTTGTTTGATTCTGGTGCATCGCATTCATTTGTCACCGAAGAATTTGCATGCACTAGTAAAATTCAACCAACCAAACTGAAGCGTGTTATGATTGTTCAAATTCCCGGATCAACCACCAAGGCTAGGCAAATTTGCAAAGCCGTCCCTATCCGAATCCATGGCAAATTTTTATGCAAATCTGATAGTACTCAGAACTAAAGGTTTGGAAGTAGTACTAGGAATGGATTGGATGTCCAAACATAAAGGATTAATTGACTGTGCCAAGAAAGCCATAACTATGACCAGTACCGCCGGAATATCAGTCGAGCATATATCTGAAACCCTACCTCGCCAATTCAAATGCAACAGGAGTATAGCCCAACCTACCATTGACCAAGTCCGGATAGTCTGTGAATACCCCGATGTATTTCCATATGTTTTGCCCGGTATGCCCCCAGATCAGGATATCGAGTTTATCATCGAAATAATCCCCGGAACTGGACCCATAGCCCAGAGACCATATAGTATGAACCCATCAGAGCTCGCAGAACTGAAGAAGCAACTGGATTCCATGCAGGAAATTGGATTGATTCAACCAAGTGCGTCACCTTGGAGATCACCTGTCTTGTTTGTGGACAAGAAGGATGGAGGTAACCGTTTGTGTACGGATTATCGGAAATTGAATGATGTCACCATCAAGAACAAGTACCCCTTGCCCAAGATAGAAGATTTGTTTGATCAGTTGACCGGTGCCAAAGTGTTTTCTAATATTGATCTTAGAACTGGCTATCATCAACTCAAAATTCGTGCAGAGGATATTGCAAAGACTGCCTTTACCACCAGATATGTATTGTATGAGTATACGGTCATGTCTTTCGGATTAACCAATGCCCCCGCTTATTTCATGACTCTCATGAATAAGATTTTTATGAACTTCCTGGATAAGTTTGTCGTTGTTTTCATCGATGACATTCTGATTTATTCCAAATCAGAAGAAGAACATGAGCTACACCTAAGGACCGTTCTTGGAACCCTTAGAGAGCATCAGCTATATGCAAAGTTTAGCAAATGTGAATTCTGGTTACAGGAGGTAGGATTCCTTGGTCACATTGTATCGGCTAGAGGAATTGCCGTTGACCCTGCCAAAGTGAAAGATGTAGAAGATTGGAAAGCCCCAACCACTCAAACCCAAGTTCGTGCATTTCTCGGATTGGCGGGATATTACCGCAAATTCGTAGAAGGATTCTCTAGTATCGCCAGACCCATGACCCAATTGCTGAAGAAGGACAAGAAGTTTGAATGGACCGACAAATGTGAAGCGAGTTTTCAAGAACTCAAGAGGAGATTGATTTCAGCCCCAATCTTGATCATGCCGGATATCATGAAGCCCTTCGATGTGTACTGTGATGCATCCAAGATTGGTCTCGGATGTGTGCTAATGCAAGAAGGCAAAGTTATATCTTATCTATCGCGACAACTGAAGCAACATGAGCAAAACTACCCAACTCAGAAGGAGCTGAATATGAGGCAGAGAAGATGGATTGAGCTAATCAAGGATTACGATCTGGACATTCACTATCACCCTGGTAAAGCCAACGTAGTAGCCGATGCCCTTAGCAGATTGCCGTGCCGCTTGAACTCCATGATTTTGAAGGAGCAACCAAGTCTGCACAAAGAGCTAGAAGATTTTCGGATGGAATTAGTAAGTGAAGGATTTCTGGCTAGCATAGAACTCCAGCCCACTTTGATCAGTCAGATTAAAGAGGCGCAGAAGGGAAATGCCAGTATTGACGGAATCAAGCGTCGTATCGGTACAGGCAAAGTACCCGGATTCACCGAGGACGAAGAAGGAGTTTTGTGGTACAAAGGAAGCCTTTGTGTACCAGCAGATTCCGAGTTGAAAGGAGTTATTTTGACGGACGCTCATGATACTCTTTATTCTATCCATCCCGGAGGAACTAAGATGTATCAAGATTTAAAAGAGAAATTTTGGTGGCATAAGATGAAGAGAGAAATCGGAAGCTATATCGCCAAGTGTGATATATGTCAGCGAGTCAAGGCAGGACATCAAAGACCCGCTGGATTGTTGCAACCCTTGCAGATTCCGGAATGGAAATGGGATTCTGTAGGAATGGACTTTATCACTGGACTACCTACTTCTAGTAGGGGAAATGACTCTATCTGGGTCATAGTGGACAGATTGTCCAAAGTCGCCCATTTCTTGCCCGTCGATACCACATATCAGAGTTCGAAACTAGCGGAGTTATACATCGCTAGAATCGTCAGTTTGCACGGAGTCCCCAAGAACATAGTATCGGATCGAGGAACTCAGTTTACCTCGAGATTCTGGAATAAAGTCCAAGAAGGTTTAGGAACCTGTCTAGATTTCAGCACCGCGTATCACCCTCAGACCGATGGACAAACAGAGCGAGTAAACCAAATACTCGAAGATATGCCGAGAGCATGCGTGTTAGAATATGTATCCAAGTGGGAAGACTGTCTGCCGTTTGAAGAATTTTCATACAACAATAGTTATCAAGCCAGTTTGCAAATGGCCCCATTTGAATTCATGTACGGAAGGAAGTGTCGCACCCCTTTGAACTGGTCGGAAGTAGGAGAGAGTCAAATCTTCGGACCCGACATCCTACGAGAAGCAGAAGAGAAGGTTCACAAGATTCGTGAGCACCTCAAGACCGCCCAATCCCGATGTAAGAGTTCTACCGACAAGAGACGTAGAGACCTCGCCTTCAACATAGGAGATTTTGTTTATCTGAAAGTGTCGCCATTGAAGGGAATGCAGCGTTTCCAACTCAAAGGAAAGTGAGCCCCCAGATATATCGGACCTTTCAAGATTCTGAACCATCGAGGAGAAGTATCGTATAAATTGGAACTACCTGAAGAGATGTCAGCCGTGCACAATGTGTTCCATATCTCATTACTTCGCAAGTGTCTCGAAATCCCAGAGAAGACCGAAGTGTTCAAGAATATCGATCATCAGACCATAGAGATCAACGATGACCTGACCTATCCCGAAGTACCCATCCATATTTTGGGAGAAACTTTTCGAACTACCCGAACCCGAAGCATCAAGTTTCTCAAGATTCAGTGGAGCAACCACACATAAGAGGAAGCTACCTGGGAACGCGAAGACCACATCAGGACGGAGTTTCCCGATCTCTTCAAAACCTAGGTAATCTTTTCGTCCTTTTTCAAATCTCGGAACGAGATTTTGTTTAAGGGGGGAAGGTTTGTAACATCCCAAAAATACTAAACTTAAATCATCAAACTCTAATCATCAAAATTAGGGTTAACAAAAACTTTTCTAATTAAAATTATGAAGGCATGCATATGTGTATGCATTTAATTTGAAATTCTTTTGAACCACCTTGTTTGTATGTTTCCTTGCTTGTAAAATGTTTCTTAGGTGAAATAAACATCATCTAAACATTTCCCAAACTTTTCCTAAAGACAAATAAATCAAAACCAATAAAATAAAGGAATGGTCATTTTGACCAATTTAACTCCCATGCCTACTTTGGCTGTCTCAAACTTTCAGAACCTAATGGAAACTTTTCTGGATCTTTGCACCCCTTGAATGTAATCATAACAAGGTATCAAGGCCCACTTTGTGATCATCCAGAAACTTTCAAATGCATAGTTTAAATGAAAATTCAAAATTGAATCTTTATCATATGGGAAGATCCCACTTTTTCAAAAACCACTCAAACAAGCTCAACTTTCAAAACCCAAGCATTTGCAGACTCACCAGCACCAATCTAACACACCCACCAAAATCTTTTCAAAATTCAAAACTTGATTTCATGCGGCCATTTCATCAAACAGGTTGCAGACACAAATCATCAAAATCCTAAACACTATAGTGAGCAGTGATTGAAGCCTAACTTGTTCCTTCTCTGGACACCACTAGCCTTAGTAGATTATCTAACAACCTAAACTAACCCTTAGCATCACTGTAAGCTTGGCATTGCCACCAATGGTGAACAGCCGAGCACACCCATGTCACCCCCATGTCGACAGCAAGCTAGGAAGAGAAGCAAGCCTAGCCAGCATGTCTAGGAGGCAGCCCACCGTCCACCGCCACTCACTGTCCCAGCCGCAAGCGTTGCCAAGCCCTGGACCACACGCACGAACCATGCCAACCTCGCCAGCAACCATGCCGAGCGTGCGCCAGAGCGTCACCCTCGACCAGCGCCCACAGACCGCGCGCCGCCCTTGCCGCGTGCATACACAATCCCCACCGTCCCAGCAACCCCGTAGACACGCTCATTCGCCGCCGCGCGGACCACGCGAGCTGTGCGGTCTTAAATTTTCCGTCGGGCATGCGCAGAGCACCGTCGCGTTCCGACCAAGCCGCACCGCCCCACGCCTCGAAACCATGTCGTTGAGCATCGCCAGGGAACACCACACCGTCCCCTACCTTCACCCATGCCAATAGCCGCCTGTAATATCGCCCCCGACAAGCTCACCGTGCGCCCCGTAGGTCCCCTCGCTTGACTATAAATAGAGGCCACCCCCAGTCGATTTCTTCACACCATCTCACTCCCCTCTCCTCACTGATCGTGACACACCGTTTCCGGAGCAAGGCGAGCACCACCTCGCCGGAATTTCACCGGAGCCCACCGCCTCTGGAGAAGAAGGGCGCCATCGATTTCTTCCACCCCAGGAGCTGCCGCGACCACCCCTGAGTTCGTCATCGTCGATTTCGCCGTTCGCCCGCCTCGCCGACCCTCGCCTGCACCCTGGTGAGCCCCCAGCAACCCCGACTGGCCGCGCTAGGTTTCTTTCTCGCCGGCGTAGCCCACCGTCGACGATGACTCTCAACCATTGGATTAGAACTAGATCGAACGCACCATGTTGCCCCGTACCGCTTCGCCCCTCCCTGTCTCACTGACGAGTGGGGACACCCACTTAAGCAGCCCGCGGGAGCAGCAGGCCGGCCCGTTAACTTTTCCCGCGCAGCCCAGTTATTTGAATTAAACCTTTTTCATTTTGTTTCAAAGTCACTTCTTTACCCAACTTCAAAAATCAACCCAGATCGATTCAGTGCACCAAATTGAATGAAACCAATTTTGTTAGAAAGGTCTGAGAATGCTGAATCCAAGCCCGTTGGATTCAAGTCATTTGGATCTATAGATCACCCATGGTAAAAATAACAAGGCAGAAGCTTTTCTGCATTCAAACATTTTTCAAATTTAAACCATAATAGCTTTTTAGTTGATTCCAACTCTCAAAAATCACATTTAACCATACCTTTCAGAATATATAAAAATATATAGGTTTACCTTCAGAAATAATGTTCAAGTAATAAAAGAATGCTACATAGGCATTTCTAGCCACTGTAATTAATTAAAATAAAAGGGTAAAACCTTATTAAATTGTGGCACCACTTTAGATCACATTCCCATGGACTAAAATATGTGGTGATGACATGTGTCAACATGATCCCATGTTTGGTTTGGAGAATATTAAATCTTAAGTAGTTTTTCAATGAGTAGAAATTAATTTTCTAAAAATAAAAGGAATTAAACCAAGCTTTAATCTTGTAATGTTAGAGATGATGCTAGATCATCTATAGGACCCTTGTGTGTGATGAGTGCAAGTAGTTAAGTATTGTTTGGTGATTGTGTACCTCGTATTTATTTATAGACGCTAGTACCGACCAAGGATACGAGGAGGAAGGAGGATACTACGAAGAAGAAGCCGAGAAACTTTCAACCAACGCTCTCTGCACAAGGCAAGCTTATACTGATATTGTGCAAGCTTTATTAACTAAGTGGACCAATGCAAGCTAACCCTTGCAAGATACCCTACTGATGCCACAAACCACTACTTGTTACTATGCCTACTATATGCCTTGTGGATATGTGATCATATCCACTTTACAAACCAATCCTAGTTTTTACTTGCAAGCTTTATACTTTATTTCTTTATCAAAGCTATTACTTAGAGTTTACTTAAGTGAATTATAGATATTAGAAAGATATTTGAAGGTTGCATAAAGAGCATAAAATTTGGCCTAAGCTAGATAATCTTGATGTCATCTTAAGGCATGAGATGGAACTTAGTTAGAAATCCACTAGTTTACCACCCCTCATTATTGCTTACCCCCACCTGTAGATGCTAGTGATAAGAATAAAACTTGATCAACTTTAGATGGGAATACTTGGTGGAAAAATGGTTATGAAAACCTTGGAATGATGGATCATTCTATTGAAATGTTTTGGACATGTGTTTCCAAACACCTGATGATTTTGGTTATGAAAATGTTGAGGCATGAGCCTTAGCCCTTTATAAAACTGATGGTTGTCTGGATGCGATACCATTCCAAATTTATCGTACAACCACAATACCCGAAGATTGGGTAGGGCTTGACTGGAAACTTATATACCTTAGTATTAGTTCCCTCATGGCCAAGGTCTGAGCTGAGGCTACCTTGTGAAGATTGTCCACCTGTGCAGTACCCAAGATGACAGTTGGTCATGGTTGGGAGGCCAAACTCACAGGAGAGGTGCTTATACTAGGGCGTGTAATTGAAAGGTTAGGATTGATTATCCGCATACTGAGTATGGTGAATTCAGAATTTGTTCCTGACGGATGTATCAAATGTTGTGGTGAAAGTGTACAATCTCTGCAGAGTGTCAAACTATTCGAATAGCCGTGTCCGTGGTTATGGACAGTTCGAGTGGCCATACTGTTCCCCGTCAGACTTTTCAAAATGACTTGTGAAATGATTTGAGACTTTGACTTGACCACAACAGGGTTGTGATCTGAATTACAAGTTCCCACTTAGGTGCTATAAAACTTTCAACTAGCATTCGTTGCTTCTAAACTTAGTAGACATAAATATGGCTTTTGCAAAACAAACCTAGAGCCTAGTGTCCTATTATCCAAAAACACCTTTACCTGTTAGCATTGGTTTGCGAGTACTTAAAGAGTACTCATGGATTTGTCCCTGGCTATTCCCATGGCCAGACTATGAAGAGGAGTACCTTGAGGATGGACCCCAGGAAGGTTACGACAACTAGGATCATCTCCCATCATCAGCATTGCCTGTGACCCCGAAGATGGAGCTTCTCCTACGCTACCGTTATTATTACGTATTCCGCTGCTTGATGTTGTATTAAGAACTGGATCATGAGATCCCTATTTTTGTAAGAACTTATGTATCGTTTGTAATGGATGATGTTCTATGGTATCCAATTCTGTGATGTCTCGCAAAAATGATAATCCTAGGATTGCGATGTATGGCATAACAGGCATCTGGGATTAAAAATCCGGGTGTTGACAATACTGGAGGCTGGCATGGTGATGAAGAAGGCCTCCAGGATGATCTCTCCGCTCCGTCAGGGTGCCGGGAAGAGCTTCATATCCCCCCGATCTAGGTACGATGGTGGTAGTGGCTACGGACTATTTCGTGAAAGATTGACCGGGTCCCTAGGGTTTAGGTATCGGGGGCTTCTTATAGGCGAAGAGGGAGGCCAAGGGGGTTCCCGAGGCGGCTGCACTGCCCTAGGCCTGGCCGCGCGGCCAGGGTGTGTGGCCCCCTCGAGGCCCTTCTCCGTCTCGTCTTCTGGCTCCGTGCTCCCCACGGTAAAAAATTGACTTTGGATTTTGTCCCGTCCAATTCCGAGAATATTCATTTTCTGGAACCAAAAACAATAGAAAATAGGAAATTGGCACTGTGGCATCTTGTTAATAGGTTATTCCTAGAAAACATATAAAAATACCTCAAAGTCTAGACAAAGCAAAGCAAAGTAGATACTAAATAAGCATGGAACATCAAAAATTATAGATACGTTTACGACGTATCAAGCGTGCCCAGACATCTTAAGCACATTCTCAGCTGCCCTCTTCCATTTTGTAGTTAAAGAACTTTTCAAAAGCTTCATAACTCTCAACTGTCGCGTGATCCTCAAATATCATTTTGAGTTCACGGACAATATCATGTGGGTCGAAGTTCTCAAACCTCTTATGAAGCTCTGATTTAAAACCATACAAGATAGCATACTGAACCAAATCACTCACATTGTTTTAGTGATCGCACGAACCAAATCCACTACATCGAGTCTGATCATCACGAGAAATGATGTAGTTTAGAAGGATAACAATCAACATGTTCATCATATCTACTATATGACTCATGCTTTACCTTTCGGTAATCCGTGTTCCGAGACCATTTCTATACATGCTAGGATCGTCAAGATTAACCTTAGTTTTAGCATGAGCATATCCGGCTTGCTCCTGTTGTATGCACACATAGAATCTAACACACCCGATCATCACGTGGTGCTTCGAAACAACGAGTCTTGGCAACAGTGCTAACTAAGTACGAATACTTTATTACTTCATATTTTGTGAGAGGGGTCATCTTATAATTCTACCGTCGTGATCTAAGCAATACAAGATGCATAATAGGATTAACATCACATGCAATTCATAATATGTGATATGACATGGCCTTTCTTCTTGTGCTTCCGATCTCCATCTTCAAGCACGAACATGATATCCATTATCACCGGCGTGGCATCAAGGTCAATGGCACCGCACCATGGTTGTCGTCCACCAACATCAACTATTAAAACTACTTTGAATAATAGACACGCACGTCTTAACGAAATTAAAAGACAACCATAAGGCTCCTGCCGGTTGCCGACTTACAATAAGGATCATTGCATACATCATATATAATCACAATCATGGTCATATCACATCATAACACACCCCTGCAAAACAAATTAAATGCCTCTAATTTTCTTTGAATATTTTAAGTGGTTTGGGGCTTTCAATAAGTACCGTTCTAACTTATGAACAAGAACCACAACGTTGATGCAAGAACTATCAAGTGACCGTTGTAAATTGAATATTCACTATGATGGGAGAGACAGACACCCGCAAAGCCACTTATGCAATACAAGTTGCATGTTGAGCGTGGAGAAAGTCTCATGAACGATGTCATGTAAGGTTAGCCAGGGCCGCTTCATCCCACCATCCCGCAAGATGCAAAGTACACAAGAAGCAATTGATAATAAAAGCACCATCGCCACAATGACCATTGTGTTCTACTCGTGCAACAGATCTACATATAGACACAACTCTGATACCACTCAAGGGGTTCGTAGCATGGAAAACAAAAAAGTTATGTCGCATGAACACACACAAGTCAAGATCTATCTACTAGATTTTAGCAATGAGTCGATAGAGTACTCACACTCGAAGATTCCAAAGCGGTTGACGAGAGAAGATTCTCGTGGGTGATGTAGCCGTTCACTTGTAGATCTCAAGATCGTGTAGAAGATCCTTCTGGCGCCGCGTTCCGGCAGCGCTCCTGTGGTCGGTCACACGTTCGGTACTCAATGAAGACCTTCCTCTCCCTTGTTCCAGCAGGCAACGGAGGTTGTAGATCTCTCCTCGTGATTCCGGCAGCACGACAGCGTGGTGTCGAAGTTTAGAGGGGAAATCGTGCAGGGCTTTGCCTAAGCCGAAGCGGGTATGGTGGAGTAGAAGAGAGGCCTTGGCGATCTAGGGTTTAGAGGGACAAGGTTTAGAGGTGGCCGACGGATAGAGAGGGCTAGGCTGCGGTGACTTGGGAGATCCCTAGGGCGACGGTGACTTGGGGTGGAAAGGGCTGGCGGCTAGGGTTTGTTGTGTGTGTTATGGGGGTGCCCTACCCCTCCATTTATAGGTGGGGAGGCGTCAAGGGGGAGGGAATCCTCCCCCAACTCCACCTTGTGTGGTCGATGTCAAGGAGAGTGAGGAATCCTCCCTTAGGTAGGATTCCTTCCCTCCCTCCACTAGGCAACCAATGTTGGGAATTGACTTTTTCAAATTGGTGTTTGACTTTTCAAACTAGAGTTTGATTTCTCTCTTCCCATTGCACATCCAAGTGACCTAGTACATGATGCAACCATTCCACTTTGTCATGACACATCTATGTACCCTTTCCACTCCGGATCGGTGCACCTTCTAGACCCTTCTAGAATACTCCGGTGAAAACACCGAAACCATTCCCGAACTCCGGAATTGGACTTTATTATATGAATCTTATTCTGCGGACCATTCCGGATCTCCTCGTGATATCCCGGATCCCATCCGAAACTAAACAACATTCGGTCTCTTTACTCGCTTTTCATATCTACTAAACAACATTGAATCCTTAAGTGTGTCTCCTTACGGTTCATGAATTATGCAGACATGATCGAGACTCTTCTCCGATCAATAACCAATAAAGGAATATGGAAATTCATATGGCTCCCACATATTTCTAGGATTACTTCGTGGTCGAATAAACAATTTACATACGATACCAATTTCCCTTTGTCTCGCGATACTTTACTTATCTGAGGTTTGATCGTTGGTATCTCTGCATACCTAGTTAAACCTCGTTGCCGGTAAGTACTCTTTACTCGTTTCTATGATAGTTGATCACTTGTGAGCCAGTCACATGCTTGCAAGCTAATTGGATGACATTCCACCGAGAGGGCCCGGAGTATATCTATCCGTCATATGGATGGACAAATCCCACTCTTGATCCATGTGCCTCAACACATACTTTCTGAACACTCAATGCCACCTTTATAACCACCTAGTTACGAAGTAGTGTTTGATGTCATCAAAGCATCCATCCGGTGATGGTGATTAAAATGATCTCATGGTCGAAGGATTTAGGTTACTATGTATCTGAAAGCTTATAGCAAACGAACTATTGAAATAACTTTGATCTTTATGCTACGCTTAACTATAAGAGTATGTCCATCACACCATTCTCCTAATGATATGATCTTGTTGTTAATAACATCTCAATATTCATGATCAGGAAACCATGATCATCTATTAACCAACAAGCTAGTATAACAAATAGGCTTTACTAGGGACTCTAACAAGTTTACAAATCACACAAGTATTAATGTTTCCGGTTAATACAATTATAGCATGAATGTAAAATTTAGATATAATAATAACTACTTTTATTATTGCCTCTTGGGCATATCTCCAACAAAGTTTGCCAATGAAGTTTTGTTCTGTTTCAAAATTATATCTTTGTTTATCATTTTTCTCATTACAACTATATACTCTCTCCGTCTCAAAATAGATATCGGGAGTTTGTAAAAATTTAGATGTATCTATATACTAAATAGTGTCTAGATTCATTCAAAATTTGGTAAATCTGTAACAACTATTTTGAGACGGAGAAAGTACTATTTATGTCTTTTCTGTTTTGCATATGCTATGCTTGAATTCATGGGTGTTTGTTGTTCCTATCTATACATGTACTAAACTATTGGCATATAGAACTCCTGATAAGCCTTTTTGCAATTTGAACTAAAATTCAAAAAATTAAATGCATGTTTCCTTTACTTGAATCAGATGAATTAATTGTATCAGGTTGTTTGACGCTCCAAAACTGATTGTTTTTCTCCACATGTACTATTTAGCAAGCAGCATTACTCGAGTTATATATCTGACGTTACCATTTTTCAGTTTAGTCTCTGATGCTTCCAAAATTATGCAGAGTTATTGACAGAGGATAGGTTACCTGCCATAAAATCGTATTCCCTATGCACGATGATAGAAATGATCCATGCTAACAAGGTGAGGTACTAACGATGAATTATACTCTCCTCCAAAGGTCTAGAAGAATGTAAAGTCGAGTAAATTATTTTATTAACAAACTTCATGTATGCTTGTTCAGAATTCCCTTTTGATCCTAAAAGTATGCTCCATTTACCAAACACATACATTTCAAATTATTTAAAAAATCTCAAAAAAGTTAGGATGTGCATCTCGAGCTGACCTGAGCACGGCGTCATTCTGGCGGCGTTGGCTTATACTTTCTGGTCGAGCAATTATCTTACCACCGCAAGAAGGGGCCCCCGCCAGCTCGCCGTCATGCCCTTCTTCGGCAGCATCGTGGAGATGGTCCAAAACTGAAATGCATGTTTCCTTTACTAGAACTAGCAGGGTGGTCCTCGCAAATGCGAGGGCATCGTCTTTAGTGTATCATAAGTACTTGCAAAAGAATATAGAGGATTATGAGCTATTAGAGAGGTACTAACCAAAGTTCATCTACATGGTGAGCGATGAAAGATCTAGCTTGTTCTTGTCATTGTATGGTTTAACATTGCATTCACTCATAAAATTGTTGTTAAATTTTTGTTCACAATATATGTGGTTGGAAACGTGGGAATTATTTCTGATCGTTTATAATTTCATGAGATATATCTTTTTTATTACCCTATTATCCATGTTTCATAATAAGGTATAGTTTTGCAGTTTTGAGAATAACAATTTTTTCGGCTACTAGTAGGATAGTAGTACTTTGGCTTGGATGCTTGAAAATTACATGTGAATATTCGTTAGTAAAATAATCCGAAAATATATGATTTTTATCTCTTAAATTTTGTCCTACCAAACATGAAATTTTGAACACCGTCTCTATGGGCCGGAACAATAAGTATTAGGGAGATACATATATAAAATATTTAGAAAACACTATCCTCCAATGTGACATTACATCACTACAAAGAATTAGATCGGGTCTTAATCAAGGGGGGAAATAGTGTGTTATAGCACACACTATAGCATATTTGGTGTGCCGATGCTACGTTTAAGCTATTTTGGACGCTACGCCACTAATCTCAAATTAGCACACTAAATGACTAAACCAAGCAATTATCAAAACGTTGTAGCAGCGTTATTTTCTAGCTGTGCAAAAAGCTAAAAGCTACAGCCCATCCTCTAACGTTACATTACATCACTATATAGAATTATATCGGGTCTTAAACTCTTAATTGATTTTGCTAGTACTTTATTTGGGAGTGAGACTGATCCATCGTAGGTGCTTGCTATTGGATTAGTACCTAAAAAATATACTTCGGACGTGTGCCAGATTTCCAAATATATGTTTTGTACGTGTTACAATTATAATTCCATTTAAGGTTAAAGATGAAAATTTAAAGACCGTTGGTTGTTTACACCGAGCAGACATGAGTTCTTATATTGATATCTTGAAGGAACATATGATCTAATAGTATGGAGAATTATGAGTATGCGAATAATAGTCCAATGTATGCAAGGAAAGTTTGGATTAGTTAGATGTGTATATTGGGTTTTATGCACTCTTGATGATTAGTACATGATGTCATACAGTATGCGGAATTACAGCTGCGACTACGAACACTAATAATTGTGGTCACTCTTTGTTGCTAAAATCCATAACCTGCACGCTTTACCTTCACCATAATTTTGGTTCGTCTATTTGAATCCTAATCCATATCGATGTTTCTGCTCCTCTTAAAGATGTATAAACGTGTCTCTTTTGATACCGGCTATCATATAATACTATTTTCTTCCAAATACTGATGATATTGATTACTTGTGCCTACAAAATTATATTTTAGCAACTATAATTATTACTCCGTATAAGACTATTAAGGTAAATTATTATGTAAATCCATGCCCAGGGTTTCTTCGTCTAATTCTAAACACTTGACGATCAAATAGTAGCAAAGCATTGACTTCACATAGATCTGGAAAGGGCAACCTATGAAATTAAGTAGTATGTGGATATAGAGCATTAGGGATGGAGGCGTGGAGCACAAGATGGCAAGCAGCAGCTTACACTTGCTGAAAAAAATCTTAAGCTCTAATTGATTAAAACCGAAATTGAATGCAGAAGTGTTCCATGTATCAATATGTACCTATATCTGGTTGACGTCCTCTTGTTCGTGTGTGCCTGCCATGAAGCCATGCAATGCAGTCATGCACATCCTTCTTGCCCTCGCGCGCGTGGAGTTGCATCTGGATGAGTGCGATCCGTATGACGGATGGGGCCAACAGACCTTCGAACAATTCTGGTGGTAATGGTAGAGTAGTAGGCTGTTACATGGTGGAGCAGATTGAGAAAATCATATGTATCTATGGTGCCCAGATGCCGGGTGCCGGTGCCCATGACGCTGAGTAATCGAATTGCACACACAGGAGAATAAGAGGAGAATTTTAGGTATGACTATGAACGGGTTAGTTCTAGAGCCAAACGCCTAAACTTCTTTGCTGACCCAACGTACGTGTCGGACTAATTAATTGGAACACGCATGGGTAATATTTGTTACGTAACTCTAGAAGTTGTGATTTAAAATTCTAGCCATAGATTTTAGATCTAACTATTATAAATAATTTAGATGATGTGGCTTAACGTGATGGCTCTGTTAGATATCCGTATATTACTTTTAGTATATAATAGATCATATGAACTAATTGTATCAGGTTGTTTGATGCTCCAAAACTGATTTTTTTTCTCCAAAATTATATAGAGTTATTGACCGGGACAGGTTACCTGATAACAGCCCCCTAAGTCGTATTGAGTTATCGTAAAATCTCATTCCATCTGTACGATGATAGAACTGATCCCTACTGACAAGGTGAGGTGCTAATGATTAATTATACTCCCCTCCAAATGTCTAGAAGAATCCGAAGGCGAATAAATTATTTTATTAACAAACCTTGCATAGCGTTTGTTGTTCGGAATTCGCTCCCAAAAGAATACGCTCAATTTAATTACCAAATACATATATTATGATTGGATTCATGTACTATGCTCGGATTCATGGGTGTTTCTTGTTCCTATTTATACATGTACTAAACTATTGGCATATAGAACTTCCTGATAAGCATTTTTGCAATTTGCACTAATATTCAGAAAATGAAATGCATGTTGCCTTTACTAGAATCAGATGAATTCATTGTACCAGGTTGTTTGACGCTCCAAAACTGATTGTTTTTTCTCCACATGTACTATTTTGCAAATAGCATTACTCCATTTATATATCTGACGTTACTTGTGGTTCTCTATTATTGCATCGTACATGGAGGTTAACAGAGAGATGATGGAGCTCTGCATGTTTACCATTTTTCAGTTTAGTCTCGGATGCTTTCAAAATTATGCAGAGTTATAGACAGGGACATGTTACCTGATAACAGGCTTCTAAGTCGTATTTAGTTACCGTAAAATCGCATTCCCTCTGCATGATGATAGAACTGATCCTTGCTGATAAGGTGAGGTGCTAACGATCACTTGTACTCTCCTCCAAACGTCTAGAAGAATCCAAAGGCGAGTAAATTATTTTATTAACACACCTCGTATGGCGTTTGCTGTTCGGAATTCGCTCTTGATCCCTAAAGAATATGCTCAATTTATCAAATACATATATTTCAAATTATTAAAAGAATTTGAAAAAAAGTTAGGATGTGCATCTCCACATTCTATGTCCTCACATAAAATTTCGCGAAAAAACCAATTGTTTTATACACATAGTAACTCGTGATAAGCCATATTCTACCACCGAATTTTTTTTTACACATGCAATTAACATAAAAATCCATTTTCGTGAACAACCTTGTGCACTTCTAGAATGTCGAGATGTATGGACGTGTAATTTTTTTGACATTTCAAAACATGTTTAAAATACATTTCAAATAAATGGAGCATATGCACCCAGCCAGCGCTCTCTCGTTTATGAGTTGCGTGTTATCTTCCTCCCTTCCTCATCGTGGCGTGTAATAATATCGTGGCGTGTAATACGGAGCATGTGCTCGACTAGCATGTCCTCGGCTAGAATCCTCATGGGAGCATGGTAGTTCAGTCAGGAAGAAAGTTTGAGGCGGCAACGCAGACACGGTAGCCATTAGCCGATCTGCTCAACACGGCCGCCTCCTTCGTTTTTTAGCCAGACGGCTAGCGGTCCTTTGAACACCATTTTTTCCCGATTTAAGTTCATCCTTCTCCCACTCCTCCCTCCCCTTAAATAAAGGTACGACTTCTCCGTTAGACCAACACAAGGATCAATACTTGGAGTTCACCACCGAGCCTTGAGATAGGGCGGGCACAATGGCGGAGTTGCTGCGAGCTGCCGGTTTCTTGGACCTGAGCACGGCGGTGTCGTTCCTGACGGCGGCGTTGGCGCTCTACTTCCTGGTCGAGCAACTATTTTACCACCGCAAGAAGGGGCCCCTGCCAGGCCCGCCGCTCGTGGTGCCCTTCTTCGGCAGCATCGTGCAGATGATCCGCGACCCGACACGGTTCTGGTTTGTGAAGGCGGCAGAGGCGAGGGAGTCCGGCCTTGGGCTCTCGGCGGACTTCCTGTTCGGCCGCTTCGTGCTCTTCATCCGCGACTCGGAGCTGTCCCACCAAGTGTTCGCCAACGTCCGCCCCGACGCGTTCCATCTCCTGGGCCACCCTTTCAGCAAGAAGCTCTGGGGCGAGCACAACCTCATCTACAAGTTCGGCGAGGAGCACAAGGAGCTGCGCCGCAGGATCGCGCCCAACTTCACGCCGCGCGCTCTCTCCACCTACGCCACCCTCCAGCAGCGCGTCATCCTCGCCCACATCCGGAGGTGGCTCGACCACAGCGTCGTGGCCGGCGCGGGGGCCACGTCGCTACGGGTGCCCTGCCGCGACATGAACCTGGAGACCTCGCAGACGGTGTTCGTAGGGCCGTACCTCACCGATAAAGCCAGGGAGAGTTTCGGGGAGGAGTACAACCTCTTCAACACCGGCATCATGGCCATGCCCGTCGATCTCCCCGGTTCCGCGTTCAGGCGCGCGAGGCTGGCCGTGGAACGGCTGTCGCACACGCTCGCCGAGTGCGCGCGGGAGAGCAAAGCGCGCATGCGCGCCGGCCGCAAACCGGAGTGCCTCGTGGACTACTGGATGCAGGAGATTGTGCGAGACGTAGACGAGGCCGCGGCGGCGGGACAGCCATCGCCGGCTAACACCGATGATAAGGACCTCGGGAACTTCTTGTTCGACTTCCTCTTTGCCGCTCAGGACGCGTCCACCTCCTCCCTCTGCTGGGCGGTCTCCACCCTCGAGTCCCACCCGAACGTGCTAGCCCGCGTCCGCGCCGAGGTGGCGGAGGTCTGGTCGCCGGAGTCCGGAGAGCTCATGACCGCCGAGAAGATCCAGGAGATGAAGTACACACAGGCAGTGGCACGCGAGGTGGTCCGGTACCGGCCACCGGCGACGCTGGTGCCACATATGGCCGGCGAGTCTTTCAAACTGACCGAGTGGTACACGGTGCCCAAGGGCACACTCGTGCTCCCGTCGGTGTACGAGTCGTCGTTCCAGGGCTTCAACTCGCCGGACGAGTTCGACCCCGACCGCTTCTTCTCGGAGGAGCGCAGGGAGGACATGGTGTACAAGCGAAACTACCTGGTCTTTGGTGCAGGCGGGCACCAGTGCATTGGCCAACGGTACGCGTTGTACCACCTCGTGCTGTTCCTGGCGCTCTTCGTGTCCGTCGCCGACTTCCGGCGGGACAGGACGGAGGGGTGTGACGACCAGGTGTACTTGCCGACCATCGTGCCCAAGGATGGATGCGCCGTGTTCCTCAACCAGCGCTGCGCCAGTTTCCCGTCGTTCTGAGATGAGCGCAGTGATCCCAACCGGGTGTTCGCGTGACGGGCTTATCATGGTCATTGGTTACTTCTGGATTCAGGCAGAAGTTCTATAGGCAAAGATGCTAGCAAGTTTGCACTTTAGTCTATAGATAGAAAAGTGTAGAACTAGACTATAGTCCACCTACCGGTAGATGATAACAGCTCGTCTCTCGAGACACCGCCTTCCTACCTAATTATACAAGACCACGCGCTGCTGCCGCACCATGGCCTCCTCCGTGTATGGATCTTTTTTATTCGGACAGGTTTTTTGTTCTGTATCAAACGGTGTGTATACTACCTTGTATATTATAATTCCATGAAAATTCTATGAATCTTGACTGTATCTCTATATTTCCTTTGATAAAATATGAATGATGCATTGTCTATGAATATTGTGTGAATCATATGTACGAATATTGTGTAAATCTGGTGTACGAATATATGACGGATCTTTACGTTTTCTATGATAAACTGCTCTGAATCTTACTTGGATCGTTGAATTGATGATGGATCTTGGATGGATTTTCTGTGAAACTGTAATGAAATATGTATAGAAATTATATGTATGTTTTTTGAAAAAACTTATATGAAACCACTCTAAATCTTGTATGCATCGTTGAATTTTATATGAAACCACTCTGGTTTGATAATGTATGCAACTTGTATTATATTAAAAAAATCTTGGAAACGATATTTGTCGAAATATTCTTGAAAAAAATATTATATGAAATATTGTTGAAAAAATTGTTGCAAAACATATGAATCTTGTACGAAACTTCTGAATCTAGGATGAAACAAAGTAAGAGTGTCTGAAAATTGTTAAATAAATAGTATCAAAATAAAAATTATCAAATGAGTTTGTTGACACTTGCTTAATTAGTGTGTATGAATTTATATTGTATATGAATATGTCTAGAATTTTGGTTTCATCTATATGACACTTGCTTGAATCTATAAGAAGATTTCATAAATATGATGTAGAAAATATCTGAAATTATATAAAATACATATCTATTGTATGAAACCTCTCCTAATCTGGTATGGATCGTCGAATTTATCATGATCATATATGGAGTTGATGTCAAACTTTAGTGAAACAAGTATAGAACTTGTTAGAATATTCTGTAAAAAAATTATATGAATATCTCTTGGCAGAAACAAGTTTGTAAAAACGTGCGAATCTTGTATGAAACTTCTGAATCTAGGATGAAACAAAATAAGAGTGTCTAAATATTGTTAAATAAAAATACAAAAATAAAAATTATCAAATAATATTGTTGAAAAAACAAATCATGCATGTTTCATTTTTAGAATAAAAAATGCACATAAAAAATTGTTGAATATTACTTAAATCTTACGAGAAAAAATAAGGTGAAAAAAAGACAGAAAATGAGGTGAAAAAAAGATAGAAATTCTGCCCTGAAAAAGACAGATAAATAAGGTGAAAAAAAGACAGAAGTTCTATAGTCAAGGAATTCTGCCCTAAAATTTTACTTATAAATGTATGCATAAAAAGATTCGGATCTTTTGCAAAGTAAAGCAGTAATTAGACAAGGAATGTAAAAGATCTGTACTGAAAAATAAGAGGGTCCTCCTATCGTAAACTGAATTTGGTGAAGGGGTATTTTTGCAACTAGCACGAAAGACCGGGAAGAGAATGCTCTGACCATGCACGAATCTAGAATACAGGTTGGACAAACATGATAAGGCGGAAACACATAACCCCAGGCGGTATTGCTTTTGCACTGGTTTCCTTATCGCGGCTCGTCTTTCTTTCTTTCTGTTGTTGTTTTCTCGTCTGTTTACCTTTTATTTTCATCATTTATACTGTAAATGGTTTGGGGGAGAAGAAGGCGGTATAAAAATGGCTTCGGTTTCATTGCGTGTGTGTGTGGTGCGCTGGACTGTCAAACTCATTACATCTGAAAAATCTGGTAGTATATGTAATTTGCTTGACTGGATAACTCACATATTATAGCACCTTGCTCATTCTAGCTATGTTCCTAAGCGCAGTGTGGTGTAAAATCCATGTGAATCTTAAAGAAAGCCTCTATTGTAAAATTTGAGTTTGGAATATAATAACAATCAGTGTTATGCCATTTCTATAAGGAGAGTTGGTTTAAGTTCAACCTTTAGTACGTGGTTTACCTCAATTTTTTAATAGTAAGATAGATCTTCATTTGCGAAAAAATAAAAAATGCAACTCCTAATGTAAGTGGGGTTTCAGTGGTTATTTTTCACCGCAGGATTGTTGGAGATTCGCGCCCCACTTTTACACAACACAACTTCCGCATGTTCCTTGTCCAGTTGCACAATACCCTTTATGTTTCCTATGTATTTCATGTTTTATTATTATTTTGTTCAGAATTGTTTTTACCCAGGTGTCATTCAGTTCACAACAACATTGTATTTAGTTTGCAGAGTACCAAATTTATCCCAGATTAGCATATTTTCGAGTTTGTTAAAGGAGATTTTTTCATACACGAATTCATAGGGAGATGCCAAAAGTATTTTAATTTTTTAGTCCACACATTTTCAATAATATATTTTTCAATTTACATCTAAACAAAATCTGTAATAACTTATTTAAATAAAAAGGTCAGATGGTAATACTTATATTTCACTCAAAGTTATTTAGATGGTGGAGGCACCACGGAGTGCAAGAGCGTCGGAGCGACACCGGCGGTGTTGACGAGCTCGGTGATGTGTAGGAGCCATGCATCGTGCACTACTAGGAAAATGGCCATTCGTGGCGCACCTTAAAAGGGCATCCGTGGCGCACTAGCTGTGCGCCACTAGCTTCGCACTGCGGCTATCTCTTACTAGGTAGAGGTACAGGGTGAGCCACGGATGTGTTTTTCAAAAATACAAAAAAACACCCTCTGCAAAAGCAATCGGGTCCGTGCATCGCTGCCGTTGTGTCACCTCGCCGGATCATGGCCGTGGCCACGACCTACCACCGCAGGGAGGTACGGGAGGCCGTGGCCGCTCTAGTCCTCGACGGCGTCGAGGTGGTAGGAAGGGTGTGGTTGGAGAAAGGAAGGTAGGAAGAGAGGGAGGAAGGGAGGTCGGTGAGGAGAAGGATGCCACCATCGCCCGTTGTCACTGCGAGGAGGAGGAGAAGGCTGTCGTCGCGCCGCCGTCACTGCAAGGAGAGGAGGAGGCCGTCGTTGCGCCGCCGTCGTGCCACTGTCACTGTAAGGAGAGGAGGAGGCCGCCGTCGCGCCGTCACTGCAAGGAGAGGAGAAGGGAAAGGAGGAGAAGCGAAAGGAGAAGGAGAAGGAAGAAGGAGAAGGCACTACTGGAAAAACCATCTTCGGTTCGACGTGAACAACGCCAGCAGTCCCGGACTGTCACAGCCCGCGACTAGTGGGAGCACTAGTCTCGGGACGTGAGGCCTCTAACGGCTAGAAACGGTCGTAGTCACTAGTCCCCGGCCGGACCAGATCTTTAGTCCCAAGCAGGCCAGCTGGTCTTTTCGTGGACTATTAGTCCCGGGTCGTATCACGGGACTAGTTGTCCACCACTATATATTCTGCTTCCTGTCCTGCTGCCCTAAAGCATATGGTGGCCATTTTTCTCAAAGAAGCAAGGGAGTTCATGTCATTTTTTTTTCTCAAGATTTGTCAAGATTTAGTTTGCAACACCTAAATCCAAAGCTTTAAAAGGTTAGAACTTCATTCTTTCATCTCTTATTGCTACTTTAGATCTATAATGCTCTAGAAGTATAGATATATGGATCAATGCATGCATGCTCTAGAAGTAGAAGGATTTTGATATATATGTGTAACAAATTTTGATTAGGCACATAGTTAGTGAAAATTGAAATGTGTAATTTTAGAGTTTCGGAGCTTAGAATGGAATGAGGTTTTCACTGATAGAACAATAATAAAAAACTCCACATTTATCATGTTGATTGGTTTCTCCAATTCACAAATTGGTGCATGTAAATTTTTTAAAATTCAAAATTAATGCTCTAGAAGCTCTCAATATAACTTGTAATAATTTTATCATGTTGTGTAATGGTTTTTGATATACTTTTAGTATAATGCAGATGGTCCGGGAATGGATGTACGGCACTGACCAACGCTCTGGCGAGTTCATTAATGACGTGCTTGAATTCATATGTGTTGCTGATGCAAACAAGCGCAATGGTTTTGTATTATGTCCATGTAGTGGATGTAGGAATCAGAAGGATTACTCTGACTCAAAAACCCTTCACAGCCACCTGTTAAAGTCCGGCTTCACGCCCAGTTATAATTGTTGTACCAAGCACGGAGAGAGAGGGATTATAATGGAAGACAATGAAGAAGAGGAGGAGGATGACAACTATCATGGTTTCCCTGAGTACGGAGATAGTTCCATGGGAGATGCTGAAGGGGAGGATGAAGAAGAGACACATGATGAACCCGCTGATGATCTTGGTCGGACCATTGCCGATGCACGAAGAGATCGTGAAACTGAAAAGGATAAGGAGAAGTTTAATCACATGTTAGGGGATCACAAAAAGTTGTTGTACCCAAATTGCAAAAATGGTCTGAAAAAGTTGTGCAGCAGACTGGAATTGCTGCGATGGAAGGCTGAGTGTGCTATACCTGACTCCTCATTTGAAAAGTTACTGAAAATGATGAAAAATATGCTTCCAAAAGATAACTTATTTCCCGCCAGTACGTACGAAGCAAAGAAGGTTGTCTGCCCTCTAGGTTTAGAGGTTCAGAAGATACATGCATGCCCTAATGACTGCATCTTCTACCTCGGTGAGGAGTATGAGAATTTGGATGCATGCCCGGTATGCACTTCACTTCGGTATAATATTAGACGAGATGACTCTGGTGACGTTGAGGGCGAGCCCCTCGGAAGAGGGTTCCTGCCAAGGTGATGTGGTATGCTCCTATAATACCACGGTTGAAACACTTATTCAGAAACAAAGAGCATGCCAAGTTGTTACGATGGCATAAAGAGGAACGTAAGTCAGACGGGATGTTGAGACACCCCGCTGATGGGTCGCAATGGAGAAAAATCGATAGAAAGTACCCAGAATTTGCAGATGATGCAAGGAGTTTAAGGTTTGGTCTAAGTACAGATGGCATGAATCCCTTTGGGGAGCAGAGCTCCAGTCACAGCACCTGGCCCGTGACTCTATGCATCTATAACCTTCCTCCTTGGTTGTGCATGAAGCGGAAGTTCATTATGATGCCAGTGTTGATCCAAGGTCCGAAGCAACCTGGCAACGACATTGATGTGTACCTAAGGCCATTAGTGGAAGAACTTTTACAGTTGTGGCACGAACCCGGGATACGCGTGTGGGATGAGCACAAGCAGGAAGAATTTAACCTCTGAGCATTGCTTTTCGTAACAATCAATGATTGGCCTGCTCTTAGTAACCTTTCAAGACAGTCAAACAAGTGATACAATGCATGCACTTGGAGATCAGCTATACTTGTTGTCTAGGTCACCATCTTCGACTATATCGACTTTTCAAGGGTACGAGATAAATGGGTATACATTTTACACGATATCCCAAGATAAAAAGAGCACCAACCAAAACAGTGGTGTCCGCTTTGATGCAACAGACAACAATGAGTCAAAGACCATATATTATGGTTACATAGAGGAGATATGGGAACTTGACTATGGACCTACTTTTAAGGTCCCTTTGTTTCGGTGCAAATGGGTCAAGCTGACAGGAGGAGGGGTTGAGGTAGACAAGAAATACGGAATGACATCGTTGGATCTTAACAATCTTGGGTACTTAGACGAACCATTTGTCCTAGCCAATGATGTGGCTCAGGTTTTCTATATGAAGGACATGTCTACCAAACCTAGAAAAAGAAAAAATAAGAAAAAGAATACATCAGACGATGAGCCAAAGTTCCACATAGTTCTTTCAGGAAAAAGAAACATCGTGGGAGTGGAGGACAAGACAGACATGTCAGAAGATTGTGATAAGTTTCATGAAATTCCGCCCTTCACGGTGAAGGATGACCTAAGCATCATGTTAATGAATGAAGATGCTCCATGGATACGGCGGGATCAGAAAGGAACACACGCGAAGAAATGATGTGTAATAATTGTAACATTTTATGAGTGAAGATGCTCCATGTGTCCATTTTTATAGTGTTGTCTGCAAACAATCTTGAGTGTGTTAGTCCCATTTTGTGGCTGGACCGAGACTAAAGGGGGGCCTTTAGTCCCGATTCATACTTACCATTAAGATTTGATCTCCAAACGCATGAGGTCACATATTAGGGAGTGCCTCTATGACCAGTTTCTGGGAGATGCCGGGGGACTGGGCTCCGGCGGCATCTCCCTGAAACTGGCCGTAGTGGTGTCCCTGCTCTCGAAAACCATCTTGCAGCTTGTAACTTCTCTAACTAGATCAATACACCTGGGAGCTAACTAATTTCACATATTAGAGTCTCTATGACCAGATTTCTTGAGATCTTGGGAGGACTGGGCTCCGTCTGCAGCCGGAGCCCAGTCCTCCGGCATCTCCAAGAAACTGGTCATAGTGGTGTCCCTACTCTCGAAAACCATCTTGGAGATGCCTCAAACTGGCTGGACTCACAAGGATGCCTATTTATAGTACAAGCAGCTCGGCATAATATCGACACTCACGGCATAATGTCGACACTCACCCCCTATTATTAGTGCTGGCTCATGTTTTGTCCCGGTTGGAGACAACATCTCCCTGAAACTGGCCGTAGTGGTGTCCCTTCTCTCGAAAACCATCTTGGAGATGCCTCAAACTGGCTGGAGGACTGGACTCACAAGGATGCCTATTTATAGTACAAGCAGCTCGGCATAATGTCGACACTCACGACATAATGTCGACACTCACCCCCTATTATTAGTGATGGCTCATGTTTTATCCCGGTTGGTGTCTCCAACCGGGACTAAAGGTTCATCTTTAGTCCCGGTTGGTGACACCATCCGGGACAAGGTACAAGTCGCACGACATAATGTTGACACTCAACCCTATTATTAGTGCTTCCTGGCCCAGTCTGCCGCAATCCCTTCAGTTGCGGTTGGTTTCTCCAACCGGGACTAAAGATGAACCCTCTCTTTATAGGCATTACACTCTATTTATAGGCTGCTCGATCCAGCCTGCCCACCCTTTCCTATATTTATAGGCCTTTTCCTCTAAATACAACATCTTCATATTTAGGTAACACTCAAGACATTTATTAATATTAAAAACCGGGAAAAATCGGGACTAACTAACACTCGGGACTAAATCCGCCCCCTTTAGTCATAATCATGCCTAGTCCTATAGTACGCAGCTTCAGGGTCTTCTTCGTCATCGTCATCATCATCGTCATCGTCACCTGCCACTCCGGGGATCCTCAGCCCAGCCATGGCATATACCAGGAGCCACTCCGGCCTCAGATTCACGGCGGGCGGGGGAGGGGTCTCCTGGAAGACGATGCCGCTACCGCCGGGCGGGGGTGGGGCCTTCTTGTGGCTCTGTGGCAGGTGGAGTTGTGGGCACCGCAGGCGAGGATGGTCTCCCCCAGTGATGTAGCGCATCACTCCGATGATAGTACAGTTCGCCCACCGCAGACGGCGGCTGGCTTCGTTGTGGTTCACCGGGGGCGGGCCATCACCCTCGTACCTGGCAAGCTCCCTTTCCTGCCTATTAGCGAAGAAGGCATTCCAGGTGTCGTAGTTGTCGGGATCCCACTGGGGATCCATCCGATGCTCCGGCGTGAGCTCGTGGTAGAAGTGGTTCGTGATGACCGCCTGGCGTGCGGAACCTTGAGGGACAGGAGGGACAGAACCCTCGGTAACTTAGCATCTAGCCGTGGCGGTCACAGCCATGACAAGGTAGTTGAGGCGCCTCGGTCTCCTCGAGGGTCAGAATGGCCCAGTTGGCGTTGTCCATTGTTCTAAGAGAGGAAGATGTGGATGTGTGGATAGCCATGGCGCGATCGCCCTAGATATAGAGGGAAATGGCGGGAAAACTTGGCGGGAAGCTTTGGGAAATAGCGGGAAATATCTTTAGTCCCGGTTAGTGACTACAACCGGGGCTAAAAGCTCTCGTAAAAAGGAAAGGGCGGGAAAACTTGGCGGGAAGCGGTGGGAAATGGCGGGAAATTCAACCGGGACTAAATGGATATTATATTAATATTCTTTATATTTTACTGATAATAATAGACATATTATTTATTTTATTTGGATTTTTACAATAAAAGATATGATTTTCCAAAGATTTATATTTGATTTGAATTAAAAAAGAAATTTACAAATGAAATAATTTATAAATGATGCAAACAGATATATGGATATTATATTAAGATTCTTTATATTTTTCTGATAATAATAGACATATTATTTGTTTTATTTGGAATTTTACAATAAAAGATATGATTTTCCAAAGTTTTATATTTGATTTGAATTAAAAAAAGAAATTTATAAATGATGCAAACATATATATGGATATTATATTAAGATTCTTTATATTTTTCTGATAATAATAAACATATTATTTTTTTTAATTCGGTTTTTACAATAAAAGATATGATTTTCCAAAGCTTTATATTTGATTTGATTTAAAAAAAGAAAATTTACAAATGAAATAATTTATAAATGATGCAAACAGATATATGGATATTATATTAAGATTCTTTATATTTTTCTGATAATAATAGACATATTATTTGTTTTATTTGGATTTTCACAATAAAAGATATGATTTTCCAAAGTTTTATATTTGATTTGAATTAAAAAAAGAAAATTTACAAATGAAATAATTTATAAATGATGCAAACAGATATATGGATATTATATTAAGATTATTTATATTTTTTGATAATAATAGACATATTATTTGTTTTATTTGGATTTTACAATAAAAGATTTGATTTTCCAATGTTTTATATTTGATTTGAATTAAAAAAAGAAAATTTACAAAAAATAAACTAGTCGCGGGTCGTGGCTGGACGCGGGACTAGAGGGTGCGTGCGCGCGCGAAAACCAAGCGGCCGAAAAAACACATTAGTCTCGGACCATGGCTTAACCCGCGACTAAAGGGGGGTCTTTAGTCGCGGGTTAAGCCACGGCCCGGGACTAGCGACCCTCTAGTACTGGGCGGTGGCTTAACCCGGGACTAAGGGGGTATAAGTACACTACGCCCGCCCCTGGACTCCCCCACCCAGCACTTGGCGAAATCGACGAGGTGGAGACGAACAGGTTACGACAACTAGGATCATCGTCAGCATTGCCTGTGACCCCGAAGATGGAGCTTCGCCTACGCTACCGTTATTATTACGTATTCCGCTGCTTGATGTTGTATAAAGAACTGGATAATGAGATCCCTATTTTTGTAAGAACTTATGTATCTTTTGTAATGGATGCTGTTCTATGGTATCCAATTCTGTTATGTCTCGCAAAAATGGTAATCCTGGGATTGCGATGTATGGCATAACAAGCATCTGGGATTAAAAATCCGGGTGTTGACAATACTGGAGGCTGGCATGGTGATGAATAAGGCCTTCAGGATGATCTCTCCGCTCTGGCAGGGTGCCGGGAAGAGCTTTAGATCCCCCCGATCTAGGTACGATGGTGGAAGTGGCTACGGACTATTTCGTGAAAGATTGACCGGGTCCTTAGGGTTTAGGTATCGGGGGCTTCTTATAGGCAAAGAGGGAGGCCAAGGGGGTTCCCGAGGCGGCTGCACTGCCCCAGGCCTGGCCACGCAGCCAGGGTATGTGGCCCCCTCGAGGCCCTTCTCCGTCTCGTCTTCTGGCTCCGTGCTCCCCACGGTAAAAAAATGACTTTGGATTTTGTCCCATCCAATTCCGAGAATATTCATTTTCTGGAACCAAAAACAACATAAAATAGGCAATTGGCACTGTGGCATCTTTTTAATAGGTTAGTCCCAGAAAACATATAAAAATACCTCAAAGTCTAGACAAAGCAAAGCAAAGTAGATACTAAATAAGCATGAAACATCAAAAATTATAGATACGTTTACGACGTATCAAGCATGCCCAGACATCTTAAGCACATTCTCAGCTGCCCTCTTCCATTTTGTAGTTAAAGAACTTTTCAAAAGCTTCATAACTCTCAACTGTCGCGTGAGCCTCAAATATCATTTTGATTTCACGGACAATATCATGTGGGTCGAAGTTCTCAAACCTCTTATGAAGCTCTGATTTAAAACCATACAAGATAGCACACTGAACCAAATCACTCACATTGTTTTAGTGATCGCACGAACCAAATCCACTACATCGAGTCTGATCATCATGAGAAATGATGTAGTTTAGAAGGAGAACAATCAACATGTTCATCATATCTACTATATGACTCATGCTTTACCTTTCGGTAATCCGTGTTCCGAGACCATTTCTATACATGCTAGGATCGTCAAGATTAACCTTAGTTTTAGCATGAGCATATCTGGCTTGCTCCTGTTGTATGCACATATAGAATCTAACACACCCGATCATCACGTGGTGCTTCGAAACAACGAGTCTTGGCAACAGTGCTAACTAAGTACGAATACTTTATTACTTGATATTTTGTGAGAGGGATCATCTTATAATTCTACCGTCGTGATCTAAGCAATACAAGATGCATAATAGGATTAACATCACATGCAATTCATAATATGTGATATGACATGGCCTTTCTTCTTGTGCGTCTGATCTCCATCTTCAAGCACGAACATGATCTCCATTATCACCGGCGTGGCGTCAAGGTCAATGGCACCGCACCATGGTTGTCGTCCACCAACATCAACTATTAAAACTACTTTGAATAATAGACACGCACGTCTTAACGAAATTAAAAGACAACCATAAGACTCCTGCCGGTTGCCGACTTACAATAAGGATCATTGTATACATCATATATAATCACAATCATGGTCATATCACATCACAACACACCCCTGCAAAACAAATTTAGATGCCTCTAATTTTCTTTGAATATTTTAAGTGGTTTCGGGCTTTCAATAAGTACCGTTCTAACTTATGAACAAGAACCACAATGTTGATGCAAGAACTATCAAGTGACCGTTGTAAATTGAATATTCACTATGATGTGAGAGACAGACACCCGCAAAGCCACTTATGCAATACAAGTTGCATGTCGAGCGTGGAGCAAGTCTCATGAACAATGTCATGTAAGGTTAGCCAGGGCCGCTTCATCCCACCATCCCGCAAGATGCAAAGTACAAAAGAAGCAATTGATAATAAAAGCACCACCGCCACAATGACCATTGTGTTCTACTCGTGCAACAGATCTACATATAGACACAGCTCTGATACCACTGAAGGGGTTCGTAGCATGGAAAACAAAAAAGTTATGTCGCATGAACACACACAAGTCAAGATCTATCTACTAGATTTTAGCAATGAGTCGATAGAGTACTCACACTCGAAGATTCCAAAGCGGTTGACGAGAGAAGATTCTCGTGGGTGATGTAGCCGTTCACTTGTAGATCTCAAGATCGTGTAGAAGATCCTTCTGGCGCCGTGTTCCGGCAGCGCTCCTGCGGTCGGTCACATATTCGGTACTCAATGAAGACCTTCCTCTCCCTTGTTCCAGCAGGCAGCGGAGGTTTTAGATCTCTCCTCGTGATTCCGGCAGCACGACAGCATGGTGTCGAAGTTTAGAGGGGAAATCGTGCAGGGCTTTGCCTAAGCTGAAGCGGGTATGGTGGAGTAGAAGAGAGGCCTTGGCGATCTAGGGTTTAGAGGGACAAGGTTTAGAGGTGGCCGGCGGATAGAGAGGGCTAGGCTGCGGTGACTTGGGAGATCCCTAGGGCGACGGTAACTTGGGGTGGAAAGGGCCGGCGGCTAGGGTTTGTTGTGTGTGTTATGGGGGTGCCCTACCCCTCCATTTATAGGTGGGGAGGCGTCAAGGGGGAGGGAATCCTCCCCCAACTCCACCTTGTGTGGTCGATGTCAAGGAGAGGGAGGAATCCTCCCTTAGGTAGGATTCCTTCCCTCCCTCCACTAGGCAACCAATGTTGGGAATTGACTTTTTCAAATTGGTGTTTGACTTTTCAAACTAGAGTTTGATTTCTCTCTTCCCATTGCACATCCAAGTGACCTAGTACATGATGCAACCATTCCACTTTGTCATGACACATCTATGTACCCTTTCCACTCCGGATCGGTGGACCTTCTAGACCCTTCTAGAATATTCCGGTGAAAACACCGAAACCATTCCCGAACTCCGGAATTGGACTTTATTATATGAATCTTATTCTCCGGACCATTCCGGATCTCCTCGTGATATCCCGGATCCCATCCGAAACTAAACAACATTCGGTCTCTTTACTCGCTTTTCATATCTACTAAACAACATTGAATCCTTAAGTGTGTCTCCTTACGGTTCGTGAATTATGCAGACATGATCGAGACTCTTCTCCGATCAATAACCAATAAAGGAATATGGAAATTCATATGGCTCCCACATATTTTTAGGATTACTTCGTGATCGAATAAACAATTTACATCCGATACCAATTTCCCTTTGTCTCGTGATACTATACTTATCTGAGATTTGATCGTTGGTATCTCTGCATACCTAGTTAAACCCCGTTGCTGATAAGTACTCTTTACTCGTTTCTATGATAGTTGATCACTTGTGAGTCAGTCACATGCTTGCAAGCTAATTGGATGCCATTCCACCGAGAGGGCCCAGAGTATATCTATCCGTCATATGGATGGACAAATCCCACTCTTGATCCATGTGCCTCAACACATACTTTCTGAACACTCAATGCCACCTTTATAACCACCTAGTTACGAAGTGGTGTTTGATGTCATCAAAGCATCCATCCGGTGATGGTGATTAAAATGATCTCGTGGTCGAAGGATTTAGGTTACTATGTATCTGAAAGCTTATAGCAAACGAACTATTGAAATAACTTTGATCTTTATGCTACGCTTAACTATAAGAGTATGTCCATCACTCCATTCTCCTAATGATATGATCTTGTTGTTAATAACATCTCAATATTCATGATCAGGAAACCATGATCATCTATTAACCAACAAGCTAGTATAACAAATAGGCTTTACTAGGGACTCTAACAAGTTTACAAATCACACAAGTATTAATGTTTCCGGTTAATACAATTATAGCATGAATGTAAAATTTAGATATAATAATAACTACTTTTATTATTGCCTCTTGGGCATATCTCCAACAAAGTTTGCCAATGAAGTTTTGTTCTGTTTCAAAATTATATCTTTGTTTATCATTTTTCTCATTACAACTATATACTCTCTCCGTCTCAAAATAGATATCGGGAGTTTGTAAAAATTTAGATGTATCTATATACTAAATAGTGTCTAGATTCATTCCAAATTTGGTAAATCTGTAACAACTATTTTGAGACGGAGAAAGTACTATTTATGTCTTTTCTGTTTTGCATATGCTATGCTTGAATTCATGGGTGTTTCTTGTTCCTATCTATACATGTACTAAACTATTGTCATATAGAACTCCTCATAAGCCTTTTTGCAATTTGAACTAAAATTCAAAAAATTAAATGCACGTTTCCTTTACTTAAATCAGATGAATTAATTGTATCAGGTTGTTTGACGCACCAAAACTGATTGTTTTTCTCCACATGTACTATTTAGCAAGCAACATGACTCGAGTTATATATCTGACGTTACCATTTTTCAGTTTAGTCTCTGATGCTTCCAAAATTATGCAGAGTTATTGACAGAGGATAGGTTACCTGCCATAAAATCGTATTCCCTATGCACGATGATAGAAATGATCCATGCTAACAAGGTGAGGTACTAACGATGAATTATACTCTCCTCCAAACGTCTAGAAGAATGTAAAGTCGAGTAAATTATTTTATTAACAAACTTCGTATGGCGTTTGCTGTTCAGAATTCCCTTTTGATCCTAAAAAGTATGCTCCATTTACCAAACACATACATTTCAAATTATTTAAAAAAATCTAAAAAAAAGTTAGGATGTGCATCTCGAGCTGACCTGAGCACGGCGGCGTCATTCCTGGCGGCAGCGTTGGCGCTATACTTCCTGGTCGAGCAATTATCTTACCACCGCAAGAAGGGGCCCCTGCCAGGCCTGTCGCTCGTCATGCCCTTCTTCGGCAGCATCGTGGAGATGGTGCAAAACTGAAATGCATGTTTCCTTTACTAGAACTAGCAGGGTGGTCCTCGCAAATGCGAGGGCATCGTCTTTAGTGTATCATAAGTACTTGCAAAAGAATATAGAGGATTATGAGCTATTAGAGAGGTACTAACCAAAGTTCATCTACATGGTGAGCGATGAAAGATCTAGCTTGTTCGTGTCATTGTATGGTTTAACATTGCATTCACTCATAACATTGTTGTTAAATTTTTGTTCACAATATATGTGGTTGGAAACGTGGGAATTATTTCTGATCGTTTATAATTTCATGAGCTATATCTTTTTTATTACCCTATTATCCATGTTTCATAATAAGGTATAGTTTTGCAGTTTTGAGAATAACAATTTTTTCGGCTGCCAGTAGGATAGTAGTACTTTGCCTTGGATGCTTGAAAATTACATGTGAATATTCATTAGTAAAATAATCCGAAAATATATGATTTTTATCTCTTAAATTTTGTCCTACCAAACATGAAATTTTGAACACCGTCTCTATGGGCCGGAACAATAAGTATTAGGGAGATACATATATAAAATATTTAGAAAACACTATCCTCCAATGTGATATTACATCACTACAAAGAATTAGATCGGGTCTTAATCAAGGGGGAAAATAGTGTGTTATAGCACACACTATAGCATATTTGGTGTGCCGATGCTACGTTTAAGCTATTTTGGGCGCTACGCCACTAATCTCAAATTAGCACACTAAATGACTAAACCAAGCAATTTGTCAAAACGTTGCAGCAGCGTTATTTTCTAGCTGTGCAAAAAGCTAAAAGCTACAGCCCATCCTCTAACTTTACATTACATCACTATATAGAATTAGATCGGGTCTTAAACTCTTAATTGATTTTGCTAGTACTTTATTTGGGACTGAGACTGATCCATCGTAGGTGCTTGCTATTGGATTAGTACCTAAAAAATATACTTCGGACGTGTGCCAGATTTCCAAATATATGTTTTGTACGTGTTACAATTATAATTCCATTTAAGGTTAAAGATGAAAATTTAAAGACCGTTGGTTGTTTACACCGAGCAGACATGAGTTCTTATATTGAGATCTTAAAGGAACATATGATCTAATAGTATGGAGAATTATGAGTATGCGAATAATAGTCCAATGTATGCAAGGAAAGTTTGGATTAGTTAGATGTGTATATTGGGTTTTATGCACTCTTGATGATTAGTACGTGATGTCATACAGTATGCGGAATTACAGCTGCGACTACGAACACTAATAATTGTGGTCACTCTTTGTTGCTAAAATCCATAACCTGCACGCTTTACCTTCACCATAATTTTGGTTCGTCTATTTGAATCCTAATCCATATCGATGTTTCTGCTCCTCTTAAAGATGTATAAACGTGTCTCTTTTGATACCGGCTATCATATAATACTATTTTCTTCCAAATACTGATGATATTGATTACTTGTGCCTACAAAATTATAATTTAGCAACTATAATTATTACTCCGTATAAGACTATTAAGGTAAATTATTATGTAAATCCATGCCCAGGGTTTCTTCCTCTAATTCTAAACACTTGACGATCAAATAGTAGCAAAGCATTGACTTCACATAGATCTGGAAAGGGCAACCTACGAAATTAAGTAGTATGTGGATATAGAGCATTAGGGATGGAGGCGTGGAGCACAAGATGGCAAGAAGCAGCTTACACTTGCTGAAAAAAATCTTAAGCTCTAATTGATTAAAACCGAAATTGAATGCAGAAGTGTTCCATGTATCAATATGTACCTATATCTGGTTGACGTCCTCTTGTTCGTGTGTGCCTGCCATGAAGCCATGCAATGCAGTCATGCACATCCTTCTTGCCCTCGCGCGCGTGGAGTTGCATCTGGATGAGTGCGATCCGTATGACGGATGGGGCCAACAGACCTTCCAACAATTCTGGTGGTAATGGTAGAGTAGTAGGCTGTTACATGGTGGAGCAGATTGAGAAAATCATATGTATCTATGGTGCCCAGATGCCGGGTGCCGGCGGCCGGCGGCCGGCTGAGTAATCGAATTGCACACACAGGAGAATAAGAGGAGAATTTTAGGTATGACTATGAACGGGTTAGTTCTAGAGCCAAACGTCTGAACTTCTTTGCTGACCCAACGTACGTGTCGGACTAATTAATTGGAACACGCATGGGTAATATTTGTTACGTAACTCTAGAAGTTGTGATTTAAAATTCTAGCCATAGATTTTAGATCTAACTATTATAAATAATTTAGATGATGTGGCTTAACGTGATGGCTCTGTTAGATATCCGTATATTACTTTTAGTATATAATAGATCATATGAACTAATTGTATCAGGTTGTTTGATGCTCCAAAACTGATTGTTTTTTCTCCAAAATTATATAGAGTTATTGACCGGGACAGGTTACCTGATAACAGCCCCCTAAGTCGTATTGAGTTATCGTAAAATCTCATTCCATCTGTACGATGATAGAACTGATCCCTGCTGACAAGGTGAGGTGCTAATGATTAATTATACTCTCCTCCAAATGTCTAGAAGAATCCGAAGGCGAATAAATTATTTTATTAACAAACCTTGCATAGCGTTTGTTGTTCGGAATTCGCTCCCAAAAGAATACGCTCAATTTAATTACCAAATACATATATTATGATTGGATTCATGTACTATGCTCGGATTCATGGGTGTTTCTTGTTCCTATTTATACATGTACTAAACTATTGGCATATAGAACTTCCTGATAAGCATTTTTGCAATTTGCACTAATATTCAGAAAATGAAATGCATGTTGCCTTTACTAGAATCAGATGAATTCATTGTACCAGGTTGTTTGACGCTCCAAAACTGATTGTTTTTTCTCCACATGTACTATTTTGCAAATAGCATTACTCCATTTATATATCTGACGTTACTTGTGGTTCTCTATTATTGAATCGTACATGGAGGTTAACAGAGAGATGATGGAGCTCTGCATGTTTACCATTTTTCAGTTTAGTCTCGGATGCTTTCAAAATTATGCAGAGTTATAGACAGGGACATGTTACCTGATAACAGGCTTCTAAGTCGTATTTAGTTACCGTAAAATCGCATTCCCTCTGCATGATGATAGAACTGATCCTTGCTGATAAGGTGAGGTGCTAACGATCACTCGTACTCTCCTCCAAACGTCTAGAAGAATCCAAAGGCGAGTAAATTATTTTATTAACACACCTCGTATGGCGTTTGCTGTTCGGAATTCGCTCTTGATCCCTAAAGAATATGCTCAATTTATCAAATACATGTATTTCAAATTATTAAAAGAATTTGAAAAAAAGTTAGGATGTGCATCTCCACATTCTATGTCCTCACACAAAATTTCGCGAAAAAACCAATTGTTTTATACACATAGTAACTCGTGATAAGCCATATTCTACCACCGATTTTTTTTTTTACACATGCAATTAACATAAAAATCCATTTTCGTGAACAACCTTGTGCACCTCTAGAATGTCGAGATGTATGGACGTGTAATTTTTTTGACATTTCAAAACATGTTTAAAATACATTTCAAATAAATGGAGCATATGCACCCAGCCAGCGCTCTCTCGTTTATGAGTTGCGTGTTATCTTCCTCCCTTCCTCATCGTGGCGTGTAATAATATCGTGGCGTGTAATACGGAGCATGTGCTCGACTAGCATGTCCTCGGCTAGAATCCTCATGGGAGCATGGTAGTTCAGTCAGGAAGAAAGTTTGAGGCGGCAACGCAGACACGGTAGCCATTAGCCGATCTGCTCAACACGGCCGCCTCCTTCGTTTTTTAGCCAGACGGCTAGCGGTCCTTTGAACACCATTTTTTCCCGATTTAAGTTCATCCTTCTCCCACTCCTCCCTCCCCTTAAATAAAGGTACGACTTCTCCGTTAGACCAACACAAGGATCAATACTTGGAGTTCACCACCGAGCCTTGAGATAGGGCGGGCACAATGGCGGAGTTGCTGCGAGCTGCCGGTTTCTTGGACCTGAGCACGGCGGTGTCGTTCCTGACGGCGGCGTTGGCGCTCTACTTCCTGGTCGAGCAACTATTTTACCACCGCAAGAAGGGGCCCCTGCCAGGCCCGCCGCTCGTCGTGCCCTTCTTCGGCAGCATCGTGCAGATGATCCGCGACCCGACACGGTTCTGGTTTGTGAAGGCGGCAGAGGCGAGGAGTCCGGCCTTGGGCTCTCGGCGGACTTCCTGTTCGGCCGCTTCGTGCTCTTCATCCGCGACTCGGAGCTGTCCCACCAAGTGTTCGCCAACGTCCGCCCCGACGCGTTCCATGTCCTGGGCCACCCTTTCAGCAAGAAGCTCTGGGGCGAGCACAACCTCATCTACAAGTTCGGCGAGGAGCACCGCAGGATCGCGCCCAACTTCACGCCGCGCGCTCTCTCCACCTACGCCACCCTCCAGCAGCGCGTCATCCTCGCCCACATCCGGAGGTGGCTCGACCACAGCGTCGTGGCCGGCGCGGGGGCCACGTCGCTACGGGTGCCCTGCCGCGACATGAACCTGGAGACCTCGCAGACGGTGTTCGTAGGGCCGTACCTCACCGATAAAGCCAGGGAGAGTTTCGGGGAGGAGTACAACCTCTTCAACACCGGCATCATGGCCATGCCCGTCGATCTCCCCGGTTCCGCGTTCAGGCGCGCGAGGCTGGCCGTGGAACGGCTGTCGCACACGCTCGCCGAGTGCGCGCGGAGAGCAAAGCGCGCATGCGCGCCGGCCGCAAACCGGAGTGCCTCGTGGACTACTGGATGCAGGAGATTGTGCGAGACGTAGACGAGGCCGCGGCGGCGGACAGCCATCGCCGGCTAACACCGATGATAAGGACCGGGAACTTCTTGTTCGACTTCCTCTTTGCCGCTCAGGACGCGTCCACCTCCTCCCTCTGCTGGGCGGTCTCCACCCTCGAGTCCCACCCGAACGTGCTAGCCCGCGTCCGCGCCGAGGTGGCGGAGGTCTGGTCGCCGGAGTCCGGAGAGCTCATGACCGCCGAGAAGATCCAGGAGATGAAGTACACACAGGCAGTGGCACGCGAGGTGGTCCGGTACCGGCCACCGGCGACGCTGGTGCCACATATGGCCGGCGAGTCCTTCAAACTGACCGAGTGGTACACGGTGCCCAAGGGCACACTCGTGCTCCCGTCGGTGTACGAGTCGTCGTTCCAGGGCTTCAACTCGCCGGACGAGTTCGACCCCGACCGCTTCTTCTCGGGGGAGCGCAGGGAGGACATGGTGTACAAGCGAAACTACCTAGTCTTTGGTGCAGGCGGGCACCAGTGCATTGGCCAACGGTACGCGTTGTACCACCTCGTGCTGTTCCTGGCGCTCTTCGTGTCCGTCGCCGACTTTCGGCGGGACAGGACGGAGGGGTGTGACGACCAGGTGTACTTGCCGACCATCGTGCCCAAGGATGGCTGCGCCGTGTTCCTCAACCAGCGCTGCGCCAGTTTCCCGTCGTTCTGAGCTGAGCGCAGCGATCCCAACCGGGTGTTCGCGTGCCGGGCTTATCACAACCATTGGTTACTTCCGGATTCAGGCAGAAGTAGTTCTATAGGCAAAGATGCTAGCAAGTTTGCACTTTAGTCCATAGAAAAGTGTAGAACTAGTCTATAGTCCACCTACCGGTAGATGATAACACCTCGTCTCTCGCGACACCGGCTTCCTACCTAATTATACAAGACCACGCGCTGCTGCCGCACCATGGCCTCCTCCGTGTATGGATCTTTTTTATTCGGACAGGTTTTTTGTTCTGTATCAAACGGTGTGTATACTACCTTGTATATTATAATTCCATGAAAACTTCTATGAATCTTGAATGTATCTCTATATTTCCTTTGATAAAATATGAATGATGCATTGTCTATGAATATTGTGTGAATCATATGTACGAATATTGTGTAAATCTGGTGTACGAATATATGACGGATCTTTACGTTTTCTATGATAAACTGCTCTGAATCTTACTTGGATCGTTGAATTTATGATGGATCTTGTATGGATTTTCTGTCAAACTGTAGTGAAATATGTATAGAAATTATATGAATGTTTTTTTAAAAAACTTATATGAAACCACTCTAAATCTTGTATGCATCGTTGAATTTTATATGAAACCACTCTGGTTTGATAATGTATGCAACTTGTATTATATTAAAAAAATCTTGGAAACGATATTTGTAGAAATATTCTTGAAAAAAATATTATATGAAATATTGTTGAAAAATATAATTATGTAAGAAATTCTTGTTGAAAAAATTGTTGCAAAACATATGAATCTTGTATGAAACTTCTGAATCTAGGATAAAACAAAGTAAGAGTGTTTGAAAATTGTTAAATAAATAGTATCAAAATAAAAATTATCAAATGAGTTTGTTGACACTTGCTTGATTAGTGTGTATGAATTTATATTGTATATGAATATGTCTAGAATTTTGGTTTCATCTATATGACACTTGCTTGAATCTATAAGAAGATTTCATAAATATGATGTAGAAAATATCTGAAATTATATAAAATACATATCTATTGTATGAAACCTCTCCGAATCTGGTATGGATCGTCGAATTTATCATGATCATATATGGATTTGATGTCAAACTTTAGTGAAACAAGTATAGAACTTGTTAGAATATTCTGTAAAAAAATTATATGAATATCTCTTGTCAGAAACAAGTTTGTAAAAACGTGCGAATCTTGTATGAAACTTCTGAATCTAGGATGAAACAAAGTAAGAGTGTCTAAATATTGTTAAATAAAAATACAAAAATAAAATTATCAAATAAGATTGTTGAAAAAACAAATCATGCATGTTTCATTTTCAGAATAAAAAATGCACATAAAAAATTGTTGAATATTCCTTAAATCTTACGAGAAAAAATAAGGTGAAAAAAAGACAGAAAATGAGGTAAAAAAAGACAGAAATTCTGCCCTGAAAAAGACAGAAAAATAAGGTGAAAAAAAGACAGAAGTTCTATAGTCAAGGAATTCTGCCCTGAAATTTTACTTATAAATGTATGCATAAAAAAATTCGGATCTTTTGCAAAGTAAAGCAGTAATTAGACAAGGAATGTGAAAGATCTGTACTGAAAAATAAGAGGGTCCTCCTATCGTGAACAGAATTTGGTGAACGGGTATTTTTGCAACTAGCACGAGAGACCGGGAAGAGGATGCTCTGGCCATGCACGAATCTAGAATACAGGTTGGACAAACAGGATAAGGCGGAAACACATAACCCCAGGCGGTATTGATTTTTCACTAGTTTCCTTATCGCGGCTCGTCTTTCTTTCTTTATGTTGCTGTTTTCTCGTCTGTTTACCTTTTATTTTCATCATCTGTACTGTAAATGGTTTGGGGGAGAAGAAGGCGGTATAAAAATGGCTCCGGTTTCATCGTGTGTGTGTGGTGCGCTGGACTGTCAAACTCATCACATCTGAAAAATCTGGTAGTATATGTAATTTTCTTGACTGGATAACTCACATATTATAGCACCTTGCTCATTCTAGCTATGTTCCTAAGCGCAGTGTGGTATAAAATCCATGTGAATCTTAAAGAAAGCCTCTATTGTAAAATTTGAGTTCGGAATATAATAACAATCAGTGTTATGCCATTTCTATAAGGAGAGTTGGTTTAAGTTCAATCTTTAGTACGTGGTTTACCTCAATTTTTTAATAGTAAGATAGATCTTCATTTGCGAAAAAATAAAAAATGCAACTCCTAATGTAAGTGGGGTTTCCGTGATTATTTTTCACCGCAGGATTGTTGGAGATTCGCGCCCCACTTTTACACAACACAACTTCCGCATGTTCCTTGCCCAGTTGCACAATACCCTTTATATTTCCTATGTATTTCATGTTTTATTATTATTTTGTTCACAATTGTTTTTATCCAGGTGTCATTCAGTTCACAACAACAATGTATTTAGTTTGCAGAGTACCAAATTTATCCCAGATTAGCATATTTTCGAGTTTGTTAAAGGAGATTTTTTCATACACGAATTCATAGGGAGATGCCAAAAGTATTTTAATTTTTTAGTCCACACATTTCCAATAATATATTTTTCAATTTACATCTAAACAAAATCTGTAATAACTTATTTAAATAAAAAGGTCAGACGGTAATACTTATATTTCACTCAAAGTTATTAAGATGGTGGAGGCACCACGTAGTGCAAGAGCGTCGGAGCGACACCGGCGGTGTTGACGAGCTCGGTGATGTGTAGGAGCCATGCATTGTGCACTACTAGGAAAATGGCCATTCGTGGCGCACCTGAAAAGGGCATCCGTGGCGCACTAGCTGTGCGCCACTAGCCTCGCACTGCGGCTATCTCTTACTAGGTAGAGGTACAGGGTGCGCCACGGATGTGTTTTTCAAAAAACAAAAAAAAAATGCAAAAAAACACCTCTGCAAAAGCAATCGCGTCCGTGCATCGCCGTCGTCGTGTCACCTCGCCGGAGCATGGCCGTGGCCACGACCTACCACCGCAGGGAGGTGCGGGAGGCCGTGGCCGCTCTAGTCCTCGTCGGCGTCGAGGTGGTAGGAAGGGTGTGGTTGGAGAAAGGAAGGTAGGAAGAGAGGGATGTAGGATGAGAGGGAGGTAGGAAGAGATGGAGGAAGAGAGGGAGGAAGGGAGGTCGGTGAGGAGAAGGATGCCACCATCGCCCGATGTCACTGCGAGGAGGAGGAGAAGGCCGCCGTCGCGCCGCCGTCACTGCAAGGAGAGGAGGAGTCCGCCGTTGCGCCGCCGCCGTGCCACCGTCACTGTAAGGAGAGGAGGAGGCCGCCGTCGCTCCGTCACTGCAAGGAGAGGAGAAGGGAAAGGAGGAGAAGCGAAAGGAGAAGGAGAAGGAAGAAGGAGAAGTCACTACTGGAAAAACCATCTTCGGTTCGACGTGAACAACGCCAGCAGTCCCGGCCTGTCACAGCCCGCGACTAGTGGGAGCACTAGTCTCGGGCCGTGAGGCCTCTAACGGCTAGAAACGGCCGTAGTCACTAGTCCCGGGCCGGACCAGATCTTTAGTCCCGGTCCGTCGGGCCGGACCAGATCTTTAGTCCCGGTCCGTAATACGGACCGGGACTAATGACCTGGAGCAGGCCAGCTGGTCTTTTCGTGGACTATTAGTCCCGGGTCGTATCACGGGACAAGTTGTCCACCACTATATATTCTGGTTCCTGTCCTGCTACCCTAAAGCATATGGTGGCCATTTTTCTCAAAGAAGCAAGGGAGTGGCTACTTTAGATCTATAATGCTCTAGAAGTATAGAGATATGGATCAATGCATGCTCTAGAAGTAGAAGGATTTTGATATATATGTGTAACAAATTTTGATTAAGCACATAGTTACTGAAAATTGAAATGTGTAATTTTAGAGTTTCGGAGCTTAGAATGGAATGAGGTTTTCACCGATAGAACAATAATAAAAAACTCCACATTTATCATGTTTATTGTTTTCTCCAATTCACAAATTGGTGCATGTAAATTTTTTAAAATTCAAAATTAATGCTCTAGAAGCTCTCAATATAACTTGTAGTAATTTTATCATGTTGTGTAATGGTTTTTGATATACTTTTACTATAATGCAGATGGTCCGGGAATGGATGTACGGCACTGACCAACGCTCTGGCGAGTTCATTAATGGCGTGTATGAATTCATCCGTGTTGCTGATGCAAACAAGCGCAATGGTTTTGTATTCTATCCATGTAGTGGATGTAGGAATCAGAAGGATTACTCTGACTCAAAAACCCTTCACATCCACATGTTAAAGTCCGGCTTCATGCCCAGTTATAATTGTTGGACCAAGCACGGAGAGAGAGGGGTTATAATGGAAGACAATGAAGAAGAGGAGGAGGATGACACCTATCATGGTTTCCCTGAGTACAAAGATACTTCCATGGGAGATGCTGAAGGGGAGGATGAAGAAGAGACACATGATGAACCCGCTGATGATCTTGGTCGGACCATTGCCGATGCACGAAGAGGAACATAAGTCAGACGGGATGTTGAGACACCCCGCTGATGGGTCGCAATGGAGAAAAATCGATAGAAATTACCCAGAATTTGCAGATGATGCAAGGAGTTTAAGGTTTGGTCTAAGTACAGATGGCATGAATCCCTTTGGGGAGCAGAGCTCCAGTCACAGCACCTGGCCCGTGACTCTATGCATCTATAACCTTCCTCCTTGGTTGTGCATGAAGCGGAAGTTCATTATGATGCCAGTGTTGATCCAAGGTCTGAAGCAACCCGGCAAAGACATTGATGTGTACCTAAGGCCATTAGTGGAAGAACTTTTACAGTTGTGGCATGAACCCAGGATACGCGTGTGGGACGAGCACAAGCAGGAAGAATTTAACCTCCGAGCATTGCTTTTCGTAACAATCAATGATTGGCCTGCTCTTAGTAACCTTTCAAGACAGTCAAACAAGTGATATAATGCATGCACTTGGAGATCAGCTATACTTGTTGTCTAGGTCACCATCTTCGACTATATCGACTTTTCAAGGGTGCGAGATAAATGGGTATACATTTTACACGATATCCCAAGATAAAAAGAGCACCAACCAAAACAGTGGTGTCCGCTTTGATGCAACAGACAACAATGGGTCAAAGACCACATATTATGGTTACATAGAGGAGATATGGGAACTTGACTATGGACCTACTTTTAAGGTCCCTTTGTTTCGGTGCAAATGGGTCAAGCTGACAGGAGGAGGGGTTGAGGTAGACAAGAAATACGGAATGACATCGTTGGATCTTAACAATCTTGGGTACTTAGATGAACCATTTGTCCTAGCCAATGATGTGGCTCAGGTTTTGTATGTGAAGGACATGTCTACCAAACCTAGAAAAAGAAAAAATAAGAAAAAGAATACATCAGACGATGAGTCAAAGTGCCACATAGTTCTTTCAGGAAAAAGAAACATCGTGGGAGTGGAGGACAAGACAGACATGTCAGAAGATTGTGATAAGTTTCATGAAATTCCGCCCTTCACGGTGAAGGATGACCTAAGCATCATGTTAATGAATGAAGATGCTCCATGGATACGGCGGGATCAGAAAGGAACACACGCGAAGAAATGATGTGTAATAATTGTAACATTTTATGAGTGAAGATGCTCCATGTGTCCATTTTTATAGTGTTGTCTTCAAACAATCTTGAGTGTGTTAGTCCCGTTTTGTGGCTGGACCGAGACTAAAGGGGGCCTTTAGTCCCGATTCATACTTACCATTAAGATTTGATCTCCAAACGCGTGAGGTCACATATTAGGGAGTGTCTCTATGACCAGTTTCTTGGAGATGCCGGGGGACTGGGCTCCGGCGGCATCTCCCTGAAACTGGCCGTAGTGGTGTCCCTGCTCTCGAAAACCATCTTGCAGCTTGTAACTTCTCTAACTAGATCAATACACCTGAGAGCTAACTAATTTCACATATTAGGGAGTGTCTCTATGACCAGTTTCTTGGAATCTTGAGGACTGGGCTCAGTGCATCTCCTAACCTGGCCGTGGTGTCCCTGCTCTCGAAAACCATCTTGGGGATGCCTCAAACTGGCTGGAGGACTGGACTCACAAGGATGCCTATTTATAGTACAAGCAGCTCGACATAATGTCGACACTCACGACATAATGTCGACACTCACCCCCTATTATTAGTGCTGGCTCATGTTTTGTCCCGGTTGGTGTCTCCAACCGGGACTAAAGGTTCATCTTTAGTCCCGGTTGGTGACACCATCCGGGACAAGGTACAAGCCGCACGACATAATGTCGACACTCACCCCTATTATTAGTGATGCCTGGCCCAGTCTGCCGCAATCCCTTTAGTTGCGGTTGGTTTCTCCAAACCGGGACTAAAGATGAACCCTCTCTTTATAGGCATTTGCCTCTATTTATAGGCTGCTCGATCCAGCCTGCCCGCCCTTTCCTATATTTATAGGCCTTTTCCTCTAAATACAACATCTTCATATTTAGGTAACACTCAAGACATTTATTAATATTAAAAACCAGGACAAATCGGGACTAACTAACACTCGGGACTAAAGCCGCCCCCTTTATTCATAATCATGCCTAGTCCTATAGTACGCAGCTTCAGGGTCTTCTTCATCATCGTCATCATCATCGTCATCGTCACCTGCCACTCCGGGGATCCTCAGCCCAGCCAAGTCATATACCAGGAGCCACTCCAGCCTCGGATTCACGGCGGGCGGGGGAGGGGTCTCCTGGAAGACGATGCCGCTACCGCCGGGCGGGGGTAGGGCCTTCTTGTGGCTCTGTGGCAGGTGGACTTGTGGGCACCGCAGGCGAGGATGGTCTCCCCCGGCGATGTAGCGCATCACTCCGATGATAGTACGGTTCGCCCACCGCAGACGGCGGCTGGCTTCGTTGTGGTTCACCGGGGGCGGGCCATCACCCTCGTACCTGGCAAGCTCCCTTTCCTGCCTATTAGCGAAGAAGGCATTCCAGGTGTCGTAGTTGTCGGGATCCCACTAGGGATCCATCCGCTGCTCCGGCGTGAGCTCGTGGTACAAGTGGTTCGTGATGACCGCCTGGCGTGCGGAACCTTGAGGGACAGGAACCCCTCCAGCGCTCAGCATCCAGCCGACGAGCGACTGTTAGCCCGGCGAACAAGGGTAGTTGGAGGCGCACAGCGCCTGGTCTCCTCGAGGGTCAGAATGGCCCAGTAGGTGTTGTCCATTGTTCTAAGAGAGGAAGATGTGGATGTGTGGATAGACATGGCGCGATCGCCCTAGATATAGAGGGAAAGGGCGGGAAAACTTGACGGGAAGCTTTGGGAAATGGCGGGAAATATCTTTAGTCCCGGTTAGTGAGTACAACCGGGGCTAAAAGCTCTCGTAAAAAGGAAAGGGCGGGAAAACTTGGCGGAAAGCGGTGGGAAATGTCGGGAAATATCTTTAGTCCCGGTTTGTGACTACAACCGGGACTAAATGGATATTATATTAAGATTCTTTATGTTTTACTGATAATAATATACATATTATTTATTTTATTTGGATTTTTACAATAAAAGATATGATTTTCCAAAGATTTATATTTGATTTGAATTAAAAAAAGAAATTTACAAATGAAATAATTTATAAATGATGCAAACAGATATATGGATATTATATTAAGATTCTTTATATTTTTCTGATAATAATAGACATATTATTTGTTTTATTTGGATTTTTACAATAAAAGATATGATTTTCCAAAGTTTTATATTTGATTTGAATTAAAAAACGAAATTTATAAATGAAATAATTTATAAATGATGCAAACATATATATGGATATTATATTAAGATTCTTTATATTTTTCTGATACTAATAAACATATTATTTGTTTTATTTGGGTTTTTACAATAAAAGATATGAATTTCCAAAGTTTTATATTTGATTTGATTTTAAAAAAGAAAATTTACAAATGAAATAATTTATAAATGATGCAAACAGATATATGGATATTATATTAAGATTCTTTATATTTTTCTAATAATAATAGACATATTATTTGCTTTATTTGGATTTTCACAATAAAAGATATGATTTTCCAAAGTTTTATATTTGATTTGAATTAAAAAAGAAAATTTACAAATGAAATAATTTATAAATGATGCAAACAGATATATGGATATTATATTAAGGTTATTTATATTTTTTGATAATAATAGACATATTATTTGTTTTATATGGATTTTACAATAAAAGATATGATTTTCCAAAGTTTTATATTTGATTTGAATTAAAAAAAGAAAATTTACAAAAAATAAACTAGTCGCGGGTCGTGGCTGGACCCGGGACTAGAGGGGTCTTGGCGTGAAAACCAAGCGAAAAACACATTAGCCGGACAACGGCTTAACCATGACTAAAGGGGGTCTTTAGTCATGGTTAAGCCACTACCGGGACTAGTGACCCTCTAGTCCTGGGCGGTGGCTTAGCACGGGACTAAGGGGGGTATAAGTACACTATGCCCTCCCCTGGCCTCCCCCACCCAGCACTTGGCGAAATCGACGAGGTGGAGACGAACAGGTTACGACAACTAGGATCATCTCCCATCGTCAGCATTGCCTGTGACCCCGAAGATGGAGCTTCGCCTACGCTACCGTTATTATTACGTATTCCGCTGCTTGATGTTGTATAAAGAACTGGATAATGAGATCCCTATTTTTGTAAGAACTTATGTATCTTTTGTAATGGATGATGTTCTATGGTATCCAATTCTGTTATGTCTCGCAAAAATGGTAATCCTGGGATTGCGATGTATGGCATAACAGGCATCTGGGATTAAAAATCCGGGTGTTGACAATACTGGAGGCTGGCATGGTGATGAATAAGGCCTTCAGGATGATCTCTCCGCTCTGGCAGGGTGCCGGGAAGAGCTTCAGATCCCCCCGATCTAGGTACGATGGTGGAAGTGGCTACGGACTATTTCGTGAAAGATTGACCGGGTCCTTAGGGTTTAGGTATCGGGGGCTTCTTATAGGCAAAGAGGGAGGCCAAGGGGGTTCCCGAGGCGGCTGCACTGCCCCAGGCCTGGCCACGCAGCCAGGGTATGTGGCCCCCTCGAGGCCCTTCTCCGTCTCGTCTTCTGGCTCCGTGCTCCCCACGGTAAAAAAAATGACTTTGGATTTTGTCCCATCCAATTCCGAGAATATTCATTTTCTGGAACCAAAAACAACATAAAATAGGCAATTGGCACTGTGGCATCTTTTTAATAGGTTAGTCCCAGAAAACATATAAAAATACCTCAAAGTCTAGACAAAGCAAAGCAAAGTAGATACTAAATAAGCATGAAACATCAAAAATTATAGATACGTTTACGACGTATCAAGCATGCCCAGACATCTTAAGCACATTCTCAGCTGCCCTCTTCCATTTTGTAGTTAAAGAACTTTTCAAAAGCTTCATAACTCTCAACTGTCGCGTGAGCCTCAAATATCATTTTGATTTCACGGACAATATCATGTGGGTCGAAGTTCTCAAACCTCTTATGAAGCTCTGATTTAAAACCATACAAGATAGCACACTGAACCAAATCACTCACATTGTTTTAGTGATCGCACGAACCAAATCCACTACATCGAGTCTGATCATCATGAGAAATGATGTAGTTTAGAAGGAGAACAATCAACATGTTCATCATATCTACTATATGACTCATGCTTTACCTTTCGGTAATCCGTGTTCCGAGACCATTTCTATACATGCTAGGATCGTCAAGATTAACCTTAGTTTTAGCATGAGCATATCTGGCTTGCTCCTGTTGTATGCACATATAGAATCTAACACACCCGATCATCACGTGGTGCTTCGAAACAACGAGTCTTGGCAACAGTGCTAACTAAGTACGAATACTTTATTACTTGATATTTTGTGAGAGGGATCATCTTATAATTCTACCGTCGTGATCTAAGCAATACAAGATGCATAATAGGATTAACATCACATGCAATTCATAATATGTGATATGACATGGCCTTTCTTCTTGTGCGTCTGATCTCCATCTTCAATCACGAACATGATCTCCATTATCACCGGCGTGGCGTCAAGGTCAATGGCACCGCACCATGGTCGTCGTCCACCAACATCAACTATTAAAACTACTTTGAATAATAGACACGCACGTCTTAACGAAATTAAAAGACAACCATAAGACTCCTGCCGGTTGCCGACTTACAATAAGGATCATTGTATACATCATATATAATCACAATCATGGTCATATCACATCACAACACACCCCTGCAAAACAAATTTAGATGCCTCTAATTTTCTTTGAATATTTTAAGTGGTTTCGGGCTTTCAATAAGTACAGTTCTAACTTATGAACAAGAACCACAACGTTGATGCAAGAACTATCAAGTGACCGTTGTAAATTAATATTCACTATGATGGGAGAGACAGACACCCGCAAAGCCACTTATGCAATACAAGTTGCATGTCGAGCGTGGAGCAAGTCTCATGAACGATGTCATGTAAGGTTAGCTAGGGTCGCTTCATCCCACCATCCCGCAAGATGCAAATTAAAAAAGAAGCAATTAACAATAAAAGCACCACCGCCACAATGACCATTGTGTTCTACTCGTGCAACAGATCTACATATAGACACAGCTCTGATACCACTGAAGGGGTTCGTAGCATGGAAAACAAAAAAGTTATGTCGCATGGACACACACAAGTCAAGATCTATCTACTAGATTTTAGCAATGAGTCGATAGAGTACTCACACTCGAAGATTCCAAAGCGGTTGACGAGAGAAGATTCTCGTGGGTGATGTAGCCGTTCACTTGTAGATCTCAAGATCGTGTAGAAGATCCTTCTGGCGCCGCGTTCCGGCAGCGCTCCTGCGGTCGGTCACACGTTCGGTACTCAATGAAGACCTTCCTCTCCCTTGTTCCAGCAGGCAGCGGAGGTTATAGATCTCTCCTCGTGATTCCGGCAGCACGACAGCGTGGTGTCGAAGTTTAGAGGGGAAATCGTGCAGGGCTTTGCCTAAGCCGAAGCGGGTATGGTGGAGTAGAAGAGAAGCCTTAGCGATCTAGGGTTTAGAGGGACAAGGTTTAGAGGTGGCCGGCGGATAGAGAGGGCTAGGCTGCGGTGACTTGGGAGATCCCTAGGGCGACGGTGACTTGGGGTGGAAAGGGGTTTGTTGTGTGTGTTATGGGGGTGCCCTACCCCTCCATTTATAGGTGTTGAGGAGTTAAGGGGGAGGGAATCCTCCCCCAACTCCACCTTGTGTGGTCGACGTCATGGAGAGGGAGGAATCCTCCCTTAGGTAGGATTCCTTCCCTCCCTCCACTAGGCAACCAATGTTGGGAATTGACTTTTTCAAATTGGTGTTTGACTTTTCAAACTAGAGTTTGATTTCTCTCTTCCCATTGCACATCCAAGTGACCTAGTACATGATGCAACCATTCCACTTTGTCATGACACATCTATGTACCCTTTTCACTCCGGATCGGTGGACCTTCTAGACCCTTCTAGAACATTCCGGTGAAAACACCGAAACCATTCCCGAACTCCGGAATTGGACTTTATTATATGAATCTTATTCTCCATACCATTCCGGATCTCCTCGTGATATCCCGGATCCCATCCGAAACTAAACAACATTCGGTCTGTTTACTCGTTTTTCATATCTACTAAACAACATTGAATCCTTAAGTGTGTCTCCTTACGATTCGTGAATTATGCAGACATGATCGAGACTCTTCTCCGATCAATAACCAATAAAGGAATATGGAAATTCATATGGCTCCCACATATTTCTAGGATTACTTCGTGATCGAATAAACAATTTACATATGATACCAATTTCCCTTTGTCTCGCGATACTTTACTTATTTGAGGTTTGATCGTTGGTATCTCTGCATACCTAGTTAAACCTCGTTGCCGATAAGTACTCTTTACTTGTTTCTATCATAGTTGATCACTTGTGAGCCAGTCACATGCTTGCAAGCTAATTGGATGACATTCCACCGAGAGGGACCAGAGTATATCTATCCGTCATATGGATGGACAAATCCCACTCTTGATCCATGTGCCTCAACACATACTTTTTGAACACTCAATGCCACCTTTATAACCACCTAGTTACGAAGTGGTGTTTGATGTCATCAAAGCATCCATCCGGTGGTGGTGATTAAAATGATCTCATGGTCGAAGGATTTAGGTTACTATGTATCTGAAAGCTTATAGCAAACGAACTATTGAAATAACTTTGATCTTTATGCTACGCTTAACTATAGGAGTATGTTCATCACACCATTCTCCTAATGATATGATCTTGTTGTTAATAACATCTCAATATTCATGATCAGGAAACCATGATCATCTATTAACCAACAAGCTAGTATAACAAATAGGCTTTACTAGGGACTCTAACAAGTTTACAAATCACACAAGTATTAATGTTTCCGGTTAATACAATTATAGCATGAATGTAAAATTTAGATATAATAATAACTACTTTTATTATTGCCTCTTGGGCATATCTCCAACAAAGTTTGCCAATGAAGTTTTGTTCTGTTTCAAAATTATATCTTTGTTTATCATTTTTCTCATTACAACTATATACTCTCTCCGTCTCAAAATAGATATCGGGAGTTTGTAAAAATTTAGATGTATCTATATACTAAATAGTGTCTAGATTCATTCAAAATTTGGTAAATCTGTAACAACTATTTTGAGACGGAGAAAGTACTATTTATGTCTTTTCTGTTTTGCATATGCTATGCTTGAATTCATGGGTGTTTGTTGTTCCTATCTATACATGTACTAAACTATTGGCATATAGAACTCCTGATAAGCCTTTTTGCAATTTGAACTAAAATTCAAAAAATTAAATGCACGTTTCCTTTACTTGAATCAGATGAATTAATTGTATCAGGTTGTTTGACGCTCCAAAACTGATTGTTTTTCTCCCCATGTACTATTTAGCAAGCAACATTACTCGAGTTATATATCTGACGTTACCATTTTTCAGTTTAGTCTCTGATGCTTCCAAAATTATGCAGAGTTATTGACAGAGGATAGGTTACCTGCCATAAAATTGTATTCCCTATGCACGATGATAGAAATGATCCATGCTAACAAGGTGAGGTACTAACGATGAATTATACTCTCCTCCAAACGTCTAGAAGAATGTAAAGTCGAGTAAATTATTTTATTAACAAACTTCGTATGGCGTTTGCTGTTCAGAATTCCCTTTTGATCCTAAAAAGTATGCTCCATTTACCAAACACATACATTTCAAATTATTTAAAAAAATCTCAAAAAAAGTTAGGATGTGCATCTCGAGCTGACCTGAGCACGACGGCGTCATTCCTGGCGGCAGCGTTGGCGCTATACTTCCTGGTCGAGCAATTATCTTACCACCGCAAGAAGGGGCCCCTGCCAGGCATGTCGCTCGTCATGCCCTTCTTCGGCAGCATCGTGGAGATGGTCCAAAACTGAAATGCATGTTTCCTTTACTAGAACTAGCAGGGTGGTCCTCGCAAATGCGAGGGCATCGTCTTTAGTGTATCATAAGTACTTGCAAAAGAATATAGAGGATTATGAGCTATTAGAGAGGTACTAACCAAAGTTCATGTACATGGTGAGCGATGAAAGATCTAGCTTGTTCGTGTCATTGTATGGTTTAACATTGCATTCACTCATAACATTATTGTTAAATTTTTGTTCACAATATATGTGGTTGGAAACGTGGGAATTATTTCTGATTGTTTATAATTTCATGAGCTATATCTTTTTTATTACCCTATTATCCATGTTTGATAATAAGGTATAGTTTTGCAGTTTTGAGAATAACAATTTTTTCGGCTACCAGTAGGATAGTAGTACTTTGGCTTGGATGCTTGAAAATTACATGTGAATATTCATTAGTAAAATAATACGAAAATATATGATTTTTATGTCTTAAATTTTGTCCTACCAAACATGAAATTTTGAACACCGTCTCTATGGGCCGGAACAATAAGTATTAGGGAGATACATATATAAAATATTTAGAAAACACTATCCTCCAATGTGACATTACATCACTACAAAGAATTAGATCGGGTCTTAATCAAGGGGGAAAATAGTGTGTTATAGCACACACTATAGCATATTTGGTGTGCCGATGCTACGTTTAAGCTATTTTGGACGCTACGCCACTAATCTCAAATTAGCACACTAAATGACTAAACCAAGCAATTTGTCAAAACGTTGCAGCAGCGTTATTTTCTAGCTGTGCAAAAAGCTAAAAGCTACAGCCCATCCTCTAACGTTACATTACATCACTATATAGAATTAGATCGGGTCTTAAACTCTTAATTGATTTTGCTAGTACTTTATTTGGGAGTGAGACTGATCCATCGTAGGTGCTTGCTATTGGATTAGTACCTAAAAAATATACTTCGGACGTGTGCCAGATTTCCAAATATATGTTTTGTACGTGTTACAATTATAATTCCATTTAAGGTTAAAGATGAAAATTTAAAGACCGTTGGTTGTTTACACCGAGCAGACATGAGTTCTTATATTGAGATCTTGAAGGAACATATGATCTAATAGTATGGAGAATTCTGAGTATGCGAATAATAGTCCAATGTATGCAAGGAAAGTTTGGATTAGTTAGATGTGTATATTGGGTTTTATGCACTCTTGATGATTAGTACGTGATTTCATACAGTATGCGGAATTACAGCTGCGACTACGAACACTAATAATTGTGGTCACTCTTTGTTGCTAAAATCCATAACCTGCACGCTTTACCTTCACCATAATTTTGGTCCGTCTATTTGAATCCTAATCCATATCGATGTTTCTGCTCCTCTTAAAGATGTATAAACATGTCTCTTTTGATACCGGCTATCATATAATACTATTTTCTTCCAAATACTGATGATATTGATTACTTGTGCCTACAAAATTATATTTTAGCAACTATAATTATTACTCCGTATAAGACTATTAAGGTAAATTATTATGTAAATCCATGCCCAGGGTTTCTTCATCTAATTCTAAACACTTGACGATCAAATAGTAGCAAAGCATTGACTTCACATAGATCTGCAAAGGGCAACCTATGAAATTAAGTAGTATGTGGATATAGAGCATTAGGGATGGAGGCGTGGAGCACAAGATGGCAAGCAGCAGCTTACACTTGCTGAAAAAAATCTTAAGCTCTAATTGATTAAAACCGAAATTGAATGCAGAAGTGTTCCATGTATCAATATGTACCTATATCTGGTTGACGTCCTCTTGTTCGTGTGTGCCTGCCATGAAGCCATGCAATGCAGTCATGCATATCCTTCTTGCCCTCGCGCGCGTGGAGTTGCATCTGGATGAGTGCGATCCGTATGACGGATGGGGCCAACAGACCTTCCAACAATTCTGGTGGTAATGGTAGAGTAGTAGGCTGTTACATGGTGGAGCAGATTGAGAAAATCATATGTATCTATGGTGCCCAGATGCCGGGTGCCGGCGGCCCGCGGCCGGCTGAGTAATCGAATTGCACACACAGGAGAATAAGATGAGAATTTTAGGTATGACTATGAACGGGTTAGTTCTAGAGCCAAACGCCTGAACTTCTTTGCTGACCCAACGTACGTGTCGGACTAATTAATTGGAACACGCATGGGTAATATTTGTTACGTAGCTCTAGAAGTTGTGATTTAAAATTCTAGCCATAGATTTTAGATCTAACTATTATAAATAATTTAGATGATGTGGCTTAACGTGATGGCTCTGTTAGATATCCGTATATTACTTTTAGTATATAATAGATCATATGAACTAATTGTATCAGGTTGTTTGATGCTCCAAAACTGATTGTTTTTTCTCCAAAATTATATAGAGTTATTAACCGGGACAGGTTACCTGATAACAGCCCCCTAAGTCGTATTGAGTTATCGTAAAATCTCATTCCATCTGTACGATGATAGAACTGATCCCTGCTGACAAGGTGAGGTGCTAATGATTAATTATACTCTCCTCCAAATGTCTAGAAGAATCCGAAGGCGAATAAATTATTTTATTAACAAACCTTGCATAGCGTTTGTTGTTCGGAATTCGCTCCCAAAAGAATACGCTCAATTTAATTACCAAATACTTATATTATGATTGGATTCATGTACTATGCTCGGATTCATGGGTGTTTCTTGTTCCTATTTATACATGTACTAAACTATTGGCATATAGAACTTCCTGATAAGCATTTTTGCAATTTGCACTAATATTCAGAAAATGAAATGCATGTTGCCTTTACTAGAATCAGATGAATTCATTGTACCAGGTTGTTTGACGCTCCAAAACTGATTGTTTTTTCTCCACATGTACTATTTTGCAAATAGCATTACTCCATTTATATATCTGACGTTACTTGTGGTTCTCTATTATTGAATCGTACATGGAGGTTAACAGAGATGATGGAGCTCTGCATGTTTACCATTTTTCAGTTTAGTCTCGGATGCTTTCAAAATTATGCAGAGTTATAGACAGGGACATGTTACCTGATAACAGGCTTCTAAGTCGTATTTAGTTACCGTAAAATCGCATTCCCTCTGCATGATGATAGAACTGATCCTTGCTGATAAGGTGTGGTGCTAACGATCACTCGTACTCTCCTCCAAACGTCTAGAAGAATCCAAAGGCGAGTAAATTATTTTATTAACACACCTCGTATGGCGTTTGTTGTTCGGAATTCGCTCTTGATCCCTAAAGAATATGCTCAATTTATCAAATACATATATTTCAAATTATTAAAAGAATTTGAAAAAAAGTTAGGATGTGCATCTCCACATTCTATGTCCTCACACAAAATTTCGCGAAAAAACCAATTGTTTTATACACATAGTAACTCGTGATAAGCCATATTCTACCACCGATTTTTTTTTTTACACATGCAATTAACATAAAAATCCATTTTCGTGAACAACCTTGTGCACTTCTAGAATGTCGAGATGTATGGACGTGTAATTTTTTTGACATTTCAAAACATGTTTAAAATACATTTCAAATAAATGGAGCATATGCACCCAGCCAGCGCTCTCTCGTTTATGAGTTGCGTGTTATCTTCCTCCCTTCCTCATCGTGGCGTGTAATAATATCGTGGCGTGTAATACGGAGCATGTGCTCGACTAGCATGTCCTCGGCTAGAATCCTCATGGGAGCATGGTAGTTCAGTCAGGAAGAAAGTTTGAGGCGGCAACGCAGACACGGTAGCCATTAGCCGATCTGCTCAACACGGCCGCCTCCTTCGTTTTTTAGCCAGACGGCTAGCGGTCCTTTGAACACCATTTTTTCCCGATTTAAGTTCATCCTTCTCCCACTCCTCCCTCCCCTTAAATAAAGGTACGACTTCTCCGTTAGACCAACACAAGGATCAATACTTGGAGTTCACCACCGAGCCTTGAGATAGGGCGGGCACAATGGCGGAGTTGCTGCGAGCTGCCGGTTTCTTGGACCTGAGCACGGCGGTGTCGTTCCTGACGGCGGCGTTGGCGCTCTACTTCCTGGTCGAGCAACTATTTTACCACCGCAAGAAGGGGCCCCTGCCAGGCCCGCCGCTCGTCGTGCCCTTCTTCGGCAGCATCGTGCAGATGATCCGCGACCCGACACGGTTCTGGTTTGTGAAGGCGGCAGAGGCGAGGGAGTCCGGCCTTGGGCTCTCGGCGGACTTCCTGTTCGGCCGCTTCGTGCTCTTCATCCGCGACTCGGAGCTGTCCCACCAAGTGTTCGCCAACGTCCGCCCCGACGCGTTCCATGTCCTGGGCCACCCTTTCAGCAAGAAGCTCTGGGGCGAGCACAACCTCATCTACAAGTTCGGCGAGGAGCACCGCAGGATCGCGCCCAACTTCACGCCGCGCGCTCTCTCCACCTACGCCACCCTCCAGCAGCGCGTCATTCTCGCCCACATCCGGAGGTGGCTCGACCACAGCGTCGTGGCCGGCGCGGGGGCCACGTCGCTACGGGTGCCCTGCCGCGACATGAACCTGGAGACCTCGCAGACGGTGTTCGTAGGGCCGTACCTCACCGATAAAGCCAGGGAGAGTTTCGGGGAGGAGTACAACCTCTTCAACACCGGCATCATGGCCATGCCCGTCGATCTCCCCGGTTCCGCGTTCAGGCGCGCGAGGCTGGCCGTGGAACGGCTGTCGCACACGCTCGCCGAGTGCGCGCGGGAGAGCAAAGCGCGCATGCGCGCCGGCCGCAAACCGGAGTGCCTCGTGGACTACTGGATGCAGGAGATTGTGCGAGACGTAGACGAGGCCGCGGCGGCGGGACAGCCATCGCCGGCTAACACCGATGATAAGGACCTCGGGAACTTCTTGTTCGACTTCCTCTTTGCCGCTCAGGACGCGTCCACCTCCTCCCTCTGCTGGGCGGTCTCCACCCTCGAGTCCCACCCGAACGTGCTAGCTCGCGTCCGCGCCGAGGTGGCGGAGATCTGGTCGCCGGAGTCCGGAGAGCTCATGACCGCCGAGAAGATCCAGGAGATGAAGTACACAAAGGCAGTGGCACGCGAGGTGGTCCGGTACCGGCCACCGGCGACGCTGGTGCCACATATGGCCGGCGAGTCTTTCAAACTGACCGAGTGGTACATGGTGCCCAAGGGCACACTCGTGCTCCCGTCGGTGTACGAGTCGTCGTTCCAGGGCTTCAGCTCGCCGGACGAGTTCGACCCCGACCGCTTCTTCTCGGAGGAGCGCAGGGAGGACATGGTGTACAAGCGAAACTACCTGGTCATTGGTGCAGGCGGGCACCAGTGCATTGGCCAACGGTACGCGTTGTACCACCTCGTGCTGTTCCTGGCGCTCTTCGTGTCCGTCGCCGATTTCCGGCGGGACAGGACGGAGGGGTGTGACGACCAGGTGTACTTGCCGACCATCGTGCCCAAGGATGGCTGCGCCATGTTCCTCAACCAGCGCTGCGCCATGTTCCTCAACCAGCGCTGCGCCAGTTTCCCGTCGTTCTGAGCTGAGCGCAGCGATCCCAACCGGGTGTTCGCGTGCCGGGGCTTATCACAGCCATTGGTTACTTCCGGATTCAGACAGAAGTTTTATAGGCAAAGATGCTAGCAAGTTTACACTTTAGTCCATAGAAAAATCTAGAACTAGTCTACAGTCCACCTACCGGTAGATGATAACACCTCGTCTCTCGCGACACCGGCTTCATACCTAATTATACAAGACCACGCGCTGCTGCCGCACCATGGCCTCCTCAGTGTATGGATCTTTTTTATTCGGACAGGTTTTTTGTTCTGTATCAAACGGGGTGTATACTATCTTGTATATTATAATTCCATGAAAACTTCTATGAATCTTGAATGTATCTCTATATTTCCTTTGATAAAATATGAATGATGCATTGTCTATGAATATTGTGTGAATCATATGTACGAATATTGTGTAAATCTGGTGTACGAATATATGACGGATCTTTACATTTTCTATGATAAACTGCTCTGAATCTTACTTGGATCATTGAATTTATGATGGATCTTGTATGGATTTTCTGTCAAACTGTAGTGAAATATGTGTAGAAATTATATGAATGTTTTTTGAAAAAAATTATATGAAACCACTCTAAATCTTGTATGCATCGTTGAATTTTATATGAAACCACTCTGGTTTGATAATGTATGCAACTTGTATTATATTAGAAAAATCTTGGAAACGTTATTTGTTGAAATATTCTTGAAAAATATATTTTATGAAATATTGTTGAAAAATATAATTATGTAAGAAATTCTTGTTGAAAAAATTGTTGCAAAACATATGAATCTTGTATGAAACTTCTGAATCTAGGATGAAACAAAGTAAGAGTGTGTGAAAATTGTTAAATAAATAGTATCAAAATAAAAATTATCAAATGAGTATGTTGACACTTGCTTGATTAGTGTGTATGAATTTATATTGTATATGAATATGTCTAGAATTTTGGTTTCATCTATATGACACTTGCTTGAATCTATAAGAAGATTTCATAAATATGATGTAGAAAATATCTGAAATTATATAAAATACATATCTATTGTATGAAACCTCTCCGAATCTGGTATGGATCGTCGAATTTATCATGATCATATATGGATTTGATGTTAAACTTTAGTAAAACAAGTATATAACTTGTTAGAATATTCTGTAAAAAAATTATATGAATATCTCTTGGCATAAACAAGTTTGTAAAAACGTGCGAATCTTGTATGAAACTTCTGAATCTAGGATGAAACAAAGTAAGAGTGTTTAAATATTGTTAAATAAAAATACAAAAATAAAAATTATCAAATAAGATTGTTGAAAAAACAAATCATGCATGTTTCATTTTCAGAATAAGAAATGCACATAAAAAATTGTTGAATATTCCTTAAATCTTACGAGAAAAAATAAGGTGAAAAAAAGACAGAAAATGAGGTGAAAAAAAGACAGAAATTCTGCCCTGAAAAAGACAGAAAAATAAAGTGAAAACAAGACAGAAGTTCTATAGTCAAGGAATTCTGCCCTGAAATTTTACTTATAAATGTATGCATAAAAAGATTCGGATCTTTTGCAAAGTAAAGCAGTAATTAGACAAGGAATGTAAAAGATCTGTACTGAAAAATAAGAGGGTCCTCCTATCGTAAATTGAATTTGGTGAAGGGGTATTTTTGCAACTAGCACGAAAGACCGGGAAGAGAATGCTCTGACCATGCACGAATCTAGAATACAGGTTGGACAAACATGATAAGGCGGAAACACATAACCACAGGCGGTATTGCTTTTTCACTAGTTTCCTTATCGCGGCTCGTCTTTCTTTCTTTTTGTTGCTGTTTTCTCGTCTGTTTACCTTTTATTTTCATCATTTGTACTGTAAATGGTTTGGGGGAGAAGAAGGCGGTATAGAAATGGCTCTGGTTTCATCGTGTGTGTGTGGTGCGCTGGACTGTCAAACTCATAACATCTGAAAAATCTGGTAGTATATGTAATTTGCTTGACTGGATAACTCACATATTATAGCACCTTGCTCATTCTAGCTATGTTCCTAAGCGCAGTGTGGTGTAAAATCCATGTGAATCGTAAAGAAAGCCTCTATTGTAAAATTTGAGTTTGGAATATAATAACAATCAGTGTTATGCCATTTCTATAAGGAGAGTTGGTTTAAGTTCAATCTTTAGTACGTGGTTTACCTCAATTTTTTAATAGTAAGATAGATCTTCATTTGCAAAAAAATAAAAAATACAACTCCTAATGTAAGTGGGGTTTCAGTGGTTATTTTTCACCGCAGGATTGTTGGAGATACGCACCCCACTTTTACACAACACAACTTCCGCATGTTCCTTGCCCAGTTGCACAATACCCTTTATGTTTCCTATATATTTCATGTTTTATTATTATTTTGTTCACAATTGTTTTTACCCAGGTGTCATTCAGTTCACAACAACAATGTATTTAGTTTGCAGAGTACCAAATTTATCCCAGATTAGCATATTTTCGAGTTTGTTCAAGGAGATTTTTTCATACACGAATTCATAGGGAGATGCCAAAAGTATTTTAATTTTTTAGTCCACACATTTTCAATAATATATTTTTCAATTTACATCTAAACAAAATCTGTAATAACTTATTTAAATAAAAAGGTCAGACGGTAATACTTATATTTCACTCAAAGTTATTTAGATGGTGGAGGCACCACGGAGTGCAAGAGCATCGGAGCGACACCGGCGGTGTTGACGAGCTCGGTGATGTGTAGGAGCCATGCATCGTGCACTACTAGGAAAATGGCCATTCGTGGCGCACCTGAAAAGGGCATCCGTGGCGCACTAGCTGTGCGCCACTAGCCTCGCACTGCGGCTATCTCTTACTAGGTAGAGGTACAGGGTGCGCCACGGATGTGTTTTTCAAAAAAGAAAAAAAAATGCAAAAAAACACCCTCTTCAAAAGCAATCGGGTCCGTGCATCGCCGCCGTCGTGTCACCTCGCCGGAGCATGGCCGTGGCCACGACCTACCACCGCAGGGAGGTGCGGGAGGCCGTGGCCGCTCTAGTCCTCGTCGGCGTCGAGGTGGTAGGAAGGGTGTGGTTGGAGAAAGGAAGGTAGGAAGAGAGGGAGGTAGGATGAGAGGGAGGTAGGAAGAGATGGAGGAAGAGAGGGAGGAAGGGAGGTCGGTGAGGAGAAGGATGCCACCATCGCCCTTGTCACTGCGAGGAGGAGGAGAAGGCCGCCGTCGCACCGCCGTCACTGCAAGGAGAGGAGGAGGCCGCCGTTGCGCCGCCGCCGTGCCACCGTCACTGTAAGGAGAGGAGGAGGCCGCCGTCACGCCGTCACTTCAAGGAGAGGAGAAGGGGAAGGAGGAGAAGCGAAAGGAGAAGGAGAAGGAAGAAGGAGAAGTCACTACTGGAAAAACCATCTTCGGTTCGACGTGAACAACGCCAGCAGTCCCGGCCTGTCACAGCCCGCGACTAGTGGGAGCACTAGTCTCGGGTCGTGAGGCCTCTAACGGCTAGAAACGGCCGTAGTCACTAGTCCCGGGCCGGACCAGATCTTTAGTCCCAGTCCGTATTAGTCCCGGTCCGTAATACGGACCGGGACTAATGACCTGGAGCAGGCCAGCTGGTCTTTTCGTGGACTATTAGTCCCAGGTCGTATCACCGCCCGGGACTAGTTGTCCACCACTATATATTCTGCTTCCTGTCCTGCTGCCCTAAAGCATATGGTGGCCATTTTTCTCAAAGAAGCAAGGGAGTTCATGCCATTTTTTCTCAAGATTTGTCAAGATTTAGATTGCAACACCTAAATCCAAAGCTTTAAAAGGTTAGAACTTCATTCTTTCATCGCTTATTGCTACTTTAGATCTATAATGCTCTAGAAGTATAGAGATATGGATCAATGCATGCTCTAGAAGTAGAAGGATTTTTATATATATGTGTAACAAATTTTGATTAAGCACATAGTTACTGAAAATTGAAATGTGTAATTTTAGAGTTTCGGAGCTTAAAATGGAATGAGGTTTTCACCGATAGAACAATAATAAAAAACTCCACATTTATCATGTTTATTGTTTTCTCCAATTCACAAATTGGTGCATGTAAATTTTTTAAAATTCAAAATTAATGCTCTAGAAGCTCTCAATATAACTTGTAATAATTTTATCATGTTGTGTAATGGTTTTTGATATACTTTTACTATAATGCAGATGGTCCGGGAATGGATGTACGGCACTGACCAACGCTCTGGCGAGTTCACTAATGGCGTGCATGAATTCATCCGTGTTGCTGATGCAAACAAGCGCAATGGTTTTATATTCTGTCCATGTAGTGGATGTATGAATCAGAAGGATTACTCTGACTCAAAAATCCTTCACAGCCACCTGTTAAAGTCCGGCTTCATGCCCAGTTATAATTGTTGGACCAAGCACGGAGAGAGAGGGGTTATAATGGAAGACAATGAAGAAGAGGAGGAGGATGACAACTATCATGGTTTCCCTGAGTACAGAGATACTTCCATGGGAGATGCTGAAGGGGAGGATGAAGAAGAGACACATGATGAACTCGCTGATGATCTTGGTCGGACCATTGCCGATGCACGAAGAGATTGTGAAACTGAAAAGGATATGAAGAAGTTCAATCACATGTTAGGGGATCACAAAAAGTTGTTGTACCCAAATTGCGAAAATGGTCTGAAAAAGTTGTGCAGCAGACTGGAATTGCTGCGATGGAAGGCTGAGTGTGCTATACCTGACTCCTCATTTGAAAAGTTGCTGAAAATGATGAAAAATATGCTTCCAAAAGATAACGTATTTCCTGCCAGTACGTACGAAGCAAAAAATGTTGTCTGCCCTCTAGGTTTAGAGGTTCAGAAGATACATGCATGCCCTAATGACTGCATACTCTACCGCGGTGAGGAGTATGAGAATTTGGATGCATGCCCGGTATGCACTTCACTTCGGTATAATATTAGACGAGATGACCTTGGTGACGTTGAGGGCGAGCCCCCCGGAAGAGGGTTCCTGCCAAGGTGATGTGGTATGCTCCTATAATACCACGGTTGAAACGCTTATTCTGAAACAAAGAGCATGCCAAGTTGTTGCGATGGCATAAAGCGGAACGTAAGTCAGACGGGATGTTGAGACACCCCGCTGATGGGTCGCAATGGAGAAAAATCGATAGAAAGTACCCAGACTTTGCAGATGATGCAAGGAGTTTAAGGTTTGGTCTAAGTACAGATGGCATGAATCCCTTTGGGCAGCAGAGCTCCAGTCACAGCACCTGGTCCATGACTCTATGCATCTATAACCTTCCTCCTTGGTTGTGCATGAAGCGGAAGTTCATTATGATGCCAGTGTTGATCCATGGTCTGAAGCAACCCGGCAACGACATTGATGTGTACCTAAGGCCATTAGTGGAAGAACTTTTACAGTTGTGGCACGAACCCGGGATACGCGTGTGGGATGAGCACAAGCAGGAAGAATTTAACCTCCGAGCATTGCTTTTCGTAACAATCAATGATTGGCCTGCTCTTAGTAACCTTTCAAGACAGTCAAACAAGTGATACAATGCATGAACTTGGAGATCAGCTATACTTGTTGTCTAGGTCACCATCTTCGACTATATCGACTTTTCAAGGGTACGAGATAAATGGGTATACATTTTACATGATATCCCAAGATAAAAAGAGCACCAACCAAAACAGTGGTGTCCGCTTTGATGCAACAGACAACAATGGGTCAAAGACCACATATTATGGTTACATAGAGGAGATATGGGAACTTGACTATGGACCTACTTTTAAGGTCCCTTTGTTTCGGTGCAAATGGGTCAAGCTGACAGGAGGAGGGGTTGAGGTAGACAAGAAATACGGAATGACATCGTTGGATCTTAACAATCTTGGGTACTTAGACGAACCATTTGTCCTAGCCAATGATGTGGCTCAGGTTTTCTATGTGAAGGACATGTCTACCAAACCTAGAAAAAGAAAAAATAAGAAAAAGAATACATCAGACGATGAGCCAAAGTGCCACATAGTTTTTTCAGGAAAAAGAAACATCGTGGGAGTGGAGGACAAGACAGACATGTCAGAAGATTGTGATAAGTTTCATGAAATTCCGCCCTTCACGGTGAAGGATGACCTAAGCATCATGTTAATGAATGAAGATGCTCCATGGATACGGCGGGATCAGAAAGGAACACACGCGAAGAAATGATGTGTAATAATTGTAACATTTTATGAGTGAAGATGCTCCATGTGTCCATTTTTATAGTGTTGTCTGCAAACAATCTTGAGTGTGTTAGTCCCGTTTTGTGGCTGGACCGAGACTAAAGGGGGGCCTTTAGTCCCGATTCATACTTACCATTAAGATTTGATCTCCAAACGCGTGAGGCCACATATTAGGGAGTGCCTCTATGTCCAGTTTCTTGGAGATGCCGGGGGACTGGGCTCCGGCGGCATCTCCCTGAAACTGGCCGTAGTGGTGTCCCTGCTCTCGAAAACCATCTTGCAGCTTGTAACTTCTCTAACTAGATCAATACACCTGCGAGCTAACTAATTTCACATATTAGGGAGTGTCTCTATGACCAGTTTCTTGGAGATGCCGGAGGACTGGGCTCCGGCTGCATCTCCCTGAAACTGGTCGTAGTGGTGTCCCTGCTCTCGAAAACCATCTTGGAGATGCCTCAAACTGGCTGGAGGACTGGACTCACAAGGATGCCTATTTATAGTACAAGCAGCTCGGCATAATGTCGACACTCACGACATAATGTCGACACTCACCCCCTATTATTAGTGCTGGCTCATGTTTTGTCCCGGTTGGTGTCTCCAACCGGGACTAAAGGTTCATCTTTAGTCCCGGTTGGTGACACCATCCGGGACAAGGTACAAGCCGCACGACATAATGTCGACACTCACCCCTATTATTAGTGTTGCCTGGCCCAGTCTGCCGCAATCCCTTCAGTTGCGGTTGGTTTCTCCAACCGGGACTAAAATGAACTCTCTCTTTATAGGCATTTCCCTCTATTTATAGGCTGCTCGATCCATCCTGCCCGCCCTTTCCTATATTTATAGGCCTTTTCCTCTAAATACAACATCTTCATATTTAGGTAACACTCAAGACATTTATTAATATTAAAAACCGGGACAAATCGGGACTAACTAACACTCAGGACTAAAGCCGCCCCCTTTAGTCATAATCATGCATAGTCCTATAGTACGCAGCTTCAGGGTCTTCTTCGTCATCGTCATCATCATCGTCATCGTCACATGCCACTCCGGGGATCCTCAGCCCAGCCATGGCATATACCAGGAGCCACTCCGGCCTCGGATTCACGGCGGGCGGGGGAGGGATCTCTTGGAAGACGATGCCGCTACCGCCGGGCGGGGATGGGGCCTTCTTGTGGCTCTGTGGCAGGTGGACTTGTGGGCACTGCAGGCGAGGATGGTCTCCCCCGGCGATGTAGCGCATCACTCCGATGATAGTACGGTTCGCCCACCGCATACGGCGGCTGGCTTCGTTGTGGTTCACCGGGGGCGGGCCATCACCCTCGTACCTGGCAAGCTCCCTTTCCTGCCTATTAGCGAAGAAGGCATTCCAGGTGTCGTAGTTGTCGGGATCCCACTGGGGATCCATCCGATGCTCCGGCGTGAGCTCGTGGTAGAAGTGGTTCGTGATGACCGCCTGGCGTGCAGAACCTTGAGGGACAAGAACCCCTCCAGCGCTCAGCATCCAGCCGGCGAGCGGTTGTTAGCCCGGCGGACAAGGGTAGTTGGAGGCGCACAGCGCCTCGTTCTCCTCGAGGGTCAGAATGACCCAGTAGGCGTTGTCCATTGTTCTAAGAGAGGAAGATGTGGATGTGTGGATAGCCATGGCGCGATCGCCCTAGATATAGAGGGAAAGGGCGGGAAAACTTGGCGGGAAGCTTTGGGAAATGGCAGTAAATATCTTTAGTCCCGGTTAGTGACTACAACCGGGGCTAAAAGCTCTCGTAAAAAGGAAAGGGCGGGAAAACTTGGCGGAAAGCGGTGGGAAATGGCGGGAAATATCTTTAGTCCCGGTTTGTGACTACAACCGGGACTAAATGGATATTATATTAAGATTCTTTATATTTTACTGATAATAATAGACATATTATTTATTTTATTTGGATTTTTACAATAAAAGATATGATTTTCCAAAGATTTATATTTGATTTGAATTAAAAAAGAAATTTACAAATGAAATAATTAATAAATGATGCAAACAGATATATGGATATTATATTAAGATTCTTTATATTTTTCGGATAATAATAGACATATTGTTTGTTTTATTTAGATTTTTACAATAAAAGATATGATTTTCCAAAGTTTTATATTTGATTTGAATTAAAAAAGAAATTTATAAATGAAATAATTTATAAATGATGCAAACATATATATGGATATTATATTAAGATTATTTATATTTTTCTGATACTAATAAACATATTATTTGTTTTATTTGGATTTTTACAATAAAAGATATGAATTTCCAAAGTTTTATATTTGATTTGATTTTAAAAAAGAAAATTTACAAATGAAATAATTTATAAATGATGCAAACAGATATATGGATATTATATTAAGATTCTTTATATTTTTCTGATAATAATAGACATATTATTTGTTTTATTTGGATTTTCACAATAAAAGATATGATTTTCCAAAGTTTTATATTTGATTTGAATTAAAAAAGAAAATTTACAAATGAAATAATTTATAAATAATGCAAACAGATATATGGATATTATATTAAGATTATTTATATTTTTCTGATAATAATAGACATATTATTTGTTTTATATGGATTCTACAATAAAAGATATGATTTTCCAAAGTTTTATATTTGATTTGAATTAAAAAAAGAAAATTTACAAAAAATAAACTAGTCGCGGGTCGTGGCTGGACCCGGGACTAGAGGGTGCGTGCGCGCGCGAAAACCAAGCGGCCGAAAAAACACATTAGCCCCGGACAACGGCTTAACCCGCGACTAAAGGGGGGTCTTTAGTCGCGGGTTAAGCCACGGCCCGGGACTAGTGACCCTCTAGTCCTGGGCGGTGGCTTAGCACGGGACTAAGGGGGGTAAAAGTACACTACGCCCTCCCCTGGCCTCCCCCACCCAGCACTTGGCGAAATCGACGAGGTGGAGACGAACAGACGACGAGCTCGATCGATGCAGGAGGTCCGCCGATTCCACTGCGGTCGCCGTCATGCCGCACCATGTTGCCGTGCGCCTCGTCAGCGTCCGCCGCCGCCGCAACGCCGCCGCCTCGCCATCCCGTCGCCCCGCAACGCCGCCGCCTCGTCGTGCCGCCGTCTTGCTGATGCCGCCGGCGTCGGAATTAGTACGTATATAGGAGGGGTATTGTTTTTTAGGAATATATATATAATTATTTATATAATTGTTTTTAGTTGTTTTTAGGAATATATAATTGTTTTTAGTTTCTTTTTTTAGGAATATACAATTGTTTTTAGTTATTTTTAGGAATATATAATTGTTTATATAACTTTTTGGGAATATATAATTGTTTTTAGTTGTTTTTTAGGAATATATAATTGTTTATTAGGTTTATTAGGAATATTAATTGTTTTTAGTTGTTTTTAGGAATATATAATTGTTTATATATTTGTTTTTAGTTGTTTTTAGGATTATTAATTAGTGTTATTAGGGTTATTAATTAGTGTTATTAGGGTTATTAATTATATAATTATTAGGGTTATTAATTTGTGTTATTAGGGTTATTGTTTTTTTTATTTTAGTTATTAGGGTTATTGTTTTTTCTAACCTGTTTAACTCTCTTTTTGTTATAGTTAATTAAGTCATGGATCCATCTGAACATCCTAGTCGCATTGATGAAGGTTTTCTTCAGGGCATGCTAAGAGGTGAAAATCCTCTTAATATTAATATCGGTGAAGATATTTTACTCGAGGAAGAGATATCCTCATATCTGAATCCATCCGGTGATGGACTAGAGGAAAACCTAATGTACCGAGGGGAAGACCGGGTGGACGAAGGGCAAACAAATAACAACAATAATGATGGCCCCTCGACAGGATCCGGCGAGGTACATATATATAATGCCTCGTGTTACCTCTATTCATTAACTGATCTAGATATATATTAATCACTCTCTCTTCTTCTTTTAGCCCACCGGATAGAAGCAGACGACAGCTCGAACGAAACGAGGGTCGAACAAAAAGTTGGATGATAATCAGAGGTTCACCATCGAAGAAATAGGTGATGATGGTGAACCGATTGCTCCAGAAAAGCACCGGAGGATGTTTATAAATCAATGTGGGGTGCTTGTTAGGGACAACCTGCCGATCACCATCCAAGAATGGAATCAGTCAAAGAAACCCGGTGAAGTATCCAACAGCTATGTCACCGATGATGCCAAAGATGACCTTTGGCAGAAGCTCATAGCGCATTTCATACTACCTCCAGAGTATGAAGAATTTGAGGTAGATGGTATTACCCCAAGGACGGGTGGGCTTGAAAATAGAGCGTAAGTCAAGGAGTGGGCTCTGAGCAAGATGGATGAACTATACCGGAACCACAAGAAAAGTTTATACACGAAATATGTCGCGAAAAAGAAAACTCCAGACTTCAAAGGAGTAAACGAGAAGTTGAGAGAACAGTGGCCCAATTTTGTACAATACAAGCAATCTGATAAAGCAAAGGCAAAGTTGGCAAAGAAAGCGTTAAATGCTGCCCAAAAAAATACCATCATAAAATGGGGACATGTGGCTACAAAAGTGTCGTCCCTAAGTGGGAAACTATGGAGAAGAAAATGAGGGCTAGAGGCGTCACTCCTGGTACAGATGGATGGCCCGAGAGGTCAAAGCACTGGTGGTACGGGCATGGGGGATCGTTGGACCCAAAAATAGGGAAGACATTATTTCATGAAAAAAATTCTAAAACCCTCCCAAGACCTTATTCAAGCAATGAACGATGCTCAATTGGGATTGTTCCGTCCCGAGAGAGAGAACGACGAGCTGACACGCACCCTAGGGAATCCTAAAAAGGGAGGACAAACATGAGGCAAAGGCGCCGGTGTCTCGTGGAAGAAAGGGTTTCCTCGATGCGATGCGATTCTGAAGCCGTCAGAGAAAGAAGGACCGGGAGGCAGACCGGATCTCCAGGGTAGAGCAGGACCTAGCTGATCTGAAGAACCTCATGCATGAAATTAGCCAAAGGCCGCCGTCGTCAACTCACCAGCGGGCTGATGATCCTGCATTGGATCTTAGCCAGCGGAGAAGCAGTGTGGCTTCCATGGAGGTCCGAGCTGATGATCAAGCACTGCTGGATGATGCACCGGCTCCTCACTATCCCGTGGATGATGTCACAGAGATGGCACAATGTGAGATACATCAGCCAATGAACAACCTGTCCTTCAAGATGGCGATCGGCACTGCTTTACCTTGTCTACCTGGAGCACTCCACCATTCACTTCCGATTCCACCAGGCTATGCTCGTGTCACGGTGGATGACATAGTGGAGGATTTTGCGGACCTAGAGATTGAAATCTCTACGCCTGAAGGCCTTACGAAACTAGGAGATGTCAAGCGCAACATCATTCTATGGAATAAGAAGTACATCAAGTTTCCAGGCTCGGCGCCAAGGCCACCGACTCCGAGGAATCCAAGTCCACCCCGCATCCAATATCGTCAACCTCCAAGTCCACCCCAACCCGATTATCGCCAACCTCCAAGTCCACCCCGCCCCGCTGACGATCGCCGCAGCAGGAGTACATCAACCCGATCTCCGCCTCCGCGCAATACTCGATCTCCGCCTCCGCCTCCGTGCAATACTACTACCTCATCGAAGAAATGGAAGTTCGACGCTCCCCCGCGCCCCACATCAAAGAAAGGTCAAACGGCAAAGATAGTCGACATCCCACCGGCTCTTCCAAAGAGACCTTATGAGAAGACCGATGAGGAAACTAGCGCGGATGTGGCTGCCCAAGTTAAGGCGCATTTTGTACCCAAAAAGCCTGAGCCAAAGCCGGTATATGATGAAAAAACCAAAAAGTGGGCTAAGTCCTTTCTTGAGCAAACATCCCAGATATTGATGAGTCTGGAATCGGACTATGACCGGGAGATTATTAAGCAAGCACAGAAGAAAAAAATCACAAGTGCAAAAAGCGGGAAGCAAGTTGCCTAGCTCGGAGCACAGAAAATCAATCGGTCGCCCCGCTCAAAGTCATTTCAGACCTCGACAAGGCCTTCAGAGCTGAAATGGATATAGAGATGCAAATAATGGACCCCAGAGCCCGTAATAATGTTGCACTAACAGGAATCACTGTATCGCAGGCCAAAGCACTTGCTACCGAAGCAAAAATGTCTCTTGGTCAATATTTAGGCTATGAAGATACGCCAGTGGGTCAGATAGTACGAAAGTATGTCCAAGGGGAGCATCTAGTCAGTAATGAGGAGCTCGTGCGTCTATCCACACATATGCGAAATCTACATGAATGGTACATGTCGCAAGCAGAAAAAAGCATCAGAAAGATTGGTTTCTGGTGGACGTTAGAAAGGAGCATCACTTCAAACCAGGTTCAAATGACACAATTGTTTCAGTTATGCAACCAGCGCGCCCTCGACAAATCTATCATTGGTTGCTACTGTCTGTAAGTGATTTATTTCTATAATTAAGTTTGTAGCTCAGCTCGTTCATTGTATTTAATATATTATCCTAACTATATATCCTTTTGTATGATGATATTATATTCTGCAGAATGAAGATGCTTGAATGCAAAAGAGCTAGAAGATACGACTTTTGGTTTCATTGACCCATATATCGTTAATGAAAATACGTTAAAGAATAACCCCAAGGACGTGGAGGAAGACCTGTGCAGGTTCTTAACCGAGAATAATTTTGTTAAGAAAATACTATTTCCTTACAACTTAAAGTGAGTGTTTATATCTTGTACACATTTTATTTTTGCTTACTCGATGAGCTATGCATGTATGCTTATGTAAACGTCCGCAGATTTCACTGGATCTTGCTAAACATTCAAGTTGACAACTCCCTAGTTGAAGTCCACGACTCATTAAGTTGGGACCAAGAGTAGTGGAGCGACATGAAAGCAATGCTCCATAAGTAATTTCAATCATTATCCCATTATATCGTCCTCTTTCATTCATTTCATGATATCAAGTAACTAATAACTCCTTTGTTTGTTTTCTTTGCCGAGCAGGTGTTGGACACGGTTCAGACAGAAAAATACCAGGTCCATTCAAAGAGGAGCTAACCTATAAAATGGTGAAGAGTTTACAACAGCCACCGGGAACTCATTTATGTGGATACTACGTCTGCGAGTACATCCACGAGTTGACCAGTGAGCGGAAAGTTGACTCACAATATATTTATGATTTGCGGGAGAAACTAGAGCCAGACCAGCGCATAAGAGCAATTCAAGAGGAGCTGGCGGGATTTATGATGAAGGAAGTCCTTGATGTACATGGAGAGCATTATGCGGATGAATGAAACTCGATTTGCCTTAGTGATCTCCATGTAGCTGATATGATATATATATTCATCAATGACCATGTAATTTCAAAACATTTCTTTCTTTTGATATATATATCATCAATGTATGCTTGCAAGGGATCGATTAATTATATAGATGCATCAACGTGTACTGTGTATGTAGTAGCGTAGAATATGTGTACTTAAATATATGTTTGAAATTATAGTAAAACACAAAACGAAAAAGGGACGAAATGGCAAAAAAAGGAAATACACAATCTCTGCCGCGGCAGGAAACCTTATAGTCCCGGGTGGTGTTACGGCCCAGGACTAGAGGGTTTCCGCCCCTGTGGCGCTGAAACAGCCACGTGGCTGTTAACAATCGCGGGCCATAGCGAGCCAGGACTAGTGGGGGGGGCTCTAGTCCCGTTTTCGCAGTCCCGGGCCCAAAACCGGGACTAGAGCCCGTTGCGGCCCGGGACTAGAGGCATGTTTTCCACCAGTGAGGGAGAAGGAAGAAGGAGAAGGGGAAGGAAAAGAAAAAGGGGGAAGGAAAAGGTAGGAGGGCGGGGTGGGGATTCAAATTTTGAATCCCGCCCAACTTACTCGTAGCGCACTAGGTGGTGGTGCGCTATGGGTAAGTTGCCCTCTATTTTTTTTCTGCAGGAAAAAATGGTCTTTTAACTGTAACTTTTTATTCTTTTCAAATTTTGAAAATCTAAATAATCGCTAAACGACCGGAAGTTATTGCGAACGGATGTGAAATCTCGTTCTCGTCATTTTGGTATACTATACGATTTTTTCGACATCGTATGCAAAAGCTACGACCATTTTAACGTGGCATGACTTTTTTGCAGAAAAAGTGGAAACTCATGTTTGTTAATTTCCCTAGAAACTATACCACATTACCTACCTAAAGATGAAAGGATTTTATTTTTTGAAGTGTTTATTATTTCCTTTTCTTTTTTCTAAAACCTAAAAAGGCGATCCACGGGGGGTGGAGTTGGTGCAGGCCACTTAGCCGTAGGGCACTGGTCAAGGTGCACTGCGTCTAAGTGACACATCCGTAGTGCACCTTGACCTAGTGCGCTACGGGTATGTGTGTTGTAGCCACATGTGACCTGGCCCACACATAGCCGTGGCGCACCACCCCATGTGCGACACGCTTATAACAGTTAGCCGTAGGGCACCCGTGGGCAGTGCGCCACGCCTATTTTACCCGTGGGGCACCACTAGCAAGTGGGCCACAGAAGTGTGGATTACCTATAGCCGTTTTCCTAGTAGTGGTGTCCGGCCGCGTCGAGCCAGTAGCGCAGTAACTCTTGCGCCATGAGCAACGCGGCCTCTAGCGTGGGGTTGGTGTGGTGCTCGCTCCTAGATACGGACACAGTGTGGGTGTGGGCGCGCTGAGACTGCCTTGGGGGGAGAAGGAGTGCGCCTCATCGTCTCTTGCCCCGCGCTCCTGGTGAAGAGGGTTGTCGTTGGCGCAATGAGGGTTGGTGCTAGGGTTGGGGGACGACGGCCCAACGACGAGAGCGCTCGTTGTGAGTCAATCCGTCCTTGTTGATGAAGGAGTTAAAGATACACCTCATCCCCTACCTGGCGCCCCAAATGCCGGAGATTCTTCCATGCAAACGAACTAGGGAACCTCACGAAGTAGGATGAGTCGAAAACTTGGGGCTGAACACGCGATCTTTGGACCCTTGGCGACCTCAGCGAGGGACAAGCAAACGAGCACAACAGAGGGACATGGGAGTTTACCCAGGTTCTGGCCACCGTACGGTGTAAAACCCTACTCCTGCATGTCTAGATTTCTTATACTATTTGGCAAGGTTTATAGTACAAGGTGTTGTAAAGGCGATCAGATCTAGGTTTCCTAGCTAGAAGATGAAGCTAGGGTTCCCTAAGGTAGGAGAAGATTGGATCCTCTGCTAGGTTGTCGCACTGCCCCTCTTATATGCGCCCCGGTCCTCTTCTCAGACCATCTTGGTGGGAAGGGTAGCCACATGGCTACAAGAGAGTGCACAGGTGCACTAAAGCTATTTTTGACCATAGACCCGGTCCATGGTAGGGAGTCGTTGATCACACCGTTGACGTCCTCCTCTCTGCGCCCTTCACGTTCTCCATACACCAGAGAGGGGTGGTATCCCCTTGGTGGCAGTGGATGTCGGTCACTTCTTTTTTTCCGGAAGCGGAAGATGCCTTCCTTGCACAAAGGAGGCAAGCCTGGATAGTTGTGCTAGCTGTGCTCATCCTTATCTTCGTCTTCATCCCACGCGTGGTCCTGTCGGCATCTAGGACTTAGGCGTTGAGGTGCTGGTGTGCTTCACGTGGATCCCTCACGAAGGAGGCCTCGCCGAGGGTGCCTTTTCCTCATGAAGGCTGCAGGAGGTGTTGCTTCGCGAGGGAGCCTCGCGAAGGGTTTGCCCCTTGAGGCTTCGCGAGGGTGGCTCCTCATGAAGCATGGGGCTTCACGAGGGAGCCTACCCGCGATACTGTAGATGCCCTGCTGTCGGGCCCCAATAGCATATGGACCGTGGTACCACGGTTGTCACTAGTCCGACAGTCGGAGGCAGCTCACAAGGCCAAATTATCTAGCGATTTTTGACCCTGGTGTTAATTAGCCAATAGGGGACGCCATGAAATGGTGACACTCGATGTCTCTATCAAGGGTCCGCAAGGGATGCAATGCTAACATCACCTATCACTAGTAGTCGGGCTCTCTATGCACGAGAGGGAAATGAGTGGTGGTGTTCATGGAGTGAGAGATAAAGAACCAGGAAGACAAAGACAAATAAGAAGGGGATCTGGCGTGTGGAACCTAATAGCAATCGCTGGTTTAGCAATCCAAAACTAATATGATTTTTTTTGGAAAGGAGCATATATTAATATCGCAATGATACAATTACACTCAGTCTCTACAACAACGCATTACCCTATTGGTATTATGGACGCACACAGCCAAAAAAGAAGAATTACAAAAAAAAAAGTCCTCGCTACAGTGATAAGATCCTTAGTAGCAGCAGCACTAACCCCACCAGAACAACATCAGAAGTCCAACATCTCCAATAGCGACGACTTTAAGAAGGAAACAGAGCACAAGCACCATCGTCGCCCAATCAAAGATCATAGGTTTTCACCCTGGAGAAACTCCCCGCTCACAAAATAATACCTTCAACAAGGTCATTGCCAAGCACAACCAATTAAGGCCAGAACTTGGATTTTCACCCTACAAGGTAAGACTGTGAACTCCTCCTGTGCTGCCGCCCCCACCTTCCGATACCGCTGCTATAATTCACGAATCACCAAGTCAATTCCCCATCGCCACCAGGACTCGACCCACCATAGCTAGTCCACAAATCTTGGCTTCCATGACATTCTCCGCAAACTGGCTTCACCATGTAACTAAAGACATATTCCACGATGGCAACAGACTGCAGAGCTTCGCCTCGCTCCCTCTAAAACCAAACGATCAGGAAAACACCGGTTGCGTGCGAATCGCCCATGGGAGTTCGTCGACGGAGCCTTCTGAAACACGACACTGCCACCAGATCAATAAAAACAGGCTGAAGTTAGATCTCCGTCTTAGCGTGAGAGAAACCCTAGGACTGTGCCCCTGGTAGCAGATGCGACCCGCGCCGCAATCCGCCCAGGGAGAACCTCCATCAAAGGCCGAGGCCGCCGCTATCAGATCACCATCGGGGCGACAACCTTCGAGCGCCCAAGGGGCTCCCTAAGGGGGAGAGGCCACCACGCGAGGAAGCAGCCCCGCTGCCACCGTCGGCCGGCCGAACTTTGCCCGCCAGCGTCCTCCGGTGGCAACGGGGGAGAGGTGGGAGGAGGAGTTGGGGGCGGCGGCTTAGGGTTCCGTCCATGCCGCCTCCCCCGAGAGGCAGCGCGTGCGTACATTCTCCATCGGTTACCAACAGTTATCAGAGTCTTCTGATGAGCCAGGACATTCAACTAATATGAAATGGATGGAGTATTTGATAACCTAAAAGTTTTTTTTGTTAGAAGAAGTCCAAATGATATACTCTCTCCGTCCTAGAATAAATGTCTTAGGTTTTTTAAATTTTAGATGAATCTATATACTAAATAATGTCGAGGGAGTACAAAGGCTTTTCAAAGTTGTAGTTTTAAGTGAGTGCATGTTTTACTCATGAGAGTACATGTTTTACTAATGAGAGATGTCTTCGTTGACGTGAGTACATGTTTTACTCATGAGAGATGTCTTCACTTTCCCTTATCTTCAGTAACATACGGATGTGCCGTGTTCATATTAACTGTCCAGGCGAACTGTTAGAGACGTCTCACAGGGGTTCCGTGATCCAATTTCGAGAAGGGCAAAACACAACTCACGTTCCGAGTAACAATTCAGCACACATTATTTTGATTCATCTTTCATGCACATCAATCTATTGAGATCTCCAAACTCAAAATAAGAGTAAACCGTATAAACGGACCTAATTCTTTTGCGATGCCTTCACTTTGATCTCTATTCTTTAAAATTGCACATCCAAATCCTAATTGTTTTATAAGTGTCATGCGAGGTCCTAAATTGGTTTGACTCTCGTTGATCGGTGTCACATATATAGTAGGGCCAAGGAGACGTTCCATGCACCTTGCATATTTCAAATAGGCCACCTAGGTTGTGTTTCCTTTCAACACTTGTCCGCGTTGCACCTTGTCGATCACCGCGCGGCCACCTGAGTGGATGCAAAAGTGGTCAATCGCCATGAGAAAATCACATGGATGCCTTGAAGATCCACTTCCACTTGCCCTTGACCATCTGCCGTTGGTCGGGGCGACGAGGGACCACAGAAGCGCAGCTACTCAAAGAGCGGGAGCACCAGGGGCCAGCACAGACAGCAGCGCTGCCCACCCGGAAGAGGACGTTGGAGAGCTGCATGGCGCGCTCCTTGCCCACATAGAAGTTGGGTGTGATGGTCTCCGTGGACACCACTGGAGCGTGCACGCAGTGTGTCATGGCCGGCAACATGCCCGCCGTCAGCCCTGCCGAGATCACCCTGACGTTGCAGCCCATCCCGGACAGGTTCATGTTGTAGACGTCGCTGAGCCCATACCTGTTCACGACCACCTCGGCGAGTGACAGCACCAGGGCAAAGACGTTGCAGTTGACTACCACAAGGGTCAAACAGGGGCCGAGTTTTGAAAGAGTTTTGAAAGAAAACATAACCTAGAGGGCCTATTCATGAATATGCAGGGTGTACAATACATCTTCCAGGTCCCATTGTCTACATGGCACCGGTCAACAAGGATCAAACACAGGTCCCATTGGCATCGGTCAACGAGGGTCAAACTGATATAGGACACCTTGATGTGCAATTTTAAAAAATAGGGACCAAAGTGAGATACGGGAAAAGAATTAGGAGCGCTAATACTCTCAACATAACCAATGTAGAATAAAAACTTCTCTTCGTCACAGCATCCTCTGTAAGTGTTTTTGGTTGTTGCGGAACCTACCGCCTGTATGTTGCAAGTAAAATAGTCCAGCTTACGAATAGGCTACAGTTTTGTGCTTGATAGTCCGAGGATACCGCATGGTTTCATTTGAGGTGTCCTACAAACTCTAAGCAACAAAATCCTAGTAATTCGCTGAAGTAGAGGTACAATGCAGAAAGAAACAATGTAATGAAAGAATGAGAACCTAAGCTTTCTATTTACGCTGAGACAAGGCCAAGGTATCCTGCCAATACAGTTAAGAAGCATGACACGATGTATGCACCCGCCACGATATAAGGCTCCTTAATGCCCCACAATCTAAGATAGTAATGCGAGGGAAGAGTTCGCAGGAAATATCTGTTTGTCCCATGAAGGTGCTTCAGAGTTATATTTAAAGGAACCTGAGACGGAAATGGTACATTAAGATCTTGCCAGCTGGAATGGTAGAACCAAATAAATGATCACTTGCAGAAGATATATAATCAAATAAATGCTAAAGGCCATCATACTTGGTTTTGAGTAGACAAAAAATATAGTTTGTAGTGCACTATTATGTTTTATTTACAAAGCTGACGGTTGAAAAATATACTCCTAGATAAAATGGGTTAAAGAAATAACTAATAACTGAAGCTTTTTTAGTAAATAGGAATAACCAGAACTAGCAAAAGATGACACTAGTCTCATCTTGTTATTTGGCAATTGAGCTGCATGCGCAGCTATGTGGTGAGCAACTGAATTATATATTTTAGAATTATCAGTATGGAGCTATGGATCATGGAAGCAGAACTCAATTCAGCCACTAATTTTTTTCCATGTGATGTTTCATTGTTCACGAACTGATTATTTAGTAAAAGAGTTATGCATGGCAATTGCCAAAAATACCAATAAGGCTTCCCAGAAGGCCTTGTTTAGTGCTTAACATTTCACTTCCACTTAATGATCTACTAGCACATAGGGTTCAGAACTTCGGGCCAGAAAGATGTAGAGAAAACACAAACTAGAGGGTTAACTGGTGCAGACTAAGAGCAAATATGGATTATGAATTTATGATTAAATACAGGTTCAGGACAAAAGAATGTGTGAAGCATATCCATGACAGAGAGAGGATGAACCAGTGATCAACTCCTCAATGTTTAACCATTATCCACTGGATAGCAAATAAATATCATAATTTAACTCATGCAGTTCACAGCAGATGCAAATGGTGTATAACAATAACTAAAAGTTATCAACACTGAGCATACATCATAATAACTGAGGCAAAACAAGAAGTACAAACAGTATCGTACCTGCAATATTACCAAGAGCAACTCGAGAAAGAAGACACTACATGCAATTAACATTGGAATGAACATTCCGCTACATGCTGCAATTGTAGCTAGTGCTCCTCCAAGCGCAAAAGAACCAACTTGACCCATAACTATTGAGGCCCTATACCTGTTATGGAAAAGAAAACCAGTGCAAGCGCCTGACATTGATGCTCCAAAAATACTCAGTTCTGCAGCAATTGCAAATAGTTGATTCAGCCAAAACCTTATTAGAATCAACAGTAAGTATTAAACTTGCAACAGTAGTTATTTTAGTAGAAGTAGAAGATCAAGACGAAGAATTAGACGAAGTCAACAGGGTAGTATCCATTTAGGCTATCCCTTTGCATCATATTGTGGATCACTTCAGCTCCGATACGCCATATATCACGCCTAATGACTACATATAACAATTTTTTGAAACTTATTTTCCCTTTTTGTTTTCCTTGTTATACACTTCAGGGAGACTGCACTGAACCATTTTCAGCAAATGGAGCACACATCCTTCAAAAGCTCCAGAAGGAACAAAATGGGTATAATGCACCAGTGACATGCATCATGAGTTAAAGAGGTTATTCTGAGAACATGAGAAAAAGCTAGTATGCTATAAGGAAATGTGTATGTTGTGGGACTACTAACTTTGAGAAAATACGTCTAAAAAGCTTAAGTGAAGTACCTGAGCAAACTGGGAGAGCAGCAACAGACAATCCAGCGAGTGCTAAAGCAGCAACACCACCAGCCAAACCATCAAGACCATCAACCAGTGTTACTCCAGTACCCATGGAAAGAGAACATATTGTAGCCAGAACCAGATAAAGTTTCCCCATGAATGCAAGACCAAAAGGAGGAGGGAGAGGAACAAGGAATTTCCTTCATGAACAAACTGGAATCAGTAATATTGAAAACGTTCAAAAGTACTAGATTATTAGTTAGCATGAACCTGAGTATATAACTGAGTCTTATATATCTGTTCCTTGCAATATTCTTGGTCAGAGAATTTAAGGCCATGTGATGTGCTCGGTATACCAAAATATCAGCTAGGAATTTAGACATCTTAGAGGTATTAATTCACAAGGCACCCATTAGTGCTGAAATTAGCGTGTAAACATTACTACTAGCTATGGAGATGAATTGAAAAAACAGTAATTCAGCATTACTTGTGTAAGTTAGCAGTAATATAAGGCGACATCACTGTAGGCCACAGCCCACAGAAACAATGTTCTATTGACACCAACTCAAAAGCCAACCACAATCAGAAGATAGCACAAGTGATGAAGCACTAAATCAAACTGCATGTGGCTTCAAGCCACATACCAGTTGCAATAATGCTTACATGTTGTATGGTGTTGAAATATTTGTAGAACCCAGCCAGATAAAGAAGTAAATCCCAGCAGCAGCCTGCAAGGTATATGAGATTGCTTCCAAGTTGGATTTAATCTAATATGTAAAGGGCATCGTATAGTCTGATTTGAGAAAAGACACACTTACATGAGCCAAGAATCTTATCCACTGAGGTATTTTATGATTGTGATCCATGATAAGGTTTGAGATATCATCAAGTAACCCAACTATTGCAAATATGAAGGTTATTATAGCTGCTCCATTTACTCCACTTGAGTCAGAACCAACATGTCTTCTTGCAACAAAAATACCAATAGGAATGAAGAACAATCCTCCCATTGCTGGGGTTGGCTTTCCATAGGATGGAGAAACAGGCTTCCCTCTCCTCCGGAAATGATGGATCTTCATGCTATCAGCAACTGGAGCAAAAATAAATCCAGCTAATGTCGATAGAACTGCTGATGTTAAAAAAGGGCGTGTCAAATAAAACGAGTCCAGAGGTAGCCTAACAATCCTCCATGAACACCAGTCGACAAACAAAAGTAACATTGCTAGGAAAGCAAGCAGTCCAACATTATTCATCAGCCCTTGTTGAGTTCTGGGAATTGATGTAAGAAACTTTAGTCAGAATCTAGCCAATACATTTCTAAAAGCCTATCTGTTCTTATTGGTTTGATAGCATTTGTGTTACATTGACCACGAAGAGTGAATTACATAATCTTTCTTGCTCTGTGTTAATCTGGACGATCGTAGAATGTGTGCTCTTAATGCATCAAGATTACTCTATATTCGTATTTGAGAGTCTACAGTTCCCCCAGAAATTACACTGCATACAGTGCTATCTTTTGCAAAATAATGCTAGCAGCTAGCCGTACCCTATGGTGGTATATGATTTATGTCCATGCAGCTACTTGAATTAGCTAAACTTGTTTGCATTCTACTTAATCTGAAAATCTAGGTTGTATTCCACTTGATCTAAAAATCTAGATTGTATTCCACTTGATCTGAAAATCTAGATAACTTACCGGCTCTTCTTACGCCCTTTCTCAATGCTTGCGAGCCTATGGGCAGCAATAGTTATCGCACCCTCTGCCCCCTTGAAGCGCCTCTCGGTCATCATCGGCAACTCAACATCCTCAATATGCGTTAGCACAACATCGTCATCACTCCATTCACTCTCACTTGAATACATAACAACACCAAATTCATTGTCCCAGTCGTCGTGAAGCAGCGAGAAATCCCCCAGATCCTACACCAAGTAACTTCAACTAGTAAAATAATCGCATCCGTTGTGTAACACTGCCATTTAAAGAAGAAGAGTACAGTACATCATCGAATGACGTGGCAATCTGAACGGAACCACGCCTGCGTGCGGGTCTTGATGTGAAGCTTCCGAGTTGGGAGTCCTGCAGAAAGGGTAATGGCAATGAGATCGGTTGAACCGTGCTTCTATCTGAACTGAGACACACGCCAACTAGTCTGAACTTCTCCCTCTGAACTCATACTAATAGTGCCCAAAAATCCCAGATGCATGCACCAACCAACAAGATGACTATTTCGAGCCAAAATCTGAATAAGTGGCACCGAATCTAATGCCTAGCCACAGGTAACTTTCAGCTTGGCGACAACCGTCTACTGCGCTTCGATGAATACTACTACCAGAGAGGCGACAATAACGAGGCGAAAAAGCAGCTACACAAGAAAAGGGGCGCGGCGAGAGATCCAGGAACTCACCTGTAGAGCTGAGGGCCGGCTGGAGGACGACGAGGAGAGGCGTAGCCGCGGGAGACGCGGCGGCGGCCGGAGAGATCGCCGGAAGCGTCGGCACGGTTGGTGGGGTGCGGGGCACGAGGAATAGTAGGAGTAGGAGGAGGATGTGGGAGAAGACATGGCATATGGCTCGTCGGCGGTGAGGGGGGCAGGAGATTGCCGGAGAATGGAGGTCAATTAAGTAGTACTTTCAGACCGCGACCGGCAGGACAGCGACTGTTCTTCGACTGTGTCGTCGAAGGCGGCGTGGGGTGTTGCTGCTGGATCGCTCTTGTTTGGGCGGAAGTCTCGCCCAGTTCTGGGCCTCCGCCAGCTTTTTCGGTGGTCGCTTTCTGTGCGGTGGATCTGGAGTTTGAGTTCTGGGCACGTTGGAAATGTCGAAACAAAGCTTATATAGTGGAAAAGGAAGCTTTGTTTTTCCCTTCTATGCTAAGCTTAGCGGAAAACGAAGGTTTTGCTTTTTTTTCCTTGTGTTAACGCCTGCAATTTTACATGTCAGAAAAAAAAACGTCTGCAATTTTATACGGTATAAAAACATCTTTAACAAATCCTAGATAAATCGAACCTGAAATTTTTTGTGTATCCTACTCCTCCGAAAACTTTTTTATGGTACTGTGCGTGCTGCGGTGGAACATATGCCGGACTTATCGTGGAGTAATTTTCGGTGGGAGAGAGTCTCCCAAATTATTCTCATTTGTTTAATTTATATAATGTGTGATTTAAATAATTATTTGCATTCCTAGTCATTCATTACCCGTTTAATTGTTGGATTTGAAGAATTGTTACTGTATAATTTATTCGATTGGTGTAATGTGTGATTGTAAAATTTTAATAAATTTGGATTTCATTGATGTTTTATTAAGCTTTAATTGTCCTAAAACTAATTGCACCGGAGATTAGGGCAAAAACTCACCGTAATTCGGTGTGGGATTGCCTGATCATCAACATCATGACATTCCTTCTCACTTCATCAATATATTCTCCTCTAAAAAGTAAAGTAAAATATATCATTCCACCACAAACTAATAAATCTACATGTCCTCTAATACACATGGTTTTTATGTGTCGTGGGGACGTAGTCTACTTTACCCACTTTGACTATATTTTTTACCAATTCAGTGATAATTAATATGGATTGGAGGGAGTAGTACAAACTGTCAAAGAAGACTGTCTGACTTAGAGACTTGAAATGGGCCAAAAAAGGATGGTCTCCGAGGCCCATTATTGTTCATATTTTGTTTTTAACTTTCACCCAATCGAGGAGAGTGGTAGATTAATAGGCCAAGAATGTTGGGCTCCAAGCTTATCCTAATTAATACTTTGTTCTTTAATCAACGTGCAACTAACAGGACGAGAGTCCTATGCCGGTTCATATGTTTGTGGAGAATTTCATAGCTGATATTTCTGAAGCAGCTGAGAGTACACGCGGGAGACAGGCGCCGGGAGCAGCGACCAGTTCTGGGGCATGGATCCCACCACACCGCCATGCATTCTGAAAATAAACTTCGATGCGGTCAGCATAAACACGGACAGGGGTTCAGTTGCCGCGCTGGCGCGGAATGATGCGGGGGAGTTTGTGGGAGCATCGCAATTCGCAATGACCTTCACGGGCAACACAGACACAGAAACCCTAGAAGCTCATAGTTTAGCTAGAGGTAGTGTGCTCAACGAGCAAGGCCGCCATATTTGGCTGTTGCCGCCCTGAGCGGGTGTTTATATCCCCAGGTTGTGTGAAGTTTGAATAAAGTCGGCCGACCCCTCAAAAAAAAAAACGAGAGTGAGTATCCCTTTATGCACTAGAGTACATCAGGATTCTTGGGCATGGTCTGCAGATGGCAAGGGAGTGTTCTCAGTCCGGCCTGCCTACAGGATGTTGGTGACCACCAAGTTGAATCGCGAGAACTACTTTGAAGGGAACGTTGGATCATCGAATTCCGAGGCGGGAACTTCAGGCTGGAGTTCTATTAATTTGGACAACCGTAGTTCCCTCCAAAATAAGGGTGTTCCTGTGGAGGCTTGCCCAGCAATCACTGCCCACAGCCGATTTGTTGGAGCACCGTGGTATGGCTAGATCGAGCGTATGCTCTCTGTGTGGCGCTGTTGATTCTTGGCGCCATTCACTTCTGGAGTGCAATATATCTATGAGTGTTTGGGCTCTATCCGACGAGGAGATGGTGGAGCACATGATGTCAATCGGTGAACCAAACGCTAAAAATTGGATGTTTAATCGGTGAACTAAGTCGTAACATAAATAATATGGCCATATGTTCTGTTTCCTTGAAACGTGATGAAATGGTTAGAAGTAGCTCTAAAAGAAATGGTCAGAAGCATATACCGTGGTGAGCACACTACGTCCGGTCATTGTGATTAAATTTGGAAAGCAAATAACATGCGTTGGCTTAACCAAATGGCTACATTTGGTTTCCACTTCCAATTAAAACCCCAGTCACACGCAATATCTACAAGCTGGAACTTAATCCAGCCGGTCAGTGGTTTCCAAATTTCACACACATACAACTTCACGTCACGATTCTGCACAAATGTGTCCAAGTGGGAGAGCCCATAATCATCTCCATTCTTCAGGAATAGGCATTTCCGTGCCGAGCAAAAGTCAGATCATTTCCAGATGCTGGCCTCCAGAACCCGGGTTCACAAGTTAGCAAAAGTCAGATCATTTCCAGATGCTGGCCTCCAGAACCCGGGTTCACAAGTTAGCAAAAGCTGAGGGTGACACTGACACAGGAAGGAAATGCGGTCATCAAATAGCACACGTGATGGGGGTTGAAAAGTATTGGGCACAAATGCCAGCCAAGGTTTCCCATTCAGGCCTCTACCAAGATGCAAGGCTCCCAGGAAGTCCGTGATGGAAGTCAGTGGATTGTTAGGCAGGCTTAAGGTGAACACATTTGCTCACAGGCTCCAGAAAGCAAGCCGTTTTTCCCGGCAACCGTCGCATCCATTTCCATATACTCGGAGTGCTTGGCAGACTCCTGATGGTAAACTTCACTCTCAGCAACCTGTAAAGGAGAATCAGTGAGATATTGTCAATATGATACCACCTTTTTTCATGTGACTAGTTTATCCAGTAACAGACTAACAGACATGCTTTTTGCAAGACAGGTGGGTGAATGTTCTACAATCACGAAGGTAATGTATACTGCATATATAACCCAAAATAGCAATTTTTAAGAAGAGTGGATCTGCGGATATTTGGAATATAAATTACCCAAATAACACGAGGTTCTTCACCTGCGGCCAACAAGAAAAATGTATTTAATGCTGCTACATGATTAGATTGCTCAAGGATTAGAAAGTAATGATAGTGGTGACGGTTCTTTACTGTTCTTGAAAATGGTCCCAAGCACAGTTAATATATACTGACTAGAAGTACATCATAACTGCCAAAATGTAGAGCATAGAAAAAGAGGCTAAGACTCGCAACAGCATTCAAGCTCAGCTCATGATGTTACTTTCACAGCCTCACAAACCACAAGCTAAGAGAAATTCTGGTTAGTTAAGCTCTCAAGCAAAAAAGAAGCACTCTAGTTGAATCCCCTACATGGCTATGTCCCGGCTTTCTCGTGAACAGGTCTAGTACATATACATGGTGTAAACTGTTCTTTGCAAAGGGGACAGGAGTTTAATTTGTTCCGGTTAACCCAGAACCACTGCAAGGACAGTCATAATAATTATTCAGCCATGCATAGCTAACATGTTCGATCTCTTATCTCCAACTAGAATGTTATCTTCAGTAGGCACCGTCAAATGCCAGTAAAAGGTTTCCAGTTACCTTCACGCCAAGAATAGTACCTCATATAGCATGACTTTATCGTGCGTAGTTGTAGACAGCAAAGCATGATATTTATATCCATAGTTATATGTACAAGATTGAAACAAAATAAATGAATCAAATCAAATAAATTGATATTTCATCTTCTGAACTTCTAATTTTCAGAGTTTTAATTAGTTATATGTCCAACTTTGCAAAATCTATCTGTCAAATCTGAATAGTAATACTTCCCAAAAAGTCTGGAAAAAGTCTCCTAAGTCCTGGCCACAATTGGTAGTCAGTACATCAAAACATTCACAGCCCATTCAAAGCTAACCTACCAAAACAATGAACAGTAAGCCAAGACCATTTGTTTGCTTATTTTCATGTAGAAACAAAAAGGAGCAAATAAAATGTCATTATCTTTTGAAGTCCACATCAAGTATCTCACTTCTGTTGTTTCCTCCATCCTCTTCTTCCTTGGAACCAAACCAAACCCTTATTTATTCTGCGTTCAAAGGCTCACAGCACTTCAACACAGAACAGTATCATCTATAATCCTCTTCAACAATCCAAACAGCCTGTAGGAACTAGGATCTTCATTAGGTACATCCTGCTTCTACCTAGGCGCTCCAATGGATAATGTTAGCAACATCTTTCATAATGACCTACTCCCATCTCTAGGAGCAAGAGCTAACCAATCTATCAAGTTGAGAAAATTCATCATTTCTCCTTATGATCCCCGTTACAGGTAAAATCATGTTCTTTGCTTTCTCCTGCATCATATATGTATTTTTATACAAATACTTGGCATAATTTCCCACTCTTCTGGGCCTGCAGGACCTGGGAAACTTTCTTGCTTGTGCTTGTTGTTTATTCAGCATGGATCTACCCATTCGAACTAGCATTTCTGAGACATCTCTCATGGAAACTTTTCCTCGTTGAGAACATTGTCAACGGCTTCTTTGCAATCGATATTGTTCTCACCTTTTTTCTAGCATATCTCGATCACAAGTCTTATCTTCTGGTGGATAATCCAAAAACAATTGCAGCTAGGTTGGCACTTGATCCTTCTCAACCGTGACACTCTGAATGGTAAAGCCCAAGTGCAAAGTTAACAATTTGAACAGCACTGACGATAGCTTGTATGCAGATATCTCTCTTCCTGGTTCATTTTTGATGTATGTTCAACGATTCCATATCAACCGTTTGGGCTACTCTTTAATAAGCATGGAAATGGCCTTGCTTATAGGATACTTAACATGCTTCGATTATGGCGTCTCCGGCGCCTCAGTGCATTATTTGCCAGGTATTTATCTTTTTTTACTTGAAGCTTGAAAATAAGAGAGATAAAAGTTATATAAGTTAACCGCTCCCTATAGGCTTGAAAAGGATATCCGGTTGAACTACTATTGGATAAGATGCACTAAACTAATTTCTGTAAGTTTGCATCCTCTCCTCTCCAAATATGTAACAAATTCTGCCCTGATAATGAAACATGCTTATGTATGTTTAAGTGAAAATTGCAGGTTACTCTTTTTGCAGTACATTGTTCAGGATGTTTCAATTACTTAATAGCTGATAGATACCCCGATCAATCAAAAACCTGGATAGGAGCAGCAAGACCAAACTACAGATCGGATAGTCTATGGGTTCGATATGTGACAGCAATCTATTGGTCAATTACAACACTCACAACAACTGGCTATGGCGATTTCCATGCACAGAATCCAAGAGAAATGTCATTTAGCATAAGTTTCATGCTATTTAACCTGGGATTGACAGCATACCTCATAGGCAACATGACAAATCTGGTTGTCCAGGGAAGTTGCCGTACCAGGAACTTTGTACGTACTCTTCCAAATACCTTCAAGATTGTTTTTTTGTTGATATTCCTGTTCAGCTTTACAAAAGGACTGGAAAAAAATGGAAGTATTGTCTATGTGTGACATCTGCCAAAAGGGAGTTACATGTGAGAATTTGATTGAGCCATCATACATATGCATCTTAAATATTGCAGGCAAGGATAGGATGAAAAACAGATGATACCTTTGGTTATACATCTGTCACTAGCATGTCCTGGCTCTGGATGTCGAATGGCCCGAAGGCGATGTTCAGATGCACAATAAAACTGTAGCGAATTAAATTATGTAAATACACATGTATGTGTACATCGATGTGGATAGAAGCAAGACTTTTTTATTTTAATAGTGGCATACAGTGTCTTATACCTCCTAACCTTCCTATCTTCAACTTTGTAGAGAGATACCATCCATGCTGCCTCTCAGTTTGCTGCACGGAATCAGTTACCTGAACAAGTTAGGGATGAAATGCTAGCTCATATCTGCTTAAGGTATAAGACAGAGGAGCTGAAACAGAAGGAAACATTGGATAGCCTCCCCAAGGCAATCCGCTCAAGCATAGCGTGCCACTTATTCCTCCCTGTCATAGAAAATGTATATCTTTTCGATGGTGTTTCCTTTACTTGCAGGATCCAATTGGTATGAACACAAAATTAGTTAATTATTCTAGAGTAACTGTAAATTAGTGTGCAATGAATATCATCAACAGTTGGAAGGTAATTCATTATCGTCTGGATGCAGGTTACCACAATGGAAGCAGAGTTCTACCCACCAAAAGAAACTGTCATACTCCAGAACGAAACACCAACAGATGTTTACATATTAGTTTCAGGAGCAGTGGTTAGTCCAACTATAATTTTGGCGATTGTCACAATTATGGAGTTTTTTACAACTATGCATAACATTGTAACTTTTGCTGTTTTATTTGGCAGGAAGTACGGACAATAACCAATGGAGGAGAAAAGGTATGGAACGACAAATGATCATATAATATTCTAAAGGAGAAAAGTGAATGCAGAATCTGATATGTATCATTACAAAATCCAGGTTGAGCAGCTACTATCAGCTGGTGATATATTTGGTGAAATAGGAGTTCTCTGCAACATTCCCCAGCCATTTACTTTCCGCACATCCAGAATTTCACAACTATTAAGGCTGAACACAACAGTGCTCAAGAACATTTTTCAGGAAAACAAACACGACAAAGAAATTATAATGAACAATCTTTATCAGGTGAGTCCACAATATTTTCCATTATGGTGTCATGTTTTGCCACTTAGTTGTTCATATAGAACGGAAATTAATAATCTTGTGCATTTGGCAGAAAATGAACACAGATCAAAGGCTCACTACTGAGATGATGGAGATATGTCAAGGGGATCAACACTTTGGAGAGTACAACCGATGTTTTTCATCCAATCTAGTCAATGTAAACAATGAATCAAAAGCAAGAGAAACATTGACATCATGTTGCAGTGAAGAACGTTGTAAAGAACTCACTGTGTCAGACAGACATGGAGGAACTTACAAGACTACCGAACATGATTTCTTCAATAGAAACATTAATTTGCCTGACAAAGGAGCAGTTATGGCAAATCCTGTTTCTACATGTCAGATTAAGGACATAGGAAAGGCACATGCAGATCAACATATTTCGACCGACAACTGCATGACAGGATATAGAGGGGCTCATGAAAAGTTCAGAAACACATGGCAAGACACAAAATTAAGGCAGTTAAGGATCCAAGATAAAATGATAAGAATCTCAGTTGCTGGAGAACTCCAGGAGATCGCTGATACATGCACGGAAGCTGGTTCTGTGGTTTCAGACAGAAAAAGAGTGACAATCCATATGCATCCACAACAACAAAACACAAGTTCAGGGGTGCCCTGTGCAAAAGTCATAAATCTGCCAGGATCACTGGACCAATTTTTCAGCATAGCTCGTAAGTATTGTCTAATTCAGATGCATGATTAACAGTTAGCGTCCGGTATAGGAGGGCTTAGCTTCTTCCGAATTATAGCTTATCAGCTGGGTAGACAAGGACTTCAGCTTGTCAATACAGAGGAGGTTGCTTAGAATTCGCATAGGTCATAGCCTAGCTGGAGTATTCTGACCTTGATTTTATATGGAAATCGAAAGGAGTTGTATAATGCGAGATCACAACCAGAACATAGCTTTGTTACACAGTATTGGTTAGCAACACCACTGGCATCTGATAATCTGTCTTAGATAAGCATGTTAATATGCTTGCATGCTAAATAAATATTTCAAGGTTAAGTTGCCGAAGCTTTACTTATCATTATTAAACTAAAGCTTACCTTTGTTAATTTAGTTCTATAACAGATTTTTTTGTTTCACGGGACAGCAGTGCAGGGCCCTAGCCCAGTTCGCCAGGTGTTGCCTATATCTCTAAAACACCACAGCCAGGCCTAGCTACCATAAGAGTTTTGATTTCAAAACCAAGTCAATGAACAAATGCCATACACGATTTTCATTAACCCCAAATAGCTAAATTGCAACCATCTGGTATCTGCCACTCATAGTTGGCATTGTACTGGAATATTTTCTTGATTGAGCCGTGCCCTGGCCCCTGATTCAATTTCGAGTTTTTTGGTTACTTTTTGTTCCATTAAATATCAACAGTAGTTGTACTACACTACTACCTTAATTGCAACAAGGCCCCATTAGAACATGCCTAATCCCAGAGATCAGTATTGCGTAGGGTCTATATCACGCGGTGCTATCCTTGTTTTAGTGTCAATGTACTTATCCTGCAATTTTTCTGCAGGTCAGAAGTTTGCCGGTTATTGTCCTACGAAACTGTTCAATCAGGATTTTGCTGAAATTGATAATTTAACAGAAATTCAAGATGGTGACCATTTGTTTCTTATGGAGACTTGATTAAGGAAGCTCAATATCATAAAATGTGGAAAGAGCAAATCATAGGGTACGTAGTAGGACTCACATTTGGAAAAGTTACCACTTGTAGATCTCAGCAAAAAGGAATCAAACAACTTGGTGAAATCATGAAGAAAAAATGCCACACTGGAATTAATTGGATTTACAGTTTTAGAGTAGAACTAATCTTATTTTAGAATGTAAACACGGAGATGTTCTGTGCGGATCAAATGTTTCGGAAGGGCAGACCTATGTTGACTTGACAATACTAGGGTTTTAATGAAACAGGGGGGATATCCCCTATATTTCTGAAAAAAAACTTGATATCATTATACGCAACATCAATTAACATTGAAGGTTTCAGCAAGGATTGGAGTCTAGTACAAAAATGTTGATGATTGACAAGCAAACTTAGGTCCTCTGAAGTCTGAGCTACAAATTATTAACATGTGCGCTCTGCGACCACAGAAAGTACAGATTCTAATGATTAAATATGGCCGAACTTTTCTCAAATTAGCACGATTGAAAGCTGCAATTTCATGTTGTGACAGCTACTTCATTTTTCTTTTGACAGATATCAACAACTCTGGATGTTCAAACTAGAAGATATTAGATATCAAATATTCACAGCAGCTAACTTGATACTATAATTTAAGAAAAGTAATTTAAGCATAATCACCAGATGCGGCGAGAAATCGTTGAGATGTTTGAACGACCAAATCTGATATAGTACTTTCTAGAACATGACTAAATAAATAGGAAGTCACACAGATCGAAACAGCAACTTTACCTCACCAGTGGAATCAACTGAACTGAAGGTAGAAGCCTGCAAATGCAGCTCATCGAACAATTCCATTTGAGGCAGCTATAATCTAACTCTGAAGGGTGCCAGCTCGAACAACCTAAACTGGACTCCACGGTTCAAAAATTTCCACCGTGTCGCTGAGGAGCGTAGATCGGCACGCCCGCTTGAACAGCCCAACAGAAAATCAACTTATCAAAACTACAGGTGAGAATCCGAGATCAATGGCGGCTAAACCCGTTCGTCGTCGTGGCTCCAGGGCTGAGCGGGCGCCCCGCAGCACAATGCGAACGGCAAGTGCAGTGCCGCGTTGTAGGAGGGTGGCACCCGTAACGCTCGATGGGAACGGGAAGCTGGGGAACGCCGGGAGGCAGGAGTGCGCGTACGCGGCGGCCGGTGGGGTTTCTAGAAGCTCCGTCGTGGGAAGAACGATGGGCGAGTGGCCCAAGGTGCAGACTGGACGAAAATGCAAGTCTGTATGTTGAGGTAACCCAGATTCGTGAGACAGAGCGTGAACTGTTCCAGCTCCAATTATGTCATGCAGAATTTATTCATGAATTTTGGTTTTCCTCTTGATCTGATTACTTGATTTCCCCTTTTATACGTGTTCACAAGCAAAATTGAAAACGGAGTACAAATCCATTTTATCATAAATTCTTAATCGAATATGTTAATCTATTTTGCAAAATCAAAACATTATGTCCCACAAGCGTACACTTTGGTAGACCGGCTTTTTGCAATATGAAGCGCAGTGTGTTAAATGAAGAGGGACTTGGTGACAAGAAACATAATTAGCTCGGGGTTGTTGTTATAAAATAGTTGCACCAATCTCAAAGCCAAACAAAGAAAATGGTGACTATGATAAGCCCGGGACACCCTCGTGTATGTAGGGCGTGTTTGTTAGGTCGGGCGAACTCAGAAAATCCCTTCTCACCCCGCGCTTCTTTGTTTGGTAGGTCGGCTATGCTATGTTGGGAAGTGCTGACCTCGTGAGGCCCTCAGTCCTGTCCACATGCGAAGTTCAAATCGAGCTTCTCGACTCAACTTAGCCGTGTCCATCCCATGCCTGGGGCTCAACCCGCTAGGGGTCACGGTCCTGCTCCCGTCACGTGTGTCATTTCGTCAACGAAACGCAACCGCCTGACCTCACCTCGCGACCAACCTCTCCAAAGGCCCGGCGAGAGCGAGCCACCAACGAAAGCAGCACACCGCCTCCTGGCGTTGTGGCGACGGCTCGCGACGGAGGACACCACGCAGATCTTCGCTTCATGCCTCCTCCGAGCTCCGCGGCGGTGAGCGTCGTCAGCGAGCTCAAATGATGTGCCATGAGCTCCAAAGACTGGTGATGCAAAGAACGCAAGAACTTCGCAGAGAATGCCATGAACTTCATGGCAGAGCACGCAATGACGCCATGAACTTCGCTGATCGTCGAGGGAGCTCGACCGTGACCTCTTGGCTCCGGGTTGAGGAGGGGCTAGGCCTCCTGGAGCACCGGCGGCAGCTGCTCTCGCCGGCAATAGTGCCAGAGCCCAAGCCGGACATGGGGGCCTCCTGGAGCACCGGCGGTGGCTGCTCTCGCTGGCAACTGTGCCTGAGCTCGGGCCGGACCTCCCAGAGACCCGATTGCTTTTCTATTTTGTATGTAAGAACCTGATTGCTTTTTATTTTTATATGGCTCAGCTCAACTAATCCAACCTACCAAACATGATCTCAACCGAGCTCAGCTCAACTCACTCGATCTACCAAACAAATCCCAATAATACACACTTGTATGAGGTCCACATAACTACACCCAACTTGTATGAGGTAAGAAAGGCCGCCTGGGCTACCAAACATACCCTAAGATACATAAACGGATCCAGCTCCATGACATGAAACAGATCGAATCAGATCAAAATTGGGAAAAATAAAGTAAATCAGATAGGGAAAAATTGGAAGATCAAATAGCCTACAAGTCGTCAAGAGATCTGTGGCCTCCTCCCTCCCACAAAGGTCATCTTGCGTCCCTATGCCAGCTGATGTATCCCTCCTTCCCTCCGACAACCTCCCTCGCCGGTGTTAGAGTATATCACGGTTTGAACTATATTTGGTAGTTTAAATATTATAATCCAATTCTATTTCTACTACTCCCTCCGGCCCATATTATTGACTCAAATTTGTCTAGATTTGAATGAATCTAGATACTATTTAGTATATAGGTTCATCCAAATTTTAACAAATCAAAGTCAATTAATATGGATCGGAGGGAGTAGTCTTCTTGCCCCCAAAGTCTTCTAGTACTATATAAACAGTCCAAGGGCTTATGAAGTAATCACCTCTTGCAATATTAATACAATATATACTTCCGCAATCTATCATGGTATTAGAGAGTGTCGCTCCTCGGCCTAGGGTTTAGCCACCACCGCTTCCACCGCGCCGTCCCCGAGGAGATCCTTCTCCGCCGGGGGCCGCACAATAGTAGATTAGATCTTACTTCACTAAAATTTTCTTGTCGGCCATGGCGTTTCTTCTTTTTCGCCGATCATAGATCCGATTCGTCATCCATAGCTGCATGTCGTCATTACGCGCCTCTACTTCAACCTCGGCGTCGACTCATCTCCAGCAAATCATCGCCAACGATCGTCCCAAGGAGGCTCTGCGCGGCGCCCCAAGAGACGCCTTCACGCGTTGCGTCGGCTTCTTCGTCCTCACGTCGTCACCATGCCGGCCCGTCTTCGCCAACATCGACCGGGACGCAAGTCCCCGAGTATGCGTCTCGCCGTCAACAAAGGGTTGCACCTTCATCACTCCCGGTCATCATCGCCTACATACATCTACACCAACAACATCTTCGCATCATCGCCGCCACCACCAATCATGGTTAACGTCAATGCCAACAAAAAGTTCTTCTCCATGAGCGACGCCGCGCTCATACAAGCGAAAAATATGGGTCTAATCCACAAATCGACTATCGCAACAATTCAGCCGCCATAAACAACTACATCGTCGTCTTCGTCCACCACGACCTCACTGCCAGAGTCGCAGTCTAATTTTTATTTTGCACTAAATCAATTTTCTTCTTGCAACTACTTCATCTACTTCGATAAATCGGCGGACAACTTCTTGATGGCTACACGTGAGCCTGTTGGAAAACCAAAGAGTAAGGTGTGAAGTAGCACAACAGCAATCTTTCTCTCAGTAAGAAATCGAGGTTATCGAACCAGTAGGAGGAAGGAAACGTCACACAAGTGTTCCAAGCAAAGCGGAGACCTGCACAACACAAAATCAAGACTTTGCCCCCAACGAATCAGTGAGGTTGTCAAGTTCACCGGTTTGCTGTAACAAAGGATTAAACGTATGGTGTGGAAGATAATGGTGGTTTGCAAAAGTAAACAAGTAACAAAGTGGAAAATGTAACAATGGTAAAGATTGGACCGGGTCCATAGTTCACTAGAGGTGTTCTTCTTCGATAAACAACATGGCATGTAGGGTAAACAAATTATAGCAGGCAATTGAGTGAACCGAGCTAGGCATAACAATACAATACCGCATAAAAAAGATCCTATGAGATTCGATTGGGCAATATAACAAGATACATAGACCGCCATCCAATGCATCTATGACTAGAAGTCCACCTTTGGGTTATCATCGAATCCTCCAAGATTAAGTTGCAAGCAACAGACAACTGCTTTAAGCAAAGTGTGTAAGGTAAAAAATCCACTTGTTCCATGAATAAGAGACTGTTGTTTTCTCCATAGTAGCAACAACACATCTACAACAGAAGAGATTTATGTCACTTTCCTTGGAAACTAGAGGCATGCACCCACTATCGAGCATAAATACCCCCTCTTGGAGTCACTAGCAACTACTTGGCCAAGATAGCTACTAACAACGGAGAGTATGCAAGATTACAAACAACACATACATGATAGAATCATAAAGACAAAACCATTAATCAATCTGACATAGTAATCTCAATATCCATCGGATCCCCGCAAACACAACATGCATGATTACAAATAGATTAGATCTTGATCATGAACGGAGCTCACAAGATCTATACATGAAAGCATAAGGAGGAGATATAACCATCTAGCTACTACATGGACCCATAGTCCAAGGTGGAACTACTCACGCATCATACCATAGAAGAAGGCCTCCAGGATGATCTCCCCTCGGCCAGGGTGCCGAGAAGAACTTCAGATCCCCCTGATCTAGGGACGATGGTGGCGGCTACAGACGGTTCCATAGAGTTTTGATCGGGTGCCTAGGGTTTCTGCATCAGGGGCTTCTTATAGGCGAAGAGGCGAGGCTAGGAGGTGGCCAGGGGGCCCACACCCTGCCTAGGCACGGGCCCACCCCTGGCCACACCTAGGGGGTTTGGCCGCCCTGGCTCGCCTCTCCGTCTCATCTTCTGGATTCGTGTCGCCCACGGTAAAATATTGATTTTGGCTTTTGTCCCGTCCAATTCCGAGAATATTGATTTTCTGCCTTTCTGGAACCAAAAACAGAAGAAAACAGGCAACTCGCACTATGGCAACTTGTTAATAGGTTAGTTCCAGAAAAGATATAAAAACACCTCAAAGTGTAGACAAAGCAAAGCAAAGTAGATACTAAACAAGCATGGAACATCAAAAATTATAGATACGTTTCCGACGTATGAAGCATCCCCAAGCTTAACTCCTGCTCATCCTCGAGTAGGTAAGTGATAAAAAGAATAATTTTTGAGGTGACATGTACCATCACAACCAAGATCAAACCATTTGCAACCATTGAAAGTTGGGATCAAAGAACTCTAAACATGTGCATGAAAGATGGAGTTCTAACAATAAGACAAAGTAACTATGCATGCAACAAACAAAGATCATGAATAACATGCATTGAAAAACGTTTGTTTGTTTGTTTCACATATAGAAAACATGGCATAGTGGAAATCAGCTTGTCCCTCATAGAGTAGCAAATTGATGCATAGGACACCTTCAAAGTTCACATGGGTGACTAGAAACAAATAGCACAAGAACAAGTAATATCACAATATGCATCAATCAATAAGTTTTGGGACACTTCACATAGAACTAAAAATGGCAACTATGCTCTCTTAATGGTGCCTAAAGGTAGAAGGTGGAGACTCAATAATAGTGGAAGAAAAGCCCTTCACAAGGGAAGCAGGGATTTCAAGTTTCAAAAAGAGCTTCCAAAAATTATGGTACTTGTTAGCTTTCAGCCCTCATTGCCCCTATCATAAGCATCTTGAAGTGATTAAGGTTAAAGTGAACAAACTATGGAGCATATGCTTGACAAAGTATAAGTTAGCAATGTCAAGTCCCTTGAATACGAGGTCCACACCTCACGCTACTCAACTTCAGTCACCTATAAGTTCTTATCATTGTAAGTACATGCATATCATAGAGAACCGCCAACGGGGTACCCCTTACACATGGTACAGGAGCTATCCCGTAACCAAAATGACAAGGCAAACAGACAGTGAGCATCTCAGTGATCTTTTTATTTACTATGTGCATAGCTTTTTATTGAGGATGCTTCATAGATAGCTCACTATGGTGATGCTGCAAGTTTCCACCATGATTAGGTATGGCTTAGGCTAGCCCGTGCGCTTTCTAACACAAAATACAAACTCCATGGACTTACAAGTTCCCTCTTTATTTCACACCGGTGACATCCATAGACAAAAGAGCATGATATCAACTGAGTACAAAGTACAAGTGCAATGTTGAAAACGTTCCCCGTGACAGCATGTTTATGCTAATTCCAACGTTTAAGTGCAAGCATATACAACATAGACGACACAATGGTTCAAGTTTATTAGGGAAAAAGAATATAAAGTGTGCCATTAAGTTTGTAAGGGCTTTAATCACTAATTTTTCACATAACAAAATAGTTTTTAATTGGAAGATAGTAAAACAAGAATATACTTGGAATGGTGTAACACACCATGCATAGGAATTTATAGTGGACACTTTGGAATAACGGGTTTCTTGGGAGTTGGAAGCATGAGTAGATCCTACTCATACAAGTGGAGGCTAGCAAAAGACTGGGAGCAACCAACTAAGAGAGCAATAGTGGTCATAATCATGCAGAGCGACAAAACATTACTAATCAAAGCATAGAGTGGTACTACAAGTCTAGGACTAAATGATCATAGAGGATAAGGTGACTTGTCATAGTCATAACATGGTGTGAGCACGTGCCAAGTCAACCCAAACAAAGCATCAAAGGAGAATACCACAATACTATGATTTTGCATGCTAAAACAACGATAATTTCTTCAAGGCACACTAAGCAATCCCAATTGTTTAGAACAAAACATGCTACAACAATAATCACTAAGCATAAGGTCAAAGCAACACCTAGTATGTCATGCTAAAGTCTAAGTCACATCAATGCAAGCTCCTCTTGCACTTTCAAGCAGGAACTTCCTACTCCTGTCCAACACCAATCAACTTATTTGAAACCACACATCGAGAACGGGGGTCCAAACTACTTTATTCAAGCAAACTAAACAACCTAAGCAAAGCAAGCGAAAACTAAGACGTTCCAAGAACAACACAACTGTGCATGAAACAATAAAAACGAAGTGTCTAGAGAGACCTGCGCTTTTTATTGATGAAAAAGAGGATGCCTTGGTGAAAGAACATTTCTTATCCCTAGATATTTTGGTGTTTATTACAACACACATAATGGACTAATTATCTGCCAAATATTCTATAGGTTGCATGCATATAATTCCTTGTCTAATTGCACACAAAAAAGGATTCGCCTGCTGCTCCATATTCTGCCTCAGTGATGTCCGATAGTATCGGATAATTCATCCCAGCTCAAGTCCGAGCACCGGTTTCACTTTCCCTGGCGGTGATGAGTACATCGCCAAAGGCCTCAAGATCGAAGCGGTATCAAAAAGCGGTAGTACCGCATTTTGGTACCGCTCATGACTGAAGCGCTTGGCAAGCTCGCCAAACTCCTCAGAACTGAGCGGTATCAAAAAGTGGTAGTACCGCATTTTGGTACCGCTCATGACTGAAGCGCTTGGCAAGATTGCCAAACTCCTCAGAACTGAGCGGTATCAAAAAGCGGTAGTACCGCATTTTGATACTGGTCATGACTGAAGAGATTGGAAAGCTTGCCAATCTTCTCAGAACTGACCGGTAGTACCGCATTTTAGTACCGATCACTTCTGAGGAGATTTGCCACTCGACTCCTGTTTGTTCCCCAGATCAAAATGGCACACCGCATGTGTCCCAGGTATCTTGCCTCAGGGTGGTACTACCGCCATGCGGTAGCTCCACACTTTGATACCGGTGGAAACTGTGGGCTATACAACTCAACATTGCATGTCCCAGTGCGGTCCAAGAGTTCTGCGTCCAGACTACCACTTGAAAACCCAGACTCTGACTTCATTAAATGTCAGCGGTCACATTGGAGCTGGTGCTATAAATAGCCTTTCACCTACCTTGGGACAAGGTGCTCATTTGCATTAAAGTCAAGACCGCCATTGGAGCCACCAAATCCTCAAGATCTCTTCAATCCACCACCCAAAGTCCTTGATCTTTGGGGAATCGAAGGAGGAGACCTTGATCTACTACCTCACCAAAAGAGATCTTCATTTCCTCTTCATTCAATTGAGGGCCCCTTTGCTCTAGTGTTTTCTTGGAAATCCTAGTTCTAGTTTTGGTTCTTACAAGCTTTGTCTTTGATTGTTTTGACTTGCTTGTATTTGGGAGCCTCGATTAAGTTGTGGATGTGTGCCCCAAACTTGTAAAGGTGCCGGCTTCCACCTTGAAGATTGTCGATATAGTGGAAGGTGAATCGATCCGTTGGGGTGAGATTCATCGGAGAACAAGGAGGCCTCTCGTGGCGTTGGTGGTTTGAAACCACCCTCTCCAAACGTAGTGCATTTCCCTCAAAAGGAATGAACTACGGGAAACAAATCCTTGTGTCTCCGCGTCCACCACTTTGGTTACTTCTATCCTTTACCGCACTTTAATTACTAGTTCTTACTTAGTATTGTGTTAGCTTGTGCATATTTGTCACATAGGTAAATTCACCTTAATTGCATTATCTAGAGAATTTACCTTATTGTCAAACCTTAATTTGAAAAGGAAGAAAATTTGAAGTAGCACCTATTCACCCCCTGTTGCCTGCCAAAACCCACCCATGAAAGGTAGATCGACAACACGGAGAGCCGGAGGCTCCCAGATCGGTGGGCTCGGTCCTCGGGCGGCCATAAAAGCTCAAGACACGCCCCGGCTTGGTTCGAGATGCCACACTATACCGGTCGAAGGTGAAGGATTGCTCGATTGATTTCTGCATGATAAACAAGTATACGTAAAATTCGAGCCGTGATCGGCTCCTGTGTTTCAGAATCGGCTCTTAAAGCCGATTGCCCCATGGTTCTGCGTTAGATTTATAATAACATGGGGTTTTGCTTGATCACTACAAGTTAAATCGATCTACGATAGTCTAATGTTTTCACCACGTAATTGGAACATCCTACGCGTGATTGAGCCTGGTGCACGCATAAAAGATGAAGAATATTAACCCTAGAGGAGGCCTAATAACCAACGTAAAGCCACCACGGAACATCCTCTCTAGAACGAATAAGCCACGCCTTTATGCATTCTTGGATCGCTCAACCCGCTTTGTAAGGCCTCACCACGTGGATATTAAACTAAGCCTTGGCGAACAAGGTACAACTATAACGGATCGAATCAACTAAATAAAGATCAACAAGGTGCTACCCTCGCACTTCGGAAAAGGTGCAAGGGTAGCGAGAGATAGCTAGAGGTAGCATAACGTCGACGATAGTAGTAAAAAGCACCGATGCTAGCCTCAAACAATCTATGATAATGGTATTACTCGCCATCAACAACGCTCAAGACGAGTAAAACCGTAATGAATAAGTGAATCGCCTAGATCGCGAGATGACCTAGGCAACATGGCACTTACCCGAAAGAAAACCCTAGAAACAAGGGGTGGCGATGCGAGATTGTGTTTGTTGTGAACGTGGTTGTTGTTTTCTTTCAATAACCCTAGGTACATATTTATAGTCAGAGACTCTCTACTTTTGGAATAACTCTACAACTCTATCTTTACCTAAACATAAACGGAACCTAAACAAACACGAATCCTACTATGATACAAGATACACGGCAATTCAAATTAAATCTACGACTAGGCCGATCCAACAACATGTTGAATATATGTATCTTCCAAGCCCATCTTGATCACGGCCCATCTCCGTCTTCTACCAAAATACGGTGATAACACATGCCCTCGGTTTTGGCAATGATAATTCCAAAACCAATCTCGCGTTTTTTTCCTCTTCTCCCCTTTTTTATCGGCGTCGGCGATGTATCGCGTGGCGAAAGACCGCCACGCTACCCCTTCATCATGATGCCTGTCTTCTCAACTCCTCGCAACGTGTGATTTGACGATTTTGGCGGTAACTGGGAAACCGCCATGGCATTGAACCGTCATCCACTATTCCCTTTATTTAAATCGGCTGAGCAGATTCGCGGTCCCCATCTTCCTCCAGCAGCGAAAACCCTTCTCCCATCACCGAAAACCCTCTTTCTTGCCATGGCCTCCTCGCTTCCTCCGGCGCGTCCTCCCACGCCCAACTCGATTAGCGGCGAGAACCAACTCAGAGCACTACCCCACGGCGACATACTTTTGCCCCACGATGGTGGACGAAGGATCGATTTTCGCCGTCGAGGACGGCGTCCCGATCGACGGCGAAGAGAGCCTCTGATTCCTCGCCGACGGGAACGAGGCGAAGAGCAACGACGACAATCGTGGGGGCGGCCGACTCGTCCGCCGAGGAGGAGGAATCGGAGGGACACCTCCGACGGTATCCGCTGACAAGCGCTTCCACTACGGGTCCAGCGAGGATAATCAAGATGACGACGAGGACGAAGAGGTTTCTGGCTTCTTCAAAGAAGAAGAAGGACGACGCCGGAGCAAAGGCCGAAGACAATGAAGAGGACGGCGATGACAATGACGATAATTTCGGCTTAGATTAGAATCGTAATGTAGTAATGCGTAGCGAGCCCCTTTGTAATCGATCATCCCGTAAGCAATGATATTTTGAATGAATGAAACTCGCTTTCCCAAATGTTGCTTCCTTTGCTTCAATTTTGCCGATAATCAAACAGTCGATAAGCCATGACGACATCAGACGGCTTTCATCATGCCGCATGCATATAGTCAAACAAGTTAAATTGCACAAAGCCGATGACCACCCATCGGCTCCTCCTAAAAACGCTTTGATAGGGTCAACCTTGATCGAATCTTTAACACATCACAACGGCCATTTCTTGGTTTCAAATGACAACTGCGACCTTTCTCAACACGGTGGATTCAAACACAAACGACCCAAATCTCCAATTGCCCATCAAAACGTGCCCGCATGCATTTAAGATGACGAGGCTAAGACCCGAGGTGGCCCTTTTGTAACATGTGTGAACCTCTAGCATCGATGACCGTGCATCGGCTACATATATGCATATATTTCTTTTTTTTTACTCGGCCGATTTTCAAGATCGCCCCATATTTATCATCCATCGCTTCTCGTGTCTCTACCTAGCCGTTTTCATGTAACGGCTCTTCGATTCTTGTCCAACATCCCACATGCTTGGGAAATATTTCTTGAGATGTTGTCCGTTGATCGCCATCGAATTTTACTCCATCCAATAGCTCGAGCATGTATGCGTTTCCTTAAAACTTGGTCGACCCTGCAGACCGTGCCAATTTGGAGACCATTTACCATATGTTGCATCCTTAGTCCCCAAGGGCAACAGACTTCCCACACCGATCACCAACGTGGAACTCCTTTGGCTTCACTTTCTTGTTGTATGCACGAGCTACCTTGGCCTTGTTTTCTTTGATTTTCTCCATGACCATAACCGAGCTCGGTTAAATCCTCCACATTGTCACTCATCGGTTGCGTACTCTTCAGTTGTTAGATCGTCACGAAAAGTAACACGTCTCGATCCGTAGTAATTTCCTACCAGACGGCTTCTTGTCCATATACTAGATGGTAGGGTGATGTTTTATTGCTCCATGACATGACATGCGATAAGCCCATAACGCCTCGACAAAACCTCGCAACGCCTCTTGGGTGCTCATCGACTTTCCTCTTGATCGGTTTGATGAGGCTCGTTGGATGCTTGACTTGCCCATTTGCTTGAGCATAGTATGGGGATGATCTAATCTTTAATCCCCATGTCCTCGCAGAACTTTCTAAACTCACGAGAAATAAAACCGAACCTCCATCGGTCGTGATAGTTTGGGGAATCCGAATCTATGGATGACATGTTCCTTCACAAAATTGATAACATCCTTCGAGTTTATCGACTTCATAGGGACAGCCTCTACCCATTTAGTGAAGTAGTCGGTGATAGCCGTAATCCACATGTGGCCTTTGCTTGATGGAGGATTGATCTTGCCGATCATGTCCATGCCCCATCCTCGAATGGCCAAGGCTTGATGATGGGGTTCATTCCGACGTGGTACCATCTGGATTTTTCCAAATTTCGACATGCTTGACACCCTTTGTAGTAGTTGAAACAGTCCTCAAGCATAGTGGGCCAATAAAACCCCGATCGCCGATCAACCATTTCATCTTGAGTCGATTGGTGAGTTCCACAGCTCCTTCGTGTACCTCGTGTAGGAGCCGATTGGCCTCGGCCGTCCCTGCATTTGAGCAATAGTCCTTCCAAAGTCCTCAGAAACATGTCATCCCCAATAAGCACGCTTCATGGCTTTGTACCTTATCCGTTTAGGTGCCCCTTGTCGAATCTTTCAAGTAATTGAAGATATCGGCTCTCCAAATCCGCTTCTAGGAACTGCACGAACATCGACTCCTTCTACCACATCCTTGTACCAAGCTATCTGCGCAAGATCGTTCGCCTCGGTGATTCTGCGTTCGTGGGATCCAAGTGAAGTTGACGCATCAAATTGCGTCATTAGCTCATGGCGGTCGACCATAATGGGAAGAGGGACTCGCTCGCACTTGTAGTCCTCCGTGAGCCGGGAAATCACCAACTTGGAGTCTCCAAAATTTCCACCGCTTCGCCCGGCCGAGGAGTAACTCCATCCCTTGCGTATCGCCTCGCATCGCTACATTGTTAGTGCGAGAGGTAGACAATCGATGGAGAAGGAAAATGTTGCCCAAGGCGACATGAGTAAAATGCCGATGCCGCAGCCATCGTCACAAATCGATCCGTCGAAAAACATAGCCCACGCTCTTATGGACGGTCGGCTATGTTAGTGTTGATCCTTTCGGATAAGGTCGGCCTGTATCCCTTAATCGCTTTCGCGGGTTGATACCGATGTCAAACTCGACAATGCAAACATCCATTTGCCCAGGCCTCTTAACATAGGAGCCGACAAAGATGTGCTTTATGACGTCGATTTGCATATGATGATGATTTCCGATAGCAAAATGTGTCGCAACTTGGTGCGGTGAAAACAGCAGGCACAACTTATCGATATCGTGGTACCTTGTCTGCGTCCCAAAGATCCTCCGCTTATGTAAAAGACGACTCGCCCACCATCATAAACTTGCACCACTACCGAGGCGATGGACGTGTACCATCGACAAGTAAATGTAGAATGGCTGTCGGTGAGGTGGAACTAACACCTGGTGGCTTTGTCGGTACTCTTTGATCTCGCCAAAGGCTCGTTGTTGCTACGCCCCCGTGAATTCCTCGTCGATTTGATTTAACTAGTCCCATGAACGGCTCAATCCTTCCCGATAGATTGGAGATGAATCGTCTAACGAAGTTGATCTTGCCGATAAGGGACGCAGTTCTTTCTTGGTGGTGGGTGGCTTCATTGTTCGTGACCGCCTCGACTTTTCAGCCGATCTCAATCCGCGTTCATGGACCAAAACCCAAGAACCGACCGTCACCCCAAAGCGCACTTCTTTGGATTCATCCGTAGGTCAATTTTCTTGTTCGGTCCAGACGCTGGTGATCGTCCAAGTGTCCGTGGAAGTAGACTTGACCACCACGTCATCGATGTAGATTTCCACCGGCTTGCCGATCGATCATGGAAGATATAATTCATGGCCCGTTGGTACGTGGCGCGGCATTTTTCACCAAACGTCATGACCACATATTCAAATAACCCCACGGACCGGGACTCAATGCGATCTTGTGTATGTCTTCCGGAGCCATAAAGATCTGGTTGTACGGCATTGCCGTCCATGAAGCTCAAAACTTTATGACCAAATGCGCATTGACTAATGTTTCGCCACCCAGCATCGGATACTCATCCTTTGGGGTAGCTCTGTTTAGATCTCGAAAATCTATAGCAACCCGCCATTGGCCACCCTTCTTCTCGAGTGTACGATACTAGAAATCCACTCAAAGATACCGCATGGTCCGATCAAATTGGCGTCAACATTTTTTCGACCTCTTTTTGACTTCTTCCGAATTTCGCCTTCATTTGTCGTGCTCATTGAAACGGCCGAAATCCTTTTTGAGCGGGAGACGATGCTCGATGATGCTCTGTCCAATCCAGGGCATCTCTGTAGTCCTGTGCGAAGCAATTTGGATATTGTTTCAACAGGCTATCATCGGCCCCGCAGACTTGGCTCTAACTTTCTGGCGATAAATGTTGGTCGTGGCTTATCCCGGGACCAATGTCGATCTCTTCTAGCTCATCGGATGTAAACCCGTACCCTAGCTTTCCGTCACCACAAATCGACGCTAAACACAGGCAAACGGTGGGTGAGGACAACAAAATAATTTGGGCGATCGCTGAATCGGCCCCCTTTTGCTTGCATCCGTCAAGGACGGTTTACACCTTATTATTTAGATGGCGAGCATCTCTGCCACGACTACATGAACCGCTTGTCGATGATTGCCGCTTTTATTTTTTGTGGCGATCGCAGGATCGGCCGTACCCTGGTGATCGTGGACTCCTCTACTGTAAGGCCGATGGATAAGACCGGCCTCACCCCGCTTTTTTGTAGCTTCAATACGTTCGCGGTAGATCGATCCCGAGATCGGCTCTTGGTCTTCGCCTCCCGACGTTCATGCCGGCTATGGAAATCTCGATGGAATCGTCTGCGTGGATGACCTCCACCGTCTCCATCCCACCGGATCGTGCATCGATGCATTGTGGACGGATGCGCAATTAGCATGAATCCAATCCCTTCCTAGCAAGGCGGTGTAAGTGCTCTCTTTGTCACGACGAAGAATGACGTGGGTACGGTTTTCGCCTTTGTCAAGTCCACGTTCAGTACGCCTTGCGTTCCCGAAGACTGACCGTTGAAGTCGCTCAACGTGACGTTGGTTTTGATCAGATCTGCAGCGGAGCGCCCCAAACGTCGTAGCATGGAGTATGGCATGATATTGACTGCCGCTCCGGTGTCCACCAACATCTTGCCGCAAAGTTGCCCATTGATGTAACCTCGCAGGCTGTGGCTTTCGATGTTTGTAACCCTTCTCACGTGGCTTCTCAAGATAACCGTGGGCGCGATCAAATTGTGCCACGAGTAGCTCATCGGTTCTTGGCGCGAGACTCGACAGAGAGCACGAACACCATGTTTGTGCTAGCCGATGTCTTTGCATCGGCTCTTACCGGTTTGGGGCGCCACTCTTTCCTGGTCGGGCGGTCTTCCGTTTCCACATCCTGTCTCACTTTGACGGCCAGATCAGGCCGTGCTTTCTTCAAAGCGTTGAGATACTGCGCCTCAGCTTCCTCTGTTGTTTCCTCCATCCTCTTCTTCCTTGGAACCAAACCAAACCCTTATTTATTCTGCGTTCAAAGGCTCACAGCACTTCAACACAGAACAGTATCATCTATAATCCTCTTCAACAATCCAAACAGCCTGTAGGAACTAGGATCTTCATTAGGTACATCCTGCTTCTACCTAGGCGCTCCAATGGATAATGTTAGCAACATCTTTCATAATGACCTACTCCCATCTCTAGGAGCAAGAGCTAACCAATCTATCAAGTTGAGAAAATTCATCATTTCTCCTTATGATCCCGTTCTATGTAAAATCATGTTCTTTGCTTTCTCCTGCATCATATATGTATTTTTATACAAATACTTGGCATAATTTCCCACTCTTACGGGCCTGCAGGACCTGGGAAACTTTCTTGCTTGTGCTTGTTGTTTATTCAGCATGGATCTACCCATTCGAACTAGCATTTCGAGACATCTCTCATGGAAACTTTTCCTCGTTGAGAACATTGTCAACGGCTTCTTTGCAATCGATATTGTTCTCACCTTTTTCTAGCATATCTCGATCACAAGTCTTATCTTCTGGTGGATAATCCAAAAACAATTGCAGCTAGGTTGGCACTTGATCCTTCTCAACCGTGACACTCTGAATGGTAAAGCCCAAGTGCAAAGTTAACAATTTGAACAGCACTGACGATAGCTTGTATGCAGATATCTCTCTTCCTGGTTCATTTTTGATGTATGTTCAACGATTCCATATCAACCGTTTGGGCTACTCTTTAATAAGCATGGAAATGGCCTTGCTTATAGGATACTTAACATGCTTCGATTATGGCGTCTCCGGCGCCTCAGTGCATTATTTGCCAGGTATTTATCTTTTTTTACTTGAAGCTTGAAAATAAGAGAGATAAAAGTTATATAAGTTAACCGCTCCCTATAGGCTTGAAAAGGATATCCGGTTGAACTACTATTGGATAAGATGCACTAAACTAATTTCTGTAAGTTTGCATCCTCTCCTCTCCAAATATGTAACAAATTCTGCCCTGATAATGAAACATGCTTATGTATGTTTAAGTGAAAATTGCAGGTTACTCTTTTTGCAGTACATTGTTCAGGATGTTTCAATTACTTAATAGCTGATAGATACCCCGATCAATCAAAAACCTGGATAGGAGCAGCAAGACCAAACTACAGATCGGATAGTCTATGGGTTCGATATGTGACAGCAATCTATTGGTCAATTACAACACTCACAACAACTGGCTATGGCGATTTCCATGCACAGAATCCAAGAGAAATGTCATTTAGCATAAGTTTCATGCTATTTAACCTGGGATTGACAGCATACCTCATAGGCAACATGACAAATCTGGTTGTCCAGGGAAGTTGCCGTACCAGGAACTTTGTACGTACTCTTCCAAATACCTTCAAGATTGTTTTTTGTTGATATTCCTGTTCAGCTTTACAAAAGGACTGGAAAAAATGGAAGTATTGTCTATGTGTGACATCTGCCAAAAGGGAGTTACATGTGAGAATTTGATTGAGCCATCATACATATGCATCTTAAATATTGCAGGCAAGGATAGGATGAAAACAGATGATACCTTTGGTTATACATCTGTCACTAGCATGTCCTGGCTCTGGATGTCGAATGGCCCGGCGATGTTCAGATGCACAATAAAACTGTAGCGAATTAAATTATGTAAATACACATGTATGTGTACATCGATGTGGATAGAAGCAAGACTTTTTTATTTTAATAGTGGCATACAGTGTCTTATACCTCCTAACCTTCCTATCTTCAACTTTGTAGAGAGATACCATCCATGCTGCCTCTCAGTTTGCTGCACGGAATCAGTTACCTGAACAAGTTAGGGATGAAATGCTAGCTCATATCTGCTTAAGGTATAAGACAGAGGAGCTGAAACAGAAGGAAACATTGGATAGCCTCCCCAAGGCAATCCGCTCAAGCATAGCGTGCCACTTATTCCTCCCTGTCATAGAAAATGTATATCTTTTCGATGGTGTTTCCTTTACTTGCAGGATCCAATTGGTATGAACACAAAATTAGTTAATTATTCTAGAGTAACTGTAAATTAGTGTGCAATGAATATCATCAACAGTTGGAAGGTAATTCATTATCGTCTGGATGCAGGTTACCACAATGGAAGCAGAGTTCTACCCACCAAAAGAAACTGTCATACTCCAGAACGAAACACCAACAGATGTTTACATATTAGTTTCAGGAGCAGTGGTTAGTCCAACTATAATTTTGGCGATTGTCACAATTATGGAGTTTTTACAACTATGCATAACATTGTAACTTTTGCTGTTTTATTTGGCAGGAAGTACGGACAATAACCAATGGAGGAGAAAAGGTATGGAACGACAAATGATCATATAATATTCTAAAGGAGAAAAGTGAATGCAGAATCTGATATGTATCATTACAAAATCCAGGTTGAGCAGCTACTATCAGCTGGTGATATATTTGGTGAAATAGGAGTTCTCTGCAACATTCCCCAGCCATTTACTTTCCGCACATCCAGAATTTCACAACTATTAAGGCTGAACACAACAGTGCTCAAGAACATTTTCAGGAAAACAAACACGACAAAGAAATTATAATGAACAATCTTTATCAGGTGAGTCCACAATATTTTCCATTATGGTGTCATGTTTTGCCACTTAGTTGTTCATATAGAGCGGAAATTAATAATCTTGTGCATTTGGCAGAAAATGAACACAGATCAAAGGCTCACTACTGAGATGATGGAGATATGTCAAGGGGATCAACACTTTGGAGAGTACAACCGATGTTTTTCATCCAATCTAGTCAATGTAAACAATGAATCAAAAGCAAGAGAAACATTGACATCATGTTGCAGTGAAGAACGTTGTAAAGAACTCACTGTGTCAGACAGACATGGAGGAACTTACAAGACTACCGAACATGATTTCTTCAATAGAAACATTAATTTGCCTGACAAAGGAGCAGTTATGGCAAATCCTGTTTCTACATGTCAGATTAAGGACATAGGAAAGGCACATGCAGATCAACATATTTCGACCGACAACTGCATGACAGGATATAGAGGGGCTCATGAAAAGTTCAGAAACACATGGCAAGACACAAAATTAAGGCAGTTAAGGATCCAAGATAAAATGATAAGAATCTCAGTTGCTGGAGAACTCCAGGAGATCGCTGATACATGCACGGAAGCTGGTTCTGTGGTTTCAGACAGAAAAAGAGTGACAATCCATATGCATCCACAACAACAAAACACAAGTTCAGGGGTGCCCTGTGCAAAAGTCATAAATCTGCCAGGATCACTGGACCAATTTTTCAGCATAGCTCGTAAGTATTGTCTAATTCAGATGCATGATTAACAGTTAGCGTCCGTATAGGAGGGCTTAGCTTCTTCGAATTATAGCTTATCAGCTGGGTAGACAAGGACTTCAGCTTGTCAATACAGAGGAGGTTGCTTAGAATTCGCAGGTCATAGCCTAGCTGGAGTATTCTGACCTTGATTTTATATGGAAATCGAAAGGAGTTGTATAATGCGAGATCACAACCAGAACATAGCTTTGTTACACAGTATTGGTTAGCAACACCACTGGCATCTGATAATCTGTCTTAGATAAGCATGTTAATATGCTTGCATGCTAAATAAATATTTCAAGGTTAAGTTGCCGAAGCTTTACTTATCATTATTAAACTAAAGCTTACCTTTGTTAATTTAGTTCTATAACAGATTTTTTTGTTTCACGGGACAGCAGTGCAGGGCCCTAGCCCAGTTCGCCAGGTGTTGCCTATATCTCTAAAACACCACAGCCAGGCCTAGCTACCATAAGAGTTTTGATTTCAAAACCAAGTCAATGAACAAATGCCATACACGATTTTCATTAACCCCAAATAGCTAAATTGCAACCATCTGGTATCTGCCACTCATAGTTGGCATTGTACTGGAATATTTTCTTGATTGAGCCGTGCCCTGGCCCCTGATTCAATTTCGAGTTTTTTGGTTACTTTTTGTTCCATTAAATATCAACAGTAGTTGTACTACACTACTACCTTAATTGCAACAAGGCCCCATTAGAACATGCCTAATCCCAGAGATCAGTATTGCGTAGGGTCTATATCACGCGGTGCTATCCTTGTTTTAGTGTCAATGTACTTATCCTGCAATTTTTCTGCAGGTCAGAAGTTTGCCGGTTATTGTCCTACGAAACTGTTCAATCAGGATTTTGCTGAAATTGATAATTTAACAGAAATTCAAGATGGTGACCATTTGTTTCTTATGGAGACTTGATTAAGGAAGCTCAATATCATAAAATGTGGAAAGAGCAAATCATAGGGTACGTAGTAGGACTCACATTTGGAAAAGTTACCACTTGTAGATCTCAGCAAAAGGAATCAAACAACTTGGTGAAATCATGAAGAAAAATGCCACACTGGAATTAATTGGATTTACAGTTTTAGAGTAGAACTAATCTTATTTTAGAATGTAAACACGGAGATGTTCTGTGCGGATCAAATGTTTCGGAAGGGCAGACCTATGTTGACTTGACAATACTAGGGTTTTAATGAAACAGGGGATATCCCTATATTTCTGAAAAAACTTGATATCATTATACGCAACATCAATTAACATTGAAGGTTTCAGCAAGGATTGGAGTCTAGTACAAAATGTTGATGATTGACAAGCAAACTTAGGTCCTCTGAAGTCTGAGCTACAAATTATTAACATGTAAGCTCTGCGACCACAGAAAGTACAGATTCTAATGATTAAATATGGCCGAACTTTTCTCAAATTAGCACGATTGAAAGCTGCAATTTCATGTTGTGACAGCTACTTCATTTTCTTTTGACAGATATCAACAACTCTGGATGTTCAAACTAGAAGATATTAGATATCAAATATTCACAGCAGCTAACTTGATACTATAATTTAAGAAAAGTAATTTAAGCATAATCACCAGATGCGGCGAGAAATCGTTGAGATGTTTGAACGACCAAATCTGATATAGTACTTTCTAGAACATGACTAAATAAATAGGAAGTCACACAGATCGAAACAGCAACTTTACCTCACCAGTGGAATCAACTGAACTGAAGGTAGAAGCCTGCAAATGCAGCTCATCGAACAATTCCATTTGAGGCAGCTATAATCTAACTCTGAAGGGTGCCAGCTCGAACAACCTAAACTGGACTCCACGGTTCAAAAATTTCCACCGTGTCGCTGAGGAGCGTAGATCGGCACGCCCGCTTGAACAGCCCAACAGAAAATCAACTTATCAAAACTACAGGTGAGAATCCGAGATCAATGGCGGCTAAACCCGTTCGTCGTCGTGGCTCCAGGGCTGAGCGGGCGCCCCGCAGCACAATGCGAACGGCAAGTGCAGTGCCGCGTTGTAGGAGGGTGGCACCCGTAACGCTCGATGGGAACGGGAAGCTGGGGAACGCCGGGAGGCAGGGAGTGCGCGTACGCGGCGGCCGGTGGGGGTTTCTAGAAGCTCCCGTCGTGGGGAAGAACGATGGGCGAGTGGCCCAAGGTGCAGACTGGACGAAAATGCAAGTCTGTATGTTGAGGTAACCCAGATTCGTGAGACAGAGCGTGAACTGTTCCAGCTCCAATTATGTCATGCAGAATTTATTCATGAATTTTGGTTTTCCTCTTGATCTGATTACTTGATTTCCCCTTTTATACGTGTTCACAAGCAAAATTGAAAACGGAGTACAAATCCATTTTATCATAAATTCTTAATCGAATATGTTAATCTATTTTGCAAAATCAAAACATTATGTCCCACAAGCGTACACTTTGGTAGACCGGCTTTTTGCAATATGAAGCGCAGTGTGTTAAATGAAGAGGGACTTGGTGACAAGAAACATAATTAGCTCGGGGTTGTTGTTATAAAATAGTTGCACCAATCTCAAAGCCAAACAAAGAAAATGGTGACTATGATAAGCCCGGGACACCCTCGTGTATGTAGGGCGTGTTTGTTAGGTCGGGCGAACTCAGAAAATCCCTTCTCACCCCGCGCTTCTTTGTTTGGTAGGTCGGCTATGCTATGTTGGGAAGTGCTGACCTCGTGAGGCCCTCAGTCCTGTCCACATGCGAAGTTCAAATCGAGCTTCTCGACTCAACTTAGCCGTGTCCATCCCATGCCTGGGGCTCAACCCGCTAGGGGTCACGGTCCTGCTCCCGTCACGTGTGTCATTTCGTCCGAACGGAAACGCAACCGCCCCGACCTCACCTCTCGCGACCAACCTCTCCAGGCGTCGCCGGCGAGAGAGCAGGCCACCAACAACCGAGCAGGCCACACCGCCTCCTGGCGTTGTGGCGACGGCTCGCGACGGAGGACACCACGCAGATCTTCGCTTCATGCCTCCTCCTCGAGCTCCCGCAGCAGCGATTGAGCGTCGTGCGAGCTCCAGCGATGTGCCATGAGCTCCAGCACACAGTGATGCAGCAACGCAAGAACTCGCGGCAGAGAATGCCATGAACTCGCGGCAGAGCACGCAGCGACGCCATGAACTCGCTGCAGTCGTCGAGGAGGGAGCTCGACCGTGACCTCTTGGCTCCGGGTTGAGGAGGGGCTAGGCCTCCTGGAGCACCGGCGGCAGCTGCTCTCGCCGGCAATAGTGCCAGAGCCCAAGCCGGACATGGGGGCCTCCTGGAGCACCGGCGGTGGCTGCTCTCGCTGGCAACTGTGCCTGAGCTCGGGCCGGACCTCCCAGAGACCCGATTGCTTTTCTATTTTGTATGTAAGAACCTGATTGCTTTTTATTTTTATATGGCTCAGCTCAACTAATCCAACCTACCAAACATGATCTCAACCGAGCTCAGCTCAACTCACTCGATCTACCAAACAAATCCCAATAATACACACTTGTATGAGGTCCACATAACTACACCCAACTTGTATGAGGTAAGAAAGGCCGCCTGGGCTACCAAACATACCCTAAGATACATAAACGGATCCAGCTCCATGACATGAAACAGATCGAATCAGATCAAAATTGGGAAAAATAAAGTAAATCAGATAGGGAAAAATTGGAAGATCAAATAGCCTACAAGCTGTCGAAGAGATCTGTGGCCTCTCCTCCCTCCCACAGGCGGTCATCTTGCGTCCCTATGCCAGCTGATGTATCCCTCCTTCCCTCCGACAACCTCCCTCGCCGGTGTTAGAGTATATCACGGTTTGAACTATATTTGGTAGTTTAAATATTATAATCCAATTCTATTTCTACTACTCCCTCCGGCCCATATTATTGACTCAAATTTGTCTAGATTTGAATGAATCTAGATACTATTTAGTATATAGGTTCATCCAAATTTTAACAAATCAAAGTCAATTAATATGGATCGGAGGGAGTAGTCTTCTTGCCCCCAAAGTCTTCTAGTACTATATAAACAGTCCAAGGGCTTATGAAGTAATCACCTCTTGCAATATTAATACAATATATACTTCCGCAATCTATCATGGTATTAGAGAGTGTCGCTCCTCGGCCTAGGGTTTAGCCACCACCGCTTCCACCGCGCCGTCCCCGAGGAGATCCTTCTCCGCCGGGGGCCGCACAATAGTAGATTAGATCTTACTTCACTAAAATTTTCTTGTCGGCCGCTTGACCGGCGTTTCTTCTTTTTTCGCCGATCATAGATCTGATTGCGTCATCCATAGCTGCATGTCGTCATTACGCGCCTCTACTTCAACCTCGGCGTCGACTCATCTCCAGCAAATCATCGCCAACGATCGTCCCAAGGAGGCTCTGCGCGGCGCCCCAAGAGACGCCTTCACGCGTTGCGTCGGCTTCTTCGTCCTCACGTCGTCACCATGCCGGCCCGTCTTCGCCAACATCGACCGGGACGCAAGTCCCCGAGTATGCGTCTCGCCGTCAACAAAGGGTTGCACCTTCATCACTCCTGGTCATCATCGCCGACAAACATCTACACCAACAACATCTTCGCATCATCGCCGCCACCACCAATCATGGTTAACGTCAATGCCAACAAAAAGTTCTTCTCCATGAGCGACGCCGCGCTCATACAAGCGAAAAATATGGGTCTAATCCCTGAAATCGACTATCGCAACAATTCAGCCGCCATAAACAACTACATCGTCGTCTTCGTCCACCACGACCTCACTGCCAGAGTCGCAGTCTAATTTTTATTTTGCACTAAATCAATTTTCTTCTTGCAACTACTTCATCTACTTCGATAAATCGGCGGACAACTTCTTGATGGCTACACGTGAGCCTGTTGGAAACCCAAAGAGTAAGGTGTGAAGTAGCACAACAGCAATCTTTCTCTCAGTAAGAAATCGAGGTTATCGAACCAGTAGGAGGAAGGAAACGTCACACAAGTGTTCCAAGCAAAGCGGAGACCTGCACAACACAAAATCAAGACTTTGCCCCCAACGAATCAGTGAGGTTGTCAAGTTCACCGGTTTGCTGTAACAAAGGATTAAACGTATGGTGTGGAAGATAATGGTGGTTTGCAGCAAGTAAACAAGTAACAGTGGAAAATGTAACAATGGTAAAGATTGGACCGGGGTCCATAGTTCACTAGAGGTGTTCTTCTTCGATAAACAACATGGCATGTAGGGTAAACAAATTATAGCAGGGCAATTGACAGGAACTGAGCTAGGCATAACAATACAATACCAGACAAAAAGATCCTATGAGATTCGATTGGGCAATATAACAAGATACATAGACCGCCATCCAACTGCATCTATGACTAGAAGTCCACCTTTGGGTTATCATCTGAATCCCCTCCAGTATTAAGTTGCAAGCAACAGACAACTGCTTTAAGCAAAGTGTGTAAGGTAAAAAATCCACTTGTTCCATGAATAAGAGACTGTTGTTTTCTCCATAGTAGCAACAACACATCTACAACAGAAGAGATTTATGTCACTTTCCTTGGAAACTAGAGGCATGCACCCACTATCGAGCATAAATACCCCCTCTTGGAGTCACTAGCAACTACTTGGCCAAGATAGCTACTAACAACGGAGAGTATGCAAGATTACAAACAACACATACATGATAGAATCATAAAGACAAAACCATTAATCAATCTGACATAGTAATCTCAATATCCATCGGATCCCCGCAAACACAACATGCATGATTACAAATAGATTAGATCTTGATCATGAACGGAGCTCACAAGATCTATACATGAAAGCATAAGGAGGAGATATAACCATCTAGCTACTACATGGACCCATAGTCCAAGGTGGAACTACTCACGCATCATACCATAGAAGAAGGCCTCCAGGATGATCTCCCCTCGGCCAGGGTGCCGAGAAGAACTTCAGATCCCCCTGATCTAGGGACGATGGTGGCGGCTACAGACGGTTCCATAGAGTTTTGATCGGGTGCCTAGGGTTTCTGCATCAGGGGCTTCTTATAGGCGAAGAGGCGAGGCTAGGAGGTGGCCAGGGGGCCCACACCCTGCCTAGGCACGGGCCCACCCCTGGCCACACCTAGGGGGTTTGGCATGCAGCTCGCCTCTCGTCTCATCTTACGGATTCGTGCCACGGTAAAATATTGATTTTGGCTTTTGTCCCGTCCAAATTCGAGAATATTGATTTTACGCCTTTACGGAACCAAAACAGAAGAAAACAGGCACTCGCACTATGGCAACTTGTTAATAGGTTAGTTCCAGAAAAGATATAAAAACACCTCAAAGTGTAGACAAAGCAAAGCAAAGTAGATACTAAACAAGCATGGAACATCAAAAATTATAGATACGTTTCCGACGTATGAAGCATCCCCAAGCTTAACTCCTGCTCATCCTCGAGTAGGTAAGTGATAAAAAGAATAATTTTTGAGGTGACATGTACCATCACAACCAAGATCAAACCATTTGCAACCATTGAAAGTTGGGATCAAAGAACTCTAAACATGTGCATGAAAGATGGAGTTCTAACAATAAGACAAAGTAACTATGCATGCAACAAACAAAGATCATGAATAACATGCATTGAAAAACGTTTGTTTGTTTGTTTCACATATAGAAAACATGGCATAGTGGAAATCAGCTTGTCCCTCATAGAGTAGCAAATTGATGCATAGGACACCTTCAAAGTTCACATGGGTGACTAGAAACAAATAGCACAAGAACAAGTAATATCACAATATGCATCAATCAATAAGTTTTGGGACACTTCACATAGAACTAAAAATGGCAACTATGCTCTCTTAATGGTGCCTAAAGGTAGAAGGTGGAGACTCAATAATAGTGGAAGAAAAGCCCTTCACAAGGGAAGCAGGGATTTCAAGTTTCAAAAAGAGCTTCCAAAAATTATGGTACTTGTTAGCTTTCAGCCCTCATTGCCCCTATCATAAGCATCTTGAAGTGATTAAGGTTAAAGTGAACAAACTATGGAGCATATGCTTGACAAAGTATAAGTTAGCAATGTCAAGTCCCTTGAATACGAGGTCCACACCTCACGCTACTCAACTTCAGTCACCTATAAGTTCTTATCATTGTAAGTACATGCATATCATAGAGAACCGCCAATGGGGTACCCCTTACACATGGTACAGGAGCTATCCCGTAACCAAAATGACAAGGCAAACAGACAGTGAGCATCTCAGTGATCTTTTTATTTACTATGTGCATAGCTTTTTATTGAGGATGCTTCATAGATAGCTCACTATGGTGATGCTGCAAGTTTCCACCATGATTAGGTATGGCTTAGGCTAGCGGCCCAGGCGTTTCTCTAACACAAAATACAAACTCCATGGACTTACAAGTTCCCTCTTTATTTCACACCGGTGACATCCATAGACAAAAGAGCATGATATCAACTGAGTACAAAGTACAAGTGCAATGTTGAAAACGTTCCCCGTGACAGCATGTTTATGCTAATTCCAACGTTTAAGTGCAAGCATATACAACATAGACGACACAATGGTTCAAGTTTATTAGGGAAAAAGAATATAAAGTGTGCCATTAAGTTTGTAAGGGCTTTAATCACTAATTTTTCACATAACAAAATAGTTTTTAATTGGAAGATAGCTGTAAACAAGAATATACTTGGAATGGTGTAACACACCATGCATAGGAATTTATAGTGGACACTTTGGAATAACTGGGTTTCTTGGGAGTTGGAAGCATGAGTAGATCATACTCATACAAGTGGAGGCTAGCAAAAGACTGGGAGCAACCAACTAAGAGAGCAATAGTGGTCATAATCATGCAGAGCGACAAAACATTACTAATCAAAGCATAGAGTGGTACTACAAGTCTAGGACTAAATGATCATAGAGGATAAGGTGACTTGTCATAGTCATAACATGGTGTGAGCACGTGCCAAGTCAACCCAAACAAAGCATCAAAGGAGAATACCACAATACTATGATTTTGCATGCTAAAACAACGCATAATTTCTTCAAGGCACACTAAGCAATCCCAATTGTTTAGAACAAAACATGCTACAACAATAATCACTAAGCATAAGGTCAAAGCAACACCTAGTATGTCATGCTAAAGTCTAAGTCACAGTCAATGCAAGCTCCTCTTGCACTTTCAAGCAGGAACTTCCTACTCCTGTCCAACACCAATCAACTTATTTGAAACCACACATCGAGAACGGGGGTCCAAACTACTTTATTCAAGCAAACTAAACAACCTAAGCAAAGCAAGCGAAAACTAAGACGTTCCAAGAACAACACAACTGTGCATGAAACAATAAAAACGAAGTGTCTAGAGAGACCTGCGCTTTTTATTGATGAAAAAGAGGATGCCTTGGTGAAAGAACATTTCTTATCCCTAGATATTTTGGTGTTTATTACAACACACATAATGGACTAATTATCTGCCAAATATTCTATAGGTTGCATGCATATAATTCCTTGTCTAATTGCACACAAAAAAGGATTCGCCTGCTGCTCCATATTCTGCCTCAGTGATGTCCGATAGTATCGGATAATTCATCCGGTACTACCGCTCAAGTCCGGTAGCACCGGGTTTCACTTTCGGGCCTGGCAGTGTGATGAGTACACTGGCCAAAGGCCTCAGTACTGAGCGGTATCAAAAAGCGGTAGTACCGCATTTTGGTACCGCTCATGACTGAAGCGCTTGGCAAGCTCGCCAAACTCCTCAGAACTGAGCGGTATCAAAAAGTGGTAGTACCGCATTTTGGTACCGCTCATGACTGAAGCGCTTGGCAAGATTGCCAAACTCCTCGACCGGCGGTATCAAAAAGCGGTAGTACCGCATTTTGATACTGGTCATGACTGAAGAGATTGGAAAGCTTGCCAATCTTCTCAGAACTGACCGGTAGTACCGCATTTTAGTACCGATCACTTCTGAGGAGATTTGCCACTCGACTCACACTGTTGTTCCCCCTGTATCAAAATGCGGCACTACTGCATGTGTCCGGTAGTACTGCTCTGTAGGGGTGGTACTACCGCCATGCGGTAGCTCCACACTTTGATACCGGTGGAAACTGTGGGCTATACAACTCAACATTGCATGTCCGGTACCGGTCCAGTAGTACCGGTTGCGTCCGGTACTACCACTTGAAAAACCCGGTACTACAGCTTCATTAAATGCTGCAACGGTCACATTGGAGCTGGTGCTATAAATAGCCTTTCACCTACCTTGGGACAAGGTGCTCATTTGCATTAAAGTCAAGACCGCCATTGGAGCCACCAAATCCTCAAGATCTCTTCAATCCACCACCCAAAGTCCTTGATCTTTGGGGAATCGAAGGAGGAGACCTTGATCTACTACCTCACCAAAAGAGATCTTCATTTCCTCTTCATTCAATTGAGGGCCCCTTTGCTCTAGTGTTTTCTTGGAAATCCTAGTTCTAGTTTTGGTTCTTACAAGCCTGTCTTTGATTGTTTTGACAGCTTGCTTGTATTTGGGAGCCTCCGATTAAGTTGTGGATGTGTGCCCCAAACTTGTAAAGGTGCCGGCTTCCACCTTGAAGATTGTCGATATAGTGGAAGGTGAATCGATCCCGTTGGGGTGAGATTCATCGGAGAACAAGGGAGGCCTCTCGTGGCGTTGGTGGTTTGAAACCACCCCCTCTCCAAACGTAGCCGTACTTCCCCTCAAAAGGAATGAACTACGGGAAACAAATCCTTGTGTCTCCGCGTCCACCACTTTGGTTACTTCTATCCTTTACCGCACTTTAATTACTAGTTCTTACTTAGTATTGTGTTAGCTTGTGCATATTTGTCACATAGGTAAATTCACCTTAATTGCATTATCTAGAGAATTTACCTTATTGTCAAACCTTAATTTGAAAAGGAAGAAAATTTGAAGTAGCACCTATTCACCCCCTGTTGCCTGCCAAAACCCACCGGCGAGCAGAGACTGACAACACGGAGAGCCGGAGGCTCCAGATCTGGTGGGCCTGGTCCCTCGTGACGGCCCGAAAAGCTCCGCACACGTCTGGCTTGGTTCGAGCGTGCCACGACCTATACTGGTCGAAGGTGAAGGATTGCTCGATTGATTTCTGCATGATAAACAAGTATCGTAAAATTCGAGCCGTGATCGGCTCCTGTGTTTCCAGAATCGGCTCTTAAAGCCGATTGCCCCATGGTTCTGCGTTAGATTTATAATAACATGGGGTTTTGCTTGATCACTACAAGTTAAATCGATCTACGATAGTCTAATGTTTTCACCACGTAATTGGAACATCCTACGCGTGATTGAGCCTGGTACGTACAAAAGATGAAGAATATTAACCCTAGAGGAGGCCTAATAACCAACGTAAAGCCAATTACCGGAACATCCTCTCTAGAACGAATAAGCCACGTCTTTATGCATTACTGGATCGTTCAACCCGTTTGTAAGGCCTCACTACGTGGATATTAAACTAAGCCTTGGCGAACAAGGTACAACTATAACGGATCGAATCAACTAAATAAAGATCAAACAAGGTGCTACCCTCGCACTTCGGGAAAAGGTGCAAGGGTAGCGAGATAGCTAGAGGTAGCATAACGTCGACGATAGTAGTAAAAAAGCACCGATGCTAGCCTCAAACAATCTATGATAATGGTATTACTCGCCATCAACAACGCTCAAGACGAGTAAAACCGTAATGAATAAGTAGAATCGCCTAGATCGCGAGATGTGACCTAGGCAACATGGCACTTACCGAAAGAAAACCCTAGAAACAAGGGGTGGCGATGCCGAGATTGTGTTTGTTGTGAGCGTGGTTGTTGTTTTCTTTCAATAACCCTAGGTACATATTTATAGTCAGGAGACTCTCTACTTTTGGAATAACTCTACAACTCTATCTTTACCTAAACATAAACGGAACCTAAACAAACACGAATCCTACTATGATACAAGATACACGGGCAATTCAGCCCAAATCTACGACTAGGCCGATCCAACAACATGTTGAATATATGTATCTTCCAAGCCCATCTTGATCACGGCCCATCTCCGTCTTCGGCCAAAATACGGTGATAACATGCCCCGGTTTTGGCAATGATAATTCCAAAACCAATCATGCGTTTTTCCTCTTCTTCTCCCCCTTTTTTTATCGGGCACAGCGTCGGCGAGAATGCGTGGCGAGCAAAGACCGCCACGCTACCCCTTCATCATGATGCCTGTCTTCTCAACTCCTGCATAGCGTGTGATTTGACGATTTTGGCAAGGTAACTGCAGGAAACCGCCATGGCATTGAACCGTCATCCACTATTCCCTTTATTTAAATCGGCTGAGCGAGTTCGCGATCCCCATCTTCCTCCAGAGCGAAAACCCTTCTCCCATCACCGGAAAACCCTCTTTCTTGCCATGGCCTCCTCTGCTTCCTCCGTCGTCCTCCCACTCCAACTCGATTAGCGGCGAGAACCAACTCGAGCACCACCACGGCGACATACAAGATTTTGCCCCACGATGGTGGGACGAAAGGATCGATTTCGCCGTCTGGTCGAGGACGATCGTCGACGGCGAAGAGAGCCTGATTCCTCGTCCGACGGGAACCGGAGGCGAAGAGCAACGACACCGGTCGTGGGGCGGCGTCGACTCGTCCGCCGAGGAGGAGGAATCGGAGGAGGACACCTCCTCCGACGGTATCCGCCGACGCGCTTCCACTACGGGTCCAGAGGATCTTGAAGATGACGACGAGGACGAAGAGGTTTCGCTGGCTTCTTGAAGAAGGCGAGGACGACGCCGAGCGGCCGAAGAATGAAGAGGACGGCGGCGGCAGCGACGACCTCGGCTTAGATTAGAATCGTAGTAATGGCCGAAAAGTAGCGTGCCCCTTTGTAATCGATCATCCCGTAAGCAATGATATTTTGAATGAATGAAACTGTTTCCCAAATGTTGCTTCCTTTTGCTTCAATTTTGCCGATAACCAAACAGTCGATGTTCCATAAGCCGATGACATCAGACGGCTTTCATCATGCTGCATGCATATAGTCAAACAAGTTAAATTGCACAAAGCCGATGACCACCCATCGGCTCCTCCTAAAAAACGTTTGATAGGGTCAACCTTCAGTCGAATCTTTAACACATCACAACGGCCATTTCTTGGTTTCAAATGACAACCTGCGACCTTTCTCAACACGGTGGATTCAAACACAAACGACCCAAATCTCCAATTGCCCACCGAAAAACGTGCCCCGCACAGACGAAGATGACGAGGCTAAGACCGTCGAGGTGGCCCTTTTTGTAACATGTGTGAACCTCTAGCATCGATGACCGTGCATCGGCTACATATATGCATATATTTCTTTTTTTTTTACTCGGCCGATTTTCAGCATCGGCCCCCATATTTATCTGTCCATCGCTTCTCGTGTCTCTACCTAGCCGTTTTCATGCAACGGCTCTTCGATTCTTGTCCAACATCCCACATGCTTGGGAAATATTTCTTGAGATGTTGTCCGTTGATCGCCATCGAATTTTACTCCATCCAATAGCTCGAGCATGTATGCGTTTCCCTTAAAACTTGGTCGACATGCACGGACCGTGCCAATTTGGAGACCATTTACCATATGTTGCATCCTTAGTCCCCAAGGGCAACATGACTTCCCACACCGGATCACCAACGTGGAACTCCTTTGGCTTCACTTTCTTGTTGTATGCACGAGCTACCTTGGCCTTGTTTTCTTTGATTTTCTCCGGTGACCATAACTGAGCTCGGTTAAATCCTCCACTTGTCACTCATCAGGTTGCGTACTCTTGATTGTTAGATCGTCTGAAAAGTAACACGTCTCGATCCAGCCGTAATTTCCCCGGTAGGGCGGCTTCTTGTCCATATACTAGATGGTAGGGTGATGTTTTTATTGCTCCATGACATGACATGCGATAAGCCCATAACGCCTCTGACAAAACCTCGTGCCAACGTCTTGGGTGCTCATCGACTTTCCTCTTGATCAGTTTGATGAGGCTCTGGTTGGATGCTTCAGCTTGCCCATTTGCTTGAGCATAGTATGGGGATGATCTAATCAGTTTAATCCCCATGTCCTCGCAGAACTTTCTAAACTCACGAGAAATAAAACCGAACCTCCATCGTCGTGATAGTTTGGGGAATCCCGAATCTATGGATGACATGTTCCTTCACAAAATTGATAACATCCTTCGAGTTTACTGACTTCATAGGGACAGCCTCTACCCATTTAGTGAAGTAGTCAGTGATAGCCAGAATCCACATGTGGCCTTTGCTTGATGGAGGATTGATCTTGCCGATCATGTCCATGCCCCATCCTCGGAATGGCCAAGGCTTGATGATGGGGTTCATTGCTGACGCGGGTACCATCTGGATTTTTCCAAATTTCTGACATGCTTGACACCCTTTGTAGTAGTTGAAACAGTCCTCAAGCATAGTGGGCCAATAAAACCCTGATCGCCTGATCAACCATTTCATCTTGTGAGCTGATTGGTGAGTTCCACAGGCTCCTTCGTGTACCTCGTGTAGGAGCTGATTGGCCTCGGCTGTCCCTGCATTTGAGCAATAGTCCTTCCAAAGTCCTGTAAAACATGTCATCCCCAATAAGCACGTACTTCATGGCTTTGTACCTTATCCGTTTAGGTGCCCCCCGAGCCGAATCTTTCAAGTAATTGAAGATATCGGCTCTCCAGTCGTCTGCTTCTAAGAACTGTACCTGAACATCGACTCCTTCTACCACATCCTTGTACCCTGAAGCTATCTGCGCCAGATCGTTCGCCTCGGTATTCTGCGTTCGTGGGATCCAAGTGAAGTTGACGTACCGAAATTGTGTCATTAGCTCGCGGCAGTGCAGCCATAATGGGAAGAGGGACTCGCTCTCGCACTTGTAGTCCTCCGTGAGCTGGGAAATCACCAACTTGGAGTCTCCAAAAATTTCCACTGCTTCGCCCGGCCGAGGAGTAACTCCATCCCTGCGTATCGCCTCGTGCTGCTACATTGTTAGTGCGAGAGGTAGACAATCGATGGAGAAGGAAAATGTTGCCCGGGCGACATGAGTAAAATGCCGATGCCGCAGCCATCGTCACAAACCGATCCGTCGAAAAACATAGCCCACGCTCTTATGGACGGGTGATGCGGCTATGTTAGTGTTGATCCTTTCAGATAAGGTCGGCCGGGCTGTCCCTTAATCGCTTTCGGGTTGATACCGGATGTCAAACTCGACAATGCAAACATCCATTTGCCCGGTGGCCTCTTAACATAGGAGCCGGCAAGATGTGCTTTATGACGTCGATTTGCATATGATGATGATTTCTGCGATAGCAAATGTGTCGCAACTTGGTGCGGTGAAAAAGCAGAGGCACAACTTATCGATATCGGTACCTTGTCTCTGCGTCCGGCATCCTCACCGCTTATGTAAAAGACGACTCGCCCAGCCCATCATAAACTTGCACCACTACCGAGGCGATGGACGTGTCACCATCGACAAGTAAATGTAGAATGGCTGTCGGCCGAGGTGGAACTAACACTGGTGGCTTTGTCAGGTACTCTTTGATCTCGTCAAAGGCTCGTTGTTGCTCTGCCCCCAGCGGAATTCCTCGTCAGATTTGATTTTAACTAGTCCCATGAACGGCTCAATCCTTCCTGATAGATTGGAGATGAATCGTCTGACGAAGTTGATCTTGCCGATAAGGGACTGCAGTTCTTTCTTGGTGGTGGGTGGCTTCATTGTTCGCACTGCCTCCTGACTTTTCAGGCCGATCTCAATCCCGCGTTCATGGACCAAAAAACCCAAGAACTGACCGGCCGTCACCCCAAAAGCGCACTTCTTTGGATTCATCCGTAGGCCGAATTTTCTTGTTCGGTCCAGGACGCGTTGCAGATCGTCCAAGTGTCCGTGCGTGGAAGCAGACTTGACCACCACGTCATCGATGTAGATTTCCACCAGTTTGCCGATCAGATCATGGAAGATATAATTCATGGCCCGTTGGTACGTGGCGCCGGCATTTTTCAGTCCAAACGTCATGACCACATATTCAAATAACCCCACGGACCCTGGGACTCTGAATGCAGTCTTGTGTATGTCTTCTGGAGCCATAAAGATCTGGTTGTACCGGCATTGCCGTCCATGAAGCTCAAAACTTTATGACCAAATCTTTGCATTGACTAATGTTTACGCCACCGCATCGGATACTCATCCTTTGGGGTAGCTCATTAGATCTCGAAAATCTATAGCAACCCGCCATTGGCCACCCTTCTTCTCGGCAGTGCGATACTAGAAATCCACTCAAGATACCGCATGGTCCGATCAAATTGGCCGTCAACATTTTTCGACCTCTTTTTGACTTCTTCGAATTTCGGCCTTCATTTGTCGTGCTCGCTGCTGAAACGGCCGAAATCCTTTTTTGAGCGGGAGACGATGCTCGATGATGCTCCTGTCCAATCCAGGCATCTCTGTGTAGTCCCAGGCGAAGCAATTTGGATATTGTTTCAACAGGGCTATCATCGGGCCCCGCAGACTTGGCTCTAACTTTCTGCTGATAAATGTTGGTCGTGGCTTATCCCCAGGACCAATGTCGATCTCTTCTAGCTCATCAGCGGATGTAAACCCGTACCCTAGCTTTCCGTCACCTGTCAAATCGACGCTAAACACAGGGCAAACGGTGGGTGAGGACAACAAAAATAATTTGGGCCGATCGCCTGAATCGGCCCCCTTTTTGCTTGCATCCGTCAAGGACGGTTTACACCTTATTATTTACAGTGGCAGAGCATCTCTCTGCTGACTACATGAACCGCTTGTCGTATGATTGCTTTTATTTTTTTGTGGCCGATCGCAGGGATCGGCCGTGCCACCTGGTGATCGTGGACTCCTACTCTGTAAGGCCGATGGATAAGACCAGCCTCACCCCGCTTTTTGTAGCTTCAATACGTTCGCAGTCTAGACTGATCCAGATCGGCTCTTGGTCTTACGCCTCCCGGACGCTTCATGCCGGCTATGGAAATCTCGATGGAATCGTCTGCGTGGATGACCTCCACGTCTCCATCCCATGGATCGTGCGATGCATTGTGGACGGATGCAATTAGCATGAATCCAATCCTTCCTAGCAAGGCGTGTAAGTGCTCTTGCTGTCCACGACGAAGAATGACGTGGTACGGTTTCCTGCCCACTGTCAAGTCCACGTTCAGTACGCCTTGCGTTCCCGAAGACTGACCGTTGAAGTCGCTCAACGTGACGTTGGTTTTGATCAGATCTACAGCGGAGCGCCCCAAACGTCGTAGCATGGAGTATGGCATGATATTGATCGCCGCTCGGTGTCCACCAACATCTTGCCGACAGGTTGCCCATTGATGTAACCTCGCAGGTACAGGGCTTTCAGATGTTTGTAACCCTTCTCACGTGGCTTCTCAAAGATAACCGGCCGTGGGCCGCAGACAAATTGTGCCACGAGTAGCTCATCGGTTCTTGGCGCGCAGAATTCTGACGGGAGCACGAACACCATGTTTGTGCTAGCCGATGTCTTTGCATCGGCTCTTACCGGTTTGGGGCGCCACTCTTTCTGGTCGGGCGGTCTTCCGCTTTCCACATCTGTCTCACTTTGACGCCGATCGGCGTGCTTTCTTCAAAGCGTTGAGATCTGCGCCTCGGCTTCCTCTAGATTACGCAGCCGCACTCTACGCTCGGGTATGTCCGAGTCCGTGGGCACCACCGGACGGTGGCACCTATCTTTGACCTTGTCATCCTTCGCCTCGAGGTCTCCGCCGAGCGGACTCCTTGTGTTGGCTACGGGACGGAGAGGCCCTAGCGGTTGAATCGACATCGGCCTCGTGTCCTCTTTACGCTGGTTGCATTCGGCTTGTCATCGTGTAGGCAATCGGCTCATTCCGTGCCCAAAGAATACTTGAATAAAGGACAATCCCAATGCCTAGCTGCGCCTTCTTTCTCTTCGACGGTCCCCTAGCAAGGTGCTCATATCTTCCGTCTCGTCTTTGGCGTCGTTGGTCATCTTGGCGCTCATACTTGTTAAGGAGATGCGTGGAATGTGGCTTCGATATCGCACTCTCCTCACTTGTTCCTCTGTTAAATACCGCGTCATTGTGGCTGGGCCGTCGCCGGACTAGCCTCCTTTTCCTTGCCCGGAGCGAACACCGTTCTCCTTGTACGTGTCATGGTGGTATCCAGACCTGCCATGTTAACACGAACGAGAAATCCAGCTTACGCCTCGCGAGTAATCGAGTTCTACCATGTTGACGCCGGAAATGGGTTTGTGTCCACCTTCATGGCGAACTGCCCAAGGATCGAGCGACCTTGTTCTATCGCCATTTGGATTTGGCTAAGCTCCTTGCACTCATTGGTGGGGTGAGTGAACGAATGATGCCACTTGCGATGGTCTCCGTTCATCTCCGAGCCGTAGGGGTTTTGTGGCCTTCGGTAATCTCACCGCTTCTCCTTGAAGAGATCGAATATCCGCTCGGCTTTGCTCACATCAAGTCGAACCCTTTCGCAGGCCCTTGTTTCACCCATTTGCAGGCCACAGGATCGCCCCCGAGCCCATTCATTCGGCCACCTCCTCGGTCTGCGTCGGATCTTCTTCTTCGCATCGACCAGGCTTATCGGACGCTTGAATTTGTCTTGGTACAACTCGTGGTGGCGCTGTTCATACATCGCCGCTACGGGCCATGCGCCAATGAGTTGTAATCTACCTAGAACGCCAAGTCCTTGATGGGTGCTGAGAGACCCAACGCTGCCAGCTCGATGGCTTCCTTCTCAGTTAAACGAGCCGAGTAACATCGGTTCTTAGCGATCCGGCTGGATGTACTCGCCATGCTCTCGCTTCGCCGCACTGCGCCAGTCCGCAATGCCAGCCTCGGTAGCCTCGAATGGTACTGGATGTGGAACCGCTCTTCCAGTTGCTTCGGTATGAATTGAATCGTGGCGGTGAGGTGTACCACCCAAAGGCGGTCTGTCGGAGATTGCGAAAGAATCTTACGCAAGATCCGATCCGAAATCATGCCTAGTTGTGCTAGGTATCGGCTTATGTGCTCGATCGAGCTTGACCCTTCTGACCCGCTGAATCTTGAGAACTCAGGGAGCTTATACTTGGGTGGCGGCGGAATCAGATCAAACTCGTTGGGGTACGGCTTTGAATAGCCGATTGTCCTTCTCTTGACGGTTTAACCGTCCTCAGATTGGTACCGATTTGCTCCACTCGTTTGAGTCAGAGGGCTAGATTCTCATGACTTGCTCCATGGCATACTTGGCTAGCCACGCTGTTTGTCGTCCATCCCAGCCATCGCTCGGACACGCCTGCCCCGGAAGATCCTGGCCCAAGGGTTCCTGCCGCAGAAACTCCTGCGGTTGCAATCTGTTTGGTGCGTGTCAGGGTATTGCAGTCCGGCACGTAGGCGCATATATATCCGTGTGGGATCTCCTTAGGTGGCTCGAACAGGAATTGGCAATCGCCTGGGTCGCCCGCCTTGTAGACGACGTAAGCCGCTGCCCCCGGCGGTTCTGGAGCGGCAAGTGCGAACGGGATCTGCGGCCTGGTCTGGAGCGGTCTTTCCCCCTGGTGAGTCCCTAAAGTAGGTCCCGATGGGGAGTACTGATGCTTCATGATCTCCTGGACTACGCGGACCGCGACCCGCTCGAAAGCGTTCACCAGGCTCTCAGAATGGCGGTGCAAGGAATGAGCCACCATGTAGTTGACTTCCTGTCGTAGAGCCCTGGTGCGCTCCTCCGAAGGAACAGACAGATCCACCTCATTAAGAGCGCCCTCGGGGGAGAACCCTTTCCACCTGATGCCATGCGTACGGGTCCTCTCAAAAGAGCTGATGAGGTCTTCCTCGAAGAGGGCCTTGATCTCGTCGTACTTGGCCTTGTGCTCGCCAGGCAGATCGTCGTAAGTGACTGGTCTGTTCTCCATAGCCGCTTGGTGTTGATGTAGACGTTCTTTGAAGGTCCCACCGGCGTGCGAATGTGTTGCCTGCCAAAACCCACCGCGAGCAGCGACAACACGGAGAGCCGGAGGCTCCAGGATCTGGTGGGCCTGGTCCCTCGGGCGACGCCGCAAAAGCTCGCAGACACGCCTGGCTTGGTTCGAGATGCCACCTATACCTGGTCGAAGGTGAAGGATTGCTCGATTGATTTCTGCATGATAAACAAGTATCGTAAAATTCGAGCCGTGATCGGCTCCTGGTTTCAATAAATCGGCTCTTAAAGCCGATTGCCCCATGGTTCTGCGTTAGATTTATAATAACATGGGGTTTTGCTTGATCACTACAAGTTAAATCGATCTACGATAGTCTAATGTTTTCACCACGTAATTGGAACATCCTACGCGTGATTGAGCCCAATGTACAAAAGATGAAGAATATTAACCCTAGAGGAGGCCTAATAACCAACGTAAAGCCAATTACCGGAACATCCTCTCTAGAACGAATAAGCCACGTCTTTATGCATTACTGGATCGTTCAACCCGTTTGTAAGGCCTCACTACGTGGATATTAAACTAAGCCTTGGCGAACAAGGTACAACTATAACGGATCGAATCAACTAAATAAAGATCAAACAAGGTGCTACCCTCGCACTTCGGGAAAAGGTGCAAGGGTAGCGAGATAGCTAGAGGTAGCATAACGTCGACGATAGTAGTAAAAAAGCACCGATGCTAGCCTCAAACAATCTATGATAATGGTATTACTCGCCATCAACAACGCTTCAGTACGAGTAAAAACCAGGTAATGAATAAGTAGATACTGCCTAGATCGCGAGATGCGACCTAGGCAACATGGCACTTACCCGAAAGAAAACCCTAGAAACAAGGGGTGGCGATGCGCCGAGATTGTGTTTGTTGTGAACGTGGTTGTTGTTTTCTTTCAATAACCCTAGGTACATATTTATAGTCCGGAGACTCTCTACTTTTGGAATAACTCTACAACTCTATCTTTACCTAAACATAAACGGAACCTAAACAAACACGAATCCTACTATGATACAAGATACACGGGCAATTCAGCCCAAATCTACGCACTAGGCCGATCCAACAACATGTTGAATATATGTATCTTCCAAGCCCATCTTGATCACGGCCCATCTCCGTCTTCGGCCAAAATACGGTGATAACACCCCCCCCCTCTAGGTGCCCATACGATCCTTTCAATTGGTATCAGAGCCTCAGCTCTTTATTTGGGCTTTACCGCCTAAGATAATATGGGTAGCCAAGATGGGAATGGTGATGGTGAGTCCACCACGGTGACCATGGAAGATCTCAAAAACTTGGAAACAATATTGAGCTCTTCCTTGGTCAACAAAGTCAAGAAGATGCTTGAGCAACTTCTTAAATACAAAGATGGCTCATCATCCCCATCTCCTCAAGAGGATCCTCCATCCATTTTACCTAAAGGGAATACTCCGGTATCCCCCAAGGATATAATGGTTAGGGGTAAACAAGACAACACTAATTCCTCCACACAAAATGATGGTGGGAAGGGTGAGCACTGTGATTCATGGTACTCTCCCGACCCTCCAATCCCTCACCCTCATGTATACAATAGAGTTGACCCACCTAAGCTTGAAGAATCTGCTACCTTTGCTCAATGGCAATCACTAATGAGAACTCATATGCGCAACTCTTGCGTTGAACTATGGAACATCATCGAGCATGGACTCTTTATTGGGTATCCAAACAACTTGACAAGAAGAGAGGTTGTCAATAGTCAACTCAATGCCACTGCTTTGCACATGATTCAACAAGGATTGGGGACAAATGATTATCCACACATTGAGCACTTTAGCATTGCCAAGGAAGCTTGGGATTCCCTCACTGTATTGTTTGTTGGAAATGAGAGTATGAGGAGGAACCGATATGATGCTCTAAGCAATGAAGCCGAAGGCTTCTACATGAAGGAAGGTGAAGATCACGAAGACATGTACCGAAGGCTCAAGACCACCGCCACCGCTTTTAGAAACGTGGGTGCCTCACATGTGGATGATGCGTGGATAAAAAGGAAATATGTGAGTGCACTCATGCCCTTTGAGCCCACCGACTTGAAGAGCCTACAAGGAAGACACAACTACCATCTCATGACCTCAAATGAAGTTATGCAAGAGATGGCCGCTTTCAAAGTTGCCACCAAGAATGCCAAAGATGCTCGTGCCCGTGACCTTGGTATGAGCAACATTGTCAATGTTGCTTTGAAGGCCAAAGTTGTGGACCATGGAGATGAAGATGATAGTGATGAAGGCCTCTCCATGGACCACCCCGATGAAGTCAAGATTGCTCATAGTCAATATATGGCGTTCTATGCAAAGAACTTTTGGAAGAACCCCGCCAAGGCCAAGATGGAAATGCAACGAAGAAGCAACCCAAATGGGAAAAGAGAAAATACTACTAGAGTGAGAACTTGCTTCAATTGTGGTGACCGCTATCACTTTGTGGCAAGTTGTCCCTATGAGAAGAGAGAAGATCATGGGGGTAAGCTTGTGTTGAAGAAGACTCTCAAAGCACCTTACAAGAAACCCTTCATCAAGAAGAATCCCATCAACAAGAAGTCGGGAGAAATTGTCTTGATCACTCATGAAGAATACTCCTCCGACAATGAAGATGATGAATATGAGGAAGAGGAAACTTCTAATGGTGTGGTGGCTCTAGCTACTACCTCTACTCCGACATTCTCTCTCTTTGATTCTCCAAATGAGAATTCTCCCATCAAGAACGTCACTTGCCTTATGGCAAGAGGAATGGAGGTATCATCATCATCTCACTCCACTCCCTTAGCTAATGATGAAACTGATGATGAGATGTCTCTTGATGTTAAAAAGGAATTAATTGCTTTTGATGAGTTTATGACTAAACTACAAGGGGATGATAAGATACATTTTGGTAACATCCTATATCAACTTTCCCACACACAAGAGCTCCTAGATATAAGATGTAAACTTGGGCATGAACACATGATTGAGCTAGAGGCTTTAAACAATGCTCTAGAAGAAGAACAAGAGACTAGGTTGTCTCTTGAATTAAAACTTGAAGGGCTTGATGAGGCAAACAACATTATTGTTAAGAAACTCATCAAAGAGCGTGATCATGCTATTGCTAAATACAAAAGGACTAAAAAGGACAAGATTGAGTTTGGTGTGGTTCATGAAAAACTTGCCGAGGACTTTAGTTTGCTTAACAAGGCTCACAAGGCTTTGAAAAGTGAACTCTTGTTACTCACAAAGTCCCATGAAACGCTTCAAACTCAATTGGCCAATATTCCTTCACCTAGTAACTTCATTCCATCTAGTAGTACAACTATTCTTGAAGAGAATGCTAGGTTGAAGGGGGAGCTTGCTAAGGCCACATTTCCTCGAGGCAACAAGTCCATTGATGATCTTTTGAGTAAGGAAAGGCCTAGTGGTGATAAAGGGGACATCGATTTTGTCTCCAAAACTAAGAAGAAAAATAACAAGAAGAAGAAGAAGAAGGCCAAGCCCACACGAGAGACTAACAAGGCCATTGTGGATAGTAAGACCACAAGTGGTAAAACTATGTCTCATGATGACTTTGCGGGAAGTGCTAACCCTCACTATGTTCTAATGCGTGATTATTATGGTGATGTGTATGCACAATATGTTGGCCCATATGATGGTTATATTGCGTGGTCTGTTTGGGTTCCCAAGACCATTGTTGCTAACAAAAGAGGACCCATTGAAAAATGGGTACCTAAAAATTAGCTTGATCTTTTGTAGACTTATGCTTCTGGAGGGTCAAAGTGGGTGCTTGATAGTGGTTGCACAAGTCATATGACCGGAAGATCGTCTATTGTCAAGGACTTAAAGCCAAATGATGATCAAATCAACGTGACATATGCCGACAAGTCAAAGTCTAAGGTAATGGGTTTCGGCAAGGTAGTGGTTGCTCACGACATTACACTCGTGAACGTCATGCTTGTTGAGACCCTTGGATACAATTTACTTCAGTCCATGCTCTTGGAAAGATGGGCTTTGCCGTATTTTTTGATGATGATATTGTGGTCCTCATGTGGAGCAAGTCTCTCAAGGTCGCTTTTGTTGGGTACGTCAAACATGACTTGTATGTGGTGGACTTTTCAGGACAAGCCACTACAAGTGCGATGTGCTTATTCGGAAAGGCCAATGTGGGTTGGTTATGGCATCGCCGACTAGCCCATTTCAATATGAGAACTTTGCAAAGTCTCCACAAGGAGGGCCATATTGTTGGACTAAAAGAAAATGTTTCCTTTGCCAAAGATCGTGTTTGCAGGGCATGTGTTCTAGGAAAGATGCATGATGCTCATCACAAGCCTAATAACCGCATCAAGTCTACCAATATCTTGGAGCTCATCCATGTGGACCTTTTTGGTCCTCCATCTCTTGCAAGTCTTGGTGGGAAGAAATATTGTTTGGTGATCGTTGATGACTTTGCAAGATACTCGTGGGTATATTTCTTCAAGTTGAAGAGTGAGACCCAAAAGACCTTCATAGACTTCATCAACATGGTCCAACGTCAATACAATCTTCCCGTGTTGATCATAAGAAGTGACAACGGCACCGAGTTCAAGAACTACACCTTGAATGATTTCCTTAGTGATGAGGGGATAAAACATCAATATTCCGCTGCATACACCCCTCAACAAAATGGTGTGGCCGAAAGGAAGAACCGGACTCTTATTGAGATGGCTAGGACCATGTTGGCGGAGTTTAAATCTCCATACAACTTTTGGGCCGAAGCCATCTCCACCGCTTGTCATGCTTCAAACAGGCTCTACCTCCCCAAAGAAATCAACAAGACTCCATATGAAATACTTACCGGTAACAAGCCCAACATATCTTACTTCCGGGTGTTCGTTTGTAAGTGCTTCTACCTCATAAAAGGTGTTTGTTTGTCCAAATTCGAGTCTAAAGCATTAGAGGGTATTTTTGTTGGCTATGGTCTCAAATATCACACTTATAGAATCTATGATAAGCTCTCTGGAGCCGTCATAGAATCTTGTAGTGTGACCTTCAAAGAATATGATGGTCCCCAAGGGGGGCATGTTGATGCTTGTGATGCAGATGATGAAATGCCTCAGGACGCCATAGGAAGAATGGGTGTGGGATATATCCGCCCCGTTGAGGAACCCCTTATGGCGGATCAAGAAGAACTATGCTCCACTCAAGTGGATCCCTCATCTTCACAACATCAACAAGCTCCATCCACCGAGGAGGACAATGACTCAAGCCAAATACAAGATGTGGACCCTCAACATGATGATCATAGTGACAACTCTAGTCAAGGGGAGCTTGATCCATTTGCCAGGGTGTCAAGTGGTTCCAAGGCAATTGCTCAAGGAAGATCCATATAAACTACTTTGAAACAAGCTCAAATTGATGTTAGAAGAGCACTTGATAAATACCAAGGTCAATCTTTGCCTCTAGATGAAGAGAATGATTCCGATGATGATCAAGGTCAAGTTGATGGTCAAGACGAGGACCAAAATGATGAAGAGGGTCCCCCAAGAAACAACACGGAGATCCACACTCGTCACGAAGCTAGAAAGGAGAGAATGTTGGAATTAAGAGACCACACCTTACAAAATGTGGTTGGTGACCTAAGGAAAGGCATTTCTACAAGAGCACAATTGAAAAGGTTTAGTGAACACCAAGCACACATCTCCATGATTGAACCTAAGAAAGTGTGGGAAGCTCTTGAAGATTCGGATTGGTTAGAAGCTATGCACAAAGAGCTCAACAACTTTGAGAGAAACAAAGTATGGAAGTTAGTTGAGAAGCCAAAGGAGTGCCGCAATGTTATTGGAACAAAGTGGATTTTCAAGAACAAGCAAGATGAGCATGGAATTATAGTAAGGAACAAGGCTAGATTGGTTGCACAAGGGTACTCTCAAATTGAAGGCATTGACTATGGAGAGACTTATGCACCCGTGGCTCGCCTTGAGTCCATCCGTATCCTTCTTGCTTATGCGGAACATCATAACTTCAAGTTGCAACAAATGGATGTAGAGAGTGCATTTCTTTATGGTCCATTAAATGAGTTGGTATATGTTAAGCAACCCCCGGGATTTGAGGAACCCAATTTCCCAAACCATGTCTACAAACTTGATAAGGCGCTCTATGGTCTCAAGCAAGCCCCACGCATGTGGTATGAGCACCTTAGAGAGTTATTGTTTGACCATGGATTTGAGGTTGGGAAAATCAATCCCACTCTTTTTACTAAGAGAGTCAATGGGGAGCTTTTTGTATGCCAAATATATGTTGATGATATTATCTTTGGCTCATCTAACAAAGCTTTTAATGATGAATTATCAAAGCTTATGACTAGTAGGTTTCGGATGTCTTTGATGGGGGAGTTGACAGTATTTATTGGTATTGAGATCAAGCAAGTTAGAGGAGGGACATTCTTCAATCAAGCCAAGTATACTCAAGATATGCTCAAGAGATTCAAAATGCAAGATTTAAATGGAGCTCCTACTCCCATGGCTACAAAGACTCATCTAGAACAAAATCCAAATGGTAAAGATGTGGATAAAAAGGTATACCGGTCCATGATTGGTTCTTTGCTTTACCTTTGTGCATCTAGACCCGATATTGTGTTGATTGTAGGTGTGTGTGCAAGATATCAAGTGGCTCCTAAATAAAGCCATTTGATGTCGGTCAAGAGAATCTTTCGATATTTAGTTCATACCCCATTTTATGGTCTTTGGTATCCTCGAGGCTCAACATTTGCTCTTTGTGGATACACGGATTCGTATTGGGCGGGTGATAAGGATGATAGAAAATAAATATCCGAGGCTTGCCAATTCCTTGGTAGGTCCTTGGTATGTTGGTCTTCTAAGAAGAAAAATTGTATATCTCTCTCCACCGCCGAAGCCGAGTATGTGGCAGCTTCTAGTGCTTGCACTCAATTGCTATGGATGAGGCAAACTTTAAAGGAATACGGTGTCCATTGTGACAAAGTGCCTCTCTATGTGACATGAAAGTGCCATCAAGATTGCCTACAACCCGGTGGATCACACAAGGACAAAGCATATTGAGATTCGCCATCACTTCATTAGAGATCATGTTGCTCGAGGTGATATTGATCTATCATATGTGTCAACCAAAGATCAACTTGTTGATATCTACACGAAGCCACTTGATGAAGCAAGGTTTTGCTACTTGAGGAATGAACTAAATATCGTAGATTCAAGGAGCTTGACTTGATTATCTTACATACTCACCTAATATTCGACCCATATTTGGCTTAGGTGTAGGCATGGATATAGGGGGAGTGAGGTCCTAATTGATTGGACCATCCCTCCCCCCATTATGCACAAAGTAAACAAAATCATTCCTCTTAATATCATTTTGTGATACGTGAGCTTAATGATGAGTTTCGGTAATGGACCCAAGATATATCTTCGTGGTGCCAAGCCGAGTATACTCAAATATGGTGGCCTAGGCCACCTCCCCCTCTCACTCGAGAGGTTGATGTGCTTACTCATGTTTGTCATTTTTTAGTTGATTTTATTTCCTCGGTTAATGCACTCTTTTTTGGTTCTCCATATTTGAGGTTGATGTTTAAATTTTTAGAGTGCATAGGTCCATATCAGTATAACTCTCTTAACCCAAGCCTTCCTTATCCTATGACAAACCTCATCTACTCTGCACAAGAACCTTCCAGTTTTCAAACTTGGCTGTTTGTTCTGGTGGTTACGGTACTACCGGTTAAAAAAGCGGTACTATCAAGAAAAGCAGCGTACTATTACGAGGACCTGTTCAGTGCTTTTCGAAACTCCCCAAGTGCGATACTAGGCCGTTCCTCGGATTATCGCCTTCGGTACCGCTTCTCGGACCGGTACTACCGTTGCGCATCTCGGTTAAGGGTGGAGACGCTGGGAGGGGCACCCCCTCAGTGCCTCATTTTCTCCTGTCTCCACCCCTAACCATCGCCGCCGCCAGAGCCAAAACCGCCGCCGTAGCTCTGCCCCTCCCTCCTTTCCACGGCTCCTCCTTATTTTCCACCGCCATGGACACCGGTACTACCGTCCTTCCTTTCTCCTCACTTGTTTTCCCCTTTGAATCTAGGGAAACTTTGAGTCTTGTCAAAAACTTGTGATTTTGTGGTTATACCGTGTGCACTTGCATAACTCCGATGGATTCTCGTTTTACAATAAGTTTTCCTGCCAGTCCTTGATCGACATCACCATATCTGTGCGGTAGTCGCATGACCGGTAGTACCGGACGATTCTCCGGTACTACCGTCGTGCGGTACTACCGCCCATCAATCCGGTACTACCGCTTAGTACTGACAGCAAAATTTCTTCTAAAACTTGAAATTCGTCTTCTACTTGTTTCGGGTTCTTGTGCCCTTATCCCACTGCTACCTCCCTTGTTCTTTCTCAGGTGCAGGGGGATCCCAGGGATCACGCAAAAGGTCCAAAGCTCGTCAGGAGATAGAGGACTTTGAGACAGAGTCAGAGACACAATCGGAAGAAGAGATCATGTCTCATCCCACCAACTATCTGAAGCTAAAAACCTCTCGAGGCCGACGTGGAGGGGGAGTTAAGATAAGTGCTGGTCGAGGTAGTGCTCCTCCTTCTCCTCCTCGCACGGGTCGCCGCAAGAGTCATAGTTCAGGGCCATCTGGGCCAAAGAAGTTGTATGACATTCCCGAGGCTGAGTTTCTTGCCCTCCGATCTGACAATCCATATGTTACTGCTCGCCATGAATCTAGGGACAATAGTCTATTTTACACCGACTTCCAAGAGCGGGTCTACTTTGAGGTACTCATGACGGGTGAAAAGATTGTGGTTCCTCAGAAGTGGATTGAGATGAACCATGTGAACAAGAACTTGGACTACTTTGGTGAAGCACTTCAGATTTGCACCAACATTGGCTTGCTTCCCATTATGCAGTTCAAGTGTGACTATGACCCCTTGCTCATTGCGCAGTTCTATGCCACCGTTCACTTTGCCAAGAACTAGACTCGGAGTATCGCCTGGATGACAGAGGGAGTTGTCAAGACCGCAACATTGGCTGAGTTTGGGGCTATCCTTGGATATGAGGACCGTGGGAGAGATACTCCGGTTGGCTTCCGCTATGACAACAACGAGCGTCCCATGAAGAAGGATGTTCTTCTTCCACTCTACATCCGTGGGCGTGGTATTGCTGGAAAGATCAAGGGGCTTCTCCCAACATATGATATCTTGCATCGTATTTTTCATGAGACCATCGCTACCCGTTCTGGCAATGTTGATGAGATGCATGGTTTCATGGTGGACATCATGATCACAACTCACCGCCAACGTGATTCAGGACAACCAATTGATGTGATGGACGTGTGAAAGGATACGGATGTCGCCTAGAGGGAGGGGTGAATAGGTGATTAAAACTTTTCCTAGAGTGGCTCAACAAAGACGGAATAAAACTAGTGTTTACTTTGTTAAGCACAACCTAAAACAACTAAGGTTCACCTATGTGCACCAACAACTTATGCTAAGCAATACAAGCAACAAAGTGATAGCAAGATATATATTACTTCAAGCACGAAGGCTATCACAATGTAAAGTGCATAAGTAAAGAGCTCGGGTATAGAGATAACTGAGGCACGCGGGGACACCGATATTTTACCGAGTTCCTCCCAACATGGAGTACATCTCGTTTGGAGAGGGGGTGGTATCAAACCACCAACGCCACAAAAGGCCTCCCTTATTCTTCGGTGAATCTCACCCCAACGGGATCGATCCACGCTTCCACTATCGGTTCACTTGTCGGTGGCAACCGGAACCTCTCACAAGGTTGGGACACTTCTCCACAACTTAATTGGAGGCTCCCAACAAACGCCACAAAAGGCCTCAACAAATGCCACCAAGGCCACTATGCCACCAAGGCCACAAAACTGTCTAGGGTTCCAAGAACCCAAAAGGGACAAGCTCCAATGAGCAACTAAAACCAAATCCTCCAAGGAGAACTCAAACCAATGCACCAAATGCAAATGGCAAGAACACCACAAAGGTGTTCAAATCCCTCACTCTCAAGTTCCAACAAAGCTACTAAAGCTATTGGGGGGACAAGAGAGGAGGAATCAAAGAGAGACACAAAATCCCCCAAAATCTAGATCCCCAAAGATGCAATCACAAAGAGATGAATCGGTTAGGTCAAAAAGTGGGTCTAGATCTCCTCTCTCTTCCACTCAAATATGGGCAAGAATCATCACGAGGGAAAAGATTAGGCAAGCTTCAAGATCTAGAGCAAGTGTGGCCAAAGTTTAGCCTAATAGATAAGAGAGGAGCTGTCTAAACTCAAAACGGGCAAAGCCTTAAATAAGGGCCACAAAAATCTGGCCGTTGAAACATATTTTCGGTCTAGTCCGGTAGTACCGCCCGATGCCAGGAATCGAGCTGACAAGAAACAAGGCAAACTACTCATGGAATTGAGGAGAGTCAACGCAGCAGAGAAGCAACAACGCAACGCATGGGGCCAGCAGCTGGAGCAAATCTTTGCATGCATGCAAGTAGCAGGGTCGAAATCTTTGCATCTTGCGCGTGCAAGTCAACGCTCGCGGGACGCAAAGGCGACAACAGTGGCTGCGTGGGGCAGCAGCGCCCGAGCGGCAGCGGGCGAGCCGATCTTGACGCCGCATCGGAGGCCGGAATCTGCCGTGGAGCGAGCGGGAGCCAGCACGCAAGAATGGCCCAAGGCAACCTGTGGCAGTGGACGCAGATAAGCTCGGCCTGGAGGCGGCCCGGTACTACCGGCCGTCCGGGGTGGTTGTGCCGCATGGGATGGTAGTGCCGGCCATAACTACCGAGCAGGCCAGCAGGTGAGCTGCGCGCAGCCAGACGCATTCGATACTAGGACCGGTAGTACCGGACGGCCCAGCAAACAACTTTCCTTTTTTCTTTTATAAAGCAAATAAAGCAAATATACAAACGGTCATAACTTATTATCACCAAGTTGGAGTGTATCAATTAATATAATGTGAGATACCTCACTTGGTGAGAAACCGAAAAGCCGCATAAATCAAAATCGCAACAAGATACATATGGAAGATTCGATTTTGATGAACAAGAGCTTGTTATGGAGATTACCACAATCTCTATATCCTCACATGGATAATACCAAATAACAACCAAATGCGATGATGCAAGTATGCAAAGGTTTGAGCTCTCTCCGAACGATGTGACCGAATTACTCATACGAGAGCCCCTCTTGATAGTACGGTTATCTATCCTAAACCCGGTCTACTACACACAACAAGAGACTGGCAAAAGGGAAAACCTATCAAGATTATACCTTTGCCTTGAGCATTCCACTTGAGCTCGATGTAGACGGTCTTGCCCTTCTCAAGATGGAACGCCATTCTTAATTCCTCATCATCGACCTTGCATATTGAGCTTGCACGACAAATCTTCTTTGCATTTCATCGACCTTGAAGCCAACACATGGCCCAAGTGATGCCAATGGACAAATCCTACAAGTATAACTTAATACACATTAGTCCATAAAGATTGTCATTAATTACCAAAACCACACATGGGGGCCCAACATGTTCTTTCAACGTGATTTGGAACGAGATGGTTCATGCTACCCACACTCGGCGGGTTCCTCCTTTTGCCCCGTACATCATGGAACTTATTCTTCACAAGTGCCCATCTCTTGCTCGGAACATTTCCTCCCAATGTCTTGTTACTCACCGGCATAAGAATCTATTGATCAAGACCCATCTTAAACCATGCAACACGGATGGTCAACTTGTTGATGAGGATGGGAACCCACTTGAGGATGGCTCCGGTGATGATGATGATGCCCAAGATGCTAATTTTGTGGCCTAACGCCGCAAGACTGCCCAACCATCATGGGCCAAGAGGATTGAGGCTAAGCTTAAGAAGGTTTTCTGCTTCCAGGTTGACAATCAAAAGCGTATGTATGAGGCCCATGTCTATGCCAAGAAAGCCAGTGCACGTTAGAAAGAAGTAGTGCAAGCTCAAGGGTTGATCACCTCTGAGGGATCCGAGGACAACATCACTCCGGAGGAGCAATGGATCTCCAAGTACAGCCACTGGGACGATGATGCCTCTTCCACTTTCCATGCTACGCCTCCGTATGGGGATGACTCTGATGATGACTACCAGTGATCTCCGGGACGTTAGAGTTTCTCTTGTCCCTTTTTGGTATCTTGATGCCAAAGGGGGAGAAGATTCCCATTAGGCATGCGGTATTTGCATGGGTAAGTCACAAGCTTGCTCTTGTTGACATGGTTATACCCTACGGGACACGACTTTAGCATATCTGGTCCAGCCCAAGGAAGGCCCATGACAATATACGCCGGCCCATGAAGACTTTCGGGTGACCAGGTCCCATGACGCCTTCGGATCCTTGGAGAGCAAGACTAGAGTAGATAGAAAATTCAAAGGGTCAAACCCTAAAACCTGTAACCGACTCAATATGTGCCTGGGACCTGCCTACCTCTATATAAAGGCCAGGAGGGCACGACGAGGAGGTCTCTTACAATCTCTCGCATACCACCACATACACACCTCCACGCCAAATTGCATCTGCGCACCCCTGTAACCTTCGGTTCCGCCATAATCAGAGCAGACAAGAAGGAGTAGGGTTTTCCCTCCGGGGGCCTGAACCTGGGTAAACCTCGTGTCCCGCATTTCTTGTTTGCTAACCGTTCCGCGATCTCCAGCATCCCCATCTTCTCCAAAACCCAAGTCCATAACAATGGGCATTGACGAGATTAAACCTCGTCAATTGGCGCCAACTGTGGGGATTTGGGGCGCTGATTGTGCGATCGTGACGGTCCCAACCAAAGCGATCTACAACTCCGCAGCGATGGAGAGTCATCTCCTCTTCGACGCCTTCGACTTCACCGCCCACTCGCCGGCCACCCTGAAGGACTTCGAGCCCGTTGGTGATGGACTCGAGATCCTGTTCGGGAGATTCTACTTCCAGGTGGGGAAGACCGGCACTCTCCGCCTCCCAGAGCGGGTGCCTCTGCCATCGATTAGGCCCTCTTTGTGGGCTCCACACCCCGTGCTACGCACATCACCATCGACAGATGAGTCCTATGACAGCAGCAGCAACTCAGATATGTGCGATCCACCATCGGATGAAGGGACCTATGGTTCCGGATACGAAAGCTGCGGCAACAGCAATCGGATCTACGAATGCTACCAGTGCGCCACGGTCATCCAGAGTGACGTGGATCAGGAGCACAACCCGCCACCCAACCCGCAGGGTAGAAACGGTGGGAACAGAAGAAGACAGCCCCCCCACCCAACGGGGACAACACTGATCGGATCATCCACCTCAGCGAGGAGGGATGGGCTCAAGCACGCGAAGCCGTAGCAGGCAACAAGATCCTGCCAGCAGATGCCTCACGGGACCTCTAATGGCATACCACATGCTCCTCATCGAGGAACACAAGAAGCAAGTGAGGATGCAAGAGGTGCTCGACAAACGCAAGCAAGCAGCCTCGGAGTCCAGTGCAGGGCTAGCTGCGCTCTCCGCCATGGGCATCGGCTCCAGCTCGCATGGAAACCACGACAACAAGCACCGTTCTTGCACGGAGAAAATGGATCCCAAGGCACGTCGCGAGGTGACTAGAGCCCTCAACGCGTCCTTCATCTAGATGGATGCCTATGGCAACGTCATCCCGAAGACGCCTCAAGCTGCGATCATGGCAGCCACTGCGTACCTCGCATCCCATCCACCTCCGGAGGGGGACCCGAAAAGAGCCATGCACAAGTCCGCGCTCACCGGACTCGGACTCGTTGGAGCCGCGCTGCACGGAGAATCTCCTGCGGAGCCAAAGAAGAAGGCTGCGGTCAGGTTCAACCGCAGCCCCACGCCCTCATCAGAGGACGAAGAGCACGACCTTCCTCGAAGGCACAAGAGCTCGTGCCATCGCAGCCGCGACTACGACGCTCGAAACGAGCTAACCCAATGGAAGATCGACAAAGCGCGCGCTAAGCGCGTATGCTCGTCCGAATCCAAAGAGGATGACGACGAAGGAGAACTCTGCGGAGCGCGATGCTTCAGCAGATCCGTTCGGCGGACGCGGATGCCGCGGAACTTCAAGCTTCCTTCGGACACTCCGAAGTTCGGCGGTACACAGGACCCCAAGGCGTGGCTCAGCGACCACCTGTCGTCCGTCAAGCTACACGGCGGGAACAATAAAACCGCCATGCAATGCCTTCAGCTGCAGCTGACAGGCGCAGCCCAGATCTGGCTCAGCAGCCTATCCTCGGGATCCATCCGAAGCTGGGAGGAGCTGGCGTACATCTTCATCCGAAACTTCAAGGGCACCAGCAAGAGGCCTGCCTCGATCGAGGAGCTGTGGTCCTGCACCCAACGGACGGGCGAATCCATTCGCTCGTACATACTACGCTGGTCCAACACCAAGAACTCCACGTCTCACATCTCTGAGGAGAGAGCTATTGACGCCTTCAAAGACGGCGTCAAACTCCAGGACTTCAAAGAAGAACTTGGGCGCGTCAAGGCCAAGACACTTGACCACCTCATGGACATCGCCAACAGGTGGGCCGACGGCGAGGACTCCGTCCACTGGGCGCACTCGGAGGAGGAAGACGACTACGGCCGGCGATGTGAGCGCCGTAGCAAGTGGAGATCGCGCGTCTACGATGATCGCGATGGAACCGACATGGTCGCGGCTGGCTACGCCGACCGTCGCAACGACGGCAACCGCAGCAACGACGGATACCACGGAAGAAACTTCCGCGATGGAGGGCGCCCAACGCAGTCATGGCAACGCCGTGACCGTGACGGCGGACCCTCAGCATACGACAAACTGTCGGGTCCATGCACCATCCACTTCTACATCGACAAGCAGGATGGCAAGAAGAAAGCAAGCCACATGCTCAAGGACTGTCGCGAGTTCCAGAAACTCAGCGAGAGCATGGCCCAGATGAGGCAGCAGGCCCCGATTCCCGGATATGGGAACACACCCGCACCAGGTGAGATTGCACATGGAGCCCCTCCACCACCACCCGCGGGACCTTCGAACCATCCAATCGCACCCGCACAGAACAACGGTGGGCACGGGTACCCCGCGCCGAAAGGATCGCTGATGATCCAAAAAGGGCGCCCAACAAACAGGGTGCAGAAGAAAATCACCCGTTAGATCAATCTGGCCGTGACCGCTCCACCTGCCATCCCTAAGTACCTCAGCGGATCGGAGTCCTACATCACGTTTAGCCGTTCGGGTCACCCTTGCCAGGTCCCTTGCCCAGGTCATGCTGCCCTGGTGCTCGAGGTGTAGATTGGCGGGTTCGACATGAGCCGCGTCTTCATGGACGGCGGCAGCGGCATCAATCTGATCTTCACCAGCACGTTGGCAGCAATGCGGATCCCGCTGTGCAGCCTTGAACAATCTGATACAACGTTCCACGGCATCGTCCCAGGGAAGCTCTTATTCCCCCTGGGAAAGATATGGCTCGACGTCATCTTCGACAAGCCGGATAACTTCCGATGCGAGCGACTCGAGTTCGAAGTGGTGGACTGACCATCTGTTATCGCCATATTTTGGCCAAAGAAGGAGATGGGTCGTGATCAAGATGGGCTTGGAAGATGCGTATATTCAACGTGTTGTTGGATCGGCCTAGTGCGTGGATTTGGGCTAAATTGCCCGTGTATCTTGTATCATAGTAGGTTTCGTTTCAGTTTAGGTTCCGTTTCAGTTTAGGTAAAGATAGAGTTGTAGAGTTATTCCAAAAGTAGAGAGTCTCCGGACTATAAATATGTACCTAAGGTTATCAAAGAAAGGAGGACAATCACGTTCACAACAAACACAATCTCGGCGCCATACCCCTTGTTTCTAGGGTTTCTTTCGGGTAAGTGTCATGCTGCCTAGATCGCATCTTGCGATCTAGGCAGTATCTACTTATGCGTTACCTGGTTTTACTCGTACTGAAGCGTTGTTGATGGCGAGTAATACCATTATCATAGATTATTTGAGGCTAGCATTGGTGTTTCTTTTCATTATTATCGTCGAAGTTACGCTACCTCTAGTTACCTCGCTACCTTTGCACCTCTTCCCAAGTGCAAGGGTAGCACCTTGCTTGATCTTTATTTAGCTGATTCGATCTGTTATGGTTGTGCCTTGCTCGCCAAGGTTTAGTTTGATATCTACGTAGCCAGGCCTTACAAGCGGGTTGAGCGATCCGGTAATGCGTAGGGACGTGGCTTATTCGTTCTAGAGAAGTTGTTCCGGTAATTGACTTTACGTTGGTTATTAGGCCTCCTCTAGGGTTAATATTCTTCGCCTTTTGTACATACCGGACTCAATTACGTGGGGCGTTCGATTACGTGGTGAAAACATTAAACCGTAGATCGATTTAACTTGAAGCGATCAAGCAAAACCCCATGTTATCGTAAATCTAATGCGAACCATGGGGCAATCGGCTCTAGGAGCCGATTCTGAAACACAGGAGCCGGTCACGGCTCGAATTTTACGATACTTGTTTACCATGCAGAAATCAATCGAGCAATCCTTCACCTTCGCCGGTATAGGTCAGGTGGCATCTCGAACCAAGCCGGGGCGTGTCGGAGTTTTGCGGCCGTCGCCCGAGGACCAGGCCCACCAGTTAGGAGCCTCCGGCTCTTCGTGTTGCTCGTCTGCTCGCCGGTGAGTTTTGGCAGGCAACACATTACGCACGCCCGGTGGGACATTCAACAACGTCTACATCAACATCCGACGCTGCGATGGAGGGCGATCCGATCACTTGACGATCTACCGAGCGAGCACAAGGCCAAGTATGACGAGATCAAGGCTCTCTTCAAGAAGACCTCATCGCTCTTTTGAGAGGACCCGTAAGCATGGCATCAAGTGGAGGGTTCTCCCAGGTGCCCTCGATGAGGTAGATCTCATTCCTTCGAGGAGGGCGCACGAGCTCTCTGACGGAAGTCAACTACATGGTGGCTCATTCTGCACCACCATTCGAGCCAGTGAACGCTGAGCGGGTCGCGTAGTTCAAGAGATCATGAAACATCGGTATTCTCCGCGGGGCCTACTCGGGGACTCACGGGGAGAAAGACCGCTCAGACAGGCCACGGTGCCATTCACACTTGCGGCTCCGAGCCGCCAGAGCAGCGGCTTATGTCGTCTACAAGGCTGGAGGCGACCAGCGTGCCAATTCTTGTTTGAGCCACCTAAGGAAATCCCTGCGGGTATATATGCGCCTCGTGCGGACTGCAATAACGACACGCACTAAACAGTTGCAACGCAGAGTTTCTGCGGAGTTCCCGGGCAGGATCTGCAGCGGCGTGTTCGGAGCGATATAACGGGCCGGCCGACAAACAGCGTGGATAGCCAAGTATGCCACCGAACAAGTCATGAGAATCTAGCCCCTACAGCTCAAGCGAAGGAGCAAATCGGTACCATCACGAGGGACCAGTTAAACCGTGCGAAGAGAAGGACAATCGGCTATTCAAAGCCGTACTAACGAGTTTGATCGATTCCGCTGCCACCCAAGTATAAGCTCCCGAGTTCTCAAGGTTCGGCGGGTCGGAAGGGTCAAGCTCGATCGAGCATATAAGCCGATACCGCACAACTAGGCATGATTTGGCATCGGATCGATCGCGTAAGATTTTTGCGCAATCTCTGACAGACCAGCCTTTGGGTGGTACACCTCGCGCCACTGATTCAATTCATACCGGAAGCAATCGGAAGAGAAGTTCCACATCGACCATTCAGAGGCTCCGAGGTGGCATTGCGGACTGGCTCGGTGCGAACGAGGAGAAACTGTAGCCGAGTACATCCAGCGCTTCAGGACCGTCAAGAACCGATGTTACTCCGCTCGTTTAACTGAAAAGGAAGCGGTCGAACTGGCAGTGTTGGGTCTCTTAGCACCCATCAAGGATCTGGCTTTCCAAGTGGAGTACAACTCATTGGCGCACATGGCCCAGAAACTGATGATGTATGAACAGCGCCACCCTAAGTTGTACCAAGACAAATTCAAGCGTCCGATAGGCCTGGTCGAGACAGAAGAAGGTGATCCTACGCAAGACCAGGAGGTGGCCGTAGCTGAATGGGCTCGGGGGGCAGATCCTGTAGCCTGCAAATGGGTGAAACAGCAAGGGCCTGCAAAACGGTTCGACTTGATGAGCAAAGCCGGCAGATATTCGATTTCTTCAAGGAGAAGCGGTGAGGTTACCGAAGGCCACAAAATCCCTACGGCTCAGAAATGAACGGAGACCATCTTGCAAGTGGCATCATTCGTTCACCCACACCACCAATGAGTGCAAAGAGCTTGCCGCCAAATCCAAATGGCGATAGAACAAGGCCGTCGATCCTTGGGCAGTTCGCCATGAAAGTGGACACAAACCCATTCCCGGCGTCAACATGGTAGAACTCGATCGCTCATGCGTCAAGCTGGATTTTTCGTTCGGTGTTAATATGGCGGTGCAGGTACCACCATGACACGCATACAAGCGGAAGGTGGTCGCTCTCGGGGAAAAGAAGAGAGGAGGCTAGTCCACGCCGGCCCAGCCACAATGACAGCGGTACTTAACAGAGGAACAAGTGAGGAGAGTGCGATATCGAAGCCACATTCCACGCATCTCCTTAACAAGTATGAGCGTCAAGATGACCAACGTCCGCAAGGCGCAATGGAGACGACGAAGATATGAGCACCTTGTTAGGGGACCGTCTAAAGAAAAGGAAGGCGCAAACAAGCATTGGGATTGTCCTTTCTTCAAGTATTCTGGGGCTGGAATGAGCCGATTGCCTGATCGACAACTGCCGGGTCGGTCAGGAAGGAGGACACGAGGCCAGTGTCAGTGTTCAAACGTCTAGGGCCTCTTCCACCCCAGAGCCGTTACAGGGAGTCCGCTCGAGCAGAAGACCTCGAGAAGTCAAAGGATGACAACGACGAAGACAAGTATCACCGTCAAGGTGGTGTCGACGGACTCAGACACACCCAAAAGCGTAGAGTGCGGCTGCGTAACTTGGAGGAAGTCAGCGCAGTATCTCCACGCTTTAGAAAGCACGGCCCGATCGGCCGTCAAAATTAAGCAGACCACGAAGCGGAAGACCGCCCGACAAGGAAAGAATGGCGCCCCAAACCAGCAAAAGCCGATGCACAGACATCGGCTGGCACAAACATGGTGTTCGTACTTCCGTCAGAATTCTGCGTGCCAAGAACCAATGAGCTACCAGTGACCAGTGGCACAGTTTGACTGCGGTCCACGGCCGGTTATCTTTGAGAAGCCACGAGAGAAGGGTTACAAACATCTGAAAGCCCTGTACCTACGGGGTTACAGCAATGGGCAACCTGTCAGCAAGATGTTGGTGGACACCGGAGCGGCAGTCAATATCATGCCATACTCCATGCTACGGCGTTTGGGACGCTCCACTGCAGATTTGATCAGCACCAACGTCACGTTAAGCGACTTCAACGGTCGACTTGAAACGCAGCGTCGAGCGTAGATCCCGTGGGCGTAAAAACCATCCCCACGTCATTCTTCGTCGTGGACAGCAAAAGCACTTACACTGTCTTGCTAGGAAGGGATTGGATTCACGCTAATTGCTGCATTCCGTCCACAATGCACCAAAGCACGATCCAAGGCGGAGATGAAGTGGAGGTCATCCACGCAGATGATTCTATCGAGATCTCCATAGCTGGCATGAACGTCTGGGAAGCAGAAGACCAAGAGCCGATCTCTGGAATCAGTCTAGACGGCTGTGAGCGTATTGAAGCTACAAAAAACGGGGTGAGGCTGGTCTTATCCACTGGCCTTACAGAGTAGAAAAGCCCACGAGCGTACGTGGTACGGCCGATCCTCGCGATCGGCCACAAAAAATAAAAAGCAGCGATCATACGACAAGCAGCTCATGTAGTCGTAGCAGAGAGATGCTCTGCCACTGTAAAACAATAAGGTGTAAACCGTCCTTGACTAATGCAAGCAAAAAGGGGGCCGATTCAGGCAATCGGCCCAAATTATTTTTGTTATCCTCACCTACCGCTTGCCCTGTGTTTAGCATCGATTTGACAGGTGACGGGAAGCTAGGATACGGGTTCACATCCGCTGATGAGCTAGAAGAGATCGACATTGGTCCTGGGGATAAGCCACGACCAACATTTATCAGCAGAAAGTTAGATCCGAATCTGCGGGGCCCGATGATAGCCCTGTTGAAACAATATCCAGACTGCCGCACGGACTACAGAGATGCAGGTTAGACAGGAGCATCATCGAGCATCGACTCCCGCTTAAAAAAGGATTTCTGCCATTTCAGCAGCGAGCACGACAGATGAAGGCCGAAATTCTGGAAGAAGTCAAGAAGGAGGTCGAGAAAATGTTCACAGCCAAGTTGATCAGGCCATGCGGTATCTTTGAGTGGATTTCTAGTATCGCACAGAGAAGGATGGCCGTTGGCGTGTGGCCATAGATTTTCGGGATCTCAACAGCTACCGAAGGATGAGTATCCGATGCGGTGGCGTAAACGTTAATCAACGACGGCTGGTCATAAGATCTTGAGCTTCATGGATGGCAATGCCGGTTACAACCAAATTTTATGGCTCCGAAGACATACACAAGACCGCATTGAGTCGAGTCGGTGGGGTTATTTGAATATGTAGTCATGACGTTTGGACTGAAAATGCGGCGCCACGTGCAAAGGGCCATGAATTATATTTTCCATGATCGATCGGCAACTGGTGGAGATTTACATCGACGACGTGGTGGTCAAGTCTGCTTGATGCTGCGGACACCGGACGATCGCAGCGCGTCTGGACCGAACAAGAAAATTCGCTACACGGATGAATCCAAAGAAGTGTGCCTTCGGGTGACGGTCGGTTCTTGGGTTTTTGGTCCATGAACGCGAATTGAAATCAGCCTGAAAAGTCGAGGCGGTGCGAACAATGAAGCCACCCACCACGAAGAAAGAAGCTGCAGTCCTCATCGGCAAGATCAACCGTCGAAGATTCATCTCTAATCATCGGGAAGGATAGAGCCGTTCATGGGACTAGTAAAAATCAAATCGACGAGGAATTCGGGGGCGAGAACAACAACGAGCCTTGACGAGATCAAAGAATATCGACAAAGCCGCCGTGTTGGTTCCACCCCGGACGGAACCGTTCTACATTTACTTGTCGATGGCGACACATCCATCGCCTCGGTGGTAGTGCAAGTTTATGATGAATTTGGGCGAGTCGTATTTTACATAAGCGAAGGATCTTTGGACGGAGACAAGGTATCCCGATATCGATAAGTTGTGCCTCTACCTGTTTTCACTGCACCAAGCTGCGCCACATTTTGCTATCGCAGAGATCATCATCATATGCAAATCGGGCGTCATAAAGCACATCTTTGGCTCCTATGTTAAAAGGCCTCGGGCAAATGGATGTTTGCATTATCGAGTTTGACATCCGGTATCAACCCGAAAGCGATTAAGGGACAAAGCGCTAGCCGATCTTATCTGAAAGGATCAACACTAACATAGCAAAGACCTTGTCCATAAGAGCGTGGGCTATGTTTTTCGACGGATCAGTTTGTGACGATGGCTGCGGCATCGGCATTTTACTCGTGTCGCCCCGGGGGGCAACATTTTCCTTCTCCATCAGGTTGTCTACCTCTCGCACCAACAATGTAGCCGAGTACGAGGCGATAGGCAAAGGAATGGAGTTACTCCTCGAAGCCGGAGCAGAAGCAGTGGAAGTTTTTGGAGACTCCAAGTTGGTGATTTCCCAACTCACGGAGGAGTACAAGTGTGAGAGCGAGTCCCTCTTCCCATTATGGTTGCACTGCCGTGAGCTGATGGCGCAGTTCCGGTACATAAACTTCACCTGGATCCCACGGTCGCAGAATACAGAGGCAAATGATCTTGCACAAATGGCTTTAGGCTACAAGGATGTCGCAGAAGGAGCCGATGTTCAGGTACAGTTCCTGGAAGCTGACGACTGGAGAGCCGATATCTTCAATTACTTGAAGGATTCGGCTCGGGGGGCACCTAAACGGATAAGATACAAGGCCATGAAGTACGTGCTTATTGGGGATGACATGTTTTACAGGACTCTGGAAGGGCTATTGCTCAAATGCACAGATGACGAGGCCAATCGGCTCCTACACGAGGTACGAAGGCGCTGTGGAACTCACCAATCGGCTCATAAGATGAAATGGTTGATCAGCGATCGGGGTTTTATTGGCCCACCATGCTTGAGGACTGTTTCAAGTACTACAAAGGGTGTCAAGCATGCGAAATTTGGCAAAATTCGATGGTACTGCGTCAAGAATGAACCCCATCATCAAGCCTTGGCCATTCCGAGGTTGGGGCATGGACATGATCGGCAAAATCAATCCTCCATCAAGCAAAGGCCACATGTGGATTTTGGCCATCACTGATTATTTCACTAAGTGGGTGGAAGCTGTCCCGATGAAATCAGTGAACTCGAAGGATGTTATCAACTTTGTGAAAGAGCACGTCATCCATAGATTCGGGATTCCCAAACTATCACGACCGATGGGGGTTCGGTCTTTATTTCTTAGGAGTTTAGAAAGTTCTGCGAGGACATGGGGATTAAGCTGATCAGATCATCTCCATACTATGCGCAGGCTAATGGGCAAGCTGAAGCATCCAACCAGAGCCTCATCAAACTGATCAAGAGAAAAGTCGATGAGCACCCTAGGCGTTGGCACGAGGTTTTGTCAGAGGCGTTATGGGCTTATCGCATGTCATGCCATGGGGCGATTAAAACCTCGCCATACCATCTAGTATATGGACAAGAAGCCATACTACCCTGGGAAATTGCGGCTGGATCGAGACGCGTCACTTTTCAGGACGATCTAACAACCGAAGAATACACAGCCCTGATGAGTGACAGTGTGGAGGATTTAACCGAGCTCAGGCTATGGTCACTAGAGAAAATCAAAGAGAACAAGGCCAAGGTAGCTCGTGCATATAACAAGAAAGTAAGGCCAAAGGAGTTCCACGTTGGTGATCTAGTATGGGAAGCTGTGTTGCCATTGGGGACTAAGGATGCAACATATGGTAAATGGTCTCCAAATTGGCACGGGCCGTACAAAGTCGATCAAGTTTTAAGAGGAAACGCATACATGCTCGAGCAGCTGGACGGTGTAAAATTCCTAGTGGCGGTCAACGGTCAACATCTCAAGAAATATTTCCCAAGCATGTGGGATGTTGGACGGTAAAACTTGAGGGGCCGATACATGAAATCGGCTAAGTAAAAGCACGTGTGACGATGGACAGTAAAAATGTGGGGGCCGATGCTGAAAATCGGCCGAATAAAAGCAAAATGTATAGCCGATGCACGGTCATCGACTTTAGAGGTTCACACATGTTACAAACAGGTGCCAGTTTACACATACGAGCTACTGAAGAAATGCCTCGAAGGCGTGAAGGGCGTCAGCATGGACACGATCTACCTCGGCGATCTCGGCTTCGTCATCTTCATCCTTGCTTGTCACTAGTTGGTTGTTCAGAGCACGTTTTTCGATGGGCAATTGGAGATTTGAGTCGCCCGTTTGGAAGAAGGGCGCAGGTCGCCCGTTTTGAGAAAGGTCGCAGGTTACTGTTTGAAACTAAGAAGTGGCCATTTAGGTTTGCCTAAATATGCGACTGAGTTTGACCTTGTCAACGATTTCGGGAAAGCCGATGTGCATCGGCTCTTTGAGTTGTAGCTTGGTTGACTGTGAGAACATGACAAGGTGAAAGCCGATGCGTTGCTATCGGCTCCTGGAGCATCGACTTATTTGTGTTATCGACAAAATTGGGGCGGAAAGACAATCTGTGAGAAACGGATTTTTCATTCATTCATTCAAAAGCAGATTGCTTACAAGCGACTGATGGATTACAAAAGGGAGCCTACTACTACTACGGCTACTACTACTGGTTCCTAATCTAGGCCAAGGTCATCGTCGCTGCCGTCGCCGCCGTCTTATGCGCTATCCTCGGCGCTGCTTCCGGCGTCGTCTTCGCTGCTGCTGCTGAAGAAGCCAGCAGGGGCCTCCTCGTCTTCATCGTCGTCGGTATCCTTGCTGGACCCGGTGCGGAAGTACTTCACCGGCTGGTACTCCTCGGAGGAGGTGTCCTCCTCTTCCTCCTCCTCCTCGGAGGAGTCGACGCCGTCCCAGGACATGGCGTCGTCGGCGCTCGCCTCCGATTCCCCATCAGCAAGGCTGCAGGTCTTCTTCGCCCGTCTTAGGACGCGTCCTCCGACCAAACAAATCAACCCCTCTCGTCCCACCATTGTGGGGCGAGAGTGTATCTGCCGCCATCGGCGGGTGCTCCGGCGTTGGCTCTCGGTCACTCATTGAGTTGGAGGCGTGGGAGGACAGGCCAGAGGAAGCAGAGGAGGCCATGGCGAGAAAGAGGGTTTTTTCGGCGGAGGAAGAAGGGTTTTTTGGCTACTGGAAGAAGATGGGGACTGCGAACTGCTCAGACGAATTTAAATAAGGGGAATAGTAGAGAGACGGTTCAATGCCATAGCGGTTTCCCAGATTGTGCTGCCAAAATCGTCAAATCATGCACTGCGGAGGAGTTGAGAAGACAGGGCATCATGATGAAGGGGTAGCGTGACGATCCTGTTCTGCCATGCATTACGTCAGCGACCCGATACAAAAAAAGAGGAGAAGAAAAAACACAGTGGTTTTGGAATTATCATTGCCAAAACCAGGGGCATGTGTTATCGCCATATTTTGGCCAAAGAAGGAGATGGGCCGTGATCAAGATGGGCTTGGAAGATGCGTATATTCAACGTGTTGTTGGATCGGCCTAGTGCGTGGATTTGGGCTAAATTGCCTGTGTATCTTGTATCATAGTAGGTTTCGTTTGTTTAGGTTCCGTTTGGTTTAGGTAAAGATAGAGTTGTAGAGTTATTCCAAAAGTAGAGAGTCTCCGGACTATAAATATGTACCTAAGGTTATCAAAGAAAGGAGGACAATCACGTTCACAACAAACACAATCTCGGCGCATCGCCACCCCTTGTTTCTAGGGTTTCTTTCGGGTAAGTGTCATGCTGCCTAGATCGCATCTTGCGATCTAGGCAGTATCTACTTATGCGTTACCTGGTTTTACTCGTACTGAAGCGTTGTTGATGGCGAGTAATACCATTATCATAGATTGTTTGAGGCTAGCATCGGTGTTTCTTTTCATTATTATCGTCGAAGTTATGCTACCTCTAGTTACCTCGCTACCTTTGCACCTCTTCCCAAGTGCAAGGGTAGCACCTTGCTTGATCTTTATTTAGCTGATTCGATCTGTTATGGTTGTGCCTTGCTCGCCAAGGTTTAGTTTGATATCTACGTAGCCTTACAAACGGGTTGAACGATCCGAGTACGTAGGGGCGTGGCTTATTCGTTCTAGAGAAGTTGTTCGGTAATTGACTTTACGTTGGTTATTAGGCCTCCTCTAGGGTTAATATTCTTCGTCTTTTGTACATACCAGGCTCAATTACGCGTAGGGGCGTTCGATTACGTGGTGAAAACATTAAACCGTAGATCGATTTAACTTGTAGCGATCAAGCAAAACCCCATGTTATCGTAAATCTAATGCAGAACCATGGGGCAATCGGCTCTAGGAGCCGATTCTGAGAAACACGGGAGCCGGTCACGGCTCGAATTTTACGATACTTGTTTACCATGCAGGAAATCAATCGGAGCAATCCTTCACCTTCTGGCCGGTATAGGTCGTGGCACTCGAACCAAGCCAGGGCGTGTGCGGAGTTTTGCGGGCCGTCGCCGAGGACCAGGCCCACCGGCCTTCAGGAGCCTCCCGGCTCTTTGTGTTGCTCGTCGCTGCTCGCCGGTGAGTTTTGGCAGGCAACACCATCACAGTACCATGCCATCCTCGGGCGCGTGGCTTTCGCACGATTCCTGGCAGTACCGCACTATGTGTACCTGCTACTCAAAATGCCAGGAGCCAGGGGCGTCATCACGGTCCACGTGAGCTTCACCCGATCGGACCACTGTGCTAGGGACTTCAACAAAATCTCCCAGTCTTTCGGCATGGAGGAGGAGCTCGTAAGGCTCCGCGAGGTGACGGACAACGATGCCCCCCCAGTCGCAAGACAAAATTCACCAGATATGTCCTTCGACTCCACCGTCAACACAAAGAAGGTACAGGTCCATCGGACGGATGCCTCCAAGACGGCGCTGATCGCCAACGACCTCAGCTCCGCATAGGAAAGCGCGCTCGTCGAATTCCTCCGTGAGCACTGGGAAATCTTCGCCTGGTGTCCTGCGGACATGCCAGGAGTTCCCAGGGAATTCGCCAAGCACGCACTCATTGTCTTTCCAGATGCCAAGCCCGTCAAACAGTCCATCCGACGACTGTCCGAACCACGGGCCGAAGCAATCGGAGTCGAAGTCAACCGACTACTTGACGCAAACTTCATCAGGGAGATCAAGGAGAGCAAATGGCTCGCCAACACCGTGATGGTCCCCAAAAAGGACACGGACATCCCGCGGATGTGTGTGGACTTTACATCATTGAACAAGCACTGCCCGAAGGATCACTTCCCTCTTCCTCGGATGATAAGATCATCGATTCGACCGCAGGATGCGAAAAACTCTCCTTCCTCGACGCCTACTCAGGCTACAACCAGATTCGACTAAAGGTCGAAGATCAGGAGAAAACGGCGTTCATCACACCGTTCGGAGTGTTTTGCTACAACACAATGCCCTTCGGGCTGAACAACGCAGGGGCCACATATCAACGGTGCATGCAGGCCTGCCTGAAGGACCAGATCGGACGCAACATACAAGTCTATGTCGACGACATAGTCATCAAAACAAGAGAGGCCAAAATGCTCATCGACGATCTCCGCGAGACGTTCGATAACCTTGATCGATACAAGATCAAGTTAAACCCAGAAAAATGCGCCTTCGGCGTCCCATCTGGTCAACTGCTAGGCTTATTCATCTCCCAGCGAGGGATCGAGGCGAACCCGAAGAAAATCCGGGCCATAATGGCCATGGAGAAGCCGAAGAACCTCAAGGGCGTCCAGCAACTTGCCAGGCTAATCGCGGCACTAAGCAGGTTCATTAGCCGCATGGGCGAAAAAGCCCTGCTATTCTATCAGCTGTTGCGCAAGGCAGACAAGTTCGAGTGGATTCCCGAGGCGGACGACGCATTCGAAGATCTAAAGCGGCTGCTCTCTACCTCGCCCATTTTGGTCACGCCAAAGGAGTGCGAGCCTTTACTGCTATACATAGCAGCCACACACCAGGTGGTAAGCACCGTACTGGTGGTCGAGCGACCCGAAGAAGGCAAGACCCATGGGGTCCAACGCCCAATCTACTACCTCGCCGAGTAATCGACATCGAAAAGCAGAGGTCACTACTGTAAACTTGCCTACGGCGTGTTCATGACGGCTCGTCGGCTGAGCCACTACTTCCAAGAGCATCAGGTGATGGTCATCAACGAGGCACCCTTGAACAGCATCCTGAACAACCCAGAGGCCACAGGATGCGTGGCCCTGTGGGGCATCGAGCTATCACCTCTAGACATCGTCTACGAGAAGCGCCATGCGATCAAGTCTCACGTCCTCCCGGACTTCCTAGTCCACTGGATGTAACTGCAGCTGCCAGACACGCCGGACATGACACAGTCATGGACGATGCGCTTCGACGGCTCGAAGCGCGAAGCTGGAGTGGGAGCCGGGGTCATACTGACCTCTCCGCAGGGCAACAAGATGAAGTATGTCCTCCGGATGAAGTTTCGAGCTTCCAACAATGAAGCCGAATATGAGGCCCGCATCCACGGCATGCGGATGGCCAAGATCTGTGGCGCAACGCACGTCGTCATCTACGGAGACTCGAACCTCGTCGTCCAGCAGACGATGAACGAGTGCGACGCGCATGCTGCCAACATGATCGCATATCGTGCACTCTACAACGCACTCGAAGGAGACTTTGATGGTTGTGAGCTTCGGAACGTTGGGAGAGAAAGCAACGAAGAGGCCGACAGACTCGCTAACATCGGCTCCACCTGTGCACGGGTGCCACCAGGTGTGTTCCTAGAACAAATCTGTGTGCCATCCATCAAAAGGAAATTCCCCAAGGGATCACCCGAAGAAGCAGAACACTCGGGGGCTGCGTTACCCGAAGGACAGGAAGGACCTGAAAAGCTCGACACAGAGGTCGCAACGGTCAACCTGATGCTGGTCATGGCAGTCAAAGAAACTTGGACACATCCATATCTAAGATATCTAATAGACGGGGAGCTGCCTGACAGCCCGACAGATGCCCGACGCATATCTCGCCTGTCCAAGGCCTTCACCATCATCAATAACGAGCTGTACAAGCGCAGCATTTCGGGTGTACTCCAAAGGTGCGTCACCATCGGTGACGGCAAAACAATCCTCCAAGACATCCACGAGGGCATATGCGGTCATCATGCGGGAAGCCGTGCCCTTGTCGCCAAAGCTCTGCGAGCCGGATTCTACTGGCCAATGACCATGAATGACGCTAAGGACATCGTCCGAAGATGCAACGGGTGCCAAAGGTTCGCATATAAACCGCACGCACCCGGATCAGAGCTCAGGCCCATACCTTTGTCCTGGCCCTTCGCCCAATGGGGCCTCGACATGATCGGCAAACTGCCATGGTCCTTGAAAGGAGGCCACGTCTACCTCCTAGTCGTAGTCGACAAATTCACCAAGTGGATTGAGGCCATGCCCGTCACTAACCAAAAGGGCAAAACTGCCATCAAGTTCTTTGAATCCATTGTCTACAGGTTCGGCGTGCTGCACAACATGATCACCGATAATGGGTCGAACTTCATCTCCAAAGAATTCCAGGACTTCTGCGAAAACCTCGGAATCAACATCACATACTCCTCTATGGCGCACCCGCAAACGAACGGGCAGGTCGAAAAGGCCAACGGCCTCGTCGGCGCTGGCATCAAGAAGCGCCTAACGAGCACGCTTGAGCGGCTCGCCGGAGCCTGGACAGAAGAGCTTCCCTCTGTCCTGTGGAGCCTGCACACAATGCCAAATAGCTCAACTAGCTACACGCCTTTCTTCATGGTGCACGGAGCCGAAGCCGTGCTGCCAGCAGAGGTACGCCACAAGGCCCCACGGGTTGTCGCCTACAGCGAAGCCGAATCGATGGCCGCACTCGAAGACGCCGTCGACACACTCGATGAGGCGCGTGACATAGCAGCAGCTCGGTCAGCGGTGTACCAACATAGTCTCTGCAACTACCATAGCCGACGGCTACGCCCAAGGTCCTTCGTCGAAGGAGACCTAGTCTTGCGACTCAAGCAAGAGCGACCGAAGAAATTCGAGTCACCATGGGAAGGACCCTACATTATCAATGAAGTCATCCCAGGTGGCGCCTATCGCCTCAAGCACGTGGAGTCTGGAGTCGCATACTCCAACCCATGGAACGTCGCACAACTGCGATGCTTCTACCCCTAGATACCCCCCTCTTTTACTTTCAATAAGGCTATTCAGCCAAGGCTACTCAGCCGAACAATGTACATCTTCCTTATGATATGAATAAAGCTAAGTGTCTCGCCCCAAAACTTTTTCGTTCATCATCTGCATTTTACTCCATATTACAACACACTCGGGGGCTCCCCCTACCTCACGACTCCGTCGACTGAGAATAGCACGTGCATCCTGAGTAGCTGACCACGTCAGGCTAACGAAAAGGACACGTACACAAACAAAGCACCACGTGCTACAAAACAATAAACCTTTACAATATAAAGGGAACAACACGCCTAGTCGAATATATACAAATTTTACATCTAACTTTTTTACAGGTTCTACCTATCCTGCACAATAGCCTGCGTACGCTGCTCAAATAGATCTATAATCTGTTCGGCATACTACCTTACAGCCTCATAATATGGACGCATATCCCACTCACCACCATCCGAACGAAGAGGCGGCCCATCCGCTACAGCAGACAGATCTACATCGGGACGATGCAACCGCACAAGGGAAAGCGCGGCCTTCACCCCCGCAACAAGCTGATGTCGCACCAGTTCCTTGACATGGTGAACATTCCGAAACTTCGTCAGCAGGCCGGAGAGAGTCGACGGCGCCCCATCCAGCGGAAACATCACATGCAGAACTGACGCCAACGAAGACTGCACCTGACGAAGCACCCGCGGTACCTGGTGAAAACGATCCTGCACCGTCGCAAGGACCATGGCACGATCACGGTCCATCCAGAAGAACCCGCCGGCCTCCATGTCCTGCTGGGTCAAGCAGTTAATCCGAACAGCAACGCGCTCTTTTTCCTCTCTCGGAGCAAGGTTAGCACCTGCAATACTTGCAAATGTAAGATGCAAGGCCAACAGGCGCATCCAAAACAATGAGCAGCAGCTCGAAAAACTCACATTCAAGCTGTTCAGCCAGACGACGCAACTCCCCCATCAAAAATTCCTCTCGGGCAGCGCCTCTCTCTGCCTTCGACTTCCAAACATCAGCATGGCCACGCACTCCAAGCAATTCCTTCTCAAGACTACGGATGCGGTCTCGAAGAAACACAAGCTGCGATGCACCATCCAAGGATGGCCGTAGCTGTGGCGCAGACGAAGTGTCAACGGGATCATCACCCGAAGGATCCTAGAGTAAAAAAAATACAAGGATATGAACAAGCAGACGAATGAACACAGAATTCCAAAATTCATTATGTACAGCAAAAATAGGTGCTTCGGCTGACAGTGCATCTGCCAAGGCATCGACATCTTCAAGGGCGACGCCCTTAGGGACGAGCTCCTTGTAGAAGCGCCCAAGAACCTCCTTGGCCTTGGCAAGCGAGCCAACCACGGTACCACAGCGGTCTTCGACCGCCGCAATGGCATCATCCAGAGCACTTCCGTGCTCTAGGACACCGCGGTCAAACTCGATGCCAGCGGTATCTAAAGAAAGAGAAGGGGCAACATAAATACAGGAACAACAAGGAAAGACAGGGAAGCCGAAAAAAAGGAATAAAACAACTCACCGAAATAGCCTTGGCAGCAGCTTATCGGCTACCTCCTTCTCGCGCGAAGCTGCGGCGGTGGCGAGTTGTTCCTCGCGGTCCGTTGCCTCCTGCTGCAGGCACTCCTTAGCCGCGGCTGCGTTGGTTAGCTCCAGCTCGAGGCGCTCCTTCGCACCAACGACGTCCTCAGCCGTCTTCTCCGCTCGCCCAAGGCTCTTTTTGAGAGCATCAAGCTCACGGAGGGCGGTGTTGTTGTCCTCTGCAAGCAGCAGAACACCTATCAGATTGCAGGGCAAAGAAGTACAAAAGAGAAGCAAAAGATCAACTCGTGAACGTACCTTGAAGCTGTTTGAAACTGGCCTCCAATGCCAAGTGCTGCTGCACCAGCTGGTTGGCGCCTTGCACAAAAGGCTGCAAAAGGCACTACTCGTCAAAAGAATGGCTCGGGGGATACGCCCAAAGAATGAGCAAAAACCAAGTTACACATAAGGAAAACGCTCGGGGGCTCCCCCGAGACTTGAAGAAAAAATGAGCAACAAATTATCCTACAGATGCTTGGGGGCTCCCCCCGAGGCAGGAAGAAACAAGGATCACCAGATCATCCGAAAAGGCTCAGGGGCTCCCCCTGCGGCAGAAAACATAATTACTTACATGGATAGATGGCGACTCCGAAGGTTCGCCTACAGTCTTCTGAGGAACTACCACCCGAGCCTCTTGCGGAGAAGACCTCGGAGCAGCGCCCTCAGAGGTGGCCACCGTCTGAGGAGGAGGAGAAGGAATCTTCGACTCCCCCACCATCTCCCGAGCGCCATCGCTGGAGGAGCCATCGGAAGAATGGTTGCAAAAATAAAACATCAGACAAGAACAATCAAGCGACATAAAAGGACAAGAAAAAACAACTAGACAAACTTACGAGTCAAGATCTCTCAAGTCGAAGACAGGCGGGTTCCTCCTGCCTTTCTTCTCTTCCTTCTTCTCTTCTTTCTTCTCTTCCTTCTTCCGCTTCGCCGGTGGCTGCGGCGCCACGGCCCGCACGGGAACATCTGGAAGAGGAGAGGAAGAGCCACCATGACCCCCGCTGTGACGCTCAAGGCATAGAGGATTCCTAGGGGTCGGCGGAGTCGAGGCATCCGACGATTCGCTGGAACTCCATGTCCTCTTACGAGTGTGATCCTCGCTCAACTCATTGGCCTCCTCAGCCGGCGATCGCGCCGACAGAAGTTCAGACATGGAGTCCACTACCTCGTTGTTCGGTGCATCCGGAAACACTCTGGGCAATGGCGACGACATGCCCGACACCTTGAACTCCTGCGCAATAGAAGAAAATTTGTAAGAAAACAGGCATATATAAGGAAAGGCGCAGTCGAAATAAGTGCTACGCACACATCCCAAGATCTACACCTGCGAAACCGGAAGAGAAGCGGAGAACGGGGGAGTCATCGACTTCCCCGGGATATCCTCTCCAGCCTTGAATTTCAGCAGCGGGCGAAGGATCCCGTCGAGATCCCCCTTGGAGAACTCAGCCGAAACCCTGGTCGGATCGCGACGACCCGAATAAAGAAACATCGGGTGCGACCTTGCCTGGAGCGGCTGCACCCGTCGCTTGAGAAAGGTGCGGATGATATCCGCACCGTTCACCTCTTTCTCCGGAATCAGCTGCATATCCTCCACCCGACGATAGAGCCCCTCTATCTCCGCCACCTCGCCATCCAAGATCTGGTTCTTCCAGGACCTCTTCGGCTCGATTTTTTGGGAGGGGTCGAAAGGAGCAAGACCAAAATCCTGCCCAGCCACCGTGGAGTCGCGGATGTAAAACCATCGCCTCCGCCAGTACTGGACAGATTCAGACATAGAGAAGTAAAAGAAAATAAGATTGGATCGAAGGGAAATGATGCAACCCCCAATGGGATAAACACCATGAGAGCTAGATTGCCTCTTCACGGAATAGAGTTTCCGGAAGATGCCAAAGTGCGGCTTGATACCGAGCCAGCACTGGCAGAAAGTGACGAAACAAGCGACATGAAGAAGAGAGTTGGGAGAAAGATGATGCAGCTGGATACCATAAAGAAAAAGCAATCCACGAAGGAAATTGTAGACTGGGAAGGAAAAGCCCCGAAGGACAAAGGCGAGGAACATAACCCAAAACCCAGCGGGAGAACGGGGAATTACCTCGTTGCCGGGGAGTTTGACGGCCTCCCTATCCTGCGGGATCAGGCCCCGCTCACGGAGCTTGCGGAGATCACTCTCACGCGTCTCCGATCGCCGCCAGCCACCATCGGTGACACGGGTGGCGGCGGAACCCTTCTTGCCACCAGCGGCGGCACTAGTACCAACTACAGAGGAGGACTTCTTGGGCTTCCCCATTGTAGCGCGGCGATGATGGCGTTGAGCACGCAGAATAAAGGAAGGAAAAGCTTGAGGAAATTCCAGTGCGCAGTGAGAACACTCAGAGAAGATGGGAGCAGTGAAACAAGAATGGCTGCAGTGAAAACAGATTCACCTTTCCCCAATGATTATAAGGACGAGGACGATGCACGACGACCATCCATCAGGAAGACCTAGGGCCAACATCAAGATCTGGTCGTCCACGTGTCAGCACAACAACGAACCGTCGCTCACAGGCCGTCCACTACGCACGGAAATCGAGGCGACGCCGTAATAATCTCCACGTCACGCGTGACCAGTCAACTCAAAGTCAGAAGGTGGGACCCATGTTCGTCCAGTCAAGTCATCTCTGGCGCCGCAGACGCTTGAGGTCACCGATCGTCAGCACTGACGTCATCAAAAGCTATACTAGCAACGATTACAATTCTTCGGCTACACAGCTAAGAGTACTCACTCGAATCTACGATTCGATTAATTACTCGGGGGCTACTCCTATCAGGAACGCTAGCCGCGCACCCGAAGAATGCTGAAAGTACTACATCATTGAACCATTTCTTCGAGTCCTATGTTGAGTCTGCGACTCCACTACGGACTCGGGGGATACTCCCATAGGGAGGATGGATTCAAGCATCCGAAAAATTTGTGTCCTACGGACCTGGAGCCAAACAACGGCTGAGTTAAAGTCTCTATGAATTCTTCGACTGCGATCCTTCGGATCAGAATGCAAAAACTTTTCGGCAACTCCGCCCCAGCCAACGCTAAGCGAGTAACATCCTCCTTGGCCACCTGAAACGCCTCCGTGGCGATAAAATTTTGGATGTTGTGTCTGCGACACAAAGGTAAGACCTACAGATATCATCTGATGGCCTGACAACGCACACGACTGCGCTCTGCTAGTGGGAACCCATGCCAGCAGGTGCGATGAAAATCCTGATGGACGCGTTGGGTACATCATTTAAATTTACTGGAATTCCACTCTTGTAAGTCCTTCGCGGCCTGAGTCGAATTGCACCAGCATATGTTCCGGATTCGAGTCGAGGGACTCGAATCTAAAGAAGATCGTGTTGTTTTGTCCTAAGACAGTTAACTGACCCTGATCCGTCGGGAGAGTCAGGCACACGCATCAACAATCCCTACACACTCAAATCATTCTCTAGAGTGAGGAGTCCTCAGCCGAATCTACGATTCGACTGAACACTCGGGGGCTACTGACATGGTTATACCCTATGGGTACACGACTTTAGCATATCTGGTCCAGCCCAAGAAAGGCCCATGACAAATATACGCCGGCCCATGAAGACTTTCGGGTGACGAGGGCCCATGACGCCTTCGGATCCTTGGAGAGCAAGACTAGAGTAGATAGAAAATGCAAAGGGTCAAACCCTAAAACTTGTAACCGACTCGATCTGTGTCTGGGACCTTCCTACCTCTATATAAAGGCCAGGAGGGCACGGCGAGGAGGTCTCTTACAATCTCTCACATACCACCGCATACACACCTCCACGCCCGATTGCATCTGCGCACCCCTGTAACCTTCGGTTCCGCCATAATCAGAGCAGACAAGCAGGAGTAGGGTTTTCCCTCTGGGGGCCTAAACCTGGGTAAACCTCATGTCCCGCATTGCTTGTTTGCTAACCGTTCCGCGATCTCCAGCATCCCCATCTTCTCCAAAACCCAAGTCCATAACAATGGGCATTGGCGAGATTAAACCTCGTCACTTGCCTTTGATTTTTAATCGCTTGTGAACTTTATTTGCTACTTGCATCTTATTATGTGTGAAACTTATGAACTAACTATTTGTTCTATGTATGTGAAGACTATGTGGTTATCGTATGGATCCATCATTTGTATTATATGGTTATTATCATTTTGGATCCATCTTATGTGGTGTGTGATGACATTATCTATTCCTTATCATTGTGGTTCTCATCACACACTTGTGTGCGAAGGTATGTGCACCATGTGTGACTATGCACTCCCATGTATCTTGTAAAATAGTATGGGGCATCTCTTTACTTATCTAGGGGGAGCCCCATCTCTGTTTTACAAAATCTTACTTGTCATCAATTCTATCATGCAAAATGTGTGTTGTCATCTAACACCAAAAAGGGGGAGATTGAAAGAACATTTCTTATCCCTAGAGATTTTGGTGTTTATTACAACACACATAATGGACTAATTATCTGCCAAGTATTCTAAAAGTTGCATGCATAGAATTCCCTGTCTAATTGCACACAAAAAGGATTCACCTGCTGCTCCATATTCTGCCTCAGTGATGTCCGGTAGCACCGGATAATTCATCCGGTACTACCGCTCAAGTCCGGTAGCACCGGGTTTCACTTCTGGGCCTGGCAGTGTGATGAGTACACTGGTCAAAGGCCTCAGTACTGAGCGGTATCAAAAAGCGGTAGTACCGCATTTTGGTACCGCTCATGACTGAAGCGCTTGGCAAGCTCGCCAAACTCCTCAAAACTGAGCGGTATCAAAAAGCGGTAGTACCGCATTTTGGTACCGCTCATGAATGAAGCGCTTGAGAAGATCGCCAAACTCCTCAGAACTAAGCGGTATCAAAAAGCGGTAGTACCGCATTTTGATACCGGTCATCACTGAAGAGATTGGAAAGCTTGCTAATCTTCTCAGAACTGACCGGTAGTACCGCATTTTAGTACCAATCACTTCTGAGGAGATTGGCCACTCGACTCACACTGTTGTTCCCCCTGTATCAAAATGCGGCACTACCGCATGTTTCCGGGTGTACCGCTTTGTAGGGGCTGTACTACCACCATGCGGTAGCTCCACACTTTGATAACGGTGGAAACCGTGGGCTATGCAACTCAACATTGCATGTCCGGTACCGGTCAGGTAGTACCGGTTGCATCTGGTACTACCACTTGAAAAACCCGGTACTACCGCTTCATTAAATGCTGCAACAGTCACATTGGAGCTGGTGCTATAAATAGCCTTTCACCTACCTTGGGACAAGGTGCTCATTTGCATTAAAGTCAATACCACCATTGGAGCCACCAAATCCGCAAGATCTCTTCAAGCCACCACCCAAAGACCTTGATCTTTGGGGAATCGAAGGAGGAGGCCTTGATCTACTACTTCACCAAAAGAGATCTTCATTTCCCCTTCATTCAATTGAGGGCCCCTTTGCTCTAGTGTTTTCTTGGAAACCCTAGTTCTAGTTTTGGTTCTTACAAGCTTGTCTTTGATTGTTTTGACAGCTTGCTTGTATTTGGGAGCCTCTGATTAAGTTGTGGATGTGTTCCCCAAACTTGTAGAGGTGCCGGCTTCCACCTTGAAGGTTGCCGATATAGTGGAAGGTGAATCGATCCCGTTGGGGTGAGATTCATCGGAGAACAAGGGACGCCTCTCGTGGCGTTGGTGGTTTGAAACCACCCCCTCTCCAAATGTAGACGTACTTCCCCTCAAAAGGAAGGAACTACGGGAAACAAATCCTTGTGTCTCCGTGTCCACCACTTTGGTTACTTCTATCCTTTACCGCACTTTACTTACTAGTTCTTACTTAGTATTGTGTTAGCTTGTGCATAATTGTCACATAGGTAAATTCACCTTAATTGCATTATCTAGAGAAATTAACTTATTATCAAACCTTAATTTTAAAAAGAAGAAAATTTGAAGTAGCACCTATTCACCCCCCCTCTAGGTGCCCATACGATCCTTTCACTTGGGCATACCCAAGATTTGTCACATGTACCTCTTGGATATTTCTTGGGGTGATAGCACGGTGGCATCCCCAAGCTTGAGCTTTTTCCATTCTTCATCTTATTACATCATTCTCTCTCTACACCTGAATTTTTTCCTTCATACAAAACTTCACACAATCTTCATTAGCAACATTAGTTTATTCAAAAGATATTAGACCCTTAGGAAAAGCTTTGGAACAACAAAACTTTTCACTAAAAACACAATCTACTATAGCAACTCCTTCAAAAAGCTCAATTCCCCAAAAGAGAACTCAAAAATAATCAATAAGAAGCAAATGCAAATAGAAATCTGTCAAAACAAACCAGCAGGTAGAAACCGATTTTTCAAAAATCTTCTGTTGCTCAAATCAAAAAGTGTTGAACCAATGAAAGTTATCTAACATACTGGGGGATTTATTAGTAAAATACCAGCTCAATCCGAGGTACAGAGACTCCTCACGAATTTTTATAGTGGAGGACATAAATCTGTTTCAGGACAGCAACTCCCCAAATCTTACTTCCCTCTTATTAGAGGTCATTCTTGGCACAAAAAGCAAACAAAAAGGATAAGGAGAGGTTATTACTGAAGTAGTAACTTCCAAGACTCAAGGAAACTCTTGGGTTATCTCCCAACAAGTACTTTTCTTTAACGCCTTTAAGTTAGGCACAAGAAGCAAGAAGAATCAAGTATTTTCAAATGAAGAAGCATTAACATCAAACCTTGCTTTCAAATGAGGAGCAAAAAGCAACTTCTATCTCCTCATAGGGAAGTGTTCAATGCCTTTCTTGAATGGAAAATGATATTTAATGGCGCCTTCTTTCATATCAATGATGGCACCAAAAGTTCTAAGAAAAGGTCTTCCCAAAGTAATAGGACAAGAAGCATTGTATTCAACATCCAAAACATAGAAATCCATAGGGACATAAGCATTGTTAACCATAATGATAACATCATTAATACTCCCCATAAGTTTCTTTTTAGCATTATCATTGAGTGGGACATTAAAATAACAATATTCCAAAGGTGGCAAATCAAGCATTTTATAAATCTTCCTAGGCATAATAGAGACACTAGAACCAAGATCACATGAAGCTTTGAGATCAAAGTCATTCACTTGCATATTAATAATGGGTTCCCAACTATCTTCTACTTTCCTAGGAATAGAAGCTTTGTGTTTTAACTTCTCTTCATTAATTTTCACAAGAGCATCTATAATGTGTTTGGTGAAAACAAATGCATATCACTAGCATTAGTACTTCTAGCAAGTTTTTGCAGGAACATAATCACTTCATAAATATTGCAACCATCTACATCAAAATCAAACTTAGCATCACTAGTAGTAGGCTCAATAGGCTTAGGCATAGTAGGAGGAGGAATAGGGACTACTTGCGGTTTAGTGGTGATGGTGCACACACTATTGTTTCTATCAATTTCAGCTTCCCTTTCCCACTTAGCATGAAGTTGAGCTAATAGTCTAACATTTTCATCAATAGTAACTTGTATGGCATGAGTGGAAGCAAAGGTACTTTCCATGGTTTCAGGTTTAGCAGCCATTTTATTAATCAAGGAGGACTGAGCTTCAGACAAAGAGGAAATTTTTTTCTCAACATTTAAAAGCTTTTCCTCTATAGCCTTATTGAAAGTGGTTTGTTTACTAATAAATTATTTGAGCATGACTTCAAGTTCAGAGGGGTCACTTCTAGCATTGTTGTAAGAGTTTCCAGAGGAATTGCCATTATTAGGAGGATAAGGCCTATAGTTTTTACCACCAAAATTACTCCTATAAGCATTGTTGTTAAATTGTTGTTTCTAATGAAGTTCACATCAACTTGCTCTTTTTGAGCAAAAAAAGAGGCTAATGGAACACTATTAGGATCTAAAGGAGCTTTCCCATTAACAAGCATAGTGTAACATCCCAAAAAGATAAAGCATGGATCATCAAACTCTAATCATCAAAATTAGGGTTAACAAAAACTTTCCCAAGTAAAAATATGAAAGCATTCATATGTTTGTGTATTCAAAATTTGGATTCTTTTTGAATTGCCATGATTCTGTTTTTCCTTGCTTGTAAAATGATTCTTAGGTGAATTAAACATCATCTAAACAATCCCCAAACTTTTCCCAAAGATAAACAACTCAAAATAAACAAATGAAGTGAATGGTCATTTTTGCCAAATTAACTCTCATGCCTAATTTGGCTATCCCTATTTTTCAAAACTTAACAGAAACATTTGTGGATCTTTGCACCCCTTGTTAGTACTCATAATAAGGTACCAAGGCCCACTTTGTGATCATCCAGAAACATTCAAATGCTAAGTTTAAATGACAGTTTAAAATTGAATCTATCTCATATGGGAAGATCACGCTATTTCAAAAACCACTCAAACAAGCTCAATTTTCAAAACCCAAGCACCCACAGAATCCCCAGCACATGCCTAGCACACCCACCAAAAATCTTTTCAAAATTCAAAAGTAAGGTTCTTGCAGCCATTTCATCAAACACCTTGCAGATTCAAATCAAACAAATCACAAACACTATAGTGTGCAGTAAATTTGGCCTAACTTGATCCCTCTCTGGTTGCAACTAGTCTTTATTAGATCATCTAGCTCATTTGTAAACATCTAGCACCACTGTGAGCTTGCCTTGCCATCAATGGTGAGCAGGCCGAGCCTCACCATGCCACCCCAGTGTGGACAACAAGCTAGATGAAGAACTAGCCGTGCCCACCTTGTCTAGCATGCAACCCATGCCTCACCGCCCCCTCTCGACCAGCCCTAGCTCGAAGCCAGATACCAGAACTGCCAGGAACGCCGCGCTCGCGCCGCCGTCGACCATGCCGACGCGCACCCCAGTGCATGCGCCGTTCCCACTCAACCCGACCACCTCGAGCCATTGCCGCCCGCCAGCATGAACCCCACCGTCCCAAGAGACCACTAGACATGTTCGTTTCCTCGCCCGTACCCCGTAGCCACCGCACGCCGCGGAGTTCGCCGTCGGTACCGCGCAGAGCACCGCACGTTCTCGACCGATTGCCACCGCCCCTACACACGCATTAAATCTCTAGAGCACCGCCAGGAGACCGCCCATCGATCGCCAACCTCAGCCATGTCGCTATCAGCCTGTAGCCATGTCGCAACCGTCGCATGCCCATCCCTCTCGGTCTCACCGTCGAGCCTATAAAAGGAGGCGACCCCTAGCCGTTTGAAGCACATCATTCCCCTCCCCTCACCTCACTGAGCATTCCACCCTCTAGACGGAGCACGAGGAGCAGCAGCTCGCCGGAATTGCGCCGGAGCAGGCCGCCTCTGGAGAAGAAGGGAGCCGTTGATTTTGACCACCCCCGGAGCTGCCTCGACCATCCCTGAGCTCGCCATCGACCACTCGTTCGTCTGCCCGCCTCGCCGTCGCCGCTGGAGCCCTGGTATGCCCCCTATGCACCCCCACTGAGCCGCTAGGGTTCGAGCTCGCCGGTGACATGTTCATCATCGACGACGACCCTCAGCCGTCGATCACCCTTCTAATCCAACGACCCACATAGCCCCGTACCGCTCCGTGTGTTATGAGCCACTGACTGGTGGAACCCCCTGTCAGCTAAGTCCCGCGCTGCGGAGTGACACTGGGCCGGCCCATTAACCTCTCCCGCGCAACCCATCAGTTTGAATTTAGATTTTTCCTTTTTAATTCAAATCCAGTTCTGTACCTAGTTTCAAAAATCAACCCAACTCGATTTAATGAACCAAAATACATGAAACCAATTTTGTTAGAAATGTGCTAAAATGCTTAATCCAAGCCTGTTGGATTCAAATCATTTGGATCTGTAGATCACCCTTGGTAAAAATAACAAGGCAGAAAATTTTCTGCATTCAAACATTTTTCAAAATTCAACCATAATAGCTTTTGAGTTGATTCCAACTCTCAAAAATCACATTTGATCATATACCTTTCAGAATATATAAAAACATATGGGTTTACTTATAGAAATAATGTCCAAGTAATAAAGGAATTCCACATAGGCATTTCTAGTCACTTTATTTAATTAACATAAAAAGGTTAAACCTTATTAAATTGTGACACCACCTTAAATCACATTCCCATGTACTGAAATATGTGGTGATGACATGTGTCAATATGATCCCATGTTTGAGTTGGATAATATTAAATCTTAAGTAGTTTTTCAATGACTAGAAATTACTTTTCTCAAATTAAAATAAATAAGACAAATGCTTTAATCTTGTAATATAGGTGATGATGCTAGATCATCTCTAGTACACCTTTTTGTGATGATTGAAAATAGTTAAGTATTGTTTGGTGATTGTGTACCTCGTATATATTTATAGACGCTAGTACCGACCATGGATACGAGGAGGAAGGAGGATACTACGAGGAAGAAACCCAGGAGAACTTCAACCACTGCTCTACACAAGGCATGCCAATACTTGCAACCTTGCAAGCCTAATAGTACTAGTTGAAAGTGCAAGCTAATACTTGCTTGTTACCATGCCAACTATATGCCTTAAGCATATGTGATCATACCCACTTGATAACCCAATCCTAGTTTTACTTGCAAGATTTATACTTTATTTCTTTATCGAAGCTTTCTCTTAGAGTTTACTTAAGTGACTTGTAGATTCTAGGAAGATAATTGAAGGTTGCATAAAGAGCATTAAATTTGGCCTAAGCTAGATAATGTCTATGTCATCCTAAGGCATGAGATTAAACTTCATTAATCCCACTTGTTTACCACCCCTCCTTAGTATGTAATCCCACTTGTAGATGCTAGTGCTAAGCATAAAACTTGATCAACTTTAGATGGGAATACTTGGAGAAAATGGTTATGAAAAGCTTGGAATGATGAGTCATTCTACTGACATGTTTTGACATGTGTTTCCGAACACCAGATGATTTTTATGATGAAAATGTTGAAGCAGGAGCCTTAGCCCTTTATAAAACTGATGGTTATCTGGATGCGATACCATTCCAATTTTACCGTACAACCACAATACCCGAAAATTGGGTAGGGCTTGACTGAAAACTTATATACCTTAGTATGGGTTCCCTCACGGCCAAGGTCTGAGCTGAGGCTACCTTGTGAAGATTGTCCACCTGTGCAGTACCCAAGATGACAGTTGGTCATAGTTGGGAGGCCAAACTCACAGGAGAGGTGCTTATACTAGGGTGTGTAATTGAAAGGTTAGGATTGATTATCCGCATACTGAGTATGGTGAATTCAGGATTTGTTCCTGACAGATGTATCGAATGTTTTGGTGAAAGTTTACAATCTCTGCAGAGTGTCAAACTATTCGAATAGCCGCGTCCGCGGTTATGGACAGTTGGAGTGTCCATACTGTTCCCCTGTCAGATGTTTTCAAAATAACTTGTGAAATGAATTGAGACTTTGACTTGACCACAACAGAGTTGTGATATGAAATTCAAGTTCCCACTTAGGTGTTATAAAATTTCAACTAGCTTTCTTTGCTTCTGAACTTAGTAGAGGTAAATCTGGATTTTTGCAAAACAACCCTAGAACTTTGTGTCCTACTACAAAAACTCCTTTAACTTGTTAGTATTAGTTTGCGAGTACTTAAAGAGTACTCATGGCTTTGTCCCTGGCTATTCCCGTGGCCAGACTATGAAGAGGAGTACCAGGATGATGGACCACAGGAAGGATATGACAACTAGGATCATCTCCCATCGTCAGCACTGCCTGTGACCCTGAAGATGGAGCTTCGCCTACGCTATCGTTACTATTACGCTATTCCGCTGCTTGAGTTGTATTAAGAACTGGATCATGAGATCCTTATTTGTGTAAGACCTTATGTATGGTTTGTAATGGATGATGTACTGTGATATCCAAATCTGTCATGTCTCGCAAAAATGGTAATCCTGGGATTGCGATGTATGGCATAACAGGCATCTGGGATTAAAAATCCGGGTGTTGACAAGTTGGTATCAGAGCCATCCTGACCATAGGAGACCCTAGTTAGAATGGACGTTTGAATAAAAAACTTAGTTTCAAAACCAAAGGAAGTGAGTATTTACAAAAAAAAACTTATTCCTATTCTTATCACTTTAATTCTTTCATGAAAATTCATGTTTCTCAAAAACTTTTGCAAAATACCTAAAACTTGGCACACTTGATCACTCTACTAACTTACTCATCCTATATTCTTATAGATGGACGTGAGGTACAACAAGTTTTATCAGTTGGGGAATGGAGGATACCTCATCTTTGAGCGGGATTTGGACCAGCTTTCGGAACTCCTGGAGCGTCCGCACCCCGAGTTCTTTAGAGCCCAACTCAATGACCAAGGAGGAGAAGATTTGCAGTGGCTAGTTGTTGCAAGTCTCAGAGGGAAGATTGAACCTCCCACTGCAGAGGGAATTCAGTTCACCTTAAGAGAGAACAACTGGCTCGATGGACTTTCCAGGGCCATGCAGGAAGCTCTTGCCCGTCTATGTGGGCAGAGTATCAATCAGATCAAGGGTACCCGCTTTGAGTTTTACCCAAGGCGTGATGCTATGGGACAGCCCCTGGAAGCCCTATACCACCACGAACTGAAGACTCAGTTGGACCACCTTAGCTTCATGATGTATGATCGTCAGCAGGAACTGGACAATGCCCATGATTACTCCAACCACAAGTTCGCCATCATCAGGACGAAGGATCAGACCATCGCCATGCTAGCGAAGGACCGCAAGTATCGTCACCGTCAGCTTGACAAGAAGGAGCGCATCATTGCCCGTCTTCGCCACCGTATATCGGATTTGGAGGAGACCATTCACGAGAGAGACATGCAGTTGGAGGAAAGGGAGAATGCCGGAGAAGACCTTCGTGGAGATCCCTACTCTTATCTCAGCGATGATGATGATTTTCTGGAGGACCAGGCCATGTATTTCTTCACCGATGAGGAGGATTTCGCCTTCATCGATGACGATGAGGATGACGATTACACCGACTCCGAGGAGTAGTAGCACTTGAGCACTAGCGTAGTGAGTTGTATTCGGTCCCACTGTATCGTAGTTTCTAGAATGGTTCTTAAAACCATCTGTTTTACCTTTGTTGTGGTGTGTGTTGTATCGTGTGCTATGAATGAATGAATGAAAAGCAAGTTGCTAAAAAAATCGGAGTCAAACTTTAAAAACTTTTCAAAGTCCCCGAACCTTAGAAATTTCCCTCTTTTCTCATGATCTATCTCAATCTTTAGATGCCTCGCGGAGGAAGTGGTTCATCCCCGGACCCGATGTTGCAGATCCTGCAAATGTTGGTTTCTAACCGCGAAGCTGAAAGAGCCGAACGTCAAGCCAATTTAGCCACCCTTCAGCACATAGCTCAAATGTCCAACAATAACCAAGGCCAAGGAAACCAGGACAACCATGGATCTAAGCTCAAAAATTTCCAGAACACCAACCCACCTGTTTTCACTAAGTCAGAAGAGCCCCTAGATGCAGACGATTGGCTGCAAACCATGGAAAACAACCTGGAAGTCGCCGGAGTGGAAGCTAACGAGAAAGTTCTGTTCACCACCCACTATCTAGCCGGAGATGCAAGAGCATGGTGGAACAGCGTTCGTGTAATGACCGGAGGACAGATGATGACCTGGGAGGAATTCAAGGTCAATTTCAGCAGAACCCATGTGCCACCGGGTTTGATCAAGAGAATGAGAGATGAGTTTAGAGAACTGAAGCAAGGAAGGATGGCCGTAGTGGAATACCGTGACAAATTCATGTCATTATCTAGGTATGCCGCGGATGAGATCGACACTGAAGCCAAGAAGAAAGAAAGATTCTTGAATGGTCTGCACGATGAGATGTAGACTGTGTTGGTCAATATCCCCTTTGTTGAATTGAATCCCTCGTCGACTCTGCCATTCAGATGGAAGGAAAGATCAACCAACCCAACGAGAACCGCAAGCGCCGCATGATGCACCAGCCAGGAACCCATCATACCCCAAAGTATCGCCCTAACCCATCTCCAGGATTTGCCCCGAGAACCAACAGACCGCCGATGAACCGTCCGACCTATCCTAATCGTGGAAACCCAAGGCCCGGAGGAAATCACAACAACCCCGGCAACTCTAGCAATTTCAACCGTGCACCACCCAAGTTCAACAACAACAATGTTTCCGCCAACACCAACACTTACCCGAGGACTGGAAGCAATGTTGTGCCTGTTGCAGCAAAGGACAAGTCGCAAGTGACTTGTTATGACTGTGGAAATAAGGGTCACTACTCCAATGAGTGCCCCAAGAAGAATGCCGCAGCCCCCAATGCAAATGCCCCAGCTCAGCAGCAGCATCGTGTTGAGCCCGGAAGAAGGTTTGCCCCAGGGAACTCGCTCAACCGCAATGGCCGTATTTTTCTCATGCATGCTGAAGAAGCCCAGGAAGCGCCAGATGTCGTGTTGGGTATGTTTTCTGTTAATTCAGTACTTGCAAGAGTGTTGTTTGATTCTGGTGCATCGCACTCATTTGTCACCGAAGAATTTGCATGCACTAGTAAGATTCAACCAACCAAACTGAAGCATGTTATGATTGTTCAAATCCCCGGTTCAACCACCAAGGCTAGGCAAATTTGCAAAGCTTTCCCTATCCGAATCCATGGCATAGATTTTTATGCTAATCTGAGAGTACTCGGAACTAAAGGTTTGGAAGTAGTACTAGGAATGGATGGGATGTCCAAACATAAAGGATTAATTGACTGTGCCAAGAAAGCCATAACCATGACCAATACAGCTGGAGTATCAGTCGAGCATGTATCTGAAACCTTACCTCGTCAATTCAAGTGCAACAAGAGTATAGACCAACCTACCATTGACCAAGTTCGGATAGTCTGCAAATACCCCGATGTATTTCCAGATGTTTTGCCCGGTATGCCCCCAGATCGGGATATCGAGTTTATCATTGAACTAATCCCCGGAACAGGACCCATAGCCCAGAGACCATATAGTATGAACCCGTCTGAACTAGCGGAACTAAAGAAACAACTAGATGCCATGTTGGAAATTGGATTGATTCAACCAAGTGCGTCACCTTGGAGATCACCTGTCTTGTTTGTGGACAAGAAAGATGGAGGTAACCGTTTGTGTACGGAATATCGGAAGTTGAATTATGTCACTATCAAGAACAAATACCCATTGCCCAATATAGAAGATTTGTTTGATCAGTTGACTGGTGCCAAAGTGTTTTCTAAGATTGATCTTAGAACTGGCTATCATCAACTCAAGATTTGCGTAGAGGATATTCCCAAGACTGCCTTCACCACCAGATATGGATTATACGAGTATATCGTCATGTCTTTTGGATTAACCAATGCCCCCGCTTATTTCATGAACCTCATGAATAAGATTTTTATGGACTTCCTGGAAAAGATTGTCGTTGTTTTCATCGATGACATTCTGATTTATTACCAATCAGAAGAAGAATATGAGCTACACCTAAGGACCATTCTTGGAACCCTTAGAGAGCATCAGTTGTATGCCAAGTTTAGCAAATGCGAATTCTGGTTACAGGAGGTAGGATTCCTCGGCCACATTGTATCAGCTGGAGGAATTGTCGTTGACCCTGCAAAGGTGAAAGATGTCGAAGATTGGCAAGCCCCAACCACCCAAACCGAAGTTCGTGCATTTCTCGGATTGGCGGGATACTACCGCAACTTCGTAGAAGGATTTCTCGAGTATTGCCAGACCCATGACCCAATTGCTAAAGAAGGACAAGAAGTTTGAATGGACGGACAAATGTGAAGCGAGTTTTCAAGAACTCAAGAGAAGATTGATTTCAGCCCCAATCTTAATCATGCCAGATATCACGAAGCCCTTTGACGTGTATTGTGACGCATCCAATATCGGTCTCGGATGTGTGCTAATGCAAGAAGGCAAAGTTATATCTTATCTATCTCGACAACTGAAACAGCATGAACAAAACTACCCAACCCATGACCTCGAGCTCGCAACCATAGTTCTAGCCCTGAAGACATGGAGGCATTACCTGATGGGAAACCGTTGTGAGATTTATTCGAATCACCAGAGCCTGAAGTATATATTCACTCAGAAGGAGCTGAATATGAGGCGGAGAAGATGGATTGAGCTAATCAAGGATTACGACCTAGACATTCACTATCACCCCGGGAAAGCCAACGTGGTAGCAGAAGTCCTTAGCAGATTGCCATGTCGCTTGAACTCCATGATTTTGAAGGAGCAACCAAGTCTGCACAAAGAGATGGAGGATTTCCGAATGGAATTAGTGAGTGAAGGATTTTTGGCTAGCATAGAACTTCAACCCACTTTGATTAGTCAGATCAAAGAGGCGCAGAAAGTAAATGCTAGTATCGACGGAATCAAGCGTCGTATCGGTACAGGCAAAGTACCCGAATTTACCGAAGACGAAGAAGGAGTTCTGTGGTACAAAGGACGCCTTTGTGTACCAGCAGATTCAGAGTTGAAAGAGGTTATTCTGAAGGAAGCTCATGATACTCTTTATTCTATCCATCCCGGAGGAACGAAGATGTATCAAGATTTGAAATAAAAAATTTGGTGGCATAAGATGAAGAGACAAATCGGAAGCTATATCGCCAAGTGTGATATATGTCAGAGAGTCAAGGCGGGACATCAAAGACCCGCTGGATTGTTGCAACCCTTGCAGATTCCAGAATGGAAATGGGATTCCGTTGGAATGGACTTTATCATTGGATTGCCTACTTCTAGTAGGGGAAATTACTCTATCTGGGTCATAGTTGACAGATTGTCCAAAGTATCCCATTTCTTACCAGTCAAGACCACATATCATAGTTCGAAGCTATCGGAGTTATACATCGCTAGAATCCTCAATTTACACGGAGTCCCCAAGAACATCGTATCGGATCGAGGAACTCAGTTTACCTCGAGATTCTGGAAGAAAGTCTAAGAAGGTTTAGGAACCCGACTAGATTTCAAAGACTTATCACCTTGAGACCGGACAAGCGGAGTAAATCAAATACTCCAAGACATGTTGAGAGCATGTGTGTTAGAGTATGGATCTAAATGGGAAGACTGTCTGCCGTTCGCAGAATTTTCATACAACAACAGTTATCAAGCTAGTTTTCAAATGTCCCCATTTGAGTTCATGTATGGAAGGAAGTGTCGCACCCCTTTGAACTGGTCAGAAGTAAGAGAGAGTCAGATTTTCGGACCCGACATCCTACGAGAAGCAGAAGAGAAAGTTCACAAGATTCGTGAGCACCTCAAGACAGCCCAGTCAAGACAGAAGAGTTACGCCGACAAGAGACGTCGAGACCTCGCCTTCAACGTCGGAGATTTTGTGTATCTGAAAGTGTCGCCATTGAAAGGAATGCAGCATTTCCAACTCAAGGGAAAGTTAGCCCCCAGATATATCGGCCCCTTCAAGATTCTGAACCGTCAAGGATAAGTGTCGTATCAATCGGAACTCCCATAAGAAATGTCAGCCGTGCACAATGTGTTCCATATCTCATTACTTCGCAAGTGCCTCGAAGTTCCGGAGAAGACTGAAGTATTCAAGAACATTGATCACCAGACCATAGAGATCAACGATGACCTGACCTATCCCGAAGTACCCATCCGTATTTTGGAAGAAGCTTTCAGAACTACCAGAACCCGGAGCATCAAGTTTCTCAAGATTCAGTGGAGCAACCACACAGAAGAGGAAGCTACCTGGGAGTGCGAAGATCACATCAGGACGGAGTTTCCCGATCTCTTCAAATCCTAGGTAATCTTTTTTTGTCCTTTTTCAAATCTCGGGACGAGATTTTCTTTAAGGGGGTAAGGTTTGTAACATCCCAAAAATATAAAGCATGGATCATCAAACTCTAATCATCAAAATTAGGGTTAACTAAAACTTTCCCAACTAAAAATATGAAAGCATTCATATGTGTGTGTATTCAAAATTTGGATTCTTTTTGAATTGGCATGATTCTGTGTTTCCTTGCTTGTAAAATGATTCTTAGGTGAATTAAACATCATCTAAACAATCCCCAAACTTTTCCCAAAGACAAACAACTCAAAATGAACAAATGAAGTGAATGGTCATTTTTGCCAAATTAACTCTCATGCCTACTTTGGCTATCCCTAGTTTTCAAAACTTAACAGAAACATTTGTGGATCTTTGCACCCCTTGTTAGTACTCATAATAAGGTACCAAGGCCCACTTTGTGATCATCCAGAAACATTCAAATGCTAAGTTTAAATGACATTTTAAAATTGAATCTATCTCATATGGGAAGATCACACTATTTCAAAAACCACTTAAACAAGCTCAATTTTCAAAACCCAAGCACCCACAGAATCCCCAGCACATGCCTAGCACACCCACCAAAATTCTTTTCAAAATTCAAAAGTAAGTTTCTTGCGGCCATTTCATCAAACACCTTGGAGATTCAAATTGTCGGGGGTGTACCCCCGGGTACCCCAGAGTTGATGAATTGAGTAAGTCAAATAAGAAACATATATGAGAAAATAATATTCAATATGAGTCAAACAGAAAAATACAAAGGCAATAACCGATCTGGGCCGAGTTAACACTAAGTCGGCCCAGTCCCCACCCCAGCTGGACCAGATCTATGTGAAACAGGCCGAATTATGCTCTAGAAGGCCGAATCATGGATAATCTGGCCGGGTCATCTCGCTTGGGCCGAATTCAGTTACTTCGGCCCGCTAAGAATCAGCATTGGAGCTCCTTTTCCTGCCAGACGTCGTCCCCGACGCTCCCTCTCCCGCCCACGTTGACTCGACCCGCTTTTGAGCATCTCCCGCTAGCTTGAGCGACCCGGCGACGACGCGCCGCTCTCCTCCTCAAGGACGCCCGCTGGGCGGCGAGCGATTCGGCCCAACCCGACGCTCCGTCCTCGCCTGAAAGCTCTTCCCCGGGTGGGCCGACGTGAACAGTTCGGCCCACCGCAGGGCCACGCGCCAGCGCCAGGTCCACCATCTCCTTTACCCGGCTGGGCCGACATAGAGAGGAAAAGGCCCACCCCGGGCAACAGCATTCCAGCAGCTCCCTTTTGACCATTTGCTACTCGGGCCGGCTAAGTAGTAATCCGGCTGGGCCGTATAGGACCCGGCTGGGCCAGGGGTAAACTCGGCAGGGAGGAGGTTTGACCCAGATCAGGCCCATGCCGAATTAACTCTCTGCCAGGCCGAATTACCACTAACTCCAGGATGTTTGGGCCAAGATATAAGGACCCAAACACCCCTTATTCGCCTCCAGATGACTTCAACTCGTCTACAACGACTCAACATCAACCCAGGACAAGACAAACAAGTCTCGTGCCAGTCTTGGGACGCCCCTGGCTCAGACTGGCACATGGCCCTAAGGAGTATGCCCTTGGTATCAAGAAGATGCTAGGAAATATGCCCTTGGCATCAAGAATATGCTGAGGAATATGCCATGGCATCTCTAAAGATGCCAAGGCATATGCTAAGCATCTGAGAGGATGCTAGGAATATGCTACACAGATGCCAAGCGTGGGGAACAAGCTTTGTCCCCTGGGCTCCCCTTTATAAGGAGCATCAGGGGGATCGTTCCCAGGAGGGCGCCCGAAGGGCTCCTCCCCTCTCAGCTCAATAGGAGCTCTCCTTCTTCTTCCTCCTCCACTCTGATAGAGAGATCTAGATAGAGGCATAGGAGATACAGGTCAAGGAACATGATTGTAGCCACAAGTATGGCCAGATTATAAGAGATTAGATGTAGAGAATGAGGTGTAATCTCCACTTGAGAGCTTCAATCCAATATACATTGTATTTCTCTTTGTTCATACGAGTGCGGTTTTCACTGCATCATCCCTCCCCGGATTCCTCCACGTCCATCGGCCCCAACTTAAGCCTACCCATGGCATATGCCGTGATACCACCACGACATTTGGCGCCCACTGTGGGGCCTTTAGTGGCGTTGGTTGGGTTTCCATCCGGACGGGAACGTCTTCATCAACTTCTTCCTCATAGGGCTCATTCAGCTTCACCGAGCGAACAGAGAACAAAGTGGTAAGCGCAAAGGGTCTCCAAGTCTGATTCAACAAAACAGGTAAGACTCAGCAAGAAGGATTCAAGCACTGCTCCAAGCCTACTGTAAGTACCAAATAACTCAGCAAAGCACGTATGACTTAGCGAGACTCACTCAAACACTTCCTCAAGTATACTGTAAGTGCCAGATAACTCAGTCACCTACACTCAATCCTTCACCCCGGGGAGAAAAGAACTTAACCCGGGGACTAGCTGACTTATCCTTAGAGTTACCTTTGGATTAAGATAACATCATGTTGATTTAGATCTGTACACCAGCAAGCTTATCTGTTAACTCGGCCATATGTTGAATCATCTTATTTGCGATTCAGATAGATTTTGAGTCAGTTAAGTTTATGTTTTGAGTTATCCTGTAACTCAGCTCCCCAGCCAGCTTATTTTTAACTCGGACAGAAGTTGGGTCAGCTTATTTATGATCCAGGTAGAATTTGAGTCAGCTTACTTATGATTCGGATATAGTTTGAGTCATTTTGTTTATGCTTCGAATTAACCTTTAACTCAGCTCGGTAGATTGTCTCTGATTCGGACTAACATTTGATTCAGCTTGACAGGGTATATTATAATTCGGATTGGTGTTCAGACTCAGCGTACTAATCAAATATCTGATTCATGCCGAAGCCTTATTCAGTTCCCCAAATTGCCAGGTTATGTTATGACTTGAATTGATATCTCACCATCTTGCCAGGTTACCCCATATCTCGGACGACTAAGTGACCATCTTATCATATCTAGAATCTATATCTCATATCTACATCTCGAATCAGATCTCTCAGCGGTTATCCCTATTATCATATCCCAAAGCTTAATCTCGGATCCATATCAAAGGCAAATTATCGTCATCACGCCGAATCAAGCTATATCATGGCAAACGAATAACTCGGATTTGAGTAATATAACTCAGATTTAAGTCAGATAACTCAGACTTAAGACATAAAGTCAATTTTGAGTAAAGTAACTCGGATTTGGGATGAGTTAACTCGGATTTGAGTAATATAACTCAGATTTGAGCCAGATGACTCAGACTTAAGACAAAGTCAATTTTGAGTAAAGTAACTCATATTTGGGATGAGTTAGCTCGGATTTGAGTAATATAACTCGGATTTGAGCCAGATGACTCAGACTTAAGACATAAAGTCAATTTTGAGTAAAGTAACTCGGACTTGGGATGAGTTAACTCGGATTTGAGTAATATAACTCGGATTTGAGCCAGATGACTCAGACTTAAGACACAAAGTCAATTTTGAGTAAAGTAACTCGGATTTGGGATGAGTTAACTCGGATTTGAGTAATATAACTCGGATTTGAGCCAGATGACTCAAACTTAAGACATAAAGTCAATTTTGAGTAAAGTAACTCGGATTTGGGATGAGTTAACTCGGAATTGAGTCAGATGACTCAGACTTAAAGACATAAAGTCAATTTTGAGTAAAGTAACTAGGATTTGGAATCAGATGACTCAGATAACAACTTACCCAAAGAGGTTAAAAGAGCAGTGCCCAATAAGGCCAGAGCTCAAGGCTTACCCAAAGAGGTTAAAAGAGCAGTGCCCAATAAGGCCAGAGCCCATGACTTACCCAAAGAGGTTAAAAGAGCAGTGCCCAATAAGGCCAGAGCTCAAGACTTACCCAAAGAGGTTAAAAGAGCAGTGCCCAATAAGGCCAGAGCTCATGACTTACCCAAAGAGGTTAAAAGAGCAGTGCCCAATAAGGCCAGAACTCATAACTTACCCAATGAGGTTAAAAGAGCAATGCCCAAGAAGGCAGGAACTCATAACTTACCCAATGGGGTTTAAAGAGCAATGCCAAAGAAGGCAGGAACTCATAACTTACCCAATGGGGTTAAAAGAGCAATGCCAAAGAAGGCAAGAACTCACAACTTACCCAATGAGGTTAAAAGAGCAATGCCCAAGAAGGCAGGAATTCATAACTTACCCAATAAGGTTAAAGGAGTAACACCCAAAAAGGCAGGAACTCATAAACTAACCCAAAGGGGTTATGACCAATGCCCAAGAAGGCCAGAAGTCGAAAAACCTACCCAGAGGGGTTATGACCAGTGCCCATAAAGGCCAGAAGTCTAGAAACTTACCCAAAGGGGTTATGACCAGTGCCCATGAAGGCAGGAAGTCCAGAATCTTACCTGAAGGGGATATGACCAGCGCCCATGAAGGCCAGAAGTCTAGAAACTTACCCAAAGGGGTTATGACCAGTGCCCATGAAGGCTAGAAGTCCAGAATCTTACTCGAAGGGGTTATGACCAGTACCCAAGAAGGCTGGAAGTCCAAAAAACTGTCCCAGAAGGGTTATGAGCGGAGCCCAAGAAGGCCGAAGTCACAAACCTACCCGAAAGGATTATGCGACCAAGAAATGTATGACAAAGAAGCTATAGGCGGGATAAACAACTCTGGAGATATTTAGTAAAAAGCCTATGCACGACTCTACGAGTCCCACATAGCCTCGGGGACTAATGTCGGGGGTGTACCCCCGGGTACCCCAGAGTTGATGAATTGAGTAAGTCAAATAAGAAACATATATGAGAAAATAATATTCAATATGAGTCAAACAGAAAAATACAAAGGCAATAACCGATCTGGGCCGAGTTAACACTAAGTCGGCCCAGTCCCCACCCTTTGGACCAGATCTATGAAACAGGCGAATTATGCTCTAGAAGGCGAATCATGGATAATCCGGTCATCTCGCTGGGCGAATTCATTACTTGCCCGCCAAGAATCAACCTGGAGCTCCTTTTCCTGCCAGACGTCGTCCCCGACGCTCCCTCTCCCGCCCATGTTGACTCGACCCGCACTGAGCATCTCCCGCTTAGCTTGAACGACCCACGACCACAGACCGCTCCTCCTCAAGGACGCCTACTGGCCGGGAGAACGATTCGGCCCAACCCGGCGCTCTGTCCTCGCCTGAAAGCTCTTCCCCGGGTGGGCCGACGTGAACACCAGCTCCAGGTCCACCATCTCCTTTACCATTGGGCCGACATAGAGAAAAAGGCCCACCCGGCAACAAGAGATTCAGCAGCTCCTTTTGACCATTTGCTACTCGGGCGGCTAAGTAGTAATCCGGCTGGGTCAGTATAGGACCAGCTGGGCCGGGTAAACTTCGACAGGGAGGAGGTTTGACCCAGATCAGGCCCATGCCGAATTAACTCTCTGCCAGGCCGAATTACCACTAACTCCAGGATGTTTGGGCCAAGATATAAGGACCCAAACACCCCTTATTCGCCTCCAGATGACTTCAACTCGTCTACAACGACTCAACATCAACCCAGGACAAGACAAACAAGTTTCGTGCCAGTCTTGGGACGCCCCTGGCTCAGACTGGCACATGGCCCTAAGGAGTATGCCCTTGGTATCAAGAAGATGCTAGGAAATATGCCCTTGGCATCAAGAATATGCTGAGGAATATGCCATGGCATCTCTAAAGATGCCAAGGAATATGCTAATCATCTGAGAGGATGCTAGGAATATGCTACACAGATGCCAAGCGTGGGGAACAAGCTTTGTCCCCTGGGCTCCCCTTTATAAGGAGCATCAGGGGGATCGTTCCCAGGAGGGCGCCCAAAGGGCTCCTCCCCTCTCAGCTCAATAGGAGCTCTCCTTCTTCTTCCTCCTCCACTCTGATAGAGAGATCTAGATAGAGGCATAGGAGATACAGCACAAGGAACATAATTGTAGCCACAAGTATGGCCAGATTATAAGAGATTAGATGTAGAGAATGAGGTGTAATCTCCACTTGAGAGCTTCAATCCAATATACATTGTATTTCTCTTTGTTCATACGAGTGCGGTCTTCACTGCATCATCCCTCCCCGGATTCCTCCACGTCCATCGGCCCCAACTTAAGCCTACCCATGGCATATGCCGTGATACCACCACGGCACAAATCAAACAAATCACAAACACTATAGTGTGCAGTAGATTTGTCCTAACTTGTTCCCTCTCTAGTTGCAACTAGTCTTTAGTAGATCATCTAGCTCATTTGTAAACATCTAGCACCACTGTGAGCTTGCCTTGCCATCAATGGTGAGCAGGCCGAGCCTCACCATGCCACCCCAGTGTGGACAACAAGCTAGAGGAAGAACTAGCCATGCCCAACTTGTCTAGCCTGCAGCCCATGCCTCACTGCCCCCTCTCGACCAGTCCTAGCTCGAAGACAGAGACCAGAACCGCCAGGAAGACCGCGCCCACGCCGCTGTCGACCATGCCGACGCGCACCCCAGTGCACGCGCCGTTCCCACTCAACCCGACCACCTTGAGCCATTTCCGCCCACCAGCATGAACCCCACCGTCCCAAGAGACCACTAGACATGTTCGTTTCCTCGCCCGTACCCCATAGCCACCGCACGCCGCGGAGTTCGCCGTCGGTACCGCGCAGAGCACCGCACGTTACTGACTTATTGCCACCGCCCCTATACACGCATTTAATCTCTAGAGCATCGCCAGGAGACCGCCCGTCGATCGCCAACCTCAGCCATGCCGCTAGCAGCCCGTAGCCATGTCGTCACCGTCGCCTGCCCATCTATCTCGGTCTCACCGTCGAGCCTATAAAACGAGGCGACCCCTAGCCGTTTGAAGCACACAATTCCACTCCCCTCACCTCACTGCGCATTCCACCCTCTAGCCGGAGCACGAGGAGCAGGAGCTCGCCGGAATTGCGCCGGAGTAGGCCGCCTCTGGAGAAGAAGGGAGCCGTTGATTTCGACCACCCCGGAGCTGCCTCGACCATCCCTGAGCTTGTCGTCGACCACTCGTTCATTTGCCCGCCTCGCCGTCATCGCTGGAGCCCTGGTATTCCCCCTATGCACCCCCACTGAGCCGGTAGGGTTCGAGCTCGCCGGTGACATGTTCATCATCGACGACGACCCTCAGCCGTCGATCACCCTTCTAATCCAACGACCCACATAGCCCCGTACCGCTTCGTGTGTTATGAGCCACTGACTGGTGGAACCCCTGCGCTAAGTCAAGGCCATGAGTGACACTGGGCCGGCCCATTAACCTCTCCCGCGCAACCCATCAGTTTGAATTAAGATTTTTCCTTTTTAATTCAAATCCAGTTCTATACCTAGTTTCAAAAATCAACCCAGCTTGATTTAATGAACCAAAATACACGAAACCAATTTTGTTACAAAGTTACTGAAATGCTTAATACAAGCCCGTTGGATTCAAATCATTTGGATCTGTAGATCACCCTTGGTAAAAATAACTAGGCAGAAGCTTTTCTGCATTCAAACATTTATCAAAATTCAACCATAATAGCTTTTGAGTTGATTCCAACTCTCAAAAATCACATTTGATCATACCTTTCAGAATATATAAAAACATATGGGTTTACCTACAGAAATAATGTCCAAGTAATCAAGGAATGCCACATAGCCATTTCTAGTCACTTTATTTAATTAACATAAAAAGGTTAAACATTATCAAATTGTGACACCACCTTAAATCACATTCCCATGTACTGAAATATGTGGTGATGACATGTGTCAACATGATCCCATGTTTGAGTTGGAGAATATTAAATCTTAAGTAGTTTTTCAATGAGTAGAAATTACTTTTCTCAAACTAAAATAAATAAGACAAATGCTTTAATCTTGTAATATAGGTGATGATGCTAGATCATCTATAGTACACCTCTGTGTGATGATTGAAAATAGTTAAGTATTGTTTGGTGATTGTGTACCTCGTATATATTTATAGACGCTAGTACCGACCAAGGAGATGAGGAGGAAGGAGGATACTATGAGGAAGAAGCCGAGGAGAACTTCAACCACTGCTCTGCACAAGGCAAGCCAATACTTGCAACCTCTGAAGCCTAATACTACTAGTTGAAAGTGCAAGCTAATACTTTCTTGTTACCATGCCAACTATATGCCTTAAGCATATGTGATCATACCCACTTGATAACCCAATCCTAGTTTTACTTGCAAGCTTTATACTTTATTTCTTTATCGAAGCTTTCTCTTAGAGTTTACTTAAGTGACTTGTATATTCTAGGAAGATAATTTAAGGTTGCATAAAGAGCATTAAATTTGGCCTAAGCTAGATAATCTTTATGTCATCCTAAGGCATGAGATTGAACTTCATTAATCCCACTTGTTTACCACCCCTCCTTAGTATGTAACCCCAATTGTAGATGCTAGTGCTAAGCATAAAACTTGATCAACTTTAGATGGGAATACTTGGAGAAAATGGTTATGAAAACCTTGGAATGATGATGTCAACACCCGGATTTTTAATCCCAGATGCCTGTTATGCCATACATCGCAATCCCAGGATTACCATTTTTGTGAGACAAAACAGAATTGGATACCACAGTACATCATCCATTACAAACCATACATAAGGTTTTACACAATTAAGGATCTCATGATCCAGTCTTAATACAACACAAGCTAATACTAACAAGTGAAGGGGGTTTTGTAATAGGACACTAAGCTCTAGGGTTGTTTTGCAAAAAGCCATATTTACCTCTACTAAGTTTGGAAACAACGAGTGCTAGTTAAGGTTTTATAACACCTAAGTGGGAACTTGTATCTCATGCCACAACTCTGTTGTGGTCAAGTCAAAGTATCAAATCATTTCACAAGTCATTTTGAAAACATCTGACGGGGAAACAGTATGGCCACTCCAACTGTCCATAACCACGGACGCGACTATTCGAATAGTTTTGACACTCTGCAGATATTTTACACTTCCACCACAACATTCGATACATCCGTCAGGAACAAATCCTGAATTCACCATACTCAGTATGCGGATAATCAATCCTAACCTTTCAATTACACGCCCTAGTATAAGCACCTCTCTGCACAGGTGGACAATCTTCACAAGGTAGCCTCAGCTCAGACCTTGGCCGTGAGGGAACTAACACTAAGGTATATAAGTTTCCAGTCAAGCCCTACCCAATTCTCGGGTGTGGTTTATGCAGTAAAATTGGAATGGTATCGCATCCAGACAACCATCAGTTTTATAAAGGTCTAAGGCTCATGCCTCAACATTTTCATCACCATAAATCATCTGGTGTTCGGTAACACATGTCCAAAACATTTCAATAGAATATTCCATCATTCCAAGGTTTTCATTACCATTTTTCCACCAAGTATTCCCATCTAAATTTGATCAAGTTTTATGCTTAGCACTAGCATCTACAAGTGGGGGTAAGTACTAATGAGGGGTGGTAAACAAGTGGAGTTTAACTAAGTTCAATCTCATTCCTTAGGATGACATAAAGATTATCTAGCTTAGGCCAAATTTTATGCTCTTTATGCAACCTTCAATTATCCTTCTAGTATATACAATTTACTTAAGTAAACTCCAAGTAGTACCTTTGATAAAGAAATAAATTATAAAGCTTGTAAGTAAAACTAGGATTGGTTTATCAAGTGGTTATGCTCATATATGCTTAAGGCATATAGTTGGCATGGTAACAAGCAAGTATTTGCTTGCATAGGTATAGTATCTTGCAAGTGTTAGCTTGCACAAGTATCAGTATAAGCTTGCTAAATTGCAAGTGTTATCTTGCAAGTATTTGCTTGCCTTGTACAGAGCAGTGGTTGAAGTTCTCCTCGGCTTCTTCTTCGTAGTATCCTCCTTCCTCCTCGTATCCTTGGTCGGTACTAGCGTCTATAAATAAATACGAGGTACACAATCACCAAACAATACTTAACTACTTGCAATCATCACACAAAAGGGTCCTATAGATGATCTAGCATCATCACTAACATTACAAGATTAAAGCTTGGTTTAATTCCTTTTATTTTTAGAAAAGTAATTTCTACTCAATGAAAAACTACTTAAGATTTAATATTCTCCAAACCAAACATGGGATCATGTTGACACATGTCATCACCACATATTTTAGTCCATGGGAATGTGATTTAAAGTGGTGTCACAATTTAATAAGGTTTACCCTTTTATTTTTAATTAAATAAAGTGACTAGAAATGCTTATGTGGCATTCTTTTATTACTTGGTCATTATTTCGTAAGTAAACCTATATATTTTTATATATTCTGAAAGGTATGGTTAAGTGTGATTTTTGAGAGTTGTAATCAACTCAAAAGCTATTATGGTTTAAATTTGAAAAATGTTTGAATGCAGAAAAGCTTCTGCCTTGTTATTTTTACCAAGGGTGATCTACAGATCCAAATGATTTAAATCCAACGGGCTTGGATTCAGCATTTCAAGACCTTTCTAACAAAATTGGTTTCATGCAATTTGGTTCACCGAATCGAGCTGGGTTGATTTTTGAAACTAGGTGCAGAAGTGTGTTTGAATGAAAATGGAAAAATCCAAATTCAAACAACTAGGCTGCGCGGGAAACGATACTGGGTCGGCCTGCTAAGCACAACGCTTACGCGGGCTGGTTAAGTTGTTCTCCCCATGCGTCAGTGAGACGAGGGGGTGTGAAGCAGTATGGGGCAATATGGTGCGTTTGATCTGGTTCTAATCCAATGGCTGAGGGTCGTCGTCCACGTCGGGCAATGCCGGCGAGACTAAACCCTAACGCGGCAGGTGGGGGTCGTCGGAGGATCACCGGGGCTCAAGCGAGGGTCGGCGAGGCGGGCGAACGACGAAGTCGACGACGGCGAACCTCATGGTACCGACAGCTTCTCCTGGGGCGGCTCCAATCATTGGAACGATCAGTGAGGAGAGGGGAGTGAGATGGTGTGCTCAATTCGGCTGGGGGTGGCCTCTATTTATAGTCGCGACGACGAGACCGAACTGCATGGGCAGGCGACGATGGCGACATGGCTACAGGCTGCTAGAGGCATGGCCGGCGGTGGCGATCGCTTGGTGGTCTCCTGGCGATGCTCTACGGCTTTAATGCGCATGTAGGGGCGGTGGCAAATGGTCTGGAACATGCGATGATCTGCGTGGCCGAGGCGGCGTCTTCGACGGCGAGCGGTGGCTGTGAGGCATGGGGCGGCGAACAGGGATGTCTGGCGGTCTCCTGGGTCGGTGGTGGTCGTGTATGCACGTGGCGAGGGCGGCGCGCGGTCTGTGGGCTTCGGTCGAGGGTGGCGCTCTGGCGCATGCTCGGCATGGTTGCTGGCGAGCTGGGCATGGTCTGTGCGTGTGGTCCAGGGGTTGGCAACGTTCGAGCGCTGGACAGGGAGTGGAGGTGGGGTGTTGTCTTGATCCCAAACATGTTGGCTAGACTTGTTTCTTCTCCTAGCTTGTTGTCCACACTGGGGTGACATTGTGAGCTTCGGCTGTTCACCATTGATGGCATTGCCAAGCTTACAGTGGGGCTAGTGCTTGGTTTAGTTGGCTAGATGATCTACTGAGGTTGCTGTGAGCTAGAGAGGGAACAAGTTAGGCTCCAATCACTGCTCACAATAGTGTTTAGATTTTATTTGATTTGAATCAACAAGGTGTTTGATGAAATGGCCGCAAGAATTCAAGTTTTTAATTTTGAAAAGATTTTTGGTGGTTGTGCTAGGTTGGTGCTGGTGAGTCTCAGATGCTTGGGTTTTGAAAGTTGAGCTTGTTTGAGTGGTTTTTGAAAAAGTGGGATCTTCCCATATGATAAAGATTCAATTTTGAATTGTCATTTAAACTATGCATTTGAAAGTTTCTGGATGATCACAAGGTGGACATTGATACTTTGTTATGAGTACTATTAAGGAGTGCAAAGATACAAACCAGTTTCTATTAAGTTCTGAAAGTTTGAGACAGCCAAAGTAGGCATGGGAGTTAAATTGGTCAAAATGACCATTCACTCAATTTGGCTTATTTTGATTTATTTGCCTTTGGGAAAAGTTTGGGAATTGTTTAGATGATGTTTATTTCACCTAAGAATCCTTTTACAAGCAAAGAAACACATAAACAAGGAAATTCGAAAGAATTCAAAATGGGATGCATACACACATGCATGCTTTCATATTTTTATTTAGAAAAGTATATGTTAACCCTAAATTTGATGATTAGAGTTTGATGATCCCAGTTTAGTTTTTTTGGGATGTTACAGATGAGTCATTCTACTGAAATGTTTTGACATGTGTTTCCGAACACCAGATGATTTTGATGATGAAAATGTTGAGGCAGGAGCCTTAGCCCTTTATAAAACTGATGGTTGTCTGGATGCGATACCATTCCAATTTTACCATACAACCACAATACCTGAAAATTGGGTAGGGCTTGACTGGAAACTTATATACCTTAGTATGGGTTCCCTCACGGCCAAGGTCTGAGCTGAGGCTACCATGTGAAGATTGTCCACCTGTGCAGTACCCAAGATGACAGTTGGTCATAGTTGGGAGGCCAAACTCACAGGAGAGGTGCTTATACTAGGGTGTGTAATTGAAAGGTTAGTATTGATTATCCGCATACTGAGTATGGTGAATTCAGGATTTGTTCCTGATGGATGTATCGAATGTTTTGGTGAAAGTGTACAATCTCTGTAGAGTGTCAAACTATTGAATAGCGCATCATGATTATGGGATTAGATGTCCATACTGTTCCCCGTCAGATGTTTTCAAAATGACTTGTGAAATGAATTGAGACTTTGACTTGACCACAACAGAGTTGTGATATGAAATTCAAGTTCCCACTTAGGTGTTATAAAATTTCAACTAGCTTTCTTTGCTTCTGAACTTAGTAGAGGTAAATCTGGCTTTTTGCAAAACAACCCTAGAACTTAGTGTCCTACTACAAAAACTCCCTTAACTTGTTAGTATTAGTTTGCGAGTACTTAAAGTGTCAACACCCGGATTTTTAATCCTAGATGCCTGTTATGCCATACATCGCAATCCCAGGATTACCATTTTTGCGAGACATAACAGAATTGGATACCATAGTAAATCATCCATTACAAACCGTACATAAGTTCTTACACAAATAGGGATCTGATGATCCAGTTCTTAATACAACATCAAGCAGCGGAATAAGTAATAATAACGGTAGCGTAGGCGAAGCTCCATCTTGAGGTCACGAAATCTTGCGATGGGAGATGATCCTATTTGTCGTAACCTTCCTGGGGTCCATCCTCCAGGTACTCATCTTCATAGTCTGGCCACGGGAATAGCCAGGGACAAAGCCATTAGTACTCTTTAAGTACTCGCAAACTAATACTAACAAGTGAAAGGGGTTTTTGGTAATAGGACACTAGGCTCTAAGGTTGTTTTGCAAAAGCCAGATTTATCTCTACTAAGTTTGGAAACCACGAATGCTAGTTAAGGTCTTATAACACCTAAGTGGGAACTTGTATCTCATGCCACAACCCCGTTGTGGTCAAGTCAAATTCTCAATTCATTTCACAAGTCTTTTGAAAACATATGACGGAGGAACGGTATGGCCACTCCAACTGTCCATAACCGCGGACGCGGCTATTCGAATAGTTTGACACTCTGCGGAGATTGTACACTTTCACCACAACATTCGATACATCCGTCAGGAACAAATCCTGAATTCACCATACTCAGTATGCGGCTAATCAATCCTAACCTTTCAATTACACGCCCTAGTATAAGCACCTCTCCTGTGAGTTTGACCTCCCAACCATGACCAACTAACATCTTGGGTACTGCACAGGTGGACAATCTTCACAAGGTAGCCTTAGCTCAGACCTTGGCTGTGAGGGAACCAATACTAAGGTATATAAGTTTCCAATAAAGCCCTACGCAATCTTCGGGTATTGTGGTTGTACGATAAAATTGGAATGGTATCGCATCCAGACAATCATCAGTTTTATAAAGGGCTAAGTCTCCTGCCTCAACATTTTCATCACCAAAATCATCAGGTGTTCAGAAACACATGTCCAAAACATTTCAATAGAATGATCCATCATTCCAAGGTTTTCATAACCATTTTTCCACCAAGTATTCCCATCTAAAGTTGATCAAGTTTTATGCTTAGCTCTAGCATCTACAAGTGGGGGTAAGTACTAATGAGGGGTGGTAACTAAGTGGAGTTTTAACTAAGTTCAATCTGATGCCTTAGGATGACATAAAGATTATCTAACTTAGGCCAAATTTTATGCTCTTTATGCAACCTTCAATTATCCTTCTAGTATCTACCATTTATTCCAGTAAACTCTAAGTAAGAGCTTTGATAAAGAAATAAAGTAATAAACTTGCAAGTAAAACTAGGATTGGTTTATCAAGGGGTTATGATCATATATGCTTTAAGGCATATAGTGGGCATGGTAGCAAGTATTGGCTTGCAAGGTTAACTTGTATAGTAAGGCTTGCTAAGGTAGAGTATCTTGCAAGTGTTAGCTCGCATAGGTCAACTTGATCAGAAAAGCTTGCAAGTATTGGCTTGCACAATATCAGTATAAGCTTTCCTTGTGCAGAGCAGTGGTTGAAGTTCTCCTCGGCTTCTTCTTCGTAGTATCCTCCTTCCTCCTCGTATCCTTGGTCGGTACTAGCGTCTATAAATAAATACGATGTACACAATCACTAGACAATACTTAACTACTTGCAATCATCACACCAAAGGGTCCTATAGATGATCTAGCATCATCACTAACATTACAAGATTAAAGCTTGGTTTAATTCCTTTTATTTTTAGAAAAGTAATTTCTACTCATTGAAAACTTACTTAAGATTTAATATTCTCCAAACCAAACATGGGATCATGTTTACACATGTCATCACCACATATTTTAGTCCATGAGAATGTGATTTAAAGTGGTGTAACAATTTAATAAGGTTTTACCTTTTTATTTTAATTAATTAAAGTGGCTAGAAATGCCTATGTAGCATTCTTTTATTACTTGAACATTATTTCTATAAGTAAACCTATATATTTTTATATATTCTGAAAGGTATGGTTAAATGTGATTTTTGAGAGTTGGAATCAACTCAAAAGCTATTATGGTTTTAATTTGAAAAATGTTTGAATGCAGAAAAGCTTCGGCGTTGTTATTTGTACCAAGGGTGATCTATAGATCCAAATGACTTGCATACAACGGGCTTGGATTCATCATTTCAAGACCTTTCTAACAAAATTAGTTTCATTCAATTTGGTGCACTGAATCGATCTGGGTTGATTTTTGAAACTGGGTACAGAAGTGTGTTTGAAATAAAATGGAAAAGGTTTAATTCAAATAACTGGGCTGCAGGGGAAAGGTTAACGGGCCGGCCTGCTACGCATAGAGCTTCCGCGGGCTGCGTAAGTGGCTGTCCTCACGCGTCAGTGAGACAGAGGGGCGCGAGGTATGGAGCGATGCGGTGCGTTCGATCTGGTTCTAATCCAACAACTGAGGGTCATCGTCGACGTTGGGCAACGCCGGCGAGACAGAAACCTAGCGCGGCCAGTGGGGGTCGTTGGGGGCTCACCGGGGTTCGGGCGAGGGTCGGCGAGGCGGGCGAATGACAAAGTCGACGACGGGGAACCTCCTAGTACCGACAGCTTCTCTTGGGGCGGCTCCAATCGCTGGCTCCCTTCTTCTCCAGTAGCGGCGGGCTCCGGTGAAATTCCGACGATGCGCTGCTCGCCTTGCTCTGGGAACGGTGTGTCACGATCAGTGAGGAGAGGGGAGTGAGATGGTGTGCTCAATTCGGCTGGGGGTGGCCTCTATTTATAGTAGAGCGAGGGGACCGACGGGGCGCAAGGTGAGCTCGTCGTGGTCGACGGTACAAACGGCTATCGGCGTGGGCGACGGTAGGGGGCGGTGCGGTGCTCCCTGGCGATGATCAACGACATGGTGGCGAGACGTGGGGCAGTGTGGTTTGGTCTAGAACGCGCGATGCTCTGCGCGGCAGAGGCGGCATATTCGACGGCGAGCGGTGGCTGTGCGGAATGGGCGGCGAACGGGGATGTCTGACGGTCTCCTGGGTCGATGGCGATCATGTATGCACGCGGCGAGGGCGGAGCGCGGTCTGTGGGCGTCGGTCGAGCATGGCACACGAGGCGTGCTCTCGGCATGGTTGCTGGCGAGGTTGGCATGGTTCGTGCGCGTGGTCGATGGTCGGCAACGCCGGAGCCGGAGTGGCGGTGGGGTGTTGGCTTGCTCCCAGACATGCTGGCTAGGCTTGTTTCTCCTCCTAGCTTGCTGTCGACATGGGGGGTGACAAGTGTGCATTCGGCCTGCTCACCATTTATGGCAATGCCAAGCTTACAGTGATGCTAATGGGGTGGAATTGAGCTAGATGATCTACTAAAACCTAGTTGTAACCAGAGAGGGAACAAGTTAGGCTTCAATCACTGCTCACAATAGTGTTTGGATTTTGTTTTATTTGTGTGTGCCAAGTGTTTGATGAAATGGCCGCAAGAACTCAAGTTTTGAATTTTGAAAAGATTTTTGGTGGGTGTGCTAGGTTGGTGCTGGTGAGTCTATAGATGCTTGGGTTTTGAAAGTTGAGCTTGTTTGAGTGGTTTTGAAAAAGTGGGATCTTCCCATATGATAAAGATTCAATTTTGAATTGCCATTTAAACTATGCATTTGAAAGTTTCTGGATGATCACAAAGTGGGCCTTGATACTTTGTTATGAGTACTATCAAGGGGTGCAAAGATCCAGAAAGGTTTCTATTAAGTTCTGAAAGTTTGAGACAGCCAAAGTAGGCATGGGAGTTAAATTGGTCAAAATGACCATTCCCTTATTTTATTTGTTTTGATTTATTTGTCTTTAAGAAAAGTTTGGGAATTGTTTAGATGATGTTTATTTCACCTAAGCATCCATTTACAAGAAAAGGAACACACAAAAAAGTTGGTCCAAAAGGATTCAAAATGAAATGCATACTCACATGCATGCATTCATATTTTTATTTAGCAAAGTTTTTTTTAACCCTATATTTGATGATTAGAGTTTGATGATCCAAGTTTAGTATTTTTGGGATGTTACAAACCTTCCCCCCTTAAACAAAATCTCGTCCCGAGATTTGAAAAAGGACGAAAAAATTACCTAGGATTTGAAGAGATCGGGAAACTCTGTCCTGATGTGATCTTCGCGCTCCCAGGTAGCTTCCTCTTCTGTGTGGTTGCTCCACTGAATCTTGAGAAACTTGATGCTTCGGGTTCGGATAGTTCGAAAAGCTTCTTCCAAAATACGGATGGGTACTTCGGAATAGGTCAGGTCATCGTTGATCTCTATGGTCCGGTGATCGATATTTTTGAACACTTCGGTCTTCTCGGGGACTTCGAGACACTTGCGAATTAATGAGATATGGAACACATTGTGCACTGCGGACATCTGTTCGGGTAGTTCCAATTGATATGATACTTCTCCTCGACGGTTCAAAATCTTGAAAGGTTCGGTATATCTGGGGGCTAACTTTCCTTTGAGTTGGAAACGCTGCATTCCATTCAATGGCGACACTTTCAAATAAACAAAATCTCCTATGTTGAAGGCGAGGTCTCTACGTCTCTTGTCGGCGTAACTCTTCTGTCTGTATTGGGCAGTCTTAAGGTGCTCACGAATATTTTGAACCTTCTCTTCTGCTTCTCGTAGTATGTCGGGTCCGAAAATCTGACTCTCTCCTACTTCCGACCAGTTCAAAGGGGTGCGACACTTCCTTCCGTACATGAATTCAAATGGGGCCATTTGCAAACTAGCTTGATAACTGTTGTTGTATGAAAATTCTGCAAACGGCAGACAGTCTTCCCACTTGGATCCATATTCTAACACACATGCTCTCAGCATATCTTCGAGTATTTGGTTTACTCGCTCCATTTGTCCATCGGTCTTAGGGTGATACACGGTGCTGAAATCTAGGCGGGTTCCTAAACCTTCTTGGACTTTCTTCCAGAATCTCGAGGTAAACTGAGTTCCTCGATCCGATACGATGTTCTTGGGGACTCCGTGCAAACTAACTATCCTAGCGATGTATAACTCCGCTAGCTTCGAACTCTGGTATGTGGTCTTGACGGGCAAGAAATGGGCGACTTCGGACAATCTGTCCACTATGACCCAGATAGAGTCATTTCCCCTACTAGAAGTAGGCAATCCGGTGATAAAGTCCATTCCAACGGAATCCCATTTCCATTCCGGAATCTGTAAGGGTTGCAACAATCCAACGGGTCTTTGATGTCCTGCCTTGACTCGCTGACAAATATCACACTTGGCGATATAGCTTCCGATTTCTCTCTTCATCTTATGCCACCAAAATTGCTCTTTCAAATCTTGATACATCTTAGTTCCTCCGGGATGGATAGAATAAAGAGTATCATGAGCCTCCTTCAGAATCACTTCTTTCAACTCAGAATCTGCTGGTACACAAAGGCGTCCTTTGTACCACAGAACTCCTTCTTCGTCTTCGGTGAATCCAGGTACTTTGCTTGTACCGATACGACGCTTGATTCCGTCGATACTAGCATTTCCCTTCTGCGCCTCTTTAATCTGACTGATCAAAGTGGGCTGGAGTTCTATGGTAGCCAAAAATCCTTCACTTACTAACTCTATTCGAAAATCTTCCATCGCTTTGTGCAGGCTTGGTTGCTCCTTCAAAATCATGGATTTCAAGCGGCACGGCAATCTACTAAGGGCATCTGCTACCACGTTGGTTTACCAGGGTGATAGTGAATGTCCAGATCGTAATCCTTGATTATCTCAATCCATCTTCTTTGTCTCATATTCAGCTCCTTCTAAGTGAATATATACTTCAGACTCTTGTGATCCGTATAGATCTCACAACGGTTTCCCATCAGGTAATGCCTCCATGTCATCAGGGCTAGAACTACGACTGCGAGTTCGAGGTCATGGGTTGGGTAATTTTGCTCATGTTGCTTCAATTGTCGAGATAGATAAGATATAACTTTGCCTTCTTGCATTAGCACACATCCGAGACCGATCTTGGATGCATCACAATACACATCAAAGGGCTTCGTGATATCTGGCATGATCAAGATTGGGGCTGAAATCAATCTCCTTTTGAGTTCTTGAAAACTCGCTTCACATTTGTCGGTCCATTCAAACTTCTTGTCCTTCTTCAGCAATTGGGTCATAGGTCTGGCGATACTCGAGAATCCTTCTACGAATTTGCGGTAGTATCCCGCCAATCCGAGAAATGCCCGAAGTTGGGTTTGAGTGGTTGGGGCTTGCCACTCTTCTACATATTTCACTTTGGCAGGATCAACGGCAATTCCTCCGGCTGATATAATGTGACCGAGGAATCCTACCTCCTGTAACCAGAATTCACATTTGCTAAACTTTGCATACAGCTGATGCTCTCTAAGGGTTCCAAGAATGGTACTTAGGTGTAGCTCCTGTTCTTCTTCTGATTTGGAATAAATCAGAATGTCATCGATGAAAACAACGACAAACTTATCCAGGAAGTCCATAAAAATCTTATTCATGAGATTCATGAAATAAGCAGGGGCATTGGTTAATCCAAAAGACATGACTATATACTCATACAATCCATATTTGGTGGTAAAGACAGTCTTTGGAATATCCTCTGCACGAATTTTGAGTTGATGATAACCAGTCCTAAGATCAATCTTAGAAAACACTTTGGCACCGGTCAACTGATCAAACAAATCTTCTATCTTGGGCAAGGGGTACTTGTTCTTAATGGTGACATCATTCAACTTCCGGTAATCTGTACACAAACGGTTACCTCCATCTTTCTTGTCCACAAACAAGACAGGTGATCTCCATGGTGACGCACTTGGTTGAATCAATCCAATTTCCAGCATGGCATCCAGTTGCTTCTTCAGTTCTGCTAGCTCAGACGGGTTCATACTATATGGTCTCTAGGCTATGGGTCCAGTTCCGGGGATTAGTTCAATGATAAACTCGATATCCCGATCTGGGGGCATACCGGGCAAAACATCTGGAAATACATCGGGGTATTCATAGACTATCCGGACTTGGTCAATGGTAGGTTGGGCTATACTCTTGTTACACTTGAATTGGCGAGGTAAGGTTTCAGATATATGCTCGACTGATATTCCGGCGGTACTGGTCATGGTTATGGCTTTCTTGGCACAGTCAATCAATCCTTTATCTTTGGACATCCAATCCATTCCTAGTACTACTTCCAAACCGTTAGTTCCGAGTACTATCAGATTAGCATAAAATCTATGCCATGGATTCGGATAGGGATGGCTTTGCAAATTTGCCTAGCCTTGGTGGTTGATCCGGGAATTTGAACAGTCATGACATCCTTCAGTTTGGTTGGTTGAATTTTACTAGTGCATGCAAATTCTTCGGTGACAAATGAGTGCGATGCACCAGAATCAAACAACACTCTTGCAAGTATTGAATTAACAGAAAACATACCCAGCACGACGTCTGGCACTTCCTGAGCTTCTTCAGCATGCATGAGAAAAATACGGCCGTTGCGGTTGAGCGAATTCCCTAGGGCAAATCTTCTTCCTGGCTGAACACGACACTGCTGCTGAGCTGGGGCATTGGTATTGGGGGGCTGCGGCCTTTCTTATTGTTGGGGCACTCGTTGGAATAGTGACCCTTATTTCCACAGTCATAACAAGTCACTTGCGACTTGTCCTTTTCTGCTACAGGCACAACATTGCTTCCAGTCCTAGGGGCAGTGTTGGTGGTGGTGGCAGCATTGTTGTTGTTGAACTAGGGTGGGGCACGGTTGAAATTGCTAGCGTTGCCGGGGTTGTTGTGATTTCCTCTGGGTCTAGGGTTTCCACGGTTGGGATAGGTCGGACGGTTCATCGGGGGTCTGTTGGTTCTTGGGGCAAATCCGGAGATGGGTTAGGGCGATACTTTGCGGTCTGATGGGTTCCTGGATGATGCATCATACGACGCTTGCGGTTCTCATTGTCTTGGTTGATCTTTCCTTCCATCTGGATAGCAGAGTCGACAAGGGATTCAATATCATCAAAGGGGATATTGACTAACACTATCTGCATCTCATCATGCAGACCATTCAAGAATCTCTCTTTCTTCTTGGCTTCGGTGCCAATCTCATCCAGGGCATACCTAGCTAATGACAAGAATTTGTCACGGTATTCCACTACGGTCATCCTTCCTTGCTTCAGTTCCCTGAACTCGTCTCCCATCATCTTGATCAAACCTGGTGGCACATGGGTTCTGCTAAACTTGACCTTGAATTCCTCCCAGGTCATCATCTGGCCTCCGGTCATTGCGCGAACACTGTTCCACCATGCCCTGGCATCTCTGGTTAGATAGTGGGTGGCGAACAGAACTTTCTCATTGGCTTCCACTCCAGCGCCTTCTAGGTTATTTTCCATGGTCTGCAACCAATCATCGGCGTCTAGGGGCTCTTCTGACTTAGTGAAAACATGTGGGTTGGTATTCTGGAAATTCTTGAGCTTAGATACATGGTTGTCCCGATTTCCGTGGCCTTGGTTGTTGTGGTCTAGCTGGGCTATATGCTGCAGGGTGGCTAGGTTGGCTTGATGTTCCGCTCTTTTAGCTTCACGGTCAGATGTCAATATTTGCAGAATCTGCAACATTGGGTCTGGGGATGAACCACTTCCTCCACGTGGCATCTGAAGATTGAGATAGATCATGAGAAAAGAGGGAAATTTCTAAGGTTTTGGGGTTTTGAAAAGTTTGTAAAATTTGACTCAGATTTTCTAGTAACTTGCTTTTCATTCATTCATTCATTCATAGCACATGGTACAACACACACCACAACAAAGAAAAACAGATGGTTTTAAGAACCATTCTGAAAACTACGATACAGTGGGACCGAATACTACTCACTACGCTAGTGCTCAAGTGCTACTACTCCTCGGAATCGGTGGCTTCATCATCTTCATCATCATCAATGAAGGCGAAATCATCCTCATCGGTGAAGAAATCCATAGCCTGATCCTCCAGAAAATCATCATCATCGCTGAGATAGGAGTAGGGGTCTCCACGAAGATCCTCTCTTGCATTCTCCCTTTCTTCCAACTGCATGTCTCTCTCGTGGATGGTCTCCTCCAAAGATGAGATGCGGTGGCGAAGACAGGCAATGATACGCTCCTTCTTGTCGAGCTGACGGCGGCGAGACTTGCGATCCTTTGCTAGCATGGCGATGGTTTGATCCTTCGTCTTGATGATGGCAGACTTGTTGTTGGAGTAGTCACGGCAGTTGTCCAACTCTTGCTGACGATCGTACATCATGAAGCTAAGGTGGTCTAATTGAGTCTTAGGCTCGGGGTGGTATGGTGCTTCCAGTGGTTGTCCATTTGCATCACGCCTTGGGCAAAACTCAAAGCGAGTACCCTTGATCTGATTGATGCTCTGCCCACACAGACGGGAAAGAGCTTCCTGCATGGCCCTGGCAAGTCCATCGAGCTAGTTGTTCTCTCTTAAGGTAAACTGAATTCCCTCAGCAGTGGGAGGTTCAATCTTTCCTCGGAGACTTGCAACAATTAGCCACTGCAGATCTTCTCCTCCTTGATCATTAAGCTAAGCTCCGAAGAACTCGGGGTGCGGACGCTCCAGAAGTTCCGAAAGCTGGTCCAAATCCCTCTCAAAGATAAGGTCTCCTCCATTCCCCAACTGATAAAACTTGTTGTACTTCACGTCCATCTATAAGAATATAGGATGAGTAAGTTAGTAGCGTGATTAAGTGTGTCAATATTTTATGTATTTTGCAAGAGTTTTTGAGGAACATGAATTTTCATGAAAGAATCAAAGGGATAAGAATGAGAATAAGTTTTTGTAAATATTTGTTTTCTTTGGTTTTGAAACTAAGTTTTTGATTCAACGTCCAGTCTAACTAGGGTCTCCTAGGGTCAGGATGGATCTGATACCAACTTATCAACACCTGGATTTTTAGTCCTAGATGCCTGTTATGCCATACATCGCAATCCCAGGATTACCATTTTTGCGAGACATAACAGAATTGGATACCATAGTACATCATCCATTACAAACCGTACATAAGTTCTTACACAAATAGGGATCTCATGATCTAGTTCTTAATACAACATCAAGCAGCGGAATACGTAATAATAACGGTAGAGTAGGCGAAGCTCCATCTTCGGGGTCACAGGCAATGCTGACGATGGGAGATGATCCTAGTTGTCGTAACCTTCCTGGGGTCCATCCTCCAGGTACTCCTCTTCATAGTCTGGCCACGGGAATAGCCAGGGACAAAGCCAAGAGTACTCTTTAAGTACTCCCAAACTAATACTAACAAGTGAAAGGGGTTTTTGGTAATAGGACACTAGGCTCTAAGGTTGTTTTGCAAAAGCCAGATTTATCTCTACTAAGTTTGGAAACCACGAATGCTAGTTAAGGTCCTATAACACCTAAGTGGGAACTTGTATCTCATGCCACAACCCCGTTGTGGTCAAGTCAAAGTCTCAATTCATTTCACAAGTCTTTTGAAAACATCTAACGGAGGAACAGTATGGCCACTCTAACTGTCCATAACCACGGACGCGGCTATTCGCATAGTTTGACACTCTGTAGAGATTGTACACTTTCACCACAACATTCGATACATCCGTCAGGAACAAATCCTGAATTCACCATACTCAGTATGCGGATAATCAACCCTAACCTTTCAATTACATGCCCTAGTATAAGCACCTCTCCTGTGAGTTTGGCCTCCCAACCATGACCAACTGTCATCTTGGGTACTGCACAGGTTGACAATCTTCACAAGGTAGCCTCAGCTCAGACCTTGGCCGTGAGGGAACCAATACTAAGGTATATAAGTTTTCAGTCAAGCCCTACCCAATCTTCGGGTATTGTTGTTGTATGATAAAATTGGAATGGTATCGCATCCAGACAACCATCAGTTTTATAAAGGGCTAAGGCTCCTGCCTCAACATTTTCATCACCAAAATCATCAGGTGTTCAGAAATACATGTCCAAAACATTTCAATAGAATGATCCATCATTCCAAGGTTTTCATAACCATTTTTCCACCAAGTATTCCCATCTAAAGTTGATCAAGTTTTATGCTTAGCTCTAGCATCTACAAGTGGGGGTAAGTACTAATGAGGGGTGGTAACTAAGTGGAGTTTTAACTAAGTTCAATCTCATGCCTTAGGATGACATAAATATTATCTAACTTAGGCCAAATTTTATGCTCTTTATGCAACCTTCAATTATCCTTCTAGTATCTACCATTTATTCCAGTAAACTCTAAGTAAGAGCTTTGATAAAGAAATAAAGTAATAAACTTGCAAGTGAAACTAGGATTGGTTTATCAAGGGGTTATGATCATATATTCTTTAAGGCATATAGTGGGCATGGTAGCAAGTATTGGCTTGCAAGGTTAACTTGTATAGTAAGGCTTGCTAAGGTAGAGTATCTTGCAAGTGTTAGCTCGCATATGTCAACTTGATTAGTAAAGCTTGCAAGTATTGGCTTGCACAATATCAGTATAAGATTGCCTTGTGCAGAGCAATGATTGAAGTTCTCCTCGACTTCTTCTTTGTAGTATCCTCCTTCCTCCTTGTATCCTTGGTCGGTACTAGCATCTATAAATAAATACGATGTACACAATCACCAGACAATACTTAACTACTTGCAATCATCACACCAAAGGGTCCTATAGATGATCTAGCATCATCACTAACATTACAAGATTAAAGCTTGGTTTAATTCCTTTTATTTTTAGAAAAGTAATTTCTACTCATTGAAAAATTACTTAAGATTTAATATTCTCCAAACCAAACATGGGATCATGTTGACACATGTCATCACCACATATTTTAGTCCATGAGAATGTGATTTAAAGTGGTGTCACAATTTAATAAGGTTTTACCTTTTTATTTTAATTAATTAAAGTGGCTAGAAATGCCTATGTAGCATTCTTTTATTACTTGAACATTATTTCTGTAAGTAAACCTATATATTTTTATATATTCTGAAAGGTATGGTTAAATGTGATTTTTGAGAGTTGGAATCAACTCAAAAGCTATTATGGTTTTAATTTGAAAAATGTTTGAATGCAGAAAAGCTTCTGTGTTGTTATTTTTACCAAGGGTGATCTATAGATCCAAATGACTTGCATCCAACGGGCTTGGATTCATCATTTCAAGACCTTTCTAACAAAATTAGTTTCATTCAATTTGGTGCACTGAATCGATCTGGGTTGATTTTTGAAACTGTGTACAGAAGTGTGTTTGAAATAAAATGGAAAAGGTTTAATTCAAATAACTGGGCTGCACGGGAAAGGTTAACGGGCCGACCTGCTACGCACAGCGCTTCCGCGGGCTGCGTAAGTGGCTGTCCCCACGCGTCAGTGAGACAGAGGGGCGCGAGGTATGGAGCGATGTGGTGCGTTCGATCTGGTTCTAATCCAACGGCTGAGGGTCATCGTCGACGTTGGGCAACGCCGGCGAGACAGAAACCTAGCGCGGCCAGTGGGGGTCGTTGGGGGCTCACCGGGGTTCGGGCGGTCGTGGCGAGCGAGCAGCGAAGTCGATGACGGGGAACCTCCTAGTACCAGCAGCTTCTCCTGGGGCGGCTCCAATCGCTGGCTCCCTTCTTCTCCAGTAGCGGCGGGCTCCGGTGAAATTCCGGCGATGCGCTGCTCGCCTTGCTCCGAGAACGGTGTGGCACGACCAGTGAGGAGAGGGGAGTGAGATGGTGTGCTCAATTCGGCTGGGGGTGGCCTCTATTTATAGTGGAGCGACGGGACCGACGGGGCGCAAGGTGAGCTCGTCGTGGTCGACGGTATAGACGGCTATCGGCGTGGGCGACGGTAGGGGGCGGTGCGGTGCTCCCTGGCGATGCTCAACGACATGGTGGCGAGACGTGGGGCGGTGTGGTTTGGTCTGGAACGAGCGATGTTCTGCGCGGCAGAGGCGGCGTCTTCGACGGCGAGCGGTGGATCTGCGGCATGGGGCGTGACGGGATGTCTGGCGGTCACTGGGTGGTGCGATCATGTATGCCTTGGCGTAGGCGGCTGTGGCGTCGGTCGGCGTGGCGCCTGGCGTGCTCGGCATGGTTCTTTGGCGAGGTTGGAATGGTTCGTGCTTGGCGATGGTACAGCGCCGGCTGGACAGGGAGTGCCGGTGGGGTGTTGGCTTGCTCCTAGAGATGCTGGCTAGGCTTGTTTCTCCTCCTAGCTTGCTGTCGACATGGGGGGTGACAAGTGTGCATTCAGACTGCTCACCATTGATGGCAATGCCAAGCTTACAGTGATGCTAAGGGGGTGCAATTGAGCTAGATGATCTACTAAAACCTAGTTGTAACCAGAGAGGGAACAAGTTAGGCTTCAACCACTGCTCACAATAGTGTTTGGATTTTGTTTGATTTGTGTCTCCCAAGTGTTTGATGAAATGGCCGCAAGAACTCAAGTTTTGAATTTTGAAAAGATTTTTGGTGGGTGTGCTAGGTTGGTGCTGGTGAGTCTGCAGATGCTTGGGTTATGAAAGTTGAGATTGTTTGAGTGGTTTTTGAAAAAGTGGGATCTTCCCATATGATAAAGATTCAATTTTGAATTGCCATTTAAACTATGCATTTGAAAGTTTCTGGATGATCACAAAGTGGGCCTTGATACTTTGTTATGAGTAAAATCAAGGGGTGCAAAGATCCAGAAAGGTTTCTGTTAAGTTCTAAAGTTTGAGACAGCCAAAGTAGGCATGGGAGTTAAATTGGTCAAAATGACCATTCCCTTATTTTATTTGTTTTGATTTATTTGTCTTTAAGAAAAGTTTGGGAATTGTTTAGATGATGTTTATTTCACCTAAGCATCCATTTACAAGAAAAGGAACACACAAAAAAGTTGGTCCAAAAGGATTCAAAATGAAATGCATACTCACATGCATGCATTCATATTTTTATTTAGCAAAGTTTTTGTTAACCCTAAATTTGATGATTAGAGTTTGATGATCCAAGTTTAGTATTTTTGGGATGTTACATAAAGAGTACTCATGGCTTTGTCCCTGGCTATTCCTGTGGCCAGACTATGAAGAGGAGTACCAGGATGATGGACCACAGGAAGGATATGACAACTAGTATCATCTCCTGTCGTGGTGGTATCACGGCATATGCCATAGGTAGGCTAAAGTTGGGGCCGATGGACGTGGAGGAATCCGGGGAGGGATGATGCAGTGAAGACCGCACTCGTATGAACAAAGAGAAATACAATGTATATAGGATTGAGGCTCTCATGTGGAGATAAGACCTCTTTCTCTACATCTAATCTCTTATAATCTTGCCATGCTTGTGGCTACAATCATGCTCCTTGAGCTGTATTTCCTATGCCTCTATCTAGATCTCTCTGTGAGATTGGAGGAAGGAGAAGAAGAAGAGCTCCTATTGAGAAGAGAGGGGAAGAGCCCTTCCGGGGGCCTCCTCTAGAACGATCCCCCTGGTGCTCCTTATAAAGGGGAGCCCAGGGGACAAGACTTGTTCCCTACGCTTGGCATCTGTGTAGCATATTCCTGGCATCTTCTTAGATGCTCAGCATATGCCTTGGCATCTTTGGAGATGCCATGGCATATCCCTTAGCATATTCTTGATGCCAAGGGCATATTCTCTAGCATCTTCTTGATGCCAAGGGCATATTCCATAGGTCCATGTGACAGTCTGAGCTATGGGCGTCCCAAGACTGGCACGAGACTTGTTTGTCTTGTGCTGGATCGATGGTGAGTCATTGTAGATGTTGTGAAGTCATCTGGAGGAGAATAAGGGGGTGTTTGGGTCTTTATATCTCGGCCCAAACGTCCTGGAGTTAGTGGTAATTCGGCCTGGCAGAGGGTTAACTCGGCCTGGGGGAGATTGGGCTTAATCTGGATAAAACTGGGGGAGATGCCGAGCTAACCCACGGCCCAGCTGGGTTATGAGGCGGCCCAGCTGGGGTGGCGTTCATCCGGCCTAGAGGGGAGAGCCCGCGGTGGGCCGAGATGACCGAGGTCGGCCCACCCGGGAGAGGAGGTTGGGCTGGTGGAGTTTGCTGGCGTGGTAGTCTCCCCGCGGTGGGCCGAATCTGGCCCAACCGAGGGACGCGGACGTGGTGGCGTGGTGAGGCGCTCGATGGGGACCTGGCGATATGGAGGGAGCGTCGGGGTTGACTCGGCGTGAGGCGGGAGTTGGCGATGCTGGCGGGAGACGACGACGAGACGGGTGCTGTATCTCGGCGGGAGCGGGAGTTGACCCATGGTAAGTGGGCCGAGGGAAAGCTCGGCCCAACTATATTGCTGCTATGCTGTTTAGGCCGAATCAGCCTAGATTTGGCCCGAGAGGGGCAACCCAGGCCTGGGACGAATTCTGATCTGGCCGGGTTTATACTGATTCGTCCCAGGTCCCCTTCTCTTCTCATTTTTGTTTACTCTATTTAAATTCTTCATTTTTTAACTGATTCAACATTTCATCGAATCACTTAATTCATCAACTCTGGGGTACCTGGAGGTACACCCCCGACATCTCCCATCGTCAGCATTGCCTGTGACCCCGAAGATGGAGCTTCGCCTACGCTATTGTTACTATTACGCTATTCCGCTGCTTGAATTGTATTAAGAACTGGATCATGAGATCCTTATTTGTGTATGACCTTATTTATGGTTTGTAATGGATGATGTACTGTGATATCCAAATCTGTTATGTCTCGCAAAAATGGTAATCCTGGGATTGCGATGTATGGCATAACAGGAATCTAGGATTAAAAATCCGGGTGTTGACACATAGTCATAATAACATCAATCTTATCACTCAAAGAGGAGGTTTCTTCAACAGAATTTACCTTCCTACCATGTGGAGCTCTCTCAGTGTGCCATTCAGAGTAGTTAACCATCATATTATCAAGGAGCTTTGTTGCAGCACCCAAAGTGAGGCCCATAAAGGTCCCTCCAGCAGCTGAATCCAACATATTTCTTGAGGAGAAGTTCAAACCTGCATAAAAAGTCTGGATAATCATCCAAGCAGTGAGTCCATGAGTGGGGCAATTCTTAACCAAAGATTTCATTCTTTCCCAAGCTTGAGAAACATGTTCATTATCAAATTGTTTAAATTTCATAATGTCATTTCTCATAGATATAATCTTAGTAGGAGGGTAATACTTTCCAATAAAAGCATCCTTGCACTTAGTCCAAGAATCAATACTATTTCTAGGCAAAGCAACCATTCTTTGGCTTTTCCTCTTAAGGAGAAAGGAAAAAGCTTGAGCTTAATAATATATCCATCTACATCCTTATACTTCTGCATCTCACAAAGTTCAACAAAGTTATTGAGATGGGCAGCAACATCATCAGAACTAGCACCAGAAAATTGCTCTCTCATCAAAAGATTCAACAAAGCAGGCTTAATTTCATAAAAGGTAGCATCAGGAGCAGGTGGAGCAATAGGAGTGCTAAGTAAATCATTGGTGTTGGTGCTAGTGAAGTCACACAACTTGGTGTTCTCAGCAGAGTTCATTTTGGCAAAGGTAGGCAAGCCAAAAACAACAATAGCAGATAGAGCAGGAACTATTTTTTGTGTTTTTGAATAAAGAAAGCAAACCAAACTAGACTAATTTTTTGGAGTTTTTGAAAAGAGGCAAACAAAACCAATAAAAAGAAACTAAGCAACCTAAAAACAAAGTAAAGAGAAAGGAAGTGGAGGACTCCCCTTGTGAAGACGTCCTTGGCCTCCCCGGCAACGGCGCCAGAAATCTTTTGATGGCTACACGTGAGCCTGTCGGGAACCCAAAGAGTAAGGTGTGAAGTAGCACAGCAGCAAGATTTCCCTTAGTAAGAAACCGAGGTTATCGAACCAGTAGGAGGAAGGAAACGTCACACAGGTGTTGCAATCAACGCGGAGACCTGCAAAACACAAATTCAAGACTTTGCCCCAACGAATCAGTGAGCTTGTCAAGCTCACCGGTTTGCTATAACAAAGGATTAAACGTATGGTGTGGAAGGTAATAGTGGTTTACAGCAAGTAAACAAATAACAGTAAAAGATGTATCAATGGTAAAGATTGGACCAGGGTCCATAGTTCACTAGAGGTGCTCTCCTTAGATAAACAACATGGCATGAAGGGTAAACAAATTACAGCAGGGCAATTGACAGGAACTGAGCTAGGCATAACAATGCAATACCAGACAAAAAGATCCTATGAGATTCGATTGGGCAATACAACAAGATACATAGACCACCATCCAACTGCATCTATGACTATAAGTCCACCTTTGGGTTATCATCTGAACTCCCTCCAGTATTAAGTTGCAAGCAACAGACAACTGCTTTAAGCAAAGTGTGTAAAGTAAACAATCCACTTGTTCCATGAACAAGAGTCCGTTGTTTTCTCCCTAGTAGCAACAACACATCTACAACCGAAGAGATTTCTGTCACTTCCCTTGGAAACTAGAGGCATGAACCCACTATAGAGCATAAATACCCCCTCTTGGAGTCACTAGCAACTACTTGGCCAAGATAGCTACTAACAACGGAGAGCATGCAAGATCACAAAGAACACAGACATGATAGAATCATAAATACAAAACCATTGATCAATCTGACATAGTAATCTCAATATCCATCGGTTCCCCGCAAACACAACATGCATGATTACAAATAGATTAGATCTTGATCATGAACGGAGCTCACAAGATCTATACATGAAAGCATAAGGAGGAGATACAACCATCTAGCTACTACATGGACCCATAGTCAATGGTGGAACTACTCACGCATCATACCATAGAAGAAGGCCTCCATGATGATCTCCCCTCTGCCAGGGTGCCGGGAAGAACTTCAGATCCCCCCGATCTAGGGACGATGGTGGCGGCGGCTACAGACGGTTTCATGGAGTTTTGATTGTGTGCCTAGGTTTTCTGCATCGGGGGCTTCTTATAGGCGAAGAGGCAAGGTTGGGAGGCGGCCAGGGGGCCCACACCCTGCCTAGGCGTGGGCCCACCCCTGGCCACACCTAGGGGGTTTTGCCGCCCTGTCTCGCCTCTCCGTCTCATCTTCTGGATTCGTGTCGCCCACTGTAAAATATTGATTTTGGCTTTTGTCCCGTCCAATTCCGAGAATATTGATTTTCTGCCTTTCTGGAACCAAAAACAGAAGAAAACACGCAACTGGCACTGTGGCAACTTTTAATATGTTAGTTCCAGAAAAGATATAAAAACACCTCAAAGTGTAGACAAAGCAAAGCAAAGTAGATACTAAACAAGCATGGAACATAAAAAATTATAGATACGTTTCCGACGTATCACTTCTACGCATCGACCGTTCACGGAGAATTTCTCTGTTGCTCCCTCCGGCTCTGGCTCGCATGGCTCGTGATGGTCCCTATCTTCACATGTCCGATATTGGCAACATAGACGCATGCCTTCGTCCCTGGCATGCTCCCGAGTTTGACAAGCTCGGCAAGGCGTGTTGCCTACCTCGAGTACTCCGACTCCAGCTATGTCTACATCAAAAATTACTACGGCGACTTCTCCAGTCTCAACGACGACATCGACCACAACACAACAACATCATCAACTTCATCGACTTCATCAACGACAAAAACTTCACCAATGGCACCAACGACCACAACTACAACGACCTCACTCCGAGCTGCACCGACATCGACATCGTCTCCAGTCTCTGCCTTCGGATTATGCTCCAGTCAGACCGTTCGCGTCACTACCGATCCGACTACGGGGGAGTGTTAGAGTATATCACAGTTTGGGCTATATTTGGTAGTTTAAATATTGTAATCCAATTCTATCTCTACTAGTCTTATTGCCTCTCCCTCCCAAGTCTTCTAGTACTATATAAAAAGCCCAAGGGCTCATGATGTAATCACCTTTTGCAATATTAATACAATCTATACTTTCGCAATCTATCAGCGGGCACCACACAACTCGTCGTTACTAGAACAGGTTCAAGCGGATCACAAGAAGGACGGATCCGGCAACAACGACAGCCGATGGAGCTCATCGATGGTGGTGGCATGGAGGATCCCGGTCGGAGAGGGCCGCTTTAGAGTCAATTGTGGGAGTCAATCGTGGGAGATAAGATGGACATGCACAACTTGGCATCTAAGGGGTAACGAAGTGTACAAGTGCGGGTTGTTGAGATAAAAGTTCCTCCGCGATCCTTGAACAAGAGATGCACGGTGTGGATATGCCCGGGACGCCCACGACGTTGTAGAAAAACCGGGTTACAAACTGGAGTCTCCGAATAAAAAAGTACAGAACTAGGATTTGCAGCTCAAGGTTCGTGCACCATTGGATAGGAAATCAATTCTCCGAAACGGAAATCCTAGACCTACGGACTGGCCTTACAAAATAAACTTACGGACTAGACGTGGCCTGATATGGTTGGTGAAGTATTTAGATAGGTTGTATTTCTAGAAAATCGTGACTTGCCACTGCCCACCACGTCATCCCGTAAGCTCATTACATGGACAACTTCCCCGTATGTGTCCTCTGGAAATCAAGCAAGAGTCGATCATTAGTACATAATGTTTGACCTGACACGACTGGTGGATTAAGCTCCCGGGCTTCGGCAAGAGAAGCTTAGCACCCAAAATTTATTCGAGCATTACAGCATGTATAATGAAAGGTGTTTAGAGAAGTGCTTACAAAAATAAACCAACCATTTTACTAAGCATTAGTGCTTATTTCTATAGAAGAGGTGCCTAGTTAGGCATCTATCTAGTGTAAATAAGCACTGGTGCTTAAATAAAAACCAATTTATTTTTCTAAGCACCGTCCTAAGCACCTTGCATTGGACATGCTCTTAGGGCACCAGATGACGTTAGCCCCTCTTAGACCTGCACATCGGATTTTTACGAAAGAGAACGAAAAAAGACAAAATTGTCTTTGTTATAGAAAGCAAGAGAAGACTATTTTCTCCATTATAATTCATGCTTTCTCTTAACTATATAATTTTCTACTAAAAAATAAATTGTTGCTTGGAATGGCACTAAGAGATAATTCATTGACGATTTATATGTTTGTCTTCTCTAGATGATGTGGCGGGATAAGAGAAAACTAGTATTTTCTACCAATGTGCATGCCCTAACTATAAGGATCTTTTTTTTGAGAGGAAACTATAAGGATATCTATCATCCGTGGATAGCGCTTCCATCATATGTGCACTAATTATCAATGCTTAAGTTATCAAATCATTAAATGTATCATTTTTATTCACCGGAATCACACAAATCATAAAAGACATGGTATTGATTGGTCATGGTTAGAAATACTTTGACCATCAATTTGATCAACAAAGTATAGGTCACATGCCACGAAAGGTGTAGCATTGTATTCATATTGAAAATAAGTATATTTTTTGTGACATGATTCAAATTTTGTTGATTAAAATAATGATCACTTTTGCCTTAAGATACATGAAGACCTTATAAACCGGAATGGATGGATTATTATTTAAAGTATGTAAAAGCTATACAAATCAAAAGAAATACTTCTTATGTCTCATAATATAAGATGTTATGATAACTTGCTACCTTTTATACTGATTGCAATAACATCTTATTTTATGGGACATTGATTGGTGGTTAGGACTTAGGCGTATTCCGGTAAAATTAATCAAACCTATCATATCTTCAGCATTGACCGGGCAATCTACCACAACAATGTTATTATCATATATCTTAATTAATGCATAGTTAGTGTTAAATTCTGAAGAAAAAAAAGTACAACTAAGGCTGAATTTGTAAGGATCCAATTGATATCATGAGATGCTAGACCTCAAAGATTGAAGGTCTATTTACGAAGGAGAATAGACACCAAGACTATCGCTATAACGCCATAATCATCACCATAATCATCACCATATAGTCACTTCCATTATAATATTTGAATTCTTGTACTCCACGGGTTTTGATTGCCATAGGCATGATTGTGAAACGGATATTCTCTATGTTTTTATTATCTTATGTATCTTATGTTCTACTAGTATTTTTTTCATATATACTTGATCAAACTTTACTATGTTTGTCTTTGACTAAATCCAAAATACATGATAACTAAGTGAAACAAGTATAGTGGTGGCTTAATGACCCCGTTGAGAATGCTATGGTAATACTAGTGCCATGCTTTGTCCACACTTAGAACCACGCTCACGGTCACACTTAGTACCATTTTGTATATAATCTTAATTAGGTATATAAGCATTTGGTATTTGGGTATGACTGATGCATCACTCCAGCAAATGACATCCAACGACATGCATGAGCGTACAGTATGCCCAAACTTGATGTTCGCTACGCTAATGGCATATAACCTGCTAATCAATGGCTCAAATCGCCAGATTTGCAGCCTCCACCAAACGGAGGCGGGACACAGTGCAGCTGCACAAACATGGTCCAGAAATTTTGTCTTAGAAGAACATTCAATTACGTATGTCGCAACTTGAGACTATATTTGAGAATGGGATTTTGTGGACCCGGTCCCATGTGATGGTGTGATGTGATCGAGGCAGTTGCGCGAACGGTTGAAAGTGCCATCAAGCATTAAAATGCACGCGGTATTGTTTCATGATTCCTGTATTTTTTTTAAAAAATTCACCGATCTATTCATAATCTTCAACATTAGTATAAGAAATCATATAAAAGTAATAAAAAATATAAACATATCCTTGGACCACCTAGCAACGACTACAATCACTGGAATGAGCCGAAAGCACTCCTCTCTCGGTGGAGCCGAACAAAGTTTGTCATAGTAGAGTTTATATTGTAGTAGATAGACGAAAAGTCATCGTTCTAAGAGCCTAAAGAACAAGCGCACAACAACATCAGTCATCGCCAATGAAGAAAAAACTAGATTAGAAGAAACACCGACCAAATCCAGCTTGATCCGCTAGAGACACACCTCCGCATGGTCTCTGACAACGCTATACACTGTCGGAGCGGGGGCTAGACAGGGAGGACTTTATTCCATCTTCAGGGAGTCACCACCGCCACGGTCTTTCTAAGTAGAACACAAACTCCAAGGAAAAACATTAAAAAGTGGAGCCCTCTAGCCGACAAGGACCAATATCCACTGTGCCTCCATGGCCCTAAGGCCACATGAGGCATGGCAGATCAGCACTGACGCGCCGATAGGAAGCAGGGATGAGTCACATGTTTCTTTCTTGGAGTAAAAGACTTATGAAACTTGATTCTGATGTTTTCGTCTTTGCATGTGGGTCATATGTTGTACATGTTGCAACGATTTTTTTTCATTTACAAATGGGTTATAACTAAAAATGGTTCATAAAATATAAAAAAAAATTATGTGTAGTAGAAAAGAAAGTTCATGCAATACAAGAAAAAAAATACCTATATCTACACAAGGTACCCCCTCTTATCCATAATAAGTATCGCTGATTAGCATATAAAGTTGTACTAAATTATGCAATACAATTTTGCACTAAATCAGAGACACTTATTATGAATCAGAGGGAGTAGTACAAAATTATGGGACGGATCGTCACTTGATTGAAATTAAGCTAATTCATAAACAATGGCATGTTATAGCATGCATTACACGTGTGAATTCTTTGTACTCTCTTCGATACAAAGTGTGGATGATTTATCATAAAGCTTTTTAAATTGGCAACATTTATTATGAATTGGAGGGAGTAAGTATTTTTTTCAATACTTTAGGAGTCTCACGAAAATACAAGAATTATGTTCTATCACGACTATGGTACTACTCGTAACAGGAGGAGGACGTATGCAGCCATCATGCACATGTTAGACGCGCAAGTCGCGTCGATTTGTTGGCGGTTGAACGCAGCTGCGGACCTGTAGTAGTACACCACCAGCAGCAGCATCACGCTTTGCTCAAGAAAATTGCCACATTAACTCTGGTGGTTGCGATGGACCAGTTGTCCAACGGACACGTGACAGGCCCAGTCGCTTGCGAACATCACGCTCGAATTATAAACTGCAAATCTAGTTCCATCCGCTGGATCGCTCCGTGTATCTGCGTCGAGAGGGGGTTGTTAGTTGGAGTGTCATGCGTCAAGTCAAGGCTTTGTCCACGCTGGGCGGCATTCTCTCCATCGAAAACTAAGGAGGAACGTGGGTAATACAATCTGCAGGTTCCGTTGTTTAGGGCAGACAGTTCAGTTTGACGTGGCTAAGTATGCTTGGCGCATCCGCGCATGGTGGTGTGCAGAGCTATCGGAGCTTGAAATAGACATGCAAATTTTATTCATATTTTAAAAAAATGTGGTAGGTAGCTCCTACAACGATTTTTAATTTTTTGGAAAAAAAATAACTCAAAACCATTTCCGTGATGATTTGTACTCACTTGGTTCAGAAAATATAAGACATTTTAGATTTGTGAATCGAATTTATCTAAACATCTTTTAGCGCATAGATTCAGAGTGAACCTATATACAATAAAATAGGTCTAGATAAATTTATTTTATAAAACGAAAATGTTTTATATTTTTGAACGGAGGGAATACGGTGGATACTACCACTCTCCTAACAAACAATTAAGCGGGCTGACTCATTTCTTAATTTTGTTCAAGTTTTTTGGTGGATGCCTAAATTCATTCCAACGAGGACCAGAGTTCAAATCACTAGCCTTGTTGTGATTTGTTAGGCAGAGCTGCGGAAAATAGATTATTTTGGAGGAGAGTGATTTCGATTGCTAATACAACTGGTGTATTATTATATTACGTTATATAATGGACATGCTTGCATGACTCACATGAAAACGAAGCATTGCATTGGTTGGCATCGAGAAATAATACAGAATGATGACGGTAGAAAGGCCGCCAGAGGCGTCACACGTGAGGGAGATGATGTTCGATATGGTGAATTGGTGATTAAACTTGTTGAAGAATGAAGACGCTGTCCGAAACTTTCCACAAGCATTGGTCGTCCTCTGAGATTATGTTGATCTCTTGTACTCCATGTGTTTGATGTTGCCCACGTGAAGTAAGTTCATACTATGCCTTACGCGCGAACTTATTTCTGGCAATTGCATGGCGACACTTTGAACCTAACGACGCAAGTGGGACGGGCTTGCCGCTTAGAGCATCTCTACTTGGCCGAACCCAGGCCGAAAATCGGTCCGTTTTTCGGTCGGACAAAACTAGTTTTTAGGCCTGAATACGCCATTTTCCCACTCGCGTATCCAGGCCGAGTTTCCAAGTTCAGCTAAAATTCTTAAAGATAAGCGAATTTCATTAAGTTAGGCGAATATAGACGGATTACATCTTTAAACTAAATTAATACATAGTAAACTTAAAAAAGGTCACCGTCGGTGCCTTCGCCGTCCTACATGCCGAAGTTGCTCTAGAACACCGTGTAGCCGGGGTCGGTACGGCCGCCATCCTCGCCGTCGTCGTCGTCGTCATCGCTCGGCGGCTGGTTCTGGCGGGAGCTCCCTGGCCAGGGTCGCCGCACCTCCAGGGCTGGTAGGACGGGCCTTCGTCCTCGTCGTCGTCCAGGACATAGAGCGGGGCGCCCTAGTAGGCGAGCTCACGCCCAGACAACGCCTGACGCCGGGCGGCCTGCTCCTCGGCCTGCTGCTCCAGGCCGAGGATGCTCTGCCGCTCCTCCTTCTCCCAGTCCATCCTGGACCACGCCAGGATGTCCGGCGAGGATGGCTCCACCGGCGGCGGCGGCGGCGCCGTGTTGCAGAGCGACTGCTCCAGCGCCATCTTCAAGGTGACGTCTTCGGCCGGCGCCGAGTCTTCTGTCTTGGGACGGCGGAGACACAGGTGGCCGATTGGCGTTGTTCGCGGCTCGCCGATGATGATGTTGGCGAGCGCGTAGCGGTGGCGAAAGACAGCGACCGCCGCGCTTGATCGTGCCGGCGCGCAGTAGCGGCGCCGAGCCGGAGGAATGGGACGCCGACACGGAGGAGGACGAGCTCATGCTCGCCATCCTCCTCGGCGTCCAGTTTGCCAGAGGCCGCCGACCCGACCTGGCCGCCGACGTCGGTGTGCGCGGAAAGCCGAGCCGCGGCGTGTTCCCGCAGTTGATGTGTTCCATCACCGCCGCGAGCGTCCGGCCTGGCGCGCTCCACCAACGCCGGTGGCCATCCGAGTTGTTGCGCTTCGGCGGCGACTCGTTGGACGGCCCCTCGTGGCGGACGAGCTCCTGTTCGCGCCGGTCGGCGAAGAACTGCTACCTGTCCAGGAGGTTGCCGGCGCTCTCGGCTTCGGAAGGGTCGTCCATGACGTCGATGTACTCTTGCACATCGTACGACGGCTCATCGGGCGTCGGCGCCGACGGGATAGGGATGCCACCGGTGCTCAGCTTCCACCCCGGAGGCATCCGCGTGTCCGGCGGCGCCGTATAGCCGGCGTCGTACAACATGCGCGCCTCCCAGGCTGGAGGGTGCGCCGACCCAAGCCGTTCGCTGCAGCGCCACCGTCGGGGTACCGTTCGGCCATGGCTAGGAAGGGGAAACGGGGAGAGGGTTCGCCGAAGTTTGGGCTTGTGGGTGGGGGAGCTGTGAGAGAGTGTGAAGATCTCCGGCGAGGGGTACGGCTTATAAAGGCCGAGGTGGGCGGCGAGGGCGGGAGGGGTGTAGCGGCGAGGGCGGGAAAAGGGGAAACGACGGGAAGTTAGTGCCCGCCGGTCCGTCGCGGGAGCCGAGGCGGCGACGGTGGCGCCGTAAATCGGCGACGCGTGGCCTACGCGAAGGGCAGCTAATGTCCGGCGGTCGCCGCGTGGTTTCGAGGATGACGACGACTCGGCTTTCGTCACTGACTCGGCGGGTCCACGCGCCGCTTCGGTTATTTTCGCCGAATTCGCTGAGTTTGGCCTTCCCAGGGCGTACCCAGAAACCTGGGTTCGGCGTGGGTAGTTCGGACCAAAATTGGCCCAAAATCTGGCCGAAAACAGGTCCTTGGGTACGCGACTGGGCTAATTTTTTGCGTCCGGACCGAAATTCGGCGTCCGGATCGGCCTCTTGGGTAGGCGAGTGGAGATTCTCTTATCCCGCCTCCCATCATGCCAGTATATCAGGTAATTTCGTGTAAACAGCAGTGTTGAGTACTCAAGCAAGTAGTCAAATTTGTACCTACGGTTTAATTCATGGGTCCCATGGGACCTATCTATGCCATTTCCTAAAATCCCAATTAGTTTCATCTTGTCCTGACGGGATAAATAATCGGAAGGTGCCGAGCCGGACTACCCATGTCCATTCCGCTTGCAACGTTTGACGAGGTTCGTTCTTGTCAATGCCTATTGTTATGAGCTTGAGTTTTGGAGAAGGTGGGGATGCTGGAGATCACGGAACGGTTAACAAACAAGCAACAAGGGGACACGAGGTTTACCCAGGTTCAGGCCCCCGGAGGGAAAACCCTACTCCTGCTTGTCTGCTCTTGATTACGGCGGAACTGAAAGTTACAAGCGAACACAGATGCAATATGGCGTGGAGGTGTGTATGCGGTGAGTATTGTCCTCCTCGTCGTGCTCTCCTAGCCTTTATATATATAGGCAGGTCCCGGACATAGGTCGAGTTGGTTATAGATTAGGGTTTGCCCTTTAAAATTCTATCTACACTAGCTTTGTTCTCCAAGCATCCGAAGGCGTCATGGGCCTGGGCCACCCGAAGTCTTCGCATGCCGTATATCTTGCAGTGGGCCTTCTTTCGGGCTGGACTAGGTATGATGATGTTGTGTACCCATGGGGTATAACCATGTCAGTAGCCCCCGAGTGCTCAGTTCAATCGTAGATTCGGCTGTGGACTCTTCAATCTTTTGGGTGCAGTTTTTATGCCTGTTTATAAGAGAAAAGGTGTTTTAGTTTTGTAAGGATTGCTGATGCGTGTGCCTGACTCTCCTGACGGATAAGAGCCAGTTAACTGTCATAGGACAAAACAACACGATCTTCTTCATATTCGAGTCCCTACACTCGAACCTGGAACGGATGCTGGTGTAATTTGACTCAGGCCGCTAAGGTCTTATACTAGTCAAATCCTAGTAATTTTCGAGTGATGTACCCAATGTGTCCGTCAGGATTTTCACCACGTCTGTTGACACGGGTTTTTACTGATAGAGCGTAGTCAGGTGCATTACCAGGCCATCATATGATATCTGTAGGTCTTATCTTTGCATCGTAGACACAGCATCCGAAAGTTTATCATCGCGGAGGTGTTTCGGGTGGCCAAGGAGGATGCTTCTCCCTTAGCGTTGATTTGGGCAAAGCTGCTGAAAAGATGTTGTCGTATTTGATCCGAAGGATCTCAGTCGGAAAATTTATAGGGTGCGCGACCAGCGTTCCCTATGGGAGTAGCCCCCGAGTGTTTGTTCGAGTCGTAGACTCGAGCAGAGACTTTAATTCAGTTTGTTTTTTGCTTTGGGTCTGAAGGACTCAATTTTTTCGTATGCTTGGTCAATCCTCCCTATGAGAGTAGCCCCCAAGTCTTTAGTGGAGTCATAGACTCGACGTAGGACTCAAAAAGATCATGCCTCGGGTGCACGGCCAGCGCTCCTGATAGGAGTAGCCCCCGAGTAGTATCTCGAATTGTAGATTCGAGTGAGTACTTTTAATTATCAGCCGAAGATTTCCAACCGTTGCTAGCTTTGTTTTGATGATATCAGTGCTGACGATCGGTGACCTCAACCGTCTGTGGCGCCAGAGGTGACGTAATAGGACGAATGTGGGTCCTACTTTCTGACTTGAAGTTGACTAGTCATGCGCGTCGTGGCGAGAATTACAGCGTCTCCTCGATTTCCGTGCATAGTGGACAGCGTGCGGGCGACGGTTCGCTACTGAGTTGACACGTGGACGGTTGGATTTGACCCTAGCGTTAGGGCTTCTGGATGACGGTCCCCATTCATCGTCTTCATCCTTATAACCGTGGGGAAAACAGTAGTTTGTTTTCACCCTTTGCCATTTGCTTTTTTTTAACCTCATGACGGTAGGGGGAAAATCCCTACTACCTCCTTTTCTTCATTAACTTATAAAATCTGTGGACTTACATGAAGGGTGGGTGCCAAGGAGGCATCCAAGAATAGAAAGAAGAACAGAAAACTTACAAAGAAGTTACAAAACTATGAATAAAGGGATGTAAATCCTCTTTGGTTCTATGCACCATAAGACCAAAGTCTTTAATAAATTTCTGTTGGGAGCCTGGAATATTTGCCATTTGCTTTCACTGCCTCCATTTTCACGAGCTCGTCTTCGCGCGCACTGGACGCTCTTCGATCTTTTCCTTCTTCGTTCTTGCACGCACACTGCCGTCATCGCCGCGCTGCGATGGTGAAGTCGAAGAAGGCCTCCACTAGAGCGGGCTCAAGTGCTGCTACCGGCAGCAAGAAAAGAACCACCACCGCTCGCATCACCGATGGCGGGTGGCGGCGCACGGAGACGCACGAGGGCGACCTGCGCAAGCTACGTGATGCGGGTTTAATCCCACATGATAAGGAGGCCATCAAGATCCCCGACGATGAGGTAATTCCCCGTCCACCCGTAGGGTTTCGGGTGATGTTTGTCGCTTTCGTTCTTCGTGGCCTCTCGCTCCCAGTTCAAGATTTTCTTCGTGGACTGTTGTTCTTCTATGGCATCCAACTCCACCATCTTTCGCCCAATTCTCTTTTCCACATCGCCTGCTTCATTACTTTTTGCGAGTGTTGGCTCAGTATCGAGTCACACTTTGGCCTCTTCCGGAAGCTCTATTCCGTGAAGAGGCAATCTGGCACCGGCGGGGTCTACCCGCTTGGCGGCTACATTATTTCCCTACGATCTTCTGTTCTCGTCTTTTCCTTTTCTATGTCTGAGTCCATCCAATACTGACGGAAGAAGTGGTTTTATATCCGTGACTCCATAGTGGACGGGCAAATTTTTGGCCTTGCTCCCTTCGACCCCACCCAGGAGATCCTGCCGAAGAGATCCTGGAAGAACCATATCCTAGAGGGTGAGGTGGAGGAGGTAGAGGAGCTCTACCATCGGGTGGAGGCCCTCCAGATGGTTGTGGAGAAGGAGGTGAATGGTGTGGACATCATTCGCACCTTCCTCAAACTCCGGGTGCAGCCACTCCAGGCGAGGGCGCATCCGATGTTTCTTTACTCTGTCCGCCACGACCTGACGAGAGTTTCGGCTGAGGAGCTCTCCAGGGGCGACCTCGATATGGCTCTTTGGCCGCTGCTGAAGTTCAAGGACGAAGAGGACCTCCCGAAGAAGTCCTTGACTGCCCCCTTCAGCTCTTCGAATCCAATTCCTTAGGTTTTAGAACTGTGTCCTGTGCGTTGCGCTTATTTATGATTGTTGTTTTTCGCATGATTAAGCGTTGCTTAATCACGTTCTTTGTCTTCTTTTGCAGGAACTGAAGGTAGCTGGCATGGTGCCTCCGCTGCCTAAAAAGTATCCGATTGCGCCGGACAACGAAGTTGTGGACTCCGAGTCTGAGCTTCCATCGGCGCAGTCGCCAACTCATGATGCCCCCGAGGCGAGCAAGGGGCGGACTCGAAAGCGGACATGGAGTTCGAGTGAGTCTTCGGATGCCTCGACTCCGCCAATGCCTACGGACCCATCCTTCCTTGTGCGTCACTGCGGGGATGACGGGGCTTCTTCCGCACCGCTTTGGGTTGTGCCTCTAAGGGTAATGGCGCCACAGCCATCGTCCAAGAAGAAGAAGAAGGAGAAGGCGCCGCCCGTCTTCGACTTGAGCAACATCGATCCGTAAGTACCTTCGGATGCTTTTTGTTTTGTGTCTTGCGCGTGCACTTTTCTTCTTGCCTTTGATGGATATTTTCCTTGCAGCCACTCCTCGGAGGGCTCTTTTAGTGAAGGCACTCAGGAGGCCATAGGGGAGTCAAAGCCGACGGCCCCTCCCTCTCAGACGGTGGCCAACTCTGGGGGTGATGCTCTGAACCCCTCTTCGCAAGAGGCTCAAGTAGTCGTCACTTAGAAGACTGCACCTGGACCTTCGGAGTCTCCGTCTGAGCATATAAGTTGTTTTTCCTCTTGTCCTGGGGGAGCCCCCAAGCCCTTTTCGGGTTGTTCTGTTGAATGTTCTGCTCGTTTTCGGGGCGCAGCCCCCGAGCCCTTTTCTTGGTTCTTGTATTGATTGTTTGCTTCTGCTTCTTTCCATAGCCAGAAGCATTTGATCGCAATGTATTGGAGCACGGGAGTGCTCAGTATGATGCCACCGCAGTGGTCGAAGATCGCTGCGGCACTGCTGCTGGCTCCCTTGCCAAGGCCAAGGAGGTTCTCCAGCGTTTCTACAAGGAGATCATGCCCAAGGGCGCTGCCCTTGAGGTTGTTGATTCTTTAGCAGATGCGCTGTCAGAGGATGCCCCTGCGGCCTACAAGCGCAAGCAGAAGGGCATCGGCGCTTCCATGGTGTTGGCCATGGCCATGGCGTCTGGAGCGGAGTTCGATATTCACCACGTCACCTCTCAAATGCCAACAGCGTCAGACGGCTCAGACGTAGCCTTTGCTCTCTTTGCCTCTCGCTGTAAGCGTTATGGTCTGAAGCTTATTGACCTGCTGGAAGACTATGCTGCGAAGCAGCAGGGGGAGGCCAAGAGCAGGCACTTTGGCTCCGATGCCACTCCGGATGCGGGTGCTTAGGCTTCTTTGCTATAGTTTTAGGATAGTGTATCCTCTTTTGTAATGTATGCTTTTGTATATGAACAATCAGTCCTTTGCGCCACGTGGTGATCATTAATGTATATAAGTTACTTTGGCAAGCTATCTTCAGAGATGTTTGTGATGATTATCTCCTTGCCTGTTTTGCCTTTTAGGGTCCTTCGGGTGGTGAACCCGTTGGTACTTCAACTTCACCAGATCCTCGACCATCGTTGGATGATACGTCGCAGCTAGTTTTCCTTCGTGACCGCGTCCGCGGCCTGTAGAAAGAGATCCTTGGCGTTCGAGGCCATGCGGACGTGTGGAAGTCGAAAACTGAGCGGGTTACCGCCAGGGAAGAGTATCTGATGGGGGAGCTGCAACAGTTGAGCGAACAGTTGCAATGTAAGTATTCTTGAGCTGCTGCTCGTTTTCGGGTGCGCATTGTTTGCATTCCACCTTATCCTGAATGTTCTGCAGGTGCCAACCTTGTTCCGAGGGAGGAGAATGATTGCGTTGCAGTTCGGATCAATTGCTTGACTCAACATGACATGGAAGCTAGAGGATTTTTCTGGATGGACCGTGACCGGGCCACCGTACTTGCGACTGTGCAGGATCGTGTTCATCAGGTGTCACGGGTGCTAAGGCAGGTGAAGACTTCCCTGGCGTCGATTATGTATGTCATGTTTCCTCTGGATGAAGCACCGTCCACCCTTTGGGGTTTATTGTCGAAGTTTCGGGACGTGAATCACGTGAGGGAGTTGGTGCAGCACCAGTTGGTGGCAGGGGTGAAAGCTGCCCTTTCGCTTGTTCGGCTGCGTCGCCCTGATGTTGATCTTGCGGTAGCGGCAGCTGGGCTGCCCTCTGGACCAGATGGTGGCCTTTGGGATATGCGCCCGCATTATGCGGCTGTTAGGCAGTATGCCAAAGAGATTGTAGACCTTTTTGAGCATCGAGCGCACGTTATCCTTTAGAATAGGCAGGTCCTATAAAAAGATAGATATAAAACTTGCATATATTTCGACTGGTCTTGTTGTGCCCTTTGTTGTAAAGTTTATTTGTGTTATCACGTTGTGCTTTGTTGTATGCATGTCCTTTTAGTTAGCCTCACGTGGTCAGCTACTCAGGTTTACATGCGTTATTTTCGGACGACGAAGTCGTGAGGTGAAGCGGAGCCCCCGAGTGTGTTGTAACAAAAAGTAATGCAAGGAAAAGAGATTTTTGGACTGGGGACTTAGCTTTTATTCATATCGTAACAAGGAGGTACATTGTTCGGCTGAGTAGCCTTGGCTGAGTAGCCTTATTGAAAGTAAAAAGGGGTAGCTAGGGGTAGAAGCGGCGCAATTGTGCGACGTTCCATGGATTGGAGTATGCGACTCCTGACTCGACGTCCTTGAGGTGGTAGGCCCCACCTGGGATGACTTCAATGAAAATGTAGGGTCCTTCCCAGGGTGACTCGAGCTTCTTCGGCCGCTCTTGCTTGAGTCGTAGGACGAGGTCTCCTTCGACGAAGGACCTTGGGCGCAGCCGATGGCTGTGATAGTTGTGGAGGCTCTGCTGGTAGACTGCCAAGCGAGCCGCGGCGATGTCGCGTGCTTCATCGAGTGTGTCGACGGCGTCTTCGAGTGCGGCCGTCGATTTGGCTTCGCTGTAGGCGACGACCCGTGGGGCCTTATGGCATACTTCTGCAGGTAGCATGGCTTCAGCTCCGTGCACCATGAAGAAAGGCGTGTAGCCAGTTGAGCTGTTGGGCGTTGTTCGCAAGCTCCAGGGGATGGAGGGTAGCTCTTCTACCCAGGCTCCCGCAAGTCGTTCGAGTGGGCTGAGTAGGCGTGTCTTGATGCCGCCGCCTATGAAACCGTTGACCTTTTTGACCTGCCCATTGGTTTGCGGGTGCGCCACGGAAGCGTATGGTATGTTGATGCCAAGGCCTTCGCAGAAGTATTGGAATTCTTTGGAGATGAAGTTCGACCCGTTGTCCGTGATGATGCTGTGCGACACGCCGAACTTGTAGACGATGGACTCAAAGAACTAGACAACCGTTTTGCCCTTTTGGTTGGTGACAGGCATGGCCTCGATCCACTTGGTGAACTTGTCGACTGCAACCAAGAGGTAGACGTGGCCTCCTTTCAAAGATTTGGGTAGTTTTCCTATCATGTCGAGCCCCATTGAGAGAAGGGCCAGGCCAGGGGTAGGGGCCTGAGCTCTGACCCTGGTGCGTGTGGCTTCTCCGCAAACCTCTAGCAGCCGTTGCACCTCTGGACGATGTCCTTGGCATCGTTCATGGCCTTCGGCCAGTAGAATCCAGCTCGTAAAGCTTTGGCGACGAGGGCGCGCCTGCCCGCGTGATGGCCGCAGATGCCCTCGTGGATGTCTTGGAGGATGGTTTTGCCGTCACCGATGGTGACGCATCATTGGAGTACACCCGAAATGTTGCGCTTGTATAGCTCGCCATTGATGATGGTGAAGGCCTTGGATCGGCGAGATATGCGCCGGGCATTTGTCGGGTCATCAGGAAGTTTTCTGTTTATCAGGTACCAAAGGTACGGCTGCGTCCATGTTTCTTCAATTGCCATGACCTGCATCAGTCTAACCTACTCGACTTCCGTGTAGAGCTTTTCGGTTCCTTCCTATTCTTCGAGTAGCGCAGCACCAAAGTGTTTTGCTTCTTCGGGTGATCCCTTGGGGAATTTCCTTTTGATGGAAGGTACGCAGATTTGTTCGAGGAACACACCTGGTGGCACTCGTGTGCAGGTGGAGCCGATGTTAGCGAGTCTATCGGTCTCCTCGTTGATTTCCCTTCCGACGTGGCAAAGCTTGCGGTCGTCAAAGTCTCCTTCGAGTGAGTTGTAGAGTGCACGGTACGCGATCATGTTGGCAGCGTGTGCGTCGCACTCGTTCATCGTCTGCTGGACAACGAGGTTCGAGTCACCGTAGATGACTAGGCACGTTGCGCCACAGATTTTGGCCATCCTCATGCCATGGATGAGGGCCTCGTATTCGGACTCGTTGTTGGAGGCACGGAATTTCATCCGAAGGACGTATTTCATCTTATCGCCTTGCGGGGATGTCAGTATGATGCCAGCTCCTACTCCACCCTCACACTTGGAGCCGTCGAAGTGCATCGTCCATGACTGCGTCATGTCTGGGGTGTCCGGCAGCTGGAGCTCCATCCAGTGGATGAAGAAGTCAGGGAGGACCTAATATTTGATCGCATGGCACCGCTCGTAGACTATGTCTATATGAGATAGCTCGATACCCCACAGGGCTACGTGTCTTGTGGCTTCGGGGTTGTTCAGGATGTTGGATAGTGGTGCCTCGTTGACGGCCTCTATCTGATACTCCTGGAAGTAGTGGCTCAGCCGTCGGGTCATCATGAACACGCCGTAGGCGAGTTTCTGGTAGTGAGGGTACCTCTATTTTGTTGGCGTCAGTACCTCACTAAGTAGTAGATTGGGCATTGGACCCCATGGGTCTTGCCATCTTCGGGTCGTTCGACCACGAGCATGGTACTTACCACCTGGTGCGTGGCTGTGATGTATAGAAGCAGTGGCTCTCGTTCCTTGGGCGTGACCAAGACAGGCGAGGTGGAGAGCAGTCGCTTCAGAGCTTCAAATGTGTCGCCTGCTTCGGGTGTCCACTCGAATTTGTCTGCTTTGCGTAGCAGTTGGTAGAAACGCAGGGCCTTCTCACCCATGCGGCTGATGAATCTTCTCAGCGCCGCGATGCGCCCAACGAGTTGTTGGACACCTTTGAGGTTCTTTGGCTTCTCCATGGCCAGTATGGCCCGGATTTTCTTCGGATTCGCCTCTATTCCTCATTGGGAGATGAAGTAGGCAAGTAATTGGCCAGACGGGACACCGAAGGCGCACTTTTCTGGATTCAACTTGATCTTGTAGTTATCAAGGTTATCGAACGTCTCGCGGAGATCATCGATCAGTGTCTTGGCTTCCTTGGTCTTGATGAATATGTCATCGACATAGACTTGAATGTTGCGACCGATCTGGTTCTTCAGACATGCCTGCATGCACCTCTAGTATGTGGCACCTGCGTTCTTCAGCCCGAAGGGCATGGTGTTGTAGCAGAATACCTCAAACGGTGTGATGAACGCCGTTTTCTCCTGGTCTTCGATCTTTAGCCGAATTTGATTGTAGCCTGAGTAGAAGTCGAGGAAGGAGAGTTTCTCACATCCTGCAGTTGAATCGATGATCTGATCGATCTGAGGAAGGGGGAAGTGATCCTTGGGGTAGTGCTTGTTGAGTGACGTGAAGTCCACGCACATCCGCAGGATGTCCATGTCTTTCTTTAGGACTAGCATAGTGTTTGCTAGCCACTCACTCTCCTTGATTTCTCAGATGAAGTTGGCGTCCAAGAGTCTGTTGACTTTGATTCCAACTATTGTTGCTGCTCGCGGTTCGGGCAGTCATCGGATCGACTGCTTGACCGGCCTTGCGTCCGGGAACACATTGAGTGCGTGCTCGGCGAATTCCCTAGGAACTCCTGACATGTCCACAGGACACCAGGCGAATATTTCCCAGCACTCATAGAGGAATTCGACGAGTGCGCTTTCCTATGCAGGACTGAGGTTGTTGGCGATCAGCGTCGTCTTGGACGCGTGGCCAGGTGGACTGCACCTTTTCGTGTTGATCAGAGAGTCGAAGCGTATCAGTGATTTTGCTGGCGTGGGGTGCCCCATTGTCCGTCACCTCTTGGAGCCTTGTGAGCTTATCTTGCATGCTGAATGACTGGGAGATTCTGTTGAAATCTCTATCGCAGTGGTCGGATCGGGTGAAGCTTCCCTGGACTGTGATGACGCCTTTGGGCCCAGTCATCTTGAGCAGTAGGTACGCATAGTGCGGTACTGCTAGGAACCTTGCGAACGCTACATGCCCGAGCATGGCGTGGTACTGTGATGGAAAATCCACCACTTCAAACTCGAGCCGCTCACACCGAAAGTTTTTAGGCTTGCCGAAGATGACGTCGAGCCATATCTTTCCCAGGGGATATATGCCCTTCCCTGGGACTATGCCGTGGAATGTTGTATCGGACTGTTCTAGGCTGCACAGCGGGATCCGCATTGCTGCGAGGGTGCTGGTGAACATCAGGTTGATGTTGCCGCCGTCGTCCATGAAGACGCGGCTCATCTCGAATCCTCCGATCTACGCCTCGAGCACCAGGGCAGCATGACCTAGGCGAGGGATCTAGCGGGGATGGTCCGAATGATCGAACGTGATGTAGGACTTCGAGCCACTGAGGTACTCAGGGATGGCCGGCGGAGCGGTTACAATGAGGTTGACCTGTCGAGTGATCTTCTTTTGCACCCTATTGGTAGGGCGTCCCTTCTGGATCATGAGGGACCCTTTTGGTGGTGGATATCCACCTGTGCCGTTGTTTGGTGCAGGTGCGATTGCAGGATTCGACGGTCCCCCGGGTAGTGGTGGAGGAGCTCCATGGGCGATGTCACCTGGTGCGGGTGCGGGTCCGAACCCAGGGTTCACGATCTAGCGCCGCATTTGGGTCAGACCCTCGCTGAGTTTCTGGAACTCGTGGCAGTCCTTGAACATGTGTCTGGCCTTCTTTTTGACATCCTTCTTGTCGATGTAGAAGTGGATGGTGCAGGGGCCTGACAACTTGTCGTATGCCGAAGGTTCGTCGTCACGGCCGCGGCGCTGCCACGTTTGTGTTGGGCATCCTCCGTCGCGGAAGTTGCCTCCGCGGTATCCTCCGCTGTTGCGGTTGTTGTCATTGCAGCATTCAGCGTAGCCAGCCGTAACCATGTCAGGTCCGTCTCGGTCGTCATAGCCGCGCGATCTTCGTTTGCTACGGCGTTCACGCCTATGGCCGTATTCATCCTCCTTATCCGAATGTGCTCGGTGGAGGGAGTCCTCGCCATCTGCCCACCTGTTGGCGATGTCCATGAGGTGGTCGATTTTCTTGGGCATGATGCGCCCAAGTTCTTCCTTGAAGTCTGGGCGCTTGACGCCATCCTTGAAGGCGTCGATCGTTCTCTCCTTGGAGATGTGTGCTGTGGAGTTCTTGATATTGGACCAGCACAAGATGTATGAGCGAATGGATTCGCCCGTTCGTTTAGTGCAGGCCCGCAGCTCCTCGATCGAGGCTGGCCTCTTGCTGGTGCCCTTGAAGTTTCAGATGAAACTGTACGCCAGCTCTTCCCAGCTTCCGATGGAGCCTGAGGACAGGTTGTTGAGCCAGATCCGAGCTGTGTCTGTTAGCTGCAACTGAAGGCATTGCAGGGCGGTGTTCTTGTTGCCACCATGCAGCTTGACGTACGAGAGGTGGTCACTGATCCAGGCCTTCGGATCCTGCATGCCGTCGAACTTCGGAGTGTCCAAAGGAAGCTTGAAATTTTTTGGCATGCGCGTGCGCCGAACAGATCTGCTGAAGCATCGTGCTTTGCACAGTTCTCCGTCGTCATCCTCTTCGGATTCGGTTGAGCACGCGTGTTTGGCGCGTGCCTTCTCGACCTTGTGCTGCGCGAGGTTGTTCCGAGTGTCATAATCATTGCTGCGACGTATTGATCTCCTGCGACGTCGAGGTAGATTGTTTTCTTCCTCGTCGGATGATGGTGTGGGGTTGCGGTTGAATCTGACCGGGGCCTTTTTCTTTGGCTGCGTGGGAGCCTCTTCATGGAGCGCAGCTCCGACGAGTCCTAGTCCGTCTAGCGCGGACTTGTGCATGGCGCTCTTCGGGTCCCCCCGAAGGTGGATGGGATGCGAGATACGTGGTGGCCGCCATGATCGCAGCCTGCGGAGCCTTCGGTATGACGTTGCCGTTGGCGTCCATCTCCATGAAGGGTGTGTTGAGAGTTTTGGTGACCTCACGTGCTCTGTATGAGAGCGGTGCTTGTTGGCATGATTGCCGTACGAGCTGGAGCCACCAATGGAGGAGAGCGTAGCTTGCCGCGCATTAGACTCCAGCTGCCTGCTTACGTTTTTCAAGTACCTCTTGCGTCTTCACCTGTCAGTTGTGCTCGCTGATGAGGAGCAGGTGGTATGCCATCAGCAGGTCTCATGAAGCATCCACATGCAGGATCTTGCTGCCCGCCACGGCTTCGCGTGCTTAGTGCCATCCTTCCTCGCTGAGGTTGATTCTTCGATAGGCGTCAGCGTCGCCTTCATTGGGCTGGAGGTTAGGGTTTCCTCTGTTTCCTCTGTTCCCGGCCTGCGGGTTGGGCGGTGGATTGGGTGGTGGGTTGGGCACCTTTGATTCACCATGGATAACCATGGCACATTGGTAGCGCCTATGGATCGAATCGCTGCTGGCGCAGCTTTCACATCCGGAACCGTAGGTTCCTTCGTCTGATGGAGGGTTGCACAGATCTGAGTTACAGCTGCTGCTGTCATAGGACTCATCTGTCATCGTCGACGTGCGTAGCACGCCGATGGGTGGGACCCACGAAGCAGGCCTAATGGATGGTGGCGTCACCCGCTCTAGGAGGCGGAGGGTGCCATTCTTCCCCACCTGGAAGCAGAAGCTCCCGAACAGAATCTCGAGCCCGTCGCCTACGGGCTCAAAATCCTTCATGGTGGCTGGCGAGTGGGCGATGAAGTCGAAAGCGCTGAAGAGGAGGTGGCTCTCCGTTGCCGAGGAGTTGTAGATCGCTTCGTATGGGACCGTCACGATCGTACAATCAGTGCCCCCAATTCCCACAGACGGCGCCAATTGACGAGGTTCGTTCTCATCAATGCCCATTGTTATGAGCTTGGGTTTTGGAGAAGGTGGGGATGCTGGAGATCGCGGAACGGTTAGCATTGGAGGTGTGCAGATGCAATCTGGCGTGGAGGTGTGTATGCGGTGAGTATTGTCCTCCTCGCCTTGCCCTCCTAGCCTTTATATAGATAGGCAGGTCCCGGTCATAGGTCAAGTCGGTTACAGATTAGGATTTGCCTTTTGAAATTCTATCTACACTAGCCTTGTTCTCCAAGCATCAAAATGCGTCATGGGCCTGGGCCACCCGAAGTCTCTGCAGGCCGTATATCTTGCAGTGGGCCTTCCTTGGGGCTGAACTAGGTATGCTGATGTTGTGTACCCATGGGGTATAACCATGTCAATGTTATTTGAACCCTTTTTAAATTTTTGTGGTACTACAATGCTGAATTTGCGATCTTACTGTTCGATTATCTAGTAACCGTGGAACTTACCCTTTTAGCTCGCATGGAAGGCAAAATTCACTCCAAAACTCATGCTCAGGTAAGGATGCTTGATAATAGTTGAATTTCTCTTGATTTCTGAGCACCAGCGAAGCTTGAGCCTCATTCATGTGCCAATGTCTCTCTCTCAAGTGTTTTGGGCTAAGATGGGTGGGGGCCATGGTCGGTTCGGCTTCAACGAAGCTTTGTCACTGTTTCTCAGATTCTTCATGTTAAGGCCTTGACGTAAGTACGTGAGGCCTCACGATAGGGAGCTGGTGATAGAGTAAAACAAATCTAGGTTTTGTCCCCTCACCGACAATGTCGTCGGTTCACTTCTCCTTCGATGGCCTTAGGGCCTTGGAGGCGTGGCAGGCCACGGCCTCTCGCCGGCGGGAGGGTTTTCGTTTTTCGTTTAGACTTTTTCAGTGTCTTGTTCAGGATGTTGAGGCGGCGTCTATGTCCTGAAGTCGGAATAAAATCCTTCATGTCCTATTCTTGCTCCGGTGGTGTATCTAGCACCGATGGAGGGCGTGTGGAGTCGTGTGTCCGGCGGATATCTTTGGATCCGGTCATTTTTCATATTCGTCTATTTGGTTTTAGGTCAGTCTTTTCCGATCTACGGTTGTCATCTTCGGCGATGGTTGCTGCTCTGGTGCGTTGACTCTTTTGGGCCTAAGCAGACGACTTTTCATTTATCTACTACAACAAGCTCTATTATGACAAGATTTGGCTGGTTCCGGTGATATAGGGGCGAGGACGGCGACGTGTCTTTGGCTCATGCTAGTATTTGTAGTCGTCGCTAAGTGGTTTAATGATCTATTTGTAATTTTTTTTACTTTTGAAACTCTTTGTACTATTGTTGATTGATTATCAACAAGTTAGTGGAATTTCACAAAAAAATTGCGTTGACCTAAGTCGAAGTTAGAAAGAGAACCTATAAAGGAATGGCATCTACTGCTTGTAAGTGATTTGATGTACACACTTTTTACGAGGTGAAGATGAGAAAATAAATGGTGCAAATGTAATTTACTAGTTCTCTGATTCGTCCATGTTACATCATTCTGATACAGAGGCTAGGGCTAGGCCTCCTTTTTAGAAAAAATTGGGAATATTTTGTAGGGTGCCCACTATAAATTTAATCTTAACTATGGTGCGAGAGACAGACACCCGCAAAGCCACTTGTGCAATACAAGTTGCACGTTGAGCATGGATCAAGTCTCATGTGCGATGACATGTAAGGTTAGCCCGGACCGCTTCATCCCACCATCCCGCAAGATGCAAAGTATACGAAAAGCAAGTGACAACAAAATCATCAACGCCCATAAATCCATTTTGTTCTACTCATGCAATAGATCTATGCATAGATTCGGCTTCGATACCACTGTAGGGTTTGTTGCATGGAAAACAACAGATTCCTATCGCAAGAACACGTAAAACCAAGATCTAATCCACGATATCGGTGCAACGAGATTGAACAGAACTAACCCTCATAGATCCAAAGCGTTTAACGAGATCAGATTCTCGTGGTTGATATAGTCGATCACTTGAAGATCTCAAGATCGTGTAGACGATCCTTTCGGCGCCGCATTCCGGCAGCGCTTCCGCAGTCGGTCACATGTTCGGAGTCGATGAAGATCTTCCTCTCTCGTTTCCACCAGGGTAGCTGATACGTCGAAAACGTATCTATAATTTTTGATGCTCCATGCTTGTTTAGTATCTACTTTGCTTTGCTTTGTCTACACTTTGAGGTGCTTTTTACATGTTTTCTGGTACTAACCTATTAACAAGTTGCCACAGTGCAAGTTGACTGTTTTCTGCTATTTTTGGTTCCAGAAAAGTTAGTAAAGAAATATCCTTGGAATTGGACGGGACAAACGTCAAAGTCAATTATTTTCCATGGGGAACAAGAATTCTAGAGGGGAGACAGAGAAGCGGGCCAGGGCAGCCAGACCCCCTTGGCGCAGGTGGGCCCTGCCCCGCGCCTGGGAGAGGTGTGGCCCCTCTGGCCGCCTCCTCGGCCTCCCCTTTCGCCTATAAGAAGCCCCTGATGCAGAAACCCTAAGCACCGGATCAAATCTCCACGAAACCTTCTGTGTCCGCCGCCACCGTTGTCCCTAGATCGGGGGGATCTGAAGTTCTTCCCGGCACCCTACCGGAGGGGAGATCATCCCGGAGGACTTCTCTCCAGTATGATGCGTGAGTAGTTCCACCTTGGACTATGGGTCCATGTAGTAGATAGATGGTTGTATCTCCTTCTTGTGCTTTCATGTATAGATCTTGTAAGCTCCGTTCATGATCAAGATCTAATTTATTTGTAATCATGCATGTTGTGTTTGCGGGGATCTGATGGATATTGAGATTATTATGTTGGTTTGATTAATGGTTTTTTCTTTATGATTCTATCATGTCTGTGTTGTTTGTGATCTTGCATGCTCTCCGTTGTTGGTAGCTATCTTGGCCAAGTAGTTGCTAGTGACTCCAAGGGGGATATTTATGCTTGATAGTGGGTTCATGCCTCTAGTTTCCAAGGGAAGTGACAATAATCTCTTCGGTTGTAGATGTGCATAGAAAATTATTTGTTTGTAGATCATAAAAAGCATGATTTATGTGATAGCTATATTGTTGAGTTTATTCATGATGCTACTGAAAATTATTATGAGAGAGGAAAGTATGGTTGAAGAATTTTTCATGGTACTGAAACACCTCTCTATGTGCTGAAAGTTTTGAAGTTACTCTTGTTTTATCTTCCTATGCTTGTCACTTCGTTCTTAGTGAATTTATTTGTGTACAAGATTCCGATGCATAGGAAGAGGGTTAGACTTAAATGTGTCTTGAATTTGCTTCTTGATGCTCTCTTTGACTTCAATTCATATTTCTTATGTGAGCATCTTCTCAAGCTTCTTGTGTCTAACTTAAAGACGTTAAAGAAAAGTACTTGTTGGGAGATAACCCAAGAGTTTCCTTGAGTCTTGGAAGTTATTACTTCAGTAATGAAGTCTCCTTATCCTTTTTGTTTGTTTTTTGTGCCAAGAATGACCTCTAATGAGAGGGAAGTAAGATTTGGGGAGTTGCTGTCCCAAAACAGATTTCTGTCCTCCACCAAAAAAATTCGTCAGGACTCTCTGTAACTCGTATTAAGATAAAAATTTACGAATAAATCCCCCAGTATATTATCTAACTTTCGTTAGTTCAAAACTTTTTTATTTGAGCAACAGAATATGTTTGAAAAAATCGGTTTCTACCTGCTGGTCTGTTTTTACAGATTTCTGCCATTATTTGCATTTGCTTCTTATTGATTCCTTTTTGAGTTCTCTTTAGGTGAATTGAGCTTTTAGAAGGAGTTACTATAGTAGCTTGTGTTTTTAATGAAAAGTCTTTCTGTTTCAAAGCTTCGCCAGAGGTCTAATATCTTTTGAATAAGCTAATGTTGCTAATGAAGATTGTGTGAAGTTTTGTATGAAGGAAAAATTTCAGGTGTAGAGAAAGAATGATGCAATGAGATGAAGAATGGACAAAAGCTTAAGCTTGGGGATGCCACCATGGTGTCACCCCAAGAAGTATCCAAGAGTTACAAGCGTCAAAGCTTGGGGATGCCCAAGGCATCCCCATCTTCATCAATAAAAAGCTGAGGTCTGTTTAGACACTTCGTTTTTATTGTTTCATACACTGTTGTGTTGTTCTTGGAGCGTCTTAGTTTTCATTTGCTTTGATTATTTTTTTAGTTTGCTTAAGTAGTTTGGACCCCCGTTCTCACTGTGTTATTTTGCAAATAAGTTGCTTGGTGTTGGAAAGGAGTAGTAAGTTCTTGCTTGAAGTGCAAGAGGAGCTTGCATTGACTGTGACTTACACTTTAGCATGACATGCTAGGTGTTGTTTTGACCTTATTATTAGTTATTATTTCTATAGCATGTCTTGTTTCAAACAATTGGGATTGCTTAGTGTGCCTTGAATAAATTATGCGTTGTTTTACCATGCAAAAGCATAGTATCGTGGTATTCTACTTTGATGCTTTGCTTGGGTTGACTTGGCACATGATCACACCATGTTATGACTATGACAAGTCACCATTAGCCTCTATGATCATTTAGTCCTTGACTTGTAGTACCACTCTTTGCTTTGAAATGCTTTGTTGCACTGCATGATTATGGCCATTATTGCTCTCTTATTTGGTTGCTCCCAGTCTTTTGGTAGCCTCCACTTGTATGAGTAAGCTCTACTCATGCCTCCAACTCCCAAGAAACCAAGTTATTCCAAAGTGTCCACTTTAAATTCCTATGCATGGTGTGTTACACCATTCCAAGTATATTCTTGTTTTTAGCTATCTTCCAATTAAAAACTATTTTGTTATGTGAAAACTTAGTGATTAAAGCCCTCACAAACTTGATGGCACACTTTATATTCTTTGCCCCTGATAAACTTGAACCATTGTGTCATTTATGTTGTATATGCTTGCACTTATACGTTGGAATAAGTAGAACCGTGATGTCACGGGGAACGTTTTCAACATTGCACTTGTACTTTGTACTCAGTTGATATCATGCTCTTTTGTCTATGGATGTCACCGGTGTGAAATAAAGAGGGAACTTGTAAGTCCATGGAGTTTGTATCCTGTGTTAGAGAAACGCCTAGTCCGCTAGCCTAAGCCATGCCTAATCATGGTGGAAACTTGTAGCATCACCATAGTGACATCTATGAAGCATTCTTCTTATAAAAAAAGAGACACGTTGAGAAAAGAGGAAAGAGAGAAAAAAGCACTATATTCCCATGGTAAATAAGAAGATTGCTGAGATGCTCATTGTCTGCGTGCCTTGTCATTTTGGTTATGGGAAAGCTCCTGTACCATGTGCAAGGGGTACCCCGTTGGCAGTTCTCAATGATATGCAAATACTTACAATGACAAGAACTTACAGGTGACTAAAGTTGAGTAGCATGAGGTGTGGCCCTCGTATTCAATAGAATTGAGATTGCCAACTTATACTTCGTCAAGCATATACTCCATCTTTGTCACTTTAACCTTAACCACTTCAAGATGCTTATGATAGGGGCAATGAGGGCTGAAAGCTAACAAGTACCATAATTTTTGGAAGCTCCTTTTGAAACTTGAAATCCATGCTTCCTTTATAAAAGGCTTTTATTGCACCATTATATTGAGTATCCACCTTCTACCTTTAGGCACCATTAAGAGAGCATAGTTTTCATTCTGTGTTTAGTGTTCCAAAGCTTATTGATTGATGCATATTGTGATATTATTTGTTCTTATGCTACTTGTTTCTAGTCACCCTTGTGAACTTTGAAGGTGTTCTATGCATATATTTGCTACTCTATGAGGGACAAGCTGATTGCCACTATGCTATGTTTCTGTATGTGAAACAAACAAACGTGTTTCAATGCATGTTATTCATGATCTTTGTTTGTAGCCTTTCATGTTGCATGCATAGTTACTATGTCCTATTGTTAGAACTCCATCTTTCATGCACATATTTAGAGTTCTTTGATCCTAGCTTTCAATGCTTGCAAATGGTTAGATCTTTCTTGTGAGGGTGCATGTCACCTCAAAAATTATTCTTTTTATCACTTACCTACTCGAGGACGAGAAGGAGTTAAGCTTAGGGATGCTTGATACGTCGAAAACGTATCTATAATTTTTTATGCTCCATGCTTGTTTAGTATCTACTTTGCTTTGCTTTGTCTACACTTTGAGGTGATTTTTACATGTTTTCTGGTACTAACCTATTAACAAGTTGCCACAGTGTCAGTTGCTTGTTTTCTGCTGTTTTTGGTTCCAGAAAAGTTAGTAAAGAAATATTCTCGGAATTGGACGGGACAAACATCAAAGTCAATTACTTTCCATGGGGAACAAGAAGTCCAGAGGGGATACGGAGAAGCGGGCCAGTACAGCCAGACCCCCTAGGCATGGGTGGGCCCTGCCCCGCGCCTGGGATGGGTGTGGACCTTCTGGCTGCCTCCTCGGCCTCCCCCTTCGCCTATAAGAAGCCCCCAATACAGAAACCCTAAGCACCGGATCAAATCTCCACGAAACCTTCTGTAGCCGCCGCCACCGCCGTCCCTAGATCGGGGGGAACTGAAGTTCTTCCCGGCACCCTGCCGGAGGGGAGATCATCCCGGAGGCCTTCTCTCCGATATAATGCGTGAGTAGTTCCACCTTGGACTATGGGTCCATGTAGTATCTAGATGGTTGTATCTCCTCCTTGTGCTTTCATGTATAGATCTTGTGAGCTCCGTTCATGATCAAGATCTAATATATTTGTAATCATGCATGTTGTGTTTGCGGGGATCCGATGGATATTGAGATTATTATGTTGGTTTGATTAATGGTTTTGTCTTTATAATTCTATCATGTCTGTGTTGTTTGTGATCTTGCATGCTCTCTGTTGTTAGAAGCTATCTTGGACAAGTAGTTGCTAGTGACTCCAAGAGGGGGTATTTATGCTCGATAATGGGTGCATGCCTCTAGTTTCCAAGGGAAGTGACAATAATCTCTTCGGTTGTAGATGTGTTGTTCCTACTAGGGAGAAAACAACGGTCTCTTGTTCATGGAACATGTGGACTGTTTACCTTACACACTTTGCTTAAAGAAGTTGTCTGTTGCTTGCAACTTAATACTGGAGGGGGTTCGTATGATAACTTGAAGGTGGACTTCTAGTCATAGAATGCAGTTGGATGGAGGTCTATGTATCTTGTTGTTTTTCCCAATCGAATCTCATAGGATCTTTCTGACTAGTAATTGCATTGTTATGCATTATTCAGTTCCTGTCAATTGCCCTGCTGCAATTTGTTTACCCTTCATGTCATGTTGTTTATCTAAGGAGAGCACCTCTAGTGAACTATGGACCCCGGTCCAATCTTTACCATTGATACATCTTCCACTGTTACTTTTTTACTTGCTGCAAACCATTACCTTCCACACCATACGTTTAATCCTTTGTTACAGCAAACCGGTGAGCTTGACAACCTCATTGATTCGTTGGGGCAAAGTCTTGAGTTTGTCTTGTGCAGGTCTCCGCATTTCTTGCAACACCTGTGTGACGTTTCCTTCCTCTTTCTGGTTCGATAACCTCGGTCTCTACTGAGGGAAAACTTGCTTCTGTGCTCATCATTCCTTGCTCTTGGGGTTTCCAACGAAGTCCTATCTGACAGGCAATAGTAGCAGAGGTAGTATATCACCTCGGAATCCCAACAACACGACGGTGTGGTGGTGGTGGTGGTGGAGGAGGAGAAGCGATTTCTGTAGGGCTTCGCCTAAGCCGGAGCAGGACGGTGGAGAAGAGAGAGGGGACGTGGTGGCTAGGGTTAGGTGCCAAAGACAAGGGGTGTGTGTGGTGGGTGCGCCCCACCCCTCCTTATATAGGTGGGGGCGGTCGTCCAAGGGTTCCCAGCCCTAGCCGTGTCACCCCCCACAACTCGTCCACCAAGGGGAAGAGTTGGGAACTTTCCCTCCAAGTCTTCCCTCTTACCAAAACTAGAGTTTGACTTTTCAAACTAGGATTTGAATATTCAAACTAGGGTTTGACCCTTTTAATAGTGTTGGCCGGCTAGCCCTTTAGGGCTTGGTGCGGCTGGCCCCTAGGGCATGCCACAGACCAAGTGACCCCCCTCACAGGGTGGTGGTTCCTCTAGAACATTCTAGAAGTATCCGGTCAAAACACCAAAACTTTTCTGAACCCTGGAAAATCATTTTCCTTAAATGAATCTTTTTCTATGGACCATTTCGGATCTCCTCGTGATGTCCTTGATCCAATCCAAGACTTCAAACAACATTCGGTCTCCAACTCATATTCCATATCTACTTGAACAACATTGATTCCTTAAGTGTGTCTCCCTACGGTTCACGAACTATGCAGACATGATCGAGACACCTCTCCTGTCAATAGCCAATAGAGGGATTTGGAAATCAATATGGCTCCCACATATTTCAACGATGACTTCGTGATCGAATGAACCATTTACATACAATATCGATTCCCTTTGTCGCGCGATACTTTATTTATCCGAGGTTCGATCGTTGGTATCTCTATACCTAGTTCAACCTCGTTACCGATAAGTACACTTTACTTGTTCCGTGATATGAAATCCCTTGTGACCTAGTCACATGCTTGCAAGCCAATTGGATGACATTTCACCGAGAGGGCCCAGAGTATATCTATCTGTCATTGATATGTCGGAAACGTATCTATAATTTTTTATGCTCCATGCTTGTTTAGTATCTACTTTGCTTTGCTTTATCTACACTTTGAGGTCTTTTTATATCTTTTTTGGAACTAACCTATTAACAAGTTTCCACAGTGCTAGTTGCCTGTTTTCTTCTGTTTTTGGTTCGAGAAAGGCATAAAATCAATATTCTCGGAATTGGACGGGACAAAAGCCAAAGTCAATATTTTACCGTGGGCGTCACGAAGTCCAGAGGAGAGACGGAGAGGCGAGCCAGGGCCACCGCACCCCCTAGGCGTGGGTGGGCCCACCCCGCGCCTGGGTAGGGTGTCGGCCCTCCAGCCGCCTCCCATCCTCGCCTCTTCTCCTATAATAAGCCCTCGATGCAAAAACCCTAGGCACCGATAAAAACTCCACAAAACCTTCTGTATCCTCCGCCACCATCATCCCTAGATCGGGGGGATCTGAAGCTCTTCCCGGCACCCTTCCGGAGGGGAGATCATCCCGAAGGCTTTCTTCTTCATCATGCCAGCCTCCGGTATGAAGCGTGAGTAGTTTCACCTTGGACTACGGGTCCATGTAGTAGCTAGATGGTTGTATCTCCTCCTTGTGCTTTCATGTATAGATCTTGTGAGCTCCATTCATGGTCAATATATAATCTATTTGTAATCATGCATGTTGTGTTTGCGGGGATTCGATGGATATTGAGATTACTATGTCAGATTGATTAATGGTTTTGTCTATTTGATACTATCATGTCTGTGTTGTTTGTGATCCTGCATGCTCTCCGTTTTTATTAGCTATTTTGGCCAAGTAGTTGCTAGTGACTCCAAGAGGGGGTATTTATGCTCGATAGTGGGTTCATGCCTCTAGTTTCCAAGGGAAGTGACAGAAATCTCTTCGGTTGTAGATGTGTTGTTGCTACTAGGGAGAAAACAACGGTCTCTTGTTCATAGAACAAGTGGATTGTTTACCTTACACACTTTGCTTAAAGCAGTTGTCTGTTGCTTGCATCTTAATACTGGAGGGGGTTCGGATGATAACCTGAAGGTGGACTTCTAGTCATAGATGCAGTTGGATGGCGGTCTATGTATATTGTTGTATTTCCCAATCGAATCTCATAGGATCTTTTTGTCTAGTATTGCATTGTTATGCCATGCTCAGTTCCTGTCAATTGCCCTGCTGTAATTTGTTTACCCTTCATGCCATGTTGTTTATCTAAGGAGAGCACCTCTAGTGAACTATGGACCCTGGTCCAATCTTTGCCATTAATACATCTTCCACTGTTACTTGTTTACTTGCTGTAAACCATGACCTTCCACACCATACGTTTAATCCTTTGTTACAGCAAACTGGTGAACTTGACAACCTCACTGATTCGTTGGGGCAAATTCTTGAGTTTGTGTTGTGCAGGTTTCCATGTTGCTTGCAACACCTGTGTGACGTTTCCTCCCTCCAAATGGTTCAATAACCTCGGTTTCTTACTGAGGGAAAACTTGTTGTTGTGCTGCTTCACACCTGGCTCTTGGGGTTTCCCGACGAAGCACTGCAAGTTGACGCAGTGCCATCAAGCTCTTTCTGGCACCGTTGGCGGGGAGGCTACGGACGTCTTCACAAGGGGAGTCCTCCTCAACCTTTCTCTTTACCTTGTTTTTAGTTTGCTTAGTTTATTTTTGCTTGGTTTATTTGCCTCTTTTAATCAAAAACTCCAAAAAAATAGTTTATTTTGGTTTTCTTTCTTTTTTCAAAAACAAACAAAAATTAGTTCCTGCTCTAGCTGCTGCTGCTGTTTTTAGCTTGCTCCACTTTGCCAGAATGAACTTTGCTGAGAACACCAAGTTGTGTGACTTCACTAGCACAAACAAAAATGGTTTCCTTAGTACTCCTATTGCTCCACCTGCTCCTGATGCTACATTTTATGAAATTAAGCCTGCTTTGTTGAATATTGTGATGAGAGAGCAATTTTCTAGTGCTAGTTATGATGATGCTGCTGCCCATCTACATAAATTTGTTGAACTTTGTGAGATGCAAAAGTATAAGGATGTAGATGGAGATATTATTAAGCTCAAGCTGTTTCCTTTCTCCTTGAGAGGGAAAGCTAAAGAATGGTTGCTATCTTTGCCTAGAAATAGTATTGATTCTTGGACTAAGTGCAAAGATGCTTTTATTGGAAAGTACTATCCTCATGCTAATATTATATCTATGAGAAGTGACATTATGAAATTAAAACAACTGGATAATGAACATGTTGCTCAATCTTGGAAAGAATGAAGTCTTTCGTTAAGAATTGTCCCACTCATGGACTCACTGCTTGGAAGATTATCCAGACTTTTTATGCATGAACTTCTCTTCAAGAAACCTGTTGGATTCATCTCCTAGAGGTACCTTTATGAGCATCACTTTGGGTGCTGCAACAAAACTCCTTGATAATATGATGGTTAACTACTCTGAATGGCACACTGAGAGAGCTCCACATGGTAAGAAGGTAAATTCTGTTGAAGAAACCTCCTCTTTGAGTGATAAGATTGATGTTATTATGGCTATGCTTGTTAATGGGAAAGCTCCTTTAGATCCAAATAATGTTCCCTTAGCCTCTTTGGTTGCTCAAGAAGAGAAAGTTGATGTGAACTTCATTAGAAACAACAATTTCAACAATAATGCCTATAGGAATAATTTTGGTGGTAACAACAATTATAGGCCTTATCCTCCTAATAATGGAAATTCCTATGGAAACTCCTACAACAATGCTAGAAGTGCCCCCTGTGAACTTGAAGTCATGCTCAAAGACTTTATTAGTAAACAAACTGCTTTCAACAAGACTGTGGAGGAAAAGCTTTTAATTGTTGAGAAAAATATTTCCTCTTTGTCTGAAGCACGGTCCTCTTTGATTAATAAAATGGCTGCTAAACCTGAAACCATGGAAAATACCTTTGCTGCTACTCATGCCATACAAGTTACTATTGATGAAAATGTTAGTCTGTTAGCTCAACTTCATGCTAGGTGGGAAAGGGAAGCTGAAATTGATAGAAACAATAGTGTGTGCACCATCACTAGAATGGAGACCACTAAACCACAAGAAGCCCCTATTCCTCCTCCTACAATGCCTAAGCCTAATGAATATACTACTAGTGATGCTAAGCTTGATTTTGATATAGATGGTTGCAATCTTTCTTAAGTGATTCTGTTCTTGCAAAAGCTTGCTAGAAGTCCTGATGCTAGTGATATGCATGTTGCTGTCACCAAACACATTACAGACTCTCTTGTTAAGATTAAGAAAGAGAAGATAAAACACAAAGCTTCTATTCTTAGGAATGTAGAAGATAGTTGGGAACCCATTATTAATGTGCAAGGGAATGACTTTAATCTCAAAGCTTCATGTGATCTTGGTTCTAGTGTCTCTATTATGCCTAGGAAGATTTATGAAATGCCTAATTTGCCACCATTTGAAGATTGTTATTTGGATGTTCACTTGATGATAATACTAAGAAGAAACTAATGGGGAGTATTAATGATGTTCTTATCATGGTTAATAATGCTTATGTCCCTGTTGATTTCTATGTTTTGGATGTTGAATACAATGCTTCTTGTCCTATTACTTTTGGAACACCTTATCTTAGAACTGTTGGTGCCATCATTGATATGAAAGAAGGCACCATTAAATACCAATTTACATTCAAAAAAGGTATTGAACACTTCCCTATAAGGATAGACACGTTGCTTTTTGCTCCTCCTTTGAAAGCAAGGTTTGATGTTAATGCTTTCTCATTTGAAAATACTTGATTTCTTGCTTCTTGTGCCTAACTTAAAGGCGTTCAATAAAAGTACTTGTTGGGAGATAACCCAAGAGTTTCCTTGAGTCTTGGAAGTTACTACTTCAGTAATGACCTCTCCTTGTTCTTTTTGTTTGATTTTTGTGCCAAAAATGACCTCTAATGAGAGGGAAGTAAGATTTGGGGAGTTACTGTCCCGAAACATATTTCTGTCCTCCATCATAAAAATTCGTGAGGAGTCTCTGTAAGTCGTATTGAGCTGAAAATTTTCGAATAAATCCCCCAGTATGTTAGCTAACTTTAGTTAGTTCAACACTTTTTGATTTGAGCAACAGAAGATTTTAGAAAAAATATGTTTCTACCCGCTGGTCTGTTTTAACAGATTTCTGCCATTATTTGCATTTGCTTCTTATTGATTCCTTTTTGAGTTCTCTTTAGGTGAATTAAGCTTTTTGAAGGATTTGATACAGTAGCTTGTGTTTTTAGTGAAAAAAATTATGTTCCAAAGCTTAGCCCAAAGGTCTATTATCTTTTGAATACACTAATGTTGCTAATGAAGATTGTGTGAAGTTTTGTATGAAGGAAAAATTTCAGGTGTAGAAAGAGAATGATGTATTGAAAGAATTATGCGTTGTTTTAGCATGCAAAAACATAGTATGTGGTATTCTCCTTTGATGCTTTGTTTGGGTTGACTTGGCACATGCTCACACCATGTTATGACTATGAACAAGTCACTATAGTCTCTATGATCATTTAGTCCTTGACTTATAGTAACACTCTATGCTTTGATTAGTAATGTTTTGTTGCTCTGCAAGATTATGGCCATTATTTCTCTCTTAGTTGGTTGCTCCCAGTCTTTTACTAGTCTCCACTTGTATGAGTAAGCTCTACTCATGCTTCCAACTCCCAAGAAACCAAGTTATTCCAAAGTGTCCACTATAAACTCCTATGCATGGTGTGTTACACCATTCCAAGTATATTCTTGTTTTTAGGTATCTTCCAATTAAAATGTATTTTTTTATGTGAAAACTTAGTGATTAAAGCTCTCACGAACTTCATGGCACACTTTATATTCTTTGCCCCTAATAAACTTGAACCATTGTGTCGTCTATGTTGTATATGCTTGTACTTATACGTAGGAATTAGCAGAACCATGCTGTCATGGGGAACGTTTTCAACATTCCACTTGTACTTTGTATACAGTTGATATCATGCTCTTTTGTCTATGGATGTTACCGGTGTGAAATAAAGAGGGAACTTGTAAGTCCATGGAGTTTGTATTTTGTGTTAGAGAAACGCCTAGGACGCTAGTCTAAGTCATGCCTAATCATGGTGGAAACTTGCAGCATCACCATAGTGAGCTATCTATGAAGCATCCTCAATAAAAATCTATGCAAATAGTAAATAAAAATATTGCTGAGATGCTCATTGTCTGCTTGCCTTATCATTTTGTTATGGGATAGCTCCTGTACCATGTGCAAGGGGTACCCCGTTGGCAGTTCTCTATGATATGCATGTCTTACTATGACAAGAACTTACGTGTGACTGAAGTTGAGTAGCATGAGGTGTGGCCCTCGTATTCAAGGGACTTGAGATTTCCAACTTATACTTTGTCAAGCATATACTCCATAATTTGTTCACTTTAACCTTAATCACTTTAAGATGCTTATGATAGGGGCAATAAGGGCTGAAAGCTAACAAGTACCATAATTTTTGGAAGCTCTTTTTGAAACTTGAAATCCCTGCTTCCTTTATGAAAGACATTTCTTCCACTATTATATTGAGTCTCCACCTTCTACCTTTAGGCACCATTAAGAGAGCATAGTTGTCATTCTTTGTGCAGTGTCCAAAAACTTATTGATTGATGCATATTATGATATTACTTGTTCTTGTGCTATTTGTATCTAGTCACTCTTATGAACTTTGAAGGTGTCCTATGCATCTATTTGCTACTCTATGAGGGACAAGCTGAATGCCACTATGCCATGTTTTATGTATGAGAAACAAACAAACGTTTTTCAAATGCATGTTATTCATGATCTTTGTTTGTAGACTTTCATGTTGCACGGATAGTTACTTTGTCCTATTATTAGAACTCCATCTTTCATGCACATGTTTAGAGTTATTTGATCCTAGATTTTAATGCTTGCAAATGGTTTGATCTTGGTTTTGACGGTGCATGTCACCTCAAAAATTATTATTTTATCACTTACCTACTCGAGGACGAGCAGGAGTTAAGCTCGGGGATGCTTGATATGTCGGAAACGTATCTATAATTTTTGATGCTCCATGCTTGTTTAGTGTCTACTTTGCTTTGCTTTGTCTACACTTTGAGGTGTTTTTATATCTTTTCTGGAACTAACCTATTAACAAGTTGCTACAATGTCAGTTGCCTATTTTCTTCTGTTTTTGGTTCCAAAAAGGCAGAAAATCAATATTCTTGGAATTGGACGGGACAAAAGCCAAAGTCAATATTTTACCGTGGGCATCACGAAGTCATGATATAGATAGTTGTATCTCCTCCTTGTGCTTTCATGTATAGATCTTGTGAGCTCCATTCATGGTCAAGATCTAATCTATTTGTAATCATGCATGTTGTGTTTGCGGGGATTCGATGGATATTGAGATTACTATATCAGATTGATTAATGGTTTTGTCTATTTGATACTATCATGTATGTGTTGTTTGTGATCCTGCATGCTCTCCGTTTTTAGTAGCTATCTTGGCCAAGTAGTTGCTAGTGACTCCAAGAGGGAGTATTTATGCTCGATGGTGGGTTCATACCTCTAGTTTCCAAGGGAAGTGACATAAATCTCTTCGGTTGTAGATGTGTTATTGCTACTAGGGAGAAAACAACGGTCTCTTGTTGATAGAACAAATGGATTGTTTACCTTACATACTTTGCTTAAAGCAGTTGTTTGTTGCTTGCAACTTAATACTGGAGGGGGTTCGGATGATAACCTGAAGGTGGACTTCTAGTCATAGATGCAGTTAGATGGCGGTCTATGTATATTGTTGTATTGCCCAATCGAATCTTATAGGATCTTTTTGTCTGGTATTGCATTGTTATGCTATGCTCAGTTCCTGTCAATTGCCCTGCTGTAATTTGTTTACCCTTCATGCCATGTTGTTTATCTAAGAAGAGCACCTCTAGTGAACTATGGACCCTGGTCCAATCTTTACCATTGATACATCTTCCACTGTTACTTGTTTACTTGCTGCAAACCATTACCTTCCACACCATACGTTTAATCCTTTGTTACAGCAAACCGGTGAGCTTGACAACCTCACTGATTCGTTGTGGCAAAGTCTTGAGTTTGTGTTGTGCAGTTTTCCACGTTGCTTGGAGCACCTGTGTGACGTTTCCTTCCTCCTACTGGTTCGATAACCCCGGTTTCTTACTGAGGGAAAACCTGCTGCTACCCTGCTTCACACCTTGCTCTTGGGGTTTTCTGACGAAGCACTGCAAGTTGACGCAGTGCCATCAATCATATGGATGGAAAATCCAACTCTTGATCCATGCGCTTCAACACATACTTTCAGAATACCCAATGCCACCTTTATAACCACACAGTTACGGAAGTGGTGTTTGATGTCATTAAAGTACTCATCCGGTGATGGTGATTAACATGATCTCATGGTCGAAGAATTAGATTACTATGTATCTAAAAGCTTGTAGCAACCGAACTTAATGACTTGATCTTATGCTATGCTTACTATGAGTGTGTGTTCATCACATTATTCTACTAATGATATGATCTTTTTATTAATAACATCCAATGTCCATGATCAGAAAACCATGATCATCTATTAATCAACGGACTCTTTTATGTTTATAAAACACACAAGTATTGATGTTTCCAGTTAATGCAATTATAGCATATGGAATGTAAATAGTTACCATAAATACAGAGATATAATAAAACATTTTATTATTGTCTCTTGGTCATATCTCCAACATATTCACCATCCCTCTAGCCTGGGAGGTTGCTGCCTAGGTTTATCGCGGCGTGATGGTCTTGTATCACATGAATTTCTATAGTAATTTGTCCTAAAGAAATGACGTTGTAGATTTGTAGGCATGTTCTGCCCATGCTTCTCTAGGTCGGTGCGTACCTATTTCGAGACTTAACAATCACTGTCGATTTGGCCAAAAATTAATATAGATATGTGCTTTAGAAGTAATACAATCCATGTCTGGATAACGTAACAAGATATTTTTAATGAATAATTGTCAAAAATAATTACCAAAGTCAAATCATATAGTACAAAATTCGTCGGATAGAGTACATTTCCGTGTGTGAGCGTTTATATTGGTTTTGTCTCTATATGAGTCCGGAGACTATTGTACGTTCCAGGAGAGTTTACTTTTAGTTCAAGAAGTGAAGAGAACGGTAGTACTGGAACCAAACTCCCTCGTCTCTGTAGTAGACCATTGTACGTTCCAGTAGAGTTACTTTTTTTTTTTTTGGAACACCAGGAGAGTTACTTATAGTTCAAGAAAGAAGAGAACGGTAGTACCGGAACCAAACTCCCTAATCTGATCTCGTACCACCGCCTGATTCCCTAATCTCGTAGGACGTACCGCTGGTGACGCCGAGCCTATACCCGTCATCCGTCAATCGTATCAATAGGGCTGGCACGGTTAACGCAACGGAATCTCCCCATCGTCATAAAACGCCCGGAAGCGACCGTAACCTGCACGATTCGACGCAGCGTCGCCGCCGTGGCCTCCCGAAGAGAAAGTATAGCCAGAGGAGAGGAGAGGAGAGACCGAGGCGTGGCTGACGAAGACCCAACCCCCACCCGCGGCCCACGCGTAATAAACCCTCTGCCTTAAATCCCCTCTCCCAACCGTCTTCCTCCCCAGCTCGCTGACGGTATCCATCCCATCCCCGGAAACTGCAAGCGCCAATCCGTCCTCGCTAGGCGCTCCCCCCTATAAAATCCTCCCCTCCCCCGCCCCCCAATCCCACCACCACAGCAACACCAACCAGATCAATCCCCCCCAAAAGCCCCCAGCATATCACCCCGCGCCTCGAGTTGAATCTGAGTTTACTTCCGGAGACCAGATTCACCGCCACCACCTCAACCCAACCAAATCCTCCTCCTCCGCCGCCGACGAGATGGGTTCCCAGGCGATCGAGAAGAACAGGGAGGGCGCGGAGGTGTACCACGGGGCGTCCCTCTGCGCGCAGAAGGCGGAGGAGCTGCTGGCGGAGACCAACATGCCGCTGGGCCTGCTCCCGCTCGCCGACATCGAGGAGGTGGGCTACAACCGCGCCACGGGCTTCGTGTGGCTGCGCCAGAGGAAGGCGCTCACGCACACCTTCAAGCAGATCGGGAGGCAGGTCTCGTACGCCGCCGAGGTCACGGCGGTCGTCGAGGACCGCAAGATGAAGCGCATGACGGGGGTCAAGAGCAAGGAGATGCTCATCTGGGTCACGCTATGCGACATGTACATCGACAAGGACGACCAGTCCAAGATCACCTTCAAGACGCCCACCGGGCTCGGCAGGACCTTCCCGGTCTCCGCGTTTGGGAAGGAGGACGACGGCAAGGCCAAGGCGCCCGCGGCTGCCGCGGCGGCGGCAGAGGCGACCGTCGCCAAGTGAAGACCAGGCGGCTGGCATACCAAAGTCGCCAAGTGAAGATCATGGTACCAAAGTTGAAGAGTCCTCGTCGAGTTATTATTCCCTTTGCTTATTAATCGCTACTTTACGTGATTCTGTTCTAATAAACAATTATACTTATTATTATTACTATTATATATATGGATGTAATTCTCTGCTCGGGTGTTGTACCTAGAGCCTGTATCATATCAATCGTGCGCTGCTTAATCATAATCTTATTATTATGGGCTGTATCGAAACGGGAGGCGATCTCGTGTGAACCTTTTTGTGTCACGAGCTGTACGTGACTACGCGTACGTTGCAGATTTTATTTTGGGCATCAAAAGCTACTATTTTGACCACGGACCACACGGCCAAGCCACTATTCGAATCTCCTGCTCATCAGTGCTAGCATGCTATTTAAGTGGGGTCACGTATTGCTAGATAACTGCAGCTCTCGAACAGTTAATACAGAGTACCACTACTGTCGGCAGATTACGACTAAACGAGTCGGCAGATTGACTAAACGAGACACCTCTGCAGCCCAAAAAAGGACATTTATCCAACATCTAAATAGAAAAAGAGCAATTGTTTAGAGAACGGATAGAAGGTAGCAGGAGAACTACTACTCCCTCCGTCTTAAAATAGATTTCATAGGTTTACAAAAATTTAATGAATCTATAAATCAAATAGTGTTTAGATTTATTTAAATTTTAATAAATCTGCGACATATATTTTAAGACGGAGAAGGTACTTATTATAGGTTGCTTCAGAAAACAAGAAACAACCGACTTTCATGTTGATCAGCATGATTCTATTTTGTTCTATCCGAATCAAGCGTGTGACCCTGTGATGTATACTCCCAACGACGTTACTTGGCGAGGGAGGTTGGCGGCACGCGTCATCCATGAGCGTCATCCATGAGTTAATGTATTATGCCATCTATAATATCTGATAGTATCAACAATATCAGTAACATAGACTCGTGAGGAAATCTTCATCTAATTGTGTACATTCCAAACGTTTAGTCTCAGTCTTAATGGCCGGATACTCACACCGTTAGATGGAAGAAGATAATGGACAAATCTGATCTGGCAACGCAAAGTTTAGCACGAAATAAACCCCTTTTGATTTTTTTTAGCAAAATCTAACCCCTAGGGCTACCAACCGACTGTCATTTTGATCAGCATATGAATCTATTCTATTCCATCCGAGCCAAGTGAGCAGCTTCGCTACGAGGGGCAAGCGTGTGACCAGTGATGTATACTCCCAACGGCACTGATGTCACTTGGCGAGGGAGGTTGCGGCACGCGTCATCCATAATATCTTCCTTTCGACAGTATCTACAATATCAATATATAACGTAGAGGCAAACTTTATTCAATTGTCTACATTCCAAACGTTCAGTCTCTAGTCTTAATGACCGGATACTCACACCGTTAAATGAAGTGGCATGGGAAGAGCAGGGCCGTAGGGGTGCACCTGGCATGTGGCAGCAACGAAGGCTGTTGGAGACCATGACGGTGTGGCAAGGCGATGACTTCCATGATGTTATTGATATCCGAGTGGGTAATGCAATGCCCGACGACTAAAAGCAAGTATAATAGTAAGACTGGTGACTAGTCATTTCTGTCTATTTGAAGCATAGAGATAAATAAAAATGCAAATTGTTGGCTTTCATACAAGAGCCAGCTCTATACTTGCTCCTAGGAAAAAACATTAAATGAGAGGAAAGAGAAAGAGAGAAATAGCAACTAGTACTAATCTAATAGCCAACCTCATAGTCAACACTATTGTACAAGCTAGCTGTTGATGACATGACAACCTCATATAGCCAACTTGCTAGCTATACTATTATCCTTGCTCTAAGACGAATGTTTGATCGAGGTGCCACCACATGGACCTCACACCATCGATGATAGATCCATAATAACACAAAAAATGATCGCTAAATAGGTAAGCAATGGAGGCTAGGGGAAAAGGAGGTAGATATAGAAGGGGACTAGAGTAGGGAGGGAGAAGTTGGCGGTGTTGGGTAGAGACTGACGGAGAAGACAATAAGTATGGTGCGACAAAAGGAGATTAAAACGAGAAAGATGGTGGGAAAAGATCACACACTTAAACTAGGGTGAACCCTCAGCACTATTTTTATAGTTCTTGATAGTTTTTTAACAGTATCTATATAATTTTATAGTTCTTGATAGTTTTTTTTAAGTTTGGTCAAACTTTTTGTAGCTTAACTTTTAAAAAATAGGCCTTAAGATTTGGGACGGAAGGAGTATATTTAGAGGCACGACGTCCAATTAAATTAGAGCTCGACATCATATCTATTGAGAGGCCATAGGCCCCGACACAAAACTTCTCTATGGCAGCCCACGAAAATCCCCAAATTAGAAATTGCTTATTGTTTTATTTCCTGCACCATCATGAACATCATACCACACCTTGCATGGTTCTCATCTAGTGACAGAAAAGATGGTCTCGTTTGTTTAAGGTATAATATTATTCAAGATCATGTCAAAATTCTTAAGACTATACTCTGTTTTATATTAAATCTAGTATTGAGGACTTTTCCCTTATTAGATGAGTATGAGGGAGATGTGTTGCATCATATCCATTATAGGACATGATGCCCATATGAATTCAAGCTAAAACAATAACATGAAAGTTTCATCAAGATTTATGATATCTCTAGAGTTGTTTTGATCCCACCTTGCAACATTATTTTATGCTTTTTATGGTATTATTTTATGCTTGGAATCCATGTGATTTGGCGTCGTCACCTACTGCAACACCAAAGAAACCACCCATCTGAAGCCCTGTTCACCCTGCCACCACTGGAGGAGGCCGTCAGCGGATGGCGGCGGTGGGGTGCCCCCTCTTTTTTCTATCCCTAGCGATCACTTACGATGGCGCCAATTTTATATGGTATGTATGCGTCGTCGCTACATCACGAGAGTCTGGAATAGGGCAGAGAGCCCCCAGTACATGCCCATCCGCGTACGTGCCTTGCCGCACAGCGGGATCTTCCCGCAGCCTAGCTAGATGGCGAGTTCGACTCCAGTCTTCGGCCTGATGACTCACGTCGTGCTGCTGCCATCCCATGCATTTGTGGATGCCGTTGTCGACGTGATCACCATGAGAGCAGCAACCTCCCCAGCATGGTGGCTCCGTCGCGGGCAGCACATAAAGCGCCATGTTCTCCATCTAGGTGGCGGCTCGCAGCCGCGAGCGACGGGGAGGCACGGAGGAGGATGGAGATGGTTGTAGAGATGGTCGGGGGCGACGGCTGCCGTTGTGGCTGCGGCGGTCCTGGCTTGATTTGCGGACCAGATCTGAGGATTTCTCGGGCTCGTCTGGGCTAGAGGATGACCTGCTCGTTCCGATCGTCGGGAGACAGCCGGTGATGACCCAAAAGTATAGGGGATCGCAACAGTCTTCGCGGGTAGTATTACTCAATTTATTGATTCGACACAAGGGAGCCAAAGAATACTTGCAAGCCTTAACAACTGAGTTGACAGTTCAGCTGCACCAAGAAATAGTTCTTGCTCACAAAAGTTTATCAGTAGCAACAGTTTGTAGTAGCAATAACAAAGCAACAACAACAGGAACAGTGAAATAGTAGCAATAGTAACAGTAACAGTAACAGTAACAGTAGGATTCGAGTGCGGTAGGCATATGGATGGATGGATGGATGGGCGTTGCATGGACGAGTCTAAACATGTAACTTTAAGATCTATGGCATTGCAGATAAATAATAACAAGCATCCAAGTACTCCCTCTGTTCAGGATTACAGGTCCTACACACATAAATAGGTTGTTAATTTGACCAATAAAATATAACTTATATATCATAAAAGTTATACCATTAGAAAATATAACCTCTAAAGTTTCTAATGATATAATTTTTATGTTATACTATTTATATTTTATTGTTCAAATTGGCAATCTAGTTATTCGCGCGGGACTAATAATCCCAAACGGAGGGAGTACTAAACAATCCTAGGCATGTGATCCAAATATAGTCATATGTGCTCGCAATGAGAACTTGCACAACATCTTTTGTCCAGCCAACTTGTGGCAGCGGGGCCTCTAGGGAACTACTGGCAATTAAGGTGCTCTTTTTAATAGAGCACCGGAGCAAAGAATTAACACTCCATGAATACATGTGATCCTCACACCACAGCCATCCCCTCCGGTTGTCCCAATTATTGTCACTTTGGGGCCTTTGGATCCGGACAATGATATGTGTACACAACTTGCAAATAAGATCACAAACAATACTATCATAATGATTCAATAATAAGTTCAGATCTGAGATCATGGCACTCGGGCCCTAGTGACAAGCATTAAGCACAACAAGTTGCAAAAAAGTCAAATAGCACTAATAGAGATACTAGGCACTATTCCCTAACAGATCATATTTGATTACATGATAGAACTCATCCAATCCCTACCATCCCAAGCCTACAGCGGGGGATTACTCACTCATGGATGAGGGAAACATCGGTGGTTGATGGAGATGCGTTGGTGATGACGATGACGATGATCCTCTCCAAATCCCCCGTCTCGGCAGGGTGCGATCCGAATCTTGGTTTCTGGTGGCGGCGGCGGAGAGGAACTCTTTCTGGAAAACTATCGAAACCCCCTCGGTTTTTAGGTCGAAGGCAACTTATAGGCGCAGAGGGAGGCCGAGATGGTGCCTGCACCCCCTCCAGGCGCGACCAGTGGTGGGCCCGCGCCTAGGGTGGGTGTGGGCCCCCAGGCCTCCTCTCCGTCTATTCTTCTGGCTCTGTGGATCTTCTAGTGAAATATAATTTTTGGCATATTTTCCAGGATTTTTCTTGATAGTTGATTTTCTGCACAAAAACAAGACACCAAGGTAATTCTACTGAAAATAGCGTCATTCTATTAGTTGTATCCAAATCACACAAGTTTAGAGGAGAAACAATAGCAAAGTGTTCGAGGAAGTAGATATGTTTTGGACGTATCAACTCCCCCCAAGCTTAGCTTATTGCTTGTCCTCAAGCAATTTAGTTCAAAACTGAGTGCGATAAAAGAACTTTCACGAATACTTTGCTTCATATGATGTATATATTCTCATCACAGGAGTATATGCTTAGACAATTCATAATAAGAAGTATGCAACTAAGTCCACTCAATAGTCATTGTAAGCTATGAAGAGAAACCAACTCAATAATAATAAGTAGCATGAAACATAAACATAAGCAACATTGCAATGCTCATAATAAGGTATGATAGAGTGGTATATCGCTTGCCTTTGTTTGTAGAGAACAATATAAATGCCAAGGCACCTCTGAAGTTCACATGAAGACTAGAAGTAAAGATATCAGAGATACAAGCATCAAAGTCATGACATAATTAACCAAGATTTGGAACAAACATAAAAATGACAACTATGCTCTCAAGAAGGTGCTCATAGAATAAGTGGTGACTCAACAAGGTTGTGAAAACGGTTTTGTGAAGGTTTGAAAGGCTTCCCAATGCTGAAAGGAAGGTACTCATTAGCTTTGAGCTCTCATTGCTCCTATCATAGGTATCTTCATGTGGTTAAGGTGAAAGTGAGGTCCACTCTGAATCATATGGTTGATAGACCATATACTGGAAATCCCAAGTCCCTTGAGTACAAGGGTCGCTCCGCATGCTACTCAACTTTGGTTACCTGCAAGTTCTTGTCATTGTTCATACATGCATATCATAGAGAACCGCCAATGGGGTACCCCTTGCACATGGTACAGGAGCTTTCCCATAACAAAAATGACAAGGCAAGCAGACAATGAGCATCTCAGCAATCTTTTTATTTACCATATGCATAGCTTTTTATTGAGAATGCTTCATAGATGCTCATTATGGTGATGCTGCAAGTTTCCACCATGATTAGGCATGGCTTAGGCTAGCGGCCCAGGCCTTTCTCTAACACAATGTATAGACTCCATGAACTCACAAGATCCCCTTTTATTTCACATCGTCGACATTCGTAAACAAAAGAGGAAAGAATCAACTGGATGAGATATCCAACAGGTGTTGAAAGCGTTTCCCGTGACAACACGGTTCTGCTGACTCCTAGTATATAATTAGCAAGCATATAACTTTCATGGACTAGTCACAATGGTTCAGAATTATTAAGAGCAAGGAATAAAGTGTGCCATCAAGTTCGTGAGAGCTTTACTAACTAACTTTCTCAAAACAGACAAACATTTTATTTTGGAAGAAAACACGACATATGGAATATGCACTGAAATAGCAAATGATGCTAATAGGTAGGTATGGTGGACACATCTGGAAATATTGGTTTTAGGGAGTTGGAAGCATAGGTAGAGCACATACTTAGTGCAAGTGAAGGCTAGCAATAGAGAGGGAGCGACAAACGAGAGAGCAGTAGCTGTCATAATCATGATTGCAACAAAACAGGACCAATTATGGCATGAAAGTGATACAAGAACTCTGAGGCAAAATAAATCATCGAGGCTTACTGATTATTGATTAGTCATATGCATGCGTGAGCATGTGCCAAGTCGATTCACATGAACAGTCAGAGGAGGATACCACAATATCATACCAAAGTATGAATAAAACAATGCAAGCAAACATTCATATGACATGCTACAAACTATTAGCAAGCTGGAGATAATCATAGACAAGCAAGAACTACTAAGTATCCATAATGGCATACACCTTACACAAATAGGCTAAGCATGCTCACAATGATGAGTATATGTATAAAAATGAAACAAATAGAGTTCGTTACCAACCTCTTACCATACCTCGAGTTGTCTTAATCTTCATTATTGCCCTTCACTTGTGCGACTTGAATAATTAACATGAAACCAAAATCCACTGAGGACAGCTGAACCCTGCAAAGAACTCACAAAACCAAAGAAGAACAACAAATATTTTTGGTGTTTTCGACTTTTTAGAAACAAGCAAACAAAGAAAAACCAAACAAAAACAAAGCAAAATCTTTTTGGATTTTTATTTTTTAAGGCAAACCAAAGAAAAGAAACAAACCAAGAGAAACAACAAAAACATTTTCGGTATTTTTTTTGGGTTTTTAGAAAGAAGCAACAAAGAACTAAAAAGAAAGCGAAAACAATGGATATACAAAGAACCGACTGAACATGATATATATATATGAGTGTGATGTCGGTATACCTCCCCCCCAAGCTTAGGCTTTTGGCCTAAGTGGGGCTCAATCCCATGGTGCCCAAGTAGATGCACCTCCGTAGTATGTCGAGGAAGCTCCCTCGTCCTGGTACGAGCTCGAGGCCTCCCCTGTGTAATACGCAGCGGGGTCGTATGATGGTGCTTCCTCATGATAGTGCCCGTGGAAGTTAAGAGAGTGCAGCTTGTCATCCATCTCCGTCTTCAAGCGTGACCAAGGTTCCTGAAAAATACTGAACAAAGTGGTTTGGGGTAGAGGGATCTCTCTCTCTTCCCCGTTAGTAAACAACATTCTATAAACTAAGTTCTCAAGAGTAGAGCTAGTGGTGACAAAGTGGTGCGCCTTCATGGTAGCAAGATCAAGCCTCTGAGGAGCCAAAACTGTATCATGTGGATCAACAGCAATGTTCATGGCAGCAGCAACACGAGTAGCAATAATTCCCCCATAAATGGGTCCCTTAGCAGCTAGACGACGATCAATGAGAGAACCAAGATTATACTTATCCTCATTGTTGAGCGCAACATCTAAGAAGGCCAATTTATAGTTGGAAATATTACTAGTGTTCTCCCTACCAAGAACACTGGTGGCAAGATAGTAGGCAAAATACCTGATGGCTGGAAGTTGAATGTTCTTTATCTTCCCTCGCTGAGCTCTACGGTCATCATCATTGGTTATTCCTCGGTAAAGCTCTAACAAATCAGCGGGTAGAGCTGGAATCTTGTTTGATGACCCAGTTGTACCAAGTCCCAGGGACTTGCAAAATTTCTTCAAAGTCAAAGAATGAGCCCTGCCATAAATTTTGAAAGACACAGAAGGCTTGAACATGCTATTAGTAAAGGAGAAACTCTCCTCAAATTTTTTAGTAAGCAAAGCATATTGTGCGCTCTCATCCTGCATGTAACTTGTTAGTCCAGCCTCTAAATCAAAGTCATAAAATCGTTAAGAATCCCAGCAGCTTGCAAGAAAGTTTGGCAAGGAAAGGTGGAGGGGTGCGCATCCCCTTTATCTCCCTCATCACCAAATCACGGAGTGATGAGATCCTCATTGTATGAGGGTCTAGTACTGGTAGATGACCTTGGAAACCTTTCCCTTCTAGGTGCATCACTCTCAAATAAATCACCAAATGTGTGGTGGTCCATGACTTCACTTTTCTGAAATTTTAAACAACCATCAAACCAAGTGATTTATAAGTTGATAGATGATGAGAAACTACTATAGGAACTTGCTAGAGGACTACACATGCATCAAAACAAAGTTTATAAGCAAAGAACAAGCATGCAAGCTCAAACAACCCGTCACCTATAGCAGAAAAATACTCAAGATACAATCTACCAATCACAAATCTAATTGGACAAGTGGAGATGGCACATACCAAGGAGCAATCCCTCCAAAAATCAGCACTTGAGATGGGCTGAACAAGGAGATCGAAAATCACGAGCAAAAACAGCAAGAACTCGAGCTTGAGCAAGTTTTCCGGTGTTTTTCGGAGGCAGCCTGGAGGGGCCCAGGTGGGCCAGACCCCTAGGCGCCGCCACCTGGTAGGCCGCGCCTACCACAGGTGTGGTGGCCTGGGGTGGCCCTGGGTCACTTAATGACGAGGTTTAATCTCGTCAATGCCCATTGTTATGAGCTTGGGTTTTGGAGAAGATGGGGATGCTGGAGATCGCGGAATGGTTAGCAAACAAGCAACACTAGGACACGAGGTTTACCTAGGTTCAGGCCCCCGGAGGGAAAACCCTACTCCTGCTTGTCTACTCTTGATTACGGTGGAACCGAAAGTTATAGGGGCACGCAGATGCAATCGGGCATGAAGGTGTGTATGCGGTGGTATGCGAGAGAGAGATTCTCGTCGTGCCCTCCTAGCCTTTATATAGAGATAGGCAGGTCCCAGGCACAGATCGAGTCGGTTACAAGTTCTAGGGTTTGCCCCTTTGAATATTGTAACATCCCAGCATTAGAGCTTAGAAATAAGCTGAACACATATGTGTGCATTGCATTCATGCATAGAAAATCTGAATAATTTTCGCGCTTTTAAATAAAAAACTTGTCAAAGTGATTGAAGCTTCTCTTAACTTGATGGAATGGAAGTAGATCATCAAGTTGACTGTGATAAGTTTCAATATGACCTTTGCTAAAACCTTTTTTTTTGGGTAAACATGATTTGATCTAAGGGTAGATCAAATGGAATAAAATTAAACCATAATACATTACTTAATGATTTATATTTCATCCTTAGGTGATCATATCATAGTATTCATTATAATCACTCATGAATACCAAATTATAAATATAACACAAATAATAAGAATATATCTTAATCTCATCTACTTATACCATGAGTATCATGGTAATACTGAAGGGTTTCGCAACATAGTAAATCAAAAATTTTCTACGGATGCGAACGGGAAAGCCAACATATAATCTAGGAGATGCAAACAACGAGAGGGATTAGATGATATCTTCATACCCTTGAAGATTCAAGACAAATAAACGCTCGGGAACGTGGGTGATGTAGTCGTACTCGCTTCTCCTCCTCGCGATCCGATCCGATCTAACACCGCAAGTGGCGATGCCTCCGAGAGATGCACACGTGCGGCACCTCGACGTCTCCTCCTTCCTTGGTCCAGCAAGTATGGTGGAGAGACGGATTGGATCTACAAAGCGACGGTGTGGTGCAAGTGGTGGAGAGTTTCTGCAGCAGGGCTTCGCCTACGTGCAGTCGGGAGGGAGAGAGAGGAGGGCAGCAGGGCGGCTAGGGTTTGAGGAGGACGTGTAGGAGGGGGTGCGCCCCCATCCCTCTTTATATAGAGGGGTGGGCGGCCAGCCCTATCCCATCCCCTAAGCCCTAGGCCGGCGGCCAAGGAGGGAGGAGTGGGGGGAAGTTTTCCTCCCTCCCTTCTAGAAGCTCCCCTAGGGTTTCCCCTAGGTTTGGCCGGCTGGGCCCTATGGGGCCTTGTTCCCCTGGCCCAATGCGGCCAGGGCACTCCCTCATAGGCCCATGCCCCCTCCCGGCAGGTGGGGCCACATTGGTCCCCTTCCGAAAGGTTCTAGAAGCTTCCGGTACAATACCGATTAACCCGAAACAATTCCGAATTCCAAAAACTGCATTGCCTTATATGAATCTTATTCTCCGGACCATTCCGGAACCTCTCGTGATGTCCCCGATCTCATCCGAGACTCCGAAAAAAACTCATAAATCAATTATCCAATCTATCCTAGCGTCGAGACACCTTAAGTGTGTGACCCTTCGGGTTCGAGAATATGCAGACATGATCTTCTATCAATAATCAACGGTAAGTCCGAAACCCATATTGACTCCCACACATTCATCGATGATCATATCGGATGAACCACGATGCCAGGATTCAATCAATCCCATATATATATTCCCTTCGTCTCGCGATATTTTACTTGCCCGAGATTTGATCATCGGTACCATCATACCTAGTTCAATCTCGTTCACAGCAAGTACTTTAATCGTTCCATAATCCGATATCACTTTGTGATTAACTCCTTAACCACATGCTTGCAAGCGGTGTTGATATCGATTACCGAGTGGGCCCGAAGTATATCTCTCCGACTTGGGAGGGACAAATCCCATCTCGATACATACAACCGAACAAGTACTTTCCGATCACCTAAGAGACACCTTTATGATCACCCTCTCATAGGATGACGTTTGATGACCTCAAAGCTTTCTTCCGATACCAGGGAGTTGTATTATCTCATGGTCTAAGGAATACAATATTTGACATAAGAAAAGCTTCGCAAATATGAACACGATGACACGATCTAATTGCTCCGCTTAGTTTGGTCATCCATCATATCATTCTCCCAATGATATGATCTCATTATTAATCGACAACTCATGTCTATGGTTAGGAAACCTTAACCATCATTAATCAATGAGCTAGTCCATAGAAGCATACTAGGGGCACGGTGTTGTTCATAAACCACACAAGTATTAAAGTTTCCGCTTAATACAATTCTAGCATGGAATATAAACTTTATCATGAACAAGAATTATAATAATAACATCTTTATTATTGCCTCTAGGGCATAATTCCAACAGTCTCCCACTTGCACTAGAGTCAATAATCTAGTTTATATTTGGCAACAATCTCACACCCATGGCACTAAGGTGCTGATCATGTTTTGCACGTGGAAGAGGTTTAGTCAATGGATCTGCGACATTTAGATATGTATGTACTTTGCTAATCTTCAGATCTCCATATGCTATATAATCTTGGATTATATGAAACTTGCGGTTGATATGCTTGGTCTTTGGATGATATCTTGGTTCCTTAGCAAGTGCTATGGCGCCAGTGTTGTCACACAATATCTCCAGTGGGTCCAATGCACTTGGAACCACGCCAAGCTCATTGATGAAGTTCCTGTTCCAAACTCCTTCACTTGATGCTTCTGCAGCAGCCATGTATTCCGCTTCTACTGTAGATCCCGCGATCATGCTTTGCTTGCAGCTTCTCCAGCTCACAGCTCCTCCATTCAAAATATAAACGTATCCTGTCTGATATTTAGAATCATCCTTGTCGGTGTCGAAACTAGCATCGACGTAACCTTTTACGACGAGCTGTTCATCACCTCCATAGAACAATAACATTTATTTAGTCCTATTCAAGTACTTTAGGATGTTCTTCACGGCTGTCCAGTGTTCCACTCCTGGATCACTTTGGTATCCTTTCGTTAAACTAAGAGCATTGGACACATCCGGTCTAGTACACAAGATGGCATACATGATAGAACCTATGGCGAGGCATAAAGCACTTTGCTCATAGCTTCTCTATCATTTACCATAGTTGGACCGAGCCTTGCTCAATATATTACACGAAAACATAGGCCTTTGAACCTTTCTTTGCCTTATCCATTACGAACCTTTTCGAACTTTGTCTAGGTATGTACTCGGCTTAAAGATATCGAGCGTCTTTGTCTATCTCTATAGATTTTGATGCCCAATATATAAGCAGCTTCACCTAGGTCTTTCATTGAAAACACTTGTTCAAATAACTCTTCACATCGTTAAGCATGTTAATGTCATTTCCAATAATCAATATGTCATCCACATATAGTACGTAAATGTCACTGAGCTCCCCTTGACTTTCTTGTAGATACAAGCTTGAGAAATTTGGAACAAATCCAAAGCTCTTGATCACTTGATCAAAATGAAGGTTCCAACTCGAGATGCTTGCTTCATCCATAAATGGAGCTGAAGTTTGCACACTTTATCGGCATCCTTAGGATCGACAAAACCTTGGGTTGCATCATATACAACTCTTCATCAATGTTGCCATTGAGGAACGATCTTGACATCCATCGCCATATTTCATAATCATGAAATGCAACAATTGCTAATAAAATTGAATGGACTTAAACATCGCTACGGAGAGAAAGTCTCATCGTAGTCAACACCTTGAACTTGTCGAAAACCTTTCGCGACAAGTTGTGCTTTATAAAGGTAACATTACCATCAGCGTCGTTTTCCTCTTGAAGATCCATTTGCACTCAACGGCCTTTCGGTCGCTAGGAGGTCCACCAAAGTCCATACTTGGTTTTCGCTCATGGATTCCAATTGGTTCATGGCCTCTAGCCATTTCTCAGTGCGGGCTCATCATTGCTTCCTCATAGTTCGTGAGGTTCACCGTCTTCTACCAACAAGACAGTCAAGACAGATTCTTGTACCACTCGGGAGGGCACGCGACCTTGTCGACCTGCTACGTTCAAGATGTGATCGTCCAAGCTTCATGATCCTTGTCATTAGCTTCCTCTATTGTTAGTGCGGTACCTTTGGAACAATTTCAGGTCTTGCGCTACTCTCCAACTCAAGAGAAGGTTCAATAACCTCGTCTAGCTCTACTTTCCTCCCACTCACTTCTTTCGAGAGAAACTCCTTCTCAAGAAAGGAACCGTTCTTCTGACAAACACTTTGCCTTGGTTACGTGATAGAAGGTATACCCAATAGTTTCCTTAGGGTATCCTATGAAGACGCATTTCTCCGCTTTGGGTTCGAGCTTGTAAGCATCAACTTCTTGACGTAAGCTTCACATCCCCAAACTTTAAGAAACGACAACTTAGGTTTAGCACCAAACCACAGTTCATACGGTGTCGTCTCAACGGATTTAGATGGTGCCCTATTTAAAGTGAATGCAGCGGTTTCTAATGCATAACCCCAAAATGATAACGGCAAATCAGTAAGAGACATCATCGATCGGACCATATCTAATAGGGTTCGGTTTCGGCGTTCAGACACACCATTGCGCTGTGGTGTTCTGGGTGGCGTGAGTTGCGGAACGATTTCGCTTGCTTTAAGATGTGTGAGAAAATCATAACTCAAATATTCACCTCCACGATCGGATCGTAGAAACTTAATCTTTCTGTTACGATGGTTCTCCACTTCATTCTGAAATTCTTTGAACTTTTCAAATGTTTCAGATTTATTTTCATTAAATAGATATACCCATATCTACTTAAGTCATCGGTAAAAGTGAGAAAATAGTGATATCCACCGCGCGTCGAAATACTCATCGGTCCGCATACATCGGTATGTATGATTTCCAACAAGTCCGTTCCTCGCTCCATCATACCGGAGAACTGGGTTTTGATCATCTTGCCCATGAGGCATGGTTCGCATGTGTCAAATGATTCAAAATCAAGAGACTCCAAAAGTCCATCAGAATGGAGTTTCTTCATGCGTTTTACACCAATATGACCTAGGCAGCGATTGCCACAAATAAGTAGTATTATCACTATCTACTTTGCATCTCTTAGCCTCAATGTTATGGATGTGTGTTTCATTCCTTTCGAGATTCAGAAGAAATAAACCATTCATAGCAGGTGCATGACCATAAAAGATGTTACTCATATAAATAGAACAACCATTATTCTCCGATTTAAATGAATAACCGTCTTGCAATAAACACGATCCAGAAATAATGTTCATGCTCAACGCAGGCACATAATAACCATTATTAAGGTTTAAAACTAATCACGAAGGTAAAACTAAGGAGAGCGTGCCGACGGCCATCACATCAACTCTTGATCCGTTGCCAACGCGCATCGTTACCTCATCCCTCGCAAGCCGCCGTCTATTCCGTAGCTCCTGTTTCGAGTTACAAATATTAGCAACTGAACCAGTATCAAATAACCAGGCACTACAACAAGGGTTAGTAAGGAAAACATCCATAACATGTATATCAAATATACCTTTGATGGTGCCAGCCTTCTTGTCCGCTAAGTACTTCGGATAGTTGCGCTTCCAGTGACCCTTGTCCTTGCAATAGAAGCACTCAGTGTCCGGCTTGGGTCCAGACTTGAGCTTCTTCTCAGCAGGGGCAACGCGCTTGCCGCCGCCTTTCTTGAAGGGCTTCTTTGCACCCTTACCTTTCTTAAAGGTGGGGGGCTTGTTGACCATCAACACATGATTATCCTTTTTGATGTCCACCTCCGCAGCCTTCAGCTTTGCGAAGATCTCGGTGATCGTATTAGTGGAACCAATCTGATTATGAGTCACTACAAAACTTTTGTAGCTGGGAGGGAGTGATTGCAAAACCATCAATCTTGAGCTCCTCGGAATCTTGCAGTCTAGTTGCTCAAGGCGTTGAGTGTAGCAGACATCTTTATGGCGTGCTCACTAACGGAACTCCTTCCTCCATCTTGCAGTTAAAGAATTTCCGAGATCTCATATCTCTCGAGCAGCTGAGTGCGAAACATAGTTTTCAGCTCCTCAAGAATCTCAAAGGTCCCGGGATAGTCTTCAAAACGATTCTGAAGGTCCGATTCCATAGCAAACAACATGGTGCTCTTAATCACACCATAATGATCTTTGCGCGACTGATATACAGCTTTCTCATCATCCGGCGCATCTACAGCAGGGGCGTCACCTAGCGCATTTTCAAGGACATAGTCCTTTTGTCCGCCAGAGAGAATGATTCTCAGATTGCGGAACCAATTGGTGAAGTTAGACCCATTGTTTCTAAGCTTTTCCTTCTCAGCAAAAACGTTGAAGTTGAAGTTGGACTTAGCCATTTGATCTACAATGTTTGCAAGTACAAATTAGACTATGTTCATGATAACTAGTTCAACTTTTAATCAAATTACTAGATGAACTCCCACTAAATTCAACATCCCTCAAGTTGTTTAGTGAACATGATCCAAATTCACCACACCTAATCCGATCTTCACGAGAAGAGATGTGGTTTCAATGGTGGACAACGAAGTGTCGATCATATCATTCATATGACTCATGCTCTTTCGGTTCTTGTGTTCTGAGGCCATGTCTGTACATGCTAGGCTCGTCAAGTCAAACCCAAGTATTTCCGCGTGTGCAAAACTGGCTTGCACCCGTTGTATGTGAACGTAGAGTCTATAGCACCCGATCATCACGTGATGCTTGGACACGACGAAATTTCACAACGGTGCATACATGGGGAGAACATAGTTTTATCTTGATCTTTAAGTGAGGAATCATCTTATAATGCTACCATCGCGATCTAAGCATAATAAGATACATAAAAGGATAAACAGCACATGCATATAACTTTATGTGACATGGTATAGCCAATCTTCGCGCAATGATCTCCATATTGTGCGTGCCGACATGATCTCCATCACTCCACCATGATTTCCTCCACCACGAATAGCAACTACAACTATTGCTAACTACTTAGCGATAAAGTGAAACTATTACATGGCGTATAAGAAGTTGACACACAGGTCATACACAATTATAAAGACAACAATATGGCTCCTGCCGGTTGTGTACTCATCGACATGCAAGTCGTGAAACATTACAAAACATGATCATTGCATACAACATAAACATCACATCTTGGGCCATACCATATCATAGAAAACACTCCCTGCAAAAACAAGTTAGACGCCTCTACTTTGTTGTTGCATGTTTTACGTGGCTTATGGGAGTAGCAAGATAAGAACGATTCTTACCTACGGAAAGCCACAATGGTGATATTATGGTTTCCAAACTCCGGTGTAAATCCCATGAAAACTATAGTGAGAGAAACTGGCATCTACCAGCCGCATGTGTGGAACAAGCCACACGTCAAATGCGGAGCCGGTCTCGCGAACGACGTCGCGTAAAGTTGGCATGGACCGCTTCGATCTCACTATCCCGCGTCATAAGAAGAACACAAACAAGAGGCTTGCAACAGAAAACATCAACACCCGCAACAACCATGTTGCGTTCTACTCATGAAACACATCTACGCATAGATCTAGCTCTAATACCACTGAAGGTTTCGCAGCATAGTAAATCAAAAAATTTCCACGGATGCGAACGGGAAAGCCAAGATCTAATCTAGGAGATGCAAACAACGAGAGGGATTAGATGAGATCTTCATACCCTTGAAGATTCACCAGTGAACGTTAAATCGAGCGTGGGTGATGTCGTACTCGCTTCTCCTCCTCGTGATCCGATCCGATCTAACTGCGCAAGTGGCGATGCCTCCGAGAGATGCACACGTGCGGCACCTCGGCGTCTCCTCCTTCCTCGGTCCAGCAAGTATGGTGGAGAGAGGATTGGATCTACAACGCGACGGTGCAAGTGGTGGAGTTTCTGCAGAGGCCGCCACGTGCGGTCGAGAGGAGAGAGAGAGGAGAGGCGCAGGCGGCTAGGGTTTGAGGAGGAGGTGTAGGAGGGTGCACCCCAGCCCTATTTATATAGAGGGTGGGCGGCCAGCCCCCTCCCAAAGGCCCAGGCGGCCAAGGAGGAGTGGGGGGCAAGTTTCCCCTTCTAGAAGCTCCCTAGGGTTTCCCTAGGTTTGGCCGGGCCCTATGGGGCCTTGTGCCCTGCCCAATGCGCCAGGCACTCCCTCATAGGCCCATGCCCCCTCCCGGCAGGTGGGGCCACATTGGTCCCCTTCCGGAAGGTTCTAGAAGCTTCCGGTACAATACCGATTAACCCGAAACAATTCCGAACTCCAAAAACTGCATTGCCTTATATGAATCTTATTCTCCGGACCATTCCGGAACCTCTCGTGATGTCCCGGATCCCATCCGAGACTCCCCAAAAAAACTAATAAACCAATTATCCAATCTATCCTAGCGTCGAGACACGTTAAGTGTGTGACCCTTCGGATTCGAGAATATGCAGACATGATCTTCTATCAATAATCAACAGCGGGGTCTGGAAACCCATATTGACTCCCACACATTCATCGATGATCATATCGGATGAACCACGATGCCAGGATTCAATCAATCCCATATATATATTCCCTTCGTCTCGCGATATTTTACTTGCCCGAGATTTGATCATCGGTACCGTCATACCTAGTTCAATCTCGTTCACAGCAAGTACTTTACTCGTTCCATAATCCGATATCACTTTGTGATTAACTCCTTAACCACATGCTTGCAAGCGGTGTTGATATCGATTACCGAGTGGGCCCGAAGTATATCTCTCTGACTTGGGAGGGACAAATCCCATCTCGATACATACAACCGAACAAGTACTTTCCGATCACCTAAGAGACACCTTTATGATCACCCTCTCATAGGATGACGTTTGATGACCTCAAAGCTTTCTTCCGATACCAGGGAGTTGTATTATCTCATGGTCTAAGGAATACAATATTTGACATAAGAAAAGCTTCGCAAATATGAACACGATGACACGATCTAATTGCTCCGCTTAGTTTGGGTCTGTCCATCATATCATTCTCCCAATGATATGATCTCATTATTAATCGACAACTCATGTCTATGGTTAGGAAACCTTAACCATCATTAATCAATGAGCTAGTCCATAGAAGCATACTAGGGACACGGTGTTGTTCATAAACCACACAAGTATTAAAGTTTCCGCTTAATACAATTCTAGCATGGAATATAAACTTTATCATGAACAAGAATTATAATAATAACATCTTTATTATTGCCTCTAGGGCATAATTCCAACAGTCTCCCACTTGCACTAGAGTCAATAATCTAGTTTATATTTGGCAACAATCTCACACCCATGGCACTAAGGTGCTGATCATGTTTTGCACGTGGAAGAGGTTTAGTCAATGGATCTGCGACATTCAGATCTGTATGTACTTTGCTAATCTTTAGATCTCCATATGCTATATAATCTTGGATTATATGAAACTTGCGGTTGATATGCTTGGTCTTTGGATGATATCTTGGTTCCTTAGCGAGTGCTATGGCGCCAGTGTTGTCACACAATATCTCCAGTGGGTCCAATGCACTTGGAACCACGCCAAGCTCAGTGATGAAGTTCCTGTTCCAAACTCCTTCACTTGATGCTTCTGCAGCAGCCATGTATTCCGCTTCTACTGTAGATCCCGCGATCATGCTTTGCTTGCAGCTTCTCCAGCTCACAGCTCCTCCATTCAAAATATAAACGTATCCTGTCTGATATTTAGAATCATCCTTGTCGGTGTCGAAACTAGCATCGACGTAACCTTTTACGACGAGCTGTTCATCACCTCCATAGAACAATAACATTTATTTAGTCCTATTCAAGTACTTTAGGATGTTCTTCACGGCTGTCCAGTGTTCCACTCCTGGATCACTTTGGTATCTGCTCGTTAAACTAAGAGCATTGGACACATCCGGTCTAGTACACAGCATGGCATACATGATAGAACCTATGGCCGAGGCATAAAGCACTTTGCTCATAGCTTCTCTATCATTTACCATAGCTGGACACTGAGCCTTGCTCAATATATTACCTGAAAACATAGGCACTGAACCTTTCTTTGCCTTATCCATTCTGAACCTTTTCAGAACTTTGTCTAGGTATGTACTCTGGCTTAAAGCTATCAGGCGTCTTTGTCTATCTCTATAGATTTTGATGCCCAATATATAAGCAGCTTCACCTAGGTCTTTCATTGAAAAACACTTGTTCAAATAACTCTTCACATCGTTAAGCATGTTAATGTCATTTCCAATAATCAATATGTCATCCACATATAGTACCAGAAATGTCACGAGCTCCCTTGACTTTCTTGTAGATACAAGCTTCGTAGAAATTTGGAACAAATCCAAAGCTCTTGATCACTTGATCAAAATGAAGGTTCCAACTCCGAGATGCTTGCTTCAGTCCATAAATGGAACGCTGAAGTTTGCACACTTTATCAGCATCCTTAGGATCGACAAAACCTTCGGGTTGCATCATATACAACTCTTCATCAATGTTGCCATTGAGGAACGCAGTCTTGACATCCATCTGCCATATTTCATAATCATGAAATGCAACAATTGCTAATAAAATTCGAATGGACTTAAACATCGCTACGGGAGAGAAAGTCTCATCGTAGTCAACACCTTGAACTTGTCGAAAACCTTTCGTGACAAGTTGTGCTTTATAGACGGTAACATTACCATCCGCGTCCGTTTTCCTCTTGAAGATCCATTTGCACTCAACGGCCTTTCGGTCGCTAGGAGGGTCCACCAAAGTCCATACTTGGTTTTCGCTCATGGATTCCAATTCGGATTTCATGGCCTCTAGCCATTTCTCAGTGCAGGCTCATCATTGCTTCCTCATAGTTCTTAGTTTCACTGTCTTCGACCAACAAGACAGTCAAGACAGGGTTGCCGTACCACTCAGGAGGGGCACGCGACCTTGTCGACCTGCTACGTTCGATGCGATGTCGTCAGCTTCATGATCCTTGTCATTAGCTTCCTCTATTGTTGGTGCGGTGACCTTGGAACAATTTCAGTCTGCGCTACTCTCCAACTCAAGAGAAGGTTCAATAACCTCGTCTAGCTCTACTTTCCTCCCACTCACTTCTTTCGAGAGAAACTCCTTCTCAAGAAAGGAACCGTTCTTCATGACAAACACTTTGCCTTGGTTACGTGATAGAAGGTATACCCAATAGTTTCCTTAGGGTATCCTATGAAGACGCATTTCTCGCTTTGGGTTCGAGCTTGTCGGCATCAACTTCTTGACGTAAGCTTCACATCCCCAAACTTTAAGAAAGCGACAACTTAGGTTTAGCACCAAACCCAGTTCATACGGTGTCGTCTCAACGGATTTAGATGGTGCCCTATTTAAAGTGAATGCAGCGGTTTCTAATGCATAACCCCAAAATGATAACGGCAAATCAGTAAGAGACATCATCGATCGGACCATATCTAATAGGGTTCGGTTTTGGCATTCAGACACACCATTGTCTTTGTGGTGTTACGGGTGGCGTGAGTTAAAACGATTTATTTGCTTTAAGATGTGTGAAAATCATAACTCAAATATTCACCTCCACGATCGGATCGTAGAAACTTAATCTTTACATTACGATGGTTCTCCACTTCATTCTGAAATTCTTTGAACTTTTCAAATGTTTCAGATTTATTTTCATTAAATAGATATACCCATATCTACTTAAGTCATCGGTAAAAGTGAGAAAATAGTGATATCCACCGCGCGTCGAAATACTCATCGGTCCGCATACATCGGTATGTATGATTTCCAACAAGTCCGTTCCTCGCTCCATCATACCGGAGAACGGGGTTTTGATCATCTTGCCCATGAGGCATGGTTCGCATGTGTCAAATGATTCAAAATCAAGAGACTCCAAAAGTCCATCAGAATGGAGTTTCTTCATGCGTTTTACACCAATATGACCTAGACGACAGTGCCACAAATAAGTAGTATTATCACTATCTACTTTGCATCTCTTAGCCTCAATGTTATGGATGTGTGTTTCATTCCTTTCGAGATTCAGAAGAAATAAACCATTCATAGCAGGTGCATGACCATAAAAGATGTTACTCATATAAATAGAACAACCATTATTCTCCGATTTAAATGAATAACCGTCTTGCAATAAACACGATCCAGAAATAATGTTCATGCTCAACGCAGGCACATAATAACCATTATTAAGGTTTAAAACTAATCACGAAGGTAAAACTAAGGAGAGCGTGCCGACGGCCATCACATCAACTCTTGATCCGTTTCCAACGCGCATCGTTACCTCATCCCTCGCAAGCCGCCGTCTATTCCGTAGCTCCTGTTTCGAGTTACAAATATTAGCAACTGAACCAGTATCAAATAACCAGGCACTACAACAAGGGTTAGTAAGGAAAACATCCATAACATGTATATCAAATATACCTTTGATGGTGCCAGCCTTCTTGTCCGCTAAGTACTTCAGATAGTTGCTTCGGTGACCCTTGTCCTTGCAATAGAAGCACTTTCGATGTCCGCTTGGGTCCAGACTTGAGCTTCTTCTCGGAGAACAGCGCTTACCGCCGCCTTTCTTGAAGGGCTTCTTTGCACCTTACCTTTCTTAAAGGTGGGGGCTTGTTGACCATCAACACATGATTATCCTTTTGATGTCCACCTCGCTTCTTGACTTTGCGAAGATCTCGGTGATCGTATTAGTGGAACCAATCTGATTATGAGTCACTACAAAACTTTTGTAGCTGGGAGGGAGTGATTGCAGAACACTGTCAATCTTGAGCTCCTCTGGAATCTTGCAGTCCAGTTGCTCAAGGCGTTGAGTGTAGCCCGACATCTTTATGGCGTGCTCACTAACGGAACTCCCTTCCTCCATCTTGCAGTTAAAGAATTTCCCAGAGATCTCATATCTCTCAGAACAGGCCTGAGTCTGAAACATAGTTTTCAGCTCCTCAAGAATCTCAAAGGTCCCGGGATAGTCTTCAAAACGATTCTGAAGGTCCGATTCCATAGAAAACAACATGGTGCTCTTAATCACACCATAATGATCTTTGCGCGACTGATATACAGCTTTCTCATCATCTGGCGCATCTACAGCAGGGGCGTCACCTAGCGCATTTTCAAGGACATAGTCCTTTTGTCCGCCAGAGAGAATGATTCTCAGATTGCGGAACCAATTGGTGAAGTTAGACCCATTGTTTCTAAGCTTTTCCTTCTCAGCAAAAACGTTGAAGTTGAAGTTGGACTTAGCCATTTGATCTACAATGTTTGCAAGTACAAATTAGACTATGTTCATGATAACTAGTTCAACTTTTAATCAAATTACTAGATGAACTCCCACTAAATTCAACATCCCTCAAGTTGTTTAGTGAACATGATCCAAATTCACCACACCTAATCCGATCTTCACGAGAAGAGATGTGGTTTCAATGGTGGACAACGAAGTGTCGATCATATCATTCATATGACTCATGCTCTTTCGGTTCTTGTGTTCTGAGGCCATGTCTGTACATGCTAGGCTCGTCAAGTCAAACCCAAGTATTTCCGCGTGTGCAAAACTGGCTTGCACCCGTTGTATGTGAACGTAGAGTCTATAGCACCCGATCATCACGTGATGCTTGGACACGACGAAATTTCGCAACGGTGCATACATGGGGAGAACATAGTTTTATCTTGATCTTTAAGTGAGGAATCATCTTATAATGCTACCGTCGCGATCTAAGCATAATAAGATACATAAAAGGATAAACAGCACATGCATATAACTTTATGTGACATGGTATAGCCAATCTTCGCGCAATGATCTCCATATTGTGCGTGCCGGCATGATCTCCATCACTCCACCATGATTTCCTCCACCACGAATAGAAACTACAACTATTGCTAACTACTTAGCGATAAAGTGAAACTATTACATGGCGTATAAGAAGTTGACACACAGGTCATACACAATTATAAAGACAACAATATGGCTCCTGCCGGTTGTGTACTCATCGACATGCAAGTCGTGAAACATTACAAAACATGATCATTGCATACAACATAAACATCACATCTTGGGCCATACCATATCATAGAAAACACTCCCTGCAAAAACAAGTTAGACGCCTCTACTTTGTTGTTGCATGTTTTACGTGGCTTATGGGAGTAGCAAGCTAAGAACGATTCTTACCTACGGAAAGCCACAACGGTGATATTATGGTTTCCAAACTCCGGTGTAAATCCCATGAAAACTATAGTGAGAAAGCGGCATCTACCGGCCGCATGTGGAACAAGCCACACGTCAAATGCGGAGCCGGTCTATGACGACGTCGTAAGTTGGCATGGACCGCTTCGATCTCACTATCCCGCGTCATAAGAAGAACACAAACAAGAGGCTTGCAATAGAAAACATCAACGCCCGCAACAACCATGTTGCGTTCTACTCGTGAAACACATCTACGCATAGATCTAGCTCTAATACCACTGAAGGTTTCGCAACATAGTAAATCAAAAAATTTCCACGGATGCGAACGGGAAAGCCAAGATCTAATCTAGGAGATGCAAACAACGAGAGGGATTAGATGAGATCTTCATACCCTTGAAGATTCACACAGCGGAACGTTCGTCGGAACGTGGGTGATGTAGTCGTACTCGCTTCTCCTCCTCGTGATCCGATCCGATCTAACACTGCAAGTGGCGATGCCTCTGAGAGATGCACACGTGCGGCACCTCGACGTCTCCTCCTTCCTCGGTCCAGCAAGTATGGTGGAGAGACAGATTGGATCTACAACGCGACGGCGCGGTGCAAGTGGTGGAGAGTTTCTGCAGCAGGGCTTCGCCTACGTGCAGTCGAGAGGGAGAGAGAGAGGAGGGCAGCAGGGCGGCTAGGGTTTGAGGAGGAGGTGTAGGAGGGGGGTGCACCCCCAGCCCTATTTATATAGAGGGGTGGGCGGCCAGCCCTAGCCCCTCCCCCAAGGCCTAGGCCGGCGGCCAAGGAGGGAGGAGTGGGGGGCAAGTTTCCCCCTCCCTTCTAGAAGCTCCCCTAGGGTTTCCCCTAGGTTTGGCCGGCTGGGCCCTATGGGGCCTTGTGCCCCTGGCCCAATGCGGCCAGGGCACTCCCTCATAGGCCCATGCCCCCTCCCGGCAGGTGGGGCCACATTGGTCCCCTTCCGGAAGGTTCTAGAAGCTTCCGGTACAATACCGATTAACCCGAAACAATTCCGAACTCCAAAAACTGCATTGCCTTATATGAATCTTATTCTCCGGACCATTCCGGAACCTCTCGTGATGTCCCGGATCCCATCCGAGACTCCGAAAAAAAACTCATAAACCAATTATCCAATCTATCCTAGCGTCGAGACACGTTAAGTGTGTGACCCTTCGGATTCGAGAATATGCAGACATGATCTTCTATCAATAATCAACAGCGGGGTTTGGAAACCCATATTAACTCCCACACATTCATCGATGATCATATCAGATGAACCACGATGCCAGGATTCAATCAATCTCATATATATATTCCCTTCGTCTCGCGATATTTTACTTGCCCGAGATTTGATCGTCGGTACCGTCATACCTAGTTCAATCTCGTTCACAGCAAGTACTTTACTCGTTCCGTAATCCGATATCACTTTGTGATTAACTCCTTAACCACATGCTTGCAAGCGGTGTTGATATCGATTACCGAGTGGGCCCGAAGTATATCTCTCCGACTTGGGAGGGACAAATCCCATCTCGATACATACAACCCAACAAGTACTTTCGGATCACCTGAGAGACACCTTTATGATCACCCTCTCATAGGATGACGTTTGATGACCTCAAAGCTTTCTTCCGATACCAGGAAGTTGTATTATCTCATGGTCTAAGGAATACAATATTTGACATAAGAAAAGCTTCGCAAAGATGAACACGATGACACGATCTAATTGCTCCGCTTAGTTTGGGTCTGTCCATCATATCATTCTCCCAATGATATGATCTCATTATTAATCGACAACTCATGTCTATGGTTAGGAAACCTTAACTGTCATTAATCAATGAGCTAGTCCATAGAGGCATACTAGGGACACGGTGTTGTTCATAAACCACACAAGTATTAAAGTTTTCGCTTAATACAATTCTAGCATGGAATATAAACTTTATCATGAACAAGAATTATAATAATAACATCTTTATTATTGCCTCTAGGGCATAATTCCAACAAATACCTATCCTTAACTCTTTAGTGAGATTGAGTAGGAAAGAAACCAAGTCAAGACCATTCATTATATGTCTTTCTTTCCATGTCAATCTTTATTGGAACATCCCAAAAATACTAAACTTGGATTATCAAATTCTAATACTCACATTTAGGGTTAACAAAAACTTTTCTAAATAAAATTATGAATGCATGCATATGTGTATGCATTGATTTTGAATTATTTTAAACCCACCTTGTTTGTTTGTTTCATTGCTTGTAAAATGTTTCTTAGGTGAAATAAACATCATCTAAAACATTTCCCACACTCTTCCTAAAGACAAGTAAATCAAAACACATATATTAAATGAATGGTCACTTTGACCAATTTAACTCTCATGCCTACTTTTGGCTGTCTCAAACTTTCAAAACCTAACAGAAACTTTTCTGGATCTTTGCACCCCTTGAATGTACTCATAACAAGGTATCAAGGCCCACCTTGTGATCATCCAGAAACTTTCAAATGCATAGTTTAAATGACAATTCAAGATTGAATCTTTATCATATGGGAAGATCCCACTTATTCAAAAACCACTCAAACAAGCTCAAATTTCAAAACCCAAGCATGTGCAGACTCACCAGCACCAATCTAGCAAACCCACCAAAATTCATTTCAAAATTCAAAACTTGATTTCATGCGGCCATTTCATCAAACAGGTTGCAGACACAAATCAAACAAACATCAAACACTATTGTGAGCAGTGATTCTTTCCTAACTGGTTCCCTATTTAGCTCACACACAACTTAGTAGATCATCTAGGAAGATTAGCTAGGCACTAGCACGACTGTGAGCTTGCCATTGTCATCAATGGTGAATAGTCGAGCACCCTCTTGCCACCCCATAGTCGACAGCAAACTAGGAGCAGCAGCAAGCCTAGCCAGCATGTCTGGAAAGCATCCCACCGTCCATCGCCACTCCATGTCCCAGCCGCGAGCATTGCCAAGCCCTGGACCACGCGCACAAGCCGCGCCCAGACCGCCAGAGAGCATGCCGAGCGCGCGCCAGAGCACCACCCTCGACCAGCGCCCACAGAACGTGCGCCGCCCTCACCGCGTGCACACACGATCACCACTGACCCAGGAGACCGCCAGACATCCCCGTTTGCCGCCCCGTGCCGTACAGCCCCCGCCCGCCGTCGAAGACGCCGCCTCTGCCGCGTAGAGCATCGCCCGTTCCAGACAAAGCCGCACCGCCACATGCCTCGAGACCATGTCGTTGAGGATCGTCAGGAGACACCGCACCGTCCCCTACCTTTGCCCATGCCTTTAGCCGCCTGTAACCTCGCCCCCGACGAGCTCACCGTGCGCCCCGATTGTCCCATCGCTCGACTATAAATAGAGTCCACCCCCGCACGATTTCTTCACACCATCTCACTCCCATCTCCTCACTGATCGTGCCACACCGTTCTCAGATCAAGGCGAGCACCACCCCGCCGGAATTTCACCGGAGCCCGCCGCCTCTGGAGAAGAAGGGAGCCAGCGATTGGAGCCGCCCTAGGAGAAGCCACCAGTACCAGGAGATTCGCCGTCGTCGACTTCGTCGTTCGCCTTGCGACCCTCGCCGTGCCGGTGAGCCCCAGCACCCCTCACTTGGTCGCCTTAGGATTCGTTCGCCGGAGTTGTCTCGCGTTGACGATGACCCCGGTAGTTGGATTAGAACTAGATCGAGCGATCCACGTTCCCCATACCGCCGCCTAGCCCGTGTCAGCGGCGAGTGGGGACGACACTTAAGCAGCCAGCGAGAACGCTTTAGCAGGTGACCAAGAATTATTCCCAGCATTGACTATTCAAATTAAACCTTTTTCTTTTTAAATTCAAACACACTTCTGTACCCAACTTCAAAAATCAACCCAGATCGATTCACTGCACCAAATTGAATGAAACCAATTTTGTTGGAAAGTTCTGTGAATGCTGAATCCAAGCCCGTTGGATTGAAGTCATTTGGAGCTGTAGATCGCCCATAGTAAAAATAACAAGGAAGAAGCTTTTCTGCATTCAAACATTTTTCAAATTTAAACCATAAAAGATTTTGAGTTGATTCCAACTCTCAAAATCACATTTAACCATACCTTTCAGAATATATAAAAATATATAGGTTTACTTGCAGAAATAATGTTCAAGTAATAAAAGAATGCTACATAAGCATTTCTAGCCACTTTAATTAATTAAAATAAAAGGGTAAAACCTTATTAAATTGTGACACCACTTTAAATCACATTCCCATAGACTACAATATGTGGTGATGACATGTGTCAACATGATCCCATGTTTGGTTTGGAGAATATTAAATCTTAAGTAGTTTTTCAATGAGTAGAAATTACTTTTATAAAAACAAAAAGAATCAAATCAAGCCTTAACCTTGTAAGGTTAGAGATGATGTTAGATCATCTATAAGACCCTTGTGTGCGATGATTGCAAGTAGTTAAGTATTGTTTGGTGATTGTGTACCTCGTATTTATTCATAGACGCTAGTACCGACCAAGGCTACGAGGAGGAAGGAGGATACTACGAAGAAGAAGCCGAGGAGAACTTCAACCACTGCTCTGCACAAGGCAAGCCTAATACTACTAGTGAATGAGCAAGCTATTAACCTTGCAATCTAACACTTGCAATTTAGCAAGCTTATATTGACATTGATGCAAGCTAACCCTTGCAAGATTACCCTACTGATGCAATAAACCCCTTCTTGTTACTATGCCTATCATATGCTTTAAGCCTATGAGATCATACCCACTTGATAAACCAATCCTAGTTTTACTTGGAAGCTCCTTACTTTATTTCTTTAGCAAAGCCTCAACTTAGATTTGACTTAAGTAACTTTTAGATACTCGAAAGGTTCTGAGGGTTGCATAAAGAGCATTAAATTTGGCCTAAGATAGAAACCTTGATATCAGCCTAAGATATAAGGTTGGACTTAGTTGAAACTCCACTAGTTACTACCCCATCATCAGTACTACCCCCCTACCTTAGATGCTAGTGCTAAGCATAAAATTTGATCAACTTTAGATGGGAATACTTGGTGGAAAAATGGTTATGAAAACCTTGGAATGATGGATCATTCTACTAAAATGTTTTGGACATGTGTTTCCGAACCCTTGAGGATTCTGGTGATAAAAATGTTGAGGCATGAGCCTTAGCCCTTTATAAAACTGATGGTTGTCTCGATGCGATACCATTCCAATTTTAGCGTACAACCACAATACCCGAATATTGGGTAGGGCTTGACTGGAAACTTATATTCCTTAGTATTAGTTCCCTCACGGCCAAGGTTTGAGCTGAGGCTACCTTGTGAAGATTGTCCACTGCGGTACCAAGATGACAGTTGGTCATGGTTGGGAGGCCAAACTCACAGGAGAGGTGCTTATACTAGGGCGTGTAATTGAAAGGTTAGGATTGATTATCCGCATACTGGGTATGGTGAGTTCAGGATTTGTTCCTGACAGATGTATCAAATGTTGTGGTGAAAGTGTACAATCTCTGCAGAGTGTCAAACTATTCGAATAGTCGGCGTCTGATTATGGACAGTTGGAGTGGCCATACTGTTCCCCCGTCAGACTTTTCAAAATGACTTGTGAAATGAATTGAGACTTTGACTTGACCACAAAAGAGTTGTGACCTGAGTTACAAGATCCCACGTAGGAGTTATAGAATTATGACTAGCTTCCGAGCTTAGTAGAGATAAATCTGGCTTTTGCAAAACAACCCTAGAGCCTAGTGTCCTATTATCCACAAAAACCCCTTTACCTATTAGTATTAGTTTGAGAGTACTTAAAGAGTACTCATGGCTTTGTCCCTGGCTATTCCCATGGCCAGACTATGAAGAGGAGTACCTGGAAGATGGACCCAAGGAAGGTTACGACAACTAGGATCATCTCCCATCGTCAGCATTACTTGTGATCCCGAAGATGGAGCTTCGCCTACGCTACCATTATTACTACGTATTCCGCTGCTTGATGTTGTATTAAGAACTGGAACATGAGATCCCTATTTGTGTAAGAACTTATGTATCGTTTGTAATGGATGAAGTACTATGGTGTCCAATTCTGTTATGTCTCGCAAAAATGGTAATCCTGGGATTGCGATGTATGGCATATCAGGCATCTAGGATTGAAAAATCCGGGTGTTGACATTTATCATCTCTATTGAATCCTATCCTTATATTTGTTGTTCACCAATAGTGAGAAATCAACTATTGATTCACCAATTCTTAACCTATCAATTCTTGACCTATCAACTCTTGTACTTACTATAGCATTCACTTAAGGCTTATAAAGAAAGAAGTCAGAAGAGGTAAATAATGATGCTAGTTTTAGATGTCATCTATAGGATGAGAGTGATCGGAGGAAATCAAATCAATATGTTAACAAAGAAGATTACAAGGATGAAGTCTAAAGATAAGTTACCAGGAGTAGTCCAATTGGATCAAGTAGGTATAGTCAATGAATTATATCTCTTAATCCAATATAACTAAACAGAAGATGATTATAATACAATTGTAATGTTGTATTGATGAAGCCTTGATTATCCAACTAGAAACCTAAACCATAAAGGATCAAAGGATTATAATGATCATGCCTTATTCACTAATATTGAATGCTTATACCAAGGATAAGTGACATTGGTGGATAAAACATGATTGAACCATAGTATAGAGTTATTATCCTAGATTAGTCAATTAAAGTCACATTAATATAATGTGGGGTTGGAAAGTTAGATACTGGAGTCAAGTAGAGACAATATAGTAGGATTAAAATGATGTTAGAGCAACATTGGATTAAAGAAGTATTATTTTCCTCTTGGGAAATACTAAACACTTAAGGAGAGTAGAATTGATATATAATCCATTAGAGTAATGTTAGTGATGGATGATTAAAGAAGAGTATGAATGGAGTTAGAAGTAATCACTTGTTGAAATGGAGATTATCAGTAGTAGAATAGTGGATATAACCAAGTATGGATCTGAGAAGATTATGAAAATCTCTAATGCCAAGCTCATTGGATTTACAAATGAATTTAGAAGAATAAAAGGTGGATAATAATATCCTATAAAGAAAAGCTCATCATGTTAGTACATGATGATGGACATAGAGAAGTAATATATCTTGGAAAGGAATTCATTAATCAGAAGTCCAGAATTATGAAGTAGGGAATATAGAATCCTTGTTAAGCACTAAACCCTAAATCTAAGACCAAACCTAATATCCACTTTCTATAGTTGATCTACCATATTGTTTCCACAATGCTTCATAGGAATATTTTCCTATAACAAATCCCTTGAGCACATCTTTGTCATATTCAACCATCATTATCATAGGTGCTTATGGAACTATCTTTATTAATGGTTTCTCATAAGTTATCCTAGAAAACAATTCCCCTATTTTACTTTAAATGGTGATATTATTAAAATCACAAACATAAAGACAATAGGTTTAGCCATTAATCTTTATTCACATCAACAAAAGAAAGGAAGTATAGTAAGTACCTTAAACCCTAGGGTGAGTAATTACAATTGAGAACTCTAAACTTATTAATAAGTTTTCTCATCAACATCTCATAAATATTCTATCTATAATCATAAGAGTAAGTCTTTAAGTCATTTCTCTAACCACTCATCCCATATGAGCATGGAATAAGTGGGAATCCAATATTATAAATCATCCTACCCCATACTATGTAATTAAATACATATAAATAAATCCTATGAATATTATTAAACATTTTAAAACTTAATTACTCCAAATAAAAGTGAAAATAATGGTATAGAAAAGAATATATATAAAGGAAATAAAGAAAATATCACAATACATAATAAAAGTTCACAAATAGATTTTTAATAACTTTATTGTTGCTGCAAGTATTCAGCAAATAAAATTCCAAAAAGAAAGGTTCAAACCAAATATAAAAATACAAACCTGAAAACAAAACAGAAAATGAAAAAAAGAATAAAACCAGGAAAAAACACAGAAGAATCAAATCCTGCCCACAGCCCACACCCTCACTACCTTATCCATCGCCTACGAGCAGCCAAGTACACCCCATCTGGCCCAAGTGCGGCCCGTCACTGGCCCGTACCCTTTCGACCTTCTAACTGCGTCGTCTTCCTCGCGACGCCGGCGACCTCACGATCCAGCGAAGCAGCTCGCTGGCGGCCACCCCATCGTCGGCCGCGTCAAGATCCGCGCCACCGCTCTACGCCGTCTATTTAAACCAGCATGGCCCCGGAGAACCCTAATCCCCTTCTTCCTCTTTGTTTCCTCTCAGAGGCCAAACCCTAGCTTTAACTGCCGATGCGCGCCGCCATCCAGAGACCACCCAAGAGCTGTCCTAGGATGCTATGAGCTCCGTGTCGTCGCCCTCATCATCCTGGAGGAAGTAATCGAGCCGGGATGTCCAGGATCGACCGAATCGTGATAATCTTCTCCGACTCCGACGGAGTTCATCGCCGACGATTAGATCGCTCCCGACCACCTCGCCGAGCCCTCCATCATGCTCCCGGTGAGCCTCTGAACCTCGTGGTCCTGTCCGATTCATTGCTCGCATGCCGTAGCTATCAACCCATGGGGATGCCAAGTGTACCGCCGCAAACGCTCGTTGCCGACCAACCTCCGATGACCAAAACAGAGCGGCGCCGCCACTATAAGGTTCACGACGACGTCCTCTTTCCGTTAATCCCAAGCACAACCTCGCACGGACACCAAATCGCTGAAATCGAAATCGATCTGAGAGGATATGTTCGTATGACGTCATCGTGAGGTCACACTTGCGTCATCTTGACTAAGTCCACCCTGTTGACCGGTCTTTGCTGATGTGGCTTATGACGTGGCTTAAGCCCCACCTGTCTATGACTGGGGTAGATCCCCTCTGAGTTAAAAAGGTTTAATGTCTGTTTAGGAATAATTAAAACATTATAAATCCAAATTTCAATATTCCAGGAATAAAATAAAATGATTAAATCTTGTAAATTTAATATCTTTTGTTTTATAAATCATAAAAATATATATAATATATGAAAATGTTTAGAAAAATAAAATCTACAACTGAAAACTATTATTAAATATTATTATGATGATTATTTAAATAAATATTATTTAATAAATACTTTATAAAGTTTTAATACTTTGATAATTAATATTTTAATAATGGTAAATGTTAAAAATCTAAATCAAATACTAAAAATCTTAGAAAAATAAGAATTAGAGTTTAAAACTATAAACATGCATTATTATTCCTCTTAATTAAATATTTATCATTTATTAAGTATTTATATAGTAATAAACCTTATTAAAATCATACCTTATTATTTATAAATCACAAAAATAAATATAATATACCAAAATGATCACAAAAATAATAACTACATGTTAAAAATGTGACATTCCACTTTTGAGTTAAATAAAAAAGTTAAACACTTTTATAACTTGAATTTAAACCTATCTCCTTAATTAATAATTCATATTAAGGTAAATAAAACTTGTAAATGGTTCTAAAAATTAATCGATGGAGTCTAATAAAGAGTATTAATCTTAAATATGGATAGTGTGCATTCAAAATGAATTAACCACTTTGAATACAATTTTATTAAATTAATTCTCAACCATTAATGTAGATTATTTTATAAAAGAATCCTTATCCAATCTAAAAACTCCAAGAATAATTATAATAAGATAAATCCCATTCTTTATATTAACCACAAGTATATAAACAAATCAAAACACTATAGTGAGTTCATAAGTAGTAAATAATATTGTTTACTTATTCATAAACCTTAACCACACCTTATAAGGAAATAAACCCCTTCATATATTTATAATGTAAAGAAACCGCTACCAAATCAAAATAATACCATTCTTAAGTAACTTTAAAGAAACATTATAAGGTGAACAAGACATAAGTATAACAAGCATTACACCTAAATTCCATCTATGTTTTAAAGTTAACTTTAGTCTATCAAACTTTAAATATAATACTAAAAACTTTATTATATGTTTTATAGTTAACTTTGGTTTTCTATAATTAAGTTATAAATTATCTTAATACCAAACCAACCAAGTTAAAAACCAAGATAGATAAGTCTCAAATACTAATGCTGTCATTATTAAAATAGAGTAATTCTTTCTTACTTACATACTATAACTAAAAAAAACACCTCATAAGGTTAACTTAAAAGCTTAAATGCTTTTCCTTAGTTGATTAAGATTTTCTTCAAAAGTTATTCATTTTGCCACTTCAATCAACATATGACAATTAATAGTACACACTTTACTTTATACTTTACTTGTATAATAAGATTGTTAATACTTAAATTCTTTATAAGTGACATTACTTATGAAGTAAAACTTGAAGATAAACAATTAAGATGTAAGCAACCTTATGTAGCATTCCATATGTGTGTATTTTATTGTTGTATGAATACATGTTGTTTTCCACACACGCACAAGCCCTAATAAGAAGCACATGTGTGAAACTTAATACAAAAGGGCAACACATTCCAAAGAAACCATTTCCAGTATCCAAACCCTAAAACAACGTTATTCTCGGGATTCGCGTTTATCAACTTGCATTACATTACTTATGCATAAAAGCATATTGCTTCTTTAAACATTAGTCCTTACCGGACCAATGATGCAAATTTCAGCTATTGGATCTTATAATGTATTGAAGACCGTGAGTGCATAATCTTGCAATCACAAAAGGCAAGTTCACACTTGCTCATGTCCTTTGATTATTTTCTGTAAAGTATTTTACAAATCCAGTATTGTCATCACCTGCATTTGAAAAAGGACAAAAAACACTATTTTCATAATAATGTGATTATAGGTTATTCACCATGAGGTAATAACCTACTATAAGAGTTCCGGTGGTAAAGGAACATATTACCTAGGACTTAACAACCAATGTCGCCAGTGATTCTTGCTAGTATATTATCGCATTTGGAATGGGACGGAGAAGTCAGCTGTATCTTTTCACTCTCGCATGGAGCTGGATGTGCGGGTCGTGGCTGTTATCACTCGTAGCATGCATATTATTTATGGTAATTCGTAGAGGATATGCATCATATGGGTGGGAGCCCTCAACGTCCCATGATAGTACAAGTTCAGCGTTCTGAGGCATCTTGCCATTGCCATAATTCAATAGGTGGGCTGGCGTACACCAAAGAGACATGCGGGGTCGTGGAGAAGGAAGTGATTGGCTTGGGTCTTAGTCTGGGCCTCACACCAAGGAAGTGTGAACGGGTTCGCAGCCCGGATGAGCAACAAAGCTAAGATCTCTCATGGGTAAAGTGACGCACCTTTGCAGAGTGTAAGAACTGTAACTTGTTACTCCCTGTTCCGGGAAGGAGCTGCGAACGCGACGGAAAAGGAACTCCATGAAAGTTCTGGTAAACCCGTGAAGGCTGACGAACATAGTTTTTCAGAATAAAAGCAACCTTTGAAGAAATGTTTACGAAAACCTGCATTTCCTACGACCTATGGTCTGTGGCTGTAGATATAGTGCATCAAACACTCCTTTTCTAGTGAACTTGCTGAGTACGCTCGTACTCAAAGTATCTTCTTAACCCTTGCTAGGTTCTAAAGCCAGTACACATGACGTCTACATCAAGTTATGCTCCAGGAATCATCATTAAAAGCTAAAACTCTTCAATGAAGTCAAGGAAGTCAGCATATACATCAATTCAAGTGAAGACGAAGTTGCTGATTAGATAAGAATAGAATTTCTAACCATAGAGCCTACTTCTGTAGAGTATTGCAATAGCAGCAATGCAAGCCTAGTAGTTCAGCTACTAGTTTTATAAGTATGGTAGCTATGAGTTATTTATTCCTGATTCTTCTTTGTAAGAAGTTTCTTTCTCTCTCTTTAACCTAGAGTGTTCTCTGGATCTTGTGTAAAGAGTTGAGTTGTAACCTATAGTCATGTCTTGGACCTGCTATGTTTCTGTTGTACCACTCCGAGGGATGTAATACTAGTGAACGGTGTTTCATTGGTGTTATGTGAACGACTATAGTGTACTACATCATGAAGTGGTATGCTGGGTCACCGCAGTTGGTATCAGAGCATATGCTTTGACCTTAGGATTAAAACCCTTTTTGTAAGATCTGTAGGTTGGATAGTGACTATAGGAGCCATCTTATCTAAACCAAATATTCTTATGACTTATGATGAGTATCCACTTGAGGATAACTTTGTCATATCTAAGTCAGATGTCTAAGTCATTCTTTCTTAGGAGTAATTATTTATCTTTTTCAAGTATAGTGCTATTTAGTGTCTTCCGAGGGAGACATAAACCACCAAGATACTGTAGGAAAGTGTAAGACATCCATTGAAGTAGTCTTAATGGTGTAGCCTAACCCTAGAATTCAAGTAAGATAGTGGAATCTTATGGTTAGCTGATAACCAAAGACAATATGATAAATATCATTAGGATAAATGCTGTTGTAAAGAGTAGTAATCATGTGGGATTCACTTGAGAATTCTATGTGATGAAGTGAAATTATGTTAGGGTTTAATGATAGTGTAATGTGAAATAAAGTCATCATGGCTAGATTAACTCTTAAATCATGATGTATAGGTAAAACATAACAAGATCATGGTGAGATTAGCTCGGAAACCATGATGTAAGTGTCAGTATGACAAGTACTTAGTGAATTAGCTTGAAGTAGAAGTATGAAAATAACATGGTAGAGCTATGATAGAAGTCATAGGTGCTAAAAATTTCTAATAATCTTTGGTTTAAGTTAGCAAATAAAATCTGATTAGCCAATTGGAGAGATCATGTGAGGTTAGTTGGCTAATAAAGAAAGGTTGGTTATAGCTAGTCATTCCAAAGGTGAGACAAAAGTTTAGTCAAAACTAAATTTGAGACCACTTAGCTTAATATTATCCTGTTGCACTTGAGCAATTTGGGTAAATATTGAGATAAAGAATAGTTTGACTCTATGTGCTAAGTATCACAATGTAAACCTATATGAGGAGGTGTCATGTACTACACAACTAAGCCGGAATTCTAGAGATATTATACTCAACTACTATATTCTGGGCTTAGAATATTGTGTGTTATATGTACCACATTTGGATTTATTTGTTTTTCTTGGATCTTCTTGATTGACTAGATATGTACATGAAGTTTGACTTGATGTGCAAATGCATGTTGCAACATCTAGTTACTACTTGATGTTATAGACCTAGATAGAAAAGGGAATTCGTGTAAGGGAGTGACGAGTTCCAAGCACCAAGATGTAGACTTACTTGAAGGGTAAAGCTAAATATAAGGAGTATCAACGCAATTTGAAGGATGGATCAAGCTCAGATCATCACTAATCAGTAACAAAAAGAAGTTTAATATAGAAAATACTTGGAGCAACAAGGAGTAATAAACTTAAAGTTCATTCCAGGTAGGTAATGTGGTTAAGAAGTTAATAAAGTAGTTATACCAAGTTCATGGAAGTATCATGAACAAGTGCAAAGAAGAAGTTTTGGAGCCAAAATGGTATTCAAGATCTGAAAATTCAGAGAGAATGCCAGTAGTATGTCGGAAACCATAGGGTAAATCATACAACCTAGGATGATCCACGGCTGGTATATGATCCACAGTTGGTATCTTGTCCGTAGCCGGTGTTGGTTGACATAGTTAACCAGATCATCTTAAAAGTTGCATAAAGAGCATAAAACTTGGACTAAGCTAAGTAAGACCCAAAGGAGTATAAAATATTAAGCGACAGTTTTATAAGACGCTTCGAAAAGTCATACATATCAAAGCGAAAATGTCCAATAGTAAGTACGACATATAGTGCTGAAAGATTTGCTTCGGAGATCCACAACTATGCGGATACACCGTACAATCTTTCATAAGACCCTAACTAGGTAGAGTATAAGCTAAATAAAGACCTACATCCTAGTTAAGCCAATGGTCACTAGATAGACATTTTAGAGACCATTAGTAAACCCTAAGGGGGAGAGTAAATAGTAAACAAAAGATTGTCTAAAAGCCTGATAAGGTAAAAGCTTGAAGTAAAAAAAATAGAATAGTCTTAATAGGCTAATTATAAAAGAAACAACTCTTAAGTGATCCTTGAGAGGTAATAGAGCACATCCATTTGGGCATTTTTAGAGAACAAGAAATTCCAATGGGTATGGACTAAATGTGTTCACATCCAATCTTTCGAAGGACTACCAGTATAAACCATACCATCACAAATCAAAAGTTAGTCTTTTGACTATAGTTATTGTTTAATGGAGTTAAAATCCTATGTTAGTGAGACTTCCTAAACCTTATATAGTTTAGCAAGGAAGTTCGACGATCCAGTAAATGAGTTGGAATAGGATACCTAATTAGGTTAAGGAACTAAAGAAGAGACCCTAGATTGAGGATTTAATAATAAGGATATATCCCTAAGGGACTAAAGTAAAAGGAATTTTGGAGTATTGGAGACAACAAGATTAAGATTTCCAAGTATGATGATGATTCAAGGAAAATATCTGGATATGGGAAAATACAATTATTCCCATTAAGGTTACCATGGAGTTGAGAAATGCTGGAAGCAACACAACTCAATTCCTTACTCCGAAACGTGAGAGTATGCGAAATTCGAGGACAAAGTTTATTTTAAGGGGGAGAGTCTGTAACATCCCAGCATTAGAGCTTAGAAATAAGCTGCAGATGTGTGCATTGCATTCATGCATAGAAAATCTGAATAATTTTCACGCGTTTAAATAAAAAACTTGTCAAAGTGATTGAAGCTTCTCTTAACTTGATGGAATGTAAGTAGATCATCAAGTTGACTGCGATAAGTTTCAATATTACCTTTGCTAAAACCTTATTTTGGGTAAACATGATTTGATCTAAGGGTAGATCAAATGGAATAAAATTAAACCCTAATACATTACTTAATGATTTATATTTGATCCTTAGGTGATCATATCATAGTATTCATTATAATCACTCATGAATACCAAATTATAAATATAACACAAATAATAAGAATATATCTTAATCTCATCTACTTATACCATGAGTATCATGGTAATACCTATCCTTAACTCTTTAGTGAGATTGAGTAGGAAAGAAACCAAGTCAAGACCATTCATTATATATCTTTCTTTCCATGTCAATCTTTATCATCTCTATTGAATCCTATCCTTATATTTGTTGTTCATTGTAACACCCTCAGAATCGGACCTATGCAAGTTTGAGCAAAATTCGCCAAACCCGCATAGAAGCGATTCAAAGGTGCCCACCAGGCACTTTCGTGCGGGTGGAAAACGAAGTAATAACATTACACAACAGTCCTCGATGGGACCCACAGAACATATATATATATATATATATTTATATATATATATATATATATATATATATATATATATATATATATATATATATATATAACGGCGACTCCATGAGTCAAGAATACAAATATAATATACAAAGATCCAAATCACCTTGAAAACGATAGAGCGTTGTGGCATCCCGCAAAACCACTACTAGAAAATCGCGTTGTTTTTGTGCATTGCATCATCAGGACCGCATGCTCATGTCATCATGCCACATTGCATTTGAGCATCGTCATCATCTTGCATCTGTTTGTACAAAACTAATTGCAGAAAATCCCATTTTTGTTTTCTAAACGCCTCATCTTTATTCAAACGCAAAACCCGGGCTTGTCCGGATTATTTTATTTTGTCTAGCATCGGTTTGCAAAAGCCTCGTTTAAGACATTAAAAATATTTAATTTATTTAAGCGGGGCAGTCGAACGGGCCGAATGACCCGAACGACCGCCCCAGGATTTAAATCGGGCCACCTTTATCTAATCCTAATCTCACCTAAAACTCTACCCACACCCCCTGGCCCCTGACCGTGGGACCCCCTCCCCAACCGGATCCCCACGCACGCCTGGCCCCATCGACAACCTCCCAGCGCCCACGCTCTCTTCTCCCTCCCCCGTCCTTCTTCCTCACCGCCTCCCTCCTTCTGCCGCTCCCTCCCATCGGCCAGCTCCTTGGCCTCACGCCCGCCTTGCTCACGCCACCACGCCGCCATGCAGCTCTCCCTCTCCCATGAGCAGCCCTCGCCCCTCTTGTGCCGCCGCCGCTCACCTCCGTCCCTCGCGCCGACCTCACCGCTGCCAGACCAGCGCCGGCCTCCTCGGTCCGCTCGGCCATGGAGCCCTTCCCCGCCTCCAGCTCGCCGCTTGCCGTCCTGCCGCCGTCGCCCGCGCCTCCGCTCGCTGGCGCCCCAGCGCCACCGGCGTCCACCGCCTTCCTCCCTCGCTCGCCGCGGTCCTCCTCGTCGACCCGGCGCGACCTCCCCTGGCCGATGCCCTCGCGCCCCCAAGCTCTTCCCGGCTGCGCCCGCCCGTCGGCCTCGCCTTCTCCGGTGCCGGCGCCTCCTGCGTGAGCCCGGCCGTCCCGCCCGTGGCCTTGGCCTCGCCGCCCCGTGGAGCCCGACCCCGCCTCCTCGACCTGGGCGTTCGCCGCGCGCCGTGGGCCAGGTCCCTGTCTCCTCCCGCCGCCATCCGAGCCCTAGCCCGAGGCTGCTGCCCCGCGAGACGCAGCCCGCGTTGCCCTGGGCTTGTCCTGCCTTGGCTCGAGTTGGACTCGCCGTAGCAGCCGCAAGAGCCTTCCGTTGGATATCACGTGTGGAGAAGAGCTTCCGTCGGCCAGCACTCGTCCGGACGTCGTTTTATCTGATGCATCACACGATGTCGTGCTCAGTCCATCGCCGAGTTCTACTTCCCTTGTGGCCAAGACCCCAGTGCACCGTCGCCATGACGTCAAGGTCCAAGATCTCCATCGACATCAAGGAACCGAAGGAGGGCTATGAGGAACCTGGTACCGCACAAGCTCGTCACCGACCCCCGAAGTGCGAACCCCAAGGCCTCGAGGAGGAGCCGACAATATCGCCTTCACGGAACGCCAAGATCTCCCATCGGGACCAAGAACGCCGAGACCCCGGTACGACAAGAACGCTTTTCCGCACCGATGCCCGAGGACCGGACGCCAAGGCCGGCCACACGGATCCGAAGACATCGAACCCCGGTGAACCCGAACCCCGAGGATCGAACCCTGGCGCGTCAAGTTCTCCTTCCCGGACTCAAGGACTCCGACATGGTGCGACAAGTACTTTACCCGAAGACCGAACCCGGTGCCATTGCCAAGATCTTCAACCGACACCGAGACCCCGGCGTCGGAACCGGAAACCGAACCCTCGTACGCCAAGTTCGCCGAGTTCAGGGACCTTCAAGATCTGCCCGATACCGAGAACGACCCCGGAGTCCGAGAACGCTTCCGTCGAACCTCGTCGAACCCGTCGAACCCTGGACCCTGTCGAACCCCGAACCCCGGAACCCCAAGATCGTCGATCCCCCTCTAATGTGTGAACCCTTTCCTCGAACCCTATTTCATAACATAATACAACTTGTCGCATATTTAATTGTTATCTCGCATGCATATCATGTGGTTTGGGGGCCTTATGCCGATTCACCTAATAATTAAATATGGGGCCCATATGCGGGCAAATCTAGTCTCATATTGGCCTCATTTAAATTTGTGTAGCGAACCCGGTGCTATCCTCTGTCATGTTAAGACAACATTTAATTTGCGGGGTAATTAAATAACTTGAACAATATAATCAATTGTCGGGACCCCGGTTCCACTTAATATGACCTAATTGCATCGCCTCTTTGCCATGCCATCCATCATGCATGCATCATGCCGATCTTCTGCCGTTGTATTAAATACTGCATCCGGTGTTTATTCTAGTGTTTTGCTTCTTCGCGGATAAGGCCGTTGAGTTTATGTGAGCTTCGCCCCGATCTTCGGTTGAACCCTTCGACAATGTTTTCCAGGCGAGCATCTCCCCCTTTCTACCTATCTTACTTTTATGGTCTTTATTCCCTCCTGTTGTTCTATTGCTATCTGTGTTGCGATGCTTTAGTTTTCGTTCCCGTGATATACCCTGCAGCCCTATATTACCTTGGACACACCCTATTGACTGTTGTTTGGTAGATAGTTGGACTTGCGCGTCGTAGTTGCTTGCTCAAGTGCTGATGTGTGTCGTCATATGTCGCAGTTGCTGATGTATTGCCGCATGTTGTTGTTGGAGATGATTCTAGTTTTACTTATCGTCACTTTAATTTCTGTTTAACAACTAAAATTGAAATAAGCAGAGGCATCGGTGGGTGATAGAAAATATTTGGTTTCGAGCATACTTGTGTCCGTAAGACCCAGTACTTGATACATTCCTTGATTTATCGCTATCCACATCCGGAGGTATATGGGACCCCGAGGCGAGCTTGATTCATTCTTATTTCTTGGGGCCACAAACTAGTTTGAGGTTTTATTTACGATCCTGTACTTATGCCATGCTACTTTACGTATTTAAATTGTGCGAGGAGCACACTTTATCTTGTTAGGATCGGGACACGTTCGCGGTATCGACAAGCCAGCCACACTTCGGGTTCCCGATCGTTACCGCTGTCCACCCAAACCTTGAGGCCGTCTCGAGTCGGCTAGCGTTCACGGAATCTACTTAAGGGTGGCCCCTGAAATATTTCTGAATCTGTGATTGTTCAGTCGTGAAAGCCTCGTTGGGTTTTGAGTTGGTTTTCGAGGTTGATCGGCGTGTGTTGCTATTGGTGCACCCGGCGGGTAAAACTTTACGAAAGCCATGTCCGCGGATATGGACGACTTGGAGCACATATCTCGATCATAGACAAGCATAACTAAAGTTCTTGCTATAAATTTGACTTATAATGACTAGTAATCAGCTTCACTATAACGGAATGGCTAATTAATACGCCCACAATTGCTTGTTTGGTTGTCGCTTGCGACAATTGTACTGATTAGTAAATCTTGCAACTTCTAGCGGAATGGCTGAATAAAAGTACCAACAAGCTGCTGGGTTTTGGGTTATCTCATGATAAATGTATCGACTAGTAAGTGTTGCCACTATCACGGAATGGTTAACTAAAAGTGCTTACTTGCTTATTTTATCGTGACGGTTACCCAAAAACCTGACTAGTAAAGTGCCGCAACTATAACTGAATAAATAAAACTGCAAACTGTGTGAGTTCCTCGGTTGACTTCCTCGATTGGTCTCGAGGGGGAAACGCCAGGATGGGTTTGTTTGATGATAGTACCAGGTTGGTTCCGAATAGGTCATTCTTGCCCCTCTCTAATAACCGTCAGTTGTATCGAGTCTCTATAGGTTGTTTAGTGCATGCTGCCGCTGCCGCTCAGTCCACCATACCTATGTAGGCGAGGACCGCCGAATTCTAGCCTCATAGTGTCTTGGCCTCGTCTTGACGCTCCTTCTTTCCTTTGCCCTTTCGGCACCCCTTTTGTTTAAGCAGGTTTGAGATCGGCGTCGTTAGCGGGGTTACCTTAAACGCTTGGCACGGGGGTTATGGACGCCATTGGTTATTCTTCAGGGCTCTTATCCCCATTTGCATCTTGTCCGTAGCTGGACGCTCTATCGTTTCAAGGTGATTTGGATCTTTGTATATTATATCTGTATTCTTGACTCTCTGAGTCGTTGTATATATATCTGTTCTGTGGGTCCCATCGAGGACTGTTGTGTAATGTTATTACTTCGTTTTCCACCCGCACGAAAGTGCCTGGTGGGCACCTTTGAATCGTTTCTATGTGGGTTTGGCGAATTTTGCTCAAACTTGCATAGGTCCGATTCTGAGGGTGTTACAAGCGTCCAGCTACGGACAAGATGCAAATGGGGCTAAGAGCCCTGAAGAATAACCAATGGCGTCCATAACCCTGCCCAGGCCAAGCCGGAAGGGTAACCCTGCTAACGACGTCGATCTCAAAACCTGCTTAAACAAAAGGGTGCCGACAAAGGGCAAAGGAAAAAGAGGCGTCGATCGAGGCCGATTACAGCGAGTCTAGAATTGGCGGTCCTCGCCTACATAGGTATGGTGGATGGCGGCAGCGGCAACATGCACTAAAAACCTATAGAGACTCGATACATCGGCGGTTATCGAGAGGGTGAGAATGACCTATCCGGATCCAACAAGCTAACACCAAACAAACCCATCCCGGTGTTTCCCCTCGAGACCAAACGAGGAAGTCAACCGAGGAACTCACGGTTGGCGTTTATTTATTCGTTATTGTTGCAGCAATTACTAGTCAGTTTAGATAATCATCGATAAAGTAAGTAGTGGGCACTTTTAGTTAATCATTCCGTTATAGTTGCAATTACTAATCGAATCTGATAGCATGATATAATCCCAAAACCCAAAGGTTGTTGGTACTTTTATTCAGCCATTCCGTTGTAGTTGCAAAACTTACTAGTCAGTACAATGGTATGGCGACACTCAAACAAGCGGTGGTGGGCAGTATTAATTAGCCATTCCATTATAGTGAAGCTGATTACTAGTCATTATAAAGTCAAATTTATAGCAATAAACTTTAGTTATGCTTGTCTATGATCGAGAATCTTGCTCCAAGTCGTCCATATCCGCGGACACGGCTTTGAAAGTTTTATCCGGCGGTGCACCAATAGCAACACACGCTCGATCAACCTCGGAAAACAAAACAAAACCCAACGAGGCTTTCACGGTGAACAATCACAGGATTGAAAATATTTCAGGGGCCACCCTTGGAGTCTACCCATAGCAGTAAGCAAGCTCGAGACGGACTCAAGGTTTGGGTAGACGGTACGTGAACGATCGGGAACCGAAGTGTGGCTGGGCTTGTCGACACAGCGGAATCGTGTCCGATCCTAAATGATGCAGTGTGCTCTCCTCGCAATCGTAAATACATAAGTAGCATGGCATAAGTACAGGATCGTAAATAAAACCTGAAACTAGTTTGTGGCCCCAAGAAATAAGACTGAATCAAGCTCTGGCTCAGGGGGGTCCCATATACCTCCCGGATGTGGATAGCGCGATAAATCAAGGAACATGTATCAAGTACTCGGGGTCCTACGGGACACAAGTGGGCGTTCGGAAACCAAATATTTTCTATCACCCACCGATGCCTCTGCTTAATTCAATTTTAGTTGTTAAACAGGAATTTAAAGTGAACGATAAGTAAAACTATGATCATCTCCAACAACAACATGCGGAATACATCAACACTGTGGCATTTGACGACACGCAACAACACTTGAGCAAGCGACTAAGACGCGCAGGTCCAACTAGCTACCAAACAACAGGTAATAGGGTGTGTCCAAGGCAATATAGGGCTGCAAGGGATATCACGGGTATGGGAACTAGAGCATCGCAACACAGATAGCAATAGATCAACAGGAGGGAATAAATACTATAAAAGTAAGATAGGTAGAAAAGGGGGGGATGCTCGCCTGAAAACATTGTCGAAGGGTTCAACCGAAGATCGGTGACTCACATCAACTCAACACCTTATCATGAAGAACCAAAACACTAGAAGATACACCGGATGTAGTATTTAATACAACGGCAGAAGATCGGCATGATGCATGTATGATGTATGGCATGGCAAAGATGCGATGCGATTAGGTCATATTATGTGGAACCGGGGTCCCGACAATTAATTAAATGGTTCAAGTTATTTAGAACCCCCGCAATTTAGATGTTGTATTAACAAGGCAAGATGAGTTACCGGTTCGCTACACAAATTTAAATGAGGCCAATATGAGACTAGATTTGCCCGCATATGGGCCCCATATTTAATTAGAGGTGAATCGGCATAAGGCCCCCAAACCACATGATTAGTATGCATGCAATATGACCATTTAATATGCAACAGGTTTTATGTTTAGCATTTATGAAAATAGGGGTTCGGATAAGGGTCACACATTGAGGGGTCTCGGGTCTTGGGTTCGGTTGAGGTCGGTCTCGGTTCGGAGAACGGTCTCGGCATGAACATTCTCGGATAACGCGTAGATCTTGGCGTTCGGAGGAAGTACTTGATGCAGCGTCGGCTTGGACTCTCCCGGTTCTTTGTCGCTCTTGTCGTTGCGAAGCTCTTGTCGGGTCCGCGCCATCGAGTCGGTCTTGGCGTCCGGGATGACGAACTTGGCGTTCTCGAGGAAGTGCTTGGCGTAACCGAGTCGACAACCTGGGCGTCCGGTTCCTCGGGCATCCGATCCGGGTAGAAGTACTTGTCGCATCTGGGTCCTTCGGGTCGAAGAATTTGGCAAGCCCGGGTTCGTTCTTCGGTTTCGGATAGGAGTTCTTGGCGCGGCACCGGGTGCGGTTCATCTGGTTCGGCTTCCCACGTATCTGTTATCACCGTATTTTGGCCAAAGACGGAGATGGGCCGTGATCAAGATGGGCTTGGAAGATACATATATTCAACATGTTGTTGGATCGGCCTAGTGCGTAGATTTGGGCTGAATTGCCCGTGTATCTTGTATCATAGTAGGATTCGTGTTTGTTTAGGTTCCGTTTATGTTTAGGTAAAGATAGAGTTGTAGAGTTATTCCAAAAGTAGAGAGTCTCCGGACTATAAATATGTACCTAGGGTTATTGAAAGAAAACAACAACCACGTTCACGACAAACACAATCTCGGCGCATCGCCACCCCTTGTTCTTAGGGTTTCTTTCGGGTAAGTGCCATGCCTAGATCGCATCTTGCGATCTAGGCGATATCTATTATTTCACCACCGGTTTTACTCGTCTTGAAGCGTTGTTGATGGCGAGTAATACCATTATCTCGATTGTTTGAGGCTAGCATCGGCCTTTGTTTCATTATTATCGTCGAAGTTATGTTACCTCTAGCTATCTCGCTATCCTTGCCGTGTCCCAAAGTGCAAGGGTAGCACCTGCTTGATCTTTATTTAGTCGATTCGATCTGTTATAGTTGTGCCTTGTTCGTCAAGGTTTAGTTTAATATCTACGTAATCAGGCCTTACAAGCGGGTTGAACGATCCGGTAATGCATAAGGATGTGGCTTATTCGTCCTAGAGAGGATGTTAGGTAATTGGCTTTATGTTGGTTATTAGGCCTTCTCTAGGATTGATATTCTTAATCTTTTATGCGTACTAGGCTCAATTACGCGTAGGACGCGTTCCATTACATGGTGAAAACGTTAAACTATCGTAGATCGATTTAACTTGTAGTGATCAAGCAAAACCCCATGTCATCATAAATCTAACGCAGAACCATGGGGCAATCGGCTTTAAGAGCCGATTCTGAGAAACTGGAGCCGATCACGGCTCGAATTTTATATACTTGTTTATCATGCAGAAATCAATCGAGCAATCCTTCACCTTCGACCAGGTATAGGTCAGGTGGCATCTCGAACCAAGACAGACGGGGCGTCGGAGCTTTTGCGGGCCGTCGAGGGGACAGTGGCCCACCTGATCTGGGAGCCTCCGGCTCTCCGTGTTGTCGATCGCTGCTCGCCGGTGGGTTTTGGCAGGCAACACATTTCGCACGCCGGTGGGACCTTCAACAACGTCTACATCAACACCCGCGCGCGATGGAGAAACGGACCCGTCACTTACGATGCACTGGCGAGCACAAGGCCATCTGACGAGATCAAGGCCCTCTTCGAGGAAGACCTCATCGCCTCTTTTGAGAGGACCCGTCGCATGGCATCGGTGGAAAGGGTTCTCCCAGCGCTCTTAATGAGGTGGATCATGCTGTTCCTTCGGAGGCGCACAGGGCTCTCTGACGAAGTCAACTACATGGTGGCTCATTCCTTGCACCGCCATTACGAGAGCACGTGAACGCCGGCGGGTCGCGTCGCGTAGTCCAGAGATCATGAAGCATCAGTACTCATCGGGACCTACTTTAGGGACTCACCAGGGAAAGACCGCTCCAGACTAGGCCGCAGATCCGTTCGCACTTGCTCCGGAGCCGGCAGCGGCTTCGTCTACAAGGCTGGGCGACCAGGCGATTGTCAATTCCTGTTCGAGCCACCTAAGGAGATCCCACACGGATATATATGCGCCTCGTGCGGACTGCAATACCGACACGCCGCCAAACAGTTGCAACCGCAGGAGTTTCTGGCGGGAACCCTTGGGCGAGATCTTCCGGGCGGCGTGTCCGGGCGGCGATGCTGGGATGGACGACAAACATGCGTGGCTAGCCAAGTATGCCATGGAGCAAGTCATGAGAATCTAGCCCCTACAGCTCAAGCGATTGGAGCAAATCGGTACCATCTCGAGGACGGTTAAACCGTCGAAGAGAAGGACAATCGGCTATTCAAAGCCGTACCCCATGAAGTTTGATCGATTCCTGCCACCCAAGTATAAGCTCCCGAGTTCTCAAGATTCATGGTCGGAAGGGTCAAGCTCGATCGAGCACATAAGCCGATACCTAGCACAACTAGGCATGATTTGACATCGGATCGGATCGCGTAAGATTCTTTGCGCAATCTCCGACAGACCGCCTTTGGGTGGTACACCTCACCACTGATTCAATTCATACCGGAAGCAACCGGAAGAGCAGTTCCACATCCATTACCATTCGGAGGCTCGAGGCTGGCATTGCGGACACAGCGAGTCTGCGGAGAAACTGTAGCCGAGTACATCCAGCGCTTCAGGACTGTCAAGAACCAATGTTACTCGGCTCGTTTAACTGAGAAGGAAGTCGTCGAGCTGGCAGCGTTGGGTCTCTCAGCACCCATCAAGGACTTGGCGTTCCAGGTAGATTACAACTCATTGGCGCACATGGCCTAGCGGCGATGTATGAACAGCGCCACCACGAGTTGTACCAAGACAAATTCAAGCGTCCGATAAGCCCGGTCGATGCAGAAGAAGAAGATCCGACGCAGACCGTGGAGGTGGCCGTGGCTGAATGGGCTCGGGGCAGATCACGTGGCACGCAAATGGGTGAAACAACAAGGGCCTGCGAAAGGGTTCGACTTGATGTGAGCAAAGCTGGCAGATATTCGATCTACTGCTGAAGGAGAAGCAGCTGAGATTACCCGAAGGCCACAAAATCCCTACGGCTCAGGAGATGAACGGGAGACCATACTGCAAGTGGCATCATTCGTTCACTCACCCCACCAATGAGTGCAAGGAGCTTCGCCAAATCCAAATGGCGATAGAACAAGGTCGTCTGATCCTTGGGCAGTTCGCCATGAAAGTGGACACAAACCCATTTCCCGGCGTCAACATGGTAGAACTCAGTCGCTCCGCGAGGCGTAAGCTGGATTTCTCGTTCGGTGTTAACATGGCAGGGTCTGGATACCACCATGACACGTACAAGGAGAACGGTGTTCGCTCCCGGGGCAAGGAAAGAAAGGAGGCTAGTCCGTGCGACCGGCCCAGCCACAATGACAGGCGGTATTTAACAGAGGAACAAGTGAGGAGAGTGCGATATCAGAAGCCACATTCCATGCATCTCCTTAACAAGTATGAGCGCCAGTATGACCAACGACGCCAGCACGACAGAGACGACGGAAGATATGAGCACCTTGCTAGGGGACCGTCGAAAGAGAAAGAAGGCGCAGCTAGGCATTGGGATTGTCCTTTCTTCAAGTATTGCTGGGGCACCGGAATGAGCCGATTGCCTACAGTCGACAACTGCCCGGAATGCAACCAGCAGAAAGAGGACACGAGGCCAGTGTCAGTATTCAACCGCCTAGGGCCTCTCCCGTCCCAGAGCCAACACAAGGAGTCCGCTCGAGCAGGAGACCTCGAGGAGCCGAAGGATGACAAGGTCAAAGATAGGTGCCACCGTCCGAGGTGGTGCCCCGACGGACTCAGAAATACCCAGAAGCGTAGAGTGCAGCGGCTGCGTAATCTAGAGGAAGCTGAAGCGCAGTATCTCAACGCTTTGAAGAAAGCACGGCCTGATCTGGCCGTCAAAGTGAGACAGGATGTGGAAACGGAAGACCGCCCGACCAGGAAAGAGTGGCGCCCCAAACCGGTAAGAGCCGATGCAAAGACATCGGCTAGCACAAACATGGTGTTCGTGCTCCGTAATTCTCGGCGCCAAGAACCGATGAGCTACTCGTGGCACAATTTGATCGCGGCCGGCGTTATCTTTGAGAAGCCACGTGAGAAGGGTTACAAACATCTGAAAGCCACAGCCTGCGAGGTTACATCAATGGGAAACCTGTCGGCAAGATGTTGGTGGACACCGGAGCGGCAGTCAATATCATGCCATACTCCATGCTACGACGTTTGGGACGCTCCACTGAAGATCTGATCAAAACCAACGTCATGTTGAGCGACTTCAACGGTCAGTCTTCGGGAACACAAGGCGTACTGAACGTGGACTTGACAGTGGGCAGGAAAACCGTACCCACGTCATTCTTCGTCGTGGACAGCAAGAGCACTTACACTGTCTTGCTAGGAAGGGATTGGATTCATGCTAATTGCGCATCCGTCCACAATGCATCGATGCACGATCCAAAGGGACGGAGACGAAGTGGAGGTCATCCACGCAATTCATTCCATCGAGATTTCCATAGCTGGCATGAACGTGCGGAGGCGAAGACCAAGAGCCGATCTGGGATCAATCTAGACGGCTGAGCGTATTGAAGCTACAAAAACGGGGTGAGGCTGGTCTTATCCAGCGCCTTACAGAGTAGAGGAGTCCACGATCACCCGTGGCACGGCCGATCCCTGCGATCGGCCACAAAAAATAAAAAGCAGCAATCATACGACAAGCAGTTCATGTAGTCGTAGCAGAGAGATGCTCTGCCACTGTAAAATAATAAGGTGTAAACCGTCCTTGACGGATGCAAGCAAAAAGGGGGCCGATTCAGGCGATCGGCCCAAATTATTTTTGTTGTCCTCACCCACCGTTTGCCCTGTGTTTAGCGTCGATTTGACAGGTGACGGAAAGCTAGGGTACGGGTTTACATCCGCTGATGAGCTAGAAGAGATCGACATTGGTCCTGGGGATAAGCCACGACCAACATTTATCAGCAGAAAGTTAGACCAAGTCTGCGGGGCCCGATGATAGCCTGTTGAAACAATATCCGATTGCTTCGCTGGGACTACAGAGATGCTGGATTGGACAGAGCATCATCGAGCATCGTCTCCGCTCAAAAAGGATTTCGCCGTTTCGATGTGAGCACGAAAAATGAAGGCGAAATTCGAAGAAGTCAAAAAGAGGTCGAAAAATGTTGACGCCAATTTGATCGGACCATGCGGGTATCCGAGTGGATTTCTAGTATCGTACTGCCGAGAAGAAGGTGGCCAATGGCGGGTTGCTATAGATTTTCGAGATCTAACAGAGCTACCCCAAAGGATGAGTATCCGATGCGTGGCGTAAACATTAATCAATGCAGCACTGGTCATAAAGTTTTGAGCTTCATGGACGGCAATGCCGGGTACAACCAGATCTTTATGGCTCCGAAGACATACACAAGACTGCATTGAGTCCTGTGGTCCGTGGGGTTATTTGAATATGTGGTCATGACGCGTTTGGTGAAAAATGCCGGTACGCACCAACGGGCCATGAATTATATCTTCCATGATCGATCGGCAACCTGGTGGAAATCTACATCGATGTGGTGGTCAAGTCTGCTTCCATACGGACACTTGGACGATTCGCAGCGTCTGGACCGAACAAGAAAATTCGGCCTACGGATGAATCCAAAGAAGTGCGCTTTTGGGGTGACGGCCGGTCAGTTCTTGGGTTTTTTGGTCCATGAACGCGGGATTGAGATCGGCCTGAAAAGTCAGGAGGCAGTGCGAACAATGAAGCCACCCACCACCAAGAAAGAACTGCAGTCCCTTATCGGCAAGATCAACTTCGTCAGACGATTCATCTCCAATCTATCAGGAAGGATTGAGCCGTTCATGGGACTAGTTAAAATCAAATCTGACGAGGAATTCCGCTGGGGGGCAGAGCAACAACGAGCCTTTGACGAGATCAAAGAGTACCTGACAAAGCCACCAGTGTTAGTTCCACCTCAGCCTGACAGGCCATTCTACATTTACTTGTCAGTAGCTGACACGTCCATCGCCTCGGTAGTGGTGCAAGTTTATGATGGGCTGGAGCGAGTCGTCTTTTACATAAGCAGGAGGATGCTGGACGCAGAGACAAGGTACCCTGATATCGATAAGTTGTGCCTCTGCCTGTTTTTCACCTGCACCAAGTTGCGACACATTTTGCTATTAGCAGAAATCATCATCATATGCAAATCAGACGTCATAAAGCACATGCTGTCGGCTCCTATGTTAAGAGGCCGGCTGGGCAAATGGATGTTTGCATTGTCAGAGTTTGACATCCGGTATCAACCCGCGAAAGCAGTTAAGGGACAGGCCCTGGCTGACCTTATCGCTGAAAGGATCAACACTAACATAGCTGCACTGTCCATAAGAGCGTGGGCTATGTTTTTCGACGGATCAGTTTGTGACGATGGCTGCGGCATCGGCATTTTACTCGTGTCGCCCCGGGGGGCAACATTTTCCTTCTCCATCAGATTGTCTACCTCTCGCACTAACAATGTAGCAGAGTACGAGGCGATACGCAAGGGGATGGAGTTACTCCTCGAAGCCGGAGCAGAAGCAGTGGAAATTTTTGGAGACTCCAAGTTGGTGATTTCCCAGCTCACGGAGGACTACAAGTGCGAGAGCGAGTCCCTCTTCCCATTATGGCTGCACCGCATGAGCTAATGACGCAATTTGATGCGTCAACTTCACTTGGATCCCACGAACGCAGAATACCGAGGCGAACGATCTTGCGCAGATAGCTTGTGGTACAAGGATGTGGTAGAAGGAGCTGATGTTCAGTTACAGTTCCTAGAAGCAGACGACTGGAGAGCCGATATCTTCAATTACTTGAAAGATTCGGCTCGGGGGGCACCTAAACGGATAAGGTACAAAGCCATGAAGTACGTGCTTATTGGGGATGACATGTTTTACAGGACTTTGGAAGGACTATTGCTCAAATGCTCGGGATGCCGAGGCCAATCAGCTCTTACACGAGGTACACGAAGGAGCCTGTGGAACTCACCAATCGGCTCACAAGATGAAATGGTTGATCAGGCGATCAGGGTTTTATTGGCCCACTATGCTTGAGGACTGTTTCAACTACTACAAAGGGTGTCAAGCATGTCAGAAATTTGGAAAACTCCAGATGGTACCAGCGTCGAGAATGAACCCCATCATCAAGCCTCGGCCATTCCGAGGATGGGGCATGGACATGATCGGCAAGATCAATCCTCCATCAAGCAAAGGACACATGTGGATTCTGGCTATCACTAACTACTTCACTAAATGGGTAGAGGCTGTCCCTATGAAGTCGAGAAACTCAAGGATGTTATCAATTTTGTGAAGGAACATGTCATCCATAGATTCGGGATTCCCCAAACTATCACGACCGATGGAGGTTCGGTTTTATTTCTCGTGAGTTTAGAAAGTTCTGCGAGGACATGGGGATTAAACTGATTAGATCATCCCCATACTATGCTCAAGCAAATGGGCAAGTGAGCGTCAACCGAGCCTCATCAAACTGATCAAGAGGAAAGTCGATGAGCACCCAAGACGTTGTACGAGGTTTTGTCGAGGCGTTATGGGCTTATCGCATGTCATGTCATGGAGCAATAAAAACATCACCCTACCATCTAGTATATGGACAAGAAGCCGCCTACCGTGGGAAATTACGGCTGGATCGAGACGTGTTACTTTTCAGGACGATCTAACAACTGAAGAGTACGCAACCCTGATGAGTGACAGTGTGGAGGATTTAACCGAGCTCAGGTTATGGTCACTGGAGAAAATCAAAGAAAACAAGGCCAAGGTAGCTCGTGCATACAACAAGAAAGTGAAGCCAAAGGAGTTCCACGTTGGTGATCTGGTGTGGGAAGCTGTGTTGCCCTTGGGGACTAAGGATGCAACATATGGTAAATGGTCTCCAAATTGGCACGGTCCGTACTGGGTCGACCAAGTTTTAAGGGGAAACGCATACATGCTCGAGCTATTGGATGGAGTAAAATTCGATGGCGATCAACGGACAACATCTCAAGAAATATTTCCCAAGCATGTGGGATGTTGGACGATAAAAGCGGAAGAGCCGTTACATGAAAGCGGCTAGGTAGAGACACGAGAAGAGATGGACAGATAAATATGGGGCGATGCTGAAAATCGCCGAGTAAAAAAATGCATATATGTAGCCGATGCACGGTCATCGATGCTAGAGGTTCACATGTTACAAAAGGGCCACCTCGACGGTCTTAGCCTCGTCATCTTAAATGCATGCGGCACGTTTTGATGGGCAATTGGAGATTTGGGTCGTTTGTGTTTGAATCCACCGTGTTGAGAAAGGTCGCAGGTTGTCATTTTGAAACCAAGAAATGGCCGTTGTGATGTGTTAAAGATTCGACTGAAGGTTGACCCTATCAAACGTTTTTTAGGAGGAGCCGATGGGTGGTCATCGGCTTTGTGCAATTTAACTTGTTTGACTATATGCATGCAGCATGATGAAAGCCGATCTGATGTCATCGGCTTATGCAACATCGACCTGTTTCGGTTATCGGCAAAATTGAAGCAAAAGGAAGCAACATTTGGGAAACAGAGTTTCATTCATTCAAAAGATCATTGCTTACAGGATCATCGACTACAAAAGGGGCCTGCTACTGCTACGGCCATTACTACTGATTCCTAATCTAAGCCGAGGTCGCTAAATGCTTGTCGCCGCCGTCCTCTTATCTTGGCTCCGGCGTCGTCCTCGCTGCTGCTGCTGAAGAAGCCAGCAGGAACCTCTTCGTCCTCGTCATCATCTTCAGTATCCTCGCTGGACCCGTAGCGGAAGCGCTTCGTCGGCGGATACCCGTCGGAGGAGGTGTCCTCCCCCGATTCCTCCTCCTCGGCCGGAAGTCGACGTCCCACGACCGATTGTCGTTGCTCTTCGCCTCCGGTTCCCGTCGACGAGGAAGAGGCTCTTTCGCCGTCGTGGACGATCGTCCTCGACGGGCGAAATCGATCCTTCGCCCCACCATCGTGGCGAAATCTTATCTGTCGCCGTGGCGGGTGCTCTGGAGTTGGTTCGCCGCTAATCGAGTTGGGCGTGGGAGGACGCGCCGGAGGAAGCGAGAGGCCATGGCAAGAAAGAGGGTTTTTTCGGTGATGGGAGAAGGGTTTTCGGCTGCTGGAGGAAGATGGGGACGCGAACTGTTCAGCTGATTTAAATAAGGGGAATAGTGGACAGACGGTTCAATGCCATGGCGGTTTCCCAGATTGCACTGCCAAAATCGTCAAATCATGCGCTGCGCAGGAGTTGAGAAGACAGGGCATCATGATGAAGGAGTAGCGTGACGGTGCTGTTCTGCCACGCATTCTGTCGACGCGCAGCCCGATAAAAAAAAGAGGAGAAGAAGAGGAAAAACGCATGATTGGTTTTGGAATTATCATTGCCAAAACCGAGGGGCATGTGTTATCACCGTATTTTGGCCAAAGACGGAGATGGGCCGTGATCAAGATGGGCTTGGAAGATACATATATTCAACATGTTGTTGGATCGGCCTAGTGCGTAGATTTGGGCTGAATTGCCCGTGTATCTTGTATCATAGTAGGATTCGTGTTTGTTTAGGTTCCGTTTATGTTTAGGTAAAGATAGAGTTGTAGAGTTATTCCAAAAGTAGAGAGTCTCCGGACTATAAATATGTACCTAGGGTTATTGAAAGAAAACAACAACCACGTTCACGACAAACACAATCTCGGCGCGCCACCCCTTGTTCTTAGGGTTTCTTTCGGGTAAGTGCCATCTTTGCCTAGATCGCATCTTGCGATCTAGGCATATCTATTTCGTCACCGGTTTTACTCGTCTTGAAGCGTTGTTGATGGCGAGTAATACCATTATCTCGATTATTTGAGGCTAGCATCGGCACTTTTCATTATTATCGCCGGGTTATGCTACCTCTAGCTATCTCGCTATCCTTGCACCGTGTCCCAAAGTGCAAGGGTAGCACCTTGCTTGATCTTTATTTAGTCGATTCGATCTGTTATAGTTGTGCCTTGTTCGTCAAGGTTTAGTTTAATATCTACGTAATCAGGCCTTACAAACGGGTTGAACGATCCGGTAATGCATAAGGATGTGGCTTATTTTGCCTAGAGAGGATGTTCCGGTAATTGGCTTTATGTTGGTTATTAGGCCTTCTCTAGGATTGATATTCTTAATCTTTTGTACGTACTAGGCTCAATTACGCGTAGGACGTTCCAGTTACGTGGTGAAAACGTTAAACTATCGTAGATCGATTTAACTTGTAGTGATCAAGCAAAACCCCATGTCATCATAAATCTAACGCAGAACCATGGGGCAATCGGCTTTAAGAGCCGATTTATAGGGAAACCTGGGAGCCGATCACGGCTCGAATTTTACGTATACTTGTTTATCATGCAGGAAATCAATCGGAGCAATCCTTCACCTTCCTGGACAGGTATAGGTCAGGTGGCACGCCCTCGAACCAAGCCAGGACGTGTGCCGGAGCTTTTGCGGGCCGTCGCCCGAGGGACCAGGGCCTACCAGCAGTCCTGGGAGCCTCCCGGCTCTCCGTGTTGTCAGTCGCTGCTCGCCGGTGGGTTTTGGCAGGCAACAGTATCTCGTCTCGTTTGAGGAACCCATGCGTGCCAGATCAAGGTTCGTGATAGAAGCAACCACACGAGGCTTATCTTTGCTTGAGCCAAGTTTTCCCAGAGAAGAAGTACCAATCCTGATTCCTTTTGTGATATTGTCTTGATGACAACATCAGTGAACTGCTCCCATCCTTTCTTCGCGTGCGAGTTGGCTTGATGTTCTCTCACTGTCAGCACAGTATTGAGCAAAAGAACACCCTGCACAGCCCATCTTTCCAAAATCCCATGGGATGGTACAGTACAACTTAGATCTTTATCCAGCTCTTTAGATATGTTCTGTAAGCTGGGTGGAATTTTGACTCCCTCTGGTACTGAAAACGACAATCCCATTGCCTGACCAGGACCATGGTGTGGATCCTGGCCGATGATGACTGCTCTGACGTTGTGGAACGGGTTCGTGTGGAGCGCATGAAGATGAGGTGGGTCGGCGGGTAGACGGGCACCTTGCCGTGCAGGCGCTCGTGGGCGACGAAGCGGCAGAGGTCGAGCATGTAGAGCTTGCGCAGCTCCTCGGACAACGCCTCCAAGGCGGCTTGCTGCAGGCTTGGGGGGAGGTTGACGGGGAACCTGGTGGCGGAGGCGGGACTCGGCGGCGAGGGGCGGCCTGGCGAGGTGGGATTGGGCCGGGGCGGAGAAGGCGAGACGGCCAGCGGCGCGAGGAAGGGCGGAGCCGGCCGAGGCCAAGGCGGCAACAGCAGCATGAGCTCACGGAGGAAGCCTGGGGCGGGGCAGAGGAGGGCAGGGATGGCGCCGCGGATGAGCTCGACGAGGCCTTGGCGAGAAGGCGGTGGAGACCAGGGCGCTTGCGAGGATGGTAGGCGGGGGTCGTCATGGCTGGGTGGCGCGGTCTCGCGAGGTGGAGGGCGGAGCCGCGGCTGCCGGCGAGCGCTGGGGAGGCGGAGGAACGACGGCCGCGCGGGGGTAGGTGGGAGGAAGCGGGAGACGCCAGGGGAGAGAGGGGCTCCGCGCGTCGAGGGAGGAAGAGGAACAGGACCGGAGGGGCGCGTGTCTGCGGGGGGAGGGGGGGGGGCGTGGTGGGCCAGCAGGGAGGTGGGGATCGGTTGTGGCGTGCGTGTGTGTGGCCTGGGTGTTTTGAGTGCGTGGCCAGGTGGGGAGGGAGGAGAGAGGGCTGGGTGAGGTGTCGGCATGTGAGTGGGTGAGGGGGAGGGAGGAGGTGAGGTGGCGCAACGGGGTTGGTTGGGATGATGTGGAGGGGGGTGTGGGTAGGATAGGTTGGGTGAGAAAAGGATTAAGGGGTGGATCGATTATATTTCTGGGGTGGTCGTTCGGGTCATTCGGCCCGTTCGACTGCCCCGCTCAAATAATAAATATTTTTATTTGTTTTACAAACACCGTTTGCAAACCGATATCAGACACACAAAAATAATCCGGAGACCCGGGGTTTGATATTTGATTAAAGTTGGGGCGTTTTAGAAAACAAAACGGGTTTTGCGAAAAAGTTTTATGCAAACAATGCATGATGATGACGATGCAATGCACAAATTCAACGCGATTTTCTAGTAGTGGTTTTGCGGGATGCCACAATTCGACACCACTAACAATGGATCTCGCCCTCGAGATCCGCCTCATGGTACCGGAAAGAAGGTCGGCTATCTGCATCTTCTCGCATCGTGTAGATCCTCGCGACACCACTCACAAGGGTTGTTGTCCGTGATCGTCGAGGGAACACTCCGGAACAAAAGGGCGAAGGTAGAGGTATTCACAAATAAAGCCACCTCTAACTCCGGTGGAAAGAGGGAACCGATGCATTCTCATCCACTTCAATGTACAAAAGCGAATAGAAAGGGTAGTCGGCATGGGGGCCAATCCATCACGCACCCAAACTATTACTCTGCACAAGAATAGGCGGATTATGCAACCAACTCTCGGAATTAGACTGAAGATCTCGACAAGCGAGGTTCGGAAACAAAGGAGTGATGCAGACTCTGCATCGGATCTGGCGTAGATGATGTCGTCACGTCGGAAAACACCGGATAGCACAAACAAGGAACAGAGAATGGTACCACAGCAGGCGGATTCCTCAAGCAGCTTGAACACCGGATGGTAGCACACCGTTATCAAAGAAGGAAGCAAAACCCTGAAGGTACGACGGAACCCAACCACGAGAAATCCTGGACTCGGGTTGGCTAGCAAATAGGTGAGGGTGGTCTTTCCGAAGATCATCTTCTCTTTCCCATGTTGCTTCCTCTTCGGAATGATGGTTCCATTGTACTTTACAAAACTTGATAGTCTTGGTCCTGGTAACTCTTTCTGCGGTCTCTAGAATCTTGACAGGCTTTTCCTCATAGGTGAGATCACTTTCTAGTTGGACTTCTTCCAAAGGTATGGTATCTTTCAAAGAAGTTTCTTCCATTTCTGGGTGACATTTCTTAAGCTGACTCACATGGAATACATTATGAACAGCTGACAGAGATTCTGGCAATTCAACTTCATATGCAACTTCTCCTTTGCGACTTAGAATCTTGAATGGCCCAACATATCTTGGTGCCAACTTCCCTTTGACTCCAAACCTTTTCACTCCACGAAGTGGTGATACTCTAAGATAAGCTCTATCCCCAACTTCGTAGGTGACTTCTCTACGCTTAGAATCCGCGTAGCTTTTCTGTCGGGACTGTGCTATTTTCAATCTGTCCTTAACTAGTTTGACTTTCTCTTCAGCGTCTTTGATAAGATCAGGTCCAAATAAACTTCTCTCTCCCACACCATTCCATAGTAATGGGGTGGTACACTTCCTTCCGTAGAGCAACTCAAATGGTGCCATTCCAATACTAGCTTGATGACTATTGTTGTAAGAATTCGCTTAAGCAGGCTTTCATCCCAACTTGCTCCATAATCTAAAGCACAGGCTCTCAACATGTCTTCAAGAATTTGGTTGGTCCTTTCATTTGTCCATCCGCTTGGGGATGAAAGCGATCAATTCCAATCTCATTCCAGAGATTCATGAAACATCATCTGGCGCACTAGCGGCGCCACGTGCCTTGGCGCTTTAGAAGTTTAAACTTGTGGCGCATCGCCTAGTGCGCCACTGAAGTTTAGAGACAGCGTGCACACATGCCATACGCCACGAAGTTTGGGCAGGCGCCACGCGTATGAACGATAACCGTGGCGCACTAGGTCTCAGGCGCCACGGATGTAAATTTCAAAATTCAAAAAGCAGATCTGGATCTCGTCGGTCTGGCCGCGTCAGTGCAGGTCGCCATCGATCTTGATCAAGGCGTCAGTGTCGTCGCTTGACTGCAAGGAGGAGGAAGAGGAGAATAGGAGGAAGAGGAGGAGAAGAAGAAGATGAGGCAGAGGAGGAGAAGAAGAGGAGGAGGAGGAGAAGAGGAGGAAGAGGAGGAGAAGAATAAGAGGATGCAGAGGAGGAAGAGGAGGAGAAGAACAGGAGGCAGAGGAGGAAGAGGAGGAGAAGGAGGCCGCCGTTGCACCGCCGTCGCGAGGAGGAGGAGAAGGAGGCCGCCGTTGCACCGCCGTCGCCCGTTGTCACTGCGAGGAGGAGGATAAGGAGGTCGACGTCGTGCCATCACTGCAAGAAAAGGAGAAGGGGAAGGAGGAGAAGGGAGAAGGAAGAAGGAAGAAGGAAGAAGGAAGAAGGAAGAAGGAAGAAGGAAGAAGGAAGAAGGAAGAAGGGAAAGGGAAAGGGAGAGGAAGAAGGAAGAAGGAGAAGGGAAAAGGAGAGGAAGAGGGAAAAGGGGAAGGGAAAAGGGGAAAGGGGAAAGGAAAAGGGAGGAGGGCGGGGTGGGGATTCAAATTTGAATCCCGCCCAAGCTTATCCGTGGCGCACTAGGTGTAGGTGCGCTACGGATAAGTCGCCCTGTTTTTTTTTCTGCAGGAAAAAACGGTTTTTTGACCATAACTTTTTACTCTTTTCGAATTTTGAAAACCTAAAAAATCGCTAAACGACCTACAGGTGTTGCAAGCGGATCTGGAATCTCGTTCTGGTCATTTTGGTATATTATACGATTTTTTCGATATCGTATGCAAAAGTTACAACCTTTTTACCGTGGCATTACTTTTTTTGCAAATAAAGTTAAACTCATTTCATTAATTTTACTAGAAGCTATACCACATTACCTACCTAAATATGAAAGGATTTAATTTTTGAAGTGTTTATCATTTTCGTTTATTTTTGCAAACCCTAAAAGGCGATCCACGGGGTGGAGTTGGTGCATGCCACTTAGGCGTAGGGCACTAGGGCGAGTGCCCTCACGGCTTAAGTTTACATCTGTGGCGCACTAGGCAGTGCGCCACAGTTTGTGTACGTTCGAGCAGGCGTGCGCTTAGCGTAGCGGCGCACTTCCCCATGTGCGCCACAGATGACACTAACAAGTGGCGCACATAACTATAGTGCGCCAGATGTTTGGAGAGCGTCAACAGGCCTGGACCACACACATCTGTGGCGCACTATAGTCATGTGCGCCACGGTTGTTCTAGTTACTAGTAGGGCACTGCCCACAGGTGAGCCACGCCTGTTTTAGCCGTGGGGCACTTCAACCATGTGAGCCACGGATGTGCTGATTACCTATAGCTGTTTTCCTAGTAGTGACTCGAAGAGGAAGAAGAGAGCAGATTCAAAACACGTAGAGATAAGAGGAGAATAGAAGAGGGGTAAGGAGTAAAATCAGACCTAACCAGAACTATCCAACCGATTTTGCAAAAATAGTTTTGACACTCTACTGCGGCCGTTAGCTAGGTTATCCTACAGGCTGGACTTGTGGGTATCATGGCCGAGCTCGATACCACTCAGTAACACCTCGAATCGGACCTATGCAAGTTTGAGCAAAATTCGCCAAACCCGCATAGAAGCGATTCAAAGGTGACCACCAGGCACTTTCGTGCGGGTGGAAAGCAAAGTAATAACATTACACAACAGTCCTCGATGGGACCCACAGAACAGATATATATATACAACAGCGACTCAAAGAGTCAAGAATACAAATATAATATACAAAGATCCAAATCACCTTGAAAACGATAGAGCGTCCAGCTACGGACAAGATGCAAATGGGGCTAAGAGCCCTGAAGAATAACCAATGGCGTCCATAACCCTGCCCAGGCCAAGCCGGAAGGGTAACCCTGCTAACGACGTCGATCTCAAAACACCTTAAACAAAGGGGTGCCGACAAAGGGCAAAGGAAAAAGAGGCGTCCAAGATCGAGGCCAAGACAGCGAGTCTAGAATTCGCGGTCCTCGCCACATAGGTATGGTGGATCAAGCGGCATGACAAAGATGCACTAAACAACCTATAGAGACTCGATACACTGGCGGTTATCAGAGAGGGGTGAGAATGACCTATCCGGATCCAACCTGAAGCTAACACCAAACAAACCCATCCTGGTGTTTCCCCCCTCGAGACCAAACGAGGAAGTCAACCGAGGAACTCACACAGTTGGCAGTTTTATTTATTCAGTTATTGTTGCAACAATTACTAGTCAGGTTTAGATAATCATCCTGATAAAGTAAGCAGTGGGCACTTTTAGTTAATCATTCCGTTATAGTTGCAGCAATTACTAACCAGATACAGATAGCATGATATAATCCCAAAACCCAGCAGTTGTTGGTACTTTTATTCAGCCATTCCGTTGTAGTTGCAAAACTTACTAGTCAGGTACAATGGTCGCAAGCGACACTCCAAACAAGCAGTGGTGGGCAGTATTAATTAGCCATTCCATTATAGTGAAGCTGATTACTAGTCATTATAAAGTCAAATTTATAGCAATAAACTTTAGTTATGCTTGTCTATGATCGAGATACTGTGCTCCAAGTCGTCCATATCCGCGGACACAGCTTTCAGAAAGTTTTACCCGGCCGGGGTGCACCAATAGCAACACACGCTCGATCAACCTCGGAAAAACCAAAACAAAACCCAACGAGGCTTTCACGACTGAACAATCACAGGATTGAAATATTTCAGGGGCCACCTTGGAGTCTACCATAACGGCAAGCAAGCTCGAGACGGACTCAAGGTTTGGGTAGACGTTTGTGAACGCATCGGGAACCCGAAAGTGTGGCTGGGCTTGTCGACACCGCGGAATCGTGGCACGATCCTAAACAGTACAGTGTGCTCCTCGCACAATCGTAAATACATAAGTAGCATGGCATAAGTACAGGATCGTAAATAAAACCTCAAACTAGTTTGTGGCCCCAAGAAATAAGACTGAATCAAGCTCGCTCGGGGGTCCCATATACCTCCCGGATGTGGATAGCGCGATAAATCAAGGAACAGGTATCAAGTACTCGGGGTCCTACGGGACACAAGTGGGCGTTCGGAAACCAAATATTTTCTATCACCCACCGATGCCTCTGCTTAATTCAATTTTAGTTGTTAAACAGGAATTTAAAGTGAACGATAAGTAAAACTATGATCATCTCCAACAACAACATGCGGAATACATCAACACTGTGGCATTTGACGACACGCAACAGCACTTGAGCAAGCGACTAAGACGCGCAGGTCCAACTAGCTACCAAACAACAGGTAATAGCGTGTGTCCAAGGCAATATAGGGCTGCAAGGGATATCACGGGTACGGGAACTAGAGCATCGCAACACAGATAGCAATAGATCAACAGGAGGGAATAAATACTATAAAAGTAAGATAGGTAGAAAAGGGGGGGATGCTCGCCTGAAAACATTGTCGAAGGGTTCAACCGAAGATCGGGGCGAAGCTCACATCAACTCAACGGCCTTATCCGCGAAGAACCAAAACACTAGAAGATACACCGGATGTAGTATTTAATACAACGGCAGAAGATCGGCATGATGCATGTATGATGTATGGCATGGCAAAGATGCGATGCGATTAGGTCATATTATGTGGAACCGGGGTCCCGACAATTAATTAAATGGTTCAAGTTATTTAGAACCCCCGCAATTTAGATGTTGTATTAACAAGGCAAGATGAGTTACCGGTTCGCTACACAAATTTAAATGAGGCCAATATGAGACTAGATTTGCCCGCATATGGGCCCCATATTTAATTAGAGGTGAATCGGCATAAGGCCCCCAAACCACATGATTAGTATGCATGCAATATGACCATTTAATATGCAACAGGTTTTATGTTTAGCATTTATGAAAATAGGGGTTCGGATAAGGGTCACACATTGAGGGGTCTCGACGGTCTTGGGGTTCCGGGGTTCAGGGTCGGTCTCAGGGTTCGACGGAACGGTCTCAGCATGAACATTCTCGGATAACGGCGTAGATCTTGGCGTTCCGGGAGGAAGTACTTGGTCTGGCGTCGGGGCTTCGGACTCGCCCCGGTTGTTGTCGCTCTTGTCGTTGCGAAGCTCTTGTCGGGTCCGCGCCATCGAGTCGGTCTTGGCGTCCGGGATGACGAACTTGGCGTTCTCGAGGAAGTGCTTGGCGTAACCGAGTCGACAACCTGGGCGTCCGGTTCCTCGGGCATCCGATCTGGGTAGAAGTACTTGTCGCATCTGGGTCCTTCGGATCGAAGAATTTGGCATGCCCGGGTTCGGTCTTCGGTTCCGGATAGGAGTTCTTGGCGCGGCACCGGGTGCGGTTCATCTGGTTCGGCTTCCCACGTATCTCGTCTCGTTTGAGGAACCCATGCGTGCCAGATCAAGGTTCGTGATAGAAGCGACCACACGAGGCTTATCTTTGCTTGAGACAAGTTTTCCCAGAGAAGAAGTACCAATCCTGATTCCTTTTGTGATATTGTCTTGATGACAGCATCAGTGAACTGCTCCCATCCTTTCTTCGCTTGCGAGTTGGCTTGATGTTCTCTCACTGTCAGCACAGTATTGAGCAAAAGAACACCCTGCACAGCCCATCTTTCCAAAATCCCATGGGATGGTACAGTACAACTTAGATCTTTATCCAGCTCTTTAGATATGTTCTGTAAGCTGGGTGGAATTTTGACTCCCTCTTGAAAAACGACAATCCATTGCGACCAGGACCATGGTGTGGATCTGGCCGATGATGACTGCTCACGGCGTTGGAACGGGTTCGTGTGAGCGCATGAAGATGAGGTGGGTCGGCGGGTACGGGCACCTTGCCGTGCAGCGCCGTGGCGCAAGCGGCAGTCGAAAAGCGAGAGCTTGCGAGCCTCGGACAGCGCCCAAGGCTGCAGGCTTGGGGGGAGGTTGACGGGGAACCTGGTGGCGGAGGCGGGACTCGGCGGCGAGGGGCGGCCTGGCGAGGTGGGATTGGGCCGGGGCGGAGAAGGCGAGACGGCCAGCGGCGCGAGGAAGGGCGGAGCCGGCCGGAGGCGCCTGGCAAGAAGGCAGATGAGCTCGCCGGAGGAGCTCGGGGCGGACGCAGGAGGGGCAGGATGGCGCCCGGAGGAGCTCGACAGGGGCGCGAAGGGAGAAGGCGCGGGCGACCAGAGAGGCGCATGGCGAGGATGGTAGGCGGGGTCGTCGCTGGGTGGCGCGGGTCTCGAGGTGGAGGGCGGAGCCACGCTGCCGGGCGAGCGCTGGGAGGCGGAGGAGCGACGGCCGTGGTAGGTGGGAAGCGAGACGCTGGGGAGATAGGGCTCAAGGCCGAGGAGGAAGAGGAACAGACCGGAGGCGTGTCTCATGGCGTGGTGGGCGGTGCAGGAGGTGGGGATCGGTTGTGGCGTGCGTGTGTGTGGCCTGGGTGTGTTGAGTGCGTGGCCAGGTGGGGAGGTGTAACACCCTCAGAATCGGCCCTATGCAAGTTTTAGCAAAACTCGCCAAACCCGCATAGAAACGATTCGAAGGTGCCCACCAGGCACTTTCGTGCGGGTGGAAAGCAAAGTAATAACATTACACAACAGTCCTCGATGGGACCCACAGAACAAATATATATACAACAGCGACTCAAAGAGTCAAGAATACAAATATAATATACAAAGATCCAAATCACCTTGAAAACGATAGAGCGTCCAGCTACGGACAAGATGCAAATGGGGCTAAGAGCCCTGAAGAATAGCCAATGGCGTCCATAACCGCCCCAGCCAAGCCAAGGGTAACCCGCTAACGGGCCGATCTCAAAACCTGCTAAAACAAAAGGGTGCCGAAAAGGGCAAAGGAAAAGAAGGAGCCAAGATCGAGGCCAAGACACGGCGAGGCTAGAATTCGCGTCCTCGCCACATAGGTATGGTGGATCAAGCGCAGCAAAGATGCTCTAAACAACCTATAGAGACTCGATACAATGGCGACTATCGAGAGGGGTAAGAAAGACCTAATCGGATCCAACTCAAACTAGCATCAAACAAACCCATCCCGCTTTCTCGAGACCAAACGAGGAAGTCAACCGAGGAACTCACACTTGGCGCTTTACTTATTCAGTTATAGTTGCCGCAATTACTAGTCAGGTTTAGGTATTCATCCTGATAAAGTAAGCAGTGGGCACTTTTAGTTAATCATTCCGTTATAGTGGCATCACTTACTAGTCAGATTCAATTAGCATGAGATAACCCAAAACCCAGCAGTTGTTGGTACTTTTACTTAGCCATTCCGTTGTAGTGAAGCTGATTACTAATCATATCGGAAACAAGTCAATTTAAAGCAATAAACTTTAGTTATAGTTGTCTATGATCGAGCACTGTGCTCCAAGTCGTCCATAACCGCGGACACGACTTCTAAAAGATTTAACCGCAGGGTGCACCAAAGTATCCACAGCACTTGACCCTTTTTGCCGATCGGTTAACATACACCCATCGGTATGTCGGGCCTAAGTCACGACGCTCCCAGACCCAAAGCAAGCACGGGCCACCCCACTAAGTACACCCGAACGAAGTCGGCCGGTTCCGAGACGGACTTAGGGTTTGCGTCAATGGTCAGAACGACCAGATCCCCAATCGGGACTGCCGATACATGAAAACATTCCGCTTACCTAAACAGTACAGCGTTCTCACACAATCGTAAATAAAGCAAGAAGCATGGCATAGGTACAGGATAGTAAATAAATCCTCAAACTAGTTTGTGGCCCCAAGACAATACTTTGAAATCAGTAATAATCAATGGGGCCCATATCTCCCCACCTGTGGTTAGCGCCGATCTCGAACAGTGTCAAGAACTCGGTCTCAAGGGACACAAGTGGGCGGTCGGAAACCAAATCTTACCTATCACCCACCGATGCCTCTGCTTAATTCAATTTTAGTTGTTAAACAGGAATTAAAGTGAAACAATAATTAAAGCCATGATCATCTCCAACGTCAACATGCGGCCATCCTCCAACAATGGTGGTACTTGTCGACACAAACACTTGAGCAAGCGACTACGTCACGCGGGCCCAACTATCTACCAAACAACAGGTAATAGGATGTGTCCAAGGCTATATATGGCTGCAAGGGATATCACAGGGAACGAAAACTAGAGCATCGCAACACAGATAGCAATAGATCAACGGGAGGGAAATAAATACTAGAAAAGTAAGATAGGTAGAAAGAGGGAGATGCTCGCCTGAAAACATTGCCGAAGGTTCAGCCGAAGATCGGGGCGAAGCTCACATCAACTCAACGGCCTTATCCGCGAAGAAGCAAAACACTAGAAGAAACACCGGATGCACTATTTAATACAACGGCAGAAGATCGGCATGATGCATGTAATGATGCATGGCATGGCAAGGTGCGATGCAATTAGATCATATTAAGTGGAACCGGGGTCCCGACAATTAATTAGGCGGTTCAAGTTATTTAGCTACCCTGCATATTAAATGTTGTTTAGCAAGACAACAGATGGAACCGGTTCGCTACACAAGTTTAAATGAGGCCGATATGAGACTAGATTTGCGCGCATATGGGCCCCATATTTAATTAAGAGGTGAATCGACCTAAGGCCCCCAAACCAAAGATATGCATGCGAGATGACAATTAAATATGCAACAAGTTGATATCATTTATAAAATAGGGTATCGAGGAAAAGGGGTCACACATTTAGGGTTCGGCAGATCTTGGATTCCGGGGTTCGGGGTTCGACAGGGTCCAGGGTTCGACGGGTCGGTCTCGGCGGGAACGTTCTCGAACAACGGGGCAGATCTTGGCGCATCCGGGTTCTCGGCGGACTCGGCGTCCGGAAAAGGGGTACTTGGTTCGGTGTCGGGGGCGCATCGGATTTCCCCGGTCGGGGGCGTTCTTGTCGCATGCAGATCTTGTCGGGTTCCACGGGGTCGCGCTAGCCGTTGCGAGGGTCTCGCCGGGCCCCACGCCATCGAGTCGGTACTAGCGTCCGGGAGCGTCCTCGTGGCGATCTTGCCGTGTCGAGGCTCGGCCTAAGGTTCCATGTCGAAGGTCTTCGGGTTCCGAGAGGGTTCTTGTTGTTCCGCTTCGAGAAGATCTTGTCGGTGGTCTCTGGGTCGCGCAACGTCCACTTGTCCACGAAGAAGATCATGTCGTTCCCTTCCGTGTAGAAGTCCTTAAAGATGCCCCTTCGAGTGTCTCCGGTCCGATGTAGTTCATGCTCGATGCCGGTCATGTCGACGACCTCATCCATCAAACAACGTGTCCATGACTGAGGTAACCAAACATCACGAAGGCACCACTCGGAGGCGCGTCTGATGCTACACAGGAGGGTCCTTCGGCTCGCACAGGAGATGGCCATCGGGGCATCGATGTGCTTGGGCGCTCGGAGGAACTCGGAACAGCGGCGCTCGCGGGCGGAAGAGGCTCGGCGGCGCTCCTGCGGCGGGTCCCACGCCGGGGAGCTCTTGGCCTGCACGGGCGGACGAGGGGAGGCGGTGCGCTCGGGCTCAGGGCGGCGGACGGAGGGTCGAGGGCGTCTTGGGAGGCGATGGCGGGCGCATGGCCTTCAGCTGGCCGGGCAGGACGCTTGTGGCGGCTTAAGCGGCGAAAGCATGGCGGCGAGGGAGGTCCCAATGGCGAGCAGCAGTGGTGGTGCGGCCCAGCGTGAGGCCGGGCAGGCGGAGGCGGAGCTCGGCGGAGGTGTGGCGCTGGGATCGGGAGGCGCGGGCGCTGAGAGAGGTCTTGAGGCTTGGGCGTCTTGCGTGGCGGCAGTGGCGCGGCAACGACGGTCGGGGCTGGCGGCGCGGCTTCGGGCGGCGCCGAGATGCTGGCGTGCGGGCGCCTCGGGTCGACGGGTCGGCCTCGGAGGTGGGGAGGCTCAGGTGGAGGGGTGGAGCGGCTGGTAGGCGCTGTGTCACGGGCTGCTAGAGAGGAGAGGGGAGGAAGGCAGGGGAGGGAGGAGGTAGGCGGGGGTCTGTGCGGTGATCGTTATGGGAAGAAGAACAGGGGGAGAGAGAGCGCCACGGCGGTGGGTCTTGGTAGGAAGCGGGTTGGGGCTGTGGGACCCGGGGGTCAGGGGAAACGGTCCAGGGGAGGGCGGGGTCGCGTGGGGTCAGGGGAAAACGTGGGAATCTAGGCAGGGCGGGCCAGGTGGGGCTGTCGGCTGGGGTGGCGTGTGAGTGTGTGGTGTGGTGGGGCAGGGTTAGGTGGCAGATGGGGATAGGCTAGGGAAAGGGGGGTGGTGACGTGTCGGGAGCTGATTGGAGAGAGTGAGGTGGCTGGGGGTGTGGGTAGGTTTCCTGGTAGCCTTAGGATTTGTTGGGGTGTTTGGGGTGGACCGATTTAGAAATGGGGGTCGTCGTTCGGGTCGATTTGGCCCGTTCGACTGCCCCCAACTAAAAATAATATAATTTTTATTTGTTTTGTTAACACCGTTTGCAAACCGATAGCACTCAAACAAAATAATCCGGAGACCGGGCTTTGCATTTGAATTAAGATGGGGCGTTTGGAAAACAAATCGGGCTTTGCGAAAATAGTTTTTGACAAACAACATATGATGATGACGATGCAATGCACAAATTCAACGCGATTTTCTAGTAGTGGTTTTGCGGGATGCCACAATTCGACACCACTAACAATGGATCTCGCCCTCGAGATCCGCCTCATGGTACCGGAAGGAAAGGTCGGCGATCTGCATCTTCTCGCTTCGTGTAGATCTTCGCGACACCACTAAAAAGAGGTCGTTAATCCCGATCATCAAGAGAACACTCCGGAAAACAACGGACGAAGTTAAAGGTAAGGCCACCTCTAACTTCCATGGAAGGAGTAAAATTGCATCGATCCACCATTCAATGTACATAAGCGAATGATAAGAGTAGTGGTATGGTCGCGACTCCATCCCGCACTCAAAGCATTACTATGTACACAAATAGACAGATTATGCAACCAACCCTCGGATTCAGACTGAAGATCTCGACAAGCGAGGTTCGGATCAAAGGAGGGATGAGACTCGCATCGGATCTGGCGAGATGATGTCGTCGGCGTCGGGAAGGCACAAACAAGGAACAAAGAATGGTACCACAGCAGACGGATTCCTCAGATAGCATGAACACCGGATAGTAGAACACCGTTACCAAAGGAGGAAGCGAAACCCTGAAGGTACGACGGAAACCCAACCACGAGAATTCCTGGACTCGAAGAAAGAGAAAAGGGCGGATTCAAAACACGTCGAGGTACGAGGAGATCAGCAGAGGGTAAGGAGTAAAATCAGACCTAACCAGAACTATCCAACCGATTTTTTCAAAATAGTTTTGACACTCTACTTCGGCCGTTAGCTAGGTTATCCTACAGAAATTTGGACTTGTATCGCAACTGCTGAGCTCTGATACCACTCTGTAACACCCTCAGAATCGGCCCTATGCAAGTTTTAGCAAAACTCGCCAAACCCGCATAGAAACGATTCGAAGGTGCCCACCAGGCACTTTCGTGCGGGTGGAAAGCAAAGTAATAACATTACACAACAGTCCTCGATGGGACCCACAGAACAGATATATATACAACAGCGACTCAAAGAGTCAAGAATACAAATATAATATACAAAGATCCAAATCACCTTGAAAACGATAGAGCGTCCAGCTACGGACAAGATGCAAATGGGTCTAAGAGCCCTGAAGAATAGCCAATGGCGTCCATAACCCTGCCCAGGCCAAGCCGGAAGGGTAACCCTGCTAACGGCGTCGATCTCAAAACCTGCTAAACAAAAGGGGTGCCGACAAAGGGCAAAGGAAAAAGAAGGAGCGTCAGTACTGAGGCCAGTACACGGCGAGGCTAGAATTCGGCGGTCCTCGCCTACATAGGTATGGTGGACTGAAGCGGCAGCGGCAGCATGCTCTAAACAACCTATAGAGACTCGATACAACTGGCGACTATCAGAGAGGGGTAAGAAAGACCTAATCGGATCCAACCTGAAACTAGCATCAAACAAACCCATCCTGGCGTTTCCCCCTCGAGACCAAACGAGGAAGTCAACCGAGGAACTCACACAGTTGGCAGTTTTACTTATTCAGTTATAGTTGCCGCAATTACTAGTCAGGTTTAGGTATTCATCCTGATAAAGTAAGCAGTGGGCACTTTTAGTTAATCATTCCGTTATAGTGGCATCACTTACTAGTCAGATTCAATTAGCATGAGATAACCCAAAACCCAGCAGTTGTTGGTACTTTTACTTAGCCATTCCGTTGTAGTGAAGCTGATTACTAATCATATCGGAAACAAGTCAATTTAAAGCAATAAACTTTAGTTATAGTTGTCTATGATCGAGCACTGTGCTCCAAGTCGTCCATAACCGCGGACACGGCTTCTCGAAAAGATTTAACCCTACAGGGGTGCACCAAAGTATCCATAGGCACTTCGACCCTTTTTGCCAGATCAGTTAACATACACCCATCGGTATGTCGGCGGGGCCTAAGTCACGACGTTCCCAGACCCAAAGCAAGCACGGGGGGCCACCCCACTAAGTACACCCGCAACGAAGTCGGCCGGTCTCCGAGACGGACTTAGGGTTTGCGTCAATGGCTGTAAACGACAGCAGATCCCCAATCGGGGACTGTCGATACCGCGAAAACATTCCGCTTACCTAAACAGTACAGCGTGCTCCTCACACAATCGTAAATAAAGCAGTAAAGCATGGCATAGGTACAGGATAGTAAATAAATCCTCAAACTAGTTTGTGGCCCCCAGTACAATACTTTGAAATCAGGTAATAATCAATGGGGGCCCCATATCTCCCCACCTGTGGTTAGCACGCTCGATCTCGGAACAGGTGTCAAGAACTCGGGTCCTGCGGGACACAAGTGGGCGGTCGGAAACCAAATCTTACCTATCACCCACCGATGCCTCTGCTTAATTAAATTTTAGTTGTTAAACAGGAATTAAAGTGAAACAATAATTAAAGCCATGATCATCTCCAACGTCAACATGCGGCCATCCTCCAACAATGGTGGTACTTGTCGACACAAACACTTGAGCAAGCGACTACGTCACGCGGGCCCATCTATCTACCAAACAACAGGTAATCGGATGTGTCCAAGGCTATATATGGCTGCAAGGGATATCACAGGGAACGAAAACTAGAGCATCGCAACACAGATAGCAATAGATCAACAGGAGGGAAATAAATACTAGAAAAGTAAGATAGGTAGAAAGAGGGAGATGCTCGCCTGAAAACATTGTCGAAGGGTCAACCGAAGATCGGGTCGAAGCTCACATCAGCTCAACGGCCTTATCCGCGAAGAACCAAAACACTAGAAGAAACACCGGATGCAATATTTAATACTACGGCAAAAGATCGGGCATGATGCATGTAATGATGCATGGCATGGCAAGGTGCGATGCAATTAGATCATATTAAGTGGAACCGGGGTCCCGACAATTAATTAGGCGGTTCAAGTTATTTAGCTACCCCGCATATTAAATGTTGTTTAGCAAGACAACAGATGGAACCGGTTCGCTACACAAGTTTAAATGAGGCCGATATGAGACTAGATTTGCCCGCATATGGGCCCCATATTTAATTAAGAGGTGAATCGGCCTAAGGCCCCCAAACCAAAGATATGCATGCGAGATGACAATTAAATATGCAACAAGTTGATATCATTTATAAAATAGGGTATCGAGGAAAAGGGGTCACACATTTAGGGTTCGGCAGATCTTGGATTCCGGGGTTCGGGGTTCGACAGGGTCCAGGGTTCGACGGGTCGGTCTCGGCGGGAACGTTCTCGAACAACGGGGCAGATCTTGGCGCATCCGGGTTCTCGGCGGACTCGGCGTCCGGAAAAGGGGTACTTGGTTCGTGTCGGGCGCGATTTCCGGCAGGGGCGTTCTTGTCGCATGCGATCTTGTCGGGTTCCACGGGTCGCGCTTAGCCGCTAGGGTCTCGCCGGGCCCCACGCCATCGAGTCGGTACTAGCGTCCGGGAGCGTCCTCGTGGCGATCTTGCCGTGTCGAGGCTCGGCCTAAGGTTCCATGTCGAAGGTCTTCGGGTTCTGAGAGGGTTCTTGTTGTTCCGCTTCGAGAAGATCTTGTCGGTGGTCTCTGGGTCGCGCAACATCCACTTGTCCACGAAGAATATCATGTCGTTCCCTTCCGTGTAGAAGTCCTTGAAGATTCCCCTTCGAGTGTCTCCGGTCCGATGTAGTTCATGCTCGATGCCGGTCATGTCGACGACCTCATCCATCAAACAACGTGTCCATGACTGAGGTAACCAAACATCACGAAGGCACCACTCGGAGGCGCGTCTGATGCTAGATAGGAGGGTCCTTCGGCTCGCACAGGAGATGGCCATCGGGGCGTCGATGTGCTTGGGCGCCCGGAGGAACTTCGGAACATGGCCGCCATGGCGGAAGAGGCTCGGGCGCTCTCGCTGGTCCCACGCTGGGAGCTCTTGCCCGCACGGGCGACGAGGGAGGCGGTGCGCTGGCTCGGGCGGCGCGGACGGGTCGAGGGCGAGGCGACCGGGCGGAGATGGGCGAGGCGCTTGGCCAGCTCAGGAAGCGGACGCAGGCGGGCGGCTGGGCGGAAGCGAGGTCCCAGGCGGCAGGCGGGCGTGCAGCAGCGCAGCCGGGCTGCAGAGCAGGCGGAGGCTCGGCGAGGTGGCCGCTGGCGCGGGCGCTGGAGAGGCGGCCGGCGTGCGGCGGCTCGACGACGTGGCGCGGGTTGCCGAGGCGGCCGGGCGGCCTGGAGATGCGAGGGCAGCGTGGCGGGCGGCGCCTGGTCGGCAGGTCGGCCAGTGGGGAGGCTCGACGGCGAGGAGGCTCGGTGGAGCGGCGGGTAGGCAGCGGCGGCCGAGCAGGCTGAGAGGAGAGGGAGGAAGGAAGACGCGGCAGGCGGGAGGTAGAGGCGGCGGCAAGGCGGTCATTATGGAAGAAGAACAGGGGGAGAGAGAGCGGCCACGCGGCAGGTGGGTGCGGGGCCGGGCGCGGGTTGGGGCTGTGGGACCCGGGGGTCAGGGGAAACGGTCCAGGGGAGGGAGGGGTCGCGTGGGGTCAGGGGAAAACGTGGGAATCTGGGCAGGGCGGGCCAGGTGGGGCTGTCGGCTGGGGTGGCGTGTGAGTGTGTGGTGTGGTGGGGCAGGGTTAGGTGGCAGATGGGGATAGGCTAGGGAAAGGGGGGGTGGTGACGTGTCGGGAGCTGATTGGAGAGAGTGAGGTGGCTGGGGGTGTGGGTAGGTTTCCTGGTAGCCTTAGGATTTGTTGGGGTGTTTGGGGTGGACCGATTTAGAAATGGGGGTGGTCGTTCGGGTCGATTTGGCCCGTTCGACTGCCCCCAACTAAAAATAATATAATTTTTATTTGTTTTGTTAACACCGTTTGCAAACCGATAGCACTCAAACAAAATAATCCGGAGACCGGGCTTTGCATTTGAATTAAGATGGGGCGTTTGGAAAACAAATCGGGCTTTGCGAAAATAGTTTTTGACAAACAACATATGATGATGACGATGCAATGCACAAATTCAACGCGATTTTCTAGTAGTGGTTTTGCGGGATGCCACAGGAGGGAGGAGAGAGGGCTGGGTGAGGTGTCAGCATGTGAGTGGGTGAGGGGGAGGGAGGAGGTGAGGTGGCGCAACGGGGTTGGTTGGGATGATGTGGAGGGGGGTGTGGCTAGGATAGGTTGGGTGAGAAAAGGATTAAGGGGTGGATCGATTATATTTCTGGGGTGGTCGTTCGGGTCATTCGGCCCGTTCGACTGCCCCGCTCAAATAATAAATATTTTTATTTGTTTTACAAACACTGTTTGCAAACCGATATCAGACACACAAAAATAATCCGGAGACCCGGGGTTTGATATTTGATTAAAGTTGGGGCGTTTTAGAAAACAAAACGGGTTTTGCGAAAAAGTTTTATGCAAACAATGCATGATGATGACGATGCAATGCACAAATTCAACGCGATTTTCTAGTAGTGGTTTTGCGGGATGCCACATTCATCAATAGTGAGAAATTAACTATTGATTCACCAATTGTTAACCTATCAATTCTTGACCTATCAACTCTTGTACTTACTATAGCATTCACTTAAGGCTTATAAAGAAAGAAGTAAGAAGAGGTAAATAGTGATGCTATTTTTAGATGTCATCTATAGGATGAGAGTGATCGGAGGAAATCAAATCAATATGGTAACAAAGAAGATTACAAGGATGAAGTCTGAAGATAAGTTACCAGGAGTAGTCCTATTGGATCAAGTAGGTATAGTCAATGAATTATATCTCTTAATCCAATAGAACTAAATAGAAGATGATTATAATACAACTGTAATGTTGTATTGATGAAGCCTTGTGTTGGAATTATGCCCTAGAGGCAATAATAAAGATGTTATTATTATAATTCTTGTTCAAGATAAAGTTTATATTCCATGCTAGAATTGTATTAAGCGGAAACTTTAATACTTGTGTGGTTTGTGAACAAAACCGTGTCCCTAGTACGCCTCTATGGACTAGCTCATTATTAATGATGGTTAAGGTTTCCTAACCATAGACATGATTTTTCGATTGATAATGAGATCATATCATTGGGAGAATGATATGGTTGGCAGACCCAAACTAAGCGAAGCAATTAGATCGTGTCATCGTGTTCATCTTTGCGAAGCTTTTCTTATGTCAAATATTGTATTCCTTAGACCATGAGATAATACAACTTCCTGGTATCGGCAGAAAGCTTTGAGGTCATCAAACGTCATCCTATGAGAGGGTGATCATAAAGGTGTCTCTCAGGTGATCGGAAAGTATCTGTTGGGTTGTATGTATCGAGATGGGATTTGTCCCTCCCAAGTCGGAGAGATATACTTCGGGCCCACTCGGTAATCGATATCAACAGCGCTTGCAAGCATGTGTTTAAGTAGTTAATCACAAAGTGATATCGGATTACGAAACGAGTAAAGTACTTGCTGTGAACGAGATTGAACTAGGTATGACGGTACTGACGATCAAATCTCGAGCAAGTAAAATATCGCGAGACGAAGGGAATATATATATGGGATTGATTGAATCCTGGCATCGTGGTTCATACGATATGATCATCGATGAATGTGTGGGAGGCAATATGGGTTTCCAGACCCCGCTGTTGATTATTGATAGAATATCATGTCTGCATATTCTCGAACCCGAAGGGTCACACACTAACGTGTCTCGACGCTAGGATAGATTGGATAATTGGTTTATGAGTTTTTGTTCGGAGTCTCGGATGGGATCCGGGACATCACGAGAGGTTCCGGAGTGGTCCGGAGAATAAGATTCATATAAAAGGTGCAGTTTTGGAGTTGAATTGTTCAAGTTAATCGGTATTGTCTGAAGCTTCTAGAACCTTCCGGAAGGGGCCAACATGGTCCCACATGCGGGAGGGGGCATGGGCCTATGAGGGAGTGCCCTGGCATTGGGCCAGGGTCACAAGGCCCATAGCGCCCAGCCGCCAAACAAGGAAACCCTAATTTGGAGCTTCTAGAAGGGGTTTCTTGCCCCACTCCTCGCTCCTTGGCCGCCTAGGATTGGGAGGGGTTAGGATGGCGCCCACCTCTATATATAGAGGGTCAAGCACCACCCCACACACCTTCCCTCAAGCCTAGTCGCCTCGCCTCCTCTCTCCCCTCCCGACCGCGTGTAGGAAGCTCGCAGTAAACTCTCCACCAATTGCACTGCGTCGTCTGGTTGTAGATCCAATCCATCTCTCCACCATACTTGCTGGACCGAGGAAGGAGGAGACGTTGAGGTGTTGCACGTGTGCATCTCACGGAGGCATCGCCACTTGCGGTGCTAGATCGGATCGGATCGCGAGGAGGAGAAGCGACTACACAGACCCACGCCCGTTCGACAACGTTCCTGCCTGCGAATCTTCTAGGGTATGAAGATCTAATCCAATCTCTCTCGTTGTTTGCATATCCTAGATTAGATCTTGTCTTCCCTCTGTTCGCATCCGTAGAAAATTTTGATTTACTATGCCGCGAAACCCTTCAGTGGTATCAGAGCTAGATCTATGCGTAGATGTGTTTCACGAGTAGAACGCAACATGGTTGTTGCGGGAGTTGATGTTTTATGTTGAAAGCCTCTTGTTTGTGTTCTTCTTATGATGCGGGATAATGAGATTGAAGCGGTCCAGGCCAACCTTACGCGACGTCGTTCGCGAGACCGGCTCCGCACTTGACGTGTGGCTTGTTCCACACATGCGGCTGGTGGATGCCAGTTTCTCTCACTATAGTTGTCATGGGATTTACACCGGAGTTTGGCAACCATAATATCACCGTTGTGGCTTTACGTAGGTAAGAATCGTTCTTAGCATGCTACTCCCATAAGCCACGTAAAACATGCAACAACAAAGTAGAGGCGTCTAACTTGTTTTTGCAGGGAGTGTTTTCTGTGATATGGTATGGCCCAAGATGTGATGTGTATAATATATGCGATGATCATGTTTTGTAATGTTTCACGACTTGCATGTCGATGAGTACACAACCGGCAGGAGCCATATGGTTGTCTTTATAATTGTGTATGACCTGTGTGTCAACTTCTTATACGCCATGTAATAGTTTCACTTTATCGCTAAGTAGTTAGCAATAGTTGAAGTTGCTATTCGTGGTGGAGGCAATCATGGTGGAGTGATGGAGATCATGCCGGTACGCACAAGATGGAGATCATTGCGCGAAGATTGGCTATACCATGTCACATAAAGTTATATGCATGTGATGTTTATCCTTTTATGTATCTTATTATGCTTAGATCGCGACGGTGGCATTATAAGATGATTCCTCACTTAAAGATCAAGATAAAAACTATGTTCTCCCCAAGTATGCACTGCGAAGTTCGTGTCCAAGCATCACGTGATGATCGGGTGCTATAGACTCTACGTTCACATACAACGGGTGCAAGCCAGTTTTGCACACACGGAAATACTTGGGTCTAACTTGACGAGCCTAGCATGTACAAACATGGCCTCGGAATACATGAACCGAAAGGTTAAGCATGAGTCATATGAATGATATGATCGACACTTCGTTGTCCACCATTGAAACCACATATCTTCTCGTGAAGATCGGATTAGGTGTGGTGAATTCGGATCATGTTCACTAAACAACTTGAGGGATGTTGAATTTAGTGGGAGTTCATCTAGTAATTTGATTAAAAGTTGAACTAGTTATCATGAACATAGTCTAATTTGTACTTGCAAATATTGTAGATCAAATGGCTAAGTCCAACTTCAACTTCAACGCTTTTTGAGAAGGAAAAGCTTAAAACAATGGGTCTAACTTCACCAAGGTTCCGCATCCGAGAATCATTCTCTCTGGCGGTCAAAAGGACTATGTCCTTGAGAATGCGTTAGGTGACGCCCTGCCATCGCTCCTACCGATGAGAAAGTTGTCTATCACCGCGCAAAGATGATTATGGTGTGATTAAGAGCACCATGTTGTTTGCTATGGAATCGGACCTTCAAAATCGTTTTGAAGACTATCCGCCCTTTGAGATTCTCGAGGAGAAAACCATGTTTCGACTCAGGCTTCGAGAGATATGAGATCTCTGAGAAGTTCTTTAACTGCAAGATGGAGGAAGGGAGTTCCGTTAGTGAGCACGCCATTAAGATGTCGGGCTACACTCAACGTTTTGAGCAACCGGACTGCAAGATTCCAGAAGAGCTCAAGATTGACAGGTTCGCAATCACTCCTCCCAGCTACAAAAGTTTTGTAGTGACTCACAATCAGATTGGTTCCATCGATATTTATCACCGAGCTCTTCGCAGTCAAGGCCGGAGGTGGACATCAAAAAGGATAATCATGTGTTAATGGTCAACAAGCCCCCACCTTCAAGAAAGGTAAGGGTGCAAAGAATCCCTTCAAGAAAGGCGGTAAGCAAGCGTTGCCCTCGAGAAGAAGCTCAGTCGGTCCTAAGCGGACATCGAGTGCTTCTATTGCAAGGACAAGGGTCATGGAAGAATCGTCCAAGTACTTAGCGGACAAGAAGGATGGAACCATCAAAGGTATATTTGATATACATGTTATTGATGTTTTCCTTACTAGCCCTCGTTGTAGTGCCTGGGTATTTGATACTGGTTCAGTTTCTAATATTTGTAACTCGAAACAGGAGCTACGGAATATATGGTGGCTTGCGAGGGATGAGGTGACGATGCGCATTGGCAACGGATCAAGAGTTGATGTGATGGCCGTCGGCACGCTCTCCTTAGTTTTACCTTCGGGATTAGTTTTAAACCTCAATAAATGTTATTATGTGCCTGCGTTGAGCATGAACATTATTTCTGGATCTTGTTTATTGCAAGAGGGTTATTCATTTAAATCGGAGAATAATGGTTGTTCTATTTATATGAGTAACATCTTTTATGGTCATGCACCTATTGTGAATGGTTTATTTCTTCTAAATCTCGAAAGGGATGAAACACACATCCATAACATTGAGGCTAAGAGATGCAAAGTAGATAGTGATAATACTACTTATTTGTGGCACTGTCGTCTAGGTCATCTTGGTGTAAAACGCATGAAGAAACTCCATTCTGATCTGATGGACTTTTGGAGTCTCTTGATTTTGAATCATTTGACACATGCGAACCATGCTTCATGGGCAAGATGATCAAAACCCCGGTTCTCCGGTATGATGGAGCGAGCAACGGACTTGTTGGAAATCATACATACCGATGTATGCGGACCGATGAGTGTTTCGATGCGCGGTGGATATCGCTATTTTCTCAATTTTACCGATAACTTAAGTAGATATGGGTATATCTATTTAATGAAACATAAATCTGAAACATTTGAAAAGTTCAAGGAATTTCAGAATGAAGTGGAGAACCATCGTAACAGAAAGATTAAGTTTCTACGATCCGATCGTGGAGGTGAATATTTGAGTTATGATTTTTTCATGCATCTTAAAGCAAGCGGAATCGTTTCGCAACTCACGCCACAGCGCAATGGTGTGTCTGAACGCCAGAATCGAACCCTATTAGATATGGTCCGATCAATGATGTCTCTTAATGATTTGCCTCTATCATTTTGTGGTTATGCATTAGAAACCACCGCATTCACTTTAAATAGGGCACCATCTAAATCCGTTGAGACGACACCGTATGAACTGTGGTTTGGTGCTAAACCTAAGTTGTCATTTCTTAAAGTTTGGGGATGCGAAGCTTACGTCAAGAAGTTGATGCCGGACAAGCTCGAACCCAAAGTGGAGAAATGCGTCTTCATAGGATACCCTAAGGAAACTATTGGGTATACCTTCTATCACAGAACCGAAGGCAAAGTGTTTGTCGCAAGGAACGGTTCCTTTCTTGAGAAAGAGTTTCTCTCTAAAGAAGTGAGTGGGAGGAAAGTAGAGCTAGACGAGGTTATTGAACCTTCTCTTGAGTTGGAGAGTAGTGCAACACCTGAAATTGTTCCAGTGCCGCATGCACCAACAATAGAGGAAGCTAATGACAAGGATCATGAAGCTTCGGACGATGCTGCTACTGAATGTCGCAGGTCGACAAGGTCGCGTGCCCCTCCTGAGTGGTACGACAACCCTGTCTTAACTGTCTTGTTAGTAGAAGACAGTGAACCTATGAACTATGAGGAAGCGATGATGAGCCCAGACTCTGAGAAATGGCTAGAAGCCATGAAATCCGAATTGGGATCCATGAGCGAAAACCAAGTATGGACTTTGGTGGACCCTCCTAGCGACCGAAAGGCCGTTGAGTGCAAATGGATCTTCAAGAAGAAAACGGACGCGGATGGTAATGTTACCGTCTATAAGGCACGGCTTGTCGCGAAAGGTTTTCGGCAAGTTCAAGGTGTTGACTACGATGAGACTTTGTAACACCCTCAGAATCGGACCTATGCAAGTTTGAACAAAATTCGCCAAACCCGCATAGAAACGATTCAAAGGTGCCCACCAGGCACTTTCGTGCGGGTGGAAAACGAAGTAATAACATTACACAACAGTCCTCGATGGGACCCACAGAACAGATATATATATAACAGCGACTCCATGAGTCAAGAATACAGATATAATATACAAGATCCAAATCACCTTGAAAACGGTAGAGCGTCCGACTACGGACAAGAAGCAAATGGGGGCTAAGAGCCCTGAAGAATAATCAATGGCGTCCATAACCCTGCCCAGGCCAAGCCGGAAGGGTATCCCTGCTAACGGCGTCGATCTCAAAACCTGCTTAAACTAAAGGGGTGCCGACAAAGGGCAAAGGAAAAAGAAGGAGCGTCAGTACTGAGGCCAGTACACGGCGAGGCTAGAATTCGGCGGTCCTCGCCTACATAGGTATGGTGGACTGAGCGGCAGCGGCAGCATGCACTAATCAACCTATAGAGACTCGGTGCAACTGGCGGCAGTCAGAGAGGGGTAAGAAAGACCTATTCGGATCCGACCTGAAGCTAACACCAGACAAACCCATCCTGGTGTTTCCCCCTCGAGACCAAACGAGGAAGTCAACCGAGGAACTCACACCGTTGGCAGTTTTACTTAATCAGTTATAGTTGTGGCACTTTACTAGTCAGGTTTAGATATTCATCCTGATAAAGTAAGCAGTGGGCACTTTTAGTTAACCATTCCGTTATAGTTACAACATTTACTATTCATGTACAGATAGCATGATATAATCCCAAAACCCAACAGTTGTTGGTACTTTTATTCAGCCAATCCGTTGTAGTTGCAAGATTTACTAGTCAGGTACAATTGTCGCAAGCGACAACCAAACAAGCATTTGTGGGCAGTATTAATTAGCCATTCCATTATAGTGAAGCTGATTACTAGTCATTATAAGTCAAATTTATAGCAATAAACTTTAGTTATGCTTGTCTATGATCGAGATACTGTGCTCCAAGTCGTCCATATCCGCGGACACGGCTTTCAGAAAGTTTTACCCGGCCGGGGTGCACCAATAGCAACACACGCTCGATCAACCTCGGAAAAACCAAATCAAAACCCAACGAGGCTTTCACGACGAACAATCACAGATTCAGAAATATTTCAGGCCACCTTAAGTAGATCCCAACGAAGCCACCGACTCGAGACGGGCTCAAGGTTTGGGTATACTACGTGAACGATCGGGAACCCGAAAGTGTGGCTGGGCTTGTCGACACCATGAATCGTGTCCCGATCCTAACAAGACAGTGTGCAAGACTCGCACAATTTAAATACAGAAAAGTAGCATGGCATAAGTACAGGATCGTAAATAAAACCTCAAACTAGTTTGTGGCCCCAAGAAATAAGAATGAATCAAGCTCTGGCTCAGGGGGGTCCCATATACCTCCCGGATGTGGATAGCGTGATAAAACAAGGAACAGGTATCAAGTACTCGGGGTCTTACGGGACACAAGTGGGCGTTCGGAAACCAAATATTATCTATCACCCACCGATGCCTCTGCTTATTTCAATTTTAGTGGTTAAACAGAAATTAAAGTGACGATAAGTAAAACTAGCATCATCTCCAACATCAACATGTGGCAATACATCAGCAACTGTGGCATATGACGACACACATCAGCACTTGAGCAAGCAACTACGACGCGCAAGTCCAACTATCTACCAAACAACAGGTAATAGGGTGTGTCCAAGGCAATATAGGGCTGCACGGTATATCACTGGTACGGAAACTAAAGCATCGCGACACAGATAGCAATAGATCAACAGGAGGGAATAAAGACTATAAAAGTAAGATAGGTAGAAAGAGGGAGATGCTCGCCTGAAAACATTGTCGATGGTTCATCCGAAGATCGGGGCGAAGCTCACATCAACTCAACGGCCTTATCCGCGAAGAAGCAAAACACTAGAAGGAACACCGGATGCAATATTTAAGATCGGCAGAAGATCGGCATGATGCATGCATGATGGATGGCATGGCAAGGTGCGATGCAATTAGGTCAAGATTAAGCGGAACCGGGGTCCCGACACTTAGTTAGGTGGTTCATGTTATTAAGGACCCCCGCAAATTAAGTGTTGTTTAGCAATGCAACAGATGGAACCGGTTCGCTACACATGTTTAAATGAGGCCAATATAAGGCTAGATTTGCCCGCATATGGGCCCCATATTTAATCATTAGGTGAATCGGCAGAAGGCCCCCAACCACATGATTATGCATGCGAGATGTCAATTAAACATGCAACAAGTTGTTATGTTATAAAATAGGGTTCGAGGAAAAGGGTCACACATTAGGGTTCGGCAGATCTTGGGGTTCCGGGGTTCGGGGTTCGACAGGGTCCAGGGTCCGGTCTCGGGGTCCAGGGTTCGACGGGATCGGTCTCGGCGGTATGTTCTCAAACATCGGGTAGATCTTGTCGCATCCGGGTTCTCAGCGGTCTGCGTCGGAAAGGAGTACTCGGTTCGGCCGGGGTTGCATCGGATTCTTGGGTTGTTCTTGTCGCATGCAGATCTTGTCGGGTCCCATGGTCGGTCTTGCCGCTGCGAGGGTTCACGGGCCCGCCGCCATCGAGTCGGTCTTCGCTTCGGGTGAAGTACTTGGCGTCCGGTGCGGTACTTGTGGTACTGTGGCGATCTTGGCGTCCTTCCGTTCGGGTTTGGCGCTCGAGGAGGTACTTGTCGCTCGGGCGTTCTTGGTGGTCATCGGGTCCGAGTGGTGATCTTGTCGGGCTTATAACGGAGGCCTTGACGTCCCATGTCGAAGATGTTCCGCGACGGTTGTCGATGTCGGGATTGGGACGACCTCGATGGTCTTGGGTTCCGGGAAGGCGTTCCGAGCGGTAGAACTTGTCGGTGCATAACAGAGTCGGCATCTGATAGCGACGGTTGACGGTGAAGTGGGCCCGCGGACGGAGGCTACCATGGCGACGCGGTCGGGCCCGCAGCGAAGGAGGCCGGACGGCGGCGCTGCGCAGGGAACGAAGGGGGCTCAACGGGGAGGAGGTCCGGCAGAGGCTTGGAGGTTGGAGGATGGCCTCGCGGACGACGGAGCCTAGCGCGGGGTCGGCCGGACGACGTTGAGCAGGGCGGTGCGGCGGCCTTGCGACGGCGGCGGGGGTCGCCGGAGGAGGCTGGGGCGCTGGCCGGGCCAGCGGCGCTGGGCCACCGGCGGCGGTGAGCTTGGGTGGCGAGGAGGCGGTGGCTGCCGCCGGGGGGAGGCGCTGGGCGTCGGGCCGAGGTGAGGTCGGGCGCAGCGGCGGAGAGCCGTCTTGAGGAGGCGGCGCTGGGCGTCGAAAGGAGGCGGAGAGGCGGGTGGTGGCTTCGCAGGTGCGGGCGGAGGAAAGGCGGGGCGGGAGGAGCTTGGGGGGAGCGGCCGCAGAGGGGAGCTGGTCCGCGAGCAGCGGCGTGAGGCCTTCGCTGCCGCGACGGGGAAGCGGGCAGAGGAGGCCCGTCGGCCGGAGGGGACGGCCGGAGGCGGCCGCCGGGCCACGAGCCGAGAGAGGAGCAAGCGGCGGGGAGGGAGCGACGCGGGGTGGTGGGTAGGTGGCTGCGGAAGCGTGGGGGAGAGGATGGGGGACGGGACGCGTGGGTGGGGAGGCTGGTCGTGTGGGTCCAGGGAAGGTGGGGCCGCGGGGAGGGCCCAGTGGGTGGGGGTCGGCCCAGGCTGTGGTGAGTGGTGGCGTGGGTGGCGTGTAGCTGGTGTCTGTGGGGGCTGGGAGGTTGACCAGGGGCCAGGGTGGGTCCAGAGGGTGGGTAAGAGTGGCCTGGGTGAGAAAGAGGGGGAGAGGGGCTGGATTGCTGAGGTGGCAGGTGGGTAGGTTTTAGGTGAGAGGGGGGAGGTGGCATGATTTGGTTGGTGGGTAGATAGGATTTGGGTGGGAATAGATTTAGGGTAGGGCTGTTTTAATATTTGTGTTTGTTTGGTCCTCTCTTATTTAAAACAAGACCATTTTGCAAATAGTTTTTAGGGGAAACAAAATATCCGATACACTCGGGGTTTTGCCTTTTAAAATAAAGAGGGATATTTGTATAATCAAAACTAGGCTTTTCAAATAATGCAGTCAAACAATGCATGATGATGACGATGCTATGCACAAATTCAACGCGATTTTCTAGTAGTGGTTTTGCGGGATGCCACAATTCGACACCACTAACAAAGGATCTCGCCCTCGAGATCCGCCTCGTGGTACCGGAAAGAAGGCCGTCGGTCTGATCCTTCGTGCTTCGTGTAGATCCTCGCGACACCGCTAACGAGGGTTCCTTCTTCATCTTGAAATCGGCGACACCACCAACAAAGGGTCGTTATCTCTGATCGTCGAGAGAACACTCCGGAGAACAAAGGACGAAGATAGAGGTATCAAACGGTAAGGCCACCCCTAACTCCCATTAGAAGAGTGAAAAGTTACATTGATCCACCCGTTCGATGTACAGAGCGAACAGTAAGAGTTGGGTAGGGTGATCAGTCCATCTCGGAACCAACTATCAACTCTATACATGGGTAGGAGAATCAGGCCACTCAACTCTCGAGATTTAGACTGAAGACCTTCTTAGGCGGTATCCGGAACAAAGGAATGTTGCCAGCAGAAATCGTATGAAAGACACAATGATTAGGTTTCGCGATGGTTCCATTGGCCTGAACAACACATGCTCAAGGTCGACTCCAACTTCACCAAAGCTCGTCCTTCTGTTATGTTTTTCAACGACGCTGATATCCGGCAAGGAACACAGATGGATAAAGATCTCAAGAGCAAAAGATCGGATGAAGGGTACAACAGACAAGTTGCAGATTGATGATCGTAGCACCTCCGTACAAAAGGGAGAAAGCGAAACCCTGAAGGTACGACGGAAACCCAACCACGAGAAATCCTGGACTCGAAGAAAAGATAAGAGAGCAGATTCAAGCACGTCGAGGTAAGAGGAGAATAGCAGAGGGGTAAGGAGTAAAATCAGACCTAACCAGAACTATCCAACCGATTTTGCAAAATAGTTTTGACACTCTACAGCGGCCGTTAGCTAGGTTATCCTACAAATTTGGACTTGTGGGTATCGCAATCGCCGCGCTCGATACCACTCTGTAACACCCTCAGAATCGGACCTATGCAAGTTTGAACAAAATTCGCCAAACCCGCATAGAAACGATTCAAAGGTGCCCACCAGGCACTTTCGTGCGGGTGGAAAACGAAGTAATAACATTACACAACAGTCCTCGATGGGACCCACGTAGCAGATATATATAACGACTCCATGAGTCAAGAATACGATATAATATACAAGATCCAAATCACCTTGAAAAGCGGTAGAGCGTCCGACTACGGACAAGAAGCAAATGGGGCTAAGAGCCCAAGAATAATCAATGGCGCCCATAACCCTGCGGCCAAGCGGAAGGGTATCCTCCTACGACGCCGATCTCAAAACCTGCTTAAACAAAAGGGGTGCCGAAAGGGCAAAGGAAAAGAAGGAGCGCCAAGATCGAGGCCAGTACACGGCGAGGCTAGAATTCGGCGGTCCTCGCCTACATAGGTATGGTGGACTGAGCGGCAGCGGCAGCATGCACTAATCAACCTATAGAGACTCGATGCAACTGGCGGCAGTCAGAGAGGGGTAAGAAAGACCTATTCGGATCCGACCTGAAGCTAACACCAGACAAACCCATCCTGGTGTTTCCCCCTCGAGACCAAACGAGGAAGTCAACCGAGGAACTCACACCGTTAGCAGTTTTACTTAATCAGTTATAGTTGTGGCACTTTACTAGTCAGGTTTAGATATTCATCCTGATAAAGTAAGCAGTGGGCACTTTTAGTTAACCATTCCGTTATAGTTACAGCATTTACTATTCAGGTACAGATAGCATGATATAATCCCAAAACCCAGCAGTTGTTGGTACTTTTATTCAGCCAATCCGTTGTAGTTGCAAGATTTACTAGTCAGGTACAATTGTCGCAAGCGACAACCAAACAAGCATTTGTGGGCAGTATTAATTAGCCATTCCATTATAGTGAAGCTGATTACTAGTCATTATAAGTCAAATTTATAGCAATAAACTTTAGTTATGCTTGTTTATGATCGAGATACTGTGCTCCAAGTCGTCCATATCCGCGGACACGGCTTTCAGAAAGTTTTACCCGGCCGGGGTGCACCAATAGCAACACACGCTCGATCAACCTCGGAAAAACCAAATCAAAACCCAACGAGGCTTTCACGACTGAACAATCACAGGATTCAGAAATATTTCAGGGGGCCACCCCTTAAGTAGATCCCGCAACGAAGCCAGCTGACTCCGAGACGGGCTCAAGGTTTGGGTATACGGCTGTGAACGACTGGGAACCCGAAAGTGTGGCTGGGCTTGTCGACACCGCGGAATCGTGTCCCGATCCTAAACAGTACAGTGTGCAGTACCTCGCACAATTTAAATACAGAAAAGTAGCATGGCATAAGTACAGGATCGTAAATAAAACCTCAAACTAGTTTGTGGCCCCAAGAAATAAGAATGAATCAAGCTCTGGCTCAGGGGGGTCCCATATACCTCCCGGATGTGGATAGCGCGATAAAACAAGGAACATGTATCAAGTACTCGGGGTCTTACGGGACACAAGTGGGCGTTCGGAAACCAAATATTATCTATCACCCACCGATGCCTCTGCTTATTTCAATTTTAGTGGTTAAACAGAAATTAAAGTGACGATAAGTAAAACTAGCATCATCTCCAACATCAACATGCGGCAATACATCAGCAACTGTGGCATATGACGACACACATCAGCACTTGAGCAAGCAACTACGACGCGCAAGTCCAACTATCTACCAAACAACAGGTAATAGGGTGTGTCCAAGGCAATATAGGGCACGGTATATCAATGCGAAACTAAAGCATCGCGACACGTATAGCAATAGATCAACAGGAGGGAATAAAGACTATAAAAGTAAGATAGGTAGAAAGAGGGAGATGCTACTTTGAAAACATTGTCGATGGTTCATCCGAAGATCGGGGCGAAGCTCACATCAACTCAACGGCCTTATCCGCGAAGAAGCAAAACACTAGAAGGAACACCGGATGCAATATTTAAGATCGGCAGAAGATCGGCATGATGCATGCATGATGGATGGCATGGCAAGGTGCGATGCAATTAGGTCAAGATTAAGCGGAACCGGGGTCCCGACACTTAGTTAGGTGGTTCATGTTATAAAGGACCCCCGCAAATTAAGTGTTGTTTAGCAATGCAACAGATGGAACCGGTTCGCTACACATGTTTAAATGAGGCCAATATAAGGCTAGATTTGCCCGCATATGGGCCCCATATTTAATCATTAGGTGAATCGGCAGAAGGCCCCCAACCACATGATTATGCATGCGAGATGTCAATTAAACATGCAACAAGTTGTTATGTTATAAAATAGGGTTCGAGGAAAAGGGTCACACATTAGGGTTCGGCAGATCTTGGGGTTCCGGGGTTCGGGGTTCGACAGGGTCCAGGGTCCGGTCTCGGGGTCCAGGGTTCGACGGGATCGGTCTCGGCGGTATGTTCTCAAACATCGGGTAGATCTTGTCGCATCCGGGTTCTCAGCGGTCTCGGCGTTCGGAAAGGAGTACTCGGTTCGGTGCCGGGGGTTGCATCGGATTCTTCGGGGTTGTTCTTGTCGCATGCAGATCTTGTCGGGTCCCACAGGGTCGGTCTTGCCGTTGCGAGGGTCTTGTCGGGCCCGCGCCATCGAGTCGGTCTTGGCTTCGGGGTGAAGTACTTGGCGTCCGGGGTGCGGTACTTGTGGTACAGGTGGCGATCTTGGCGTCCTTCCGGTTCGGGTTTGGCGTTCGAGGGAGGTACTTGTCGTTCTCGGGGCGTTCTTGGTGGTCATCGGGTCCGAGTGGCTGATCTTGTCAGTTTCATAACGGAGGCCTTGACGTCCCATGTCGAAGATGTTCCGCGACGGTTGTCGATGTCGGGATTGGGACGGCCTCGATGGTCTTGGGTTCCGGGAAGGCGTTCCGAGCGGTAGAACTTGTCGGTGCATAACAGAGTCGGCATCTGATAGCGACGGTTGACGGTGAAGTGGGCCCGCGGACGGAGGCTACCATGGCGACGCGGTCGGGCCCGCAGCGAAGGAGGCCGGACGGCGGCGCTGCGCAGGGAACGAAGGGGGCTCGACGGGAAGGAGGTCCGGCAGAGGCGTGGAGGTTGGAGGATGGCCTCGCGGACGACGGAGCCGAGCGCGGGGTCGGCCGGACGACGTTGAGCAGGGCGGTGCGGCGGCCTTGCGACGGCGGCGGGGGTCGCCGGAGGAGGCTGCGCTGGTCCGCGCTGGAGACGGGCGTCAGGGGCCATCGTCGCGGCGGTGAGCTTGGGTGGCGAGGCGGTGGCTGCTGCCGCGGGAGGCGCTGGGCGGTCGGGCCGAGGTGAGGTCAGGCGGCGGAGAGCCGTAGGAGGCGGCGTACATTGCCGAGCACGGGCGGAGGCGGTGGTGGCGCTGGGAAGCTTCCAGGCAGTGGCGCGCGCGGCAGCCGCCATGCGGAGGAAAGGCGGGCGAGGAGCTTCATGGGGAGCGGCGGCGAGAGGGTCATGGGTCCAGCGGGCGGGCGGCGGAGGCCTTCGTCATGACGGGCAGGGAGGAGGGCCCGACGGCGTGGGAGGGGACGGCCGGCTAAGATGGCCACGGCCACGAGCTGGTGGAGGGAGCAAGCGTGAGGAGGGAGGGCGGGTGGTGGGTAGGTGGGCTGCGAAGCGTGGGGAGAGGATGGGGACGGACGCGTGGGTGGGAGGCTGGTCGTGTGGGTCCAGGGAAGGTGGGGCGCGGGAGGTCCCAGGTGACGGGGTCGGGCCCAGCTGTGGTGAGCAGGGCGCGTGGTGGCATGTAGCCAAGGGTGTCTCTGGACTGTGGGAGGTTGACCAGGGCTGTGGTGGGTCCAGAGGGTGGGTAAGAGTGGCCTGGGTGAGAAAGAGGGGGAGAGGGGCTGGATTGCTGAGGTGGCAGGTGGGTAGGTTTTAGGTGAGAGGGGGGAGGTGGCATGATTTGGTTGGTGGGTAGATAGGATTTGGGTGGGAATAGATTTAGGGTAGGGCTGTTTTAATATTTGTGTTTGTTTGGTCCTCTCTTATTTAAAACAAGACCATTTTGCAAATAGTTTTTAGGGGAAACAAAATATCCGATACACTCGGGGTTTTGCCTTTTAAAATAAAGAGGGATATTTGTATAATCAAAACTAGGCTTTTCAAATAATGCAGTCAAACAATGCATGATGATGACGATGCTATGCACAAATTCAACGCGATTTTCTAGTAGTGGTTTTGCGGGATGCCACAGACTTTCTCTCCCGTAGCGATGTTTAAGTCCATTCGGATTTTATTAGCAATTGCTGCGTTTCATGATTATGAAATATGGCATATGGATGTCAAGACTGCGTTCCTCAATGGCAACATTGATGAAGAGTTGTATATGATGCAACCCGAAGGTTTTGTCGATCCTAAGGATGCTGATAAAGTATGCAAACTTCAGCGTTCCATTTATGGACTGAAGCAAGCATCTCGGAGTTGGAACCTTCGTTTTGATCAAGTGGTCAAGAGCTTTGGATTTGTTCCAAATTTCTACGAAGCTTGTATCTACAAGAAAGTGAGTGGGAGCTCGGTGACATTTCTGGTACTATACGTGGATTACATATTGATTATTGGAAATGACATTAACATGCTTAACGATGTGAAGAGTTATTTGAACAAGTGTTTTTCAATGAAAGACCTAGGTGAAGCTGCTTATATATTGGGCATCAAAATCTATAGAGATAGACAAAGACGCCTGATAGCTTTAAGCCAGAGTACATACCTAGACAAAGTTCTGAAAAGGTTCAGAATGGATAAGGCAAAGAAAGGTTCAGTGCCTATGTTGTCAGGTAAGATATTGAGCAAGGCTCAGTGTCCAGCTACGGTAAATGATAGGGAAGCTATAAGCAAAGTGCCTTATGCCTCATCCATAGGTTTTATCATGTATGCCATGCTGTGTACTAGACCGGATGTGTCCAATGCTCTTAGTTTGACGAGCAGATATCAAAGTAATCCAGGAGTGGAACACTGGACAGCCGTGAAGAACATCCTAAAGTACCTAAATAGGACTAAAGAAATGTTCTTAGTCTATGGGGGTGATGAACAGCTCGTCATAAAAGGTTACGTCGACGCTAGTTTTGACACCGACAAGGATGATTCTAAATCTCAGACAGGATACGTGTATATTTTGAATGGAGGAGCTGTGAGCTGGAGAAGCTGTAAGCAAAGTGTGATCGCGGGATCTACAGTAGAAGCGGAATACATGGCTGCTACAGAAGCGTCAAGTGAAGGAGTTTGGATCAGGAACTTCATCACTGAGCTTGGCGTGGTTCCAAGTGCATTGGACCCACTGGAGATATTGTGTGACAACATTGGCGCCATAGCACTCGCTAAGGAACAAAGATATCATCCAAATACCAAGCATATCAACCGCAAGTTTCATATAATCCGAGATTATATAGCAGATGGAGATCTGAAGATTAGAAAAGTACATACAGATCTGAATGTCGCAGATCCATTGACTAAACCTCTTCCACGTGTAAAACATGATCAGCACCTCAGTGCCATGGGTGTGAGATTGTTGCCAAATGTAAACTAGATTATTGACTCTAGTGCAAGTGTGAGACTCTTGGAATTATGCCCTAGAGGCAATAATAAAGATGTTATTATTATAATTCTTGTTCATGATAAAGTTTATATTCCATGCTAGAATTGTATTAAGCGGAAACTTTAATACTTGTGTGGTTTGTGAACAACACCGTGTCCCTAGTACGCCTCTATGGACTAGCTCATTGATTAATGATGGTTAAGGTTTCCTAACCATAGACATGAGTTGTCGATTGATAATGAGATCATATCATTGGGAGAATGATATGGTGGACAGACCCAAACTAAGCGAAGCAATTAGATCGTGTCATCGTGTTCATCTTTGCGAAGCTTTTCTTATGTCAAATATTGTATTCCTTAGACCATGAGATAATACAACTTCCTGGTATCGGAAGAAAGCTTTGAGGTCATCAAACGTCATCCTATGAGAGGGTGATCATAAAGGTGTCTCTCAGGTGATCGGAAAGTATCTGTTGGGTTGTATGTATCGAGATGGGATTTGTCCCTCCCAAGTCGGAGAGATATACTTCAGCCCACTCGTGTCGATATCAACACCGCTTGCAAGCATGTGGTTAAGGAGTTAATAACAAAGTGATATCAGATTATGGAGCAGTAAAGTACTTCTTGTGAGCAGAGATTGAACTAGGTATGACGGCATCGACGATCAAATCTCGCAAGTAAAATATCGCGAGACGAAGGAATATATATATGGGATTGATTGAATTCGGCATCGTGGTTCATCCGATATGATCATCGATGAATGTGTGAGTCAATATGGGTTTCAGACCACTGTTGATTATTGATAGAAGATCATGTCTGCATATTCTCGAACCCGAAGGGTCACACACTTAACGTGTCTCGACGCTAGGATAGATTGGATAATTGGTTTATGAGTTTTTGTTCGGAGTCTCGGATGGGATCCGGGACATCACGAGAGGTTCCGGAGTGGTCCGGAGAATAAGATTCATATAAGGCAGTGCAGTTTTTGGAGTTCGGAATTGTTCCGGGTTAATCGGTATTGTACCGGAAGCTTCTAGAACCTTCCGGAAGGGGGCCAACGTGGTCCCACCTGTCGGGAGGGGGCATGGGCCTATGAGGGAGTGCCCTGGCCGCATTGGGCCAGGGGCACAAGGCCCCATAGGGCCCAGCCGGCCAAACAAGGGGAAACCCTAGTTTGGAGCTTCTAGAAGGGGGGGTTTCCTTGCCCCCCACTCCTCCCTCCTTTGGCCGCCGGCCTAGGCTTGGGGGAGGGGCTAGGGCTGGCGCCCACCCCTCTATATATAGAGGGCTGGGGCGCACCACCCCCACACACCTTCCCCTCAAGCCTAGTCGCCCTGCTGCCCTCCTCTCTCTCTCCCTCCCGACTGCGTGTAGGCGAAGCCCTGCTGCAGAAACTCTCCACCAATTGCACCGCGCCGTCGCGTTGTAGATCCAATCCATCTCTCCACCATACTTGCTGGACCGAGGAAGGAGGAGACGTCGATGTGCTGCACGTGCGCATCTCACGGAGGCATCGCCACTTGCGGTGCTAGATCGGATCGGATCGCGAGGAGGAGAAGCGAGTAAGACTACATCACCCACATTCCGACGAACGTTCCGCTGTGCGAATCTTCAAGGGTATGAAGATCTAATCCAATCTCTCTCGTTGTTTGCATCTCCTAGATTAGATCTTGGCTTCCCTCTATTCGCATCCGTAGAAAATTTTGATTTACTATGCCGCGAAACCCTTCACCTTGATTATCCAACTAGAAACCTAAACCATAAAGGATCAAATGATTATAATTATCATGCCTTATTCACCAATATTGAATGCTTATACCAAGTATAAGTGACATTGGTGGATAAAACATGATTGAACCATAGTATAGAGTTATTATCCTAGATTAGTCATTACTTTAGTCTACCAAACTTTAAATATAATACTAAAAACTTTATTATATGTTTTATAGTTAACTTTGATCTGCTATAATTAAGTTATAAAGTATCTTAATACCAAACCAACCAAGTTAAAAACCAAGATAGATATGTCTCAAATACTTATGCTGTTATTATTAAAATAGAGTAATTCTTTCTTACTTACAGACTATAACTAAAAAAACACCTCATAAGGTTAACTTAAAAGCTTAAATGCTTTTCCTTAGTTGAGTAAGATTTTCTTCAAAAGTTAATCATTTTGCCACTTCAATCAACATATGACAATTAATAGTACACACTTTACTTTATACTTTACTTGTATAATAAGATTGTTAATACTTAAATTCTTTATAAGTGACATTACTTATGAAGTAAAACTTGAAGATAAACAATTAAGATGTAAGCAACCTTATGTAGCATTCCATATGTGTGTATTTTATTGTTGTATGAATACATGTTGTTTTCCACACACGCACAAGCCCTAATAAGAAGCACATGTGTGAAACTTAATCCAAAAGGGCAACACATTCCAAAGAAACCATTTCCAGAATCCAAACCCTAAAACAACGTTATTCTCGGGATTCGCGTTTATCAACTTGCATTACATTACTTATGCATAAAAGCATATTGCTTCTTTAAACATTAGTCCTTACCGGACCAATGATGCAGATTTCAGCTATTGGATCTTATAATGTCTTGAAGACCGTGAGTGCATAATCTTGCAATCACAGAAGGCAAGTTCACACTTGCTCACATCCTTTGATTATTTTTTGTAAAGTATTTTACAACTCCAGTATTGTCATCACCTGCATTTGAAAAAGGACAAAAAACACTATTTTCATAATAATGTGATTATAGGTTATTTACCATGAGGTAAGTTCCGGTGGTAAAGGAACATATTACCTAGGACTTAACAACCAATGTCGCCAGTGATTCTTGCATCGTATATTATGCGTTGACCATGAGATTTGGAATGGGACGGATAAGTCAGCGGTATCTTTTCCCTCTCGCATGGAGCTGGATGTGCGGGTCGTGGCTGTTATCACTCGTAGCGTGCATATTATTTATGGTAATTCGTAGAGGATATGCAGCATATGGGTGGGAGTCCTCAATGTGCCACGATAGTTACGGCATCTGAACGGTCTGTACTGCCATTGTCGTAATTCAATAGGTGGGCTGGCGTACACCAAAGAGACATGCGGGGTCGCGGAGAAGGCAGTGATTGGCTTGGGTCTTAGTCTGGGCCTCACACCAAGGAAGTGTGAACGGGTTCGCGGCCCGGATGAGAAACAAATCTAAGATCACTCATGGGTAAAGTGACGCACCTCTGTAGAGTGTAAGAACTGTAACTTGTTACTCCCTGTTCCGGGAAGGAGCTGCGAACGCAGTGGGAAAGGAACTCCATGAAAGTTCTGGTAAACCCGAGAAGGCTGACCAACACAGTTTTTCAGAATAAAAGCAACCTTTGAAGAAATGTTTATGAAAACCTGGATTGCCTACGACCTATGGTCTATGGCTGTATATATAGTGCATCAAACACTCCTTTTCTAGTGAACTTGCTGAGTACGCTCGTACTCAAAGTATCTTCTTAACCCTTGCTAGGTTCTAAAGCCAGTAGAGACAATTTCTACATCAAGTTATGCTCCAGGAATCATCATTAAAAGCTAAAACTCTTCAATGAAGTCAAGAAAGTCAGCATATACATCAACTCAAGTGAAGACTAAGTTGCTGATTAGATAAGAATAGAATTTCTAACCATAGAGCCTACTTCTGTAGAGTATTGCAATAGCAGCAATGCAAGCCTAGTAGTTCAGCTACTAGTTTTATAAGTATGGTAGCTATGAGTTATTTATTCCTGATTCTTCTTTGTAAGGAGTTTCTTTCTATCTCTTTAACCTAGAGTGTTCTCTGGATCTTGTTGAAAGAGTTGAGTTGTAACCTATAGTCATGTCTTGGACCTGCTGTGTTTCTGTTGTACCACTCTAAGGGATGTAATACTAGTGAACGATGTTTCATTGGTGTTATGTCAACGACTATAGTGTACTACATCATGCAGTGGTATGCTGGGTCACCGCAAATATTCTATCTACTCTAGTCTTGTTCTCCAAGGATCCGAAGGCGCCATGGGCCCTGCCCACCCGAAAGTCTTCATGGGCTGGCGCAAGTTTCTCGTGGGCCTTCCTTGGGCTGGACCAGGTATGCTAAGATCGTGTACCCGCAGGGTATAACCATGTCAGTAGCCCCCGAGTGTTCAGTCGAATCGTAGATTCGGCTGAGGACTCTTCAATGTTTCGAGTGCAGCTGTTTTCTGTTCATCAGAGAATGATTTTAGGGTGTAGGTATTGTTAATGCGTGTGCCTAACTCTCCTGACGGATCAGGGTCAGTTAACTGTCTTAGGACAAAACAACATGATCTTCTTCAGATTCGAGTCCCTGGACTCGAATCCGGAACATATGCTGGCGCAATTCGACTCAGGCCGAGGAGGACTTACATGAGTGGAATTCCAGTAAATTTAAATGATGTACCCAACGCGTCCGTCGGGAGTTTTCATCGCGCCTGCTGGCACGGATTCTCACTAGCAGAGCACAGTCGTGTGTGTTTCCAAGCCATCAGATGATATCTGTAGGTCTTATCTTTGTGTCGCAGACACAACATACGAATATTTTTCACCGCCGAGGTGTTTTCGGGTGGCCAAGGAGGATGCTTCTCACTTAGCATTAATTGGGGCAGAGTTGCCGAAAAGTTTTTGCATGCTGATCCAAAGGACCGCAGTCGAAGAATTCATAGGGTGCGCGACCAGCGCTCCCTATGGGAGTAGCCCCCGAGTGTCAGTTCGAGTCGTAGACTCGAGCAGAGACTTTAATTCGGCCGTTGTTAGGCTTCAGGTCCGTAGGACACAAATTTTTCGGATGCTTTAATACATCCTCCCTATGGGAGTAGCCCCCGAGTCCGTAGTGGAGTCGCAGACTCGACGTAGGACTCGAAGTGTAGTGTTTTGGTTGTTTTTCGGGTGATGGGGATATGCCTACCGGGGTTTTTCCTACCCAGTAGGACGTTTCCGACTGGCCCAGGAACTGGCGAGTGGGCCTGCAAGACGGCGATTGGATTGAAGCCCAGCGAGGAACCGAGCGACTGGAATCTGAAGGCCCAGGCGAGTAGATAGGTCCAGTCGGATTAGGTTAAACGAGTACCGAAGCTTTAACTGAATCGGTTGAGATATGTAAACCCTAGGGGAGGTGAGCCTATATAAACCTCCCTATAGGGTGAGTAGAGAGACGTTCCATCATACACCCAAGCGACTCGCCGCCTAGCCGCCGAGCTCGCCCATTGTACCACCTCCATAATACAATCTAGCAGGAGTAGGTCTTTACCCTCCGGGGCGAACTGGTAAAACCACTGTCTCCGCCTCATCTCGCACCGCAGATGGCTGGCCGCCTTGCCCCTCGTTCTACTACTACGCCGATTGCAGCATCGCCGTGACCATTCCCACGGCTGGCGCCCACCGTGGGGCCTGGCCGGTCTGGCCGGTGTTCTGCGGCGAGATCCAATCTGCCCATCAACGAGACGGTCGCCACCGGCCGCATGATATCGATCGGCGAGATGCTCCAAATCTTGCCGAGCAGCTACGTCCCGGCGGCGCGACCCGTCACGCACAGCGTGATCCTGCCGATCGGCACAATCAGCCTCTTCGTCGGCCTCACCGACGTCATCGTCTCAGAGGATTCGGCTCGTATCCGCGAGTCGTCGCCACGCGATCGGCTCTCCGAGAGCCAGATCTGCACGATCCATTGCCTCGCCTCCGAGTACAATTCGGCCCACATCAACGTGGCCGAAAACTCAGCGGCTGCAGAAGACGCGGCCCTCAATGACGATGCCGACTCGGCGACCACGGCGTCACTCGCCGGATCCATCACCGCGGCTTCACCCGCGGGCTCCATCACCCAGGTCTCCAACGTGGGAGACTTCGAGGACCCCTCCATCCTCGAGATCTTCGAATTCGACTCCGGGTCGGAGAACGCCGCCGACCTCCACGACGGAACCGGTCGCCACGCCGCGACCTACATGGCGACCGGCACCGATCCGCCGGAGGATCCATTCTCCACCCCTATCCCTCCCAACGCCACGACAACGGAGGTCGAGGAACTCCGCCTGAAACTGGCGGAGGCGGTGCGCAAGGAGCAAGCCGAGCGCGAAAAATTTCGCCTCGAGCAGGTGACGGCGCAGGAACTATCGCGCTACCACCAGCAACGGATCAGGTCGCGCCTGAACCCCACCGTTCAGGGGCGTGCCCTGAACTTCGACGAAGAAAACGACCCAGCCCGCGTGGCCGAGCACGCGATCTGCGAGAACACGCCACCAGGAGGAAGCGCCCGACCCCCGCCAGGATCAACGGCGATGGGTGCCCCACCTCCACCCAACCGCACCCCTCCCAGGGACCAGCCGCGGATAGTAGTCTCCTCACGGGAGCGAGATGCAAACGGCCTCCCACTGTTCTCCACCCCGATGGACAACCTCATGGTAGGCGGCGGCCAGCCGACAAGATCACGGCCACCGCGGCGCCCTACAGATCCAATACGTCAGGCCCTGCCGCAAAGGCCGTCGAGCAGCAAAGAGCGCGCCGACTCGCAGGTCGAGTATACTCGCGTTCCTCGAAGCGGTGCGGCCTCCGGCCGCCAGCGCAAACACCCTCAACTTCCGCCACCGAGCCACTGCAGCTCCAACACCGACCGAACGCGCCTCTCCACCAACGACCTCGGGCCAGCGACCAACCGTCGCCGCCAACGGGCAACCCATTGACGCCCGCACCCATCATCAACAACCAAAGGCGGCGCACGCCCGGCCCGATGACTCGCGACATACCTAACCAATCGCCGCGACGGCGAGCCCATGGTCGCTCGATCGACTCGGACCCAAGTGCTTGGACTAATGATCCGAGGCGAAGTACCCGCCAAACTTCAAGGCGCCAAAGGAGATAGAAAAGTACGACTCAGACGACCCCGTCTGGCTCGACACATACCTCATGGCGATAGGGATCGCATGCCACACCGACCTGCGGCCGCCTGTTACCTCCCGATGATGGAGGGACGTGCAGGCTGGATCAACACCCTCCCGGTGATGTATCGACTCACGGAGGAGATGCGATGCCGTCGGGCACTTCGAGTGCTCCTACACCCGCGCCACCACCATCGAGGACACAGGCGATCGTCCGGGGACCCCAATCGACCCACAACCGGGTCCAACGGTGGCAAGAACTCGGTAACGCGGTCGGCATCCACCCGGACACCGCGATCCATTGCTTCAAGACCTCGTGCGCGAGCCCCTGGTCGCCAAGCTCAGCGACACTCTCGCACACTCGACAACATCCCCGACCTCCGGAGATCGCCAAACGATGCGGAGGAAGACCCAAACCAGAAATCGACGACGAGTCGAGGTCAACGCCGAAGCGGCGACGATGACGACGGTCCGACCTACGCTACAGCAACACTAGCCTCACCGGCAAGCGCCGCAGTGACGGGCGAGTCGACTTCGTCGCCAACGCTTGGCACGCGCAACGCGAGCCCAAGATCTTTCGCCGCGATGGAGGGAAACGCCGCGACGGCGGCAACTACAAGGCCAAGCCAAGGTTCGACCCCGCGGCTCTCCTTAACCAACCATGTGCGTTTCATAGCAGGGAAGGGAATCCCGCAGCGCACACCACCGCCGACTGCCACACCCTCAGGGAGATCGAGAAGGCACGGCGAGCACGGGAGGACCCCGACAACGACCCGCCAAACGGCGGAAAGTTCGGCAAAGTGGCCGGCTCACTCCATACCTTCACGGGCTTCAACACCAAGCGCGAGAAGAAGGTCATCGCCCGCGCCGTTGCTGTCAACGCGGTGGCCCAAGTGGACGTTCCCCAGTTACTCAACTGGTCAGAGCAACCCATCACCTGGAGCCGACAAGAACACTCGCCACGCATCGAGTATCCAGGTCGAGTCGCCCTGGTGGCCAAGCCTAAGGTCGGCGACTACTGGCTCCCCAAGACATTGATGGACGGCGGCAGCTCCATCAACATCCTGTACCTGGACACCTTCAGGCGGCAGCGGCTCCCGCAGTCGATGATCGAGACGACCCACACCATGTTCCACGGCATCGTCCCCGGTCGGAAGGCGTACCCGATCGGTAAGGTCACGCTGCCAGTCACCTTCGGCACACCAGCAAACTTCCGCACCGAGCGGATCGTCTTCGAGCTGGTGCCCTTCGACAGCCCCTACCATTGCGTCTGGGCGCCAGCGTTCGCCAAGTTCATGGCGCCCTCACGCTGTACAACACGATGAAGCTCCCTGGGCCGTGCGGCGTCATCACCATCAACGGCGACCCCGACATGGCCGCCGAGTGCGAGGCCAAAGGAGCCGAGCTCCCTGACGCCGTCATCGCGGCGGAGACCAACCCGATGAGCTCGCCAGAAATGCAAGGCGGGTCAACAACGACGACCCCACCATACTCAAGAAGCCCAACTCAGAGGGCGCAAACACCTGAACCTTTGAGGCCACGACGCACACCCGCACCGTCGATTTGGTCCCAGGCGACTCCAGCCAGACGGTGACGATCGGGACGGGCATGAGCCCAGCATAGGAAGGCGCGCTCATCGAGTTCCTCCGTGAGAACAAGGACATCTTCGCATGGAATCCCTCTGACATGCCTGGTGTCCCTAGGGAGCTCGCTGAGCACAAGCTAAACGCCGACCCCAAAGTGCGACTTGTCAAGCAGTCGCTGCTGTAGGGTTTCGTAGCATGAAAAACAAAAAATTTCTATCGCATACAAACAAACAAGCCAAGATCTATCTACTAGATTGTAGCAACGAGCCGATGGAATAACTTACCCTCGAAGATTCCAAAGTGTTTAACGAGAGCGGATTCTCGTGGGTGATGTAGTCGTACTCTTCCCGATCTCAAGATCATGTAGACGATCCTTCTGGCGATGCGTTCAGGCAGCGCTCCCGCAGTCGGTCACACGTTCGGTACTCGACGAAGACCTTCCTCTCCCTTGTTCCAGCAGGCAGCGGAGGTTGTAGCACTCTCCTCGCGATTCCGGCAGCACAACGGCGTGGTACCGGAAGTAGAGGGGTGAACACTTTATGACTTGAAATTCATGTGCATGAGGGATCATCTTATAATGTTACCATCGTCTACTAAGCAATATAACATGCATAAAGGATTAACATCACATGCAATTCAAAATATGTGATATGATATGGCCTTTCTTCTTTGTTCTTCCGATCTCCATCTTCAAGCATGAACATGATCTCCATCATCACCGGCATTGCATCAAGGTCAATGACGCTTCTCCATGGTTGTCGTCCACCGGCTTCAACTATTACAACTACTTTGAATAGACACGCGGGTCTTAACATAAATTAAAGACAACCATATGGCTCCTGCCGGTTGCCAACTTACAATAAGGAACATTGCATACATCAAATATAATCACAATCATGGCCAATCACATCACTGCACTCCCCTGCAAAATAAAGTTAGACGCCTCTACTTTCTTTGCATATTTTACGTGGTTTGGGGCTTTCAATAAGTGTCGTTCTAACTTACGAACAAGAACCACAACATTGATACTAGTATTGTTGATCACCCGTTGTAAATTGGATCTTAACTATGCTAGGAGAAATAGGCACCCGCAAAGCCACTTATGCAATACAAGTTGCATATCAAGCGTGGAGCAAGTCTCATGAACGATGTCATGTAAGGTTAGCCCGGGCCGCTTCATCCCAACATACCGCAAGATGCAAAGTACACAAGAAGCAATCGACAATAAAAGCATCAACGCCCACAATGACCATTGTGTTCTACTCGTGCAACATATCTACATATAGACACGGCTCTGATACCACTGTAGGGTTTCGTAGCATGGAAAACAAAATTTTCTATCGCATACAAACAAACAAGCCAAGATCTATCTACTAGATTGTAGCAACGAGTCGATGGAATAACTTACCCTCGAAGATTCCAAAGTGTTTAACGAGAGCGGATTCTCGTGGGTGATGTAGTCGTACTCTTCCCGATCTCAAGATCGTGTAGACGATCCTTCCGGCGCTGCATTCCGGCAGCGCTCCCGCAGTCGGTCACACGTTCGGTACTCGACGAAGACCTTCCTCTCCCTTGTTCCAGCAGGCAGCGGAGGTTGTAGCACTCTCCTCGCGATTCCGGTAGCACAACGGCGTGGTACCGGAAGTAGAGGGGAGATCTCGCAGGGCTTCGCCTTAAGCCGGAGCGAGTATGGTGGAGTATGAGAGAGCTCCTCGACGATCTAGGGTTTAGACACACCAAGGAGGAAGTGCTAGAGCCGGCGGCTAGGGTTCCGGGGATTCCCAAGTTGGCGGCTAGGGCAAAACCCTAAGGGGACGGCGGCGGCTATGGTGGGCTGCAGCTTCTAGGGTTTGAGGTGAGGGACTTGTGTGCTCTAGGAGGGGTCCCTGCCCCTCCTTATATAGGTGGAGGGGGGCCGGCGGCCAAGGGAGGAGAGAGTCCCTCCCCAACTCGGCTTGGAGGGTTGCCGCCGGTTGGAGGAGGGAACTCCTCCCCAACTCGGATTACTCCCCTCCTCCTCTTTTCCACTTTCCAATTTTAGCTATTTGACTTTTCAATTTAGCTATTTGACTTTTCAAACTAGGATTTAATATAATCCTTCATTTGGAACAGCGAGGACACTTAGTACATGATGCAATCATTCCAACTTGCAATGACACATTCATGTACCCCTTCCTGTAACACCCTCAGAATCGGCCCTATGCAAGTTTTAGCGAAACCCGCCAAACCCGCATAGAAACGATTCAAAGGTGCCCACCAGGCACTTTCGTGCGGGTGGAAAACGAAGTAATAACATTACACAACAGTCCTCGATGGGACCCACTAAACAGATATATATACAACAGCGACTCAAAGAGTCAAGAATACAGATATAATATACAAAGATCCAAATCACCTTGAAAATGATACAGTCCCGAGTACGGACAAGATGCAAATTGAGCTAAGAGCCACGAAGAATAACCAATGGCGTCCATAACCTGCCGTGCCAAGCGGAAGGGTAACCCCGCTAACGACGCCGATCTCACTACCGCTTAAACAAAAGGGGTGCCGACAAAGGGCAAAGGAAAAGAGGAGCGTCGATCGAGGCCAAGACACGGCGAGGCTAGAATTCGGTCCTCGCCTACATAGGTATGGTGGATCAGCGGCGGCAAAGCATGCACTAAACAACCTATAGAGACTCGATACAACTGGTGGCTATCAGAGAGGGGTGAGAAGAGCTATTCGGATCCAACCTGAATCTTACACCAAACAATCCCATCCTGGTATTTCCCCCTCGAGACCAAACGAGGAAGTCCACCGAGGAACTCACACGGTTGGCAGTTTTATTTATTCAGTTATCGTTGCAGCAATTACTAGTCAGGTATAGATAGTCATCCTGATAAAAATAAGCAGTGGGCACTTTTATTTAACCATTCCATTGTAGTTGCAACACTTACTAGTCAGATACAATTAGCATGAGATATCCCAAAACCCAGCAGTTGTTGGCACTTTTATTTAGCCATTCCGTTATAGTTGCAATACTTACTAGTCAGGTACAATGGTCATGGCGACAAACCAAACAAGCAATTGTTGGCGTTTTATTTAGCCATTCCATTATAGTGAAGCTGATTACTAGTCATTATAAAGTCAAATTTATAGCACTACTTTAGTTATAGTTGTCTATGATCGAGAATCGTGCTCCAAGTCGTCCATAACCGGACGGCTTTCGAAAGTTTTACCTGTAGGGTGCACAAATAGCAACACACACTCGATCAACCTCGGAAAAACCAAATCAAAACCCAACGAGGCTTTCACGACAAAGCAATCACAGATTCAGAAATATTTGGGGCCACCCATTGAGTAGACCATAGAAGTTAGTGACTCGAGGCGGACTCAAGGTTTGCGGCAATGGTCAGAACTCGGGAACCCAAAACTGGGCTTGTCGATCAGCGAAAACATTCCGCTTATTAAATAAAGCAGATGTGCTCCTCGCAATCGTAATAAAGCGATAAAGCATGGCATAAGTACAGGATAGTAAATAAAACCTCAAACTAGTTTGTGGCCCCAAGAAATAAGAATGAATCAAGCTCGCTCGGGGTCCCATAATCCTCCCGGATGTGGATAGCGCGAAAATTCAAGGAACAGGTATCAAGTACTCGGGGTCCTACGGGACACAAGTGGACGGTTAACAACCAAATAACATCTATTGCCCACCTGTGCCTCTGCTTACTTACTTCAATTTTAGTTGTTAAACAGTAATTAAAGTGAACGATAGGTAAAGCCATGATCATCTCCAACATCAAACATGTGGCAATACTCCAACAATTGTGGTACCGGACGACACGCAACAGCACTTGAGCAAGCGACTACGACGCGCAAGTCCAACTATCTACCAAACAACAGGTAATAGGAGGTGTCCAAGGCGATATAAGGCTGCAAGGGATATCACGGGTTCAAAAACTAGAGCATCGCAACACAGATAGCAAAAGATCAACAGGAGGGAAATAAATACTATAAAAGTAAGATAGGTAGAAAGGGGGAGATGCTCGCCTGAAAAACATTGTCGAAGGTTCATTCGAAGATCGGGGCGAATCTCACATCAACTCAACGGCCTTATCCGCGAAGAAGCAAAACACTAGAATAAACACCGGATGCACTATTGAATACTACGGCAAAATATCGGGCATGATGCATGTATGATGTTTGGCATGGCAAAGATGCGATGCAATTAGGCAAGATTAAGCGGAACCGGGGTCCCGACAACTAATTGATAGGTTCATGTTGTTTAGATACCCCGCAAATTAAATGTTGTCCTAACATGGCAAAAGATAGTACCGGTTCGCTACACAAAGTTAAATGGGGCCAATATTAGACTAGATTTGCCCGCATATGGGCCCCATATTTAATTATATGGTGAATCGGCATAAGGCCCCCAAACCACATGACAATATGCATGTATGAACAATTTAATATGCATGAGTTTATATCATTTATAAAAATAGGGGCTTAGGGTCACACATTAGGGTTCGGCGATCTTGGGGTTCCGGGGTTCGGGGTTCGGTCTCAGGGTTCAGGGTTCGACGGGATCGGTCTTCGAAGGTCGGATACATGATGGAGAACTTGTCGTGTCGCGACGGAGAACTTGGGTTCGGAATGAGGTCTCGACGTCCCGATGGATCGGTCCCCGGGGTCGAAGAACTTGGCGTCCGAGAAACGATCTTGTCGCATCCGCGTCGACCACCTTGGCGTTCAGGGAGGAGTCCTCGGTGTTCCGTGAGGAAGGCCGCGAGGGTTCGGTGACGGAGATCTTGACGGGTCCGGGAGGAAGAATTTGACGTCATTCGGTTCCATGTCGACGGTCTTGGAGTCCGTGAGGTAGATCTTGTGGGTTCACCTTGAAGTCCTTGGGGTGATCCTTGTACAACTTATTGCGTTGGTCGATCTTGGCGAAACTTGCGTCGAGAACTTTGGAATGGCCACGAGTACACGACACCCGCAAAGAAGATCTCTAACAGAATTTGCAGCATCACCTCACCACATCGTCCTTGTGCTCCAACAGGAATAACAAAACATAGGTAGGCCAAAACACACAGGCAGCAACCGAGCATCATGCAGTCCGGTTACTTCAGGGGAACGACGAGCTCGGTGGCGACGTGGGGCCCGGAGAGGCGGCGCTCGGGGTCGCGGCCCGAGGACGCTGGAGGCCCAGGCGTGGGCAGCGGATCGACCCGGCGACGAGGCCTAGCTCGAAGGGGGAAGAAGAGAAGAGCTGTCGCGGCCGGTGAGGTCCCTGGTGGCGGAGGGAGGTCGCGGCCGGTGAGGTCGACGACGAGGAGGCGCCGAAGGGGGGCGCGCTGGCGGAGGCACAGCCAGGGGAGGTCGGCGGAGGCGAGAGGCGCGTCGACCGGCGGCGGGGCAAGCCCGAGCGGCGGGAGGAGGGGGTCACGGGGTCGGGGGCGGGCGGCGAGGCCGGCGCTGGTCGGCGGCGGCCTGCAGAGGAGAGGCGGCGCCACGGGACCGAGAAGGAGATAGGCGGGGAGAGGGAGTCCGCGGCTTGGTGGAGAAGAGGCGAGGGGCGGACGAGCACGTCGGGGAGAGAGGGTGGCTGCGGGGAAGACGAGGTCGGGTGGGGCAGGCGGGTGGGCCAGGGGAGTGGGCCAGCAGGGTGGGGGTGGTGTGTGTGTAGAGTGTGGTGTGTCTGGTGTGTGTGGAGGCAGGGGTGTGGGGTGAGAGAGATGGGGCCAGCTGAGGTGGCGGGCTGGGGTTGGGTAAGGGAGAGGGGTGGAGTGAGGTGGCACGAGGGGAGTGGTCGGGGTGATGTGGCTGAAGGGTGGGTAGATTAGGTCTGGGTGTAAAAATGGGTTTAGGGTGGACCGATTTTATACTGGGGGTGGCCAACTGGGTCGGATCGGCCCGGTTTTGCTGCCCCCTAAAAATATTTAAACATTTTATTTAATTAAAACGGGGCGTTTGAAATCTGTGGTTAGAGAAAACAAAATATTCCGGCGACCCGGATTTTGCGTTTGAACAAAGACGGGGCTTTTGGAAAACAAAATAGGTTTTTCCGAGAATAGTTTTATGCAAGCAAGTGCAAGATGATGACGATGCTTAAATGCAATGTGGCCTGATGACATGAGCATGCGGTCATGATGATGCAATGCACAAAAACAACGCAATTTTCTAGTAGTGGTTTTGCGGGATGCCACACTTCCCCTCCGGAGTGCCGGACATTCCGGAACCTTCTAGAACATTCCCGATGAAAACACCGGAAACATATCCCAACTCCGAAACGGGACTTTCCTTATATGAATCTTATTCTCCGGACCATTCCGGATCACCTCGTGATATCCCGGATCCCATCCGAGACTCCGAAAAACATTCGGTCTCTTTCTCATAATACCATAACTACTCAAACAACATCGAATCCTTAAGTGTGTCTCCCTACGGTTCGTGAATTATGCGGACATGATCGAGTCACTTCTCCGAACAATAACCAATAGAGGAATCTGGAAATTCATATGGCTCCCACATATTTCTACGATTACTTTGCGATCAAATGAACCACTTACATACGATACCAATTTCCCTTTGTCTCATGATAGTTTACTTATCCGAGGTTATGATCGTCGGTATCTCTGCATACCTAGTTCAACCTCGTTACCGATAAGTACTCTTTTCTCGTTCCCGTGATATGTGATCCCTTGTGAACCAGTCACATGCTTGCAAGCTAATTGGATGACATTCCACCGAGAGGGCCCAGAGTATATATCTATCCGTCATATGGATGGACAAATCCCACTCTTGATGCATGTGTCTCAACCAATACTTTCCAAACACTCAATGCCACCTTTATAGCCACCCAGTTACGGTGTGGTGTTTGATGTCATCAAAGCATCCATCCGGTAAAGGTGATATGCATGATCTCATGGTCGAAGGAATTAGGTTACTATGTATCAGAAAGCATATAGCAATTGAACTATTGAAATGACTTGATCTTTATGCTACGCTTATCTATAGGAGTATGTCCATCATATCATTCTCCTAACGATATGATCTTGTTGTTGATAACATCTCAATGTTCATGATAGGGAAACCACAATCATTTATCAACCAACAACCTAGTGATGTATAGAGGCTATACTAGGGACTTCAAATTAAGTTTACAAATCACACAAGTATCAATGTTTCCTTGTTAATACTATTATAGCATGAACGTAAACATTTATCATAAACACAAAGATATAATAATAACCACATTTATTATTGCCTCTAGGGCATATCTCCAACAGTCTCCCACTTGCACTAGAGTCATCTAATCTAGATTACATGGTAATATACCGAACACCCATGGTAGTTTAGTGCTGGTCATGTTTTTCCCTCGGGAGAGGTTTAGTCAACGGATCCATACATTCGAGATGTGTGTACTTTGCAAATCTTTATATCCCATCCGGATATGTTCTCGAATAGCGTGAAACGTAGCTTGATGTGCTTGACTTCTTGTGTGACCTTGGTTCTTGCGCATTGGCTATGGCGCCCATGTTATCACATAGATAGACATTGGGTCCAGTAGACTAGGAACCACACCCAGCAGTAATGAACTCTTTCATCCATATCGCTTCTTGTGAAGCTTCAGCGACCATGTATTCCGATTCATTGAAGATCTCGCCACAACGCTTTGCTTTGCACTCCTCCATAACTGGCTGCACCATTCAAAATAAATACGTATCCAGATTGTGATTTAGAATCATCCGGATCGGTGTTCCAACTAGCATCGTTGTAACCATTAACAACGAGCTCATCACCTCCATAAGAAAGAACCATATCCTTAGTTCTTCTCAAGTACTTAAGGATGTTTTTGTCATTGTCAATGATCCACTCTGGATCACTTTGATATCTGCTAGTTAAACTAACATCATATGCAATGTCGGGTCTAGTACATAGCATGGCATACATTAGAGATCCTATGGCTGAGGCATAGGGAGTCTTACTCATCCTTTCTCTATCTTCTGCCGATGTCGGACTTTGAGTTTTACTCAAGGTCGTATTGGGCAACATGGGCAAGAACCCTTTCTTGCTATCTTCCATTCCAAACCTCTTTAGAACTTTGTCCAAATATGTACTCTGTGACAATGATATTTGGCGTTTCGATCTATCTCTATAAATCTTTATGCCTAATATGTAAGCTGCTTCGCCAAGATCCTTCATTAAAAAACTATTATTCAAATATTCCTTGACACTATTAAGAAGGTCTACATCATTCCCAATTAACAATATGTCATCTACATATAGTATCAAGAATGCTACAGAGCTCCCACTCATTTTCTTGTAAATACAAGCTTCTCCATAATTTTGTATAAAACCAAAACTTTTGATCACCTTATCAAAACGTTGATTCCAACTTTGGGATGCTTGCTTCAATACATAGATGGACCGTTGAAGTTTGCATACCTTGTTAGCATCTTTAGGATCGACAAAACCTTTGGGTTGCATCATATACAACTCTTCATCAATGTCTCCATTGAGGAATACTGTTTTGACATCCATCTGCCATATCTCATAATCGTAATATGCAGCGATTGCTAACATAATCCTCACAGACTTTAGCTTCGCTACTGGTGAGAAAGTCTCATCGTAGTCAATTCCTTGAATTTGACGAAACCCTTTTGCGACAAGTCGAGCTTTATAGACGGTAACATTACCATCTGCACCTGTTTTCTTCTTGAAAATCCATTTGTTCTCGACAGCCTTTCGGCCATCCGGTAAGTCCACCAAAGTCCATACTTGGTTTTCGTACATGGATCCAATCTCGGATTTCATGGCTTCTTGCCATTTATTGGAATCTGGGCTCATCATTGCTTCCTCATATGTCTCAGGGTCATCGGTGTTGTCCACCAACATGACACTCATAACGGGATCATACCAATGCAGGTGGTACGAGTTCTCGTTGACCTCCGAGGCTCTGTAGCAACTTCAACCGAAGTTTCATGATCACCATCATTAGCTTCCTCTCTAATTGGTGCAGGCACCACAGGAACTTCTTCCGGTGCTGCGCTACTCACAATTTCGAGAGAAGGATCAACAACCTCGTCGAGTTCTACTTTCCTTCCAGTCACTTATTTAGAGAGAAATTCCTTCTCTAGAAAGGATCCATTTTTAGCAACGAAAATTTTGCCTTCGGATCTGTGATAGAAGGTATACCCAATAGTTTCCTTCGGGTATCCTATGAAGACGCATTTTTCCGCTTTGGGTTCAAGCTTTTCCGGCTGTAACTTCTTTACATAGGCTTCGCATCCCCAAACTTTAAGGAACGACAATTTAGGTTTCTTCCCAAACCATAATTCATACGGTGTCGTTTCAACGGATTTAGACGGTGCCCTATTTAAAGTGAATGCGGCTGTTTCTAATGCATAACCCCAAAATGATAGCGGTAAATCTGTAAGTGACATCATAGAACGAACCATATCTAAGAGAGTTCGATTACGATGTTCGGACACACCATTACGCTGTGGTGTTCCCGGCGGTGTCAATTGTGAAAGTATTCCGCATTTCTTCAAATGCTCGCCAAACTCGTAACTTAGATATTCACCTCCACGATCAGAACGTAGAAATTTAATCTTCTTGTTACGTTGATTCTCTACCTCACTTTGAAACTCCTTAAACTTCTCGAAAGTTTCGGACTTATGTTTCATGAAATAGATATACCCATATCTACTCAAATCATCCGTGAAGGTAAGAACATAACGATAACCACCGCGTGATGCTACACTCATTGGACCACACACATCGGTATGTATGATTTCTAATAAGTCCGTAGCTTGCTCCATCATACCAGAAAATGGAGTCTTAGTCATTTTACCCATCAGACATGCTTCGCATCTATCAAGTGATTCGAAATCAAGTGATTCAAGAAGTCCATCGGAATGGAGTTTCTTCATACCCTTCAATCCAATGTGACCAAGACGACAATGCCAAATATAGGTCGAGTTATCGCTTGATTTCAACCGTTTAGCCTCAATGTTATTGTCGTGGGAATGACCACGGCAGATGCTGCAATCGGCAGCGAGTAGTAGAACGAAGGGCAAGGGCGGCCAGCCATCTGCGGTGCGAGATGAGGGCGGAGACTCAGGGGTTTACCCAGGTTCGGCCCCCCGGAGGGTAAAGACCTACTCCTGCTAGATTGTATTATGGAGGTGTTTACAATGGGCGAACTCGGCGACAAGGCGGCGAGTTGCTTGGGTGTATGAGGGAACATATCTCTACTCACCCCTTAGGGAGGTTTATATAGGCTTACCTCCCCTAGGGTTTACATATCTCAACCGATTGGTTACAACTTTGTCAATCGCTTAACTCAGACCGATTGGGCCTATCTACTCGCCTGGGCCTTCGACCTCCAGTCGCATGGTACCTTGATGGGCTTTGATCCCCTCGCCGTTCTGCAGGCCCACTCACAGCCTTTGGGCGGTCGGAAACGTCCCGAGGATACCCAGTGAGGCATATCCCCATCAAGAGTCCCCGAGGCCGTCGTTGATTAGGCGCGGGTGGTCTGGCGGTCGGAGTATACGACTTCAAGTTGGCATCCAATAATCGTCGGCGGGCTCTCGACGAAGGAAAAATCCGGCGAACCGAGTTGCGTCTTGGGTGAACCGAACTAACGGGTCGCCTCGGCGAGTAACTCAATGAGCCGGGTGGCGGCGACCGTCGGCGTGGTCAAACTAGCCGTTAAGGTAACTTAACGGTAACTTCGGCGTAATCATCGCGCGAACGGCCCCCTAATTTGGCGGGCAGCTTCGCTATATAAGAGGAATGGTAGGCCATCGGAAAGCCAACCGCCCACCATTTCTTCCGAGTACGCATCTTTCACCGTTGATCTCGCGATCGACCGACCCGCAATCCTCCGACCTCCAAGCAAATCCTCACCATGGCCCTCTCCACGAACCTTGGGGTAGATCCAAGTGCACCAGTATGAATCGGCCTCCTTCGAGGAGGCCGGAATCCTGCGGGCCGGCTGCTGGCGAATCCCTGCAGCCGGAGAAACGACCCCGAACCCGCGCGCGAGAGAGTTCATCTGCTTCACTAGTCACCTCGAGCGGGGTTTAGGGTTTCCCACTTCTCTGTTCTTCCGGCGCTTCTGCGCCTACTACGGGATCCAGCCCTCGGATCTGGTCCCCATAGTATCGCAGCTCGCCATCTTTGTGGCGTTCTGAGTGCTACTTGCCGGCCCTATTTTCCCTTGTGGCAAGATCTGCTCCATGGACGGATCAGCCGCGAGGAGGCGGCCAATGCTAGCCATGGGCGCTTAACCTTCAACTGAAATCCAAAGCCTCCTTCTTCGACTTGATCTGCCGGCCAAGCAGCGGCGAGGAAAAAGTCTTGGTTTATGTGACCGAGGCGACCGGAGGACGAGGCGGCGATCCCACGGTACTCGGCCGACCGCCCGAGCAGCGCAACCTCCAGGTCGCCAAGCTTCCCGACGATCACGGATGGTCGTCGACGAGATGCTCCGACCATTCGCGGTCCAAGAAGAAGGGCTCAGACGGTGAACCTGCATAACCTGGCTTGGCGGCGGCGACTCGTTCGCCTAACGCGAGCATTACATGTACCAAAAGTACGAGAAGACTCGGAAGGCCCGCCTCGCCAGTGGAAGCGGAGGACTACCTCGCGGCGAAGAGGATCACCAGCGGCATACACGGATGCGCAGCCGGCTCCTCCATACACCGCTAAGCGTCCGGCTCAACGGTAATAATGATCTTGTTCGCACGCATATGCGATCATGTAATTCTAACTTTGTTCCATGTTTAACGCAGCTATTTCAAGTGGTGGAAGGGTGGCTTCCACCTGCCGATGACGAGAGCTCCGGGCCATCCGCCCAGGACACAAGCGAGTCGCCTCCCGCCAAGGGTAATGAGGACGATGAGGACGAATCCGAAGAGGAGATCGCCCCACTGGTCCGAAAGACCCGCGGGCAACGTCAGCGTGAACTCGAGGCGAGCAGGAGCCTCGGCGTCATGGCGACGAGGAACTCCGGAGACCACCTCGCCCGTCGTGCCACTCCGCCAAGAAGAAGAAGAAGGAGAAAGAGGCGAGGCCCCCTAAGGAGGAGGACAAGCCGCGAAGATGGCTTCACCGCCAGCGCTCAGCGGCAGCTCCACACGGCCGGTGACGGGCGGCCCGGCAACAACCGCTAGATGCACCATCCATGGAGGCACCGGCCTCGATGCCCCGCCCTTCGCGCGGTCTCCGGGCTAGGGAAGGCTCCAGCTGAGGCGACTTCGCCTCGCAAAGGGGTCCCGAGCGTGGCGGTCTCGCCTCGCAAGGAGGCTCCGGTTGCGGCAGCTCCTAGCAAGGAAACCTCCGCCGAAGGCGCCCCGGAGGCGCCAACCGCTACCTCAACATCAAAGAAACCGTCCGTATCCTGGGCCCCTGGCGCCCTGGAACTGGGGCTCAGTCGCCGGCTTGGCCCCGAGCTGGAGAAACCGGCCGGCCTTCGCACAGGGCTGCGTTTCATTCCAGTCACCAAGTGAGTGTACTCGGCTTCGCCTTTCTCTCTTAGTATTTTGAATGTTTTTTCTGAATTGTCTCGTCGTGGGACCGGAGTGAAGAAGATGGGCCACCCGACGGTGGTCAAGGTGCCCTCCGCCACTAGCGAGAGGACCCTTCCGTAAGAGGAAGGTGGATGAGGTCGCCGCTTCCACGGAAGGCGCAAGAAGGCCAAGGCGATGACATCGCCATGTCTCGACGACACGGCGGTCGCGCGGCTGGGCATTGTGGAACGACGCGTCCACGAAGGAGGCATTCGTTGCCTAGACGGAGCGAGCTCCTTTGGGCGGGTGCTACCTTCCCGCTTCATGACCAAGGCGGCCACGGCGAGTGAGGCTGCGACTCGAGCCCGCTCGTAGACCGCCGACGCTGAGATTGACCAACGCCGGGCACACCGGGCGCTGCTGCGTCCGTGGTGGCGCAACTACACGCATGCTTGGCGCGCCATCCAGTACCTCCAGTCCCCGAGGATCGGTCGGTGTTTTGCAGCGCCGATTCTTTATAGTTACTTGTTTTGTGCGTTCGAGTCCAGTCCCCGAAAGTGCGCTCGCTAAATTGTAGCGGTGGGCACCGAGTAATTTTCGAGCCGCCGGTCCCCGTGCGCACCGCTAAATTGTAGCGGGTCAAGATCGAGTGATTTTCGAACCGCCAGTCCTCGAGTGCGCACCGCTAAATTGTAGCGGTGGGCACCGAGTTGTTTTCGTGTACTGACTTTGAAACTTTGCGGGGTTTACAACCGAGTCGGCAGAGCGATTGGCTGCGCAGCGTCTGAGAAGGAGTTGGCGCTCCAAGAAGTAAACAAGGAGCTTCAGAAATTGCTTGCTGAAGAGGTGGCTCGCCAGAGCTTGTCCTATTTGGCGAGCTGGCGAGATCTGCGTTAAACACTGCTGAGCAAAGGATCGCCGACCTCGAGCGCGAACTGCGGGAGGCGAAAGAAGAAGCGAGCTCGGCGAACGGGCGAGCTAAGGCCGCCGTTGCTGCCGCGGAAGAAGACCGGAAGGTGTCGGAAGCCCTCATCGTTGGGCTTCAGGACGATAAAACGTCGCTTCAAAGCTTCATCACGGGGCTCGCCCGCCCGTTGCTCGGTGAGTGCGTCTTCCCAGTCTTGTAGTTATATTGTTTGTGGTTTCCGTGGTGCTCACAACTGTTTCCGTCTAGCAGGCCATGTGATTGGTAGCCATGAAGAAGCGAGTTCTCTTGATGCGAGGGAGTGCGTGAGCATGCTCGTCGACTCGGCGACGCTGGCGACTTGCATCCGCGCCTACCTTCAAGAGATGTCGCCCACGGAGGTTATTCCCAGTGACCTCGTTGAGGTGTGGGAGTACTTGGAGAAGGCGCCCGCGGTCGTGGAGTTCATGACGCGGTCGGCGTTTCGACGTGGAGCGTCGACGGCTCTGAGCCTGGGACTCGCCCACTTCCCCGAAGACTTCGACCTCGACGATGTGACGAGTGGTTATCCTTCATCGTCTGGCGCGGTGGATCTGTCTGAAGTTCTTAAGCTGCAGGAACGTGCCGCCGCGTACTCGGAGCGTGTTTGGGCGATGGGCGACCTTCTTCCGTACCAGGAAACGGTCGTCGCGCCGAACGACCCCGAGCCGCCGCATCGCGACTTCAAGGTCGAGCAGCCTTTCCGCGCGGCGATGGCGGGCGAGCTGACGACTTATCCATCTAACCCGTACACTGCATTCATCCGGAAGCGCCGGGACGCTGGTGCATCATCGTCGAAGCCTGCGGAATAGTGTTAGTAGCAGTTCTGCCGAGTAGGCATATTCTGTAATGTAAGACAATGCGATATGCGATTGAATGGAACGTTGTGTTCATTTTGCTATTTGTTTGCGTGTTTTGGATTGATTTTGGGTGAGTCCCCGAGCTCGTCCGCCCTTTGTGGGGTTCACCTTAGATATGATGTTTTGTTGTTTATCATGTGTGTTTGTTGGTTGAGTCGACTCGCCCGAGCTCGGAGAGCCAGTCGCAAGGCGACTCCCTCGAGTGCTCTGTACTTTACCGTTTTCCCGACTGTGACGGGGCGGTGGCCGAGTCCCCGGCGTGGTACTTGGTAGTTCAAGGCGCGACTCGAGGGTGGTTGAGGGAGCGTTGGTGTGGCGTCACTCCTGCCTGGCCCGGTGGGTCGATCGCGTGGCAGTCTGGGCACGCTCTCTTCATGGCGTTTTCCTGTCCGATCGAGACGAACTGGTATCCGGTCCCCGGCGTGGTACTTAGCCGTTCAGTCGCTATGCCGAGGATGCGGAGGACCAGGTCGCTGTGGAAGCGAGGATGTCTTGGTTCGTAAAACCAGTCGAGCTAGGCGACTCGATGGGGCTCCGGATTGGCGTTTTGTGGGCGATGCAAGACTGAAATGACTAAGTGCTCTTACATCGCTACTTAGCCGTGCGGTCGCTGTACCAAGGGTTGACTTCGTATTTTAGCATGACTGTTAATTACAGTGAGTGGCACAAGGCATGGAGAGTAGGCAATTTTGCAAAGTTTCTTTTATTCATAGCGATGGAGAGTACATATGTGGGGTTCTAGGTATAGAACTTCCGGAGGAGATTTACATTCCACGGCGCTGACGTCGAGTTCACCGTCCCCGGACGTCGACGAGGTAGTAGGCGTCGTTGCCGAGTCTGGCACCGATAGCGAACGGGCCTTCCACGGAGGAGAGCTTGTGCATGCCCTTCTTGTCTGGATCAGCGTAACACCAAGTCGCCTTCCCGGAAGGTGCGGGTTTTCACCCGTCGGCTGTGGTAGCGACGAGCCCTTGGCGATAGATAGCGGTCGCGATCGGGCGGTCGCGCTTCGTCGAGTTGGTCGAGCCCATCTTGGCGGGCCAGTTCGTTTGCGGCCTCCGTATAGTGGACGATCCCGGCGAGTCGTGTTCGAGGTCGGTTGGCATGGCGGCTTGGCCAGTAGACCATGAAGAAGGGGTGAATCCGTCGACTGTTGACCGAGGTGCGGATTCCCGGATGACGGAGGAAGCTCTTCGACCCATCCAGGTGCGCTCGAGTGGTACTTGAGTCGCGGCTTGGGCCGTGGAGGATGCTTTGGTTGGCTCGTTCCGCTGGCCGTTGGATTCGGGTGTCGACGCGAGGTCGAGCGGATGTGGTGCTCTCGCAGAACTCGCCATTGCTCCTTGGCGAAGTTTGTGCCGTTGTCCGTGATGATGCTGTTGGGGAAACCGTGGCGGTATATGAGCTCGCACAGAACTTAGTGGCGATCTTCCGTCGCATTTCGGACTGGCTTGGCTTCTACCCACTTTGTGAATTTGTCGATGGCGACCAGCGGTGGGTGTAGCCAGAGGGGCCTTCTTGAAGGGGCCTACCATGTCCATGCCCCACACGGCGAATGGCGGTGATGGGGATTGTTTTGGCCGAACTTGAACGTGTGTCGGTTGGCGTGCCGGCACCCGCGCATCGCTGGACGATATCGGCGTCGGCATGTGCGGTGGGCCAAGAGAAGCCGTGTCGCATGGCTTTGGCGATCAGGAGCGGCAGCGGCGTGGTGGCGTGATCGCTGAGTGGATGTCGTGTAAGATTTTGCGTCCTTCACCGGTTGGGCAGCGTTGGAACACACCGGTGACGCTGCGCTTGTGTAGCTCGCCGTCGATGATGGTGTAGGACTTGCATCGGCGAGCGATCATTCGGGCGCTTGTCTCGTCTGCGGGCAGGTTGCCTGTCTCCAGGTAGGCGATGTAGGGCTTGGTCCAGTCGTCTGGCTCGGTGATGAGTGCGACCAAGGTTGCCTCTGGTTGGAGCGGGACTCCAATGTCGATCTCCTTTGGGGGAGAGACTGACGGCGTGAAGATGGTGTCGAGGAACACGCCGGCAGGTGGTGGGAGTCGAGTCGACCCGATGCGAGAGAGGGCGTCGGCCTCCTCGTTTTTCCTTCTGTCGATCCACTCGACAGAGTAGCCTGTGAAGTGGCCGCCCACCTTGTCCACCTCTTGGCGGTATGCCGCCATGGTAGGGGAGACGGCGTCGCAGTGCGGCGACTTGACCCAACGAGGTCGGAGTCTCCGTAGCATCAAGGCGATTGACGCTCATCTCCTTTGGCTCGCATGTCGTGGAGTAGGGCCTCGATTCGCCATGTTGTTCGTGCAGGCGTGAATTGGCGGAGGATGTAGCGGAGCTTGTCGCCTTTGGTGAGGTCAGCACTATCCTCGGCGCCGTCGCGTTCTTGGACCCGTCAAGTGCAGGCTCGATAATGGAGGTACGGCGGCTTCTCTGGCTGGGCCTCCTCCCGATCGGCGAGGAAGTCGGCGATGCTGCGACTTAATCGCCTGGCTCGTATTTAATGTTGTGGACGCCGATCTCGGCCCACTTGGCGACCGCCGGTCGCCTCGCGATTGCGGATGATGTCTTGTAGTGGAGCTGAGGAGACGACCGTGATGGGGTGCTCACGGAAGTAGTCGGCGGCGCCCTGAGCTCAAGACCGCGATACCAACTTTTGGTATCAGGGTATCGCTGGCGCGACTCGGTTAGGACCTCGCTGATGTAGTATACCGGCCGCTGGACTGGGCGCTCTTTTCCTTCTTCTGGTCGTTCGACGACCATTACAGCGCTGACGACGCGCTCGGACGCCGCGACGTAAACCAGCATGGGCTCCTTGTCGACGGGTGCGGCGAGTAGTGGTGCGGCGAGTAGCACCTTTTTGAGGTCGCGGAGCGCGTCGTCCGCCTCCTTGTCCCACTGGAAGGTGGGATTCTTGCGCATCAGGCGGTATAGGGGCATCGCCTTTTCGCCCAGGCGGGGGATGAAGCGACTGAGAGCCGCTACACGCCCGGCCAGCTTCTGGACGTCGCGCAGGCACTCGGGTTTGCCGAGCCGGGCGATCGTGTCGATCTTCGTTGGGTTTGCCTCGATCCCTCGCTTGGAGACGACGTACCCTAGTAATTGCCCGGCGGGTACACCGAAGGTGCACTTGCCTGGGTTGAGCTTTATTTTGTACCTCCGCAGGTTGGCGAAGGTCTCTGCGAGGTCGGCGAGTAGGTCGCCTTGGCGAGCGGATTTTACGACCACGTCGTCTATGTAGACGTGGATATTGCGGCCAATTTGGCTCGCGAGGCATTCTTGCATGCACCGCTGGTACGTTGCTCCGGCGTTCTTGAGGCCGAAGGTCATGGCGGTGTAGCAGAAGGCTCCGAATGGCGTGATGAACGCCGTCTTCTCCTCGTCCTCGACAGCCATTTTGATCTGGTTATACCCAGAGTAGGCGTCGAGGAAACACAGCGACTCCGAGCCCGCGGTGGAGTCGATTATCTGATCGATCCGCGGGAGGACGAACTGCTCCTTTGGGCAGGCGCTGTTCAGGTTTGTGTAGTCGATACACATTCTCCAGGTCCCGTTCTTCTTTTCGACCAGGACTGGGTTTGCCAGCCACTTGGAGTATTTAATAGGCCGAATGAAGCCGGCGGTAGACGCTGCACTTCCTCGGCGATTGCCCGACGGCGTTCTTCGTTGAATGGTCAGAGCGATCGCTTGACTGGTCGCACTTTGGGGTCGGCGTTTAATTTGTGCTCAGCGAGCTCCCTAGGGACACCGGGCATGTCGGAGGGTTTCCATGCGAAGATGTCCCTGTTCTCACGGAGGAACTTCGATGAGCGCCTTCCTATGCTGGGCTCATGCTGTCCCGATCGTCACCGTCTAGCCGGGGTCGCTGGGACCAGCTCGTGCGGGTGTGCGTCGTGGCCTCAAAGGTTGAGGTGTTTGCGCCCTCGAGTTGGGCTTCTTGAGTATTGTGGGGTCGTTGTTGACCCTTCGCGTGATTTGGCGAGCTCATCGGCGTGACTAGCTTCCGCGATGACGTCGGCGAGTTCGGCTCCTTTGGCCTCGCATTCGGGCGGCCATGTCGGGTCGCCGTTGATGGTGATGACGCCGCACGGCCGGGAGCTTCATCGCGTTATGCAGCGTGGTGGGGTGCCGCCATGAATTTGGCGACGCTGGCGCCCAGACGCAATGGTAAGGGCTGTCAACGGGCACCAGCTCGAAGACGATCCGCTCGGTGCGGAAGTTTGCCGGAGTGCCGAAGGTGACGGGTAGCGTGACCTTGCCGATCGGGTACGCCTTCCGACCGGGGACGATGCCGTGGAACGTGGTGTGGGTTGTCTCGATCATCGACTGCGGGAGTCGCAGTCGCCTGAAGGTGTCGAGGTAGAGGATGTTGATGGAGCTGCCGCCGTCCATCAGAGTCTTGGGGAGCCAGTAGTCGCCGACCTTGGGCTTGACCACCAGGGCGACTCGTCCTGGATACTCGATGCGTGGCGAGTGGTCTTGCCGGCTCCAGGTGATGGGCTGCTCCGACCAGTTCAGGAACTGGGGGACGTCTGTCTGGGCCACCGCGTTGACGGCAACAGCGCGGGCGATGACCTTCTTCTCGCGCTTCGTGTTGAAGCCGGTGAAGGTGTGGAGCGAGCCGGCTACTTTGCCGAATTTTCCGCCATTTTGCGGGTCGTTGTCGGTGTCCTCCTTGGCGTGCGTGCCTTCTCGATCTCCCCGAGGGTGTGGCGGTCGGCGGTGGTGTGCGTGGCGGGCTTTCCTTCCTGCTGTGAAACGCACATGGTTGGTTAAGGAGGGCGGGATCGAACTTGGCTTGTTCTTGTAGTTCGCCGTCGCGTCGTTGCCCTCCGTCGTGGCGGTAGCTCTTGGGGTCGCGTTGCGTGCCCAGCATTGGCGACAAGTCGACTTCGCCATCGTTGCGGCGCTTGCCGTGAGGCGAGTGCCGCTGTAGCGCTCGGTCGGGCCGCCATCGTTACCGCCCGTGCGTCGTTGTCCGCCGGACTCGTCGTCGACGCCTTGATTGGGATCTTCCTCGGCGTATCGTTTGGCGATCTCGAGGAGGTCGGGATGTTGTCGAGTGTGCGTGTCGCTTGAGCTTGGCGACTAGAGGCTCGTGGCACGAGGTCTTGAAGCAATGGATCGCGGTGTCGGGTGGATGCCGACCGCGTTATGCAGCTCTTGCCACCGTTGGACCCACTGCGGGTCGATTTCATGGGTCCCCGGACGATCGTTCCGGTCCTCGATGGTGGTGGCGCGGGTGTAGGAGCACTCGAAGTGCTCGACGGCGTCGCATTTCCTCCCGGTGAGTCGATTGTCCCGGGGGCGTGTTGATCCATTGCTGCACGTCCCCTCCATCATCGCTGGGAGGTAACGGGCGGCGTAGTAGGTGTGACCCGCGATCCCCATTGCCATGAGGTATGTGTCAAGCGGACCGCTGGGTCGTAGGAGTCGTATTTTGATCTCCTTGGCGCCTTGAAGTTGGGTGGGTACTTTTCGCCTCGGATCATTGGCCGAAGCACTTGGGCCCTAGTCGTGGCGACCCCATAGGCTCGCCATCGCGGCGAGTAGTTAGGTGTGCCGCAGTCGTCGGGCTGGCGTCGCGCCGCTTTTGGTTGTTGATGATGTGAGTGCGAGCGTCGATTGGCTCTCCATTAGTGGCGACGAGGTTGGTCGCCGGCCCGGGGACATTGGTGGAGAGTGCCGCATTCGCGGGTCGTCGGTGGAGCTGCAGTGGCTCTGGCGGCGGGCAATTGAGGTGTTTGCCACCGCTGGGCGGCTTGAGGCCGAGGCCTTCCCGAGGAACGCAGTACACTCGCCCTTGCGAAGTCGGCGCCGCTTCTGCTGTTCCACGGCCTTCGCGAGTAGGGCCCTGACATACTGGATCTGTAAGGCGCCGTCGCCGGTCGCCGTGATGCTGTCGGCCGCGGCTCGGCCTGCCACGAGGTTGTCCATCGGGGTGGAGAACAGTGGAAGGCCATTCGCATCTCGCTCCCGTGAGGAGACGACTATCCGCGGCTGATCCCTGGGAGGGGTGCGGTTGGGTGGTGGCGGGGCACCCATCGCCGTCGATCCTGGCGGAGGGCGGTTGCTTCCTCCTGGTGGCGCGTTCTCGCAGATCGCGCGCTCGGCTATGCGCGCCGGGTCGCTTTCATCGTCGAAGTTCAGGGCACGCCCCTGAACGGTGGGATTCAGGCGTGACCTGATCCGCTGCTGGTGGTAGCGTGACTTCTGCCGTCACACCGCCGAGGTGAAATTTTTCGCGCTCGGCCTCTTTGCGTCGCTTCCGCCAACTTCAGCGGAGTTCTCGACCTCCGTCGCCGTGGCGTTAGGAGGGATCGGGTGGAGAAAGGGTCCTCCGGTGGATCGGTGCGGTGGCCATGTAGGTCGCGGCATGGCGATCGGCACCGTCGTGGAGGTCGGCGGAGTTTTCCGACCGGTCGAAGTCGAAGATCCCGAGGATGGAGGGTCCTCGAAATCTCCCGTTGGAGACCTGGCGATGGAGCCCGCGGACGAGGCATGGTGATGGATCCGGCGAGTGACGCCGGGGCCGAAGTCGGCGTCGTCGGTGGTCGCGTCTTCCGCGGCGCGAGTTCTCGGCCCGCGTTGCGTGGGCGAGTCGTACTCGGGCGAGGCGGTGGATCGTGCGGATCTCTCGGAGAGCCGATCGCGTGGTGGCGACTTCGCGGATGCGAGCCGAGTCCTCCGAGGTGATGACGCCGGTGAGGCCGAAGAGGCTGATCGTGTCGTGGCGGGATCACGCTGCGCGTGACGGGTCGCGCCGTCGGACGTAGCTGCTCGGCAAGATCTGGAGCATCTCGCCGATTGCTATCATGCGGCGGTGGCGACCGCCTCGTTGATGGGCAGATTGGATCTCGCCCAGAACACCGCCGACCGCCAGGCCCCGGTGGGCGCCAGCGTCGTGGGAATGACCACGGCAGATCTTGCAATCGGCGCGGTAGTAGAACGAAGGGCAAGGGCGGCCAGCCATCTGCGGTGCGAGATGAGGGCGGAGACTCAGGGGTTTACCCAGGTTCGGCCCCCCGGAGGGTAAAGACCTACTCCTGCTAGATTGTATTATGGAGGTGTTTACAATGGGCGAACTCGGCGACAAGGCGGCGAGTTGCTTGGGTGTATGAGGGAACGTATCTCTACTCACCCCTTAGGGAGGTTTATATAGGCTTACCTCCCCTAGGGTTTACATATCTCAACCGATTCGGTTACAACTTTGTCAATCGTTTAACTCAGACCGACTGGGCCTATCTACTACTGGGCCTTGACCTCCGATCTGGTACCCTGATGGGCTTTGATCCACTCGCCGTTCTGCAGGCCCACTCACCAGCCTTTGGGCCAGTCGGAAACGTCCCGCTGAGGATACCCCAGTAGGCATATCCCCATCAGTTATTAATATGTGTATTTCCACTATCGAGATTCAATAAGAATAGACCATCTATCAAAGGTGCATGTGCATAAAACATATTACTCATATAAATCGAACAACCATTATTCTCTGACTTAAACAAGTAACCGTCTTGCAATAAACAAGATCCCGATATAATGTTCATGCTCAACGCAGGCACCAAATAACAGTTATTTAAGTATAAAACTAATCCCGATGGTAGATGAAGGGGTAGTGTGCCAACCGCGATCACATCAACCTTTGATCCGTTTCCCACGCGCATCGTCACCTCGTTCTTCGCTAGCTTCCGTTTATTCTGCAGCACCTGTTTCGAGTTACAAATATGAGCAACCGAACCAGTATCAAATACCCAGGCACTACTACGAGTACTTGTGAGATACACATCAATAACATGTATATCAGATATACCTTTCTTCTTGATGTTGTCGTTCTTCAAATCCGCCAAGTACTTTGGGCAATTCCGCTTCCAGTGACCTTCTCCCTTGCAGTAGAAGCACTAAGTATCAGGCTTAGGTCCAGCCTTGGTCTTCTTCGCCGGCGTGGTAACTTTCTTACCACCCTTCTTGAAGTGTCCCTTATGCTTAGACTTTCCTTTCTTGAATTTGGTGGTCTTATTGACCAACAACACTTGGTGCTCTTTCTTGATCTCCACTTCCGCAGACTTTAACATAGCAAACAGTTCTGGCAACTGCTTGTTCATGTTCTGCATGTTGTAGTTCATCACAAAGTTCTTGTAACTTGGTGGTAGTGATTGGAGGACACGGTAAATCCCCAAAGCATTAGGAATCACTATACCCAAGCTTTGAAGTTTGTTTGCGTGCCCAGACATCTTAAGCACATGCTCACTGACGGAGCTGCCCTCTTCCATCTTGTAGTTAAAGAACTTTTCAGAAGCTTCATAACTTTCAATTGCCGCATGAGTCCCAAAGATCAATTTGAGATCCTCGACAATATCATATGGTTCTGAATTCTCAAACCTTTTCTGAAGCTCTGATTCCAAACCATACAAGATAGCACACTGAACTATGGAGTACTGATTCTTCCGAGCGAGGTAAACATTCTTTATTTCATCGGAAGCATCACCGCAGTGGGTCACCAATGTGCATCCAAAGACATAGGTCAAATTACCCTGTGAGGACAATCCTCAAATTGCGGAACCAATCCGCGAAGTTGCTTCCATTGTTTTTCAACTTTTCTTTCTCTAGGAACGCATTAAAATTGATGGTAGGGGCTGCCATTGATCTACAACATATTTGCAATAGTTTAGACTAAGTTTATGACAAATTGAGTTCAAATTAATAAAAAAGTTAATCTAGGTGAACTCCCACTCAAAACAACATCCCTCACATTGTTTTAGTGATCACACGAACCAAATCCACCACATCAACACCGATCATCACGAGAGTTGATATAGTTTCAATGGCGAACAATCGTCATGTTCATCATATCTACTATATGATTCATGCTTTACCTTTCGGTGATCCGTGTTCCGAGACCATGTCTGTACATTCTAGGCTCGTCAAGATCAAACCTTAGTTTCCGCATGAGCAAATATGGCTTGCTCATGTTGTATACACTTGCAGAATCTAACACACCCGATCATCACGTGGTGCTTCGAAACAACAAGCTTTAGCAACGGTGCTAACTAAGGGTGAACACTTTATGACTTGAAATTCATGTGCATGACGGATCATCTTATAATGCTACCGTCGTCTACTAAGCAATACAAGATGCATAAAGGATTAACATCACATGCAATTCAAAATATGTGATATGATATGGCCTTTCTTCTTTGTGCTTCCGATCTCCATCTGATCTCCATCATCACCGGCATTGCATCAAGGTCAATGACGCCTCTCCATGGTTGTCGTCCACCGGCTTCAACTATTACAACTACTTTGAATAGACACGCGGGTCTTAACATAAATTAAAGACAACCATATGGCTCCTGCCGGTTGCCAACTTACAATAAGGAACATTGCATACATCAAATATAATCACAATCATGGCCATATCACATCACTGCACTCCCCTGCAAAACAAAGTTAGACGCCTCTACTTTCTTTGCATATTTTACGTGGTTTGGGGCTTTCAATAAGTGTCGTTCTAACTTACGAACAAGAACCACAACATTGATACTAGTATTGTTGATCACCCGTTGTAAATTGGATCTTAACTATGCTAGGAGAAACAGGCACCCGCAAAGCCACTTATGCAATACAAGTTGCATGTCAAGCGTGGAGCAAGTCTCATGAACGATGTCATGCAAGGTTAGCCCGGGCCGCTTCATACCAACATACCGCAAGATGCAAAGTACACAAGAAGCAATCGACAATAAAAGCATCAACGCCCACAATGACTATTGTGTTCTACTCGTGCAACAGATCTACATATAGACACGACTCTGATACCACTGTAGGGTTTCATAGCATGGAAAACAAAATTTTCTATCGCATACAAACAAACAAGCCAAGATCTATCTACTAGATTGTAGCAACGAGTCGATGGAATAACTTACCCTCGAAGATTCCAAAGTGTTTAACGAGAGCGGATTCTCGTGGGTGATGTAGTCATACTCTTCCCGATCTCAAGATCATGTAGACGATCCTTCCGGCGCTGTGTTCCGGCAGCGCTCCCGCAGTCAGTCACACATTCGGTACTCGACGAAGACCTTCCTCTCCCTTGTTCCAGCAGGCAGCAGAGGTTGTAGCACTCTCCTCGCGATTCCGGCAGCACAACGGCGTGGTACCGGAAGTAGAGGGGAGATCTCGCAGGGCTTCGCCTTAAGCCGGAGCGAGTATGGTGGAGTATGAGAGAGCTCCTCGGCGATCTAGGGTTTAGACACACCAAGGAGGAAGTGCTAGAGCCGGCGGCTAGGGTTCCGGGGACCCCCAAGTCGGCGGCTAGGGCAAAACCCTAAGGGGGCGGCGGCGGCTATGGTGGGCTGCAGCTTCTAGGGTTTGAGGTGAGGGACTTGTGTGCTCTAGGAGGGGTCCCTGCCCCTCCTTATATAGGTGGAGGGGGGCCGGCGGCCAAGGGGAGGGAGAGGAGTCCCTCCCCAACTCGGCTTGGAGGGTTGCCGCCGGTTGGAGGAGGGAACTCCTCCCCAACTCGGATTCCCCCCCTCCTCCTCTTTTCCACTTTCCAATTTTAGCTATTTGACTTTTCAATTTAGCTATTTGACTTTTCAAACTAGGATTTAATATAATCCTTCATTTGGAACAGCGAGGACACTTAGTACATGATGCAATCATTCCAACTTGCAATGACACATTGATGTACCCCTTCCCCTCCGGAGTGCCGGACATTCCAGAACCTTCTAGAACATCCCGATGAAAACACCGGAAACATATCCCAACTCCGAAACGGGACTTTCCTTATATGAACCTTATTCTCCGGACCATTCCGGATCACCTCATGATATCCCGGATCCCATCCGAGACTCCGAAAAACATTCGGTCTCTTTCTCATAATACCATAACTACTCAAACAACATCGAATCCTTAAGTGTGTCTCCCTATGGTTCGTGAATTATGCGGACATGATCGAGACACTTCTCCGAACAATAACCAATAGAGGAATCTGGAAATTCATATGGCTCCCACATATTTCTACGATTACTTTGCGATCAAATGAACCACTTACATACGATACCAATTTCCCTTTGTCTCATGATAGTTTACTTATCCGAGGTTATGATCGTCGGTATCTCTGCATACCTAGTTCAACCTCGTTACTGATAAGTACTCTTTTCTCGTTCCCGTGATATGTGATCCCTTGTGACCCAGTCACATGCTTGCAAGCTAATTGGATGACATTCCACTGAGAGGGCCCAGAGTATATCTATCCGTCATATGGATGGACAAATCCCATTCTTGATGCATGTGTCTCAACCAATACTTTCCAAACACTCAATGCCACCTTTATAGCCACCCAGTTACGGTGTGGTGTTTGATGTCATCAAAGCATCCATCCGGTAAAGGTGATATGCATGATCTCATGGTCGAAGGAATTAGGTTACTATGTATCAGAAAGCATATAGCAATTGAACTATTGAAATCACTTGATCTTTATGCTACGCTTATCTATAGGAGTATGTCCATCATATCATTCTCCTAACGATATGATCTTGTTGTTGATAACATCTCAATATTCATGATAGGGAAACCACAATCATTTATCAACCAACAAGCTAGTGATGTATAGAGGCTATACTAGGGACTTCAAATTAAGTTTACAAATCACACAAGTATCAATGTTTCCTTGTTAATACTATTATAGCATGAATGTAAACATTTATCATAAACACAAAGATATAATAATAACCACATTTATTATTGCCTCTAGGGCATATCTCCAACAGCTGCGGCCCTTCAATGAAGAGCGCCGCCGAGCAATCGCCGAGGAGGTGCAGCGTCTACTCGCTGCAGGCTTCATCCGGCCAATCAAATACTCCAAGTGGCTGGCAAACCCAGTCCTGGTCGAGAAGAAGAACGGGACCTGGAGGATGTGTATCGACTACACAAACCTGAACAGCGCCTGCCCAAAAGAGCAGTTCGTCCTCCCGCGGATCGATCAGATAATCGATTCAACCGCGGGCTCGGAGTCACTATGTTTCCTCGACGCCTACTCTGGGTACAACCAGATCAAAATGGATGTCGAAGACGAGGAGAAAACGGCGTTCATCACGCCATTCGGAGCCTTCTGCTACACCGCCATGACCTTCGGCCTCAAGAATGTCGGGGTGACCTACCAGCGGTGCATGCAAGAATGCCTCGCGAGCCAAATTGGCCGCAACATCCACGTCTACATCGACGACGTGGTCAGAAATCCGCCCGAGGCGATCTACTCGCCGACTGTAAACATTCGCCAACCGAAAATACAAGATAAAGCTCAACCCAGTAAATGCACCTTCGTGTACCGCAGGACAACCACTGGGTACGTCGTCTCCAAACGAGGGATCGAGGCGAACCCACGAAGATCGACACGATCGCCCGGCTCGGCAAACCCGAGTGCTGCGCTGACGTCCGAACCGGCGGGCGAGTAGCGGCTCTCAGTCGCTTCATCCCCCGCCTGGGCGAAAAGGCGATGCCCCTATATCGCCTGATGCGCAAGAACCCCACCTTCCAGTGGGACAAGGAGGCGGACGACGCGCTCCGCGATCTCAAAAAGGTGCTACTCGCCGCACCGCTACTCGCCGCCCCCGCCGACAAAGAACCCATGCTGGTTTACGTCGCGGCTTCCGAGCGCGTCGTCAGCGCCGTGATGGTCGTCGAGCGACCGGAGGAAGGAAAGGAGCGCCCAGTACAGCGGCCGGTGTACTACATCAGCGAGGTCCTCACCGAGTCGCGCCAGCGGTACCCACAGTACCAAAAGTTGGTATACGCGGTCTTCAGAGCTCAGCGGCGCCTGCCGCACTACTTCCAGGAGCACCCGATCACGGTCGTCTCCTCAGCACCACTGCAAGATATAATCCGCAACCGCGAGGCGACCGGGCGGGTCGCCAAGTGGGCCGTCGAGATCGGCGTCCACAACATCAAATACGAGCCACGAAAAGCGATCAAGTCGCAGGCACTGGCAGACTTCATCGCCGACTGGGAAGAGGCCCAGCAGCCAGAGAAGCTGCCATACCTCCATTACTGGAGCCTGCATTTCGACGGCTCCAAGAACGCGGACGGCGCAGGCGCAGGGATCGTGCTTACTTCATCAAAGGGCGACAAGCTCCGCTACATCCTCTTCCTCGACTTCACACCCTGCACCAACAACATGGCCGAGTACGAGGCCCTACTCCATGGCATGCGAGCTGCCAAGGAGATGAATGTCAACCGCCTACGCTGCTACGGAGATTCCGACCTCGTCGCGGGGCAAGTCGCTGGCACCTGCGACGCCGTCTCCCCCACCATGGCGGCGTACCGCCAAGCAGTGGACAAGCTGGGCGGACACTTCACCGGCTACTCCGTCGAGTGGATCGACAGGCGGAAGAACAAGGAGGCCGACGCACTCTCTCGCATCGACTTCGGCCGCGTCTTCCTCAACACGATCACGAAGCCATCTGTCTCTCCCCCGAGGGAGATCGACATCGGAGTCCCGCTCCAACCAGAGGCAGCCCTGGTCGCACTCGTCAACGAGCCAGACGACTGGACCAAGCCCTACATCGCCTACCTGGAAGTCCTCGGGGAAGTGGGCAAGCCCAAGACTAAGTGTCATCGCCTCTCCGCGCCGAAACGCCGACCGCGTCATGAACTCAACGACCGCGGGCGCCTTCTCCAAATACCTCCACACCTCAACGAGGTCGCTGGGAATCACTTCCGTGGGCGATATCTCTTGGAGATAGGCACGGATGCACGTCGCCGAAAACGTTGCCGAGTCGACAAGCATGCTTACACACTACCGCGCGTCGAACGAGCTCGCCTCTTCCGCACTATCGATGATGCGACCTGTGAGTAGAAGACAATAATGAATACAACGGACACCACAACTGGCACAACTACTGGAAGAGGTAGCCACACTTACCAATCAACGGGCGGGCGAGATCCGTGATGAAGCATTGAAGCGACGTATGGTCGTCCTGAAGCCCAGCAACCAGGGCATCCGACACTTTGTGATCCTCTTCGGCGGCTGCAATGGCGGCCTTGGCTCGCCCATCAGCCGAGCTCGCTTCTTCCTTCGCTTCCCGTAGCTCGCGCTCGAGGTCGACAATCCGTTGTTCAGCCGAACTCAAAGCCGATTGCGCCGCCGCCAATTCACCAGCGGGGACAAGCCCCTGGCGAGCCTCCTCTGCCTTCGCGGCAGCAGCCTGAAGCCCTTTGTTCGCTTCCTGGACGATGGACAGTTCCTTCTCCGCGCGCTGCTTCGCTGCCAATCGGTCAGCCGATTCAAGTTGCAGACCCTGCACAGCACCAAAAAGGTTAATCCAAGCAAAATTCCTAAGTGCCCACCCGCTGAAATTTAGCGAGTGCGCACTCGTTGGACTGGCAATCAAAAAAACCTAAGTGCCCACCCGCTGAAATTCAGCGAGTACGCACTCGGGGACTGCCAATCAAAAAAACCTAGTGCCCACCCGCTGAAATTCAGCGAGTGCGCACTCGGGGACTGGCAATCAAAAAATTCCTAAGTGCCCACCCGCTGAAATTCAGCGCGTGCGCACTCGGGGACTGGATGCGAAAAATAAAGATAATACATTAAAAGAATCAGGCCGCTGCAAAGCACCGACCTGATCCTCGGGGACTGGATGTACATGGATGGCTGTGCCAAGCATGCCGTGGAGTTGTGTCGCGTCCACGGACGCGAGGAGAGCCGGCGTATGCCCACGACGTTGGTCGACTTCAGCATCGGCGGTCCCAGGAGCGTGTCTTGAGGGCGAAGTCCCACTCGCCGCGGCCGCCTTGGTCATGAAACGCGGGAAGGTGGCGATAGAGGCACCCACCCCAAAGGAGGTTGGATCGGCCGTTCCAGGCAAGGGAGCGCCCTCCTTCGTGGACGCGGCTATGTCCGTTACGGGTCTAGCTGGCGCGACCGCCGTGTCGTCAGAAATCGTGACGACGTCATCACCTTTGGCCTTCTTGCCGCCATCCGCAGAGACGATGACCTCGTCTGCCTTCCTCTTGCAGGAAGTATCATCCTCGCTAACGACGGGTGGCACCTTAGCCACAGTTGGGTGGCCCATCCTCTTCACCCCGGTCCTGTTCAACAATCATGTAAGAAATATAATTCCAGCTGCTATGAAAGATAAAGGAGGGAGAGTGTACTTACTTGGCGACTCGAATGAAGCGCAGCCCCGTACGGAGGCCGGCTGGCTTCTCTAGTTCGGGGCCCAGTCGGCGGCTGAGTCCCATTTCCAGAACGTCGCGTGCCCAAGACACGGACGGTTTCTTCGTTGTTGAGGCAGCAACCGGAGCCTCCAGAACGTCTTCAACAGGAGCTTCCTTGTGGCGGCCGCTGCGAGGCGTCCCCAGCCCGTAGGCGGGCGAATGGCGGAGGCATCGACGCCAGGGGCACCTCGATGGTGGCCGTGTCCAACGCGGCTGTCGTTGGCGGCGCCTCGTCCTTGGCTGGGCTGGGGGCGTCAGAACTGCTCGCTAAATGTGGCGGCGAGGCCGGCCTCGTCGGTTTGGTCTTCGTCTTCCTCGGAGGCGCCTTCACCTCCTTTTCCTTCTTCTTCTTTTTCGATGGAGTCGCCTGGCGGCGCGAGGTGGCTTCTGGAAGCTCGTCGTCGTCATCGTGATGCTCGAGGCTTTTACTTGCCTCAAGCTCTCGTTGACGCTGCCCACGGGTCTTGCGGAGCAGTGGGGCGACTTCCTCTTCGGATTCATCGTCGCTGTCGCCCTCGTCGCTCCCGGCATTGCCCTTGGCGGGAGGCGACTCACCCACGTCCTGGACGGACGAGCTCGAGTTCTCATCGTCCGAAGGTGGGAGTCATCCTTCCACCACTTGGAATAGCTGCAATGAATACAAGATGAAATTAGAATTACTGCGACTGCATAAACTGCGACTGCGAACGAAGTAAAGCGATTACCGTTGGGGCTGGACGCTTTGCGGTATAGGGGGCGACCCCGGCTGTGCGTCCGTACCGCACTGGGTGATTTTCTTGATCTTGGGATGTAGTCCTCCAGCTTCCACTCGTCGAGGCAGGCCTTCGTCGAGTCTCCCCGGCCCGTGTACTGGTACATGTAGTGCCCGCGCTGAGCGAGCGGGACGAGCCGCCGCCCGAGCCAGCAGTTGTACAAGTTTATCGTCTGGAGGCCCTTCTTCTTCAGACCGCGGATGGTCTGGAGCATCTCGTCGACGACCATCCGCTGATTGTTGGGGACCTTGCCAACTTGGAGACGGCGCGGCTCGGACCGATTGGCGGAGTACCGCTGGATCGCCGCCTCTCCCTTCGGGGTCGCCTCGGCTACGTAAAACCATGATTTCTTCCAGTCGCTCGCTGCCTTGGCGGGCAGCATCAGGTCGAAGAATGAAGCCTTTGACTTGAGCTGGAAGGTTAGGCCGCCCGCGGCTAGCATTGGGCCGCCTGCTTCCTCGCGGCTAATCCGTCCGTGGAACAGATCTTGCCACAAGGGGAAGTAGGGCCGGCAGCCCAAGTAGCATTCGCAGAATGCCACGAAGATGGCGAGCTGCTCGATGCTGTGGGGACCCAGATCCGAAGGCTGGATCCCGTAGTAGGCGCAGAAGCGCCAGAAGAACAGGGACGTGGGCAACCCTAGCCCCCGTTCAAGATGGCTGGTGAAGCAGATGAACTACCTCTCTCGTGGATTCGGGGTCGTCTCTCCGGCTGTGGGAATACGCCAACAGCCGGCTCGCAAGATCGCGGCCTCCTCGAAGGAAGCCAGTTGCGCCCTCGTGCACTTAGATCTACCCCACGGCTCAGTGGAAAGGGCCATGGCAGAGAGATTTACTGGGGGTCGGGGGATTTCGAGTCGGCTGGATCGTGATGCGAAGGGAGGCGAAAGGTGCACACAGTCGGAGGAAATGGTGAGAAGGTGGTTCTCTGATCGCCTGCCATTCCTCTTATATAGCGTTTGTTACCCGCCAAATCAGGGAGCCGTTACTACGCGGTGATTATGCCAAAAGTTACCGTTGGATTACCCCAACGGCTAGTTTGACCACGGTTAACGGTCCAACTTCGGCCACTTGACTCGCCGATCCTCTCACTATGACAGTGTTTGCCGACTCGACACGCCGAAAGCTGCGACCCGGATGATTGGTTTGTCCTTTATACGAGAGATCGCCAACGATTCGACTGGATGTCCACTCTAAAGCCGTATACTCCGACTGCCGGCAGCCACCTATGCCTAATCGACGGCGGCCTCGGGGACTACTGATAGGGATATGCCTACCGGGGTATACCCAGCAGGACGTTTCCGACTGGCCCAGGAACTGGCGAGTGGGCCTGCAAGACGGCGATTGGATTGAAGCCCAGCGAGGAACCGAGCGACTGGAAGCTGAAGGCCCAGGCGAGTAGATAGGCCCAGTCGGATTAGGTTAAACGAGTAACGAAGCTTTAACTGAATCGGTTGAGATATGTAAACCCTAGGGGAGGTGAGCCTATATAAAACTCCCTATAGGGTGAGTAGAGAGACGTTCCATCATACACCCAAGCGACTCGCCGCCTAGCCGCGAGCTCGCCCATTGTACCACCTCCATAATACAATCTAGCAGGAGTAGGTCTTTACCCTCCGGGGGGCCGAACCTGGGTAAAACCCTGTATCTCCGCCCTCATCTCGCACCGCAGATGGCTGGCCGCCCTTGCCCCTCGTTCTACTACTCGCTGCCGATTGCAGCATCTGCCGTGACCATTCCCACGACATCGGGTGCGCGGCTAGCACTCCTGATAGGAGTAGCCCCCGAGTAGTTAGTCGAATCGTACATTCGAGTGAGTACTTCTAGCTATGTAGCCGAAGAATTGTAGCCGTTGCTAGTATAGCTTTGATGACGTCAGTGCTAACGATCGGTGACCTCAAGCGTCTGCGGCGCCAGAGATGACGTGCCTGCATGAACATGGGTCCCACCTTCTGACTTTGAGTTGTGTGGTCACGCGCGACGTGGAGGTAATTACGGCGTCGCCTCGATTTCCGCGCGTAGTGGACGGCGTGTGAGCGACGGTTCGCTGCTGTGCTGACACGTGGACGGTCAGATCTGAATGTTGGCTCTAGGTCTTCCCAATGGACGGTCGTCGTGCATCGTCTTCGTCCTTATAATCATTGGGGAAAAGTGAGTTTGTTTTCACAGCAGCCATTCCTGTTTCACTACTTTCATCTTCTTGAGTTTTCCTCGTTGCGCTCTGGAATTTCCTCGCACTTTTCCATTTTTGATTATGCGTGTTCATTATCGTTGCCGCCGCACTGCGATGGGTAAGCCTAAGAAGTCCTCCAGTGCATTTGGTACCAGTGGTGCCGCCGGCGGCAAAAAGGGTTCCACGGCCACTCGCGTCACCGATGGTGGCTGGCGGCGATCGGAGACGCGCGAGGGTGACCTTCGCAAGCTCCGTGAGCGGGGTCTTATCCCACAGGATAGGGAGGCCGTCAGAGTCCCCGACGACGAGGTAATTCCCCGTCCTCCCGCTGGGTTTCGTGTCATGTTCATCGCGTTTGTCCTTCGGGGCCTTTCCTTCCCAATCCACGATTTTCTCCGTGGATTGCTTTTTCTTTATGGTATCCAGCTTCATCATGTTTCCCCAAACTCTCTTCTTCATGTCGCCTGCTTCATCACATTCTGCGAGTGCTGGCTTGGTATCGAGCCACACTTTGGGATCTTCCGGAAGCTCTATTCTGTGAAGAGGCAATCTGGCTCCGATGGTGTTTATCCCATTGGGGGCTACATCATTTCCCTTAAATCCAACTTGCTTTTCTTCTCCTTTTCTATGTCCGAGTCTGTCCAGTACTGGCGAAGGCGGTGGTTTTACATCCACGAGTCCACAGTGGCCAGACAGAAATTTGGTCTTGCTCCCTTCGACCCCTCCCAGAAAATCGAGCCGAAGAGGTCCTGGAAGAACCAGATCATGGATGGCGAGGTGGCGGAGATAGAGGGGCTATATCATCGGGTGGAGGATCTCCAGTTGATTCCGGATAAAGAGGTGAACGGTGTGGATATCATCCGCACCTTCCTTAAAACGTTGGGTGTAGTCGCTCCTAGGGCGCACCTGATGTTCCATTATTCTGGTCGTCGTGATCCAACTAGGGTTTTGGCTGAGGAGTTTTCCAAGGGGGGTCTCGACGGGATTCTTCGTCCGCTGCTGAAGTACAAGGCTAGAGAGGATATTCCAGGGAAGTCGCTGACTCCTCCATTCACCGCTTCTCGTCTGATTCCGCAGGTGTAGATCTGGGACGTGCGCGTAGCGCTTTTTTCGACTGCGTTTTCCTTGTATTTGCTTATGTACTTACAAATTTGCGTTTACTTTTGCACAGGAGTTCAAAGTATCGGGCATGCCGCCGCCACTGCCCGAATTGTTTCCGGATGCACCGGACAATGAGGTAGTGGACTCCATGTTTGAGCTTCCTTCGGCGCGGTCGCCGGCTGAGGAGGCTTTTGAGTCTAGCAAGGAGCAGACTCGAAAGCGGACATGGAGCTCGAGCGAGTCGTTGGATCCTTCGACTCCACCGACTCCTAGGAATCCGACGTGCCTTGAGCGTCATAGTGGGGGTCACGATGGCTCTTCATCTCCTATTCCTGCCGTTCCCGTGCGGGCTATAGCGCCGCAGCCGCCGACGAAGCGGAACAAGGAAGAGAAGAAAGAAGAGAAGAAGGAAGAAAAGAAGGGAAGGAGGACCCCACCTGTCTTCGACTTGAGCGATCTCGACTCGTAAGTTTTCTTCAGTTGCTTGTTTTCCTTTCTTTCGTCTTTTGCTTGTACTTGGCTGACTTTTCTATTGCAGCCACTCTTCCGATGACTCCTTCAGCGATGGCGCTCGGGAGATGGTCGGGGAGTTGAAGGTTGCTCCTCCTCCTCCTCAGACGGTGGCCACCTCTAAGGGCTCTGCTCCGAACCCTTCTCTGGAGGAGGCTCGGGTGGTTGTCCCTTAGAAGACTACAGGCGAACCTTCGGAGTCGCCGTCTAACCACGTAAGTGATTGTGTTTTCCGCCACAGGGGGAGCCCCCGAGCCTTTTCGGATGATCCGCTGATCATTGTTTCTTCATGCCTCGGGGGAGCCCCCGAGCATCTTTCGGGTGATCTGCTAATCATGCCCCCTTTTTTCTTTTTTGTTTGTACTTGCCTCGGGGGGAGCCCCTGAGCGTTCTTTTTGTGTGTGTATTCTGTCTTGCTCCTTCTTTGGGCGTAGCCCCCGAGCCTTTCTTTTGACGAGTAGTGTCTTTTTGCAGCTTTTTGTGCAAGGCGCCAACCAACTGGTGCAGCGGCACCTGGCATTGGAGGCCAGCTTCAAACAGCTTCAGGGTACGTTCATGTGTTGGTATTTTTACGTCTTCTTCTATTTCCTTTTTATTCGATCTGATAAGTGTTCTGTTGTTTGTAGAGGACAAAAATACCACCCTCCGCGAGCTTGATGCTCTCAAAAAGAGCCTTGGGCGAACTTATAAGAAGGCCGAGGACGCTGTTGGTGCGAAGGAGTGCCTCGAACAGGAGCTAGCCAACGCATCCGCGGCCAAGGAGCGCCTGCAGCAGGAGGCTACGGACCGTGAGGAGCAACTCGCCACCGATACGGCCGCGCGGGAGAATGAGGTAGCCGGCAAGCTGATGGCGGCTGCCAAGGCTATTTCGGGTGAGTGGTTTCGCCTTTTCCTTTTCGGCTTCCTTGTCCTTTCTTGCTTTGATTTGTATTCATGTCTCATCTTCCGTTTGTTTAGATGCCACTGGCATCGAGTTTGACCGCGGTGCTCTGGAGCACGGGGAGTGCTCTGGATGATGCCACTGCGGCGGTCGAAGACCGCTGCAGTACCGTGGTCGGCTCGCTTGCCAAGGCCAAGGAGGCTCTTGGGCGCTTCTATAAGGATCTTGTCCCCAAGGGCGTCGCCCTCGAGAATGTCGACTCGTTGGTGGATGCGCTGTCAGCCGAAGCGCCTGTGGTGTACAAGAGCAAGCAGAAAGTCATCGGTGCATCCGTGGGGCTGGCGATGGCCCTGGCGTCTGGTGCAGAGCTGGATCTTCATCAGGTCACCTCCCAGATGCCGACGGCTGCCGACGGATCCGAGGTAGCTTTTTCCCTCTACGCTGCCCGTTGTAAACATTATGGGCCAAAGTTGATTGACCTGCTGGCGGAGTATGCGACGAGGCAGCAGGGGGAGGCTAAGAGCCGGCAGTCTGGCTCCGAGGCTACTCAGGATGCAGCTTCTTAGGCTCTGTATTTGTATGATAGCTTTTGTTTCTTTTTGGTCTGATGTAGCTATGAACATTCCTTGTGCCACACAGTGGCTTTTGCTGTATATAATGAATATCCAATCAGTTTTCGTGTTCGTGTCCTCATTCATATTCTTGCCCTCTTTTCCGCTAGGAACCTTCGGGTGATGGTCCCGTTAGCACTTCGCCCGTGTCGTAGGTGCGGCCATCCTTGGATGGTGCGTCACAGCTTTTGTTTCTTCGTGACCGCATCCGTAGTCTTGAGAAAGAATTGCTTGGAGTGCGCGGTCATGCTGACGTTTGGAAGTTGAAGGCGGATCGGGGTGCTGCCATAGAGGAGTATTTGATGGGGGGGAGTTGTGTCGTCTGGCCGAACAGCTTCAATGTAGGTTTTTCGAGATGCTGCTCCTTGTTTCGGATGCGGCTGCGGGCCCGTCATCTGAATTTGCCATTGTTGCAGGTGCCAACCTTGTTCCTAAGGAGGAAAAGGAGCGTGTTGTTGTTCGGATCAACTGCTTGACCCAGCAGGACATGGAGGCCGGCGGTTTTTTCTGGATGGACCGCGATCGTGCCATGGTCTTTGTGACTGTGCAGGATCGTGTTCATCAGGTGTCGTGGGTGCTGCGCCAAGCGAAGGCTTCGTTGGCGTCGGTTCTTCACGTGATGTTTCCCCTGGATGAGGCACCATCGACTCTATGGGGCCTACTAGCGAAATTTCGGGATGTGCATCATGCCAGGGAGTTGGTGCGGCATCAGCTTGTTATAGGGGTAAAGGCTGCGCTTTCTCTCGTGCGGCTACATCGTCCTGATGTGGATCTTGCTGCTGTGGCAGCTGAGCCCCCTCTTCGGCCGGATGGCGGTGTGTGGGATATGCGTCCACATTATGCGGCTGTAAGGCAGTATGCCGAACAAATTGTGGATCTCTTTGAGTAGCGTGCACATGTGATTCTTCAGAATAGATAGGACCTGTAAAAAAGATAGATGTAAAATTTGTATTTATATGACTGGGCGTGTTATGCCCTTTGCTGTAAAGGTTTGTTGTTGTTAGAACGTGGTGCGTTGTTTGTGTGCGCGTCCTTTTCATTAGCCTGACGTGGTCAGCTACTCAGGTGTACACGCGTTATCCTCAGTCGACGGAGTCGTGAGGTGAGGGGAGCCCCCGAGTGTGTTGGGTCATGAAGAAAAATGCGAATAATGAACGAGAATTTTGGGGCGAGGCACTTAGACTTATTCATATCGTAAGGAGGAGGTACATTATTCGGCTGAGTAGCCTTGGCTAGATAGACTTATTGCAAGTTAAAAAAAAGGGGGGTATCTAGGGGTAGAAGTGTCGCAGTTGTGCGACGTTCCATGGTTTGGAGTATGCGACTCCAGACTCCACGTGTTTGAGGCGATAGGCGCCACCTGGGATGACTTCTGTGACGATGTAGGGTCCTTCCCAGGGCGACTCGAACTTCTTCGGTCGCTCTTGCTTGAGTTGCAAGACTAGGTCTCCTTTGACGAAGGACCTTGGGCGCAGCCGACGGCTGTAATAGTTGCGGAGGCTCTGTTGATAGACCGCTGATCGGGTTGCGGCAATGTCGCGTGCCTCGTCGAGTGTGTCGACAACGTCTTCGAGTGCGGGCGTCGATTCGTCTTCGCTGTAGGCAACGACCCGTGGGCATGGCTTCGGCTCTGTGCACCATGAAGAAGGGCGTGTAGCCGATTGAGCTGTTTGGCGTTGTGCGCAAGCTCTAGAGTACGGAGGGAAGCTCTTGCGTCCAGGCTCCTACGAGTCGCTGGAGTGGGCTCATTAGGCGCTTCTTGATGCCACCACCGACGAGGCCATTGGCCTTTTCGACCTGCCCGTTTGTTTGTGGGTGCGCCACGGAGGCGTATGTGATGTTGATTTCGAGGTCTTCGCAGACGTCCTGGAATTCTTTAGAGATGAAGTTGGACCCATTGTCGGTGATGATGCTGTGCGGCACGCCGAACCTGTAAACAATGGATTCGAAGAAATTGACGGCCGTTTTGCCCTTTTGGTTAGTAACGGTCATGGCCTCGATCCACTTGGTGAATTTGTCGACTGCGACCAGGAGGTAGACGTGGCCTCCTCTCGAGGACTTGGGCAGTTTGCCGATCATGTCTAGGCCCCATTGGGCGAAGGGCCAGGCCAGGGGTATGGGTCTGAGCTCCGATCCTGGTGCGTGTGGTTTATCTGCGAACCTCTGGCACCCGTTGCACCTTCGGACGATGTCCTTGGCGTCGTTCATGGTCGTTGGCCAGTAGAACCCAGCTCGAGGAGCTTTGGCGACAAGGGCGCGACTGCCCGCATGATGGCCGCAGATTCCCTTGTGGATGTCTTGGAGGATGGTTTTGCTGTCACCGATGGTGACGCACCTTTAGAGTACACCCGAAATGCTACGCTTGTACATCTCGCCATTGATGATGGTGAAGGCCTTGGACCGACGAGATATGCGCCGGGCATCTGTCGGGTTGTCAGGCAGTTCTCCATCTATCAGGTACCTGAGGTACGGATGTGTCCATGTTTCTTCGACTGCCATGACCTGCATCAGGTTGACTACTGTGACCTCTGTGTCGAGTTTTTCCGGTCATTCCTGACCGTCGGTTAGCGCAGCCCCCAAGTGCTCTGCTTCTTCAGGTGATCCCTTGGGGAACTTTCTTTTAATGGATGGCTCGCAGATCTGTTCGAGGAACACACCTGGTGGCACCCGTGCGCAAGTGGAGCCGATGTTGGCGAGTCTGTCGGCCTCTTTGTTGCTTTCTCTTCCAACGTGCCGAAGCTCGCAGCCGTCAAAGTCTCCTTCGAGTGTGCGGTACGCAATCATGTTGGTGGCATGTGCGTCGCACTCGTTCATCGTCTGCTCGACGACGAGGTTCGAGTCTCCGTAGATGACAAGGCGCGTTGCGCCGCAGATTTTGGCCATCCTCAAGCCGTGGATGAGGGCATCGTACTCGGCCTTGTTGTTGGAGGCTCGAAATTTCATCTGGAGGACATACTTCATATTGTCGCCCTGCGGGGAGGTTAGTATGACCCCGGCTCCTGCTCCTGCCTCGCGCTTTGAGACGTTGAAGTGCATCGTCCATGATTGTGTCATGTCCGGTGTGTCTAGCAGCTGCAGCTCCATCCAGTGGACGAGGAAGTCCGGAAGGACCTGAGACTTGATCTGGAGCTTCTCGAAGACGATGTCTAGAGGCGACATCTCGGTGCCCCACAAGGACAAACGTCTTGTGGCCTCCGGGTTGTTCAGGATGCTGTTTAGGGGCGCCTCATTGACGACCATCACCTGATGCTCCTGGAAGTAGTGGCTCAGCCGATGAGCTGTCATGAACACGTTGTAGGCGAGATTCTGGTAATGAGGGTACCTCTGCTTTGCTGGCGTCAATACCTCGCTGAGGTAGTAGATCGGGTCTTTCCATCTTCGGGTCTTTCGACCACAAGCACAGTGCTTACCACTTGGTGTGTAGCTGCTATGTACAGCAGTAAGGGCTCGCGCTCCTTTGGCGTGACCAAGACGGGCGAGGTAGAGAGCAGCCGCTTAAGATCTTCGAATGCGTCGTCCGCCTCGGGCGTCCACTCGAATTTGTCTGCCTTGCGTAGCAGCTGATAGAACGGCAGAGCTTTTTCGCCCATGCGGCTGATGAACTGTCAACACCCGGATTTTTAATCCCAGATGCCTGTTATGCCATACATCGCAATCCCAGGATTACCATTTTTGCGAGACATAACAGATTTGGATATCACAGTACATCATCCATTACAAACCATACATAAGGTCTTACACAAATAAGGATCTCATGATCCAGTTCTTAATACAACTCAAGCAGCGGAATAACGTAATAATAAAGGTAGTGTAGGCGAAGCTCCATCTTCGGGGTCACAGGCAATGCTGACGATGGGAGATGATCCTAGTTGTCGTAACCTTCTTGGGGTCCATCATCCTGGTACTCCTCTTCATAGTCTGGCCATGGGAATAGCCAGGGACAAAGCCATGAGTACTCTTTAAGTACTCGCAAACTAATACTAACAAGTGAAGGGGGGCTTTTGTAGTAGGACACTAAGCTCTAGGGTTGTTTTGAAAAAAGCCAGATTTACCTCTACTCAGTTTAGAAACGAAGAAAGCTAATTGAAGTTTTATAACACCTAAGTGGGAACTTGAATTTCATATCACAACTCTGTTGTGGTCAATTCAAAGTCTCAATTCATTTCACAAGTAATTTTGAAAAAATCTGACGGGGGAACAGTATGGCCACTCCAACTGTCCATAACCGCGGACACGGCTATTCGAATAGTTTGACACTCTGCAGAGATTGTACACTTTCACCACAACATTCGATACATCTGTCAGGAACAAATCCTGAATTCACCATACTCAGTATGCGGATAATCAATCCTAACCTTTCAGTTACACGCCCTAGTATAGGCACCTCTCCTGTGAGTTTGGCCTCCCAACCATGACCAACTATCATCTTGGGTACTGCACAGGTGGACAATCTTCACAAGGTAGCCTCAGCTCAGACCTTAGCCGTGAGGGAACCCATACTAAGGTATATAAGTTTCCAGTCAAGCCCTACCCAATTCACGGGTATTGTGGTTGTACGGTAAAATTGGAATGGTATCGCATCTAGACAACCATCAGTTTTGTAAAGGGCTAAGGCTCATGCCTCAACATTTTCATCATCAAAATCATCTGGTGTTCGGAAACACATGTTAAAACATTTCAATAGAATGACTCATCATTCCAAGGTTTTCATAACCATTTTCACCAAGTATTTCCATCTAAAGTTGATCAAGTTTTATGCTTAGCACTAGCATCTACAAGTGGGGGTGAGTACTAATGAGGGGTCGTAAACAAGTGGAGTTTAACTAAGTTCAATCTCATGCCTTAGGATGACATAAATATTATCTAGCTTAGGACAAATTTTATGCTCTTTATGCAACCTTCAATTATCTTCCTAGAATCTACAAGCCATTTAAGTAAACTCTAAGGGAAAGCTTTGATAAAGAAATAAAGTATAAAGCTTGTAAGTAAAACTAGGATTGGGGTTATCAAGTGGGTATGATCACATATGCTTAAGGCATATAGTTGGTATGGTAACAAGCAAGTATTTGCTTGCATAGGTAAAGTATCTTGCAAGTGTTAGCTTGCTCAATCAACTAGTAGTATTAGGCTTGCATAGGACAACTTGATTAGTAAGGCTTGCCTTGTGCAGAGCAGTGGTTGAAGTTCTCCTCGGCTTCTTCTTCGTAGTATCCTCCTTCCTCCTCGTATCCTTGGTCGGTACTAGCGTCTATGAATAAATACGAGGTAAACAATCACCAAACAATACTTAACTACTTTCAATCATCACACAAAAGGGTTCTGTAGATGATCTAGCATCATCACTAACATTCAAGATTAAAGCCTTTATCTTATTTATTTTATTTTTAGAAAATTAATTTCTACTCGTTGAAAAACTACTTAAGATTTAATATTCTCCAACTCAAACATGGGGTCATCTTGACACATGTCATCACCACATATTTCAGTACATGGTAATGTGATTTAAAGTGGTGTCAGAATTTAATAAGGTTTAACCTTTTATTTCAATTAAATATAATGACTAGAAATGCCTATGTGGCATTCTTTTATTACTTGAACATTATCTCTGTAAGTAAACCCATATGTTTTTATATATTATGAAAGGTATGATCAAATGTGGTTTTTGAGAGTTGGAATCAAATCAAAAGCTATTATGGTTGAAATTTGAAAAATGTTTGAATGCAGAAAAGCTTCTGACTTGTTATTTTTACCAAGGTTGATCTATAGATTCAAATGATTTGAATCCAACGGGCTTGTATTAAGCATTTCAATACCTTTAAATTGGTTTCATTTAATTTGGTTCACTGAATCGAGCTGGGTTGATTTTTGAAACTAGGTACAGAACTATGTTTGAATTAAAATTGAAAAGCTAAATTCAAATGAGTGGGCTGCGCGGGAAATGTTAACGGGCCGGCCCAGTATCACTCTGCAGCGTGGGGCGCAACTGACAGGGGGGTCTACTGGTTAGTGGTTCTTTAAACGTGAAGCGGTATGGGGCTATGTGGTGCGTTGGATTAGAATGAAGATCGACGGCTGAGGGTCCTCGTCGACGATGAATAAGTCATCGGCAAGCTCGAACCCTAGCGGCTCTATGGGGGCGCATAGGGGGCATACCGAGGCTCCAGTGACGACGGCGAGGCGGGAAAACGACGAAGTCAACGACGGCGAACTCAGGGATGGTCGCGGCAGCTCCAGGGGTGGACGAAATCAACGGCTCCTCTTCTCCTCTGCAGCGGCGAGCTCCGGCCAAATTCCGGCGATGCGCTGCTCGCCTTGCTCCGGCTAAGGGGTGGAACGATCAGTGAGGTGAGGGGAGTGAAATGGTGTGCTCAAATCGGCTGGGGGTCGCCTCCTTTTATAGGCCCGACGGTGAGACCGAGAGGGATGGGCAGGCGACGGTGGCGACACGGCTACGGGCGGCTAGAGGCATGGTCGAGGCTGGCGATCGACGGGTGGTCTCCTGGCGATGCTCTCTGGTTTAAATTCGCGTGTAGGGGCGGTGGCAAATGGTCGGGATTGTGCGGTGCTCTATGAGGAAGAGGCGACGAACTCTGCGGCGAGCGGTGGCTATGGGGTACGGGCAGTGAAACGAGTATGTCTGGTGGTCTCCTGGGACGATGGGGTGCATGCTGGCGGGAGGCGAGGGCTCGAGGTGGTCGGGTTGCGTGGGAACGGCGCATGCTCTGTGGTGCACGTCAGCATGGTCGACAGCGGCGCGGGCGCGGTGTTCCTGGCGGTTCTGGTCGCTATCTTCGAGCTAGGTCTGGTTGAGAGGGGCGGTGAGGCATGGGCTGCATGCTAGACAAGGTTGTCACGACTAGTTCTTCTCCTAGCTTGTTGTCCACACTGGGGTGACATGGGTGCTCTCGGCCTGTTCACCATTGATGACATTGGCGAGATTACAGTGGTGCTAGGGCTTAGTTAAGGTTGTTAGATGATCTACTAAGGCTAGTTGTGTCCAGAGAGGGAACAAGTTAGGCCCAAAACACTGCTCAACATAGTGTTTTGATTTTGCTTGATTTGCATCTGCAACCTGATTGATGAAATGGCCGCATGAACTTAAGTTTTGAATTTTGAAAAGATTTTTGGTGGGTGTGCTAGGCATGTACTGGGGATTCTGTGGATGCTTGGGTTTTGAAAATTGAGTTGGTTTGAGTGGTTTTTGAAAAAGTGGGATCTTCCCATATGAAATAGATTCAATTTTAATCTGTCATTTAAACTAAGCATTTGAATGTTTTTGGATGATCACAAAGTGGGCCTTGATACCTTGTTATGAGTACTATCAAGGGGTGCAAAGATCCTTACATGTTTCTGTTAAGTTCTGAAAGTTAGGGATAGCCAAAGTAGGCATGGGAGTTAAATTGGCCAAAGTGACCATTCACTTAATTTATTTGTTTTGACTTCTTTGTCTTTGGGAAAAGTTTGGGGATTTGTTTAGATGATGTTTATTTCACCTAAGAATCATTTAACAAGAAAAGAAACACATAATCATGGCAATTCAAAAGGATCCAAATTTCAATACACACACATATGAATGCTTTCATACTTTTAATTGGAAAAGTTTTTGTTAACCCTAATTTTGTTGATTAGAGTTTGATGATCCAAGTTTAGTATTATTGCGATGTTACAAACCTTCCCCCTTAAACAAAATCTCGTCCCAAGATTTGAAAAAGGACAAAAAATATTACCTAGGATTTGAAGAGATCGAGAATCTCTGTCCTGATGTGATCTTCGCGCTCCTAGGTAGCTTCCTCTTCTGTGTGGTTGCTCCACTGAATCTTGAGAAACTTGATGCTTCAGGTTCTGGTAGTTCGAAAAGCTTCTTCCAAAATATGGATGGGTACTTCAGGATAGGTTAGGTCATCGTTGATTTCTATGGTCTGGTGATCAATATTCTTGAACACTTCCGTCTTCTCCGGAACTTCGAGGCACTTGCGAAGTAATGAGATATGGAACACATTGTGCACGGCTGACATCTCTTCGGGTAGTTACAATTGATACGACACTTCTCCTCGACAGTTCAGAATCTTGAAGGGTCCGATATATCTGGGGGCTAACTTTCCCTTGAGCTGGAAACGTTGCATTCCCTTCAATGGCGACACTTTTAGATACACAAAATCTCCTATGTTGAAGGCGAGGTCTCTACATCTCTTGTCGGCCTAACTCTTCTGTCTGGATTGGGCGGTCTTGAGGTGCTCACGAATCTTGTGAACCTTCTCTTCTGCTTCTCGTAGAATGTCGGGTCCGAAAATCCGACTCTCTCCTACTTCCGACCAGTTCAAAGGGGTGCGAGACTTCCTTCCATACATGAATTCAAATGGGGCCATTTGCAAACTAGCTTGGTAACTGTTGTTGTATGCAAATTCTGCGAAAGGCAGACATTATTCCTATTTAGATCCATACTCTAACACACATGCTCTCAGCATATCTTCGAGTATTTTATTTACTCGCTCCTTTTGTCCGTCGGTCTGAGGGTGATAAGCGGTGCTGAAATCTAGTCGGGTTCCTAAACCTTCTTGGACTTTCTTCTAGAATCTCGAGGTAAACTGAGTTCCTCGATCCGATACGATGTTCTTGGGGACTCCATATAAACTGATGATTCTAGCGATGTATAACTCCTCTAGCTTCGAACTCTGATATGTGGTCTTGACGGGTAAGAAATGGGCGACTTTGGACAATCGGTCAACTATGACCCAGATAGAGTCATTTCCCCTACTAGAAGTAGGCAATCCGGTGATAAAGTCCATTCCAACGGAATCCCATTTCCATTCTGGAATCTGCAATGGTTGCAACAATCCAGCGGGTCTTTGATGTCCCGCCTTGACTCGCTGACATATATCACACTTGGCGATATAGCTTCCGATTTCTCTCTTCATCTTATTCCACCAAAATTGTTCCTTCAAATCTTGATACATCTTCGTTCCTCCTGGGTGGATAGAATAAAGAGTATCATGAGCTTCCCTCAGAATTACTTCTTTCAACTCAGAATCTGCTGGTACACAAAGGCATCCTTTATACCACAGAACTCCTTCTTCGTCTTTGGTGAATCCGGGTACCTTGCCTGTACCGATACGACGCTTGATTCCGTCGATACTAGCATTTCCTTTCTGCGCCTCCTTGAACTGGCTGATCAAAGTGGGTTGAAGTTCTATGCTAGCCAAAAATCCTTCACTCACTAATTCCATTCGGAAATCTTCCATCTCTTTGTGCAAGCTTGGCTGCTCCTTTAAAATCATGGAGTTCAATCGGCACGGCAATCTGCTAAGGGCATCTGCTACCACATTGGCTTTACCGGGGTGACAGTGAATGTCCAGGTCGTAATCCTTGATTAGCTCAATCCATCTTCTCTATCTCATATTCAGCTCCTTCTGAGTGAATATATACTTCAGGCTCTTGTGATCCGAATAAATCTCACATCGATTTCCCATCAGGTAATGCCTCCATGTCTTCAGGGTTAGAACTACGGCTACGAGTTCGAGGTCATGGGTTGGATAGTTTTGCTCACGTTGTTTCAGTTGTCGATATAGATAAGATATAACTTTGCCTTCTTGCATTAGCACACATCCGAGACCGATCTTGGATGCGTCACAATACACGTCGAAGGGCTTCGAGATATCCGGCATGGTTAAGATTGGGGCTGAAATCAATCTTCTCTTGAATTCTTGAAAACTCGCTTCACATTTGTCCGTCCATTCAAACTTCTTGTCCTTCTTCAACAATTGGGTCATGGGTCTGGCAATACTCGAGAAACCCTCTACGAACTTTCGGTAGTATCCCGCCAATCCGAGAAATGCACGAACTTGGGTTTGAGTGGTTGGGGCTTGCCAATATTCGACATCTTTCACCTTTGCAGGGTCAACGGCAATTCCTCCGGCTGATATAATGTGGCCGAGGAATCCTACCTCCTGTAACCAGAATTCACATTTGCTAAACTTGGCATACAACTGATGTTCTCTAAGGGTTCCAAGTATGGTCCTTAGGTGTAGCTCATGTTCTTCTTCTGATTTGGAATAAATCAGAATGTCATCGATGAAAACAACGAAAAACTTATCCAGGAAGTCCATAAAATCTTATTCATGAGATTCATGAAATAAGCAGGGGCATTGGTTAATCCAAAATACATGAGAGTATACTCGTATAATCCATATCTGGTGGTAAAGGAAGTCTTTGGAATATCCTCTGCACGAATCTTGAGTTAACGATAGCCAGTTCTAAGATCAATCTTAGAAAACACTTTGGCACCGGTCAACTGATCAAACAAATCTTCTATCTTGGGCAATGGGTACTTGTTCTTGATAGTGACATCATTCAACTTCTGATAATCCGTACACAAACGGTTACCTCCATCTTTCTTGTCCACAAATAAGACAGGTGATCTCCATGGTGACGCACTTGGTTGAATCAGTCCAATTTCCAACATGGCATCCAGTTGCTTCTTCAGTTCTGCTAGTTCAGACGTGTTCATACTATAGGGTCTTTGGGCTATGGGTCCAGTTCCGGGGATTAGTTCAATGATAAACTCGATATCCCGATCTGGGGGCATACCGGGCAAAACATTTGGAAATACATTAGGGTATTCACAGACTATCCGGACTTGGTCAATGGTAGGTTGGGATATACTCTTGTTGCACTTGAATTGACGAGGTAAGGTTTCAAAAACATGCTCGACTGATATTCCGGCTGTACTGGTCATGGTTATGGATTTCTTGGCACAGTCAATTAATCCTTTATGTTTGGCCATCCAATCCATTCCTAGTACTACTTCCAAACCTTTAGTTCCGAGTACTATAAGATTAGCATAAAAATCTATGACATGGATTCGGATAGGGACGGCTTTGCAAATTTGCCTAGCTTTGGTGGTTGAACCGGGGATTTGAACAATCATAACATGCTTCAGTTTGGTTGGTTGAATCTTACTAGTGCAGGCAAATTTCTTCGGTGACAAATGAATGCGATGCACCAGAATCAAACAACACTCTAGCAAGTACTGAATTAACAGAAAACATACCCAGCATGACGTCTGGCGCTTCCTGAGCTTCTTCAGCATGCATGAGAAAAAGACGGTCGTTGCGGTTGAGCGAATTCCCTAGGCAAACCTTCTTCCAGGCTGAACATGACGCTGCTGCTGAGCTAGGGCATTTGCATTGGGGTCTGCGACATTCTTGTTGTTGGGGCACTCGTTGGAGTAGTGGCTTTTATTTCCACAGTCATAACAAGTCACTTGCGACTTGTCCTTTGTTGCCACATGCACAACATTGCTTCTAGTCCGAGGGGCAGTATTGGTGTGGGCGGTAACATTGTTGTTGTTGAACCTGGGTGGGGCACGGTTGAAATTGTTAGAGTGGTCGGGGTTGTTGTGATTTCCTCCGGGCCTCGGGTTTCCACGGTTGGGATAGGTCGAACGGTTCATAGGGGGTATGTTGGTTCTCGGAGCAAATCCGGGAGATGGGTTAGGGCGATACTTTGGGGTGTGATGGGTTCCTGGCTGATGCATCATGCGACGCTTGCGGTTCTCGTTGGCTTGGTTGATCTTTCCTTCCATCTGGATGGCAGAGTCGACAAGGGCTTCAGTATCAGCAAAACGGATATTGACTAACACCGTCTGCATCTCATCGTGCAGACCATTAAAGAATCTTTCTTTCTTCTTGGCTTCAGTGTCGATCTCATTCGGGGCATACCTAGCTAATGACAAGAATTTATCACGATATTCCACTATGGTCATCCGTCCTTGCTTCAGTTCTCTGAACTCATCTCTCATCCTCTTGATCAAACCCGGTGGCACATGGGTTCTACTGAACTTGACCTTGAATTCCTCCCAAGTCATCATCTGTCCTCTGGTCATTGCACGAACGCTGTTCCACCATGCTCTGGCATCTCCGGCTAGATAGTAGGTGGCGAACAGAACTTTCTCGTTAGCTTCCACTCCGGTGACTTCTAGATTGTTTTCCATGGTTTGCAGCCAATCATCGGCGTCTAAGGGCTCCTCTGACTTAGTGAAAACAGGTGGGTTGGTGTTCTGGAAATTCTTGAGCTTAGATCCATGGTTGTCCTGATTTCCGTGGCCTTGGTTGTTGTTGGCCATCTGAGCTATGTGCTGAAGGGTGGCTAAGTTGGCTTGACGTTCAGCTCTTTCAGCTTCGCAGTCAGAAACCAACATTTGCAGGATCTGCAACATCGGGTTCGGGGATGAACCACTTCCTCCACGTGGAATCTAAAGATTTAGATAGATCATGAGAAAAGAGAGAAATTTCTAAGGTTTAGGTACTTTTGAAAAGTTTTTAAAGTTCGACACATATTTTCTAGCAACTTGCTTTTCATTCATTCATTCATAGCACACGATACAAACACACACCACAAAACAAGAAAAGCAGATGGTTTTAAGAACCATTCTGGAAACTACGATACAGTGGGACCGAATACTACTCACTACACTAGTGCTCAAGTGCTACTACTCCTCGGAGTCGGTGTAGTCGTCATCCTCATCGTCATCGATGAAGGCAAAATCATCCTCATCGGTGAAGAAGTCCATAGCCTGATCCTCCATAAAATCATCATCATTGCTGAGATAGGAGTAGGGGTCTCCACGAAGATCCTCTCCAGCATTCTCCCTTTCCTCCAACTGCATGTCTCTCTCGTGGATGGTGGTGAAGACGGGCAATGATGCGCTCCTTCTTGTCGAGCTGACAGCGGCGAGACTTGCGGTCCTTTGCTAGCATGGCGATGGTCTAATCCTTCGTCATGATGATGGCGGACTTATGGTTGGAGAAGTCACGACAATTGTCCAATTCCTGCTGACGATCATACATCATGAAGATAAGGTGGTCCAACTGAGTCTTCAGCTCGTGGTGGTATGGGGCTTCCAGTGGCTGTCCCATAGCATCACGCCTTGGACAAAACTCAAAGCGGGTACCCTTGATCTGATTGATACTCTGCCCACACAGACGGGCAAGAGCTTCCTGCATGGCCCTGGAAAGTCCAATGAGCCAGTTGTTCTCTCTTAAGGTGAACTGAATTCCCTCGGCAGTGGGAGGTTCAATCTTTCCTCGGAGACTTGCAACAATTTGTCACTGCAGATCTTCTCCTCCTTGGTCATTGAGCTGAGCTCCGAAAAACTCGGGGTGCGGACGCTCCAGAAGTTCCGAAAGCTGGTCCAAATCCCGCTCAAAGATAAGGTCTCCTCCATTCCCCAACTGATAAAACTTGTTGTACCTCACGTCCATCTAAAAAAATATAGGATGACTAAGTTAGTAGAGTGATCAAGTGTGTCAAATTTTATGTATTTTGCAAGAGTTTTTGAGGAACATGAATTTTCATGAAAGAATCAAAGTGATAAGAATGGGAATAAGTTTTTGTAAATATTTGCTTCCTTTGGTTTTGAAACTAAGTTTTTGATTTAAACGTCCAGTCTAACTAGGGTCTCCTATGGTCAGGATGGCTCTGATACGAACTTGTCAACACCCGGATTTTTAATCCCAGATGCCTGTTATGCCATACATCGCAATCCCAGGATTACCATTTTTGCGAGGCATAACATATTTGGATATCACAGTACATCATCCATTACAAACCATACATAAGGTCTTACACAAATAAGGATCTCATGATCCAGTTCATAATACAACTCGAGCAGCGGATTAACATAATAATAAAGGTAGCGTAGGCGAAGATCCATCTTCGGGGTCACAGACAATGCTGACGATGGGAGATGATCCTAGTTGTCGTAACCTTCCTGGGGTCCATCATCCTGGTACTCCTCTACATAGTATGGCCATGGGAATAGGCAGGGACAAAGCCATGAGTACTCTTTAAGTACTCGCAAACTAATACTAACAAGTGAAGGGGGGTTTTATAGTAGGACACTAAGCTCTAGGGTTGTTTTGCAAAAATCCATATTTACCTCTACTAAGTTTAGAAACGAAGAAAGCTAGTTGAAGTTTTATAACACCTAAGTGGGAACTTGAATTTCATATCACAACTCTGTTGTGGTCAAGTCAAAGTCTTAATTCATTTCACAAGTCGTTTTGAAAACATCACGGGGAGAGCATGTGGCCACTCAAGCTGTCCATAACATGACGCGTCTATTCGAATAGTTTGACACTCTGCGAGATTGTACACTTTCACCACAACATTCGATACATCCGTCAGAACAAATCCTGAATTCACCATACTCGATGCGGATAATCAATCCTAACCTTTCAATTACATGCCCTAGTATAGGCACCTCTCCTGTGAGTTTGGCCTCCCAACCATGACCAACTATCATCTTGGAGTGCGCATGGGTGGACAATCTTCACAAGGTAGCCTCGGCTTAGACCTTGGCCGTGAGGGAACCCATACTAAGGTATATAAGTTTCTAGTCAAGCCCTACCCAATTCTCGGGTATTGTGGTTGTACGGTAAAATTGGAATGGTATCGCATCCAGACAACCATCAGTTTTGTAAAGGGCTAAGGCTCAAGCCTCAACATTTTCATCATCAAAATCATCTGGTGTTCGGAAACACGTGTCAAAACATTTCAATAGAATGACTCATCATTCCAAGGTTTTCATAACCATTTTCACCAAGTATTCCCATCTAAAGTTGAGCAAGTTTTATTCTTATCACTAGCATCTACAAGTGGGGGTGAGTACTAATGAGGGGTGGTAAACAAGTGGAGTTTAACTAAGTTCAATCGCATGCCTTAGGATGACATAAAGATTATCTAGCTTAGGCCAAATTTTATGCTCTTTATGCAACCTTCAATTATCTTCCTAGAATCTACAAGCCACTTAAGTAAACTCTAAGAAAAAGCTTTGATAAATAAATAAAGTATAAAGCTTGTAAGTAAAACTAGGATTGGGGTTAAGAAGTGGGTATGATCACATATTCTTAAGGCATATAGTTGGTATTGTAACAAGCAAGTATTTGCTTGCATAGGTAAAGTATCTTGCAAGTGTTAGCTTGCTCAATCAACTAGTAGTATTAGGCTTGCATAGGCCAACTTGATTAGTAAGGCTTGCCTTGTGCAGAGCAGTGGTTGAAGTTCTCCTCGGCTTCTTCTTCGTAGTATCCTCCTTCCTCCTCGTATCCTTGGTCGGTACTAGCGTCTATGAATAAATACGAGGTACATAATCACCAAAAAATACTTAACTACTTTCAATCATCACACAAAAGGGTTCTATAGATGATCTAGCATCATCACTAACATTCAAGATTAAAGCCTTTGTCTTATTTATTTTATTTTTATAAAATTAATTTCTACTCATTGAAAAACTACTTAAGATTTAATATTCTCCAACTCAAACATGGGTTCATGTTGACACATGTCATCACCACATATTTCAGTACATGGGAATGTGATTTAATGTGGTGTCACAATTTAATAAGGTTTAACCTTTTATTTCAATTAAATATAGTGACTAGAAATGCCTATGTGGCATTCTTTTATTACTTGAACATTATCTCTGTAAGTAAACCCATATGTTTTTTTATATTCTGAAAGGTATAATAAAATGTGATTTTTGAGAGTTGGAATCAACTCAAAAGCTATTATGGTTGAAATTTGAAAAATGTTTGAATGCAGAAAAGCTTCTGACTTGTTATTTTTACCAAGGTTGATCTATAGATTCAAATGATTTGAATCCAACGGGCTTGGATTAAGCATTTCAATACCTTTCTAAAAAAATTATTTCATTCAATTTGGTTCACTGAATCGATCTGGGTTGATTTTTGAAACTAGGTACAGAACTATGTTTGAATTAAAATAGAAAAAGCTAAATTCAAACTAGTGGGCTGCGCGGGAAAGGTTAACGGGCCGGCCCAGTGTCACTCCGCAGCGCGGGGCGCAACTGACAGGGGGTCTACTGTTCGTTGGCTCTTTAAACGCGAAGCGGTACGGGGCTATGTGGTGCGTTGGATTAGAATGAAGATCGACGACTGAGGGTCGTCGTCAGCGATGAACAAGTCATCGGCGAGCTCGAACACTAGCGGCTCCGTGGGGGCGCGTAGGGGGCATACCGGGGCTCCAGTGACGACGGCGAGGCGGGCAAACGACGAAGTCAACGACAGCGAACTCAGGGGTGGTCGCGGCAGCTCTAGGGGTGGACGAAATCAACGGCTCCTCTTCTCCTCTATAGCGGCGAGCTCCGGCCAAATTCCGGCGATGCGCTGCTTGCCTTGCTCCGGCTAAGGGGTGGAACGATCAGTGAGGTGAGGGGAGTGAAATGGTGTGCTCAAATCGGCTGGGGGTCGCCTCCTTTTATAGGCCCGACGGTGAGACCGAGAGGGATGGGCAGGCGACGGTGGTGACACTGCTACGGGCGGCTAGAGGCATGGCCGAGGATGGCGATCGACGGGCGGTCTCCTGGCGATGCTCTATGGTTTAAATTCGCGTGTAGGGGCGGTGGCAAACGGTCGGGAACATGCAGTGCTCTGCGAGGCAGAGGCGGCGAACTCTGCGGCGAGCGGTGGCTACGGGGTACGGGCAGTGAAACAAGCATGTCTGGTGGTCTCCTGGGAAGGTGGGGTGCATGCTGGCGGGCGGCAAGGGATCGAGGTGGTCAGGTTGCGTGGGAACAACGCGTGCTCTGCGGTGCACGTCGGCATGGTCGATAGCGGCGCGGGCGCGGCGTTCCTGGCGGTTCTGGTCATTGTCTTCGAGCTAGGATGGTTGAGAGGGGGCGGTGAGGCATGGGCTGCATGCTAGACAAGGTTGGCACGGCTAGTTCTTCTCCTAGCTTGTTGTCCACACTTGGGTGACATGGGTGCTCTCGGCCTGTTCACCATTGATGACATTGGCGAGCTTACAGTGGTGCTAGGTCTTAGTTAAGGTTGTTAGATGATCTACTAAGGCTAGTTGTGTCCAGAGAGGGAACAAGTTAGGCCCAAAACACTGCTCAACATAGTTTTTTGATTTTGTTTGATTTGCATCTTCAACCTGTTTGATGAAATGGCCGCATGAACTTAAGTTTTGAATTTTGAAAAGATTTTTGGTGGGTGTGCTAGGCATGTAATGGGGATTCTGTGGATGCTTGGGTTTTGAAAATTGAGTTGGTTTGAGTGGTTTTTGAAAAAGTGGGATCTTCCCATATGAAATAGATTCAATTTTAAACTGTCATTTAAACTAAGCATTTTAATGTTTTTGGATGATCACAAAGTGGGCCTTGATACCTTGTTATGAGTAATATCAAGGGGTGCAAAGATCCATACATGTTTCTATTAAGTTCTGAAAGTTAGGGATAGCCAAAGTAGGCATGGGAGTTAAATTGGCCAAAGTGACCATTCACTTAATTTATTTGTTTTGACTTGTTTGTCTTTGGGAAAAGTTTGGGGATTGTTTAGATGATGTTTATTTCACCTAATAATCATTTTACAAGCAAAGAAACACATAATCATGGCAATTCAAAAGGATCCAAATTTCAATACACACATATGAATGCTTTCATACTTTTAATTGGAAAAGTTTTTATTAACCCTAATTTTGTTGATTAGAGTTTGATGATCCAAGTTTAGTATTTTTGGGATGTTAAATGAACCTGCTCAATGCCGCGATTCGCCCGGCAAGCTGCTGGATGCCCTTGAGGTTCTTTGGCTTCGCCATGGCCATTATGGCGCGGATTTTCTTCGGGTTCGCTTCGATTCCTCGCTGGGAGATGAAGTAGCCTAGCAGCTGACCAGATGGGACGCCGAAGGCACACTTTTATGGGTTTAGCTTGATCTTGTATCGATCAAGGTTGTCAAACGTCTCGCGGAGATCGTTGATGATGGTCTTGGCCTCCCTTGTTTTGATTACTATGTCGTCGACCTAGACTTGGATGTTGTGGCCGATCTGGTCCTTCAGGCATGCCTGCATGCACCGTTGCTACGTGGCGCCTACGTTCTTCAGCCCAAAGGGCATTGTGTTATAGCAGAGCACTCCGAACGGCGTGATGAACGCCGTTTTCTCCTGATCTTCGACCTTCAGCCGAATCTGGTTGTAGCCTGAGTAGGCGTCGAGGAAGGAGAGCTTCTCGCATCCTGCAGTCGAATCGATGATCTGATCGATCCGAGGGAGAGGGAAGTGATCCTTCGGGCAGTGCATGTTCAGTGATGTGAAGTCCACGCACATCCGCAGGATGTCCGTGTCCTTTTTGGGGGACCATCACGGTATTGGCGAGACACTCGCTCTCCTTGATCTCCCGGATGAAGTTGGCGTCGAGTAGTCTGTTGACTTCGACTCCGATGGCTTCGGCCCGTGGCTCGGACAGTCATTTGATGGACTGTTTAACGGGCTTGGCGTCTGGAAAGACGTTAAGGGCGTGCTCGGCGAATTCCCTGGGAACTCCTGGCATGTCCGCAGGACACCAGGCGAAGATTTTCCAGCGCTCATGGAGGAATTCGACGAGCACGCTTTTCTATGCTGAGCTGAGGTCGTTGGCGATCAGCGTCATCTTGGAGGCATCCGTTGGATGTACCTGCACCTTCTTTGTTTTGACGGTGGAGTCGAAGGACATGTCTGGTGCGTTCTGTCTTGCAACTGGAGGTGCCCCGTTGTCTGTCACCTCTCGGAGCCTTATGAGCTCCTCCTGCATCCCGAATGACTGGGAGATTCTGTTTAAGTCCCTGTCACAGTGGTCCGATCGGGTGAAGCTCTCGTGGACCGTGATGACGCCCCTTGGTCCTGGCATCTTTAGTAGCAGGTACACGTAGTGCGGTACTGCCAGGAATCGTGCAAATGCTACACGCCCGAGGATGGCGTGGTATTGCGATGGCCAGTCCACCACTTCGAACTCGAGCCGCTCACACCGAAAGTTATCGGGCTTGCCGAAGATGACATCGAGCCATATCTTTCCCAGGGGAAATATGCCCTTCCCTGGGACGATGCCGTGGAACATTGTGTCGGATTGTTCCAGGCTGCACAGCGGGATCCACATTGCTGCTAAGGTGCTGGCGAACATCAGGTTGATGCTGCTGCCACCATCCATGAAGACGCGGCTCATGTCGAACCCTCCAATCTGCACCTCGAGCACCAGGGCATCATGACCTGGGCGAGGGACCTGGCAAGGGTGATCCGAACGGCTGAACGTGATGCAGGACTCCGATCCGCTGAGGTACTCAGGAATGGCGGGTGGAGCAGTCACAGCCAGATAGATCTGACGGGTGATTTTCTTCTGCACCCTGTTCGTTGGGAACCCTTTTTGGATCATCAGTGACCCTTTCGGCACGGGGTGACCGTGCCCACCGTTATTCTGCGCGGGTGCGATTGGGTGGTTTGGAGGTCCCGCAGGTGGTGGTGGAGGAGCTCCGTGTAAGATCTCGCCTGGTGCGGGTGCATTCCCGTATCCAGGGTTCGGGGCTTGCTGCCTCATATGAGCCATGCTTTCGCTGAGTTTCTGGAACTCGTGGCAGTCTTTGAGCATGTGGCTTGCCTTCTTCTTACCATCCTGCTTGTCGATGTAGAAGTGGATGGTGCATGGACCCGATAGTTTGGTGTATGCCGAGGGTCCGTCGTCACGACCGCGACGTTGCCATGTCTGTGCTGGGCGTCCTCCGTCACGGAAGTTGCTTCTGTGGTATCCGCTGCTGTTGCGATTGTCGTCGCTGCGGCGATCGGCGTAGCCAGCCGCGACCATGTCGGGTCCATCGCGATCGTCGTAGACACGCGATCTTCTCTTGCTACGGCATTCATGTCGCCGGCCGTAGTCATCTTCCTCCTCCGAGTGCGCTCGGTGGACGGAGTCTTCACCATCGGCCCACCAGTTGGCGATGTCCATGAGGTGGTCGAGTGTCTTGGGCTTGACGCGCCCAAGTTCTTCCTTGAAGTCCTGGCGTTTGACGCCGTCCTTGAAGGCGTCAATAGCTCTCTCCTCAGAGATGTGTGCCGCGGAGTTCTTGGTGTTGGACCAACGTAATATGTACGAGCGAATGGATTCACCCGTTCCTTGGGGGCAGGCCCGTAGCTCCTCGATCGAGGCTGGCCTCTTTCTGGTGCCCTTAATGTTTCGGACGAAACTGTAGGCCAGTTCCTCCCAACTTCGGATGGATCCCGAGGATAGGCTTCTGAGCCAGATCCAGGCTGCGCCTGTTAGCTGTAGCTGAAGGCATTGCTTGGTGGTTTCCTTGTTCCCGTCGTGTAGCTTGACGGACGACAACAGGTGGTCGCTGAGCCACGCCTTGGGGTCCTGTGTACCGTCGAACTTCGGAGTGTCCAAAGGAAGCTTGAAGTTCCGCGACATCCGTGTCCGCCAAACAGATCTACGGAAGCATCGGGCTCCACAGAGTTCTCCTTCGTCGTCGTCCTCCTCGGATTCGGACGAGCATACGCGCTTGGCACGCACTTTGTCGATCTTGCGCTGGGTAAGCTCGCTTCGAGCATCGTAGTCGCGGCTGCGATGGAGCGAGCTCTTGTGCCTTCGAGGAAGGTCGTTCTCTTTGTCCTCGGATGAGGGCGTGGGGCTGCGGTTGAACCTGACCGCAGCCTTCTTCTTTGGCTCCGCAGGAGCTTCTCCGTGGAGCGCGGCTCCAACGAGTCCAAGTACGGTAAGCACGGACTTGTGCATGGCCCTTTTTGGGTCCCCTTCCGGAGGTGGATGGGAAGCGAGGTACGTGGTTGCTGCCATGATCGCAGCTTGCGGCGTCTTTAGGATGACGTTGCCGTCGACATCCATCTCCATGAAGGACGCGTTGAGGGCCCGAGTCACCTCGCGACGTGCCTTGGGATCCATGTTCTCCGTGCGAGAACGGTGTTTTTTGCCATGGTTGTCGTGCCAGCTGGAGCCGATGCCCATGGCGGAGAGCGCAGCTCGCCGCGCACTGGACTCCGAGGCTGCTTGCTTGCGTTTGTCAAGCACCTCTTGCATCTTCACCTCCTTCTTGTGCTCCTCGATTAGGAGCATGTGGTATGCCATCAGCAGGTCTCGTGAGGCATTCGCGGGCAGGATCTTGTTGCCTGCTACGGCTTCGCGTGCTTGAGCCCATCCTTCCTCGCTGAGGTGGATGACCCGATCGGTGTCGTCCCCGTTGGGCGGGGGGGCCGGCTTCTTCTATTCCCGCCGTTTCTACCCTGCGGGTTGGGTGGCGGGTTGTTCTCCTGATGCACGTCACTCTGGATGACTGCGGCGCATTGATAGCGCTCATAGATCGGATTACTGCTGCCGCAGCTTTCGGATCCGGAACTGTAGGTCCCTTCATCTGATGGTGGATCACACATATCTGAGTTGCAGTTGCTGCTGTCATAGGACTCATTTGTCGATGGCGATGTGCGTAGCACGGGGTGTGGAGACGATGAAGCGGGCCTGATCGATGGAAGGGGCACCCGCTCTAGGAGGCAGAGAGTGCCAGTCTGCCCCACCTGGAAGCAGAAGCTCCCGAACAGGATTTCGAGTTCGTCGCCAACGGGCTTAAAGTCCTTCAGGGTGGCAGGCGAGTGGGCAGTGAAGTCGAAAGCACCAAAGTGGAGATGACTCTCCGTCACCGCAGAGTTGTAGATCGCTTTGGTTGGGACCGTCACGATCGCACAATCAGCGCCCCTAGTTCCCGCAGACGGCGCCAATTGACGAGGTTTAATCTCGTCAATGCCCATTGTTATGAGTTTTGGTTTTGGAGAAGATGGGGATGCTGGAGATCGCGGAACGGTTAGCAAACAAGCAACACGGGGACACGAGGTTTACCCAGGTTCAGGCCCCCGGAGGGAAAACCCTACTCCTGCTTATCTCCTCTTGATTACGGTGGAACCGAAAGTTACAGGGGCACGTAGATGCAATCTGGCATGAAGGTGTGTATGCGGTGGTATGCGAGAGAGAGCTTCTCGTCGTGCCCTCCTAGCCTTTATATAGAGATAGGCAGGTCCCAGGCACAGATCGATTCGGTTACAAGTTCTAGGGTTTGCCCCTTTGAATATTCTATCTACTCTTGTCTTGTTCTCCAAGGATCCGAAGGCGTCATGGGCCATGGCCACCCGAAAGTCTTCATGGGCTGGCGCATGTTTCTCGTGGGCCTTCCTTGGGCTGGACCAGGTATGCTAAGATCCTGTACCCGCAGGGTATAACCATGTCACTTAAGGTGTCTCTCTGCCCCTTTTTTCGAGGAAAAATTATTTTGAATTTTCTGGGATTTTCCGAGAAACTTTATTTTTGGCCAATTTTTAGGGTATGAAAATTGATTTTCTCGCAGAAACAGTTTTTTCAGAAGAAGCAAAAGCAAACCAAAAGCCAAACTATAGGAGCTCTAAGAAACTGAAACAAGCAAACAACTAGCAAAACTAAAGCTAAAGCAAAGACTAGGAAGGATAAAAGTAAAAGGAAGCAAGTATAACCGTAGTGGAAACATTATTTTGTTCATTAAAATCCTTTTATTAACAAGGTTGATCAAGTCTTGTTACCAAAACAATCTTATATGAAACAAAACTTTGCATTCCACAAGGTGATTATGTTACCTCATACTTGATAGAAATGGTCCCAGTCATAATAGTTTCAGAATTTTCTTGTGGAATGGGACAATATATTTCTCCAACCTTGATGCTCTCAATATTTTCAATGGAATTCAGGCAATAGCTCTTAACAACCTTCTTGGGGAAATATACAGTGTGCTCTTTGTCATTAATATTGAATGTTACTTTTTCCTTGATTGCAATTGATGATAGCACCTGCAGTATTAAGAAAAGGTCTCCAAATAATAATAGACATATTATCATCTTCAGGCATTTCAAGCACAACAAAATCAGTTAAAACCATGCAATTATGAGCAACTTGAATAGGAACATCCTCACATATACCAACAGGAATAGTAATTGACTTATCAGCCATTTGCAAAGTTATATCAGTTGGTATCTACTTTTCTAGCTGGATTCTCTTGTAAAGAGGAAAAGGCATAACACTAACTCCAGCTCCCAAATCACATAAAGCAGTTCTAACATAATTATTCTTAATGGAGCAAGGAATAGTTGGTATACCTGGATCACCAAGTTTCTTTGGAACCTTACCATTGAAGGAGTAATTAGCAAGTAGAGTAGAAATCTCCTCATTAGGAATCTTCCTTTTATTAGAGACAATATCCTTCATATACTTTGAATAAGGAGGCAACTTAATAGCATCAGTCAAAGGAATTTGCAAGAATAAAGGCTTCATCCACTCACAAAACTTTTTGTAGTGTTCTTCCTCCTTTGACTTATCTTTCTTACCTATAAAAGGCATAGGTTTCTGCACCCAAGGTTCTCTCTCTTTACCATGTTTATTAGCAATAAAATCTTCCTTTGTGTACCTAGTGTTCTTAGTGTGCTTCTTAGGTTCTTCCTCACCTTCCTCCTTATCAAAAGACTCATTTTTATCATTAGCACTCTCATTTTCAGCATCAGAGATAGATATACTATTAGGATCTACAGCAGGTTCAAGTGGTTCCTTAACTATCTTATGTTTCTTTTTCTTTATATTACGAGGACTACCACTATCTTCACCTTGTTGGGAATCCTGCTCTATTCTTTTAGGGTGTCCTTCAGGATATAGAGGATCTTGAGTAGCTATACCACTCCTAGTTCTAAATCCATAAGCATGTTTATCTCCTGAAGCATTAACTAGCATATCCTTTTGCACCTTATCAAGTTGATCAAGATGGGTTTAAACCATTTGAAAGTGTTTACAAAGCATTTTAATATCATTAGAAGTTCTTTCCACAATATCTTTCAACTCATGGATAGCTCTAGAGTTTTCCAATAAATGATTATGAACTTGTTTATTAAAATACCCTTGTTTAACAATAAATGTGTCAAGTTCCTCTAAACATTGATCAGGAGGCTTACCATAAGGAATATCACCTTCATCAAAGTGTTGGATAGAGTGTACCTCAATAGTATATGAGTGGGGAATTGGCTTAAATAATTCTTCTATAGGAGGTAGATTCTTCACATCTTCATCTCTAATACCTTTTCTCCTTTAGACACTTCTTAGCTTCCTTCATCACTTCATCATTTAATGCAATAACTCCCCTCTTCTTTGTTGTTGGTGTTGGAACTGGTTCAGGAACAACTGGTTCAGGAGTAATAGGCTCAGGTGCATTCAGCTCAGTTGAAGTCCAATCATCATAATTCTTGCTTATCTTAGCCATTAATTTTTCCGCATCTGTAGGAGTCCTTTTTCCTGAAAACACAATCAGCAAAGCTATCTAGGTAGGTCCTAGAATCATCAGTTAGTCCATTATAATAAATATCAAGAAGCTCATTCTTAGGTAATGGACATCCAGGATGTGCATGAATCAAGGCACAGAACCTTGTCCATGACTCAGGCAATTTCTCTTCTTCTCCCTGTTTAAAATCAAAAGGTCTTTACAAAGCATCATGTCTAGCACTAGGAGGAAAATATTTCTGGAAGAAAGAAGCAATCAAGCAATCAGGGCTATCAACGGAACCAGAAGGTAATCTATTAAACCAAGCCTAGCTTCTCCTTTTAGTGAAAAAGGGAAGATCTTAGCAACAAAGTACTTGCGCATCTTAAAATCATCAGATAATAGAGCACTCATAGTAGAAAGCTCATTCATATGGGCCACAACACTCTCATTTTCAGTCCCACAAATAGGTTCTTTCTCAACAATATCTAAATAAGATAAATCAATAGAGAAATCATAATCTTTATCTTTAATATCTATGGGATAAGTGGCAAACTTAGGATCATAGGACATCTTAGGCATAATAGTACGTCTAGCAAGGAGACTCTTAATAGCACTAGTACCATGTGTGTTTCGGCACTCTTCAACAAAATCATCAGTGAACTCAATGTAACCATCATTAATATCATAACTCTCACTAGCCTTAGGTGAGCTAGCAGGTGTAACAGTGTCTTCACTAGGAGTTTTGGTATTTCCTAGACCAGCCATAGTAGCATCTAGAAAAGGACCTAATGAACCACTCGCATCAAGCATAGTAGAAGTAACATCATGAGTATCAAAAGCAGTTTCAGACTCAGCAGTACTAGCAGTGTGTGTAGCATGAGTATGTGGTGGTGGTGTAACAAGCTTAGTTATAACAAACGGTGAATCAAGAGCAGCAGAGGTGTTTAGGACTGTACCTCTTCTTGTATTGGATGGTAAAATACAGAACTTTCCATCACGAGACTTCCCCATGATGAAAGGAGTAGCAGTGAACAATAATAGATCCAAGTGAACTTACAAATAAAGCTATGCTCCCCAGCAACGGCACCATAAAATAGTCTTGATGGCCCACAAGTATAGGGGATCGCAACAGTCTTCGCGGGTAGTATTACCCAATTTATTGATTTGACACAAGGGGAGCCAAAGAATACTTGCAATCCTTAGAAACTGAGTTGTCAATTCAGCTGCATCTGGAAATAGTTCTTGCTCATAGAAGTTTATCAGTAGCAACAGTTTGTAGTAGAAACGACAAAGCAACAGTAGTAGTAAAACAGGAGCAATAGTAATAGTAACAGTAAACAATGGGATTCGAGTGCGGTAGGCATAGGGATTGATGGACGGGTGTTGCATGGACGAGTCTAAACATGTAACTTCAATATCTAGGGCATTGCAGATAAATAATAACAAGCATCCAAGTACTAAACAATCCTAGGCATGTGCTCCATATATAGTCATACGTGCTCACAATGAGAACTTGCACAACATCTTCTGTCCAGCCAGCCCGTGGTAGCGGGGCCTCTAGGGAACTACTGGCAATTAAGGTGCTCCTTTTAATAGAGCACCGAAGCAAAGCATTAACACTCCGTGAACACATGTGATCCTCACACCACAGCCATCCCCTCCGGTTGTCCCAATTATTGTCACTTTTGGGCCTTTGGATCCGGACAATGATATGTGTACGCAACTTGCAGATAATATCACAAACAATACTATCATAATGATTCAATAATAATTTTAGATCTGAGATCATGGCACTCGGGCCCTAGTGACAAGCATTAAGCACAACAAGTTGCAACAAAGTCAAATAGCACTAATAGAGATACTAGGCAGTATGCCCTAACAGATCTTATTCGATTACATGATAAAACTAATCCAATCCCTACCATCCCCAAGCCTACAACGGGGGATTACTCACTGATGGACGAGGGAAACATCGGTGGTTGATGGGGATGCGTTGGTGATGATGATGGCGATGATGCTCTCCAAATCCCCTATCCCGGCAGGGTGCCTGAACGGAGTTTCTGGATCCGAATCTTGGTTTTTGGTGGCGGCGGCAGAGCAAAACTCTTTCTGGAAAACTATCGAACCCCCCTCGGTTTTTAGGTCGAAAGGCAACTTATAGGCGCAGAGGGAGGCCGAGGGGTGCCTGGGGTGGCTGCACCCCCTCCAGGCGCGGCCAGTGGTGGGCTCGCACCTAGGTTGGTGTGGGTCCCCCAGGCCTCCTCTCCATCTCTTCTTCTGGGTCTGTGGATCTTCTGGTGAAATTTAATTTTTGGCATATTTTCCGGGATTTTTCCTAATAGTTGATTTTCTGCACAAAAACAAGACACCAAGGTAATTCTGCTGAAAACAGCGCTAGTCCTTGTTAGTTGTATCCAAATCACACAAGTTTAGAGGTGAAACAATAGCAAAGTGTTCGAGAAAGTAGATACATTTTGGACGTATCAGCCAGCGGTGTGGGGACTGTTGTGCTAGATTGGCTTCAATAAAGGTGCTCGTCCTTGGATTTCCATCTCGTCGTGATGAAGATCTACCTATCGCGAGTCGTCATTGATCTTGGGTGTACTACCAATTTCCGGAAGACTTCGTCGGTGAATTCCAAATGGACGACATGCCTGGAGTTCGTCGCTGCAGACGGTATTTTGGTCTCACGTTGATGCGTTGGAAACGTATCTATAATTTTTTATGCTCCATGTTAGTTTTGTATCTACTTTGCTTTACTTGTCCACACTTTGAGGTAATTTTTACATGTTTTCTGGTACTAACCTATTAACAAGTTGCAACAGTGCCAGATGCCTGTTTTCTGCTGTTTTTGGTTTCAGAAAAGTTAGTAAAGAAATATTCTCGGAATTGGACGGGACAAATGTCAAAGTAAATTATTTTTCGTGGGGAACAAGAAGTCTAGAGGAGAGTCGGAGGGGCCAGCTAGGGGGGCAGACCCACCCCAAGCGCGGGTGGGCCTAGCCCCATGCCTGGATAGGGTTTGCAGCCCCTAGCCGCCTCCTCGGTCACCCCCTTCGCCTATAAGAAGCCCCCGATGTAGAAACCCTGGGTACCCGATCAGAAATCCACAAAACCGTCTGTAGCCACTGCCACCATCGTCCCTAGATTGGGGGGGATCTGAAGTTCTTCCCGGCACCCTGTCGGAGGGGAGATCATCCCGGAGGCCTTCTCTCCGGTATGATGTGTGAGTAGTTCCACCTTGGACTATGGGTCCATGTAGTAGCTAGATGGTTGTATCTCCTCCTTTGTGCTTTCATGTATAGATCTTGTGAGCTCCGTTCATGATAAAGATCTAATCTATTTGTAATCATGCATGTTGTGTTTGCGAGGATCCGATGGATATTGAGATTATTATGTTGGTTTGATTAATGTTTTTGTCTTTATGATTCTATCATATCTGTGTTGTTTGTGATCTTGCATGCTCTCCGTTGTTAGTAGCTATCTTGGCCAAGTAGTTGCTAGTGACTCCAAGAGGGAGTATTTATGCTCAATAGTGGGTTTATGCCTCTAGTTTCCAAGGGAAGTGACAGAAATATCTTCGGTTGTAGATGTGATGTTGCTACAAGGGATAAAACAAAGGTCTCTTGTTCATGGAACATGTGGACTGTTTACCTTACACACTTTTCTTAAAGCAGTTGTCTGTTGCTTGCAACTTAATACTGGAGGGGGTTCGGATGATAACCTGAAGGTGGACTTCTAGTCATAGATGCAGTTGGATGGCGGTCTATGTATCTTGTTGTATTGCCCAATCAACCTCATAGGATCTTTCTGACTATTAATTGCATTGTTATGCCTTGCTCAGTTCCTGTCAATTGCCCTCCTGTAATTTGGTTACCTTTCATGCCATGTTGTTTATCTAAGGAGAGCACCTCTAGTGAACTATGAACCCAGTCCAATCTTTACCATTGATACATATTCCACTGTTACTTGTTTACTTGCTGCAAACCATTACCTTCCACACAATACATTTAATCCGTTGTTACAACAAACCGGTGAGCTTGACAACCTCACTGTTCGTTGGGGCAAAGTCCTGATTTTGTGTTGTGCAGGTCCCCGCGTTGCTTGCAACACCTGTGTGACGTTTCCTTCCTCCTTCTGGTTCGATAACCTCGGTCTCAACTGAGGAAAAACTTGTTGCTTGCTACTTCACACCTTACTCTTGGGGTTCCCAACAGGCTATGCGTAGACAGTCGTCAAGCTTTTCTGGCACCGTTGCCGAGGAGGCTAAGGACGTCTTCACAAGGAGAGTCCTTCACTTCCTTTCTCTTTACTTTGTTTTTAGTTTGCTTTGTTTCTTTTTCTTGGTTTGTTTGCCTCTTTTCAAAAAAAACCAAAAAAATTAGTCTAGTTTGGTTTGGTTGCTTTATTCAAAAACACAAAAAAAATAGTTCCTACTCTAGTTGCTGGTCTGTTGTTGCCTTGATTTGTCATGCTTTCTATCAATGGATGGTTTCTTTAAAACTAGTTCTTATTGGCAAGGTGGGTTCACGGAAGAACAAAAGTATTATTATAAGGAACACCGTTTGTCACAAAAGGGGAAACACTTATGGGAACAAATTGATAAGTTGAATACTATTGCTAGAGACGTGTGCTCTACTTATAATGTTACTTATTGATTTGATAAAGCTTGTTGTTGTAGGAGGTATAAACACCTCCCTTTTCAATATGAGTATAATGATAATGTTTCCATGTCCTCTTATGTTAAAGAAAATTATGAATTTTATGATGTGGAACAAATTGAAGAATTTATTGCCTTCAAGGGTGCATTTGAACTTGCCAATTTGCTTGAAAATACTGATGATGCACCTTATGAATATGAGGTTTATGAGATACTTAAATTTTTCTTTGATAATTACAAGGAAGCAAATGACTATATCCTTGAATATTTTAATAGACGCTTTCCACACATGGAAGAGACTAATGCTTTGCAGGAGCCTATGGAAGAAGAAATTGTTGAAACTGAAAGCTCATTAGATGAAAAAGAGGAGGATAGTGATGAACAAAGGGAGGAAGAATGGATCTACCCACGTCTACCTTCTAATGTGAGTAACTCCTTACCTCTTACATTATTTGATTGTCCTCCATGCTTACCAAAGGGGGGTGAATGTTATGTTCCTGTGGATCCTTTTGAAATATCTACTTTGGATAAAACCTGTGGAGGTTTTAATCTCACTGTTTTTGAGCTTGATAGAAATTATGAGTTTGTAGATCATGAAAATCATGCTTTATGTGATAGCTATATTCTTTAATTTATTCATGATTCTACTAAAAATTATTATGAGAGAGGAAAATATGGTTGTAGAAGTTTTCATGGTACTGAAACACCTCTCTATGTGCTGAAAGTTTTGAAGTTGCTCTTGTTTCATCTTCCTATGCCTGTCACTTTGTTCTTTGTGAATTTATTTTCTTACAAGATTCCTATGCATAGGAAGTGGGTTAGACTCAAGTATGTTTTGAATTTGCTTCTTGATGATCTCTTTTACTACTCATAGTTCTTATGTGAGCTTCTTCTCAAACTATCAAGACAAATTTAAAAGCGTTAAAGAAAAGTACTTGTTGGGAGATAACCCAAGAGTTTCCTTGAGTCTTGGAAGTTATTACTTCAGTAATGACCGCTCCTTATCCTTTTTGTTTCCTTTTGTGCCAAGAATGACCTCTAATGAGAGGGAAGTAAGATTTGGGGAGTTGTTGTCCCGAAATAGATTTCTGTCCTCCACCAAAAAAATTCGTGAGGAGTCTCTGTAACTCGTATTAAGATCAAAATGTACGAATAAATCCCCAATAAGTTATCTAACTTGCGTTAGTTCAACATTTTTTTATTTGAGCAACAAAAGATGTTCGAAAAAATTGGTTTCTACCTGCTGGTCTCTTTTGACAGATTTCTGCCATTATTTGCATTTGCTTCTTATTGATTACTTTTTTAGTTCTCTTCAGGTAAATTGAGCTTTTTGAAGGAGTTACTACATTAGCTTGTGTTCTTAGTGAAAAGCCTTGCTGTTCCAAAGATTTGCCAGAGGTCTAATATCTTTTGAATACACTAATGTTGCTAATGAAGATTGTGTGAAGTTTTGTATGAAGGAAAAATTTCAGGTGTATAGAGAGAATGATGCAATGAGATGAATAATGGACAAAATCTCAAGCTTGGGGATGCCACCATGGTGTCACCCCAATAAATATCCAAGAGGTACAAACGTCAAAGCTTGGGGATGCCTTGTGCATCCCCTTCTTCATCAATAAAAAGCTCAGGTCTGTCTAGATACTTCGTTTTTATTGTTTCATGCAAAGTTGTGTTGTTCTTGGAGCGTCTTAGTTTTCGTTTGATTTGCTTAGTTTGTTTAGTCTGCTTGAATAAAGTAGTTTGTACCCCCCGTTCTCGTTCTCGCTGTGTTGTTTTGCAAATAAGTTTGCTTGGTGTTTGGAAAGGAGTAGTAAGTTCTTGCTTGAAGTGCAAGAGGAGCTTGCATTGACTGTGACTTAGACTTTAGCATGACTTTCTAGGTGTTGTTTTAGCATTATGCTTAGTGATTGTTGTTATAGCATGTATTGTTCCAAACAATAGGGATTGCTTAGTGTGCCTTGAAGAAATTATGCGTTGTTTTAGCATGCAAAAACATAGTATTGTGGTATTCTCCTTTGATGCTTTGATTGGGTTGACTTGGCACATGCTCACACCATGTTATGACTATGACAAGTCACCATAGCATCTATGGTCATTTAGTCCCTGATTCTAGTACCAATCTTTGCTTTGATTAGTATGCTTTGTTGCACTGCATGGTTATGGCCATTATTGCTCTCTTAGTTGGTTGCTCCCAGTCTTGTGCTAGCCTCCACTTGTATGAGTAAGCTCTAATCATGCTTCCAACTCCCAAGAAACCAAGTTATTCCAAAGTGTCCACTATAAACTCATATGCATGGTGTGTTACACCATTCCAAGTATATTCTTGTTTTCATCTATCTTCCAATTAAAAACTATTTTGTTATGTGAAAACTTAGTGATTAAATCCCTCACAAACTTGATGGCACACTTTATATTCTTTGCCCCTAATAAACTTGAACCATTGTGACAACTTTGTTGTATATGCTTGCACTTATAACTTGGAATTAGCAGAACCGTGCTGTCACGGGGAACGTTTTCAACATTGCACTTGTACTTTGTACTCAGTTGATATCTTGTTCTTTTGTCTATGGATGTCACCGGTGTGAAATAAAGAGGGAACTTGTAAGTCCATGGAGTTTGTATCCTGTGTTAGAGAAACGCCTGGGCCGCTAGACTAAGCCATGCCTAATCATGGTGGAAACTTGCAGCATCACCATAATGAGCTATCTATGAAGCATCCTCAATAAAAAGCTATGCATATGGTAAATAAAAAGATTGCTGAGATGCTCATTGTCTGCCTGCCTTGTCATTTTGGTTATGGGAAAGCTCCTGTACCATGTGAAAGGGGTACCCCGTTGGCGGTTCTCAATGATATGCAAATACTTATAGTGACAAGAACTTACCTGGACCCAAAGTTGAGTATGCATGAGGTGTGGCCCTCGTATTCAAGGGAGTTGAGATTGCCAACTTATACTTCGTCAAACATATACTCCAGCTTTGCCACTTTAACCTTAACCACTTCAAGATGCTTATGATAGGGGTAATGAGGGCTGAAAACTAACAAGTAGCATAATTTTTGGAAGCTCTTTTTGAAACTTGTAATCCCTGCTTCCTTTACAAAAAAGGCCTTTCTTCCACCACTATTTGAGTCTCCACCTTCTACCTTTAGGCACCATTAAGGGAGCATAGTTGTCATTCTGTGTGCAGTGTTCCAAAGCTTATTAATTGATGCATATTATGATATTACTTGTTCTTGAGCTATTTGTTTCTAGTCACCCTTGTGAACTTTGCAGGTGTCCTATGCATCTATATTGCTACTCTATGAGGGACAAGATGATTGCCACTATGCTATATTTTCTGCATGTAAACAAACAAACATTTTTCAATGCATGTTATTCATGATGTTTGTTTGCAGCTTGTCATGTTGCATGCATAGTTACTTTCTCCTATTGTTAGAACTCCATCTTTCATGAATATGTTTAGAGTTCTTTGATCCCAGCTTTCAATGTTTTCAAATGGTTGGATCTTTATTATGAGGGTGCATGTCACCGCAAAAATTATTCTTTTTATCACTTACCTACTCGAGGACAAGCAGGAGTTAAGCTTGGGGATGTTGATACGTCGGAAACATATCTATAATTTTTGATGCTCCATGCTTGTTTAGTATCTACTTTGCTTTACTTATCCACACTTTGAGTTGCTTTTTACATGTTTTCTGGTACTAATCTACTAACAAGTTGCAACAGTGCCAGATGCCTGTTTTCTGCTGTTTTTGGTTTTAGAAAAGTTAGTGAAGAAATATTCTCGGAATTGGACGGGACAAACGTCAAAGTCAATTAATTTCCGTGGGGCACAAGAAGTCCATAGGGGAGCCGGAGGGGCCAGCCAGGGCCGCCAAACCTCCCCCAGGTGCGGGTGGGCCCTGCCCTGCGCCTGGCTAGGATTTGGCCACCCTGGCCGCCTCCTCGGCCTCCCCCTTCGCCTATAAGAAGCCCCCGATGCAGAAACCCTAAGCACCTGATCAGGAATCCACGAAACCGTCTGTATCCGCCGCCACCATTGTCCCTAGATAGGGGGGATCTGAAGTTCTTCCCGGCACCCTGCCAGAGGGGATATCATCCCGGAGGTCTTCTCTCCGATATGATGCGTGAGTAGTTCCACCTTGGACTATGGGTCCATGTAGTATCTAGATGGTTGTATCTCCTCCTTTGTGCTTTCATGTATAGATCTTGTGAGCTCCGTTCATGATCAAGATCTAATATATTTGTAATCATCCATGTTGTGTTTGCGGGGATCCAATGGATATTGAGATTATTATGTTGGTTTGATTAATGGTTTTGTCTTTATGATTCTATCATGTCTGTGTTGTTTGTGATCTTGCATGCTCTCCGTTGTTAGTGGCTATCTTGGCCAAGTAGTTGCTAGTGAATCCAAGAGGGAGTATTTATGCTCGATAGTGGGTTCATGCCTCTAGTTTCCATGGTAAGTGACTGAAATCTCTTCGGTTGAAGATGTGTTGTTGCTACTAGCGAGAAAACAATAGTCTCTTGTTCATGGAACATGTGGACTGTTTACCTTACACACTTTGCTTAAAGAAGTTGTCTGTTGCTTGCAACTTAATACTGGAGGGGGTTCGGATGATAACCTTGTCGTGGTATTGCCGACGAGTACGCCATGGAGGGGTCCTCACAGTGCGTGTTTAGAGACGTGGGGGAAGGCGGACGGTTGATGGGTACGAGGTAACACAGCTTACCCAGGTTCAGATCCCACAACGGTGGCGAAATCCTACTCCTGCTATAAATCACTATAAGGGCAATACGCCGAGTTACAGGGATTAGTTCGCTGTGCGAGGTTGTTTGAAGTTGTAAGTTATCGTGTCCTAAAGGCTCCCATAGGCCCGACTTATATAGTCGCCAGGTCCTAGGGTTACAAGGAAAAGTCCTAGCCGGACAGGTTACAGAGTCCTACACCGTCTATTACTAGTCTCGTGTATCTTGTACTCCAAGGCTTCGGGTATGTCAGTGACTCCAACCGTAGCCTTCCTTTATCCGGTATGGGCCTCCCTTCTTGATCCATCTAACTGGGCCGCCCAGCAGGCCATGGGCCATGTTACCAACTGCGGGCCACCCCGGTTATCCGGATAGGAGACATGCTATGAGGATACCCATATAGCATATCTCCAACAGTAGCCCCCGGAGAACTCCGAGATCTTGCGCCGTCTTGCCTCTTCATGTTGAATGCTCCGTCTAGATGGATGTCGGCAAATCGTCAAGAAATATCTTGTAGTCCTCCCAAAGAACCCTGCAAGGTTTTCTCCGTCTCCAACTTGTAAGTCAGAGAAATGCTAAATCTTCCATCGTACTCTTCCATAGCCAGACTGGATCCGTCCATGCCGGAATCTTCTGATGTGACAGCTCATCTTCCTATGTCAGCTAAGGCGATGTAGACGTAGGTCAGCGACGCCTCGTAACTCACACATGCAGAGAATGCAATCATGTCCACTTTTCTGGCGCGAGCGATACGAACCATTGGCGGCGACGGTTGGGACATGGCGAAATTTCCACGCACGTTCGCACACACGTCGTCTACGCGGCAACCGTCCGATCAAGCTGCACGAATCTTGATGCTGGGAATCATAAATAGTAACTGCGGTGGAAACTTTACTTTTCACATCATTCTCTCCTCGCATCGTCTTCTTCCTCCAGAGAGCGCCTCCTCGAGATCTCCGCACAATCTTGCGAGGACCCTAGCTCCAATTCTCGCCAGTCACCTCCAAACTCACGCAATGGCCAGCAGCAGCTCAACTCCCTCGATGGCGGCGTCGGGCAAAGCCGCGACGAAACCGTCGAGCTCTGTCGTCGTGCCCCCAGAGGGCATGGTCATCCCCATCTCTGCGGTGGTCGAGAACACCGGCGGCGACCACAATCCAGCGGTGCTGGATCCGTTGGAAGAGGAGCTTGACTCCCACAAAGGCAATTGGCGTGGTTCGGACATCACAGACCGCGACATCAAAGAGCTGATCGCCGAGGGCTACCTCCCTGCGATGAAGGGGCTCGCCTAGCGGGCGATGCCGGCCGGCGAGGTCACATCTTCTCCCCAAGCCGGATAAAAGGTGCACCTCAAAGCACAATTGGTACGCGGCGTCTCCATGCCCATCTCTAACTTCTTCCTTTCCGTCTTGAACCACTACCGAGTCCAGCCCCAAACCTCTCTCCCAATAGCATCCTAGCGCTTAGCAATTACGCGGCGCTCTGCGAGGGCTACTTAGGGATTAAGCCTGGGCTAGATCTCTTCGTGTATTTCTTCACCGTCAAGCGTGAAGCCGGAGCCAGCAAGGACGAACTTAGAAATTGCGGCACCATAAGCTTCAAGATCCGTCCTGGTCGGCGGTTCCCCGACATCGTCGGCCACGAGTCCTGCAAGAACTAGCAGCGTACTTACTTCTACGGCCCAGATATCCCTCTGGCCGGACAAGAAGTAACGTACCCGAACTTCGTCGATGGAGCCGCCGCCGAAACTTTGACATGGAGATCCTAGGCCTCCCTTCCCTCCGACATCGACGCTTCCCGCGCTATAAGGCGGATAGAGTGGTTCGTAGAGAAAGGTTTGACCGGCTTGGACCTAGCCATGTGCTGGTTCATCAGGCGAATCCAACCTCTGTAGCACCGCACAAAGCTAATGCACGAGTATACCAGCGATAGAAGGGATAGCCTCCGCATCTCCGTGGACAATTTCTCGAGCGACTCCGTCAAGCTCCGCCTTAAGGACATCGTCAAGGTGAAGGACAAGAAGCATGGCTTCACCATCACCTACGACATGTTCGTAGACGGCAAGTGCCCAAAGGTAGTTGTTTATTTTCCGTGTATGACATATACTCCAGTTCTTCCGTCTAGCAAATGTCATCTCTTCTAACACGGTGGTTCTTCATCTTACAGCTTAGCGACATAGATGAGGACAGCATGGGTCCTCAAATCTATGATCCAAAGATGAAGTAAGTCACCGTCATGTCCGACGATGATGCTCCATTGGCGCGAAAGCGCAAGAGCTCCACCTCTGACGCTGCCGACGGAGGGTGGAGCCTCCAAAAATACTACCGCCGCCCTGGAGGCGGAGAAGAGAAAAGTTACCGGGATCCCTTTTGCCAAAGCACCCCCACTTGTGTAAGCTTCTTTCTCTCCGACATTATCTATTTATCTGTCTTGCTCCTGTACTTATACATGTTGCACGTTTCAGGAAGAAAGCCACGACCAGCTTGAAGAAGACCTCCAAAACATTGGGGGCTTCTAGAACCATCAAGGACATGCTACATTGCGACGCATCTCCCGCCATCGCCCCTGCTACTCCCAGCGTCAAGCCCTCCTCCGCTCCGACAAGCTCACAATCTAAGGAAGCGTCCGGCCCTTCCGCCATGGAAGTGCACTCAGGTGCCTCTACAGATATTGCTATTGTCGGCGAGCAGGTGACGCAGGAAAGTGCCGCACACCCAATGGCTGAAGCTTCGGCTATGGATGCCTTCGGTAGCGGTAAGGCGGTGGTGGAAGCTGGTACTTCTGCCGTAGGCAGCGCCCCCGCACCCAAGAAAGCCATAGAGTATCCAAAGATAGTCTATCAGGTGCTTACACCGGGTAGCACTTCTATGGTTCCTGGTGCGGCGCCGACATCTCCGACGTGCGGTCTAGAGGAGCTCCTCCGACAAGTAGAGATCTTGTAAGGAAACATCATATCCTTTGGCAAGATGCTGGCCGAGAGTGCTACCAACCTCAAGATCATTGCACTTGTAAGTTTTATTTGCCTTCTGCATTTCATATGAGTATCCCACTGTAGCCCTCGAGGATTTAGACGGAAAACCATAGGTCTTTGCGTCTAGATGCTCTAAGAGTGACTAAGATAGAAAACTTCTCACTGTAACCGCCAAGCATATAGGTGGAATGAAATATTCCAACTAAATGCTTTAAGAGTAGCATACGCAGTGTTTATTAATTTCAATACTGTAGCCCCCAAGCCTCTAGTTGTAACTAAATTAGTTCCGACTAGATGCTTAAAGAAAAGCTAAGCATACATCTGAGTTAAAAACATTATACTGTAGCCCCCAAGATGCTAATTGAAAAATGAATTAGTTCCGACTAGATGCTTAAAGATAGACTAAGCATATTGCCAAGTTAAAAATTCTCGCTGTAGCCCCCAAGCGTCTAGTTGGAAAGTTTCCGGCTAGATGCTCCAAGTAGACCAAACAACGTTTAATTCTTCTTTTTTCCACAGAACGAGAATGCGCGGAGGGGCATGGCCAATGACAAGTATCAGAAGATGCGCGTGGACCTGGAAGCCGAAAAGGGTAAAACTGCCTTCTTGAAGGAACAGATCATCAAGAGCAAGCGTTTGTTTTTCCTTTCTTTTTCGTATTCCGACTTGAACTTGTGTATTCTCCAAGTACTCATTGTGTACTTTGATTTTCTCCGACTTGCAGAAACCATTGCCAAGGCCAAGGACATTGTCGAGCAATGCAAGCACATTCAAGAGCTGGATAGCAAAAACAATATCCTTAAGAAGGAGAGGAAGGACATGCTGAAGATGCATGAAGAATCCATGAAAGTCCCGCGGGACTCTGCCACCGAGGAGATCAACCGCTTGAAGGAGGAGATCTCGATCTTAAGAGATCAGAAGAAAGCTGCCGACGAGCAGAATCGACGCCATCATGAGGCGTACAAGCTCCTCCAACAAGAACGGGACTCCTTGGCGGATACCCTCTGGCAGGCTGAGGCCAGGATCTTCAGTAAGTAATTCTCCGTCTTGGATTTCTGTAAGTTGGATACTTTGAATTTTTGAACTCATGTGCTCCTTGTCGGAATTTGCAACTCCTATGGGTTTAACCCGGTCGCCTCCTCCAGCAAAGGAATGCATGGTTCTTGCCATAAACTTCATCAACACCACCATCGCGCAAGCCAAAGAGATCGCCAAGCCCCTCCAAATCAACATCAAGGCATCAGACTCTATGGCGAAGTACTCGGAGATTCTGCGTCGAGCCCCCGATCGTATCACAAGCTGGAAATCTTCATGTGCACGGGCTGGTGCAAGGATGGCGCTGTCCATGGTCAAGGCACACTATGAAGATGTCGACATCGATACGGTAACCTCTGGCATACCCGACATGGATGAAGATGGCAAAGAGATTAATCACGATTCTATCTTGTCGTCACTCGCGGGTTATGATACCAGAGTTGCCGACTTAGTCGATGTCAACGTCTTCGTGCCGATGAATACCATCGATGGCGGCAACCAAAGCTCCTCTGAGTCTCTTTGCACTGCCGACTTCGAGGGTGATTCTCCTGCTGCCGATGACGTTGCTTCCAAGTCGCCTGCGCCAAAGGAATGAAAAACAACTTGTAATATGTGTTTCCTTTGTGATGCGTATGCAGAAAAAACTATGTATTAACTTAAGGCGGAAAACAATGATGTATGTCCTGCTACTTAAGAACTAGTTCCAGCATGTATATATTTTTAAGCAAGTGCTGGCTTATCCATTACTTTGGTTTTTATGCTTGACTTTTCGTGAGTCGGAAGACTCGTTGTCGGAACCATGCGCTCAGGCGATGATGCCCAATGGCACCGTCAATAACATAAGCACAAAATCGCAAAAAATAAGTGCCAAAAGTCACTACTCCAGAATCCACATAAAAACGACAAAGAACGTATAGACCAGAAAACTTAAGCTAACGCCCGTAGGCGGAATTTTCACAAGTGCAATCGCAAAACGTGTGCATAAAGGTTTTATATGATCCAAAAATGAACACTAAAGGAGGTAAATGACTCAGAAATATGAGTGAACTAGAGAGCTTTATTTCATTGATCATATAAGAGGTACACAATTAGATAAAAAATGCTAAGTGTAAAAAGGATGTAGCTGTGCTATGTTCCATGGCCGATCAAGCTCCGGGTAGTCTTCATCCGGCTCACGTCACTTACGCTTGTGATCCTCGTTGGGTCTATCCTTCAGTTCAGGATTGTCAACAAGGTAGTAAGACCCATTGAGTAGCGCCTTGCTTATGATGAACGGTCCTTCCCATGGTGGGGATAATTTGTGTGACTTCTTCTGCTTAAGTCGGAGCACCAAATCCCCCTCTTTAAACGAGTGATGCCGAACACGGCGACTATGGTAGCTGCGTAGCTTCTACTGGTAGATGGCGGATCTTTGGCATGCCAAAACGCGCTCCTCCTCGAGAAGGTCCACATCTAGGCATCTGGATTCTTCAGCGTCATCTTCGTCGTAGGCGGCGACTCTTGGTGCATCGTGAAGTATGTCGCAAGGTAGGATGGCTTCTGCTCCATATACCATGAAGTAAGGGGTGTAGCCGGTGGATCTGTTGGGTGTAGTTTGTAAAATCCACAGCACAAATGGCAATTCTTCCTCCCAGGCTCCAGCTACTCTATGTAGCGGTGCCTTAAGACGTGGCTTGATTCCCTGCAGAATTAATCCATTAGCTCGCTCGACCTGACCATTGGATTGTGGATGTGCCACGGATGCAAGGACAAGTCGGATGCCCTTCTCCCAACAATAAGCCTCCACTTATCCGAGTGACAAGTTGCTGCCGTTGTCGGTGATAATGCTATGTGGGAGACCAAATCTCACCACTAGATCCCGGACAAACCCGAGGGCAGTTGCCCCATCAAGATTTCTAATGGGTTTAGCTTCTATCCATTTAGTGAATTTATCAACTGCTACGAGCAGATGCGTAAACCCACATGGTGCCGTCTGTAATGGTCCCACCATGTCTAGCCCCCAGACTGCAAACGGCCAAGTTATTGGTATTGTTCGCAATTCTTTAGCAGGAACATGTGGTTGTCGGGCATAATACCGGCAGCCCATGCATGTCTCAACCAGCTTGTTGGTGTCCGCCTTAGTGGTCAGCCAGTAGAATCCTTGCCGGAAGGCTTTCGCGACCAACGATCGAGGAGCGGCGTGATGCCCGCAATCTCCGAGATGGATTTTGTGCAGGATTTCCATACCTTCTAGCTGGGAAACACACTTTAGGTATACACCAGTAGTGCTCCTTTTGTAGAGTTGTCCATTGATTATGGTATAACCCTTTGCTCGTCGTACTATTTGCCTTCTTTCGACCTCGTCGTCGGGCAAAGTTCCGTGTTCGAGATATTCCATGGACGTTTTTTTCCTAGCCGGAGGGACCTTTGTCACCATGTGGACGAAAGAGTCAAATCTATCCGGGTTGTCGATGTCGGCTCCCTTCACGGATGGTGTGCGCAGATGCTCTAGGAAAACTCCTGGCGGAATTCATTTGCGCCCTGATCCAAGCTTAGATAGCAGATCAGCCGCCTCGTTTTGCTCCCTAGGTACATACTTGACTTCGTAGCCCAAGAAGCTCTTGGCTATCTCGTCCACTTCGTCTCGATATGCCGCCATCATAGGGTTCCGCACATTTCAGGTGCCAGCCACCTGCTGGGCAACCAAGTCGGAATCTCCACAGCAAACTATGCACTTGATGCCAATATCCTTGGCTACACGCAGTCCGTGAATGAGTGTTTCATACTCCGCCATGTTGTTTGTAGCCTCGAAATGGATCTGCGAAACGTAGTGTAGCTTTTCTCATGTTGGTGACTGTAGCAATACACCAGCCCCCGAGCCGTTGAGCAGCTTTGATCCGTCAAAGTGCATCACCCAAGATTGCCCGCAGCGGAGTAGCATCTGGCATCTCCGTCCAATCTGTGATAAAATCCACCAAGGCTTGTGACTTGATAGCGTCGCGCCTCTTGTAGGTGATCTCAAAGGCGGCAAGTTTAATGCCCCACTTCGCGACCCTTCCCGTAGCGACGCTGTTGTTGATAATGTCGGACAGTGGAGTCTTGCTCACCACTGTGATTGGGTGCTCCTGGAAGTAATGCCTCAGCTTCCGAGAAGCAAGGAATACTCCAGAAGCTATCTTTTAGTAGTGCGGGTAATGCTGCTTGGACTCCGTCAATACCTCGCTCACATAGTAAACTGGTCGTTGAACTCCGTGCTCATAGCCTGGTTCCTTCCGTTCTACCACGACGACGATGCTGATTACCCGTTTGGTTGCCGCCATATAGATTAAGAGGGGCTCTCCAGGATCGGGTGCTGCAAGGATGGGCACTGAGGAAAGAATCTCCTTGAGCTGCTTCAATGTTGCGTCTGCTTCGTCCGTCCACGTGAATTTGTCTGCCTTCTTCAGCAACTTGTACAGCGGCAGAGCCTTCTCTCCAAGTCGACTGACGAACCGACTAACTACTGCAACACAACCTGTTAGTCGTTGAATGTCTTTTAGGCATGTCGGACGATTTATGTTTAAGATAGCCTTGATTTTCTCCGAGTTAACCTCGATTCCACGCTGGGAAACGATGAAACCCAAAAATTTACCGGCTGGAACCCCGAAGATGCATTTCTTAGGGTTAAGCATCATGTTGTATTTCCGGAGGTTATCAAAGGTTTCTTTTAAGTCGGAGATTAAGTCATTGGACTTTTTAGACATCACCGCGATATCGTCCACGTAGGCGTGAACGTTCCGACCAATTTGGTCATGAAGGCAATGTTGCATTGTCCGCTGGTAGGTAGCACCTACGTTTTTTAGCCCAAAGGGCATCATAACATAGCAAAACGTGTCGTATGGTATCCTGAGTATGCATCAAGAAAACACAAAAGTTTTGAGCCAGCCGTCGAGTCAATGACTTGGTCAATGCGAGGCAAAGCAAACAGATCTTTGGGGCAAGCCTTGTTCAAGCCGGTGTAATCAACGCACATTCTTAATTCTTTGGTTCCCTTTTTGGGGACAAGTACAGGATTGGCCACCCATCGGGTGTGAAGGACTTCTCGGATAAATCTAGCCTTAAGTAACCTAACTATCTCTTTGCCAATGGCGCGTCTCTTCTCATCTCTGAAGCGTCGTAGAGGTTGTTTCACTGGTTTACATTTTGGATCAATGTTTAAGCTGTGCTTGGCAAGTTCCCTAGGTACACCCTTCATGTCGGCAGGTTGCTAGGCAAAGATGTCCCTATTCTCACGGAGGAACTCGACGAGCGCGCTTTCCTATTTGGGATCCAGGTTCGTCCCAATGGCGGTGACCTTGGAGGCATCGCCTACCACAAGTTCCACCAGCTTAGTCTCGATGGCGGCCTTGAATGCAGGAGCGGAGTCGGAGATCTGCTTCTTTGACGCGGGCATCTCTGAGTCATCGACCTTGCTCTGGATCTCTTTGAATTCTTCGCTGTAGAGGACAGCTTCCGCGAAGGCTGCTTCATTAATCTCGTAGTCCCTTGCCTTAGTAAAGCTTCCGGATACGGTGACGACACCATTTGGTCTGGGTATCTTGAGCTTGTTGTAGATGAAGCATGGCTTGGCCATGAACGTGTGGAATATGTCGCGGCCGAATATGACGTGGTACACGCTCTTGAAAGGGACCACCTCAAAGGTCATGCGCTCTTGGCGGTGATTATTAACATCGTCGAGGACAACCTGAAGTGTGATGCACCCAAGGGACCGAGCTTCCCGACCAGGAACTACGCCGTGGAAGATGGTGTTGGTCCGCCTTAGGTTTGCCTCCGTCAAGTTCATCTTCTGCAGTGTATCCAGGTACATGATGTCGATGCTGCTTCCACTATCCACCATACACTTGGTGAACTCCACGCCGTCAATCAAAGGGTTGATGACCATGGCGTATTGGTTCTCCGTAGGAATAAGGTCTTAGTTGTCCGTCCTGTCCCAAGTAATTGGAACCTCTGACCAGCGTAGGTACTGGGGGACTGGGGGCAGAGTAGCCATCAGGATCCTCATAGAGGTCTTCTGTTGTCGGACAGTGGGGGTGCCAAGGAAAGTGTGGTAGACTGGCGCCTTCTTCACGAAGGGTTTCTTGCCCTTGTTGTCGCTCTTGGCGGCGTGCTTGGGGTCAACATCCTCGTCCATGTCACTTGAATCCTTGGACTCCTCCTTCTTCTTTCCCTTGCCCTTGCCTCGCGGTCTGTTCTTCTGACTTTGCTTGTAGCCGGACTCCGGGTCCTCCTTGAGGTCGTTGACAAACTTGTAGTGTCGATTGGTATGGGTGGCTTTGCCATTGACATCGAGGTGTACGAGGCACGGCATATTGCGGTACTCTTCGTAGGTTTGGGGAACGCGGAGCGGAGCCGAGGTGGTTTCACTTCCTCGTTGCTGCCCACGACCAGCTCCCCGTCCTCGGCCACGTTGTCCGTCATCACCTCGTCCTGCAAAATTCATGGCGACCATGTCGGGAGATTTCTTTTATTCTGGAGCGGTTTTACGCTTTGTACTGTTGCCGGCAAGGAGCCACGAGCATCGTCGTCAGCAGCTCCGAACTCACTAGCCAACCGAATCATCTGGTTCAAGTAAAGCTGGTGATTGTCCTGCAAGCGCTTCAGCTTATGTCGGAGCAACGTGCCCCTTTCCAACCCATCAATGAAGGCGGCCATGGCGGTCTGAGCGTGCACTCCTGCGCAGGAATTCTTCATGTCCAGCCAGCGGGAGAGGTAGGCGCAAGATGTCTCGTCTTTATCTTGCACACACCGCTGTAGATCGCCAACAATGCAGGGACGCTTGTATGTACCCTCGAAGTTCTTGGTGAACGCTTCTTGCATGTCCAACCAATTGAAGATGTATTTCTCTGGCAAGTCATCAATCCATTGACGGGTCGTGCCCGCCAACATCAAAGGGAGGTACTTGACGGCAACGTTGGGGTTACCTCCGGCAATCTCCACCGCGTTGCCGTAGTCCTGCAACCATGTGGCTGGCTTGGCGGTGCCGTCATAGGGATTGATGGTATTGTCAATCCGGAAACCTTTGGGGTAAGTTGCGAACCGTATTGCAGGTCCAAAGCAATGTGGTCCCAGGTATGGTCCTTCCCGGGCCTCATGGATCTTATCAATCTGCGAACGTGCATCGTATGGCTCCGGGTTCTTCTTCTTGTCAACAGGGGATGGGCTGCGTGAACGACGCGGGCCTCCTCCGCCATGGTGACTGCTAGGTGGTGAGGGGGGCGGAGGTGGCGGTGGGTTAGCCTTATTGCTGTTACCCTCCTGCGATGCCTCACGCCTGTCTCGGTTGCTTGTCGGACGCGGAGGGTCATGGTGTGACCTACTCTTGTTTCCTTGGTTGCGCTCTCCATCATGACGGGTCTGCTCTGCGTTGTCGCGGATGACGATGCCGCACTGCCTTGGCGGGGGCATATCCGTACGGTGGTGAGCCTTGGGATCTTCGCGATGTCGGGGTGATCGGGGCGGTGGCGATGGGCGACAAGGTCGGGCCTTTTCTCCGTGGTCGGGGGATATGGGGATAGCATCCTTCCTGTTGCACGCATCCCTCCGTCTTTGTTCTGATGAACCCGTCTGGGACCCGACATCAAGAGGAGATCTGTCCCTTGGCGGCTTATACTGGCTAGACTGGCAAAGCGCTGGGTCAGACTCAAGCCTCTGAGAGGTGGCCTTTTCATGCTGCTTCACCGCCTTGTCCACTAGGTCATAGACCTGTTCCACTGCCTCGGGCGATCTATCCTGCTCCAGAGGTTGAGGAGTGGGGTGGGCATCACCTGTTTTCCTTCACTATCAATGTATGGATTGCCCTGTGCCGGCTTCGAGGGAGCCCATCCTAGGTTTCGCCGTACACCAGGATCGTTGATGACGCAAGCCGGAGCTTTCTTGGCCTTATGCTACTACAGTAGAGTCTTGTACTCGGCCTCCATTGCTCTAGCTTTCTCTATGGACTTCTGGACGTTGACTAGATCTCGATCTAGCTTACCGCCTTGCTCCGCGATGGCCTGCGCTTCCTCCAGCAGCTGCTAGCGCTTCTCGTCAAGCTGAGTCACGTTCCGGATATGAGCTACGGTCAGTGGCTCAACGAGGAGATTGTCATAACTTGGGCAGGAGTAGACGTAGATGTCGAAGGCGACAAGTTTGCGGTGTTTTTGTTGCTCGGGCCGGTGCCGAGTTCCTGTGGCTGTTGCACTGGGTTAGGCGGAGGAGGCATGGCCTTTGCGGGATCATCGTCAGCAGCAATAAGTGGTCCCTTACCCTTTTCTAGTGATGTAGGCGGAGCTCGTCCGGGTTGATCTTCATCCATCGTCGTCCCAATGGTGACGAACACCTCTCGATACATGACGACATTGTTGGCTTGCTCGTCGCGCGTGTACTCCTCCTCCATCTCCTGCATAGCTGATTCTAGTTCATCTGGACTAAACCTCTTCCACATGTAAAACATGATCAACACCTCAGTGCCATGGGTGTGAGATTGTTGCCAAATGTAAACTAGATTATTGAATCTAGTGCAAGTGGGAGACTGTTGGAATTATGCCCTAGAGGCAATAATAAAGATGTTATTATTATAATTCTTGTTCATGATAAAGTTTATATTCCATGCTAGAATTGTATTAAGCGGAAACTTTAATACTTGTGTGGTTTGTAAACAACACTGTGTCCTTAGTACGCCTCTATGGACTAGCTCATTGATCAATGATGGTTAAGGTTTCCTAACCATAGACATGAGTTGTCAATTGATAATGAGATCATATCATTGGGAGAATGATATGGTGGATAGACCCAAACTAAGCGAAGCAATTAGATCGTTTCATCGTGTTCATCTTTGCGAAGCTTTTCCTATGTCAAATATTGTATTCCTTAGACCATGAGATAATGCAACTCCACAGTACGGAAGAAATCTTTGAGGTCATCAAACGTCATCCTATGAGAGGGTGATCATAAAGGTGTCTCTCGGGTGATCGGAAAGTATCATTGGGTTGTATGTATCGAGATGGAATTTGTCCCTCCCAAGTCGGAGAGATATACTTGGGCCCTCGGTGTCGATATCAATACCGCTTGCAAGCATGTGGTTAAGTAGTTCATCACAAAGTGATATCGGATTACGGAACGAGTAAAGTACTTCTTTGTGAGCGAGATTGAACTAGGTATGATGCATCGACGATCGAATCTCGGGCAAGTAAAATATCGCGAGGCGAAGGGAATATATATATGGGATTGATTGAATCCTGGCATCGTGGTTCATCCGATATGATCATCGATGAATGTGTGGGAGTCAATATGGGTGCCTGACCCGCTGTTGATTATTGATAGAAGATCATGTACGCATATTCTCGAACTCGCAGGTCACACTTAACGTATCTCGGCGCTAGGATAGATTGGATAATTGGTTTATGAATTTTTGTTCGAGTCTCGGATGGGATCCGGGATATCACGAGAGGTTCGGAATGGTCCGAGAATAAGATTCATATAAGGCGTGCAGTTTTGGAGTTGAATTGTTAGGGTTAATCGGTATTGTGCGAAGCTTCTAGAACCTTCGGAAGGGACCAACGTGGCCCCACCTTCGGGAGGGGCATGGGCCTATGAGGGAGTGTCCTGGCGCATTGGGCCAGGGCACAAGGCCCCATAGGGCCCAGCCGATTCTAGAGATTTGACTCGTTTAAATCTCGGGATAGAATTTCTAGATAAGGGAGAGTTTAAATCGTTTAAACTAGAGATAGGATTTCTAGATAAGGAGAGTTTAAATTGTTTAAACTAGAGATAGGCTTGGAGGAGGGCAAGGGCTGGCCGCTCCCCTCTATATATAGAGGGTGATGCGCCCCACACACACCTTCCTCCAAGCCCTAGCAGCCTTGCTACCTTCCTCTCCCTCCCATTTTGTGGCGAAGCCTGCAGTGAAATTCTCCACCATATACACCACGCGTCATGTTGTAGATCCAATCTATCTCTCCACCATACTCGCTGGTCCGAGGGAGGAGGCGTCGAGTCTTTGCGTGTGCATCTCACGGAGGCACCGCCACTTGTGGTGCTAGATCGGATCGGATCGCGAGGAGGAGAAGCGAGTACGACTACATCACCCACGTTCCGACGAACGTTCCACTGTGCGAATCTTCAAGGGTATGAAGATCTAATCCAATCTCTCTCGTTGTTTGCATCTCCTAGATTAGATCTTGGCTTTCCCTCTGTTCGCTCCGTAGAAAATTTTGATTTACTATGCCGCGAAACCCTGCAGTGGTATCAGAGCTAGATCTATGCGTAGATGTGTTTCACGAGTAGAACGCAACATGGTTGTTGCGGGTGTTGATGTTTTCTGTTGCAAGCCTCTTGTTTGTGTTCCTCTTATGACGCGGGATAGTGAGATTGAAGCGGTCCAGGCCAACCTTACGCAACGTCGTTCGCGAGACCGGCTCCGCACTTGACGTGTGACTTGTTCCACACATGCGGCTGGTGGATGTCAGTTTCTCTCACTATAGTTGTCATGGGATTAACACCGGAGTTTGGCAACCATAATATCACCGTTGTGGCTTTCCGTAGGTAAGAATCGTTCTTAGCATCTACTCCCATAAAGCCACGTAAAACATGCAACAACAAAGTAGAGGCGTCTAACTTGTTTTTGCAGGAGTGTTTCGTGATATGGTATGGCCCAAGATGTGATGTGTATATTGTATGCGATGATCATGTTTTGTAATGTTTCACGACTTGCATGTCGATGAGTACACAACGGCAGAATATATGGTTGTCTTTATAATTGTGTATGACCTGAGTCAACTTCTTATACGCCATGTAATAGCTTTACTTTATCGCTAAGTAGTTAGCAATTAGTTGTAGTTGCTATTCGTGGTGGAGGCAATCATGGTGGAGTGATGGAGATCATGCTAGGAGCACAAGATGGAGATCATTGCTTGAAGATTGGCTATACCATGTCACATAAAGTTATATGCATGTGATGTTTATCCCTTTATGTATCTTATTATGCTTAGATCACGACGGTAGCATTATAAGATGATTCCTCATAAAGATCAAGATAAAACTGTGTTCTCCCCAATTATGCACCGTTGCGAAAGTTCGTCGTGTCCAAGCATCACGTGATGATCGGGTGCTATAGACTCTCGCTCACATACAACGGGTGCAAGCCAGTTTGCACACGCGGAAATACTTGGGTCTAACTTGACGAGCCTAGCATGTATGGACATGGCCTCGGAACACAAGAACCGAAAGGTTAAGCATGAGTCATATGAGTGATATGATCGACACTTTGTTGTCCACCATTGAAACCACATCTCTTCTCGTGATGATCGGATTAGGTGTGGTGAATTTGGATCGTTTTCACTAAACAACTTGAGGATGTTGAATTTAGTGGGAGTTCATCTAGTAATTTGATTAAGTTGAACTATTTATCATGAACATAGTCTAAATTGTACTTGCCAATGTCTGTAGATCACATGGCCAAGTCCAACTTCAACTTCAACGTTTTTCTTTGAGAAGGAAAAGCTTAGAAACAATGGGTCTAACTTCACCAATTGGTTCCATAATCTAAGAATCATTACATGCGGAGGACAAAGGACTATGTCCTTGGGAAAGCGTTAGGTGACACCCTGCTATAGATGCGTGGTGATGAAAAAGCTGTTTATCGATCGCAAGGATGATTATGATTTGATTAAGATCGTCATGTTGTATGCTATGGAATCGGATCTTCAAAATCGTTTTGAGGAGTTCTCCGGGCCCTTTGAGATTCTCGAGGAGCTGAAAACATGTTTCAGACTCAAGCCCGTTCTGAGAGATATGAGATCTCTAAGAAATTATTTAACTACAAGATGGAGGAAGGAGGTCCGTTAGTGAGCACGCCATTAAGATGTCGGGCTACACTCAACGCCTTGAGCAAGCTGGACTGCAAGATTCGGAGGAGCTCAAGATTGACACTCCTAGCTACAAAAGTTTTGTAGTTGATCACAATCGATTGGTTCCTTGATATGATCACCGAGCTCTTTGCTAAGATGAAAGTAGCGGAGGTGAACATCAAAAGAATAATCATATGTTGATGGTCAACAAGCCCCACCTTTAAGAAAGGTAAGGGTGCAAGAAGCCCTTCAAGAAAGGCGGCAAGCGCGTTGCCCTGCCGAGAAGAAGCTCAGTCTGGTCCCAAGCCGGACCTTGAGTGCTTCTATTGCAGGACAAGGGTCCTTTGGGCAACTGTCCAAGTACTTAGCGGACAAGAAGGTGGCACCATCAAAGGTATATTTGATATACATGTTATTGATGTTTTCCTTACTAGCCCTCGTTGTAGTGCACGGTATTTAATACCGGTTGATTGCTAATATTTGTAACTCGAAACATGAGCTACGGAATAGGCGGCTTGCGAGGATGAGGTGACGATGCGTTGGCAACGGATCAAGAGTTGATGTGATGGCCGTCGGCACGCTCTCCTTAGTTTTACCTTCGGGATTAGTTTTAAACCTTAATAAATGTTATTATGTGCCTGCGTTGAGCATGAACATTATTTCCGGATCATGTTTATTGCAAGACGGTTATTCATTTAAATCGGAGAATAATGTTTGTTCTATTTATATGAGTAACATCTTTTATGGTCATGCACCTCTTGTGAATGGTTTATTTCTTCTAAATCTCGAAAGGGATGAAACACACATCCATAACATTGAGGCTAAGAGATGCAAAGTAGATAGTGATAATACTACTTATTTGTGGCACTGTCGTCTAGGTCATATTTGTGTAAAGCGCATGAAGAAACTCCATTCTGATGGACTTTTGGAGTCTCTTGATTTTGAATCATTTGACACATGAGAACCATGCCTCATGGGCAAGATGATCAAAACCCCGTTCTCCGGTATGATGGAGCGAGCAACGGACTTGTTGGAAATCATACATACCGATGTATGCGGACCGATGAGTGTTTCGACGCGCGGTGGATATCGCTATTTTCTCACTTTTACCGATGACTTAAGTAGATATGGGTATATCTATTTAATGAAACATAAATCTGAAACATTTGAAAAGTTCAAGGAATTTCAGAATGAAGTGGAGAACCATCGTAATAGAAAGATTAAGTTTCTACGATCCGATCGTCGGGGCGAATATTTGAGTTATGATTTTCTCACGCATCTTAAAGCAAGTGGAATCGTTTCACAACTCATGCCACCCGGAACACCATAGTATAATGGTGTGTACGAGCAGGAATCGAACTCTATTAGATATGGTCCGATCAATGATGTCTCTTCTTGATTTGCCGTTATCATTTTGGGGTTATGCATTAGAACGCTGCATTCACTTTAAATGGGGCTCCATCTAAATCCGTTGAGACGACCGTATGAACTGTGGTTTGGTGCTAAACCTAAGTTGTCGTTTCTTAAAGTTTGGGGATGCGATACTTCTGAGCGATTGAACTAGGTATGAGTGCAAGCGATCGAATCTCGGGCAAGTAAAATATCGCGAGACGAAGGGAATATATATGGGATTGATTGAATCCTCGGCATCGTGGTTCATCCGATATGATCATCGATGAATGTGTGGAGTCAATATGGGTGCCTGACCCGTTGTTGATTATTGATAGAAGATCATGTGCATATTCTCGAACCCGCAGGTCACACATAATGTATCGACGCTAGGATAGATTGGATAATTGGTTTATGAATTTTTGTTCGAGTCTCGGATGGGATCCGGGATATCACGAGAGGTTGGAATGGTCGAAGAATAAGATTCATATAAGGCGATGCAGTTTTGGAGTTCGGAATTGTTAGGGTTAATCGGTATTGGAAGCTTCTAGAACCTTCCGGAAGGGGACCAACGTGGCCCCACCTTCCAGGAGGGGGCATGGGCCTATGAGGGAGTGTCCTGGCCGCATTGGGCCAGGGGCACAAGGCCCCATAGGGCCCAGCCGATTCTAGAGAGATTTGACTCGTTTAAATCTCGGGATAGAATTTCTAGATAAGGGAGAGTTTAAATCGTTTAAACTAGAGATAGGATTTCTAGATAAGGGAGAGTTTAAATTGTTTAAACTAGAGATAGGCTTGGAGGAGGGGCAAGGGCTGGCCGCTCCCCCCTCTATATATAGAGGGGTGGTGCGCCCCCTCCCCACACACACCTTCCTCCAAGCCCTAGCAGCCTTGCTACTTTCCTCTCTCCCTCCCGACTGTTTGTAGGCGAAGCCCTGCAGCAGAAATTCTCCACCATATACACCACGCCGTCGTGTTGTAGATCCAATCTATCTCTCCACCATACTCGCTGGTCCGAGGAAGGAGGAGACGTCGAGTCTTTGCTGCGTGTGCATCTCACGGAGGCACCGCCACTTGTGGTGCTAGATCGGATCGGATCGCGAGGAGGAGAAGCGATGCGACTACATCACCCACGTTAAACGAGCGTTCGCTGTGCGAATCTTCAAGGGTATGAAGATCTAATCCAATCTCTCTCGTTGTTTGCATATCCTAGATTAGATCTTGGCTTTCCCTCTGTTTGCTCCGTAGAAAATTTTGGTTTACTATGCCGCGAAACCCTGCAGTTTTCACCCTTTCTCTGAATGCAACGCGCCAGATCAAAGATGGTAACCACGCTGACGAACTTGGATCTCTGTTGTCCAGACGCGCGGGCAAAGCCGGCGGACTTGCAGTGATCTTCCACCTTTATATCCTGCACAGGGGCGGTTTGGGTGGGCCTTGAATTTTTCTGATCTTTGCCGGCAAAATCCAAAGAGATATCCGACATTCATCCTTCCGCGAACGTATCCTGCCCGTAGGCGGTCCGTGCGGGCCTTGATGCTCCTCCGACTCCCAGGGAACTAGTGCCCAAGTCGGTTTCGCCAATGAAGAGGTGGATGTCTCTGATAGGAACGATCGAACACCGTGTAGGGTTCGTCTTTGCCGAGATCCAGAACTCGTCGGGAGGGACGATCGGAACATTGCCGGAGAAGAGAACACGACCGATGGCTACGATTTTGCCAATTCTAGTGAAGATCTTGGTCCTCGCCCGCTGAAGAGCCTGAAGCGCCTCTTGCCCCACGGTGGGCGCCAACTGTCGTGGTATTGCCGATGAGTACGCCATGGATGGGTCATCACAGTGCGTGTTTAGAGACGTGGGGGAAGGCGGACAATTGACGGGTATGAGGTAACATATCTTACTCAGGTTCAGATCCCACAACGGTGGCGGAATCCTACTCCTGCTATAAATCACTATAAGGGCAATACGTCGAGTTACAGGGATTGGTTCGCTGTGCGAGGTTGTCTGAAGTTGTAAGTTATCGTGCCCTAAAGGCTCCCATAGGCCCGACTTATATAGTTTCCAGGTCCTAGGGTTACAGGGAAAAGTCCTAGCCGGACAGGTTACAGAGTCCTACACCGTCTATTACTAGTCTTGTGTATCTTGTACTCCAAGGCTCCGGGTACGTCGGTGACTCCAACCGTAGCCTTCCTTTATCCGGCATGGGCCTCCCTTCTGGATCCATCTAACTGGGCCACCCAGCAGGCCATGGGCCATGCTACCAACTGTGGGCCACCCGCGTTATCCGGATAGGAGACATGCTATGAGGATACCCATATAGCATATCCCCAACAAACCTGAAGGTGGACTTCTAGTCATAGATGCAGTTGGATGGCGGTCTATGTATATTGTTGTATTGCCCAATCAACCTCATAGGATCTTTCTGACTAGTAATTGCATTGTTATGCCTTGCTCAGTTCATGTCAACTGCCCTGCTGTAATTTGTTTACCCTTCATGCCATGTTGTTTATCTAAGGAGAGCACCTCTAGTGAACTATGGACCCCGGTCCAATCTTTCCATTGATACATTTTCCACTGTTGCTTGTTTACTTGCTGCAAACCATTACCTTCCACACCATACGTTTAATCCTTTGTTACAACAAACTTGTGAGCTTGACAACCTCACTGTTCCTTGGGGAAAAGTCTTGAGTTTGTTTTGTGAAGGTCTCCACGTTGCTTGCAACACATGTGTGGCGTTTCCTTCCTCCTTCTGGTTTGATAACCTCGGTCTCAACTGAGGGAAAACTTGTTGATTGCTCTTCACACCCTGCGCTTGGGGTTACCAATGAAGTGCCACGTCGAGCACCATCACAGGGTGAAAACCTAAGGTTTGACTTTAACTGATTGTGCCTGGCAATGACCTTGTTGAAGGCATTGTTTTGTGTGTGCAGAATTTCTCCAGGGTGAAAACCTATGGTCTTTGATCAGGGTGATGACGGCGTTTGAGCACTGTTTCCTTCTTAGAGGCATCGCTCTTGGAGTTGTTAGACTTCTAGTGTTGTTTTGCTGGTGTTTTGTCTGTTGTTTCAAGGATCGGATCACCGTAGCAAGACTTTTTTTTTGTAATTCTTCTTTCTTTTGTTTGCTATGTGTATCTATAATGCCAACAGTGTATTGCATTGTTGCAGAGGCTGAATGTAATTCGTATCTCATGATATTAATATGGAAAACAATATAGTTCTCCTGAGGGATTGAACGGATCCATCCCACGGGTCCCTCTAACGCGCGTCCACGACACCCCGCGTCTCGAACGCTCGTGACGTGTTCGGCCTCTCGGTGAAAAAGGCAGGGGCCCACCACTTCCTTATCTTCTTCAATCTTCCACCCATTCTTCCTACCTCTTGTTTTCTCCCACGATGGTACCCAAGCGTTGTGATACGTTGGAAATGTATCTATAATTTGTTATGATCCATGCTTGTTTAGTATATACTTTGCTTTACATGTCCATACTTTGAGCTGATTTTTACATGTTTTCTGGTACTAACCTACTAACAAGTTGCAACAGTGCCAGATGCCTTTTTTTGCTGTTTTTGGTTTTAGAAAAGTTAGTAAAGAAATATTCTCGGAATTGGACAGGACAGACATCAAAGTCAATTACTTTCCGTGGGGAACAAGAAGTCCAAAGGGGAGACGAGGAGGCGTGCCAGGGCGGCTAAACCCCCTTAGGCGCGGTTGGGACCTACCCCGTGCCTAGGTAGGGTTTGCCCCCTCTGGCCGCCGCCTCGGCCTCCCCCTTCGCCTATAAGAAACCCCTGATGCAGAAACCCTAAGCACCTGATCAAATCTCTACGAAACCATCTGTAGTCGCCGCCATCGTCCCTAGATCGGGCGGGATCTGAAGTTCTTCCCGGCACCCTGCCGGATGGGAGATCATCTCGGAGGCCTTCTCTCCGGTATGATGCGTGAGTAGTTCCACCTTGGACTATGGGTCCATGTAGTAGCTAGATGGTTGTATCTCCTCCTTTGTGCTTTCATGTATAGATATTGTGAGCTCCGTTCATGATCAAGATCTAATTTATTTGTAATCATGCATGTTGTGTTTGCGTGGATCCGATGGATATTGAGATTATTATATTGGTTTGATTAATGGTTTTGTCTTTATGATTCTATCATGCCTGTGTTGTTTGTGATCTTGCATGCTCTCTGTTGTTAGTGGCTATCTTGGCCAAGTAGTTGCTAGTGACTCCAAGAGGGGGTATTTATGCTCGATAGTGGGTTCATGCCTCTAGTTTCCAAGGGAAGTGACAGAAATCTCTTCGGTTCTAGATGTGTTGTTGCCACTAGGGAGAAAACAACGGTCTCTTGTTCATGGAACATGTGGACTGTTTACCTTACACAATTTGCTTAAAGCAGTTGTCTGTTGCTTGCAACTTAATACTGGAGGGGGTTTGGATAATAACCTGAAGGTGGACTTCTAGTCATAGATGCAGTTGGATGGCGGTCTATGTATCTTGTTGTATTGCTCAATCGAATCTCATATGATCCTTTTAACTAGTAATTGCATTGTTATGCCTTGCTCAGTTCCTGTCAATTGCACTGCTGTAATTTGTTTACCCTTCATGCCATGTTGTTTATCTAAGGAGAGCACCTCTAGTGAACTATGGACCCCGGTACAATCTTTACCATTGATACATCTTCCACTGTTACTTGTTTACTTGCTGCAAACCATTACCTTCCACACCATACGTTTAATCCTTTGTTACAGCAAATCGGTGAGCTTGACAACCTCACTGATTCATTGGGGCAAAGTCTTGAGTTTGTGTTGTGCAGGTCTCCGCGTTGCTTGCAACACTTGTGTGACGTTTCCTTCCTCCTACTGGTTCGATAACCTCGGTTTTTTACTGAGGGAAAACTTTTTGTTGTGCTGATTCACACCCTGCTCTTGGGGTTCCCACAGGCTCACATAAGCTATGCAGTCCATCACGCTGCCAATCACGTTCCACTTCTTCTTCACCGACCAACATCCCGCTCCCGACGACCCTGCTACCCGCTCCCGACGGTGCTGCTACAATCCCCTGGCAGCGCTGCTGCCCGCGCCCGACGGCGCTGCTACAATCCCCTGGCGGCGCTGCTGCCCGCGCCCGACGGTGCTGCTACAATCCACTGGCGGCGCTGCTACATGCGCCTGATGGCACTCTATAATCCACTGGCGGTTCTTCTACCTGCGCCCCGGTGGTGGTCGTGCTCTATGTGTAGTGTCGGCCGGTGGAGGCGCTAGGTGCGGCCGATGGTGGTGGGGCTTTCTACAATATGTGGTTGGCGTTGCTGCGAGCAGCGGAAGATGCGGTAGGTGCCGGTGTTGCGACAGGCTGAACGGCAAGTACGGGGTGCTGCAAGCTTCCTCGCCGGCGGCAGTTTTGGCTCATGGGCAGATGGCCAGCTGCGCGCGGCACCTGCGGGCGTTGGGTATGTGGCAGCGATGGGATTTTTCTCCCTCTGTAGTGCGTGGGATAGGAGAGTAAAAAGAACATGATGTAGTTGCCCATCTAAAAGGACACGTGTCGATCTGTCAAACCGGGGATCCTCTCCCCGAAACGCCTAGGACTGTCCTATTAATATATGCTCTTTTCTAAATAAAAAAAACTACTGCAACACCACATGTAGTTGTCACCACCATCACAGGCACGTACGAATAGCCGCTGGCAAAGTTTGACGGGCATCACACAAGCGGACCCGAGGCCACACCACAGATGGCCCTACTGACCACCGCATGCACCCGACCCGTGATGCACTGACGAGGGCCGTGCCTGCCGCGCTCGTACACGGCTACACGCCATGCTCGTGCACCGGTCATGCATGCTGCAAGAACCACAACATGCCGTAGACCGTCAAAGCGTGAGCTCAACGGCGAGGCAACACCACCTACCATGTTGGCCGTGCCAGCGAGTTCCTTGCCGCTGCCGAACTCATGTGTGCGCCGCCGATCAAGCTGGCCGCACCGCCACACACTCTGCCGACCTTTCCAATGGCCCTACTGGACATGGCATGGTCTGGACGCACCGAACGTTCTATTGGGCTTGCTCGGACCAAAAAACCTTTAGAATGCGCGACTGGGGTGCTTTTTGGTCTACATTCCCCAAACACCTATGGGAGCCCTTTGGGATCGAAACTAGAGATGCTCGTACTTGATCCATGGTACATGATGGAGGGCACTAATAGATTTAGTGAGATTCTCCCTTCTTAGTGGATTTCTTATCCTCTTGCTTCAACTTGTATGCTTGCATTTTCCTCTTCTCGTCTCGCCCTTGGGTGCAACGTAAATGCAGGGGATCGATCCTATGTTATGCACAGAACCCTCTTAGTAGGCGCCGGTTTTCTCCTTTACAACAACAATAAACTGTTTTGGGCTGCCTGCCAACCTTCAGTTCGAAGTTCACCTTAAGAAATAAGGTGAAGCACAATTAAATTTTAAAAGATTCGGTCTAATTAATTGAAGCTTATAAATAGTTTTAGCAAAACGTTGTTTGCAAAACTTTTTTGTCCAGAATTGAACACACGTGAACTTCGCGATGTGCGGTTGTTATACGACCATGCACTGTTAGATTGATCTCCTCCGCGTGGGTCCAACGGTCCACCGGGCCCTTAGATCCGCGCCTTAATCAGGGACGTCCAACCCACTATGATTGACGTTCCCCTGTCGCAGCGCTATATAAAGGGTGGGGGCCGGCGGCACAATGCACGAGGTTGTTATGTGCCGCAATCCCCACCAACATTCCTACCGATCTAGGATTTTAGCGTTTAACGACGGGAAGCTCCACCGCCACCTTTTACCCACACGCACCTCGCTCTCGGCGTCGACCACCATGGCCAACGGCTCCAGTTCGTAGTTCGTCGAGCCAGAACGAAGGTCTCTCTCTCTCTCTCTCTCTCTCTCTCTCTCTCTCTCTCTCTCTCTCTCTCTCTCTCTCTCTCTCTCTCTCTCTCTCTCTCTCTCTCTCTCTCTCTCTCTCTCTCTCTCCTCTCTCTCATACTTAGCATCTAGACAGGATCAAGCACTACCGGATAAGATCTACATTCAGTCGTTCTAGAAGAGTAACATGCACAACACGCATGTTAGGATGCCCACTGTACTAATGCTAAAAAGAGTTTGCTCAATGTGTCTATTATTATTTTTATCGGATTTGCTAAAAATCAGGCGCCTGATTTTAGTAATGTCTTAGTCGTCTATATAACAATAGGATTTTACTCATCGTGTAGACTTTTTTTTTTTGCATGGGCTGACGACAGCTCTGGGCTGGCCCATCAACACAAGAGGTAGAGAGAATATGCGTTTCGGAAGGACTATTACGCCAGAACTCGCCAAAGAGTTAATAGTGTACAACTAATTGTGCTGATTCATTATACTACTCTCTCTATTTAAAAATATAACATGTTTTAGCTTTGTAAATCGAATGTATCTAGACATCTTTTAGTGTATAGGTTCACAGAGATTTAGAGTAAACCTATACACTAAAAGGCGTTTAGATACATTCATTTGATAAAGCTAAAATGTCTTATATTATAAATGGAGGGAGTATGCTGCATCATGTTCTAATTTGCTTTTTTGTATCTTCAATTTTCATGATTTGTTAACTTTAACCTCATTTAATTTATTTTTCTAATGTAATAAATTCTTGATTTCAGTATATTAAAGGCCTTGTTTATATGGTGCGTTAAAGAGTATTATCAATATCATTTTATTACTTCATTGTTTTTTCAATTTTTACACTTCACAGTTTTCTAACTCTCAGTCAGTTGAACAAGATGAGTTAAACTTTGGTCGATTTCTGAATCGTTCGGTTGTGTCGTGGTTTTTGATGGTACGAGAGTTGCAAATTGGTTCTAACTGAGTTTTCCAGTTATATGTGGGCTGCAGCTGAGCTTTTCTCCAGTTGCAAGCAAAATGTGACTGAGATTTTCTCGAGTTGCAACTGAGCTATTTCAATTGCAATTGGGTTGCCACTAAGTTTCTTGTTGTTGCAAGTGGGTTGTAACCGAGATTTTTTGAGTTCTAAGTCGGTTGCAACTGAGATTTTTCTAAACATAAATGGATTGCAACTGAGATTTTTAGTTCCAAGTGGGTTGCAACTGATATTTTTTTTCAGTTGCAAACTATTAAAATCGAGATTTTCTCCAATCGTGGATTGCAACCAAGATTTGTCAAATTATAAATGGGTTGCAACTAATATTTCTTTAATTACAAAATAAGAATTTCCAATTACAATAAGGTTGTAATTGGAGTTTTTTTTAGCATATCATACCTCTGGCTCTTAGTTTCCTTTTTCCAGCATCTTTTTTAACTGTTTTTCTAGCATCTTTTGTGGAAAAAGGAAAAATCTGCTCGTGGATCCTACAAGACGTACTCCCTCGGAGCATCTCCAAGAGCATTTGTATATTGAATTGCTAAAAATTGGGTATAGGAATAGGAGAGAAAAGGTTTAGCAATCCAAACATAAATATGCTTTCCCAGTCTTCCTATAATAGCAATTACCAAAATTGTAGGACCCTTATGTCAATGAGTCTCTCTTTTAGTATAGATACATGTATATAGTTATAGTAGAGGTCGTCATTATACACAGACTAAAACACATCGCATACACATGTATAAGTACATGACTGCACAAATACATAGTGGCACATACATGTACTCCCTTCGTTCGCAAATAAGTTTTTTTTTTTTGAATGGTCACCGGGGGAGGGAGAAGACCCTCCACCTGAATTTGTATTCAAATTTGCCTATAAGGCTTTGCAGCCTAATACAAGATGGGGTGGGTTCAAGTGAACCAGAATTTTACAGGGAGGGACCGGAGGAAAGGCAAACAAAAAACACACACACCAACACACATAGAGAGAAGAGGGGCGAGGGAGGGCTACAGGCGCTGCACTTGAGAAGCACTATCAGCATGCACACATGACGACCATCACCAGGAAGATAGGCATAGGCAGTGCCTTGAGGAGTGCTACCGACACCATCAAAGGGAATCATAGTCCCGAGACCTTGCAGCACCACCACACCTTGCATGGCAGATCCTGGTGGCGGAACCAGGAGCATAAGAGGGTTAACGAGTGAGGCTGGCATAGCGAAGGGGCTTACTCTGAGAGAAGCGAAGCTCGCGTGGTGATTGAGTGCGAATCGCAAGGAGTTGCTACCGCGCCATCGAAGGGCTTTGCAAGACCGAGGATCCACCGCCACGAACCTTGACCACGAACTCAGCCAAAGGGATAGTCCCAAGCAAGGAATGGAGGCAACCAGCGCCGTCGAAGGGGCCAATCAACCGAGACAAGAATCAAACACGAAGCTCGTGGCAACGCCGCAACCATCACCAACAGATTTCAGCCACGCTTGTGCAACCATCAAGAGCAAAGAAGGGCACCAAAGCAGCCAAAAGCCTCCACCTGACAGGCAACACAAGGTTCACTTGCGACCCCTTCAATAAGGAAAACGGCGCCAGAAGGCGTCGTGGTCGCGGATCATCGCTCGAGAACCACAGCAGGAAGCCGGCAGGAGGTGCCTCTCCTAAACCATGCCCCAACAAGGGAAAACGACGCATCATATCGCCGTCATGGTCAGCTCCGGACCAACCAGAGCACGGATTTCTCCGGGATATACCTCGAGTTGCAAGCCGCCTGCCGAGCGCCAAGAGTCACCGGAGGAGGGGAGATGCAGGAGCACGGCACAAAACGGTGGAGAGCTGCCGGCGGAACCACACCCCGGTGCACAGCCGGACCTGGAGCTTGGAGCTCACCTCCGACATAGGCTCCAGAAAGGCGGGCACGGGCCAGGACATGGATGCCGGCCAGCAGGAGAGGGGTGGGGCCCATCGGGGACGGGCAAGGTGGCCGCAGCCGCCGGCAGAGCTTTGGATCTCAGGGGGGAAGGGGACCTCACGGGGCTTGATGGAGAGGGCCCAGTGCGCGAGAGGGGTGGGGGGATGGACGCCGAGAACTTTGGCGAGGGGAGTAGCAGCAGGCGGCGCCACCGGCCCCCGGCGTCACCGGCGACGGCCTCCGGAGCTCAGCAGACAGATCCCCTCCAAATCCACCGTGCTTGGAGCCGAGAGGCACTAGATCCTCGCCGCCCCTTCACCGGCATCACCCAGCTTGGCTGGCGACAGCCTCGGGGGCGACGAGGGGGTGGAGCAGGGGAGGGAGGCGGGTGGCGGCCGGGGCTAGGGTTGTCGCCCCCCAGTCGCCCGGAGGAGGCGACCGATGGGCGAGTCCGATCCCCCAGTCAAACTTTATTACGTTGACTAACTTTTTAGGACAACGTGCCAACATTTATGACACTAAATTATTACCATTAGATTTATTTTTAAATCTAGTTTCATAATATGTCAATTTAATGTAATATATGTTCATATATTTTTCTATAAAATTGATCAAATTTGGTTATGTTTGACTTAGGCAAAATCTAAATATACACTTATTTACGGACGGAGGGAGTACATTGCTGCACATACTAAGCCATATAAACACCACACATCGTATACACACGTACGCACATACATGACACACACAACACGCGTTTACATGGCCATGTATACACATGCATGCTCGCAAGCACGTACACTTCAAATTGCCAAAAAGGTTGGTCCCACATGTTAATGGAACAAATGGGAGGCATGGGACCACTTTAGAGGGTTGCTAAATTTTCTAGCAATTTGCCATTGAATTGAAAAATATACAAAGTTGGCCACAATTTATAGGAAGCTTGCTAAAAAAAATCAGTAAGGGACCACTTATAGAAAGGCTGTTGGAGCAGTTTTTTTGGGCTCAATTGGTAAAATAGCAATTGGAGCAAAATATAGCAATGCTCTTGAAGATGCTCTCAGTCCGCAAATAAGTATACTTCTAGATTTTGCCTAAGTCAAACATAATTAAATTTGACCAACTTTATAGAGAAATATAGGAACATATATTACATCAAATTAACATATTATGAAACTAGATTTAAAAATAAATCTAATGGTATCAATTTAGTGTCATAAATGTTGATACATTATCCTAAAAAGTTAGTCAAATATAGTAAATTTTGACTTAGAATAAGGAAACTATACTATTCCCCCAGCAGATAACGCCTCACGATCCCCGGGTGCTGCCTCTTTGTTTGACTGCGTGCAACGTGGGTGGGACCCAGTACTTTTTCTCTCTCTTATCTCTTTCAGAATTGAACCTCCATCTGGCCATGAACGCATCGCAGCTGGTTGTCTCTTCCGCCGCTGGAGCTCGCCGCGCTCAGTCGCTACCACCGCCGGTGCTCGCCGCGATCTCCGCTGCCGGAGCTCACCGCAGGTCGCCGGAGGTCGCCACACGCAGTTGGTCGCTCTGCCTGCAGCTGGTCGTAGCTCGCCGCAGGTCGCCACACGCACGCCGCGGGAGCTCGCGCCGCTCCTTGCCTCGCCCGCCTGGCCACGGAGCTCGCCACACGCATGCCGTCGGAGCTCACCGCGCCACCGGAGCTCGTGGCCTTTCCATCTTGCCCAGCCAGAGCTCTCCGTCCTACAAGCGGAGCACCAGGAGCAGCGAGATGGCGAGCCTGCTCCCTTGCACGGGCTCAAATCCGGCAGGGCGTGACCCCGCTGCTCCGATCTCCGTCGAGGAACAGTGGTTCGCGTGGTGCCCCGTGCATGCTACTACCTACACCGGGAGATTTTGCTATAGACGGTCGGTGTTTTAGCTACCGACTACCATCGTCGTTGCTACCGACGGCCGACGAATTTGCTACGGACGGAGCGGCGGATTTTTGTGTTGGGGATCTTTTTTACAGTGGCCGCGGGATCTGCTACATACATATATTATTTTTGCTCCAACCGTTGTGTGCTTTTGCTGTAATATTATAAAACTTTTGCTACAAGATGACCGACAGCGATAGTCTCTGGGGAAGTCTTTTTGCTTGGTAGCAAATTTTTTGCTACAAGGTCTCCGGTGAAATCTATTTTTTTGCTATATTAGCACATTCTGCTTGCTACCACCGTTTTGTGGTGTTGCTACAATATCACAATTTTTTTGCTACGAGGTCTCCGACGAGGTTTTTTCGACGAGTATTTTCCGGTGAAGTCTGTTTTACTACATTAGTAAAAAAAAGTTGCTACAAAGTCTCCGGTAAGGTCTCCGGCGAGCGATGTCTTTTTTGTTCTGTTTTTACGCGAACCGTGTTTTGCTACAATGTAGCAAAACTGGACATTATGTAGCAAAAACGAAATTTAGTGTAGCAAAATGGGTTCAAAAGGATACGTGTCAGCAGGAGGACCGGGGATCAGAATTGATCCCTCGAGGAACGCGTAGCACTCACCTTAGAGATACTTATTTGCGAACGGGAGGGAGTATCTGCGTATTATACACTGAATGAGTAAAAGTCCATGGACCACTAGGCCCAACAGACCAAAAAAAAGCAAAAACTGGCCGTACTGGTTTTAATTAATAGGAGAACAACACGATATGTGGACCGTGGTTACGATCGAGAGCAAGGAAAATAGCTCAGGATATGTACGCTCAGTCGCGTGAGTTCCTGGCGCGTCCTTTTTTTATTGACTGAGCGTGTAATTTTCGGTGAATCCCTACATTCGATTATTTTTCATATTCATCAATGTGGTTTGAAGTTAGTCTGTTTTCGATCTATATATGTCATTTTTGGCAATGGTTACTGCTCTGATGTGTTGGTTCATTAAGGTTTTAGCACGACGACTCCCGTCCGTCTACTATAACAAGCTTTTCCGGCTTCGGTGATGGAGGGGTGATGATGACAACGCTCTTTCGGCTCGTGATAGTATAAGTAGTCGTCGCTAGGTGGTCTAATAATCTATTTATAATTTTTATTACTTCTAAAACTTTTTATACTGTTATTGATGATTAGTAATAGATCGGTGGAACTAAGCCAAACTTTATTAAATTTGACCATCTTATAGATAAATATATTAACATATATTACATGAAATTGTCATATTATGGAACTAAATTTGAAAACAAATCTAGTGTGGTACCAATTTAGTGGCATAAATATTGTTATGTTTTCTTATAAAGTTAGTCAAAGTTTACTAAGTTCGAGTTAGGACAAGACTAAAATTACACTTATTTGTGAACAAAAGGAGTATGTGCTTTCTGATTTACTCTTACAAAAAATTGTATGATAATATAAACAGAATTAGAAAATTATAGTATACAAACTATACTATATGTGTGTTATAGCATAACAAAATCTTAAATCGAAACTCATTTTATACAGCTCAAAAACAAAAGGAAAAAACAAATCCAATATGTAGATAACATCAATGGGCCAAATTCACGGCCCATTTGAACCCGTTACAATTAGCAACTTAGTGTGGGGAGAAAATTCCTTTAAAAAGTAAGGGACAAATACTTTAAAAGACGGAAAAAGGGAAAACAAAATCATGTAGAGTTGGGTTATTTAGCCAAGTTAAGTGACATAAACAACGGGAACTGTGTTATTTTTCTGATTGCTACTCTCTTTATTTCATAATATAAGATTTTTAGCTTTGTAAAAAGACTGTATCTAGACTATTTTTAGTGTACATACTAAAATGTCTAGATACACTCTTTTCACAAAACATACTAAAATGACTACGACGGACTTACACCAGCCTGAACTCTCATAAATTTTTAACCATTTTGTTTACAGAGTGATTAGACGAAGAGGGGCTAAGAAGAAAGACCAGTTACATCGAGATATCTCAGAGCGGATCATACCTATTACACCAATAATTTATTTTGAGGAGGAAGCGGAGTTACGTCTGGAAGCCCATAATCCAATATCTTCAAGCCAGCTATAGGTAGTGACCTGAAGATTGTTGTCCCTGTTACTGAATCAGGGCGTTTCTATGTTTCCAAATGTTCCAAGCAATGTCGGTGTAGATAGTCCTTTTCTTGAAGGTGCAGGAGATCAGCGAAAGAATTGAGTCAAGTCGTTCTGGAGAGGGATCAAGGAAGAATCCCCAAACTTCACGCGCACGATGAAAACCTTCGAGCAGGTGGTCACTGTCTTCATTCATGAGGCAGGAAGGACATTTTGCAGCGTTAGTCAGCTGGTGACGGAAGCGACGATAGTTGGTGAGGAGATGACGACGCTAGGCCGGATAGATGAAAATTTTACTTTTGAGGGGAGCAACGCTCTTCCAAATTCCGTTGCTTGCTCATCTTGTTGAAGTTTCTTAAAAAAATTGACATAGAAATCTTTGTTCGGAAGTCTACGGTTAGTGGTGGTACAAACAGGTTTATTAGATACGTCACCTCTAATAGTGAAGCTAGAAAGAGCATCATTGAGGGAGATGAATTCGGGGAAGGCAACGTAAGAGAGCCGAGTGGTTAGATGGCTTGACATGCCATGTTGAAACGGAGGGAGTATATAAGAGTAGCACGATTTAATTGCAAAAAACCACCACATGTGCGCAGGAAGTTCAAAAATCCACCGGATTTTGCTAATTTTGCAAAAATCCACCAGTATTGCGTTGGTTCGTTCCAATGTGCATTGATTCGTTGATTTGGACGCGATAACAACGAATCTGGCAGGCAGGACCCGCTGTAAGGGGTGACATGGCAAGGAGGATACGGGTCGTTGCGGACAGACGTTGACGGCCGTTAACGGCGTATGGGGCCTACCGTCAAGGCCATGTTCTAACCCTAGCATTGCTCAGTGAAACGGGCAGTTTCAGACAGTTCCCTCCCACGGCACTGCCCTCCCTCATGGCCACTCCAAATCCAGGCGGTAGCTGTGTCACCAGACAGCGAGGACCCGCCGACGGTTGAGGCAGCGCCGGTGGTGACGCAGGGGTAGTCGATCCCTCCCCCCCCCCACCCCCACCCCCCCACCCCCACCCCTCCCACCCCGCACGCACACTTCACTGTTCCCGGCGGTGGCGGTGTTGGCCGAGGTCTGGAAAGGCAAGGCCAACGGAGAGCCATTGATGGATCTCCTCTCTCGGCGGCATGGAGTAAGTTTTCTCTTCTCCCTCCTCTTTCCCCCTTCTCTACCCCCAAATTTAGCTGGGTAAACTCGAGATTAGGTTCAGTTTAGATGGTTAATTGTTTCTTTTATTTATCTGTAGCATGGACGATGATATATGGGAGATTAGGTTCAGTTTAGATGGTACTAGAAGGACCTCGCGCGCTTTGTTGCGCCGTCTTTTGTTGTTAGCGTTATTTTTTGTTGCGCCATACGAACGAACGGACCATGCACGAGTCATTAAAGAAAGAGTATAGAGGGATAATTGTTGACGCCACACTCGTGAATTTTCAATAGCACAATATAAAAAAAAGGTACGTATAAATTCTGTTCTACTGAAAAAAAAACCTTTATAATGTGTTTACAGGGTATCCCTTTACAGGTCAGGCCAACCAAACATATTTAAGGCCACGCTTGGCAACTCCCGTTAATTTTTCGTCCGTGATTGTTTACATGGGATGTGACCGTGTGCACGATGATTTACGGCTGACAAATACGGATGCCCCCTCCCGGTCAGTGACCTTCTCCGCTCCGAATACGGCCGGAAACGGCGAAGTACGGAAACCAAAACCGGCAATCCAAGTGCCAATACTGCTCTGATCCGGATTTTTTTTTTGGAACAGATAAATACGGTTGTTTTTGGGCTACAATCCGACGAACCAAGCAGGACCTAAGGGATTTAGATTACCCTGTAATCTGATACCGGCCAAAAATTGTCAAACCAAACATGTTCCAAATGTAATAGCTTGTCATGGAACAAACATATACAAAACAAACAAGAGTTATGTCCACAATGACTTCTCCTTAGTAACAGATCATCCATTGTCAACTAATTCGGATGTACTTTCTGAGTAAGGCTTCCATTCATTATTCTTCTCCAAGCCATCATATTCTGTGGATTATTTTCTCATGGTATATACCTGTGTTCGCTTCTGTAGTAGCAACAAATGGTCTGAACGATTCTGGTATTGAAAATGGAAGGAAGAAATAACAAACACGCGTCTTTTGTCAGCGCTATCTAGAGGCAATAATCTGGACATAGATGCAAATAAAATGAAGGTGTTACATCATCACAATACTTTTCGTTAAACATAATCAATATAAACAAAAAATATGAAAAGAAATGAACAATTAAATGAGGGCTGCCAGTACGAACCTGAGCTGAAACTGGAATAGAACCAATTTTGCCAATCTTTCTTCTAACAAACTGTTCTTCCTCCTAAATCCATATTCGCTCGCTCAGGTGGAGTTTCTGTGGAAGGAAATTAATGGAAATAGATTTGAACTGAGACTGTACACAAAACATAGTGCATAGTTCTAGGAGAATGAAATCATTCAGACATAATCTGAATCAGGCCAATTCTAAAACAAATGTAGATACTCTCGGATGAGGTTCACCTGAATTAATCAACACTCAAAGTATTGAATAGATAGAAGGTGCGTAGAATGACTGAAACAACCGTGATATTAGCTTATTGGTTCAGTTATATGGCAGATTGCAGTAGGTTAGAATCGAAGTCAAGTGATTTTAGAAACTGAGTAAAACCGACCTATGCTCCACAAGGAGTTTTTCTGTATATGTCCTATATCTTCTTTACCATTCTGTTAAAGAAAAAAGATTACTCTAAATCCACGTATCCGTAAAGAATTGTCTACTATTGATATTTGATATCATTGAAGTGTAAGTTTTAATCGTGGCTCTAATAATTTTATCTCTGAGGCTAGCACGCGAACTGTAATAAAAGATATAATTGACCCGTACGACTATTCATTATCTCTTCTCTACTATATAATTTGTCTAGAGGTGGTTTTCGCACCAGACGGACGATTTTCTTTGGACAACTTTGCCCTTAATAATTTGGAGAAATAACAGCACTGCCACCGCCAAGTACCACTGCGGCACAACCCTATCCACTCGAGCATCCGTGACCATGGTCGATCCCCTCCCCCCTCTCGATCTCTCCCCGGCTACTCCACGGCTCCGCGTCGATCTCGAGCCCGCCATGGCCGCTAGCCCCCTCCCCCGCTCCTCTGATTAGATCTCAAGCACCAACGCGCGCGTCCGCCGGAACAAAGAGGCCACGACCTGAAGGAACCGGCGGCCATGGCATCGGTAAGCTCCTCCCCGCTCCCTCTCTCCCCTTCCCCTCCATCCTCTCCCTCTCCTCTCCCTCCTCCGAGGCCCGGTCGTCGGAGCCCGTAATTCCCCTCCGTTTCATCAGATGCGTGCTGGCGATGAAGTCATGTATCAAATTAGGAAAACAATTTGACGTGAAAGAGTTCTGAAAAGGCTCCTATGTATCGGCATTTAATGTGAAAGATATATCAGCAGATGAACTGAAAATGCTATATGATGCACTGAGTGTAGTCAGTGTGTCATGGTAATATGAAGGCTGAATCATCCAATCAAAAAAATATGAGCGCCAGTGCTTTGTTGTTACCTTTCACCTTTCCATTTGAGTGCAAGCCGTCTTTTCGATCTACTTTCCCGCTCCATGTACATATGATTCCTTTCTATATCTAATCCTGCTCTATGTTGCCTAATGACCGTGGGCAATTATTATTCTGAATCTTCTATAAAGTGGCAACTGGACTAACCTCTATGAGTTATTGAGATATTTACACCGTCGATCAACAATTCAACACTGGATCATATATTATTATATGCCACACTCTTGATTGTTTACAAGGAAGAAACTTATGTGCTAATGTCTGAATGGATTTGCCCATGTTTCTTTTAATCCGTTGAGCAGGGTGCATATAGGACCAGGGCCAATTGGTCATTGAGTTTTTTCTGTAAACTGAAAATACCATATATAGATGAGATTTGTTTTGTAAATCGAGAAGTCCATAGTTGAGTTTAATTTTAAAAATGAAGTTTTTCTTCTTTGGTAGGGAATCGAAGTTATGATCTTCTAATAATCAGTTAATTGGGCCTATAGTGAAAATCTATCAAAGATATTCAGGAGAATAAAATACAATTTGCTCTTTTTTTGCGAAGAAAATACAATTTGCTCTTGACAGTGGTATTTCTGCAATGAGGGCAACATTTGCAGCACGCCGACTATTATTTAAACCCATGCTGATGAGCTGATGTTTAGCTGTATTTTGTTCATTTCTTGATAGTGCACACTAGAGGTACATCACTCCACTTCTTGAGTATATAAGAAGGATTCCTGCTCCTCGAGGTTAATGGAATGCTTGAAGCCGGTGGGTACTTTGCTTGGTCATATCTGTTTTAAAAAAATTGGGAGAAAAAGATGCGGCTTCTTGATTATTTTGGATCAATTTTAATATACCAAATTGTTATACGTGTATTTAGATCAAAAAATATATCTTTGTCTATGACCGACTGTAACCTTGTAAATCACTTCCCGCGGATCTGAATACAGGTGGGAGCATTTGAGGAGACATATTCATGGAGCTTAGAAATTCATAATTTCTTTTCTCTTTTGTATTACTCCCTCCGTCTAGATACATTTTTCTTCATAAAGCTAAAACATCTTATATTTTGAAACGGAGGGAGTACCGTATATGAGTATTATGCCTTCTTTCCCTCTTTGCGATAATTGTTTGTGACACCGTAGCAACGCACGGGTTTTGTGCTAGTAATATTTAATAGATCTCGAAAAAATAGTGGGAGACAAAAGTATAGAACCGACATCACAAATTATAATCCAAGTGATATCAAGTAATAAATCGTACTTCTCTGGAGTTAATAAAAAATTGAATCAATCATCATTAGTTGCAATATATACACCTAACATCGACGACTTCAGCACAATCTTTGACCTGAAGTAACAAAGCACTAAATTAAATAATAAAGAGGGAAAGATGCTTTGCTGCAAGCCTACATGACACAAGTACAGAAATGGAAAAATCAATGAAATGGCAACCATCACAAGTATCTAGACAACTGTAGTATCATGGTTATTTGACTTCACAAATAGTATGTACCTCAACAGGTATACATCACTCCAAATTCTACAGATTTTCAATGAATTAAAGACTAATATTTATTTGTTTGGATTGATCAAATAAGGGTGTTTGAGCTGGAACAATAAGTGTAGTTTTCTCTGGATAAACAGTGTAATGTTTTTCTGGGAACAAATGTCAAAACCAATTCCATACCATTCCTCTTTCTTCCTCCAATAATATATGTGCACGAGTGAATTGCCATTTGTTTTTCTACACATAAGGTATTGGAGAATATTAAATATCAGTTGGGAAACATGGAGCTCATGTTCTGTTGCATAACAAAAAACTGAATGTTTGAAGCATTGGAGGTTTTAGTGCATATTATTTCAATGGCTAAAGCTGAATTTCAATATGAGCTGAAACATTTTACCTACATATATCCACAGCCAGCCACAATCATCATCAGAAAAAGTCTCAAAAACAGTAATGTTTTTTCTGCTAAATTTATCAATCTGTTCAGAATCATTGTTTGTTGAACATGAGAGATGCAGTGTTGTTCGATATTTGCAAAAGGTACTTACATTAGAGGCTATGCAGATAGCGACAACTGTACCTGCTCACACTGGCTACTATATTATTTGTTTCACTCTGGTTGTGGCACGCAACAACTTCAGTATCATGAAGGCATAATAAGCAAAGAAATTTCATTGTGAAGCAAAAAACAGAAAAACTAACATGTATCGTGACTGATACAGTTGTAGAATGTAGCCAATGTATAGGAAATAAAATTTTGGTATATTGAGCAGTAATGACAAATATAGCATGACTTCATCATGCAAGAAAGACGAATATCTATGCAATAAAAACAATCAGATCAGAAACAACCAGATGTCAGCGGTGATTTTTTTGTATCACCATTCTTAGATGGCATGAACCACGGTACATGCCTTTCCAGAGAGGAAAAAATCCCAACCAACTCTTGCAACTGCCCTAAAATCATATAAATTCAATGCTGTAATCTTCCTTCCTTCAATTCTATCAAATCAAACTGAAGATGTTTGCCTGATAGGCTAATACAAAGGTAACTTTTACGGTCCCCTCGTACTCCATTAGTAGGTGCTAGTACCGATAAAATTTGATCCTCCGTTTAAAAGGGTGGTTTGGTCTCTGCCACTTGGTCTAATCTAATTGCCCATCAAATCATGCATTGGCCTCACGACAAAATTGCTCACCGCTTGTAGCTATCAACAGGCCAGCATCGTCATCCCATTCAATAGATCATGCACACCCCCGTCAGTGCCATCCATTCGGGAGATCATAGATGGAAACTCACATGTTCCGTCCTCAGCTGCACTGTGGTCTCGTCTCCCTCATCCCTCCTCCAGTTACAGCCGCATGATTGACGCTGGATCTCCTTTGAACAGTTGAACATGCTGGATAAGTGGATTGCAAGTTTGTAACACATTGTTCTACCTTTTCTAAGATACATGTGTGACGGTACCAATCAAACAATGGATGCGACTTATTTTCCTTGCATTCAGAGTTTGTGATCAAATAAACAATGGCGCTCTGGAAAACATACACAAATTGCTAGGATGTAAGATCGTTATGGAATATAGTTGTCATAGATAATACTAATAAGATATGTTTGCATAGAGCAAGATTATAGATGTACATCCACATAAATATAGTCATATAGAGCACCAAATCGCATCCTGTATTACTAAAATTTGCACCAAATATTACATTATTGAATGATGTATTGTATAATATTTCACTACATACATTAGAGGAAAAGAGAATAACAACTACAGAGAAAGACATGCTTAAAAACGAATCGTATCCAGAGGCAAGAAGATCTTGTGGAATCAAAACACGGGTAATGTTGATTCTCCAATCACAGTGGAAGTGATAAACGGGATTGGGGATGAAGGTATGAGGTTGGGGCCAACTCGTTTCCAGTGGTGGAGGTGGACATGGGTGCAGTACCATCGTCGGACAGGAGCTTCATCCCAGTCTACCCAGAGGGCGTGGAAGCAAAGGAGACAGTGGATGCATCATGGGCGGCGAGCAGAGTGATATGCCAGAAACGGTGGGAGGCGAGAGCAACCTCGGGTCACTGGAGATGAGGTCGGGAACGAAGGGATTGACAGCGGCGGGGAAGCACACGCGACGGGGACATCGGATGAGGCACGAACGGTTGACGGAGAGAGCGCGGCGGCGAGTGGCCTGTATGGCGGCCAGGGAGAGTAATTTGGGGAGGGAGGCGGGGTGGAGAACGTGGTGGGGATGCAAAAGGGGATAGGCAGCGGCGGTGGCTGCTTCAACGAGGCAAACATCTATTTCTCAACAAAAAAAAGCAGATGGGGAGAAGCCTCTAGGAGAGACGGGGGAGTCGGTACCAACTACCAAGTACCAACGAACCGCGTGAGAACGTTCCCAACCACATAGCCAATCAGAACAGAGGGAAATATATCTCAAAGAAAAAAGAACGGAAGGAAATAATTATTTCAACGAAGCCGGCAAAACCATCTACGATTACCTGGACGCCCGAGAGGTCACCAATTCCAGGGAGCTTAGAGCTCCTTAGGGATAGACAATTTGGAGAGAAAGGGGTAATGTGACATTATGATAGCTCCAAATTTCATCACTTTTTATCATTGATTTTCCTCTTGTTTATTATCGGATTTTATTGAAGAATACCTCTTTCTACTAACGTTAATATCGCAATTAGCGAATCCTTGGTTTCTTATGATGGTTTTCAGGTAATAAATATTTATAGAAGACCTAATATTATTTATGGGCTAATTGCACCTAAAGAAGCAAATCCCCAATTGGAGCCCCTTTCGTTAGAGGCGTTCAGAGGGCATGACGACCACTGGTACGGTTGGGATGCGCCCGTACCGTCCTCCCATACTACCCGTTGTCAGCTCCGTTATATCAATACAAGCAACTTTCGTGAAGAGGGGACGATTAAAAAGAAAACACAGCCGCCGCAAACTCGTCTAGAGAGGGAGATATCTAATCTGGAGAAGGAGAAGAACCCCGTCTCATTCTTCGATAATTTCTAGCCTCTGAACCATTCACTCCACCATCATCCCCATTGTTACTTAGAGAGAGAGAGAGAGATTGTCACTTGTAAGATTAGGGTTTGATACTTTGATCTACCTTTTGTTCGTATTTGATTTGATCTTCAACTGGTATTGTGGCTTGCTACGATAACTTTGAGATGATTCCCATTTGTAATACAATTATGCCTTTGATTTATCTTCCTCTCATGTCTGAGTAAATTCTAATAGGCGTGGGAGATGTAGGGGATTGGTGAGATGTGTTGTGCCTTCTTTAAATCCATCCATTTATGATTGTTGTAGTGCTTATTAAATAGTGAAAATTATTATCTATATTTGTCTAATACTTGTTATATAATTTAAGGGCCCAGGTAACATGATCTAAAGATCTCATAGGTATGAACTTGTATGCTAAAGAATCGGCGACCCCCGAGTGACACGACCGATATAATGAAGAGCTAGTACTACTCGTGGACAACAAGGAACCATCAAGATTAAATCCTTGATCTAGTTGGAAGACCTTAATTAATGTGCTAACCATTGCTGTGGTAACATGTATACAGATCATTGGGACTAGAAAGAACTGGCCATGAGGACTCCCAGTCGGTATACGGGTTGCTTGCCTACTCATTTACAAATAATAAATATCACTATCACTTATTCCACTTTATTCATCTAGAACTCTCACTATCACCATGAACCGGTTCTCTCCGCGCCTAACTTCTCATCTGCAAGATCTTCAAACACCTTTCTCATCTTTACGTTTATCCAATTTAATTCTTATTTCTTTTTTATGCAAGTTTCCTCTATCTTTCATTCACCAGCTTCCACCATCAGCAATTGCAGTCAATTCACTCAAGACCGGTGACACCTTGAGTGAGACAAAAACGCCACATAAAAACACTTACCTAGGCTCCTTATTGGGATCGATATAAAAACTAGAATTAATACTTCCGTGAAAACATGCTCTGACGAACCTATGCACTTGCAGGCCATCACATTAAATATTTGAATTTGCTAGCACTAATTCAGACAAAAGGGTATGGTATGGATGATACCATGTATTTCATGAGAGAGATAGGGGCACATGTAGGGCCGGGATGGAACTGATAGACAACATGGCCAAGGTTAAATCAATGGTTAAAATATATGAGCATGAGAAGGCAGTTTCAACTACTGTAATCAAGGGTAGAGGTGGGCTACCTGCAGGCATAAACATGCCAGATGTTGAAGAACATATCCCATATCACATGAAGGAGTGGAAGTTGTTTACTCAATAGATGTGCAAGGGGTAGTTTTTCAAAGCCAGCAGATAGTAGATTATAGTACATGTATTTACCCACTAAGTCATGTTGGGACAGAAACAAATAGTTCATGTTGGGACAGGGGATGAGTATGTGTTTCCACAATAGTGCACTATTCCAGTGGTGCCAATCAATTCAGAAGAGGAGCTAGGTTTGTTTGTTGAAACAGACTTTGAATCATATGATAGGACTGTTTTATAGATCCAGAGAGTTATGTGGAGAAGCCTAAAAACACTAGGCCAACCACAAGAAAACACTATGAACCTGAAGAGGATTACAAGCTAGATTACATGCCCTCCTCTCCTGAAGATAGTGGTGACTATGAAGACATGTTATCAAGAGATAATGAATTTGAGCCTCTTGCTTTTGTGCTACCAAAGGGAGTGAAGAGCAGGGCACATATAAATCTCCTAGGATGTGGTATGATGAGAATAGAGAGAGCCCTGTATCACAACTTTGCCTTAATATCTGCTTTGTTGATAGCTATCAGTTTAGGAGAGCTATGCAGCAGCTGCACATAGCACAACTGAGGAACTATTACCTACATAGGAACTATAAGGACATGGCCATATCCATGTGTACATAGAGGTTGTCCATTCTACATGGTTGGTTCACAAATTGGCCAAGAAAAAACAGTGTGCCTAAGGAAGTTTAAGGACTTACACACATGTGCACCATCAGGAGAAGGATGCAAGATAAATGCCAAATGGGTTGCTAGGACCTGCGAGTAGGCCATAAGAACTGATCCAATAACCAAAGTAGACACCCTAATTTAAAATGCAAAGATGATGTATGGTGTAATCCAACAAACACTTGGCAGACACAAATCAAACAAAATCCAAACACTATTGTGAGCAGTGATTCTTGCCTAACTGGTTCCCTATCTAGCTCACAACCAGCTCAGTAGATCATCTAGCAAGATTAACCAAGCACTAGCACCACTGTGAGCTTGCCAAAACCATCAATGGTGAATATCCGAAGCCAACCTTGTCACCCCCATGTCGACAGCAAGCTAGGAGGAGAAACAAGCCTAGCCAACATGTCTGGGAGGCAGCCCACCGTCCACCGCCACTCCCTATCAAGCGCTCGAACCCTGCCAGCCACTGGACCATCCGCACGGACCACGCCCAGATCGCCAACGAACATGCCGAGCATGCGCCAGAGCGCCACCCTCTACCGAAGCCCATCACAAGGCCGCCCCAAGGCGTACACGACCATCAGTAACACCTCGAATCGGACCTATGCGGTTTTAGCGAAACCCGCCAAACCCGCATAGAAACGATTCAAAGGTGCCCACCAGCACTTTCGCGGGTGGAAAACGGTAATAACATTACACAACAGTCCTCGATGGGACCCACGTAATGAGATATATACAGCGACTCAAAGAGTCAAGAATAGATATAATGTACAAAGATCCAAATCACCTTGAAAATGATACGGCGTCCGACTACGGACAAGATGCAAATGGGGCTAAGAGCCACGAAGAATAACCAAGGCGTCCATAACCCCGCCAGGCCAAGACGGAAGGGTAACCACGCTAATGGCGTCGATCTCAAAACCTGCTTAAACAAAGGGGTGCCGACAAAGGGCAAAGGAAAAAGAGGCGTCGTCAAGAGGGCCGATGCAGCGAGGCTATAATTGGCGGTCCTCGCCTACATAGGTATGGTGGATCAAGCGGCGGCGGCATACACTAAACAACCTATAGAGACTCGATACAATGGCGAGGCGAGAGGGTAAGATAGACCTATCTGGATCCAACACGAAGCTAACACCAAACAAACCCATCTGGTGTTTCCCCTCGAGACCAAACGAGGAAGTCAACCGAGGAACTCACATTGGCGGTTTTATTGATTCGATTATCGCAGCAATTACTAGTCGTTTAGATAATCATTACGATAAAGTAAGCGGGCAATTTTAGTTAACCATTCCGTTATAGTTGCAACAATTACTAATCGATCTGATAGCATGAGATAAACCCAAAACCCAGCGGTTGTTGGTACTTTCATTTAGCCATTCCGTTGTAGTTGCAATACTTACTAGTCAGTACAATGGTCGCGACACTCCAAACAAGCAATTGTGGGCAGTATTATTTAGCCATTCCATTATAGTGAAGCTGATTACTAGTCATTATAAAGTCAAATTTAGAGCAATAAACTTTAGTTATGCTTGTCTATGGTAGAATCTTGTGCTCCAAGTCGTCCATAACCGCGGACACGGCTTCGAAAGTTTTACCGGCCGGGTGCACCAATAGCAACACACTCGATCAACCTCGGAAAAACCAAATCAAAACCCAACGAGGCTTTCACGACAAAGCAATCACAGGATTCGAAATATTTCAGGGCCACCCTTGGAGTACACCATACGAAGTAAGCTAGCTCGAGACGGACTCAAGGTTTGCGACAATGGTCATGGCATCGGGAACCGAAAACTGGGGTGTCGATACTGCGTAATCACTCCGCTTACCTAAGCAAAGATGCTATCTGTCAGACAATCGTAAATACATAAGTAGCATGGCATAAGTACAGGATCGTAAATAAAACCTCAAACTAGTTTGTGGCCCCAAGAAATAAGACTAAATCAAGCTCGCGGCTCGGGGGTCCCATATACCTCCGGATGTGGATAGCGATAAATCAAGGAACAGTATCAAGTACTCGGGTCCTACGGGACACAAGTGGCGTTCGAAATCAAATGTTATCTATCACCCACCGATGCCTCTGCTTACTTCAATTTTAGTTGTTAAACAGGAATTAAAGTGAACGATAAGTAAAACTATGATCATCTGCAACATCAACATGCGGCAATATATCAACAACTGTGGCACTTGACGACACACAACATCACTTGAGCAGCGACTACGACGCGCAAGTCCAACTATCTACCAAACAACAGGTAATAGGATGTGTCCAAGACAAATATAAGGCTGCAAGGGATATTCGGGCACGGAAACTAGAGCATCGCAACACAGATAGCAATAGATCAACAGGAGGGAAGTAAATACTATAAAAGTAAGATAGGTAGAAAGGGGGAGATGCTCGCCTGAAAAACATGTCGAAGGGTTCATCCGAAGGTCGGGGCGAAGCTCACATCAACTCAACGGCCTTATCCGCGAAGAAGCAAAACACTAGAAGAAACATCGGATGCAATATTTAATACTACGGCAGAAGATCGGGCATGATGCATGTATGATGCATGGCATGGCAAGATGCGATGCAATTAGGTCATATTAAGCGGAACCGGGGTCCCGACAATTAGTTAGGTGGTTCAAGTTGTTTAGAACCCCCGCAATTTAAATGTTGTTATAACAAGGCAAGATAAGATACTGGTTCGCTACACAAGTTTAAATGGGACCAATATGAGACTAGATTTGCCCGCATATGGGCCCCATATTTAATTAGAGGTGAATCGGCATAAGGCCCCCAACAAATGATATGCATGCGAGATGACAATTTAATATGCAACAAGTTGTTATTACTTTTATAAAATAGGGTTCTCGGATAAGGGGTTCACACTTTAGGGGGTCTCGACGAACTTGGGGTTCCGGGTTGGTCTCGGGGTTCAGGGTCCGACGGGATCGAGGTTCGGACTCCGGGATCGGTCTTCGGATCTCCACATGGCCGGTCTTGGTGACGATCTTGTGCGATGGGGATCTTGGTTCAACATCAACGCGGTCTCCGGGTCCGAGGTTAGACCTTGGCGTCCGAGAAATCCTGTCGTTCCGCATCGACGACCTTGGCGTCAGGGGAGCTCCGGTGTCGAGGAGAAGATCTTGGCGTCCGAGGGTTTCTCCGCGTCCGTGTTGCAGATCTTGTCGGTTCCACCTCGAAGGCCTTGTTGTTCTGCAGTGGGGATCGTGGTTCATCGGGGTTCGGGTCTTCGGGGTTTGTCCATCTGCGCCATGTCGGAGATCTTGAGGTTTCGGCTCGATCAAGGTGCAGTGCTTGAGTTTCGATGCTGGCGATCTTCGGGTGGTACTCTGGTGGTTCCTGCGAGGCACCGCGTGACCGAAGAAAAGCGATGGCGTGCGTGAGGCGGGTGCTGGCGGTCGGAGCCACGAGGCTACGGAGGTCCTGGCCAGGGGACCCAGGGTCGACGACGAGACGGGGACGGCCCCAAGGCGACGGGCCGACTAGGGAGGACGCCGATCCTGCGGGGCAAGCAGTGGCGGCGCCAGGCCTTGACACGCGGACGCAGAGGGGTCGCCGGCGAGAGAGTCGGGCGGCGCAGCGCAGAGCACGCGGGGCGCGGCGGCGTGGAGGCGAGGCCGTTGAGCTGCTGCTGGGAGATGGCGGCGTGAGGCGGCGGAGGAGACGTCGCCAGCGCGGTGGAGGAGAAGGCTTCGGGCGAGGCGAGGAGGAGGCGTGGGCGGGTTGGCGGAGCAGGCGTTCAGTGGATGCGGCCGGAGGCGCGGACGCGCCGGACGCGAGGGGCGAGGCGAGGCGGGCGCCGGAGAAGGGAGAGGGAGCGGTGCGGGAGGCGGCGAGCTCGGGACGGCGGAGGCGGGAGCTCGGCAAGCGCTGGCGGCCGCTGGCTCTGGGCGAGGCGCCGAGGCGGGCGGCAGAGCGGCGAGCGAGCGAGCTCGAGGAGAAGCGGGCCGGTCGCTGTGGGCGGAGGCGACGCAGCTCGGCGAGGAGATGGCTGGCGGCGGCGAACGCGACTCAGGGGAGGCTGCGGCCGAGGAGGGGGGCTTGCGTGCCGGGCGGAGGCGAGGAGGCCTTGGGAGAGGGCCAGGGAGAAGAAGAACAAGGGCACGGGCTGCTCTGGTGGGGCCGGGTGGTGGGACCAGAGGCGGTGGCGTGTGCAGCGTGGTGTGGGGTTAGGTGGGGCCGGGGCATGTGTGGCTGCGTGTGTCTTGAGGGAGAGAGAGAGAGGCCGGGCTCTTGAGGTGGCAGTTCTGGTTGGTTGGGGAATAGGGAGAGGTGAGGTGGCGAGAGGAGATTGGGCGGGTGAGGTGGAGGCTGGGTGTGGGTAGGTTAGTTGGTAGCTGTAGGATTTAGATTGAACCGTTTGTATTTTTCTCTGGGGTGGTCGTTCGGGTCGTTTTGGCCCGTTCGACTGCCCCACTAAAATAATTTAAAGATTTTATTTATTTCAAACAGGCCTTCTGGCAAACCGGTAGCAGACAAAATAAAATATTCCGGATACCCGGGTTTGGCGTTTGAATAAAGATGGGGCGTTTAGAAAACAAAACCAGGCTTTTTCCAAAATAGTTTTATGCAAGCAAATGCAAGATGATGACGATGCTCAAATGCAATGTGGCATGATGACATGAGCATGCGGTCATGATGATGCAATTCACAAAAACAACGCGATTTTCTAGTAGTGGCTTTGCGAGATGCCACAATTCGACACCACTAACAAGGGATCTCGCCCTCGAGATCCGCCTCATGGTACCGGAAGGAAGGTCGGTGATCTGCATCTTCTCGCTTCGTGTAGATCTTCGCGACACCAATAACAAGAGGTCGTTGTCCGTGATCGTCGAGAGAACACTCCGGATCAAAAGGTCGAAGGTAGAGGTATCAACAAATAAAGCCACCCCTAACTTCCGTGGACGGAGTAAAATCGCTGGATCCGCTGATTCGACGTACAAGAGCGAATGATAAGTGTAGTCGGATGGTGATCAGTCCATCGCGCACCCAAACCATTACTCTGCACACGAATAGGCGGATTATGCAACCAACTCTCGGAATCAGACTGAAGATCTCGACAAGCGAGGTTCGGAACAACGGAGTGATGCAGACTCTGCATCGGATCTGGCGTAGATGATGTCGTCGCGTCGGAAAACACCGGAAAGCACAAACAAGGAACAAAGAATGATAACACCGTAGACGGATTCATCAGGCAGCTTGAACACCGGATGGTAGAACACCGTTAACAGAGGAGGAAGCGAAACCCTGAAGGTACGACGGAAAACCCCACCACGAGAATTCCTGGACTCGAAGAAAAGATAAGAGAGCAGGTTCAAAACACGTAGAGGTAAGAGAGGAATAGCAAAGGGGTAAGGAATAAAAATCAGACCTAATCAGACTATCCAACCGATTTTGCAAAATAGTTTTGACACTCTACTGCGGCCGTTAGCTAGGTTATCCTACAGGCTGGACTTGTGGGGTATCGCAACTGCTGAGCTCTGATACCACTCTGTAACACCCTCAGAATCGGACCTATGCAGTTTTAGCGAAACCCGCCAAACCCGCATAGAAACGATTCAAAGGTGCCCACCAGGCACTTTCGTGCGGGTGGAAAACGAAGTAATAACATTACACAACAGTCCTCGATGGGACCCACAGAACAGATATATATACAGCAGCGACTCAAAGAGTCAAGAATACAGATATAATGTACAAAGATCCAAATCACCTTGAAAATGATACAGCGTCCGACTACGGACAAGATGCAAATGGGGCTAAGAGCCCTGAAGAATAACCAACGGCGTCCATAACCCCTGAGCCAAGGCCGGAAGGGTAACCACTAACGTCGATCTCAAAACCTGCTTAAACAAAAGGGTGCCGACAAAGGGCAAAGGAAAAGAGGCGTCGATCTTGAGGCGACACAGCGAGGCTAGAATTCGCGGTCCTCGCCTACATAGGTATGGTGGATCAAGGCGGCATACACTAAACAACCTATAGAGACTCGATACAGCTGGCGGCGAGGAGGAGGGTAAGATAGACCTATCCGGATCCAACCTGAAGCTAACACCAAACAAACCCATCCTGGTGTTTCCCCCTCGAGACCAAACGAGGAAGTCAACCGAGGAACTCACACAGTTGGCAGTTTTATTGATTCAGTTATCGTTGCAGCAATTACTAGTCAGGTTTAGATAATCATTCTGATAAAGTAAGCAGTGGGCAATTTTAGTTAACCATTCCGTTATAGTTGCAACAATTACTAATCAGATACAGATAGCATGAGATAAACCCAAAACCCAGCAGTTGTTGGTACTTTCATTTAGCCATTCCGTTGTAGTTGCAATACTTACTAGTCAGGTACAATGGTCGCAAGCGACACTCCAAACAAGCAATTGTGGGCAGTATTATTTAGCCATTCCATTATAGTGAAGCTGATTACTAGTCATTATAAAGTCAAATTTAGAGCAATAAACTTTAGTTATGCTTGTCTATGGTCGAGATACTGTGCTCCAAGTCGTCCATAACCGCGGACACGGCTTTCAGAAAGTTTTACCCGGCCGGGGTGCACCAATAGCAACACACGCTCGATCAACCTCGGAAAAACCAAATCAAAACCCAACGAGGCTTTCACGACAAAGCAATCACAGGATTCAGAAATATTTCAGGGGGCCACCCCTTGGAGTACACCCGCAACGAAGTAAGCTAGCTCCGAGACGGACTCAAGGTTTGCGACAATGGCTGTAAGCGACTGGGAACCCGAAAACTCGGGGTGTCGATACCGCGTAATCACTCCGCTTACCTAAACAGTACAGTGTGCTATCTGTCGCACAATCGTAAATACATAAGTAGCATGGCATAAGTACAGGATCGTAAATAAAACCTCAAACTAGTTTGTGGCCCCAAGAAATAAGACTGAATCAAGCTCTGGCTCAGGGGGGTCCCATATACCTCCCGGATGTGGATAGCGCGATAAATCAAGGAACAGGTATCAAGTACTCGGGGTCCTACGGGACACAAGTGGGCGTTCGGAAATCAAATGTTATCTATCACCCACCGATGCCTCTGCTTACTTCAATTTTAGTTGTTAAACAGGAATTAAAGTGAACGATAAGTAAAACTATGATCATCTGCAACATCAACATGCGGCAATATATCAACAACTGTGGCACTTGACGACACACAACAGCACTTGAGCAGCGACTACGACGCGCAAGTCCAACTATCTACCAAACAACAGGTAATAGGATGTGTCCAAGGCAAATATAAGGCTGCAAGGGATATTCGGGCACGGAAACTAGAGCATCGCAAATACGATAGCAATAGATCAGGAGGGAAGTAAATACTATAAAAGTAAGATAGGTAGAAAGGGGGAGATGCTCGCCTGAAAAACATGTCGAAGGGTTCATCCGAAGGTCGGGGCGAAGCTCACATCAACTCAACGGCCTTATCCGCGAAGAAGCAAAACACTAGAAGAAACATCGGATGCAATATTTAATACTACGGCAGAAGATCGGGCATGATGCATGTATGATGCATGGCATGGCAAGATGCGCAATTAGGTCATATTAAGCGAACCGGGGTCCCGACAATTAGTTAGGTGGTTCAAGTTGTTTAGAACCCCCGCAATTTAAATGTTGTTATAACAAGGCAAGATAAGATACTGGTTCGCTACACAAGTTTAAATGGGACCAATATGAGACTAGATTTGCCCGCATATGGGCCCCATATTTAATTAGAGGTGAATCGGCATAAGGCCCCCAACAAATGATATGCATGCGAGATGACAATTTAATATGCAACAAGTTGTTATTACTTTTATAAAATAGGGTTCTCGGATAAGGGGTTCACACTTTAGGGGGTCTCGACGAACTTGGGGTTCCGGGGTTCGGGGTTGGTCTCGGGGTTCAGGGTCCGACGGGATCGAGGTTCGGACTCCGGGATCGGTCTTCGGATCTCCACATGGCCGGTCTTGGTGACGATCTTGTGCGATGGGGATCTTGGTTCAACATCAACGCGGTCTCCGGGTCCGAGGGTTAGACCTTGGCGTCAGAAATCCCTGTCGTTCCGCAAGCGACCTTGGCGTTCAGGGGAGCTCCCGGTGTCCCGAGGAGAAGATCTTGGCGTCCGAGGGTTTCTCCGCGTCCGTGTTGCAGATCTTGTCGGTTCCACCTCGAAGGCCTTGTTGTTCTGCAGTGGGGATCGTGGTTCATCGGGGTTCGGGTTTGTCCATCTGCGCCATGTCGGAGATCTTGAGGTTTCGGCTCGATCAAGGTGCAGTGCTTGAGTTTCGATGCTGGCGATCTTCGGGTGGTACTCTGGTGGTTCCTGCGAGGCACCGCGTGACCGAAGAAAAGCGATGGCGTGCGTGAGGCGGGTGCTGGCGGTCGGAGCCACGAGGCTACGGAGGTCCTGGCCAGGGGACCCAGGGTCGACGACGAGACGGGGACGGCCCCAAGGCGACGGGCCGACTAGGGAGGACGCCGATCTGCAGGGCAGTGGCGGCCAGCGCGCAGAGGGCGACGCGACGCAGAGGTCGCCAGGAGAGGGTCGGGCGCGCAGCGCAGCACGCGGGCGGCCATGGCGGGGGCGAGGCCGTGAGCCGCTACTGGGGAGATGGCGGCGTGAGCGGCGAGGGAGACGTCGCCAGCGGAGGAGCTTCGGCACCGCGAGGAGGCGTGGAGGCGAGGCGGGTTGGCGAGCAGGCGTTGCAGTGATGCGCGAGGCGGCGACGCGGACGCTTGAGGGCGAGGCGGATGGCGCCGAGAAGGGAGAGGAGGCGGGACTGAGGCTCGGCGGCGGAGGCGGAGCTCGACGGCGTCAGCCTTGAACTCTGTCTGGGGTGAGGCGGGCGGCGGCGAGGCGGCAGAGCTCGAGGAGAAGCGGGGCGGCCGTGGCGGCGAGGCGACGCAGGCTCAGGTCGCGAGGAGATGGCTGGCGGCGAGCAGGCTCGCGTCTGGGAGGCGCGGTGAGCTGCGGTCGGAGGAGGCGGGCTTGGCGCGCGGAGGCGAGGCGGGAGGCGCGGGGAGAGGGCCAGGAGGAAGAAGAGCAGGGCACGGGCTGCTCTGGGTGGGCGGGTGGTGGGACCAGGGGGTGGCGTGTGCAGCGTGGTGGGGGTTAGGTGGGGCCGGGGCATGTGTGGCCTGCGTGGGTGCTGAGGGGGAGAGAGAGGAGAGGCCAGGGCTGCTGAGGTGGCAGTTCCTGGTTGGTTGGGGAATAGGGAGAGGGTGAGGTGGCGAGAGGAGATTGGGCGGTGGAGGTGGGTGTGGGTAGGTTAGTTGGTGCTGTAGGATTTAGATTGAACCGTTTGTATTTTTCTCTGGGGTGGTCGTTCGGGTCGTTTTGGCCCGTTCGACTGCCCCACTAAAATAATTTAAAGATTTTATTTATTTCAAACAGGCCTTCTGGCAAACCGGTAGCAGACAAAATAAAATATTCCGGATACCCGGGTTTGGCGTTTGAATAAAGATGGGGCGTTTAGAAAACAAAACCAGGCTTTTTTCAAAATAGTTTTATGCAAGCAAATGCAAGATGATGACGATGCTCAAATGCAATGTGGCATGATGACATGAGCATGCGGTCATGATGATGCAATGCACAAAAACAACGCGATTTTCTAGTAGTGGTTTTGCGGGATGCCACACCCACCGACCCAGGAGACCACCAGACATCCTCGTTCGTTGCCCCGTGACGCACAACCACCGCTCGCCGTCGAAGACGCCGCCTCTACCGTGCAGAGCGTCGCCTGTTCCAGACCAACTCGCACCCCCCCACGTCTCGCCACCGTAGCGTTGAGCATCGCCAGGGAACACCGCACCGTCCCCTACCTTCGCCCATGCCAATAGTCGTTTGTACCATCGCCCCCGACGAGCTCACTGTGCGCCCCGTCGGTCCCCTCGCTCGACTATAAATAGAGGCCACCCCCGTTCTAATTCTCACACCATTCTGCTCCCCTCTCATCACTGATCGTGCCCCACTGTTCCCGAAGCAAGGCAAGCAACACTTCGCCGGAATTTCACCGAAGCCCGCCGCTTCTAGAGAAGAAAGGAGCCAGCGATTGGAGCCGCCCCAGGAGAAGCCACCGGTACCAGGAGATTCGTCGTCATCGACTTCGTCGTTCACTCGCCTCGACCTACTTTGCACCCGGTGAGCCCCACAACCCCCTGGTCGTGCTAGGTTTACATCTGCGCCATTGCTCAACGTCGACGATGACTCTCACCGTTGGATTAGAATCGATCGAGCACCACGTTGCCCCGCCGCACCCCTGTGTCACCGGGCGTGGGGACACCCACTTAAACAGCCAGAGGCGCTGAGCGCTCTTATGAGCCCAAGATGTCGTTTCCAGCCAGTTATTTGAATTAAACCTTTTCCATTTTATTTCAAACACACTTCTGTACCCAGTTTGAAAAATCAACCCAGATCGATTCAGTGCACCAAATTGAATGAAACTAATTTTGTTAGAAAGGTCTTGAAATTCTGAATCCAAGCCCATTAGATTCAAGTCATTTGGATCTATAGATCATCCATGGTAAAAATAACAAGGCAGAAGCTTTTCTGCATTCAAACATTTTTCAAATTTAAACCATAATAGCTTTTGAGTTGATTCCAACTCTCAAAAATAACATTTAACCATATCTTTCAGAATATATAAAAATATATAGGTTTACTTGCAGAAATAATGTTCAAGTAATAAAAGAATGCCCATAGGCATTTCTAGTCACTTTATTTAATTAAAATAAAAGGGTAAAACCTTATTAAATTGTGACACCACTTTAAATCATATTCCCATGGACTAAAATATGTGGTGATGACATGTGTCAACATGATCCCATGTTTGGTTTGGAGAATATTAAATCTTAAGTAGTTTTTCAATGAGTAGAAATTACTTTTCTAAAAATAAAAAGGAATTAAACCAAGCCTTAATCTTGTAATGTTAGTGATGATGTTAGATCATCTATAGGACCCTTGTATGTGATGATTGCAAGTATTTAAGTATTGTTTGGTGATTGTGTACCTCGTATTTATTCATAGACGATAGTACCGACCAAGGATACGAGGAGGAAGGAGGATTCTACGAAGAAGAAGCCGAGGAGAACTTCAACCACTGCTCTGCACAAGGCAAGCTAAAACTTGCAAGATACTCTACTTTAGCAAGCCTTACTAATCAAGTTGACCTATGCAAGCTACTACTTGCTTGCTACCATGCCACTATATGCCTTAAAGCATATATGATCATAACCACTTGATAAACCAATCCTAAGTTTTATTTGCAAGTTTATTACTTTATTTCTTTATCAAAGCTCTTACTTAGAGTTTACTGGAATAAATGGTAGATACTAGAAGGATACTTGAAGGTTGCATAAAGAGCATAAAATTTGGCCTAAGTTAAAAACTTTGATATCAGCCTAAGACATAAGGTTGTACTTAGTTGAAACTCCACTAGTCCACCACCCCTCATTAGTACTTACCCCCACTTGTAGATGCTAGTGCTAAGCATAAAACTTGATCAAATTTAGATGGGAATACTTGGTGTAAAAATGGTTATGAAAACCTTGGAATGATGGATCATTCTATTGAAATGTTTTGGACACGTGTTTCCGAACACCTGATGATTTTGGTGATGAAAATGTTGAGGCATGAGCCTTAGCCCTTTATAAAACTGATGGTTGTCTGGATGCGATACCATTCCAATTTTATCGTACAACCACAATACCCGAAGATTGGGTAGGGCTTGACTGGAAACTTATATACCTTAGTATTAGTTCCCTCACGGCCAAGGTCAGTGAGGCTACCTTGTGAAGATTGTCCACCTGTGCAGTACCCAAGATGACAGTTGGTCATGGTTGGGAGGCCAAACTCACAGGAGAGGTGCTTATACTAGGGCATGTAATTGAAAGGTTAGGATTGATTATCCGCATACTGAGTATGGTGAATTCAGGATTTGTTCCTGACGGATGTATCGAATGTTATGGTGAAAGTGTACAATCTCTGCAGAGTGTCAAACTATTCGAATAGTCGCGTCTGCGGTTATGGACAGTTGGAGTGGCCATACTGTTCCCTCGTCAGACTTTTCAAAATGACTTGTGAAATGAATTGAGACTTTGACTTGACCACAATAGGGTTGTGAGATGAAATACAAATTCCCACTTAGATGTTATAAACTTCAACTAGCAATTGTTGCTCCTAAACTGAGTAGTGATAAATCTGGCTTTTGCAAAATAACCCTAGAGCCTAGTGTCCTACTATCAAAAAACCCTTTCCCTTGTTAGTATTAGTTTGCGAGTACTTAAAGAGTACTCATGGCTTTGTCCCTGGCTATTCCCATGGCCAGACTATGAAGAGGAGTATCTGGAGGATGGACTCCAGGAAGGTTACGACAACTAGGATCATCTCCCATCGCCAGCATTGCCTGTGACCCCGAAGATGGAGCTTCGCCTACGCTACCGTTATTATTACGTATTCCGCTGCTTGATGTTGTATTAAGAACTGGACCATGAGATCCCTATTTGTGTAAGAACTTATGTACGGTTTGTAATGGATGATGTACTATGGTATTCAATTCTGTTATGTCTCGCAAAAATGGTAATCCCGGGATTGCGATGTATGGCATAACAGGCATCTGGGATTAAAAATCCGGGTGTTGACATTAGGATGGTTGTTTTGTTAAAACCACCATAGGGCAGCAAATCTTGGCAGCCATAGGCAGGGATGGAAACAACAATATCTATCCCATTGCCTTTGGACTGGTTGATAAAGAATATAAGGCTAGCTGGACTTGGTTTTTAACACAAATGAAGTATGCACTGGGAGGGGAGGGAGGGAAATTTGGCATCTACACAATTATTTCAGATTGGCAAAACGTATGACTGTCACAACCAATTCTTATGCACATGTTAGCTAGTAACAATTATTTCAGTTTTGAAAACTACTTAGGCTTGCAACAATTAATATCCCAGTGTAAATAACAGGTCTTGCTAAATGCAATTACCTCAGTCTTTCCCAATTTCCCTCAAATATATTGCCTTAGACATATATATATGCAAATTTTCAAACTGCTGGATTTAGAGGCGAGGAACTAAAAAAGATTATCGATAATGCTGCATATTCATAAACCCAACATGGATTTGATGAAGCAATGGCACTGATGAAACAACAAAGTGAGCCAACATATGATTGGTTATGCAAAATACTTGTTGAGTGCTGGGCTTTGTATGCCATGGATTGTAATTGTAAAACTGATTTGATTGTGAATAATTTCAACTAGCAAATTCTTGATGTTAGAGGAAAACCAGTTAGGACAATGTTTGAGGGGATAAAGACCAAAATAATGATCAAGCATGAGAATAAAATTACAGGTGCAGCAAAAGCAAGGTGGGAGATCACACCAACATATTCTGAGCAGCTAGAAGAGGCTAAGAAGTGGTCAAGGCCATGCTCAGCAAAGAAGTCAATTGGTGATATTTGGCAGGTTAGTAGGTCTAAAAATAAATCATATGTTGTTCACTTGGGTAACAGGACTTATGGATGTAGAAGGTGGGACATGAGTGTCATTCCCTGCAGCCATGCCATATCAACAATATACAAGTGTAGACAACAACCTGAAGATTATGTGCATGCATTTTTCAAAAAACCTATGTACTTGGAGGCCTACAACCCACTTGTCTACCTTGTTCCTGGTGAAGATCTGTGGACCAATACTGGATATCCTGACATTGATCCTCTTGTTTTTAGATTAGACCTGGGGAGGAAGCAGTACAAGAGGAGGAATGTCAACACCCGGATTTTTAATCCCAGATGCCTGTTATGCCATACATCGCAATCCCAAGATTACCATTTTTGCGAGACATAAAAGATTGGTACCATAGTTCATCATCCATTACAAACCATAATAAAGGTCTTACAAATAAAAGATCTCATGATCCAGTCTTAATACAATCAACGCAGCGAAATAATATACTAACGGTAGCGTGAGCGAAGCTCCATCTTCATGGTCACAGGCAATGTTGACGATGGGAGATGATCCTAGTTGTCGTAGACTTCCTGTTATCCATCATCCTGGTAGTCCTCCTCATAGTCTGGCCACGAGAATAGCCAGGGAAAAAGCCATGAGTACTCTTTAAGTACTCGCAAACTATCACTAACAGGTAAAGAGGTTTCAAGTAGGAATCCTAAACTCTAGGTTGTTTTGCAAAAAGTCAGGTTTATCTCTAGCTGAGTTCAGAAGTAAAGAAAACTAGTTTAGTGTTCTATAACACTGAAGTGGGAACTTAGTTTTCATGTTCACAACCCTGTTGTGGTCAAGTGAAGTCATGATTCATTTCACAGGTCATTTTGAAAACATCTGACGACAGAACAGCATGGCCACTCCAACTGTCCATAACCACGGACACGGCTATTCGAATAATTTGACACTCTGCAGAGGTGGTACAATTTCACCACAACATTCGATACATCCGTCAGGAACAATCCTGATTCACCATACTCAGTATGCGGATAATCAATCCTAAAATTTCAATTACACACCCTAGTATAGGCACCTCCCCTATGAGTTTGGCCTCCCAACCATGACCATCTGTCATCTTGGGAACTGCACAGGTGGACAATCATCACGAGGTAGCCTCATATCAAACCTCGGCCGCAAGGGAACCCATACTAATATATATAAACTTCCAGTCAAGCCCTACCCAAACTCGGGTATTGTGGTTGTACAGTAACATTGGAATGGTATCGCATCCGAACACAACCATCGGTTTTATAAAAGGGCTAAGGCTCATGCCTCAACATTTTCATCATCAAATCATCTGGTGTTCAATAACACATGTCAAAACATTTCATTATAATGACTCATCATTCTAAGGTTTTCATAACCATTTTCACCAAGTATTCCCATCTAAAGTGATCAAGTTTTATGCTTAGCACTAGCCACTACAGTTGGGGGTAATCTCTAATCAAAAGTGATAATCAAGTGTGACTTATGTAAGTCTAATCTCATGCCTTAGTGTTACATCTAGTTCTATCTAACTTAGGCCAAGTTTTATGCTCTTTATGCTACCTCTAATATCTTTCCAAAATTCACAAGTCACTAAGTAAACCTAAATAAAGAGCTTTGATAAAGAAGATAAAATAATCAAGCTTGCAAGTAAAACTGGAATTTGGTATAATCAAGTGGTATAATCAAATATGCCTAAGGCATCTAGTTTGCATAGTTATCATGCAAGCATTAGCTTGCAAGTTAACTTGTAATGTGGGTCTTGCAAGTATTAGCTTTCATGGTTCAGCCTAGCTTGCCTTGAGTAGTGCAGTGGTTGAAGTTCTCCTCTGCTTCCTCTTCATAGTAGTCTTGTTCCTCTTTGTATCCTTGGTTGGTACTAGCGTCTTTAAAAAAAGGTACACAATCACCAAACAATACTTAATTGCTTCTATTTGGCACACCAAGGTTCACACTAGATGATCTAGCATCATCACAATCATCACAAGAATTAAATACATAGTCTTAATTATTTTATTTTAGAAAAGTAATTTATACTCATTGAAAAATACTTAAGATTTAATATTCTCCAATTAAAATATGGGATCATGTTGACACATGTCATCACCACATATTTTAATACTTGTGAAAGTGATTTAAAGTGGTGTCACAATTTAATAATGTTTAACCTTGTTATATTTAATTAATTAAAGTGACTAGAAATGCCTATGGGGTATTCTTTTATTACTTGTCCATTATTACTGCAAGTAAACCTTGATATTTTTATATATTCAGAAAGGTCTTATTAAATGTGATTGTTAAGAGTTGGAATCAACTCAAAAGCATTTATGGTTGAATTTTGAAAAATCTTTGAATGCAGAAAAGTCTCTGCCTTGTTATTTTTACAATAGGTGATCTATAATTTCAAATGGTTTGAATCCAACGGGCTTGGATTAAGAATTTTCATACCTTTCTAACAAAATTAGTTTCATGCAATTTGGTTTAGTGAAACTCTCTAAATTGATTTTTGAATCAATAGACAGAACTAGGTTTGAAACTAAAATGAAAAATCTAAATTTAAACTAACTGGGTTGTGCGGGAGAGTTACTGGGTCGCCCCACTACACCCAGCACGCGCGGGCTGGTTTTAAGTGGTGTCCCCACACGTCATCAAGACAGGGGGTGGCGAAGGGGTATGGGATGATTACGACCGTAGGATTAGATGCAGGATCAACGGCTCACAGCCATTGTCCTCATCTGAACAGGACACGACGAGGACGAACCCTAGCACAGCCAGTGGGGGTCTAGGGCGGCTCACGGCGGCTCAGACGAGGGTCGACGACGGGGGCAAATGAGGTTGTCGACGACGGCGGTTCTCCTGGTACTGGCGGCATCTCCTGGGGTGGATGCAATCGACAGCGCCCTTCTCCTCCAGCAACGACAGACTCCGGCCAAATTCCGGCAACCTGGTGCTATCCTTTCTCCGGGGAAGAAGTGGGATGGTGTGGAGAAATCGTGCGGGGGATGCCCCCTTTTATAGATGAGAGAGAGAGGCCGAGCGACATGGGCAGAGCTCGTTGGGGTCGGCGTTACAACGAGCTACTGGCATGGCGCGGGGGCTAGGACGGTGCATGGTCTCCTGGCAGTGCTCAATGACTTGATGGCACGTCAAGGGGTGGCGTGGTTTGGTCTGGAACGTGCGGTGCTCTACACGGTTGAAAGAACATGTTGGGCCCCCATGTGTGGTTTTGGTAATTAATGACAATCTTTATGGACTAATGTGTGTATTAAGTTGTACTTGTAGTAATTGTCCATTGGCATTGCTTGGAGCATGTGTTGACTTCAAGATAGATGAAATGAGAAGAAGATGTGTTGTGCAAGCTCAAAATGCGCCATCTATAGAAGATCTCATGTTTGATGCTTGCCATCCTCGGTGATCATGGATCGATGATGAGGAATCAAGAAAGGTGTCCATCTTGAGAAGGACAAGATCGTATACATCGATCTCAAGTGGATTGCTCAAGGCAAAGGTATAATATTGATAGGTTTTCCCTTTTTCGGTCTCATGTTTGTTGGGAGACCGGGTTTAGGATAGATAACCGCATACTATCAAGAGGGGCTCTCGAATGAGTAACTCGGTCACATCGTTCGGAGAGAGATCAAACCTTTGCATACTTGCATCATCATATTTGGTTGTTATTTGGTCTTATCCATGTGAGGATATATAGCTTGTGGTAATCTCCATAACAAGCTCTAGTCCATCAAAAACGGATTTCCCTTTTATATCTTATTGCGTTTTGATCTTGGAGGTTTTACCGGTTTGTATTTTAGAGATAGGTAAAACCTTCCATTATTTGGTTCTTACTCATGTGAGGATTTTGAGCTTGTGTTAATCTCCATGACAAGCTCTTGTTCATCGAAAACGGATTTCATATGCATTTTCTATTACGTTTTTGATGTTGGAGGTTTTATCGGTTCATCTTTTTGATAGAGGTTAAACCTTTCGTCATTTGGATCTATCCTCCCTTGATGGACTATAATGTTTCTTTGCATTATCTTTTAGAGCTTGTTGTCCTCTTCGAAACGAGCCCAAGATCATCAAAATCGGAGTCCGGATGCAAAAGTTATGGTCGTTTTCGTTCAGGGATGACCGGTAGTACCGGACCAGGGTCCGGTAGTACCGGAGGTCCGGTAGTACCGCCCCGTAGTACCGCTCGGTACTGAAAAAGGTGCGTTTGGCGACCTGGGATTGTCCGGTAGTACCGGGAATGTCCGGTAGTACCGGGATTCGCGTTTTTTTGGCTTCAACGGTTGGATTTTCGGGGAACCTATTTAAGGGGCCTTCTTCCCCAATGGTTCCCTAACCATTCTTGCAAGTTTTCCCCTCCATTGTTGACCTTCTTGAGCTTGCTTTCTCTCAATCCCTCCAATGATTCTTGCATATTCTTGAGGGATTTGAAAGAGGAGATCTAGATCTACAATCCCACCAATCAATCTCTCCTCTAAGTGAGGGGAACATATTGGGATCTAGATCTTGGAGTCTTTTGTGGATTTCCTCCATTGTTCTTCCTCTCTTATTCCCCCATAAGCTTTTGTAGCTTTGGTGGAATTTGGGAGAGAGATATTTGAGCACCTTTGTGGTGTTCTTGCCATTTGCATTTGGTGCATCGGTTTGAGTTCTCTTTGGAGGATTTGATTTGAGTTACTCACTGGAGCTTGTCCCTCTTGGGTTCTTGGAACCCTAGACGGTTTGTGGCCTTGGTGGCATTTGTTGGGAGCCTCCAATTAAGTTGTGGAGTTGTGCCCCAACCTTGTAAGAGGTTCCGGTTGCCACCGACAAGTGCACCGATAGTGGAAGCATGGATCGATCCCATTGGGGTGAGATTCACTGGAGAATAAGGGAGGCCTTTTGTGGCGTTGGTGGTTTGATACCACCACCTCTCCAAACGAGACGTACTCCATGTTGGGAGGAACTTGGTAAAATATCGGTGTCCCCGCGTGCCTCGGTTATCTCTATACCCGAGCTCTTTACTTATGCACTCTACATTGTGATAGCCTTCGTGCTTGAAGTACTATATATCTTGCTATCACTTTGTTGCTTGTATTGCTTAGCATAAGTTGTTGATGCACATAGGTGAACCTTAGTTCTTCTAGGTTGTGCTTAACAAAGTAAACACTAGTTTTATTCCGCCTTTGTTGAGCCACTGTAGGAAAAGTTTTAATCGCCTATTCACCCCCCCTCTAGGCGACATCCATATCCTTTCAATTGGTATCATAGCCCGGTCTCTCATTTTAGGCTTCACCGCCTTGAGAGTAAAGATGTCGGCTAGAGGATTAGTGCACAATGACATGCTCACATTCGATGGCACAAATTATGATATATGGAAAAATCGCATGCTCATTCGTTTTAGGGACATGGACCCAAATTTGGAGCGTATTGTAGATATAGGTTTTTCTCCTCCTATGGATTTAAAAAATCTATCTTGTGAGGATGAGAAAAACTTATATCTCGATGCTCAAGCTTCTAATGTGCTTGTTAATGCTTTGAGCTATGTAGTTACCTCTTCAATCATTCCTTTTTGGAGCGCTCATGAGTTATGGACAAAACTTCAAGATAAATATGTTGTGTCCAACATTATTGAGGATGATTGTGTTGCTTCCACTTCCGGTCGCGATGAGTTCTCATTGTCTACCACTTCACCAACATGTGATTTTTCACAAGGTAATGATATGGTGAGTGGTGATAGAAATTGCAATATGGATAGTGTGTTCACTATTTGTAATCCCACATATCTATCTAGTTGCAATGATCTATCTTTGGACCTTAACACTTCTAGCACTCAAAATTCCTCACATGCTTGTGTTAATAGTCCTTGCATATCATGTAGAAATGACTTGAACAAATCTCATGATGATATGCTCATGTTGTCTTGTTGCCATGATAAAAATGCTTCTATTTCCTCTAGTGCTTATGTTTCTAACCATGTAGAGGAAAATGAAGATTCTATGGGCCAAGACAAGGTCTTGAAGAGAGATTCAAGTGCAATCTCATCATCACCTTCCTCCGGTTCTCACATGTGCCTTATGGCTAAGGGAACAAAGGTAACCTCTTTGAATCCCATTGTATCTCATGATGATGATGATGATGAGGTTGATAATGATAATGATGATTATAGAGGTAAGTATGATATTACCTCTATTAAGAAAATGGGAGAGGTTGTCTATAGTGCTCTCTACAAAAATAAACTTGCTTCCTCCAACCTTCTTGAAATCTTGAATTATGCTATAGAAGGCAATGATCTTATTGAGGAGCAAGAAAACATAATTGATGAAAAGTTTGCACTTGAGCGTGAATATGCTAATGAACTTTCTCAAGTAAAGGACTCCCTTGAAGAAGAACAAACCACCAAAGAATCTCTTGAGGAGACTTTTACTCTAGAATTATCTAGAGTAAAGTAATACCATGATAGAGAACTTGTGGTGGCAAACTCCTTCAAAAGTAAAAATGATGAGACTCAAGTTGCTTATGCTAAACTCCTTGAGGATTTTGAGCACCTCAAAAATGGCTCTAGGGTCATAAAGGGTGAGCTCATCAAACTCACCGAGTCACATGAGCAACTTAAAGCCTCATATTCAAAAGAGCTTGCCAAGTTGCCCTCACCTCTCGCTAATAATGATGATGCTTGTGCTACTAACTCTATTTCTTGTGAAGCATCTATTTTGGAGGAGAATGTTGAGCTAAAGGCTCAACTTGCATTGCTAACTAGCAACTATGGGAAATTAGAAGAAAGTCATGTTAAGCTCTCAAGCTCGCATGAGGATCTTCTAGTCTCCCATGGTAGGCTAAAGTTATCTCATGAGGCCATCATGTCAAAGGTAACATCTAGTGGGCCTCATGTGGACATTAGCACTACATCTAATCCAAATGTTATATTGCCATGTGCTAGTCCTTGCAGTTCACCCTCTCACAACCATGATATATCTTGTGATGAATTACATTTCGTGCCTTGTTGCTCTAACAATGTAGCATCTACTTCCTCTAGTGTTTTTGTTGAAACTAACCATGTAGAGTAAATCAAAAGGCTCAAGGCTCAAGTCACTTCTTTGAAGAATGACTTGAAAAAGGGTCATCAAGGGAAGGTCACACTCAACAAAATCTTGAGTATGCAAAAATCCCCCAATGACAAGAGTGGGCTTGGATTCAAATCTAATGTCAAGAACAAGTCCACTATCAAGTTGAAGCACAAGGACAACAAGAAGAATGACCAAGATCAAGTCAAGAATCCGGCCAACATTGTTTGCTTCAAGTGCAAGGAAGAAGGGCACCATGTTAGATCTTGCCCATTGAAGAAAAAAGCCTCTTAGTGTGAAGCAACAAGGGAAGCGGCCTCAAGCTCCACCTCAAGTCATTAATTGGCCTCTTCCTAAGAGGACTACTCGAGCTCTTCCTCGAGTTGTGGCTTCTCCTAAGAAGAAAGATGGCAAGAGTAGAACTTGCTACATATGCCGTGAAAAGGGGCATATTTCTTCCTCATGCACTCTCGGTATCTCCTCATCCAACCCTATCATTATTGATGATGCTTATTATCTTTGGAAGGATGAGGTTGGCAATGTGTTTGCCAAATTTGTTGGTGCTTAATGTGGTGTCAAGAAAAGAACCATTTGGGTTGCCAAACCTATTGTGACTAACCTCTTAGGACCCAACTTGGTTGGGGACCAACAAACCAAAACTTGATCAATAGGTGTGTTTTGGAGGGCATTGGAGACTTGGTCACATTATGAAGAATTGAGGGATCTTCATCTAGTATAATTGTCAAGCCAAGCCTTTTGGGATTATCATGCTCATATTATATTTCCAATGTTCCTCCTTGCGGTAACATATGCTTAACTCATTTCATTGAAAGTTACTCGCCCCCTTGTGCATGTGTTGGTTTTGTATCTTCCATGCTTTTGTACAAGTTGTGCTTTCCACTTAATTATCTTGAGATATCAATCATATGTGTGTATGATTAAGTGGCACAACATGTATGTGTGTTTCTTGTGTTTGAGCCTTACTTGGCTATATTTGTTATCTTATTTGGCTCTTATGAGAGATTAATGGATTATCCCATTTTGGGGGAGTGTTATGCTTGGGCATTCCACAATCCTAAAAATGTGTGTACATGAGGAATACCACCTAGTATTTATATTGGATTATTGTCTAGTCTCTATGTGGTATAACTCTCATGAGAAATTTAATTTTATAATGTCCATTAATTATCTCTATTTGTATCATTTTGCCTCGTGTTGGTTTTATGGTAGTACCACATTATGGGGGAGTCATATGCTTAGTGAATATTAGAATCCTAGAAAATGTGAATATTTGAGGTTGTGTCACTTAGAATTGATATTGATAATTATCTAGCACCTATGTGACACATTTGCTCATACAAATTCCAATTTGCTTGAATATTGTTGTTGATCATATTTTGTATCTTGTATATGAGAGTGTTTCTTGGTATGCGTTTCCTCATATTTAGATATATATATCCTCATGGAAACCATTTGCTTCAAGTTACTCTATTCACTAGTGATTGTGTGACTTGGGGAAGCTACCAAGAATCTTGTTCGAAGTATCATGCTCAATTTCTTATATTTAGTTATATGCTTCTTGTTGTGACTATGATCTTGGATATCCATGCAAGCTACCTTGGCAAAATTATTCTATTTCTTGTCCTTGGACAATGAGTACCCAACTTATGGTAGAATTTATTGATCATATTCACTTTGTCCCTTGCTTAATTTTGTAGGGGTTCGTAGCATGGAAAACAAAAATTTTCTATCGCATACAAACAAACAAGCCAAGATCTATCTACTAGATTGTAGCAACGAGTCGATGGAATAACTTACCCTCGAAGATTCCAAAGCGGTTAACGAGAGCAGATTCTCGTGGGTGATGTAGTCGTACTCTTTCCGATCTCAAGATCGTGTAGACGATCCTTCCAGGTATCGCGTTCGCAGCGCTCCTTGATCGGTCACACGTTCGGTACTCGGAAGACCTTCCTCTCCCTTGTTCCAGCAGGCGGAGGTTGTAGCACTCTCGCGATTCCGCAAAGACAACGGCGGTACCTAAGTAGAGGGAGATCATGAGGCTTCGCCTTAAGCCGGTGCAGTATGGTGGAGCTTATGAGAGAGGCTATTAGTGGTCTAGTAATTAGACACACCAATTAGAAGGCTCTAAACCAATTAGAAGGCTCTAAACCTGGCTAAAGCAATTAGAAGCTCTAAACCAAAACGGCTCTAAACCGGAGATCTAGAGTAGAAAGTTATGTGTCTCTAGGAGGAGCCTGCCTCCTTTTATGGGAGGGGGTCATGGCGCCAGGGGAGGGGAGTCCCTCCCAACTCGCCTGGGCTGGGCGCCGGCCTGGAGGCGTCCAACTCCTCCTCCAGGTTGGTTCCAACTCCTCTTGCTTGTTTCCCACAGTTTCTTGTTTTGGCAGTTTGACTTTCAAACTGGACATTTGACTTTTCTGTTTTAGGATTCAATTTAATCCTTTATTTGGGACAGCAAGAACACTTAGTACATGATGCAATCATTCAATGAGCAATAACACATTCATGTACCCTCCCCGGAGTGCCGGACAATCCGGAACCTTCTAGAACATTCCCGATGAAAACACCGGAATCATTCCCGAACTCCGAAACGGGACTTTCCTTATATGAATCTTATTCTCTGGACCATTCCGGATCACCTCGTGATATCCCGGATCCCATCCAAGACTCCGAACAACATTCGGTCTCTTTCTCATAATACCATAACTACTCAAACAACGTGAATCCTTAAGTGTGTCCCTACGGTTCGTGAATTATGCGGACATGATCGAGACACTTCTCCGAACAATAACCAATAGAGGAATCTGGAAATTCATATGGCTCCCACATATTTCTACGATTACTTTGCGATCGAATGAACCACTTACATATGATACCAATTTCCCTTTGTCTCACGATATGTTACTTATCCGAGGTTATGATCGTCGGTATCTCTGCATACCTAGTTCAACCTCGTTACTGATAAGTACTCTTTTCTCGTTCCCGTGATATGTGATCCCTTGTGACCAAGTCACATGCTTGCAAGCTAATTGGATGACATTCCACCGAGAGGGCCCAGAGTATATCTATCCGTCATGAGGATGGACAAATCCCACTCTTGATCCATGTGTTTCAACCAATACTTTCCGAACACTTAATGCCACCTTTATAGCCACCCGATTCACGGTGTGGTGTTTGATGTCATCAAAGCATCCATCCGGTAAAGGTGATATGCATGATCTCATGGTCGAAGGAATTAGGTTACTATGTATCAGAAAGCATATAGCAATTGAACTATTGAAATGACTTGATCTTTATGCTACGCTTATCTATAGGAGTATGTCCACCATATCATTCTCCTAATGATATGATCCTGTTGTTAATAACATCTCTATGTTCATGATCAGGAAACCATGATAATATATTAACCAACAAGCTAGTTTAACAAGAGGCTTTACTAGGGACTCTTATTTTAGTTTACAAATCACACAAGTATTAATGTTTCCAGTTAATACAATTATAGCATGGTATGTAAACATTTATCATAAGTGTGAAGATATGATAATAACCACTTTATTATTGCCTCTTGGGCATATCTCCAACAGTCTCCCACTTGCACTAGAGTCAATAATCTAGTTTCAAACCTTTGTGTATATAACACCTATGGCTTTCCGGTGTTGTATGTACACGATTGCTAGTGGTCAACTGATCTCCGGATCTGACACTTCCAGGTCCGTGTGTAATTGCATGTCTTTGCGTCTCTACGCATCACTCATTCTCTAATGAGATGGCTTTGTATGAATTTGGTCATTTGGTGTGACCTTTAGTTCTTTGGGGTTTAAAACATGTTGATAATATTGTCGCACAATATATCTTCATAGTATTATCCCTCTGTGAACTACACCTAGTTTGATATCAAACTACTTGACACAAATGCCCTCTTTTGCTGCTATAATAGCAGTCATATACTTAGCCTTTTGTTGTAGTATCTGTCACAATGTCTTAACTTTGGAAATCATCCAAATCCATTATGGGACTCACTTTCCATTATATTGTGCCACCCTTAGTTTAGATTGAGATAAACTTAATTTGTACTTTGTGACAAAGCTAGTATCAATGTAGTACTTTTACAATGAACTAACCATCTATTTGTCACTTCTACAAATATTATACTCTTAGTTCTTCCAAAAGATCATAAGAATATCCTTACTATTGTCCAATGATCATCTTTAATCATTCGGTATATGCTCACAATATTTAGAGCATAGGACATATCTGGATTTGTACATATCACGATGATATAAATACTCTTTGTGATTTTATATATCAAGTATCAATCTATACTTGATTATTTGTTTCACTTTACCAAATGTCAATACACTTGAATATATCATCAACATTGAATTTATTCAATCCTTTCATCTGCGACAAGAACCTCTCTTGTAGTTTCTATATTGAACTCATTCAATATCTTGTCTATGTACTTCTGGCACAACCATATTAGCGTCTATTGATGCCAAATATTTAGGTTTTGCCTAAGTCTTTCATCGGGATGAAATTCTTAATATGTGTTAATAAAAGATACATTATTTCCAATCAACAATATGTCTTCCACATAATGTATTAGAAACATGTCTTAGCGCTCCCACTTAATTTCTTGCAAATGCAAGCATCTTCATTGTCTCTAATGAACTTTTAAACTCTTTAACAGTTTCATCATAATGAAGATTCCAACTCATGATGCTCACTTTAACCATTGAAGTTTGCATATGCTATTAGCATCCTTTGAATTAACAAAACCCTATGGACCGTGTTATGCACATGTCCTAGGTAACGATTCTATTAGAAGAACTTGTTTTGTTTATTCAACTACCATATAACAAATTATATGTAGTGGTTGCTACATTAATCCGTCTAGACTAAATATCACTATGATAGATCAAATCTTGTCATAGTCAACCTTTGAACATTGTTGTGAACTCTTTCCCAACATGTCGACTATTTCATAGATGTGAAACATCCATGTCTATTTCTTTATAGATCCAGACACAACTATAAGGTCTTACACCTTTCTCGAGGGTCCTTTCAAGTTCAAAACTTGATTTTCTCGTGTATGGAACTATCACGGATTTTATGGCTTCAAGCCATTTTACGGAATCAGGGCCCATCATCACTTCTTTGCATGTAGTCGGTTCATTATTCTCAAATAATGATTCAACCCTCAAATCTTGGTATTTGATTGTTTATCCGACGTATTTGTTTCAATAGGAACTTAGATCTCCGTGACCACAACCTATTGAGGCACGTGAGCCATGAGCATTATTTTGCCTCCGAAACACTTTTCGGTCTTTAACTTCTGCACATATAGCTAAGGTTCTTTCAACCTTATCAAAGTTCTATTGTCCTCCCACTTAACTTTTCACGAAAAATTCCTTCTTAAAGAAACTTGGCGTTCTAAGCGACAAACACTTTTGTCTCCGGTGTTATGGAGAAATACTTAACAAAGACATTCATCCGACTTTGGTTGCAAACATCTTTCTTATGTATAGCATACCAATGTTTAAGAAAGGACTACTTGGGTTTTATCCCAAACCATAACCTTATATGGTGTCATTTCAACGGATTATGATGAAGCTCTTTTCAGTGGAAAAACGGTAATCTCTAAAGCTTTTAATCTTTAAAATACAATGGCAATTTTATGAATTACACCTTTGATCTCACCATGTCAAACAAGGTTTAATTACATATCTCGAATGCTCCATACTCTTATGGTGTTTCGGGAAATGCAAATCCACGGAACGATTCCTTAAATCTTAGGTATTATGCTAAACTTTGTAACTCAAATATCTTCCTTTATGATCTTTATCATAAACTGTTTATATTCTTGTTACAATGATTTTGCACTTCATCTTGAAAGTCTTTGAACTTTTCAAATGTTTCATACTTCATCCTTATTAAGTAAATATTCATATATTCACTCAAATTTTTGGAGAAAGCATATGAAGTTGAAATCCATCGCTCTTGACTACACATAATGGACTTCGTACAACAATATGTACAAATACCAATAAGCTAGTCTTTCGTTCCTTTTGGCCTATGAGCGAAGTTTTAATTATCTCTAGGAAAGTTTCACAAGTGTCATTTGATCAAAATCAAAAGACTCCAAAATTCCATACATATGGAGTTTCTTCATGTTTTCTTTCCAATATAATTTAAGCGATGTCACTTCCTAAGTGATCTTTTCAATCAATTTGTCTTTCGACATCTTTAGCATTAGCTTTATGGATGTGATTTTTCCAACGAGATTTGTGAATCATCCATCTTTTATGGATTCTGACGGCAATTATTTGAACAACCCTTTTGTTCTCATAACACCTGATAAAACAAATCTTGAAGGCAAGCTTTTATGTTTAACGAGCAACACAATAACCCTTTATTTGTTCTCGATGAACATCATCACATATTCTTTTGCTAATTACTTAGGCCACTGTAGTTCATGAATTACATTGTTTTGTATGACGATTCATACCAACAAATTCAGTATCAAATACTTAAGAACCACATTGTTTAATAAGCAAAGAATATAGCCATAACATGTATATCATCTATATACTTGAATTGAACAATTCTAATCTTTTCTTTTTCTGCCATATATTTATGAGATTCTCTTTCAGTATTTCCTTTTTCTGTTTGAAAGAATCTATCAATATCAATAGTGGAGTCATACATATGACACATAGTCCAAAGCGTATAGTTAAATACCAATGTCTTTGGACTTGCACCTTGAAGTAGATCACCATCATCAAATGTTTGGTGTTCTTTCAAATTCCTTTATTTAGTAATCTCTTGGTGTAGTAAACATTTTACCTACATCAATATATTCATCCTTATCATGGAATCGTCCATGATCAAACTACATTTAGCTTATAACGATGAATTACGAGTATAATGTTGCTATCCAAAACCTTTTGGAGGATTAGGACAACAAGTGTCTAACCTTTCGCAAATTCTCATCAAATATGAGAACATGACTTTAGCCATATTATACTCTATCATGTTGCAACTAAAACTTCGTTTGAGATATCACAATATCTTCCACATCATGGTTTCAAACAACTCTTTCAGATCCTAGATAACCTTGATATTAAGACAATCCTTTGAATATCAAGAATCATGGAGACAAACATGATACTTATATACTAACATTGGAATTGTTACTCTTGTTTTAATACAAATTATTAAACTTCATCGAGTAACCGGAACTTACTGAAAGTTTGCAATAGGACTTTTAAACTTTAGATTAACACTTCAAAAACAATACGATACCATCAGAAAGTAACTAACGAATTCTATAGTTCTATCATCTCAATTATAACTAAGCGCAAGGTGGTAAACGGATGCCAATGACTACAACAACTATGCAAATTCACTTTGATTTAGTTTATGATAAATTGAGTTCTAATTAATAATTAAATTAATCTAGGTGAACTCCCACTCAAAACAATATCCCTCACATTGTTTTAGTGATCACACGAACCAAATCCACCACATCAAAACCGATCATCACGAGAGTTGATATAGCTTCAATGGCGAACAATCAACATGTTCATCATATCTACTATATGACTCATGCTCTACCTTTCTAATCCGTGTTCCGAGGCCATGTCCGTACATGCTAGGCTCGTCAAGATCAAACCTTAGTTTCGCATGAGCAAATCTGGCTTGCTCACGTTGTATACACTTGCGAATCTAACACACCCGATCATCACGTGGTGCTTCGAAACAACAAGCTTTAGCAACGGTGCTAACTAAGGGTGAACACTTTATGACTTGAAATTCATGTGCATGAGGGATCATCTTATAATGCTACCGTCGTCTACTAAGCAATACAAGATGCATAAAGGATTAACATCACATGCAATTCATAATATGTGATATGATATGGCCTTTCTTCTTTGTGCTTCCGATCTCCATCTTCAAGCACGAACATGATCTCCATCATCACCGGCATTGCATCAAGGTCAATGACGCTCATACATGGTTGTCGCCCACCGCTTCAACTATTACAACTACTTTGAATAGACACGCTGGTCTTAACAGAAATTAAAGACAACCATATGGCTCCGCGGTTGCCGACTTACAATAAGGAACATTGCATACATCAAATATAATCACAATCATGGCCATATCACATCATCAGACACCCCTGCAAAACAAAGTTAGACGCTTCTACTTTCTTTGCATATTTTACGTGGTTTGGGGCTTTCAATAAGTGTCGTTCTAACTTACGAACAAGAACCACAACATTGATACTAGCATTGTTGATTACCCGTTGTAAATTGGATCTTAACTATGCTAGGAGAAACATGCACCCATAAAGCCACTTATGCAATACAAGTTGCATGTCAAGCGTGGAGCAAGTCTCATGAACGATGTCATGTAAGGTTAGCAGCCGCTTCATCCCAACATACCGCAAGATGCAAAGTACACAAAAGCAATCTACAATAAAAGCATCAACGCCCACAATGACCATTGTGTTCTACTCTAGCAGATCTACATATAGACACGGCTCGATACCCTCAGAGGGTTCGTAGCATGGAAAACAAAATTTTCTATCGCATACAAACAAACAAGCCAAGATCTATCTACTAGATTGTAGCAACGAGTCGATGGAATAACTTACCCTCGAAGATTCCAAAGCGGTTAACGAGAGCATTCTCGTGGGTGATGTAGTCGTACTCTTCCGATCTCAAGATCGTGTAGACGATCCTTCCAGCCACGTTACTGGCGCCAATGATCGGTCACACGTTCGTATTCTGACGAAGACCTTCCTCTCCTTGTTCCAAAGAATGGAGGTTGTAGCACTCTCCTCGCGATTTGGCAAGACAACGTGGTACCGGAAGTAGAGGGAGATCCCAGGCCTTAAGCGGTGCGAGTATGGTGGAGCTTATGAGAGAGGCTATTAGTGGTCTAGTAATTAGACACACCAATTAGAAGGCTCTAAACCAATTAGAAGGCTCTAAACCTGGCTAAAGCAATTAGAAGCTCTAAACCAAACGGCTCTAAACCGGAGATCTAGAGTAGAAAGTTATGTGTCTAGGAGGAGCCCTGCCCTCCTTTTATGGGAGGGTCATGGCGCCAGGAGGGAGGAGTCCCTCCCAACTCGGCCTTGGCTGGCGCCGCTGAGGAGTCCAACTCCTCCTCCAGGTTGGTTCCAACTCCTCTTGCTTGTTTCCCACAGTTTCTTGTTTTGGCAGTTTGACTTTCAAACTGGACATTTGACTTTTCTGTTTTAGGATTCAATTTAATCCTTTATTTGGGACAGCAAGAACACTTAGTACATGATGCAATCATTCAATGAGCAATGACACATTCATGTACCTCTTCCCCCCCGGAGTGCCGGACAATCCGGAACCTTCTAGAACATTCCCGATGAAAACACCGGAATCATTCCCGAACTCCGAAACGGGACTTTCCTTATATGAATCTTATTCTCCGGACCATTCCGGATCACCTCGTGATATCCCGGATCCCATCCGAGACTCCGAACAACATTCGGTCTCTTTCTCATAATACCATAACTACTCAAACAACGTCGAATCCTTAAGTGTGTCTCCCTACGGTTCGTGAATTATGCGGACATGATCGAGACACTTCTCCGAACAATAACCAATAGAGGAATCTGGAAATTCATATGGCTCCCACATATTTCTACGATTACTTTGCGATCGAATGAACCACTTACATATGATACCAATTTCCCTTTGTCTCACGATATGTTACTTATCCGAGGTTATGATCGTCGGTATCTCTGCATACCTAGTTCAACCTCGCATCGATAAGTACTCTTTTCTCGTTCCGTGATATGTGATCCCTTGTGACCAAGTCACATGCTTGCAAGCTAATTGGATGACATTCCACCGAGAGGGCCCAGAGTATATCTATCCGTCATGAGGATGGACAAATCCCACTCTTGATCCATGTGTTTCAACCAATACTTTCCGAACACTTAATGCCACCTTTATAGCCACCCAGTTATGGTGTGGTGTTTGATGTCATCAAAGCATCCATCCGGTAAAGGTGATATGCATGATCTCATGGTCGAAGGAATTAGGTTACTATGTATCAGAAAGCATATAGCAATTGAACTATTGAAATGACTTGATCTTTATGCTACGCTTATCTATAGGAGTATGTCCACCATATCATTCTCCTAATGATATGATCCTGTTGTTAATAACATCTCTATGTTCATGATCGGGAAACCATGATCATATATTAACCAACAAGCTAGTTTAACAAGAGGCTTTACTAGGGACTCTTATTTTAGTTTACAAATCACACAAGTATTAATGTTTCCAGTTAATACAATTATAGCATGGTATGTAAACATTTATCATAAGTGTGAAGATATGATAATAACCACTTTATTATTGCCTCTTGGGCATATCTCCAACAAATTTTATCCTATATTTGGCCAAGAAAATGTTTTGTGTTGTCTCCCAAGCCTTCCTTGCTTCTTGTGGATCTTCTTATTTTATTGATATCCTCTTGTGTTTTACTTATTATCGGTACTAGTGATGATCCCATTTGTGTGCATTTTGCATTTAAAAGGAAAATCCTACAAAATGCACTATCCATGGGGGAGCTATCCTATATTATTTAGAACACTCATATTTATGCTTCTTTGTTTTGATCCATATCGTGTTTTATGTGCTTGGAACCTCAATCTTTTCATTTTGGTACTTGTGCCATCATGTGAAGTTTGGGGAGTTTGGTTTCTTGTTGGAACCTTGCTCTTTTTGGGAGTTGGTTTTGTCTCATTCCTTGTTTCTTGATTTGACCATTTTAGAATGAGATAAATCCTTGAGAATTTTTATTTCTATCTATATTTTGCTCCTTGGATTATGCCTAGTTCATTTGTTGAAATTGTGCTCTTTCATGTGTTGAATTGGTTCGTTGATACAATTTGGACATCGTTTGTCATGTCACACTCTTGTGTGTGCAATCTCGATTTACTTGGTGTTTTGTTCAAATTGTATCTCCTTTTTGGTTCTTGAAAGCTTCATGCATGCATATTTACTATATGTTTATATTATGGCATGCTTGCTTTCTTTGATCCAATATATAGGGGAAACTCCACCAATTCCAATCGGCTAAGTTGTGCATTAAATTCAATTTCATATCAATGTGCACATAATTATGTGGAGTCTCTCCTATGTATTGTAGTTTCTCTAACTACTTTGGACCCAATAAGTTTGGGGACAATTTTGTACTTAATTGTGTTTTAGGTATATTGGAGATATATTGGATGCTTGTCTTTCAATTTTGAAGAAGTGGTGCGTACATGAAAAGTTGAGTCAAGCTATAGGATGATCAACGAATTCATATATTCTACACCCTACCAATTATATCTCGGTAACAAGTATCTCTTTCTCATGATCATATATCTTGATTCCAACCGTTTGTCGGTTGCCTTCTAGCATGAATTCATGTATTTGTAATTGTTGTAGTTCTAGCCATGGCTTTAAGAGAACTTTCTATTGTAAATGTGTATAAGTTGAGATGAGTACATATAGTTGGTACTATACAAAATCATGCATATGATCCTCCAATCCCAAATATATCAATCTAGCAATTTTATTGCCTATCATCTCCTCAACTTCTCTCATATGCAATAGTGAGATTTTGCTAGTCTATTTTTGTTGGAGATATGCCCTAGAGGCAATAATAAATGTAGTTATTATTATAGCTTTGTGTTTATGATAAATGTTTACATTCATGCTATAATAGTATTAACAAGGAAACATTGATACTTGTGTGATTTGTAAACTTAATTTGAAAGTCCCTAGTATAGCCTCTATACTTCACTAGCTTGTTGGTTGATTAAATGATTGTGGTTTCCCTATCATGAACATTGAGATGTTATCAACAACAAGATCATATCGTTAGGAGAATGATATGGTGGACATACTCCTATTGATAAGCGTAGCATAAAGATCAAGTCATTTCAATAGTTCAATTGCTATATGCTTTCTGATACATAGTAACCTAATTCCTTCGACCATGAGATCATGCATATCACCTTTACGGATGGATGCTTTGATGACATCAAACACCACTGTAAATCGGGTGGCTATAAAGGTGGCATTGAGTGTTCGGAGGAAAGTATTGGTTGAAACACATGGATCAAGAGGGATTTGTCCATCCATATGACGGATAGATATACTCAGGCCCCTCTCGGGAATGTCATCCAATTAGCTTGCAAGCATGTGACTGGGTCACAAGGGATCACATATCATGGGAACGAGAAAAGAGTACTTATCGGTAACGAGGTTGAACTAGGTATGCAGAGATACCGACGATCATAACCTCGGATAAGTAAACTATCGTGAGACAAAGGGAAATTGGTATCGTATGTAAGTGGTTCATTCGATCACAAAGTAATCGTAGAAATATGTGGGAGCCATATGAATTTCTATATTCCTCTATTGGTTATTGTTCAGAGAAGTGTCTCGATCATGTCCGCATAATTCACGAACCGTAGGGAGACACACTTAAGGATTCGACGTTGTTTGAGTAGTTATGGTATTATGAGAAAGATACCGAATGTTGTTCGGAGTCTTGGATGGGATCCGGGATATCACGAGGTGATCCGGAATGGTCCGGAGAATAAGATTCATATAAGGAAAGTCCTGCTTTGAGTTCGGGAATGATTCGGTGTTTTCATCGGAATGTTCTAGAAGGGTCCGGATTGTCCCAAGACTCCGGGGTACATGAATGTGTCATTGAATGATTGGCATCATGTAGTAAGTGTTCTTGCTGTTCCAAAACATGAAAGTCAAATTGCCGTTTGAAAGTCAAGCGGCTAAAACAGAAATGTGGAAACAGGAAACTGTGGGAACAGAACTGTGGGAACAAGCAAGAGGAGATTGAAACCAACTTGGAGGAGGATTTCCTCTTCCAAGTCGGCGCCCAGCCCTAGGCCGAGTGGGAGGGACTCCTCCTCTGGCGCCTAGCCCCTCCACCTATAAAAGGAGGCGGGGCTCCTCCTTGAGACACACAAGTTTCCACCTCTAATCTCGGTTTAGAGCCGCTTGGTTTAGAGCTTCTAATTGCTTTAGCCTGCGGTTTAGAGCCTTCTAATTGGTGTGTCTAATCTCTAGACCACTAATAGCCCTCTCTCATAATCCACCATACTGCCTCCGGCTTAGGCAAGCTCATGGATTTCCTCTACTTCCCGGTACCACGCCATCTGCCGGAATCATGAGGAGAGTGCTACAACCTCCGCCTGCTGGAACAAGGAGAGGAAGGTCTTCGAGTCAACGTGTGACCGATCAAGGAAGCGCCTTTAACGCAGTAGGAAGGATCGTCCACACGATCTTGAGATCGGAAAGAGTACGACTACATCACCCACGAGAACCCGCTCTCGTTAAACACTTTGGAATCTTCGAGGGTAAGTTATTCCATCGACTCGTTGCTACAATCTAGTAGATAGATCTTGGCTTGTTTGTTTGTATGCGATAGAAATTTTTTGTTTTCCATGCTACGAACCCCTACAATTTTCTCTTATGATACTTGTTGCCTTTCTTCATATATTTCAACTTTCAACTTTTCCCTTGGTGATAGTTGTAATATATGTAGTGTGTTTGTGTTTGAAGTCCATTATGTACAATAAGATATATGTGAGCCTTTGGCCATGCTTTGAAAGAAAAATCTTATTGATATATGTTATGACTTCATTTTTGCCTTTCATGTGCTTTCTTGTATAATCTTTTTGATGTGTGCATTTTTCTTCTTTGGAATATGTCTTTGTGATACTCATTTGCATTCTTTCACATTTGTTGTGTTTTAAATGCTTATGGGGGAGCAAGGATTCCATATTTGTGCATTATGTATTCCAATACATTTATTTTGAATTGTGCACAAACCTTGGGGAGCTTCTCTATTTGTTATTTAAAACACTCTTTTTCTCATATCATAATATCTTGTTGTTTCCATTTGGACTCATTTGTTGTTTTCAAATTGGTTTGTCGGACCTTGTAGTTGCTTGCATCATTTGACTTTTTTTTGCAATCTTCGGGTCCTCGATATAGTTCTACTCCCTCTCAAGTATTCATCATTGGATATGTGCGAAGACACACCTTTGGAGGAATTATTACTATATTTGCCTTCTAGAACTTGTCACCCATTTCGGCAATTGATGCCAATGGGGGAGAAGTTTTAGAGGGTTTAAGGGAAGTTGGTTTATGCATTGAGTTTGTTCTTGTGCATTTTCTTCGCATGCTCTTGCATCTTTGTTGTTTCTTAGCATGTGGTATATATAGAGGAAACTCCACCAATGATAATGATTGGCAATATATGCAATGAAATTCAAGTTCATCACACATGCATAGATTGTGGGGGAGTTTGCTCTATATATGATGGTGGTACCAATATCACATACTTTTGTAGTATTTGATATTGGTATTACCATTTTATTCATTAAAATTCCTTATATAAACCCTCTTAAGGGGATTGTCAACAATTACCAAAATGGGGGAGATTGAAAGAACATGTTGGGCCCCCATGTGTGGTTTTGGTAATTAATGACAATCTTTATGGACTAATGTGTGTATTAAGTTGTACTTGTAGTAATTGTCCATTGGCATTGCTTGGAGCATGTGTTGACTTCAAGATAGATGAAATGAGAAGAAGATGTGTTGTGCAAGCTCAAAATGCGCCATCTATAGAAGATCTCATGTTTGATGCTTGCCATCCTCGGTGATCATGGATTGATGATGAGGAATCAAGAAAGGTGTCCATCTTGAGAAGGACAAGATCGTATACATCGATCTCAAGTGGATTGCTCAAGGCAAAGGTATAATATTGATAGGTTTTCCCTTTATCCGGTCTCATGTTTGTTGGGAAACCGGGTTTAGGATAGATAACCGTATTATCAAGAGGGGCTCTCGAATGAGTAACTCGGTCACATCGTTCGGAGAGAGATCAAACCTTTGCATACTTGCATTATCATATTTGGTTGTTATTTGGTCTTATCCATGTGAGGATATAGAGCTTGTGGTAATGTCCATAACAAGCTCTAGTCCATCAAAAACGGATTTCCCTTTTATATCTTATTGCGTTTTGATCTTGGAGGTTTTACCGGTTTGTATTTTAGAGATAGATAAAACCTTCCATTATTTTGTTCTTACTCATGTTAGGATTTAGAGCTTGTGTTAATCTCCATGACAAGCTCTTGTTCATCGAAAACAGATTTCATATGCATTTTCTATTACGTTTTTGATGTTGGAGGTTTTATCGGTTCATCTTTTTGATAGAGGTTAAACCTTTCGTCATTTGGATCTATCCTCCCTTGCTGGACTATAATGTTTCTTTGCATTATCTTTTAGAGCTTGTTGTCCTCTTCGAAACGAGCCCAAGATCATCAAAATCGGAGTCCGGATGCAAAAGTTATGGCCGTTTTCGTTCAGGGATGACCGGTAGTACGTGGTCCAGAGTACCGAGATCCGGTAGTACAATACCCCGTAGTACCGGTCGGTACTGAAAAAGTTGCGTTTGGCGACCTGGGATCCCCAGGGATTGTCCGGTAGTACCGGGAATGTCCGGTAGTACCGGAAATGTCCGGTAGTACCGGGATTCTTGTTTTTTTGGCTTCAACGGTTGGATTTTCGGGGAACCTATTTAAGGGGCCTTCTTCCCCAATGGTTCCCTAACCATTCTTGCAAGTTTTCCCCTCCATTGTTGACCTTCTTGAGCTTGCTTTCTCTCAATCCCTCCAATGATTCTTGCATATTCTTGAGGGATTTGAAAGAGGAGATCTAGATCTACAATCCCACCAATCAATCTCTCCTCTAAGTGAGGGGAACATATTGGGATCTAGATCTTGGAGTCTTTTGTGGATTTCCTCCATTGTTCTTCCTCTCTTATTCCCCCATAAGCTTTTGTAGCTTTGGTGGAATTTGGGAGAGAGAGATTTGAGCACCTTTGTGGTGTTCTTGCCATTTGCATTTGGTGCATCGGTTTGAGTTTTCTTTGGAGGATTTGATTTGAGTTACTCATTGGAGCTTGTCCCTCTTGGGTTCTTGGAACCCTAGAAGGTTTGTTTCCTTGGTGGCATTTGTTGGGAGCCTCCAATTAAGTTGTGGAGTTGTGCCCCAACCTTGTAAGAAGTTTCGGTTGCCACCGACAAGTGCACCGATAGTGGAAGCGTGGATCGATCCCATTGGGGTGAGATTCACCGGAGAATAAGGGAGGCCTTTTGTGGCGTTGGTGGTTTGATACCACCCCCTCTCCAAACGAGACGTACTCCATGTTGGGAGGAACTCGGTAAAATATCGGTGTCCCCGCGTGCCTCGGTTATCTCTATACCCGAGCTCTTTACTTATGCACTCTACATTGTGATAGCCTTCGTGCTTGTAACTACCTCGGTGAACTACGCTCCTAGATACAAGCCTGGATGAGAGATAGCGGTTGAAATAGTACGGCGGGGCCCCAAAAGCCACTCACTAGTAGTCCTTTCAGACGTCCCAACCGCTAACCTCTCAACGGGACCTCAGACGGGCGTGAGTCGGCAGCGAAGGATCAACTACGTACACAGGTGGGTATGTACGCAAGCCACCATACAAGAGTACATCAGAGCCACACCATCTAGAAAGAAAGGAAATATACCAACGCCATACGGCAAGATTCAAATGACCTAGATACATCTATAATTTAGGATAACTCCTCATACAACACACATCAGAGTATCATGCGGAAGCGGCAAACAAGATCCGAGTACGGATAAGAAGCAAATAGGCATGAGATGCCAGAGAAAATAAGCACATCCCAACTACAGGTCTCACGGATCCCCGTTCCCGGAATCTCTACACCACACGATCGTTGCCCACTTCATCGGCTTCTTCCACCCAGTATCCGTCCTGAGAAGGTACCTGTTCATCTGAATCAAGAATTTATCGTGTGAGACCCTAAGGGTACTCAGCAAGTCTTAATGCCTCTAAAGGGGACACAACCTGGGGTGACGCAATTGCAGCAAAAGATAATCCCTAGCAATTCTCTGAGATAACGCTAACCATCCGCCTAACCAGTGATAGACGGATGTCCGTGAATTTAAGTACAACAGTTATAATGGTAATCTCATCCGATTCATCCTCCTCCCTGCTTACCAACAAGGAAGCGGACGAACATCCCCCCTTCCGTTGGCAATTTTATTAACCATTCCATGAGTATTGCACTATTTACTAGTCAAATTACTTAGTCAAATTAAGGCGGTACTTTAGTTATGCTTGTCTATGATCAAGAACGTGCTCCAAGTCGTCCATATCCGGACACGGCTTTGAAAAGTTTTACCGGCGGGTGCACCAATAGCAACACACGCCGATCAACCTCGGAAAAACCAAATCAAAACCCAACGAGGCTTTCACATTGAACAATCACAAGATTCAGAAATATTTGAGGCCACCCTTGAGTAGAATCATAACGGAGTAAGCAAGCCCGAGACGGGCTCAAGGTTATGGGGGCCGTGAGCATCGGGAACCCAAAGTGTGGCTGGGCTTGTCGACACAGCGGAATCGTGCCATGATCCTAAAAAGATGACAGTGCACCTCGCACAATCGTAAATTAAGCGGTAAACATGGCATAAGTACAGGATAGTAAAAACACCTCAAACTAGTTTGTGGCCCCAAGAAATAAGACGGAAAAAGCTCTGGCCCAGGGGGGTCCCATATACCTCCCGGATGTGGATAGCGCGACAAATCAAGGAACAGGAATCAAGTACTCGGGGTCTTACGGGACACAAGTGAGCAGGAAAAACCAAATAGCAGATATTGCTCACCGGTGCCACTTTCTTTAGTTATCCCAGAACTACTCAGGTTAAGTTGTTTAAGTACCTCGTTATTCATCAGACTCTCACAAACCCTACACATGCTGTTCTACGACTCGCATGGCTCAAACAACTCCTATAGTAGTGGCTCATGGGATGGAGGTACAAGCTTGGTGGGGTTTAAAAGTAAAGGCTATGCATACTTGGGATTCATTTTAATGCAATCGCGACTCAATGATGCAAGAATAAGATAGAGGCAATAGGTACTGTATGTATGCAAGCATGTGGTAGTGCTTGCCTGGTATCTCTGTTGAAGCAAAGGACGGTTCTGGGTAGTGCTCCTGGTTCTCTTGATACAACCCCTGCTCAGTGTCTATCCGAGAAAAACCAAACAAACAAGGCCAACATAAATATAGAGCACAAGCATAAGAATAAGATGCGTCAAGCAAACAATCATGCCATGATGAATGATGCACAATTTACATGGCAAGAAAGGTAGCATGGCATGGGTGAGGTGTGGAGGACAAGAATATAACAATTAAGTGGGTTTTAGTCATATTTTGTTGTCATAACATTTGTTGTTTGCAATATATTTATATGATGCATGCTGAAATTGAAGTTATGGATGGCATAAACAGAAAGGCCTCGTCGAGCTGATCAATTTAGACTATTTACTTGCTAGATTTGGATTTACAAAACAAAAGTTATGAATTATTGAATATACAGTGGCATTTGATGTAATTAACATGAACTTGGAATTGTACTTGAGCAAAACACAAAACAGATGGCATATTTGAATTCCTCTCATTTTTCTGAATCAAAAACATATATCATTTGTCTAATTTGGATTGAGTATGCAAAAGTTATTTAAAAGCTGAAAAGAAATTTGAATTTGAATTAATTAAACAGGTTTGAATTTGAAAAACAGCTCTGAAAACGTTTTCCTCGTGACCGACTTTCGAGAGTCGCAGACAGTGGGCAGGGTTTTCTCGCCCACACGCCATTGTCTCGAGCAAGATTGGACCGCGGGTTGATTAAACAGAGCATCAGGAACCTTTCTGTAAAACTCCCAGAGACACTGACAACGGGCCCGGAAGGACCGCGGGTTGAGGGAGTGTAAAGGACAGGGGGTCATCTGCAATTAGATCTAACGGGCCAGGGGGAGGACTGCGGGCTGGTTACTGGTTCTGGTGGGAGCCTTTTCGCAAGATTTCAATGGTCGCTGGCAGGTGGGGCCTCGAGGGTCGCGGTTTGCTAAAAGGTTGGGGGAAGGGGTTTTGCGCAAAAACGACGCCCGTGGACACTGTTTCTCTTCCTCTGCAGATGAGCAGAGCACGCTTCATGTGACAGGAAAAAGGAGGCGCGCCAGAGTCGACCTCGCGGCCATGGACGCTTGTATGGGCGAACCAGTCTGGTTGCAGCTGATGCTAAGCGGACCTTCGTGTGCTAGATAAGTGCGGCGCTCGAAGCTTGCGACACGCTTCGCCCGCCGCCTTGAGCGTTCGACGAAAAGAACGGGGCAACCAGGACGCGACTGAGGACAGGGGGTTGTCGGGGAGGTTCGTGGGCTCACCGCGGGCGTGCTGGCGTGCTCGAAACGGGCAGGGGTGGAGGCGATCCTTGGCGGCTTCATGACTGAGGCTAGGGTTTCCGGTGCGTGCAGATCTGGCGTTCTGGTCCTTCTCCTCCTCGATGCTGGCCCGAGGGCGTCGCGGCAGCCCAGTGAGCTTCCTCGACAACTTTGCAAGACGCATACGGCTAGAACATCTGTGGGAGGAGGTGGCGGGTGGCGGCGAGAGGCGTTGGGGGCGATGGAGAAGGAGGCAGAGAGGGAGAGGTAGGCGTCGCTTAGATGGGATCTGGGAGGCCAGAGAGGAAGAGGAGAGGATAAGAAGGAGGAGGCGGTGTGGGCGTGGGGGAGGAAAGCTGGCGGCACGTCGGCCTCCTCCTTCACGTGCTCGGCATGGGCCAGGGGTGGCGTGGTAGAACTGGGACGGGAGAGGGAGGCTGGCGGTGGGGTAGGGAGCTTTGGTGAGGCAGGTTAGGCTAGAGGGCCCTTGGCAGGGAGAGAAAGAGGGAGAAGAAAGAGGGGTTGGTCTAGGGCTAGGAGAGAGGGTACCATGCTTGGTGGGGGGCAAGGGGTGTCACAGTCGTGTGGGGCATGTAGGGAGGCTGGGGTGGGCGCCTGGTAGATAGAGAGGGTTGATCTGTGGGGTGGGGCATGTATGGAAGGAGAAGGGGTATATTAGGGTGTAGATTACTAGAGAGGAGAGGAGAGGGTTATATGGTATCTAGGTTTAGTTTAGAGAAAAAGGTCGTTTAGGGTTTGATTAGAGGTAGAGGTAGCTAGGGTTTTGTTTAGAGAGAGAAGTAGATGGTTTGGGGGAGGTTTTGGGTTTTGATGGAGGGAGGTGTAGCATAGGGTTTAGTTTTAGGGTAGATATAAATAGGGTTAAGTTTTAGGGAAAAAAAATGGATTAGAGGGAGGAAAGGTAGCTTAGGGTTTGTCTAGCTAGAGAAAGATGGCAAGAGTGGGATTAGGGTTTTGCTAAAAGAGATAAGAAAGGATGGAGGGGGATACTTAAGTTTTACAAATATACTACAAACTATACTTAGCAAGATCAAACAAGAGAAGAAGAAGAGGAGGAGAGATGGTCATATGGTGGTGGTGGGGTTTTTGGGTCCATGCATGATTCCAACAAACCAAGCAAGGACCAAGAAGGGAAAAGAGCTAGGGTCTTGTTCTAACAAAACAAGATCAAGCAAGGAAGGATTGGTCCATTTAGAAAACAAGCAAACCAAAAGCTAGGCAAAGGTGGCTATTGCATGGCCCATGCAGAATAATGAATGCCACAACTATCCTTGTGAGAACAAGGATATCAACATGGCACTATTCATCTCCATTCCAAAAGGTGGACAAGGCCAAGCAAAGATCAAGGTGGATCCAACCAACAACATGGGCTAGGGATAACTCAATAAAAGCCAAGCTCATATCATTGGATGGTGGAATTATAAGGTGGTGAAAGATAAGGTGGTGGAGTCAAGAGAGATGCCCCCAACTCAACTTGGGCATTTAACAATTTAGTAAGAACCAAATACAATATCAAGAGGCAACTACAATTAATCATGCACATGAGGTAAGAACCAACAAGAAAAAGGTTTTATATGATGCTCAGATGCAAGGTGACATGATGACTTGAGCATGATGTCTTGATGATGCAACAATTATATGTTGGAAGTGGCCCATTTTATTATTAAGACATGTAGCATTACGGGGTTAGAACTGGGATGCTACAACTCTCCCACTAAACAGGAATCTGCCCGAGATTCTAGGAAGAAGAAGAAGACACAAAGAGAAGGATGGTTGGCACGGAGTTCATCTTCACGCTCCCATGTTGCTTCATCAGCGAATGGTGTGACCACGCACCTTGCAAAACTTGATGGACTTGTTGCGAGTCCTCGTTCTGCGGTCTCAAGAATTTTGGTGGGGTGTTCTGATAAGAGAGATCTTCTTGGAGGTCGATTAGCTCATGATCCACGGTCTTGCGGGGTCTTTGAAGCACTTCTTTGGTGAGAGATGTGGAAAACATCATGGACTTTGAGTTTTCCTAAGCTCGAGCATAAGCAACTTCTCCTCTTCTACCACGTATCTTGAAAGGACCGATGTATCTAGGAGCCAACTTTCCTTTGATACAAAGCGGTGTGTTCCTCTCATGGGAGTGACACGAAGGTAGACGAGATCACCAGGGCATATACCATATCGTGTGCTTCTGTCATAGTTGCTCTTCCGACGACTCGAGCAATCTTGAGTTCTCGAATGATATGCACCTTCTCCTCTGCTTGAGTTACAATGTCAGGGCCAAACCAGATTCTTTCTCCTGCACCTGACCAACCAATCGGAGTTCTGCACTTCCGACCATAGAGAGCCTCGAATGGTGCCATCTTCAGACTCTTCTGGAAGCCGTTGTTGTAGGAGAATTCAGCATATGGAAGGCATTCCTCCCACTTCATGCCAAACGAGATGACGCAAGCTCTAAGCATGTCCTCGAGAATCTGATTGATCCTCTCCACTTGCCCTTGAGACTGAGGGTGGTAAGCAGTGCTGAAGTTCAACTTTGTTCCCAAAGCTTTTTGGAAACTCTCCCAGAACTTTGAGGTGAAGATGCTTCCACGGTCTGAACTGATTTCAAGTGGAACCCCATACAAAGAGACAATCCTATTGATATAGAGCTCGATAGCCATCAAGTCCGAGAATTGTTTCTTTGACTGGGAAGAAGTGTGCCACTTTGGAAAGCCTGTCGATGACAACAAAAATTGCATTGTTGCCCTTCTGCGACCTTGGAAAGCCAGTGATGAAGTCCATCTCAACTTTCTCCCACTTCCACTCTGGAGGTTGCAATGGCTGTAGAAGACCAAATGGTTTCTGATGAACAGCCTTGACTCTGCGGCAGACATCACATTCTGAGACGTACTTGGCACAATACCTTTTCAACCCAGGCCACCAAGATCGTGGTTTTCAAGTCCATGTACATCTTTGTGCTGCCAGGATGGATAGAAAGGACCGAATCATGTGCCTCCTTGAGCAATTGATCTCTCAGACCCGGGTAGTTTGGAACAAACATCCGGTGATCAAAGAAGAGCGTGCCCTGATCATCAACATGGAAGGATTCATACTTCGGAGTGCCAAGCTTAGAGATGAGCTTTCTAGTGTGCGGATCACCAAGTGGCGAGACGAATCTGTTCTTCCAAGAGGAGTAGCGGAAGGTTCGGAAGGTGCCCTTGTTCCACAATCTTGAGGTTGAGTGGCGAATTCCTCGCACAAGAGAGGTCACGCTCTTCTACCATGAGGTTGTTAACATAAGCTTCTGGCTAAGCGCATCCGCCATGACGTTTGCTTTGCACGGAGTGTAGTTGATGGTCACATCAAAGTCATTGATGGCTTCAATCCATCTCCTTTGCGAAGATTGAGATCCGGTTGAGTGAAGATATACTTCAAACTCTTGTGGTCCGAGAAGATCTCACAACGGTTACCAAGCAAGTAGTGCCTCCACAGCTTCAAGGCAAAGACCACTGCTGCAAGCTCAAGGTCATGCGTGGGATAGTTGACCTCATGTGTCTTCAACTGACGAGAGGCATAAGCAACCACCTGTCTCTCTTGCATAAGGACCGCACCCAATCCTTGCAAAGAGGCATCGCAGAAGATCTGGAAAGGCTTAGATGTATCCGGAGGAACCAAGACTGGTGTGGAAGTGAGCTTCGCTTTGAGTGTCTCAAAACTCTCTTGGCAAGCAGGAGTCCACAGGTACTTCTTGCCTTTCTTGAGGAGATCGGTGAGAGGCTTTGCTATCTTTGAGAAGTTCTGCACAAAGCGACGGCAATAGCTAGCCAAGCCGAGAAAACTCCGCACTTCCTTGACATTAGCAGGAGGAAGCCATTCAACTATTGTCTTCACGGTTTCCGGGTTGACTGCAATGCCCTTGGCAGAGATGACATGGCCCAGATATGTTACTTCAGGTAGCCAGAACTCACACTTAGAGAACTTTGCATACAAGCGGTTCTCACGAAGCTTGTTCAGGACACACCGCAGGTGCTCTTCATGCTCCTCCTTGGACTTGGAATAGACCAGAATGTCATCCAGATATACCACCACAAACTTGTCCAGGTACTCCATGAAAACGGAGTTCATCACCTCGAGAAGGTAGCGGTGCGTTGGTGAGGCGAAAGACATGACCGTGTACTCATACAGGCCATAGCGAGTGGTGAAAGCTGTCTTGGGCACATCCTCTTTGAATTTTGATTTGGTGATAACCACTTCTCAAATCGAGCTTAGAGAACACCAGCTCACCTAGGCGATCAAATAGATCATTTATCCGAGGAAGAGGATATTTGTTCTTGATGGTTTTAGCATTTAGAGCCCGTAGTCAACACATAGCCTATCGGTTCATCACGCTTCTTCACGAAGATTGTTGGACTACCCCAAGAAGAAGTGCTATGCTGAATGAAACCCAACTTCTCTTGTTCATCAAGTTGTCGTTTGAGTTCAGCCAGCTCAGAAGGACCCATTTTGTATGGCCTCTTGGAGATAGGAGCCGTTCCAGGTTCAAGCTCGATCACGAACTCAACCTCGCGATCCGGAGGCATACCTGGCAACTCTTCAGGAAAGACATCCGGGAACTCACAGACCACTGGTACCTTCTGAATAGCTTCCATAGCATCCTCATTCAGAGCAGCCAAGGAATAGAGCTGGACAGCAGGAGTCAGACTTGGAGAAAAGACTATGTGGCCTTCAGGGATCTTCAGAGACACCGGCGTTCAAAGACAATCAATCACAGCTGCATTTGCTGTCAACCAATCCATGCCCAAAATGACATCAATGTCAGAGTTGCCCAGAACAATCAAAGAAGCCAAGAAGGAAGAACCACCAATCTCGATCTGATTGCCATGACTGATATACTCAGCCCTCAGGTTGGAACCAGGAGATAAGACCATCAGCTTCTTAAGGAGAGGATCCAGATTCAACACATTGTCATATGCAAACTTGTGTGACACAAAAGAATGCGATGCACCAGAATCAAAGAGAACTCGTGCAGGGACTGAGTTAACTGAAAGCATACCCATGACCACTCAGCGAGCTCTCGGCTTGAGGCGTTGACGATTAGCTCGAACAACCGCACCGGGCTTAGTGTTGATGTTGAGAGCCCGAGGCGGTGGTGCACGAACCGAAGAGCTTGTTGAGATCTTGGCGGGGTTGAGGAGAGCTTTGTTCTTCATTGGGCAGTTCAGCGGATGACCATGATCTCCACATGTAGCAAGCACCGTGAGGACGTGGAGTAGAAGCGGGGACTCCGAGCGCTCGAGGTAATGGTTGTTGTAGCCCACAGGAGCCGCGATGGTGAAGTTTGGTGGCCTTGACGTGAAACTCGCAGTCTTGGTGGAGCCGGAGCGACGGTGGGGTGTTAGGAACCCGACACGCCGCTTAGAAGGAGTTGCCATTCTGCCGAGCTTGATGCATCCCTGTGTTTCTTGGACTCCTCGAACACCGCCTACTAGCCTCCTCTTGTAGTGCCATATGCTGCAGTTCAGGAAGGTTGCGGTCTTGCATGCGTGAGTGCATACTTGATCGACGCATTGAGCCCTTGCACGAATCTCTTCGCTTTTCTTGTCATCAGATACCTCATCACCACCATAGCGAGACAGGTTCATAAAGTTCCTGATGTAAGTGTTGACGTTATCATTTCCCTGCTTCAAGTTGAGGAAAGCATCCTTCATCCGTTCCATCACAATCTACGAGAAACCGCTCCTTGAAAGCTCCAAAGAACCTCTCCCAAGTAGGCTGGGACCCGGTGACTAGCCTTGGTAGTTTTCCCACCATAGAGCTGCGTCTCCCTTGAGCGGTGGTAGCACACTTTACCCATTCACATTGCACATCGCCAGTCTCTAGCAACCTTGAGATCTCGCGCCAATCATCGCATCAAGTCGGTCGGACACATCGAATCGGCGCGGGTTGAACTTGAGGAAGCTCTTGATGTCACCACGCTTGGGAGGTGGAGGAAGTGGAGTGAACTCGTTCCTTGGACGCTCTCCTCAAAGCGCGGTGGTTCTCTTGCATGGCCAAAGCATTAGCTATGCTTGTGATCTTGAGCCGATTGGAGGAATATCCTCCTCAGTCCGGCGTGGGGGAGCCATCCTGTCATTGATGTAAAACTCAAGTCAGTACTATAATGGAGAATGATAATAATCCAAAATAGTACCAAGATGGAATTAACCAAGATTAAAGGATACAATTTACTGAGATGATATGAAAATATCAACAAAGTTCATAGCACCTCAAAGATATTAAGCATATCGCACATTGAAAAGGAGTGGTACACAAACATATCAAAGAAAATTTTCCACAAATTTCGGCAATAAAATACCAATAGATGCGCAAAATTACTTAACGAATCAAGATTAGTGACTCTACCGATCCAATATACAAAAGCAAATGATACAAGTAGTGGTATGGTCGCGACTCCATCCCGCACTCAAATCATTACTCCGCACATGAACAAGTGGAACACATATCCTAACCCCTTCTTCTCACGACGAAACCTAAAGATTGGTAACTACGGAAACGAACACCCCAACAAGATAGCGTCGGATGCAAAAGGAAGATAGATTGCGTCGGTTTACAAAAGCCTGTTGGTATGGAATGTACCAACAGTGGATAACCAAAGGCAGATAAGATAACAACTTGGATGCAACAGATAGACAAAGGACTACACACACACACACACATCCTATGGTACTACGGAAACCCAGAACACGTGAATCCTAGTTTGAACTTTGAGAAGAGGATTGAAAACGTTGCACTTCCTTACCAGAAAAGGGTGGGTGGGAGGATAAGAAGAAAAATGGAAGCAGTCCTACTCTCGCGTTTTGTTTTTCCCTATATACATAACTACTAAAATATTTGCTAGACTGACAACGACCGTTTGGCTGAAACCCTGAAGGTCGGGATGGCTCTGATACCAATTGTAACTACCTCGGTGAACTACGCTCCTAGATACAAGCCTGGATGAGAGATAGCGGTTGAAATAGTACGGGGCCCCAAAGCCACTCACCGGTAGTCCTTTCAGACGTCCCAACCGCTAACCTCTCAACGGGACTGTCTGGTAGCGTGGTCGGCGAAGGATCAACTACGTACACAAGTGGGTATGTACGCAAGCCACCATACAAGAGTACATCGAGCCACACCATCTAGAAAGAAAGGAAATATACCAACGCCATACGGCAAGATTCAAATGACCTAGATACATCTATAATTTAGGATAACTCCTCATACAACACACATCAGAGTATCATGCGGAAGCGGCAAACAAGATCCGAGTACGGATAAGAAGCAAATAGGCATGAGATGCCAGAGAAAATAAGCACATCCCAACTACAGGTCTCACGGATCCCCGTTCCCGGAATCTCTACACCACACGATCGTTGCCCACTTCATCGGCTTCTTCCACCCGATGTCCGTCACGAAGGTACCTGTTCATCTGAATCAAGAATTTATCGTGTGAGACCCTAAGGGTACTCAGCAAGTCTTAATGCCTCTAAAGGGGACACAACCTGGGGTGACGCAATTGCAGCAAAAGATAATCCCTAGCAATTCTACAGATAAACGCTAACCATCTGCCTAACCAGTGATAGACGGATGTCCGTGAATTTAAGTACAACAGTTATAATGGTAATCTCATCCGATTCATCCTCCTCCCTGCTTACCAACAAGGAAGCGGGCGAACATCCCCCCTTCCGTTGGCAATTTTATTAACCATTCCATGAGTATTGCACTATTTACTAGTCAAATTACTTAGTCAAATTAAGGCGGTACTTTAGTTATGCTTGTCTATGATCAAGAAACTGTGCTCCAAGTCGTCCATATCCATGACACGGCTTTGAGAAAGTTTTACCCGGGTGCACCAATAGCAACACACGCCGATCAACCTCGGAAAAACCAAATCAAAACCCAACGAGGCTTTCACGGTGAACAATCACAAGATTCAGAAATATTTGAGGCCACCCTTGAGTAGAATCCATAGCGGAGTAAGCAAGCCCGAGACGGCTCAAGGTTATGGGGACTACTGTGAACATTGGGAACCGAAAGTGTGGCTGGGCTTGTCGACATCAGCGGAATCGTGCCATGATCCTAAATAAGCAAAGGTGCACCTCGCACAATCGTAAATAAAGCGTAAACATGGCATAAGTACATGATCGTAAATAAAACCTCAAACTAGTTTGTGGCCCCAAGAAATAAGACTGAATCAAGCTCTGGCTCAGGGGGGTCCCATATACCTCCCGGATGTGGATAGCGCGACAAATCAAGGAACAGGAATCAAGTACTCGGGGTCTTACGGGACACAAGTGAGCAGGAAAAACCAAATAGCAGATATTGCTCACCGGTGCCACTTTCTTTAGTTATCCCGAACTACTCGAGTTAAGTTGTTTAAGTACCTCGTTATTCATCAGACTCTCACAAACCCTACACATGCTGTTCTACGACTCGCATGGCTCAAACAACTCCTATAGTAGTGGCTCATGGGATGGAGGTACAAGCTTGGTGGGGTTTAAAAGTAAAGGCTATGCATACTTGGGATTCATTTTAATGCAATCGCGACTCAATGATGCAAGAATAAGATAGAGGCAATAGGTACTGTATGTATGCAAGCATGTGGTAGTGCTTGCAGTATCTCTGTTGAAGCAAAGGACGGTTCAGGTAGTGCTCCTGGTTCTCTTGATACAACCCCTGCTCAGTGTCTATCCGAGAAAAACCAAACAAACAAGGCCAACATAAATATAGAGCACAAGCATAAGAATAAGATGCGTCAAGCAAACAATCATGCCATGATGAATGATGCACAATTTACATGGCAAGAAAGGTAGCATGGCATGGGTGAGGTGTGGAGGACAAGAATATAACAATTAAGTGGGTTTTAGTCATATTTTGTTGTCATAACATTTGTTGTTTGCAATATATTTATATGATGCATGCTGCAATTGAAGTTATGGATGGCATAAACAGAAAGGCCTCGTCAGCTGATCAATTTAGACTATTTACTTGCTAGATTTGGATTTACAAAAAAAGTTATGAATTATTGAATATCGGTGGCATTTGATGTAATTAACATGAACTTGGAATTGTACTTGAGCAAAACACAAAACAGATGGCATATTTGAATTCCTCTCATTTTTCTGAATCAAAAACATATATCATTTGTCTAATTTGGATTGAGTATGCAAAAGTTATTTAAAAGCTGAAAAGAAATTTGAATTTGAATTAATTAAACAGGTTTGAATTTGAAAACAGCTCTGAAAACGTTTTCCACTCGTGACCGACCAGCTGAGTCATGACAGTGGGCGGGGGTTTTCTCGCCCACACGCCAGTCTCGAGCAAGATTGGACCGCTGGTTGATTAAACAGCATCGGAACCTTTCGTAAAACTCCCGAGACATCGACAACGGGCCGGAAGGACCGCGGGTTGAGGAGTGTAAGCGATGGGGTCATCTGCAATTAGATCTAACGGGCAGGGAGGAGCGGGCTGGTTCTTGGTTACGGGAGCCTTTTCGCAAGATTTCAATGGTCCCGGCGGTGGGGCCTCGAGGGTCGGTTTGCTAAAAGGTTGGGGAAGGGTTTTGCGCAAAAACGCCCGTGGACCTGTTTCTCTTCCTCTGACGAAAGCGAAGCACGCTCATGTGACAGGGAAAAAGGAGGCGCCAGAGTCGACCTCGCGGCCATGAGCCTTGGACGCTGGCGGAACAGTCTGGTAGGCTGCCGATGCTAAGCGGACTTCGTGTGCTAGATAGGTGCGCGCGCCGAAGCTTCGAGCACATGCTACGGCGCCTTGAGCGTTCGACGAAAAGAACGGGCAACCAGACGGCCGAGGCGAGGGTTGTCGGGAGGTTCGTGGCTCACCGCGGGCGTCTTGGCGTGCTCGAAACGGCGGGTGGAGGCGATCCTTGGCGGCTTCATGAACGGAGGCTAGGGTTTCCGGCGGTGCGGCAGATCTGGCGTTCTGGTCCTTCTCCTCCTCGATGCTTGGCCGGGGACGCGTCGCAGAGCCCTGGGAGCTTCCTCGACAACTTGCTGCAGCACGCCACCGGCTAGAACATCTGTGGCAGGAGGTAGCTGGCGGGTGGCCGAGAGGCGTTGGGGACGATGGAGAAGGAGGCGAGAGAGGAGAGGTAGGCGTCGCTTAGATGGGATCTGGGAGGCCAGAGAGGGAGAGGATAAGAAGGAGGAGGAGGCGGTGTGGGCGTGGGAGGAAAGGCTGGCAGGCACGTCGGCCTCCTCCTTCACGTGCTCGGCATGGGCCGGGGGGTGGCGTGGTAGGCTGGGGACGGGAGAGGGAGGCTGGCAGGTGGGGTAGGGGAGCTTTGGTGAGGCAGGTTAGGCTAGAGGGCCCTTGGCGAGAGAGAGAGAGAGAAGAAAGAGGGGTTCGGTCTAGGGCTAGGAGAGAGGGTACCATTCAGGTGGGGCAAGGGTGTCCTGGTCGTGTGGGCATGTAGGGAGTGGGGGGTGGCGCTGGTAGATAGAGAGGGTTGATGCTGGGTGGGGCATGTATGGAAGGAGAAGGGTAGATTAGGGTGTAGATTACTAGAGAGAGGAGAGGGAGAGGGTTATATGGTATCTAGGTTTAGTTTAGAGAGAAAAGGTCGTTTAGGGTTTTGATTAGAGGTAGAGGTAGCTAGGGTTTTGTTTAGAGAGAGAAGTAGATGGTTTGGGGGAGGTTTTGGGTTTTGATGGAGGGAGGTGTAGCATAGGGTTTAGTTTTAGGGTAGATATAAATAGGGTTAAGTTTTAGGGAAAAAAAATGGATTAGAGGGAGGAAAGGTAGCTTAGGGTTTGTCTAGCTAGAGAAAGATGGCAAGAGTGGGATTAGGGTTTTGCTAAAAGAGATAAGAAAGGATGGAGGGGGATACTTAAGTTTTACAAATATACTACAAACTATACTTAGCAAGATCAAACAAGAGAAGAAGAAGAGGAGGAGAGATGGTCATATGGTGGTGGTGGGGTTTTTGGGTCCATGCATGATTCCAACAAACCAAGCAAGGACCAAGAAGGGAAAAGAGCTAGGGTCTTGTTCTAACAAAACAAGATCAAGCAAGGAAGGATTGGTCCATTTAGAAAACAAGCAAACCAAAAGCTAGGCAAAGGTGGCTATTGCATGGCCCATGCAGAATGAATGCTACAACTATCCTTGTGAGAACAAGGATATCAACATGGCACTATTCATCTCCATTCCAAAAGGTGGACAAGGCCAAGCAAAGATCAAGGTGGATCCAACCAACAACATGGGCTAGGGATAACTCAATAAAAGCCAAGCTCATATCATTGGATGGTGGAATTATAAGGTGGTGAAAGATAAGGTGGTGGAGTCAAAAGAGAGATGCCCCCAACTCAACTTGGGCATTTAACAATTTAGTAAGAACCAAATACAATATCAAGAGGCAACTACAATTAATCATGCACATGAGGTAAGAACCAACAAGAAAAAGGTTTTATATGATGCTCAGATGCAAGGTGACATGATGACTTGAGCATGATGTGCTGATGATGCAACAATTATATGTTGGAAGTGGCCCATTTTATTATTAAGACATGTAGCATTACAGGGGTTAGACAACTGGGATGCTACAGTGCTTGAAGTACTATATATCTTGCTATCACTTTGTTGCTTGTATTGCTTAGCATAAGTTGTTGATGCACATAGGTGAACCTTAGTTGTTCTAGGTTGTGCTTAACAAAGTAAACACTAGTTTTATTCTGCCTTTGTTGAGCCACTGTAGGAAAAGTTTTAATCGCTTATTCACCCCCCCTCTAGGCGACATCCGTATCCTTTCAACGGTACCGACGGCAAACTTCACGGCGTGCGGCAGCTACGGGGCACGATTGAGGTAACAGGCATGTCTGGTGGTCTTCTGGGACAGTGGTGATTGTGTAGACGGGCGGCGAGAGCGAGGAGCGGTCGGGTTGAGTGGGAACGGCGCATGAACTGCGGTGCACATCGGCATGGTCGACAACAGCGTGGGCACAACATTTTCGACGTCTCCTCTCTCTGTCCTCGAGCTAGGGCTGGTCTAGAGGGAGCAGTGAGGCACAGGCAGCATGCCATACAAGGTTGGCGAGGCTGGCTATGCTTGTAGCTTTGCTGTCGACGGTGGGGGTGGCAAATATGCTCGGCCATGGTGGCCATTGATGAGATGGTCATGTAAACAGAGGGCTAGAGCTGCATAGACAAGGTTGGTGACATACTGGGAGTGTGGTGAGATCTAGAGAGGGAACAAGTTTGGCAAGAACACTGCTCAAAATAGTGTTTGTTGTTTTATTTGATTTGTGCTCAGAAGGTGTTTGATGAAATGGCCGGAAGAGATTTATATTTGAACTTTTGGATCACACACTGGGTAGTATCTGTTTGTTTGGATTTGTCAAGGTGAACTGGTTTGGTGAGGTTTTGAGAAATGGTGATCTTACCATATGAACTAGATTCATTTTTAAATGTCATTTGAATAGGGTTGCCAAATGTTTCTGTGGGTTTGCAAGGTGGGATTGGGTTCACTTTTACTTGGTCTAGCAAGGGGTGAAAAGAATTGGATTTGTTTCTGTTAGAAATCTTGGACTAGAAACACTCAAAGTGGTCTAGTGAGCAAGATTGGCAAAAATGACCATTTGCTTATATATCTTGTTTTTGAATTTCTCTTTATTTGATTCTGCTTGAAAATGATTTAGATGATGTTGTTTTCATCTTTAAACCAATCCTTGCCATTCATAACAATCACACAAGTCCATACAAGCATTGATGCATTCATCATATACACTCATACATTCATATTGATTTAATTAACAAAAGTTTTTGTTAACCCTAATTTTGGGTGATTAGAACTTGATAACCTTGATTAATATTTGTGGGATGTTACAAGGAAAGGCAAGTTTGAGCCACTCCAGCCAAAATTTGCAACCAGAATGGGCACTATTACCTACAACAACTATAAGTTAACTAGCCACAGATACACTAACTGCAGTCAACCTCTTAAGCCTGCATTGCAACTGAGAAGGAATAAACACCAAGTACATCCTCTAATTTATATTCATGCGTTTCAATCAATTCTTATGTCTATTGTCCTTTTCTTGTTATAAAAAAAGGTCTGTGTGCAGGCATCCGAGGAGAGTGCAACTGCATCTGCTCCTATCCCAGCAAGCAGGCCTATCAAGAAGCCCGTTGCACCTACTCCACCAACAGAACCAGCTACAAGGGCTCATACACCACCAACTGCCCCAACAATTCCATCTGCATCTGCTGCACCAAGTTCTAAAAGGACTGCATCTGCTCCTATCCCAACAGGTAGGCCTGCCAAGAAGCCTGCTGCACCTACTCTACAACCATCACCAGCTGCAAGGGATCCTACACCACCAACTACTCTAAGGACATTTCATGCACCAATGAGTGTAGATAGTGGTCAACAAGGACCAAGAACCAGTGGTAGGATTGTCAAGATGACTCCAAAGATGCTAGGGTATTTTACTGCTGGGAAGTATGGCAACTACAAGAAGTAATTTCTAGAAGTGTGATGTGCTGGAATAATGTGTCTTTTTAATTTGTGTGCTTGAACAATGTGTCTTTAATTTGTGTGCTTGAACAATGTGTGTGATGTGCTGGAAATATGTGTGTTGCAACTATGTGTTCTTGAACAATATGTGTGGTTTGGTGGAACTATGGTTATTCATATCTATGGAACTATGTTTATTCATATGCATCCTTGCCCTAATTTATGCATATTTATGGAACTATGGTTCAACAACAAATGATTGAACAATAGGAAGTACACAGATGCTTCAACAACATGAATGGTTCAACTACATACATTACATAGGAATGGTTCAACCAAGTACACACATTAGGTAGGTGATTCAACTACAAGAATGGTTCAACAACAAATATTACAGTAGTAAAATGGTTCATCAAAGACATACAATACATTATAGTAATCAACCAACTGAAGGATCACTCATCATAAATAGCTTTGATTTTCTTTAGTTTTACCTTGTGCACTTGACTATCCTAGAACATATCAAACATGGTATACTCTAGTTTCTTCTTTTCTTCCTTTGTGGCCAATCTTTCATCCTCACATATCTTTTTCTCTTCCATCAGAGCATCTCTTTCAGCCTCCCACTTCTTCTTCTCTTCCATCAGGGCATCTTTGTCAGCCTCCCACTTCTTATTCTCTTAAAGCAGGGCATCCCTTTCATCCACTAACCTATTCTGTTTAACCTTAAACACCTCAGCCTGAGATTTTAGCACATTCTTTATTTGTTCTTTTGCATTTTTTAGTACCTCAACTTCATTCTTCAGAGCTTCCATATGCTTCTCCCTCTGCTCATCCTCCAGCTTCTCTCTATTCATCCTATCAAGGTTGTGCATTTGTGCCTTCTTCTCAATGGAATCCAACCACTTGCAACCATCTTCCAATAGACATGCATGCTTCTTATCAATTTTCATGAATATGGGCTTGCAGAGTTTAAATTAACATGAATATGGACATAGGTAGAATTGTCACAACATGTAAAACAACTACATTTAACAGAGCTACAAGTACTACATTTAACAAAGCTACAAATGCAACAAATTAATAATGGCAATTGGGTTCAGTAAAATAGCTACATATTACAGAGCTACAAGTACTACTAGGAACATTAAATTGACACACTTAACAATTTACTCACATTCTCTATGGGGCATAGGTAGAATCGGTTCCCAGTGTTTGTTCCTTCGAATGCAACGCATTTGGGCGGCTCTTTCTTGTGAAGATGGCATAGTAGGCCACATCCTACCGCTATGCCCTCAAATGTTGGGTCTTTACAGGTGGCAGGAGCAAGGTCTAGTTCGGTTTTGTTCTAATCAACAAGATATACTGAGAAATTACATGGCATCCACTCTAAATCGAAGAATTTTAGAGATTCCCTTGAGGAAACCCTAGAGAAAACGATGTTAGGAATCGAGCTGGAACTTACCCTGAGACAGTCCTCGCTCGAAGAGCAGCCATCGTGCCAGCTCGTCATGGCGTTGGTCCTTGGTAGGCATCACAAACGACGACAATGGACGCGACGGCGGCGACGAGGGACAATGGCGGAGGAAGAGCGACGAGTGTGGGACAGAGTAATGTGGTGGACCTGACCGGTGGGTTAGGACATCGTCTTGACGGTGGGCCGTTGACAGCCTGCCACGTCACCCCTTACAGTAGGTTCAGATTCGTTGTTATCACACACGAATCAATGAAATAGTGCACATTGGAATGAACCAGCGCAATACTGATGGGTTTTTGCAAAATTAGCGAAACTCGGTGGATTTTCGAACTGCTCATGTATATGTGGTGGTTTTTTTACGATTAACTCGAGTAGCACTGAACATGTTCTAGCATGCCATAAAAGAACTATCGCGATAGCTCTCGAGCTTTCTCAGTTTTGAAAATATAAAATGTTTTAGGTTAGTGAAGCTGATATATCTAGACACGTTTTAGTTTATTGGTTCAAGTAGCCAAGAATTGCGCATCAAAACACAATCGTACCAGGAAATTCATCTAAAAAACAACCAAACGATGCTTCTACTCGCTACGTGTGCGTCTCCTCCCCGCTCCCCAGTCTCGATCCTCGAAGCTCGAACGATGATGGCCAAGTGCTCGAACCCCATCGACGTGGAAGCACCGCCGCCGCGACCATCCTGAGCCGCAGCGACCCGTATTTATCCCAGCACCACACCCAATCGTTCCCCCACAGGCACGCACCCGAGCCCCACAAACCCCATCCCGCTCCACTCCACTCCCCACCAAAAAATCATGGCGCCGCGGAGCGGCATGTCCCTCCTACTCGCCGCCGCCGTCGTACTCGCGGTCGGCGCAGGCGCCGCCGTGCCGCCGTCGTGCGAGCGCATCGAGTGCCCCGCGTACGACGTCGTGGACGGCGCCAACGGGTTCGAGATCCGGCGGTACAAGGACGCCATGTGGGTGTCCACCGCGCCCATCGAGGACATCTCCTTCGTCGACGCCACCCGCTCCGGCTTCCTCCAGTAAGCACGCAGCTCTCCCTTCCCCATCGCCAACTGCCACTCTTCGCAGTGCCAGCCAAGCTTTCTTCTTGGGCTTCACATGACCCTCGCAAAATAATATAACGGGCTTGGCTTGTTTGTTTCTGGGCCAGGCTTTTCAAGTACATCCAGGGGAAGAACGCTTACAACGAGACGATCGAGATGACGGCGCCGGTGCTGACGCGTGTGGCGCCCAGCGACGGGCCCTTCTGCGCCTCCTCCTTCGTGGTCAGCTTCTACGTGCCGGCCAAGAACCAGGCGGACCCGCCGCCGGCCGAGGGCCTGAGCGTGCAGAGGTGGACCGGGGTACGGTACGCTGCCGTGCGCCGGTTCGGGGGCTTCGTGGCCGACTCCGACGTCGGGGAGCAGGCGGCGCTGCTCGACGCCAGCCTGCAGGGGACCAAGTGGGCCGCTTCGGTGTCCGACGGCAGCAGCACCGGCGCTGGCCCCGTGTCCTACACCGTCGCGCAGTACAACTCGCCCTTCGAGTTCAGCGGCAGGGTCAACGAGATATGGATGCTCTTCGACTCCAAGCAGGCGTCGTCGTCTGACATGTAATGAGCAAGCTAGCTTCTGGTTAAGTAACTAGTACTGTACTAGCAGGTAACTAAGAGTATCTTTATGCTTCTAAGCGGACGAATAATGGTACTGTAGCTTAAACTGTTCAAGCGAAGTGTACTGTTTTGCGCTGTATGGACTGCGAGCAATAAAATGCCTCTTAATTTGGCTAGGAAAACTAGAAATGTTTGCAAATTTGTTAGCCCGTTAGATTTCGTTCACAACTGTCCGCGGTCATCTCGTTGCCGCTGCTGCTACTCATTGCAACTGAACCTAGTATTCCGTAGCTGTGTTTGAATGTTAGAAAATAAAGTTGGAATTGAATTGGGCTAAAGATTTGAAATTCAAGATGAAAAGAAAATGACCTCTATTTTTAATTCTGGCATTTGGATGTGTAAGGGATTTTCTGTTGGAATCAAAGGGTATTAACAATTCCAAATCATGTTTGAATGTACACAACATGGATTTGAATGTTTTTTTTTAGATTTGACAATATAAACTTCTCTACACGTGTATGCACAATAGTATATTATATATTTAAGGTTTATATATTATTTTTCACACATGACAACATTACAGTATAATGAATAAAGTCACCACAATAACAAAATTATAAATAAAGCATGACACAAAATAGTTATTAAGTATCAACAACAATCACAACATGGATAAATAAAGCATGACACAAAATAGTAGCAGAAGTAGATAGTTTATGTCTCTTACACATAGTGCACTCATAACACTAATGGACAGTTCATAAACGACAAAGTAGATAGTAATTTATAAGAACAAGCACTCATCGTAGCAACCATCAAGGCAAGGTAAGTAGATAGTTCTTCTTAAACTTCTCAGGAAGTGACATGAATGCTTCATATAAGCGTTCATTGACAATCAACTTTGCATAGGCTGTTATTATATCAGAATTCTCCAAACCATCTACTTTCTCGAGTGCAGCAAGGATTTCAGCCGGAGGAGTCACCTTTGACGTAGGAAGTGGCTCGGTTGATTTCATAGCATCATCAAAAGATGTAATCATATTTCCTATCATGGACCGCCATGGGTTATGGTTCGGGGGGAGGGGAAGGGGGGGGGGCAGCCGTTCCAAGAAGGGGAGGGAGGAAGGGAGAGGGAGATCTCACCGGCGGGGAAGGGGAGGGACGAGGAAGGGGAGGGGTGAGGAGCTCACTGGCGGGAGGAGGGGCGGCACTTCTGCGAGGAAGAAGCGGTCGAGGGAGGCGTGACTCTCGGCAGTGGATAATTTCCACGCCCTTTCTGAGCCTCTCCGCTCGGAAAGTCATAGGACGGGGCGCATGTTATATGTTGATCCAAATTGTACAAAGTATAGGCCAACTTCAGACTCGTTACACTCGGCCCAGTACGGTAAGGATCGTCGAAGACCTAGGTTTCCACCGATATATAAACCCCTTGTAAGCCGTCGGTTGGGATGAGTTGCATATGTGAAATCCCCGGCGTTTGTAAACACTCCTCGATATAGTGAAGTTTCGTTGGCTGGCGCCCGTGGTTTTTTTCCTCTCTTTGTTGGAGAGGTTTTTTCGCTAAATCTGTCCACTTCTTTGTGTTTTTGTTTTCGTTCTTCGTTATCTTCTTGTAATTGTAGCGCATGCTTTCGCCTTGTATGGGCTCGGAATTGGTCCGTCTTTCCACGCTTTACTTCCCAAGCCCTTTGAAGCTGGAATTAGGTCCCAAGCTTATTTTCCAACATTCAAACGCAGTAGTATGTTTTTTCCGGTAGAATAGAATCAAACAGAGGCGTCCGAATCCAAGCTTCTTACGTGAGCTTAAACAGAATCAATGATTTCGCATCTCCTGTACTATCTTTGGAGCATCCACAGGTGCTGAATTCTGCCGAGAGGTCAGACTGTCAAAGAATCTGCTGCTAGTACGCATGTAAGTATGTAATCAAACTATGCCGGTGAGGAATTCCCAAAAACAAAACTGCATTTTTGTATACAATACAATCGCAGAAGACTGTATAATCAAGAGCGATTTGCATAACGGATCAAAAATTAAAAAGCTGTAACCGTCCCGCTATGCTTCGAATCCAGAGAGACTAGGCCAATTACCCTTGAACCCAAGTGCGTACGTACCCAAACCAGTTCGTTCCGCGACGCAAGGATCGCCAGCGGCACCCCTCGTTTGCGCGCGGGCATGCATGGGTATCCCCGAACTAACCAACTCCCCTTCCCCGTGCGACCCGATCAGTCGCTCCAGCCGCGGTGGCGCGCATGGGGTGGGTGCGCGTGCGGAGGCCCCCGCTGCTGCAGTCGAAGCTGCTCTGCGCCTCCCTGCTCTACCTCCTCACCACGCTCCCGCTCGCCCTCTACGTCTCCTTCTCCGACCCCGCCTCCCGCTGCCTCCCGCTCCTCCTCCTCCCTTCCACGTCCCGATCCTCCTCCCCCAACGACACCGCGCTCTTCGAGTACCCGCCCGGCTACGGCGAGCGCAAGCACGCCCTCCCCACCACCCGCAAGCTCTGCTCCGACCCCGCCGTCTTCTCAGGTCCCCGCCTCGCCTCCTTTTTTCATGGATCATTGATAGATCGTAGTGATCCGAACTGTTGATCTTGTCATGAATCCCAACTATTTAATCTGCCTTTTTTGTTCCATTTGTCGTATGCGACAAACACGGATCGTATCATCATTCCCTTTCAGATCACTCTTTTGACCCCCCAAAAAAAAAAAAAAAACTGACTCACAAATCTCGTTCTTGGAGCAGACTACAAGACTGTTTGGGAAGAGATCAATGGCCTCTTCCACAACCACAACCTCTCGTCACCTCCTCGCGCGTTCCCTGCGTTGCGGTACCAGAACGGCAGCAGGGACACGTTCGCGGGGAACTTGTCCACCGAGGAACGGAGGTCGTTCTTCGCTCACACTGACGCCGCGGTGGAAATCCCTTGCGGATTCTTCAAGGACTTTCCCCTCACACAAGCCGGTGAGTTCTTTGTCCTCATTCCCACTTTTGGCACATACTATGAGATATTTACCGTGAGTGCGGTCGTGGTGCATATATTTCTCAAGATTTTCATTAATCATGAGACACATTATTAATTATCAAAACTATACATGTATCGTAATTCACACATCACAACTCACAAGGTGGTTTTACACAAGCGTCAGTTTAGAAAATATAACATGAAAATCAGAAAACTTAAATTCCCCGCAAATTTACCCATTTTCCTCTGTCCGTATAATTCTTATACATTTTTTTCATTTTCATTCATCCACATTTCTTACATGATACATGTTGGAGTAGATTTGGGACTTCCACATCAAGATTAAATATCGTGATTTTGAACTTAATTTACAATCTATATTGTCGAAATTACTTGCAGAAGAGGAGTGGATAGTTGATTAGCTATTAAAAAAAAGCTAGAAGCTATCAAATGAACAACGATACTAATACAAACAATTGACATGCTTTTTATAAGAGTATGTAAATTGCACTTAGCATCTATAACAAACTTTCTGATTACGAATTGTAAACACAATACGCGTGTTGTTTATCATGGACGATGCGATATTTTTACAATGTCTAGAGGCAGGTCTGTATGGACGCCTTCCGAGGGAGATGGGAGTGAACCGACATGACCGTTTCTTAATTACCAACCACGTGGTTAAGTACAAGGACGGGTTAGAATTAGTAGAACTGTTCTCAACACCCTAGTCATCTAATATTTTCTTTGTGAGCATATATCATCGTGAAAGGATTCCTAGAAAACCTATGCGAAAAATTCAAGGAGAAATATAATTAACGAAAAACTCCTTTTAAAACCCAATAAAAATAAGGAGAAAATGAAATGACATATGTGAATGCTTGTATTACTATTGGGTCATTAAAAACATTTACCCATAACCCATTTGGAATAACTCCTGATGAAAATTGAATAATAATTAGTATCTAATGATCATGAACAAGATATAATCCAAAGTTTACTCCCTTCAAATCCTGATCCTGAATTCATATAATACAATTTCAATTGGCGTATTACGATTAATTACTTGCTAATGAATTTGTAAATAAATCAAAGAGATTACTTTGGAATTTGTTTGCGTAAAATTTATCTTCCCTTTTGTTGTAACCCACAAAAATAAATTAATTTAGGAAATATGCTTTGTAATATTGCTTGTTATATAAAATGTCTGAAATTGATCGAGTAATACAAGTTGCATTATATTCTTAAATAATTTTGGGTGATTAAAATGAACCAATCCCACTTGAATTTTGAATAAAATTCATCATTAAGCGAAGTTGTTCGTATTCATTTCAGGAGAAGGTTGTTCGTCCATGTTAGAACACAAAACGAGCATTATGGATATTTTCATAGATATTCACCATCAAAATATCCGAGCATGGTATGGTATTGATTTTTATGATATAATAGACCAAGATATCTGGAACCTTGAGGGTATTTGGGATCAATCTTTATACTAAACAATTTTTTTGGGGTGATTTTGTGTTTCTAACTAATTAATAAATTAAACACAAAAAATATATATCAACCCCTCTGTAGTTTGCTAGACACATAAGTGTTGCAATGGAATTAGTATTTTTAAACTTAGGTCCCAATATCTCTACATCATCATCTTTAGGTGTGAATGGGCATTTATGTCTATGAAGTGATTGGACAACTATTTAAGTCTTTGATAGATACAATTTTATCTATATTGAACTGTTCTAGTATGTTTTGGAATTGTGCAATGGTCTACAAATATTCCTAAGGGAATATGCTAAATTTATACAAAGAATAATCTGTTCTTTACCCAAATATTTCATTTCAAACTCCGCCTTAAGATCGCCAACATACACAAAAATGATACAATCCATTTGTGCATTACTAATGAATATACACCGGAAATCATCATTATTTTAACTCTCTAAGAGTAAAAAACAACTCCCTAAGTTATATCACATTCACCTTACTGTTTAAGCCATCAAGATATTTTTGAAGCTTTACACAATACATGTTGCATTCTCTCATTTTTGCATTTGGACTGTTAGCAATATACGCGATTAGATCATTGCAAAAAATAGACGGAGAAGACAACGTTTGGTAACGCAGTTCGGCAAAGCCTACATCTGCGGGTCATGCTTTACAGGCGCTCCTCCCCTGGTACTATAATCAGAGTACCATCGACGACAAGCCCGTCACAGTGTACAGACACATCAGATCTACAATACGCCACGCCGGTCCGGCGCGCCTGCCACGGGCACCGGACCGTCCCGAAACTCGATCTTGTGTCTAACTTGTCTTGCGTCTAGTCTATTTTGGCTACTCCCGATGCCTTTATATAATAGGCCAGGTTACAAGTGTCCGACTCAAACATCTAACCCTACCGCACAGTCCAAGTTCAACTGTATCCTATACACATATTCGACACTATTACAACAATCTCCACCTTAGCGAATATGTCGCCAATGGAACCGCCGTCTTCGCGCGAACACCTCAGTGTACGTTGAACTTGGTTTTCTTGTTGCTCACTTGCATGAGCCGTTGTCCGAGCCCTCATCGGACCCGGTCGCCCTAGCTAATCCTGCCGCCTCATCGTGCTCCTCTTCAGCTCCACTTGGAACGATGCTCACACGCACCTTGTACAGGTTATTCCTAGTACTTATGCCTTTTAGCACCAACTTCTTGTTCTTCTTGACCCGCATAAACAAGTTGTCTCTATCAACACGATAGGTATAACCGTTGTCATGGAGTTCTCCTAGTGAGATTAGATTCTTGCAAGCCCTCGGTACATATCTAACATCCTGGAGCACCATTTCAGCATCATCTTTAGACTTGATCTTGATATCTCCCATGACCATGATGCGCTGAGGCGCACCATCGACTTGATAGAAAGCTCCAAAATCACCAGACTTGTAGGTAGAGAACCACTCCTTGTTAGACGTCACATGATAAGAGCTCCCTGAATCCAACATCCACACCTCATAGAAACAATTCGCTTACGAAAGCCAGAACTTCACTATCAGAATCAGCTGCAGATTTAACAACAATATTTGCAGCTCCATCAGCCTTATATGTTGGACAAAACCTCCTGATATGACCCCACTCCTTACAATGATGACACTGTGGCTTTCCCTTATTTTTCTTGCCCTTCCCACCATGATTTCCCTTGACCACCAGCCCTTGTCCATCACTAGCACCAGCGGAAATACTTTTTTCGTAAGTCTTTTTTTACGTTGATCATATGATAACAACGCAGTTTGTACCTCGCTTGAAGTGATGCTTGACTTGTCGTATGTCAAGGTAACCATCAAACTCTTGTAGGATTTTGGCAATGAAACAAGCATGAGCAAAGCCTTGTCCTCGTCCTCCACCTTGGACCCAATCCTCTCCAGATCCGAGACCACACGGTTGAAGGTATTGATGTGTTCAGTAAGGTTCGCCCCTTCTTGCATCCTCATCCCGTACAGTTCCTGCTTCAGATACAACTTATTGGGCAGTCTTGTCCAGAAACTAATCCTCCAACGTCTTCCAGATTGCACTCGGCGACTCCTCGTTCATCACATGGTACAGGACCTGATCATCTAGGCTCAGCCGTATAGTACTAGCCGACCTGATTTGCATCCCAGCCCAGTCATCAGCGTCCAACTTTGCAGGCTTCACCGTATCAGTCTTGATTGTCCTCAGGAGTCCCTACTGCCCCAACAAATCCTTGACCCTCGACTGCCAAAGCGGGAAGTTTCCCGTACCGTCGAACTTCGTCACCTCGAACCTGGTGGAAGACATCGCGTCCTCCCGCTGCTCTCCCATGAACAACCACTGATCAGATCGTTTAGGTCAGGACGATCAAACCGACCAGAGCCTCTCCTTCGGTTCAGCAAAGCCTTCTCGCGTGCGCCGCCTTGCCTCCGAAATTCCTTGCTCGAACTTAGGGCAAAGCAACTTGTGAGCTCTCTGTTGCCTCCTTAGCCCTCCTTTTATTGACCTCGAGATAGTTCGGATCTATCTCCACCTTCAAACCGAACCGTATGTGACTCTCTTTCCTAAGCTCCAAGCCACGCCTTGCGTCATCCAACTCGGCCTTCCTTGTTCCGTGTGTATACCATAATAGAGTCGGTTCACGTCGTGTCGAATTGAAACCGTGTTGGACTCCACCAAATATTTCGAATCTTAGAGTCCACACCCGCACATATGTTTACGTGCCTCAGAGACCATAACCGTCACGACATCAGAACATTTCGGATCCTTGCCGTATTGCACCTGGTCTCCTTTCGTTGAGCCAGCCTCTCCGGTTGAACCAGCCAGTCTGACCGCTCGAACCATGTTGCACCGCCTCCATCGGTACGATCTCTCCCAACTTGCGTGCCAAGCTATCCAACCGACGGTGCCTGCCAATCGGATCTGCTTCGATGACATGGCCGCCTCGCATCTTCACTCCCGCGATCAATGTCGTCCTTTGTTGATGGTGTTCCGCGTAAGGAACCTCGTTTCGCTCCGTCCTCCGCTCGACAGAAGCCCGCCACCCATCAGAACCTCCATCGACTCGCATTCCTCTACGATCATCCGCACCATGAATCCGATCTTGTAACCTGATGCTCTGATACCACTTGTCAGAAATATATGTGATTAGATCATTGCAGAAAGTAGACGGAGAAGACGATGTTTGGTAATGCAGTTCGGCAAAGCCTACATCTGCGGGGCATACTTTACGGGCGCTCCTCCCCTGGTACTATAATCAGAGTACCGTCGAAGACAAGCCCGTCATGGTGTACAGACACATCAGATCTACAATACGCCACGCCGGTCCGGAGCGCCTGCCACGGGCACCGGACCGTCCCGAAACTCGATCTTGTGTCTAACCTATCTTGTGTCTAGTCTATTTTGGCTACTCCCGATGCCTTTATATAATAGGCCAGGTAACAAGTGTCTGACTCAAACACCTAACCCTACCGCACAGTCCAAGTACAACTGTAGCCTATACACATATTCAACACTATTACAACATGGACCCTTTGTCTGTCGAGAACTTTTTATGGATATACACATATAGTCCCTAGATCCATCAGTTATATTGATAGATTTATTTAACTTCCTATATTATTAAGTATTGGATGATATTTCTATCATAACAGGAGACTAGGTTCCATCGAAATCGATGTCGTGTGTCTGTGTGAATCCTTGTGACCAAGAATCGCTTTGTATCCTTTCCACCTCTTGATTATCCTTTTATTTTACAAACAAAACTCATTTTTCTCCCACAAGGAAGACATTTCGAGAAGTAGGTGTTCTTGTTGTAAACGCATCCATTTTTGTGAGAAGAGTGCAGCTCATCCACATGTACTACCTATTCTATTTGGAATAGTCGGAGGACCTAAGGAACTCTACCATGTATTTATGTTCTGGATGTAATACAAGGTATTTTTGAATTTTCAGAATGAGTAAACATAGACGATCGTAATATTTCTATTATATGATTCCTCTGGATCAATATAATTTGTGAAAAATCATAAAATAGATAATGAATCATATAATTAAAGTACTTCATTTTTCTACATTTACTCATCCAAAAAAATATTCAAAAAACCTCAAATTGGACTTAGAGACCTAGAACCTAAGTCCATGGTAGAATGCCTTAAGCTCCCGGATTAGTCAAAATCGAATTCATCGTCATTGAGAATGAATTGCACTCACTCACAAAAGTGAGATATTTACCTATACTCACTCAAAATTTCTTCCCCCGGGAGCAAATTGAGTTTTTGTTCGTAAGAGAATAGCGAATAATGAGGTGGTGAGGTAGAAAGTTAGGCTGTTAACACAAGAGTTCCTGTAGAGATCCTTCATCGATTAGAACAAAACCTATAGTCTTCTGTTTATGAGTGGAATAACGTTTCGGTATTTAATATCACTGATAGTGGAAATGCTTTCTCTATCGAACCGATGGATATAGTGACACCGAGCTTATATGGGCCACTTGATTCAGATATCCATATGATATTTAAATTACATCCAAAAGCATATAGAAAATCGTACTTTGTAAAGCTTCAAAAGTCACTTTATGGCTTAAAATAGTTGGGAGGGAAGAATGTGTATATAACCAACTGAGTAAGTTCCTTATTCATAAGAATTACTCAAAGAAATAATAATTGTCCAGGTGTATTTGTAAATAAAAACCATAGATCAATATGTATAATTAAATTATATGTGTGTTGATAACTAGTATATCATTAGAACTACATGAGACATACATGATGCAAGTAATCATTGTAAGGTGGGGTTCAAAATGAAAGATTAAATAAGACCAAAATTTTCTTGGTCTTACAATTTGAGCATGCATATTCCCGGAGGAAATACTTGTACATCAGCCTGCATATATCCAAAATATACTGATTTTCAAATACGAATAATCATATTTGTCAAAGACATCAATGGTCGTCCAATTCTTCATATAGATAAACCCATTCACACCAAAAGGCGGTGATGAAGAGATACTTGTACACGAGTTTCCATATCTAGTGCCATCGAAGCACTTGTGTATCTACTGAAGTGCAGCAGACCATAATATCATTTGTAATTATGGTTTTTAGCTATACACTTTGCATTTCCTACAAGAATACATTTGGTTAGTGTAATAAATGTCCTCAAATATCTCCAAGGCACTATCTAACCATCTCTTGTAGTTTAACAAAAAACCGTTGTTGCTACATCCGCTAACCATTCTAAAACCATTGCTGTGTATGAAAGCATCATGTGAATATGTATGAATTGGCGTAAGATGAAGTTCATTAATTGAAATCACCTCTCAATTATCTAGGAACATAACGTTGCTTGTATTAATCAAATGTCAAAGTGTAATATTATAAGGCACATATCTCCTAAATTATTTTGTCCCCGTGAGTTGCAAAAAAGGAAGATAAATATTGTGCAAATGAATAATCATGCTGATTTATCTTTACCCACTTCTTTATTCCGGAAGACACGTCAACAAAATGTGTATGAGATGCCTTCATGATTTTCAAAATTTAGGGGTAGTAAGCCGCTAAATTAAAACATGCTCCTGATCAACCGAGTCTAGGTATTGGAGTCTTTTTACTTAATGAGTTTGTACTAAGTAGTTTTACATTAAATGTTTTTAATGAGATAATATTAGGCTAGTCATAGTGAAAGTAACTTGAGTAGTAACATACATGTCAACTAAGCAAAAGTGATGATGTGGCAAGTAATTAATGAAGAAAGAGATGGATGGCATAACATATTATGTTACTGTAACATCACACTTACCAATATAAGATGAGTCTATAGAATAATAAATAAAAGTTTTTATGTTACTAGATCTATGTTACTATGCACTATGAAGATAGTGCATGTTACTAGTCTAAGTTACTCTCCACTATGACCAGCCTTAGTACAAGCTTTCACATATGCTATTCCATTATCTCCTCATTTTCCTTATGGATTTTATAAAAGTAGTTCTCCGTAGCATATTAATAAATACATTTCTTCTCAAGTTTTCCCATTTGCGTTTCCACAAGACCTTTCAAGATGAATTGTACTCTCAAGGATAAACATATTAGAGAGTGTTGAGAATATATTAACTGAGATAAGTCCATGACTCATCCATGCTTGTAATTAACCGCACAGTTGGTAATTAAGCAACCGTCGTGACAGTTCTCTCCCATCTCCCTGGAAAGGCGTATGTTCGGACACGCCTGTAAACTTCGTACTCCCTCAGTCCTGGTTTAAAGGACACAATTTGTAATTCTTTGGGCCCTAGGTGTCATCTAATTGGTCCATTTAATAGTATGAAGTAGAACATGCATGAGGAGAAAAAAAGTTATGAAAGCGTTCACATTTGTTCACACATGTGTATGCAAGCATTTTATTTTTTTCACACAGGAGTAATTACAGAGATTAAATGCTTTTATGTCTAAGTATTTTGGGATTGCATGGTTTGCAAATTGTGTCGTTTAAACCAGGACGGAGGGAGTACAAGTAGTCGATCAGCATCAATAAACTAGAAACCTATGGTGATTAGCAATTCTTTATGTCATTGTTCATTACATAGTTGACCTGCTATGTGCACCAAATCACTACACATCATCATCTGAAAAGGCCTGGAAATGGGTCGATGGATAAAATTTACTCGGTTATAACACTGAATGATCAAACTTGTCTGATTTTGTCAATAGTTGGAAGCTTCTTTGACGTCGTTGGTTTCAGACAGGTTGGCCATGGAGCGCTGCAGAGGCGTGGTGGTGGCCTCGGCGATCTTGGATGATCACGACAAGATCCGGCAGCCCAAGGGTCTCGGGTCTCAGACGCTCAAGAGGGCGTGCTTCTTCATGTTCATTGACGACCACACCCACAGGGTCCTCGCGAGCCACGGCATCCTGAAAGATGCCGGGCACGGCGCGCCGCCGGCCAGCGCGGTCGTGGTCGGCGCGTGGCGCGTGGTGAGGCTTCGGAAGCAGCTCCCCTACGAGAGCCCCGCCATGAACGGCGTGGTGGTGAAGCACCTGCTGCACAGGCTGTTCCCAAACGCCAGGTTCAGCGTGTGGCTGGACGGCAAGATGCAGCTCACGGTGGACCCGCTGCTGCTGGTGCACTCGCTCCTGATCGGGAAGGGCGCCGACATGGCCGTCTCCAAGCACCCGTTCAACCTCCACACCATGGAGGAGGCGATCGCGACGGCGCGGTGGCGCAAGTGGGGCGACGCCGACGCCATCAGGGCGCAGATGGAGACGTACTGCAGTAACGGCCTGCAGCCATGGTCACTCAGCAAGCTCCCGTATCCTTCAGGTTTGCAATCGAGACGGACAGAATCTCTGGCCTGTCTGCATTGCATTCTGATTCTTATGACATTATATCTTGGCATGGTGCAGATGTTCCAGACACGGCGATCATCATCAGGAGGCACGGGTCGGCGAGCGACCTCTTCTCCTGCCTGCTGTTCAACGAGCTGGAGGCGTTCAACCCGCGCGACCAGCTCGCCTTCGCCTACGTCCGGGACACGATGAGCCCCAATGTGAGCATGAACATGTTCGAGGTGGAGGTGTTCGAGCACATCGCCGTGGAGTACCGGCACAACCTGAAGCGCGGTAACGATGGCGGCGGGGGAGGAAGGACCAAGCAGGGGATCACTAGGATGGCGTCCTCGCGAGACATCGTGGGGAGCAGCTGCGAGAAGTACCTTATGAAGATGTGGGGGGAGCCTACTGAATAAGGTCCATGAAAATGCAGCAATTCATTCTTTCTTCTTTTTATGGACTGAAGATTTCATTACTGTAAATATACAGCAGGGAACACAACTACACAAACTCTTACTGTTTTTTGGTAAATAATTACAGAATGCGGGTGAGGCTTGTGATAAAGTCTAAATGCAGCATTTCATACTTCTCTTTGGGCCTGAAGATTGCACTCTTCATCATAAATATAATGGAGGGGAAATGTGGTAAACACAAGTACACAGATAGATTTTTTTTGGTAAGAGATATGCCTTCATGAGTACATTCAAGTCACGAACAAACACTGAAGCAACTTCACACGCAACTACTACGCTGGCAAGGCACCATGATCCATCACAGCAAGAGTGGTCAGCACTCAAACACAAGGTTCTGCCTTTTAGGCAGGTCATAACACAAAGAATCTTCAGAAGAATTGTCAGTACTGTATCAGGGTCCGTCAGATGCTGGACTCTGTTGATCCCTTGGCAACCTCGTACTTGTTCTTGAATTCCTTCCAGGCGTCCATAGCGTTCTTGGACATCTTCTCGATGTCGTCGGCGGTGGCCGTCTCCGGCGATAGCATGGTCTCCACTGCCATCATCATGTTAATGACAGCCTGGGAAACGACATTGTGCAACGAGACTATGAGCAGTGGGCCCCAAAAAAGTTAAGTTGATAAATTGTTCAGAAAAACATTACCAGATGCAGGTATGGCCTCGAGTCACGTTGGTAGCGGCCAGTCAGTTGCTGGCAAACTTCTTTGGCTCTCTGCCACTCTCTCTACATGATTACACAGATTGCTGACATGATTAATTCGACTTAAGAGTTAAGACCATGGCTTAACATTGCTAAATGGGGCAGCAAATGACCTTAATAACACACACAAAAAACGGAAGACGTGAGTAAGATTGTAAGAACTCACCTGGTTGATGAGTACATCAGTGAGCAGCAAGCCGAGGTTGAGCTTTCGTTCGGAGTCGCGCGACGCCGACCACTCCTTCTGCAGCAGGCTCGTCAGCTTCCCCCTGTCGCCGATGTGCTGCGCGCCGCAGAAAAACAAGCTTGAACTCGATCATGGGCATGTAATGTACCTAATGTAGTACGAGATGGGACAAAGCAATAATGGCGTATTGGCACTGCACGCAAGATGAAAGAGAACCTCCTTGGTGACTTGCTCGAAGACGAGGTCCATGAGCGTGGCGTGGTCCCTGGGCGCGTCCTCGCGGCGGAACAGCGAGTCCGAGAGCGCGTCCACGCTCGTTTTCATGACCACCGCCGCCGCCAGCGCGCTGCCGCCACGCTCCGCTCCGTCCGTGATGCCGTTCATCATACATACCGCGGCCGACTGCACTAGGAATGCGCCGGCGCCGGCACCGGCGCCACCGCTGCGCGCTGACCAAGAGGCGCCGCCTAGAGCCAGCGCGAGCGCCACGCCGGCGCCCACCCTCAGCGCGGTCTTAGGCAGCATGGCATGTCCTCCCTTGGGCTGTGCCAGGGGAACCGGCTCCGGAGCGCACGCCTGGACGCGCACGGCGCGAGCCCTCCAGTGTGCCGTCTGCGTCGACGCCGACGCACTGGCACGCGCCAGGACGAGGCGGCGCAGGGCGGCAGCCGGAGCAGCATGTGCTCCGGCTACCGTGGCGTGCGATGGTGTGCAGAGAGAGGATTCCATGCGCTTGCTGGGTGGTCTCTCTGCTCGATCGGGAGTCCGCAGAGTCGTCTTGTCGCCCAAGCTCTGTTCGTTCCATGTCTCTCATCTGATTATATTCGAATGCTTGTAGCACCATCGTCGCTGCACCTGCATGCAGGGCGCTTTACTTCTTTTGCTACAGCAAGCAAGGCATCCAGTGCGCTCTTCCTTTTCAAGGTCGAAACTAATCAGCTAAGACTATAAAGCCCATCCATCTTTTTAAATGGTATACTGTGAATAAACTACCGCAGGCCGAGTTGCTCCTTTGACAAGCAAAAGGCGTTTCACTGGGCAAAAACGGCTATGTTCGGATGTATGAATTTTTGCTCGGAATTGAATTGGTCTAGAAATTTCATATCCAAGATGAAAAGGAAATGATCTATATTTTCAATTCCGGTGTTTGGATGTGCATAGATTTTTTTTTAAATCAAATTGTAGCTCCCAATTCCAAATTTTGTTTGGACGTACAAATCATGGAATTGAATATTTTGTTTTGAGCTTTTGCAATATAAAATTATCTACATGTATACAAAATAGAGTGTATATTTGATGTTTATTTATTATTTTCACACATAATGATATCAAAATATCTCAAAATAGTTCTCAAGTTCTTGCAATCTCATGTTCCCGTTCATGCTGCAACAGATGGGGAGGGCCCTAGGCCAAGGCTGGCTAGGGGAGGGACATGAAAGAGGACGCCGGTGTCAACGTCCGGATTTTTAATCCCAGATGCCTATTAAACCATACATCGTAATTCTAGAATTACCTTTTTTGCGAGACATAACAGATTGGTACCATAGTTCATCGTCCATTACAAACCATAATAAAGGTCTTACAAATAAAGGATGTCATGATCCAGTCTTAGTACAATCAACACAGCGGAATAATATAATAACGGTAGCGTGGGCAAGGCTCTATCTTCATGGTCACAGGCAATACTGACGATGGGAGATGATCCTAGTTGTCGTAGACTTCTTGTTATCCATCATCCTGGTAGTCCTCCTCATAGTCTGGCCACGAGAATAGCCAGGGACAAAGCCATGCGTACTCTTTAAGTACTCGCAAACTATCACTAACAAGTAAATAGGAATCCTAAGCTCTAGGTTGTTTTGCAAAAAGCCAGGTTTATCTCTAGCTGAGTTCAGAAGTAAAGAAAACTAGTTTAAGGTTTTATAACACCTAAGTGGAAACTTAGTTTTCACTTTCACAACCCTGTTGTGGTCAAGTCAAAGTCATGTTTCATTTTACAAGTCATTTTGAAAACATCTGACGACGAAATAGTATGGCCACTCCAACTGTCCATAACCGCGAACGTGGCTATTCAAATAGTTTGACACTTTGCAGAGGTGGTACACTTTCACCACAATATTCGATACATCCGTCAGGAACAATCCTGAATTCATCATACTCAGTATGCGAATAATCAATCCTAACCTTTTAATTACACATCCTAGTATAGGCACCTCTCCTATGAGTTTGGCCTCCCAACCATGACCATCTGTCATCTTAGGAACTGCACAGGTGGACAATCATCACGAGGTAGCCTCAGCTCAAACCTTGGCCTCAAGGGAACCCATACTAAGGTATATAAACTTCTAGTTAATCCCTACCCAATTTCGGGTATTGTGGTTGTATGGTAAAATTGGAATGGTATCGCATCCGAACACAACCATCAGTTTTATAAAGGGCTAAGGCTCATGCATCAACATTTTCATTATCAAAGTCATCTAGTGTTCAATAACACATGTCAAAACATTTCATTAGAATGACCCATCATTCTAAGATTTTCATAACCATTTTCACCAAGTATTCCGATCTAAAGTGATTAAGTTTTATGCTTAGCACTAACCACTAAAGTTGGGGGTAATCACTAATGAGGGGTGGTAATCAAGTGTGACTTATCTAAGTATAATCTCATGCCTCAGGATGACATCAAGTTCTAACTAACTTAGGCCAAGTTTTATGCTCTTTATGCTACCTCTAATACCTTTCCAAAATTCACAAGTCACTAAATAAACATAAATAAAAAGCTTTGATAAAGAAATAAAATAATCAAGCTTGCAAGTAAAACTGGGATTTAGGATACTCAAGATTGTCTAATCAAAGCATTGCCTAATGCATTGCATATGTTATCTAGCTTTCACAGTTGCAAGTGTTAGCTTGCATGGTTTTAGCTTAGCTTGCTAAGATAGTAGCTTGCCTTGTGCATTGCAGTGGTTGAAGTTCTACTCTTCTTCCTCTTCGTAGTAGTCTCTTTCCTCTTTGTATCCTTGGTGGGTACAAGCGTCTATAAATAAATACGAAGTACACAATCACCAAACAATACTTAACTACTCCTATTTAGCACACAAAGGCTCACACTAGATGATCTAGCATCATCACAATCATCACATGAATTAAGGCCATAGTATTATTTATTTGATTTTAGAAAAGTAATTTCTACTCATTGAAAAACTACTTAAGATTAAATATTCTCCAATTAAAGTATGGGATCATGTTGACACATGTCATCACCACATATTCTAATACTTGGGAATGTGATTTAAAGTGGTGTCACAATTTAATAAGGTTTAACATTTTTATTTTTATTAATTAAAGTGACTAGAAATTCCTATGGGGCATTCTTTTATTACTTGTTCGTTATTACTGTAAGTAAACCTAGATATTTTTATATATTCAGAAAGGTCTTGTCAAATCTGATTTTTGAGAGTTAGAATCAACTCAAAATAATTTATGGTTGAATTTTAAAAAATGTTTGAATGCAGAAAAGTATATGCCTTGTTATTTTTACTATAGGTGATCTATAATTCCAAATGGTTTGAATCCAACGAGCTTGGATTAAGAATTTCCATACCTTTCTAATAAAATTGGTTTCATGCTATTTGGTTCTGTAAAACTCTCTGAATTGAATTTTGAATCTACTGCCAGAACTAGGTTTGAAACTAAATAGATAAATCTAAATTTAAACTAATTGGGTCGTGCGGGAACTAAACTGGGCCGGCCCACTGTGCACAGCGCAGTGCGCGCGCGCTGTTTAAGTGGTGTCCCCACACGTCAGTGAGACAGGGGGTGCGAAGGGGTACGGGGTGATTACGACCGTAGGATTAGACTAAGGATCAATGGCTCATGGCCATCGTCCTCATCGAACAGAACACGACGGGGGCTAACCCTAGCGTGACCAATGGGGGTCTGGGGCGGATCATTGGGGCTCGGTGATTGTCGGCGATGGGGGAGAATGATGAAGTCGACGACGGCGATTCTCCTTGTACTGGCGACTCCTCCTAGGGTGGCTCCAATCGATGACGTCCTTCTCCTCCAGCAGCGGCAGGCTCCGGCAAAATTCTGGCGAGGGAGAGCTCGCCTTGCTCCGGGAAGAGGTGGGAAGTATCAGTGAGTGGGGGGGAGTGAACTGGTGTGAAGAAAACGAGCGGGGGAGGCCTCCTTTTATAGGCGAGCGAGAGAGGCCGAGCGACATGGGCAGTGATCGTCGGGGTCGGGTTTACAATGAGCTACGGGCATGGCTGAGGCTAGGGGATGGTGCATGGCCTCCTAGCGGTGCTCCACGGCTTGATGGCGCGGCAAGGGGCAGTGTGGTTTGGTCGGAACGCGCTGGTGCTCTGAGCGGCACCGACGACATTTTTGACGACGCACAGGCGCTCCTGGTCGCGCGGCGGCAAAAAAGGGATGTCTGGTGGTCTCCTGGGACGGTGGTGATCACAGGCTTGGGCGGCGAAGGCAAGGCGCGGTCTGTGCGAGCGTGTCAAGCGCGGCGAGCTGGCGCGCTCTGGACATGGCAGAGACAAACTGGGCGCGTGTATTCTTGGTGGTACACTGCTTGTCAAGGCTCGAGGACTGGACAAGGGGTTGCGGTGGACAGTGGCGTGCCTCCTGGACATGGTGGCTAGGCACGACGATGGCTCTGGCTATCTTGCCATGGTCGGCTGGCAAGGGTTTAATGCCTTGGTAGGGGTCTAGGCTGGTTTAATACACTGGTTGTCACTAGGGGAGACAAGGGTGATCGATGGGGAACAAGGTTTGGCTAAATTACTGCTCAAAACAGTTAAGTTTGGCAGAATTTGATTTGTGTCTCCAGGTGTTTGATGAAATGGCCGTAAGAAATTCATATTTGAATTTTTGGATGAATTTTGGTGGGTGTACTGGGCACATACTAGGGAGTATCTAGTTGATTTGATTTGTCTAGGTGAACTGGTTTGGTGGGGTTTTGAGAAATGGTGATCTTACCATATGAACTAGATTCAATTTTTAAATATAATTTGAATAGGGTTGCCAAATATTTATGTAGGTTTGCAAGGTGGGCTTGGGTTCACTTTTACTTGGTCTAGCAAGGGGTGAAAATAATTGGATTTGTTTCTGTTTGAAATATTGGACTAGAAACACTCAAAGTGGTCTAGTGAGCAAGATTGGCAAAATGACCATTTGCTTATATGATTTGTTTTTGACTTTTTCTTCAATTGATTCTGCTTGGAAATGATTTAGATGATGTTGTTTAATCTATAAACCAATCCTTTCCATTCATAACAATCACACAAGTCCATACAAGCATCCATGCATTCATCACATACACATATGCATTCATATTAATTTTTAATTAACAATAGTTTTTGTTAACCCTAAATTTGGGTGATTGGAATTTGATAACCTTGATTAATATTTTTGGGATGTTACAAACCTTCCCTCCTTAAACAAAATCTTGTCCCGAGATTTGAGAAAAAGAAAACTAGGATTTAAAGAGATCTGGAAACTCCGTCCTAATGTAGTCTTCTCGCTCCCAGGTAGCTTCTCCTTCAGTGTGGTTACTCCACTGGATCTTGAGAAACTTGATACTCCGGGTCCTGGTGGTTCTAAAAGCTTCCTCCAAAATACAAATGGGTACTTGAGGATATGTCAGGTCATCGTTGATCTCTATGGTTCTGTGATCAATATTCTTGAAAACTTCGGTATTCTCCGGTGACATGGTTATACCCTACGGGTACACGATCTTAGCATACCTAGTCCAGCCCAAGGAAGGCCCACGAGAACATGCGCCAGCCCATGAAGATTTTCGGGTGGACAGGGCCCATGACGCCTTCGGATCCTTGGAGAACAAGACTAGAATAGATAGAATATTCAAAGGGGCAAACCCTAAAGCCTGTAACCGACTCGATCTGTTCCTGGGACCTGCCTATCTCTATATAAAGGATAGGAGGGCACGACGAGGAGGGCACTTCGCATACCACCGCATACACACCTCCACGCCAGATTGCATCTGCGCAAGACTGCATTTCTTCCGGCTTTCAAGAGCAGACAAGCAGGAGTAGGGTTTTCCCTCCGGGGGCCTGAACCTGGGTAAACCTCGTGTGCCCGTGTTGCTTGTTTGCTAACCGTTTCGCGATCTCCAGCATCCCCATCTTCTCCAAAACCCAAGCTCATAACAATGGGCATTGATGATATTAAACCTCGTCAATTGGCGCCGTCTGTGGGAACTGGGGGCGCTGATTGTGCCATCGTGACGGTCCCAACCAAAGTGATCTACAACTCCTCGGCGACGGAGAGTCATCTCCTCTTCGGCGCCTTTGACTACACCGCCCACTCACCAGCCACCCTGAAGGACTTCGAGCCCGTTGGCGATGGACTCGAGATCCTGTTCGGGAGCTTCTGCTTCCAGGTGGGGCGGACCGGCACTCTCCGTCTCCCAGAGCGGGTGCCCCTGTCATCGACCAGGCCCGCTTCATGGGCTCCACACCCCGTGCTACGCACATCGCCATTGATAGATGAGTCCTATGACAGCAGCAGCTGCAACTCAGATCTGTGCGATCCACCATCGAAGGAAGGGACCTACGGTTCCGGATCCGAAAGATGCGGTAGCAGCGATCCAATCTACGAACACTACCAATGCGCCGCAGTCATCCAGAGTGACGTGGATCAGGAGCACAACCCGCCACCCAACCCATAGGGTAGAAACAGCGAGAACAGGAGAAACCAGTCCCCCGCCCAACGAGGAGGACACAGACCCCAATCGGATCATCCACCTCAGAAAGGAAGGATGGGCTTAAGCACGCGAAGCCGTTGCAGGCAACCAGATACTGCCCGTGGGTGCCTCACGGGACCTACTGATGGCGTACCACATGCTCTTAATCTAAGAACACAAGAAGCAGGTGAAGATGCAAGAGGTGCTTGACAAACGCAAGCAAGCAGCCTCGGAGTCCAGTATGTGGAGAGCTGCGCTCTCCGCCATGGGCGGCTCCAGCTCGCACGGAAACCATGGCAACAAGCACCGTTCTCGCACGGAGAACATGGATCCCAAGGCACGTCGCGAGGTGACTCGGGCCCTCAACACGTCCTTCATGGAGATGGACGCCGACGGTAACGTCATCCCGAAGACACCGCAAGCTGCGATCATGGTAGCCACCACATACCTCGCGTCCCATCCACCTTCGGTGGGGGACCCAAAAAGTGCCATGCACAATTCCGCGCTTACCAGACTCAGACTCATTCGAGCTGCGCTCCACGGAGAAGCTCCTGCGGAGCCAAAGAAGAAGGCTGCGGTCAGATTCAACCGCAGCCCCACGCCTTCATCCGAGGATGAAGAGCACGACCTACCTCGAAGGCACAAGAGCTCGCGCCATCGCAGCCGCAATTATGACGCTCGAAGCGAGCTCACCCAGCACAAGATTGAAAAAGCGCGCGCCAAGCGCGTATGCTCGTCCGAATCCGAGTAGGACGACGATGAAGGAGAACTCTATGGAGCCCGATGCTTCAGCATATCCGTTCGGCGGACACGGATGCCGCGGAACTTCAAGCTTCCTTCGAACACTCCGAAGTTCGACGGCACACAGGACCCCAAGGCGTGGCTCAACGACCACCTGTCGTCCGTCAAGCTACACGACGGAAACAAGGACATCGCCCTGCAATGCCTTCAGCTATAGCTGACAGGCGTAGCCCGGATCTGGCTCAGCAGCCTATCCTCGGGATCCATCCGAAGCTAGGAATAACGGGCGTACAGTTTCATCCGAAACTTCAAAGGCACCAGCAAAAGGCCAGCCTCGATCGAGGATCTGCGGGCTTGTACCGAACGAACGGGCGAATCCATTCGCTCGTACATATTACGTTGGTCCAACACCAAGAACTCTGTGACGCACATCTCTGAGGAGAGAGCAATCGACACCTTCAAGGATGGCGTCAAGTGTCAGGACTTCAAGGAAGAACTTGGGCGCGTCAAGCCCAAGACACTCGACCACCTCATGGACATCGTCAAAAGGTGGGCAGATGGCGAGGACTCCGTCCACCGAGCACACTCAGAGGAGGAAGATGACTACGGCCGGCGACGTGAACGCTGTAGCAAGATAAGATCACGCGTCTACGACGATCGTGATGGACCCGACATGGTCGCGGCTGGCTACGCTGACCGACACAGTGACGGCAACCGCAGCAGCGGCGGATACCGCGGAAGCAACTTCTGCAACGGAGGACGCCCAACGCAGTCATGGCAACGTCGCGGCCGTGACGACGGACCCTCAGCATACGACAAACTGTCGGGTCCATGCACCATCCACTTCTACATCAACAAGCAGGATGGTAAGAAGAAGGCAAGCCACATGCTCAAGGACTGCCGCGAGTTCCAGAAACTCAGCGAGAGCATGTCTCAGATGAGGCAACAAGCCTCGAACCCTGGGTACGGGAACGCACCCGCACCAGGTGAGATCACACACGGAGCTCCTCCACCACCACCTGTGGGACCTTCGAACCACCCAGTCGCACCCGCGCAGAATAACGGTGGGCACGGATACCCTGCGCCGAAGGGATCACTGATGATCCAAAAAGGGCACCCAACAAACAGGGTGCAAAAGAAAATCATCCGTCAGATCAATCTGGCTGTGACCGCCCCACCCGCCATCCCTGAGTACCTCAGCGGATCGAAGTCCTGCATCACATTCAGCCGCTCGAATCACCCTTGCCAGGTCTCTCGCCTAGGTCATGCTGCCCTGGTGCTCGAGGCGCAGATCGGAGGGTTCGACATGAGCCGCGTCTTCATGGACGATGGCAGCGGCATCAATCTGATGTTCGCCAGTACCTTAGCAGCAATGCGGATCCCGCTCTGCAGCCTGGAACAATCTGATATAACGTTCCACTGCATCGTCCCAGGGAAGGGCGTATGTACCCTGGGAAAGATATGGCTCAGCGTCATCTTCGGCAAGCCGGATAACTTCCGGTGCGAATGACTCGAGTTCGAAGTGGTGGACTGGCCATCACAATACCATGCCATCCTCAAGCGTGTGGCATTAAATGCGATTCTGGCGATGCAGTACGCTGCGTACCTGCTACTCAAGATGCCAGGACCTAAGGGCGTCATCACGGTCCATGGGAGCTTCACCCGATCGGACCACTGCGACAGGGACTTCAACAGAATCTCCCAGTCATTCGGCATGCAGGAGGAGCTCATAAGGCTCTAAGAGGTGACAGACAACGGGGCACCCCCAGTCGCAAGACAGAACACACCAGACATGTCCTTCGACTCCACCGTCAACACAAAGAAGGTGCAAGTCCACCCGACGGACACCTCCAAGACGGCGCTGATCGCCAACGACCTCAGCCCCGCATAGTAAAGAGCGTTTGTCGAATTCCTCCGTGAGTGCTAGGAAATCTTCGCCTGGTGTCCTGTGGACATGCCAGGAGTTCCCAGGGAATTCTCCGAGCACGCACTCAACGTCTTTCCAGACGCCAAGCCCGTCAAACAGTCCATCTGATGACTGTCCGAACCACAGGCCGAAGCAATCGGAGTCGAAGTCAACAGACTACTCGACGCAAACTTCATCAGGAAGATCAGGGAGAGTGAGTGGCTCGCCAACACCGTGATGGTCCCCAAAAAGGACACGGACATCCTGCGGATGTGCGTGGACTTCACATCGCTAAACAAGCACTGCTCGAAGAATCACTTTCCTCTCCCTCGGATCGATCATATCATCGATTTGACTGCAGGATGCGAGAAGCTCTCCTTCCTCGACGCCTACTCAGGCTACAACCAGATCCGACTGAAGGTCGAAGATCAGGAGAAAACGGCATTCATCACGCCGTTCGGAGTGTTCTGCTACAACACAATGCCCTTCGGGCTAAAGAACGCAGGCGCCACGTACCAGCGGTGCATGCAGGCTTGCCTGAAGGACCAGATCGGCCGCAACATCCAAGTCTATGTCGACGACATAGTAATCAAAACAAGGGAGGCCAAGACACTCATCGAAGATCTCCGCGAGACGTTCGAAAACCTTGATCGATACAAGATCAAGCTAAACCCAGAAAAGTGCGCCTTCGGCGTCCCATCTGGTCAGCTGCTAGGCTACTTCATCTCCCAGCGAAGAATCGAAGCGAACCCGAAGAAAATCCAGGCCATAATGGCCATGGAGAAGCCGAAGAACCTCAAGGGGGTCCAGCAGCTTGCTGGGTGAATCGCGACGGTGAGCAGATTCATCAGCCGCATGGGCGAAAAAGCCCTGCCTTTCTATCAGCTGCTACGCAAGGCAGACAAATTCGAGTGGACGCTAGAAGCGGACGATGCATTCAAAGATCTAAAGTGGCTGCTCTCTACCTCGCCCGTCTTGGTCAGGCCAAAGGAACGCGAGCCTTTACTGCTATACATAGCAGCCACACACCGGGTGGTAAGCACCGTACTGGTGGTCGAGCGACCTGAAGAAGGCAAGACCCACGGGGTCCAATGCCCAATCTACTACCTCAGCGAGGTATTGACACCGACAAAGCAGAGGTACCCTCACTACCAGAAACTTGCCTACGACGTGTTCATGACGACTCGTCGGCTGAGCCACTACTTCCAGGAGCATCAGGTGATGGTCGTCAACGAAGCACCTCTGAACAACATCCTGAACAACCCGGAGGCCACAGGACGTGTGGCCCTGTGGGGCACCGAGCTGTCACCTCTAGACATCATCTATGAGAAACGCCACACGATCAAGTCTCAGGTCCTTCTGGACTTCCTTGTCCACTGGATGGAATTACAGCTGCCAGACACACCGGACATGACACAGTTATGGACGATGCACTTCGACGGCTCCAAGCGCGAGGCCGGAGCAGGAGCCGGGGTCATACTGACCTCCCCACAGGGCGACAAGATGAAGTACATCCTCTGGATGAAATTTCGAGCCTCCAACAACGAGGCCGAGTACGAGGCCCTCATCCACGGCATGAGGATGGCCAAGATATGCGGCGCGACGCGCCTGGTCATCTACGGAGACTCAAACCTCATCGTCCAACAGACGATGAACGAGTGCGAAGAACACGCCGCCAACATGATTGCGTGCACTCTACAACGCACTCGAACGAGACTTCGACGGCTGCGAGCTTCGGCATGTTGGGAGAGAAATCAACGAAGAGACCGACAGACTCGCCAACATCGGCTCCACCTGCGCACAAGTGCCACCGGTGTGTTTCTCGAACAGATCTGCGTGCCATCCATCAAAAGGAAATTCCCAAAGGGATCACCCGAAGAAGCAGAACACTCAGGGGCTGCGCTACCCGAAGGACATGAAGGACCAGAAAAGCTCGACACAGAGGTAGCGATGGTCAACCTGATGCAGGTCATGGAAGTCGAAGAAACATGGACACAACCATACCTCCGATATCTAATAGACGGGGAGCTGCCTGACAGTCCGACAAATGCCCGACGCATATCTCGCCGGTCCAAGGCCTTCACTATCATCAATGGCGAGCTGTACAAGCGCAGCATTTCGGGTATACTCCAAAGGTGCGTCACCATTGGTGATGGAAAAACCATCCTCCAAGACATCCACGGGGGAATTTGCGGCCATCACGCGGGCAGCCGTTCCCTTGTCGCCAAAGCTCTACGAGCTGGGTTCTACTGGCCAACGGCCATGAACGACGCCAAGGACATCGTCCGAAGGTGCAACGGGTGCCAGAGGTTCGCAGACAAACCACATGCACTAGGATCGGAGCTCAGGTCCATACCCCTGGCCTAGCCCTTCGCCCAATGGGGCCTCGACATGATCGGAAAACTGCCCAAGTCCTCGAAAGGAGGCCACGTCTACCTCCTGGTCGCAGTCGACAAATTCACCAAGTGGATCGAGGCCATGCCCGTTACTAACCAAAAGGACAAAACGGTCGTCAAGTTCTTCGAATCCATTGTTTACAGGTTCGGCGTGCCGCACAGCATCATCACTGACAATGGGTCAAACTTCATCTCCAAAGAATTCTAGGACTTCTGCAAAGACCTCGGAATCAACATCACATACACCTCTGTGGTGCACCCGCAAACAAACGGGCAGGTCAAAAAGGTTAACGGCCTCGTCAGTGGCAGCATCAAGAAGCGCCTAATGAGCCCACTCCAGCGACTCGCAGGAGCCTGGACACAAGAGCTACCCTCCATCCTCTGGAGTTTGCGCACAACGCCAAACAGCTCAACTGTCTACACGCCCTTCTTCATGGTGCACGGAGCCGAAGCCGTGCTGCCTGCAGAGGTAAGCCACAAGGCCCCATGGGTCGTCGCCTATAGCGAGGCCGAATCGACGGCCGCACTCGAAGACGCCGTCGACACACTCGACGAGGCACGCGACATCGCCGTGGCTCGATCGGCGGTCTATCAACAGAGCCTCCGCAATTATCACAGCCGTTAGCTGCGCCCAAGGTCCTTCGTCGAAGGAGACCTAGTCTTGCGACTCAAGCAAGAGCGACTGAAGAAGCTCGAGTCGCCCTGGGAATGACCCTACATCGTCAGTGAAGTCATCCCAGGTGGCGCCTATCGCCTCAAGCACGTGGAGTCTAGAGTCACATACTCCAACCCATGGAACGTCGCACAACTGCGACGCTTCTACCCCTAGCTACCCCCCTCATTTTACTTTCAATAAGGCTATTCAGCCAAGGCTACTCAGCCGAACAATGTACCTCCTCCTAACGATATGAATGAAGCTAAGTGTCTCGCCCCAATTTTTTGTCTATTATTCGCATTTTCTTCATGTTACAACACACTCGGGGGCTCCCCTCACCTCACGACTTCGTCGACTGAGGATAACGTGTGTACACCTGAGTACCTGACCACGTCAGGCTAACGAAAAGGGCACACATACAAACAAAGCACCATGTGCTAACAACAATAAACCTTTACAGCAAAGGGCATAACACGCCCAGTCGAATACATACAAATTTTACATCTATCTTTTTACAGGTCCTACCTATTCTGAAGAATCACCTGCGCACACTGCTCAAAGAGATCTACAATTTGTTCGGCATCTTGCCTGACCGCATACTGTGGACGCATATCCCACACACCACCATCCGGCCGAAGAGGCGGCCCAGCTACCACAGCAGCAAGATCTACATCAGGACGATGTAGCCGCACAAGGGAAAGCGCAGCCTTCACTCCCGCAACAAGCTGATGCCGCACCAACTCCCTAACATGATGCACATCTCGAAACTTCGCCAACAGGCCCTAGAGAGTCGATGGTGCCTCATCCAAGGGAAACATCACGTGCAGAATCGACGCCAAAGAAGTCTTCATTTGACGCAGCACCCGCGACACCTGGTGAACACGATCCTGCACAGTCGCAAGGACCATGGCACGATTGCGGTCCATCCAGAAAAAACTGCCGGCCTCCATGTCCTGCTGGGTCAGGCAGTTGACCCGAACAGCAACACGCTCCTTTTCCTCCTTAGGAATAAGGTTAGCACCTGCAACACTTGCAAAGTAAGATGACAGGCCCACAGGCGCATCCGAAAAAATGAGCAGCAGCTCGAAAAACTCACATTGAAGCTATTCGGCCAAACGCCGCAACTCCCCCATCAGATACTCCTCCCTGGCGGCGCCCCGCTCCGCCTTCGACTTCCAAACATCCGCGTGGCCTCGAACGCCAAGCAACTCTTTCTCAAGACTACGGATGCAGTCGCGAAGAAACACAAGTTGCGACGCATCATCCAAGGATGGTCGCAGCTCCGGCGCAAGCGAAGTATCAACGGGATCATCACCCGAAGGTCCCTAGAGGAAAAAAAGGCAGGAATATGAACAAACACATGAATGAACAAAGAGCTTGGAGATTCATTATATGCAGCAAAAAGCCACTGTGTGTCACAAGAAGTGTTCATAGATACATCAGACCAAAAGAAACAAAAGCTATCCTACAACTACAAGGCCTAAGAAGCTGCATCCTGAGTAGCCTCGGAGCCGGGCTGCCTCCTCTTGGCCTCCCCCTGCTGCCTCGCCGCCTACTCCGCCAGCAAGTCAATCAGCTTCGGCCCATAGCGTTTGCAACAGGCATCATAGAGGGCAAAAGCTACCTCGGATCTGTCGGCAGCTGTCGGCATCTGGGAGGTGACCTGATGAAGATCCAGCTCCGCTCCAGACGCCAGGGCCATCGCCAGCCCCACAGATGCACCGATGCCTTTCTGCTTGCGCTTGTACGCCCGCCACAGGAGCCTCGGCTGACAGGGCGTCCGCCAACAATTCTACATCCTCGAGGGCGACGCCCTTGGGGACGAGCTCCTTATAGAAGCGCCCGAGAACTACCTTGGGCTTGGCAAGCGAGCCGACCACGGTAAAGCGGTCTTCGACTGCCGCAGTGGTATCATCCAGAGCACTTCCGTGCTTCAGGGCAGCACGGTCAAACTCGATGCCCGCGGCATCTAGAAAAACAGAAGAGCCAGCATGAAAACCAAACAAAACAAGATAAACAAGGAAACCAAAAAGGATCAGACGACACCACTCACCCGAAAGAGCCTTGGCAGCAGCCATCAGCTTGCTGTCTACCTCCTTTTCGCGCGAGGCTGCAGCAGTGGCGAGTTGCTCCTCGCGGTCCGTAGCCTCCTGCTGTAGGCGCTCCTTGGCCGCAGCTGCGTCGGCTAGCTCCCGCTCGAGGCGCTCCTTCGCACCAACGGCGTCCTCGACTTTCTTCTCCGCTCGCCCAAGGCTATTTTTGAGAGCATCAAGCTCGCGGAGGGTGGTATTGTTTTCCTCTGCAAACAATAGAACACTTATCAGATCAAACGAAAGATAAGCAAAGGAAGACGAAAAAGACCAACTCATGAATGTACCCTGAAGCTGCTTGAAGCTGGCCTCCAACACCAGGTGCTGCTGCACCAGCTGGTTGGCGCCTTGCACAAAAGGCTGCAACAAGACACAACTTGTCAAAAGAAAGGCTCGGGGGCTGCGCCCAAGGAAAGAGCAAGGAAAATTACACATACAAAAAAACGCTCGGGGGATCCCCCTGAAGCACGTACAAAAAAAAAAGCATGATCAGCAGATCATCCGATAGATGCTCGGGGGCTCCCCCGATACACAAAACAATAACGATCAGCAGATCATCCGAAAATGCTCGGGGGCTCCCCCCGCGGCAAGAACGAAAACACTTACGTGGTTAGACGGTGACTCCGAAGGTTCGCCTATAATCTTCCAGGGGACAACCACCCGAACCTCCTGCGGAGAAGGGTTCGGAGCAGCGCCCTCAGAGGTGGACACCGTTTGAGGAGGAGGAGCAACCTTCGACTCCCCCACCATCTCCCGAGCGCCATCGCTGAAGGAGCCATCAGATGAGTGGCTACAAAAGAACAGAAATCAGACAAGTACAAGCAAGAAGACGAGAGAGAGCAAAAGCAATGGCAGATACTTACGAGTCGAAATCGCTCAAGTCGAAGACAGGAGGGGCCCTCCTGCCTTTCTTCTTTTCCTTCTTCCGCTTTGCCGACGGTTGCGGCGCCATAGCCCGCACGGGCACGGCCGAAATAGGAGAGGAAGAGCCACCATGACCCCCACTGTGACGCTCAAGGCATGACGGGTTCCTAGGGGTCGGCGGAGTCGAAGCATTCGACGTTTCGCTCGAGCTCCGCGCCCGCTTCCGATTCTGCTCCTCGCTAGACTCAAAAGTTTCTTCCGCTGGTGATCGCGCCGAAGGAAGCTCAGACATTGAATCCACTACCTCATTGTACGGTGCATCCGGAAACATTTCGGGTAGTGGAGGTGACATGCCCGGTACCTTGAACTCCTGCGCAAAAGAAACAAACTTTCAGCACACAAGCAAGTGCAAGGAAAACGCCTACGGAACGCTACACGCACACCCCAGATCTACACCCGCGGAACGAGACGAGAGGTGGCGAATGGAGGAGTCAGCGACTTCCCCAGGAGATCCTCTCCAGCTTTGAACTTCAGCAGCGGCCGAAGAATCATGTCGAGATCCCCCCTGGAGAACTCCTCAGCCGAAACCCTAGTAGGATCATGGCGACCAGAATAAAGGAACATCGGGTGCGCCCTAGCCTGGAGGGGCTTCACCCGACGCTTGAGAAAGGTGCGGATGATATCCACACCGTTCACCTCTTTATCCGGAATCAATTGAAGATCCTCCACCCGACGATAGAGCCCCTCTATCTCCGCCACCTCGCCATCCAAGATGTGGTTCTTCCAGGACCTCTTCGGCTCGATTTTTTGAGAAGGGTCGAAAGGAGCAAGGCCAAAATTCTGTCCGGCCACTGTGGAGTCGCGGATGTAAAACCATCATCTCCGCCAGTACTGGACAGATTCAAACATAGAAAAGGAGAAGAAGAGAAAGTTGGATCTAAGGGAAATGATGCAGCCGCCGATGGGATAAACGCCATCAGAGCCAGATTACCTCTTCACGGAATAAAGCTTCCGGAAGAGGCCAAAGTGCGGCTCGACACCGAGCCAACACTCGCAGAATGTGATGAAGCAGGCGATATGAAGAAGAGAGTTCGGTGAAAGATGATGAAGCTGGATGCCGTAAAGTAAGAGCAATCCATGGAGAAAATCGTGGATCGGAAAAGAAAGGCCCCGAAGGACAAAAGCGACGAACATGACCCGAAACCCAGCGGGAGGACGGGGAATTACCTCGTCGCCGGGAACTCTGATGGCCTCCCTATCCTGCGGGATCAGACCCCACTGACGAAGCTTGCGGAGATTGCCCTCGCGCGTCTCCGATCGCCGCCAGCCACCATCGGTGACGCGAGTGGCGGTGGAACCCTTCTGTCCGCCGGTGGCAGCACTAGTACCAACTGCGGTGTAGGCCTCCTTGGACAACTTCCCCATCGCAGTGCGGCGACGATGACGAGCACGCAGAAACAGAGAAGTAAAGGTTCGAAGAAATTCCAGCACGCAGCAAGGAAAACTCAAGAAGATTGAAGCAGTGAAACAGGAATGGCTGCGGTGAAAACAAACTAACTTTTCCCCAATGATTATAAGGACGAGGACGATGCACGATGACCGTTCATCGGGAAGACCTAGAGCCAACATCAAGATCTGACCGTCCACGTGTCGGCACAGCAGCGAACCGTCGCTAACACGCCGTCCACTATGCACGGAAATCGAGGCGACGTCATAATTATCTCCACACCGCGCGTGACCAGTCAACTCAAAGTCAGAAGGTGGGACCCATGTTCGTCCAGTCACGTCATCTCTGGCGCCGCAGATGCTTGAGGTCACCGATCTTCAGCACCGACGTCATCAAAATATATACTAGCAACGATTACAATTCTTCGACTGCACAGCTAAAAGTACTCACTCGAATCTACGATTCGACTAACTACTCGGGGGCTACTCCTATTAGGAGCGCTGGCCGCACACCCGAAAAACAATCAACATACTACACCATTGAACTATTCTTCGAGTCCTACGTCGAGTCTATGACTCCACTACAGAATCGGGGGCTACTCCCATAGGTAGGATGGATTCAAGCATCCGAAAAATTTGTGTCCTACGGACCTAAAAGTCAACAAAGACTGAATTAAAGTCTCTACTCGAGTCTACGACTCGAACATACACTCGGGGGCTACTCCCATAGGGAGCGCTGGTCGCGCACCCTATGAATTCTTCGACTGCGATCCTTCGGATCAGCATGCAAAAACTTTTCGGCAACTCTGCCCCAATTAACGCTAAGTGAGTAGCATCTTCCTTGGCCACCCGAAACACCTCCGCGGTGATAAACATTCAGATGTTGTGTCTGCGACACAAAGATAAGACCTACAGATATCATCTGATGGCCTGGCAACGCACACGACTGCGCTCTGCTAGTGATAATACGTGCCAACAGGCGCGATGAAACATACCGACGGACGCGTTGGGTATATCATTTAAAAATTCACTGGAATTCCACTCCTGTAAGTCCTCCACGTCCTGAGTCGAATTACGCCAGCATATATTCCGGGTTCGAGTCGAGGGACTTGAATCTGAAGAAGATCGTGTTGTTTTGTCCTAAGGCGGTTAAGCGACCACGATCTCGGAGAGAGAGCACACGCATCAACAATCCCTACACACTCAAATCATCCTCTAGACAAACAGAGATAGCTGCACCCAAAGGATTGAAGAGTCCTCAGCTGAATCTACGATTCGACTGAACACTCGGGGGCTACTGACATGGTTATACCCTGCGGGTACACGATCTTAGCATACCTAGTCCATCCCAAGGAAGGCCCATGAGAACATGCGCCATCCCATGAAGATTTTCGGGTGGCCAGGGCCCATGACGCCTTCGGATCCTTGGAGAACAAGACTAGAGTAGATAGAATATTCAAAGGGGCAAACCCTAAAAACTGTAACCGACTTGATCTATGCCTGGGACCTGCCTATCTCTATATAAAGTCTAGGAGGGCACGACGAGAAGGGCACTTCGCATACCACCGCATACACATCTCCACGCCAGATTGCATCTGCGCACCCCTGTACTTTTTGGTTCCGCCGTAATCAAGAGCAGACAAGCAGGAGTAGGGTTTTCCCTCCGGGGACCTGAACCTGGGTAAACCTTGTATCCCCGTGTTGCTTGTTCGCTAACCGTTCTGCGATCTCCAGCATCCCCATCTTATCCAAAACCCAAGCTCATAACAATGAGCATTGACGAGATTAAACCTCATCATCCGGGACTTCTAGGTATTTGCGATGTAACGAGATATGAAACACATTATGCATGGCTGACATCTCCTCTGGCAGTTCTAGTTGATATGGTACTTCTCCTCGACGATTCAGAATCTTGAAGGGTCCGATATATCTGGGGTATAACTTTCCTTTGAGCTAGAAATGTTGCATTCCTTTCAAAGGTGACACCTTGAGATAAACAAAATCTCTGATATTGAAGGCTAGGTCTCGATGTCTCTTGTCGGCATAACTTTTCTGTCTGGATTGGTCGGTCTTGTGGTGCTCACGGATCTTGTGAACTTTCTCTTCTGCTTCTCGTAGGATGTCGGGTCCAAAAATCTGAATCTCTCCTACTTCCGACCAATTCAAAGGGGTACGACACTTCCTTCCATACATTAATTCAAATGAGGCCATTTACAAACTGGCTCGGTAATTGTTGTCGAATGAAAATTCTGCGAAAGTCAGATAATCTTACCATTTAGATCCATATTCTAACACACAAGCTCTCAACATATCTTCGAGTATTTGGTTTACTTGCCTCGTTTGTCCATCGGTTTGAGGGTGGTAAGTTGTGCTGAAATCCAGTCGGGTTCCCGATCCTTCTTGGACTTTATTCCAAAATCTCGAGGTAAACTGAGTTCCTTGATCCAAGACTATGTTCTTGGGGACTGACTATTCTAGCAATGTACAACTCTGCTAGTTTCAAACTCTGATAGGTGGTCTTGACATGTAAGAAATGGGCGATTTTGGACAGTCTATCTACGATAACCCAAATAGAGTCATTTCCCCTACTAGATGTAGGAAAACCAGTGATAAAATCCATTCCAACTAAATCCCATTTCCATTCCGGAATCTGCAATGGTTGCAACAGTCATGCGGGTCTCTGATGCCCCGCCTTGATTCTGTGACAAATATCACACTTGGCTATGTAGCTTCCGATTTCTCTTTTCATCTTATGCCACCAAAATTGCTCATTCAAATCCTGATACATCTTCGTTCCTCTAGGGTAGATAGAATAAAGAGTATCATGGGCTTCTTTCAAAATAGCTTGTTTTAATTTTGAATCTTCTGGCACACATATACGTCCTTTATACATGGAAGGGAGAGAGAGACCGGCGACCGAGAGAGGACGGTCAGAAGGAAGGGGAAGATGATGGGAGGGAGAGAGAGAGAGAGGCGGGCGGGGAGAAATCGGCGACCGGGAGGAGCTTACCGACGGAAGGGGAGAGAGACAGGCGGAGAAGACGGTCGGGAGATCACATGGAAGGCATTTTCATTTTGTAGGTGAATATCGTTATTTTTTAAACACATTATATATGCACGCACACTCGTTTCTACAAGCGCACACATCCATATCATACCCTATGAGAATAGGGGTGGACCTAGAAAATAATTTAAAAGGGGGCGAACGATCTTACTAGGGACATTTCTGGTATAAGTTTACATATTTTGAATATTTTTGTATTAAAAAACAACAAATTCTGTTGAAGTTCAAATTTGAGCGGGGGCTAAGGGCCACTAGCTTCTACTTGGGTCCACCCCTGTATGAGCACGATCTGACAGATTGAGTCGGCTTATCTTGAGATTAATGAAGTTACCATGGGCGTCTCGTTGTTAATATGCACGCCACCTAAGACCGGTTAAATCCTAAAATAAATACAGGTACTACAAACACCCATTCGATGCGAAGTCTAGAACTTAAATCTGAGTGGTCTGGCACACGAAACCTAACCACCGGAACTAAGCTCAGTTTTCGATGAGTGTTATTGTTTGTTCTTTCTGAGATGACGAGTATTATTGTTTGCTCTGTTTTGTAGGGACATTGCTCTGTTTTTTAGGGAATATTGCTCTGTTTATTTGATATATTTGTTCTAGAGAAGTTTATTTGACCTGCTAAACTGTTTTTATCACTATTTGACATGCTGAATTGTGGTCAAGCTGTTTATGTTGGAGAAGTTCCTATGGGATTTCATTCTGGCAAGTCCAGTCCATGGTGAATTTCCTTCCTACGTCCCAAGTCACAGAGGGTGACTTCTTTTGGACTTTTATGTTTGCTTATAGGACCCCACCGCATAAGTAGAAAAGAAGTGTCCAATTTCTTTCCCACCGGAAAACACCCCAGAAACCCATGTACATGCATTGGAGAGACCAGTTTCCCGAGCTTCTTCGATCATATGGCGGACCGTCCCTGGAAAAATACATATTGTTATCAAATATTATGCTCAGAATGCCACCACCGTTACTGTTGAGGGAAGGACCGAAAAGAGGGAAGAAAAGACAATTTGTCCCGACTCCCAACCCACCCCCAACCTTCCTCGCCTCGACCCCCCTACTCCACCCCATCCATCACTCCGCCGCTGCCTCGCACCCACCGATCTGTCGCCTCGCACCCACCGCTGAGCCGCTCCGACCGCCGCCACGCTCCCAGCCTGCCCACCTACGGATCCCAGCAGCCCTCTGCCGGATCCCAACCTCCACACCCGATCTCCCCTATTCTTCTCCTCCCGGAGCTCCTAGGCCTCCAGGCCGCTCCACCTCCACCACCCTCCCACGCCTAACACTCCTTGTCTGCTCACCCGATGCACCATGTCCACTTCTGAACCTCAAAAGGTATCGACTCGATTTATCCAATTTCTTTTGTGAGATGCATGTGGTTAGATGCTACTAGAGAAACTATGATAAGAAACAAATGAAAATTAGGTGTGAAACACTCAAGAAGGACTACACTATTTGGAAGAGATTGCTCGAACATGCATCTGGTTTGGGTGTAGATCTTGTCACTCATACCATTGATGCTAGCGATGATTGGTGGGCACATGAGATACAAATAATGATAACTTGGTTGGCAATTGTTTTTGTTCTATTCATAATAAGTAGTGTTTTCAACTTGTATCTGTAATGAGCTATGTTACTTGCTTATAACTTGTATCTGTATTAAGCTATGTAATTTGCTAGCAACTTGTATCTATACTGAGATGGGTTATTTATATCTGGTCATGAGCTATGTTTTTGAGTAGAACTTAAATTTGTCTTGCTCCCTTGTTATCTGGTTTCTTCTTACAAATGTTTCCTTTTGCACAATTATAGATGAACTCAAATAATGACTCGGATGAAGGGTTTGATATGATGTTTATGTTGGGGTTCGAGGGCAGAATTTTTTCCTACGATTGAAACCCTAATGCTAGGATCTATCTACTAATAATGCAGTAACGGGAGGGAATATGGTATTTATATCTTTGAAGACCGGGCGCGGTTGATATACCGCGGGGAATGTGGTTGTTGAAGTTGTTCCGACGCTGACCTCGAGGTCACGAAGTCCAACGGACCGGAAAACTTCTAGCGCCGAAAGCACAGCGCCGCCTGAGGGAGTCACACACGTACGGTTCTTAACGATGACTCCCACTTCTTCCCGATCCAGCTGAGATTGCAGAAGTATATCTCCCGTCCCCGAATCCCACAGCGTGACAGCGGTCTGTGGTGAAGAGCTCCTCGCTCACACAACCCTGACAAGGGGGACACGGTCACAAGAGAGAGAAGAGATAGGCAACCAAAGGCTTTTTTCTATTTTATTGTGTATTTTACTCCTCCTATGGGCACCTTATATATAGGCGAAGGGAGGGTTCCCTCCCCTTTAGGTACCCCATGTGGGACTAAAAACAAGGGAGAGAGAGAGGACTAAAGAGAACCCCCTTAAGAGGTTCCTATACAGCTTATAAAGGAATCCCATCTAACCACTAGCTTTTTCTGGTCCACCAACCCCCCCAGCCTCCCTAGCGCGCTACCCCGACCCCGCCGTGGCTCCCTCTCCCGCAGTGCCCCGTCGTCGGAGCCTTGTCCCTCCCAGTGCGCCGTCTCGATTCCCTGCCACCGACGCCTCCTTCCTCCCCCAGCGTGCCGCCCCGGCCTAGCCCGCGGCACCTCCCCGGGCATCCTTCGCCCCGCGCGATACCGACCCTCCTCCGTGCCACGCCCCACCTAACCACATTCTTCCTTGCGCGATACCGACCCTCCTCTGCCGCCGCCAGCCACCTCTTCGCATGTGCACGTCTCCCGCCAGCCACCCCTGTGCCTCATGCGCTGCTTTAGAATGCCACGCCTTTGTCCAAGGCAGCCCAACCACCTCCCGCGGATCCCGTTGCCCCCGCCTCCATCCCTGGCATCTAGCAAGCTCTATTTCACATGAAAAAAGCAGTTCACCTATTACACATGGAACATTTTTGTTTGAAAGTTCATTCATCCATAGGGTTAAGAAAATAAAAGTTCACTGGGCTCGAAATAAATGTTCACTACACTCGATAAAAAGGAAGTTGACAAGTGTTGAAAAAAGAAAGTTCGCCCAGTTGTCCAAAAAAAAGTTCACTAAAAAAAATGTCGGCGAAACCATGGATTTTCGCTTAAAATGAAAGTTCACAAGCGTTAAGAAGAAAGTTTACTCTATGTAAAACAATAGTTCACTTCGAATGCAGCGGGTCACTTCAGGCGTGACTAAAAAACCCAGAAGGATGTTTTGATAAAAAAAAAGTTCACATGCATTAGAAAGAAAATTCACTCGGCAGAAAAACATAGTTTACTTCGAGCACAATGGGAATTCTCGTTATATTTGTTAGTTCACGTCTGATGAAGCTAAAAAACCTAAAAAGTGTGTCCGATAAAAATAAAGTTCATAAGCATTAATAAAAAAGTTCACTCTACTGTCTAAAAAAGTTCGCTTTGAATATGGCTAGAAATTTTAAAAGTTCACTTCGAACATGGTGTTTCCCCGAGAAAAAGAAAGTTCACTCCCATTGAATTTTTTTTCACTTTGTTCATGTTTAGTTATATATATATATAGTGGTATTTCATTCTGCAAGACCTTGTTTTGGTAACAAGCATCAGAACTACTTCTATATGTATCCATACCCTTATATTATGAAATAAATGGTCAGAGTTTTAGTTTGAGTTAATTCCAATTTTTTATCCCTAGTTTTACTTTTGTGACGATAATTACCCAATTTAGCAATAATTCTTCCCGCTTATCCCATTTAGTGAAAGATGTGCCTTTTTTACCCCTTTTAGTTTTCATCCAGTTGTGTAACGCAATAACCAACAGTCCAGGCAGCGTGCCGAGATACAAGTTTTGACCTTGCCGTGTACTTGTGTTGAGGGCGACCTCACGAGTCACGGCAAGCTGATGGATTACTCTCGAAGTGCTCACGATCGGCTAGCTGATCAGTTCTTTTGACAAGTTAGCTAGGGACAACCTGTAAGTATGCTCGTCCTGCATAGCATAGCGCGGATCAGTACTCGCCAACGGCACCAAGCCGTCCGACGTGGTGCCCTGGTTCGTGTAGTATAAGAGAGAGAGCCGCAACTGCCTAACGCATGTCCAACAGATTGAGCTAGCTATCGTATATGGAATTTACTCTTTTAGTTTCATCTTCTTTGCAAAAGAAATGCTGGCCAGTTGAGCATTAGGAAACAGTTCCTTTTGGCTCCCCTTTTATATTCTTTCTATATCTGAAAATAGAAAATTCGTCTTCGGCTCTCCCCTGTAGGCTAATCTATAGGCTTATAGCAAGTCTAATCACCTCTGACTGAAGCTTGCAGCAACAATGATGGCCAGTACGGTATCCTCCTTTTGTGAGTTTTTTTTGTAATGAACAGTGGGTAGCAATTTAAACATCAGATTCATTACTAAATTTAAAATTTCTTTGAACAAGTTAGTCCTGTAAGTTTGTTTATCAAGAGATCATTAATTTAGCAGGATTTTCTAAACATATATGCCAGGTGTTAGATCTAAAATGTTGGTACAAACAAATGCAGAATTTCAGCCACTCCCGGCAGCAGAGCATCTCCCCTCTCAAAACGATCTCCAGTTCATCAAAGTAATAAGCTGTAACCGCAAAATCTTTTATAGAATGTGCAAAAGTGTTTGTCACATGGCATTTTTCCTGCTACCTCGGTAAATTGGGGATGCTACATCAAATTCACATGGCATGATCTCCAATTCATCTCTCTATTCTGGCTTCACTCTACCTCGCTCTCTGTCTCTCTACCTCGTTGTGCAATCCTCTGTTCCAATCGCAATGACGCACCCTCGGTGGCGACGTCGACGAGAAGCCCCAGCTCAGCAGCGGTGACATAGTTGCCATTGCTGTCGTTGCAGGGTTCATCGTGGTCGTGATCGGCGGAGCACTGTACCTGGCGTGGAAGGTGTGCAAGGGAAGAGCCCCGTCGGCACACTCCGGTCGCGTCTCCGGTCGCGTCCAGGTCCGGTCCACAGATTTCAGGGTGGTGCACCTGCCGATGGCGGTCGCGTCTCCGATCGCGTCCAGGGCCGGTCCACAGATTTCAGGGACCGTAGGGCAAAACGACACCAAGGGACCCTTATTTAAAGTGGCGGAGCTTTCCTGGAGTGTGTGTGTGGTGTGTGTGTGTGTGGGGGGTGGGGGGGGGGGGGCAAAGGCCCCCAACTCTAGAAATCACCTTAAGACTATATATCTTTAATATTTATTATGCTAAACAATTTTTCCCATACTCTAGAAAACATCTTAAAAATATATATATCTCTTTAATATTTGTGCTAAAAACTTGCCCCTACTCTAGAAAACACCTTAAAGATATATATATCTATAATATTTATACTTGTAGAATGGTCAATTATGTTATTGCATCGTTAGTATCTAGAAATAAATATATTCGCAATCCTGTAAAGGCATGTGACTGTCGGTTTTCTTCTGCACACTTGGAGAGGCCAGAGAAATCGTGGTATCAAGAAAAATATAAAGAAATCTTAAAGTATTTTCTAGGAAATATGAGTCAAAATAGAGCCATGGTAGGCTAGAATTTAGATCACCTATATTTTTAAGATAATTTTACCCTATTAGGACTCAAAAGTAGACTAATATAGGAACACAAAAAGTCTTGGGTCGAGGCCCTATATCATGGGGCCTGAGCGAGCGCCCCTCTGCCCCGCCCTATGGGCCGGCCCTGGTCGCGTCGCCCATCCACTCGCCGGATGGCTCCCCAGTACACCCGTAGGTGAAAGCACAAGAGGAGGGCGATCTGGAGAGTAGCGTCTCGTCGGCCGGTTCAGTCTACGGCGGGTCCTTCGACGAGGGAGATGTTGAGAGCGACAAGTGTGTCGTGCGGCTCCTTCGCGGGATGGTCCGGCTCGAGCTGAAGATGAGCGAAGCACTCGAGCTTTGTTTAAGTACGGAGTAAGTTGGATTCCTTAGAGAGAGTTGTAGTATTATTTAACAAATTAGTGTACATCCATGGAACTATTATGCGTCTCGGAGAATGGTTTGTTTTGGTTTCTGTCTGTCTATAGCCTCCGATCCTTAAACTTGCATAATCTAGCTTACTGTTGAGGAAGTATTAGGAGTTTATAATAAGTCCTCTGCTCAAGAGATGTGTTTTTGAGGTGGACTCAAATTCGATGCAAATCAAAACAGTGACCCTCAAGTTCAGAAGAAGCCAATCATGCATGCACTACAGGAAGCGCTTGGTACGCCGAGAGCTAAAAGCCGTCGGCGTAGCCAGAAAAACCCTCAGCGTATGCTACGCCGACGGCTGCCCTCGGTGTACTGTTCTCGGCGGACATTTCCCTTGGCGGAGCAGCCGCGGCTGTCGGCTTAGAGCAATGCCGATGGCCAGATGGCGCCCGTCGGCGTAGCTATCGTCGACCCCGCCGTCACACGACCGGCTAACGGCGCAGCTGCTACGCCGATGGCCTCACCCTCGGCATATGTTCGCCACGTGGAGAGAGCAGAGCAGCCTGGCTCGGCCCTACGCCGACAGCCTCACCCTCGGCGTCTCCCCCTAGCAGCAGCCTGACTCGGCCCTATGCCGACGGTCTCACCCTCGGCATCTCCCCCTAGCAGCAGCATGGCTCGGCCCTACGCCGACAGCCTCACCCTCGACGTAGCACTGACCATTTGGTCACGTACACCCTCTACGCCAACGGGATAATAGGTCTCCAGAATCTCGCCTCTCGTAGATATGTACGGGTGAGGGACTATCAGATTTTTTAGGGCGCTCTACCGCAACTACTAGCAACACGACATCGTTCGACAACAGATTCTCCAATCATGACTTCTTACTTGAGGTCAACAACCTTTTCAGTGACCTCAACATGGGTGACAACGTGTCGATGTGAACACTGTTGTTCCTCAGCGCACAACCATATTTTCTGTCTTTCAGATTTTTCTAGAATTTTTTGTTCTAATGTTTGGAGTAGATGTGACCGATTTGTCATGTTTAAATGCTATATATTCATCTACTTTGTTAGTCTTCATGATTAGTTCAATTAATGTTGGTATGATCATGCTTTATCATTTGTTTATTCGAATTAAATTATATGGTAGTTTTCTTATATTTTCAACATCATTTTTATTGAAACGAAGGGAGTATATGATGCAGTATTGAGCTCATGTTTAATTGAGACCGTGGTTGCAATCACCTCTATTAATTACCCAGCTAATTGTTTGGTTCACAAGAACCCTCGAATTAACTCAATCACTTGTGCCCCTAAAAAAACACAAACATTTGTAACACGCAGACGGAGAATTTGCACAATAATAATCCATGTAATCGAAGAAGTTGAGTCGGATCATGGAAACCAGCCTGTTTGGCAACGAGAGAAGTCTGACCCGACACAAAACGCCAACAGTACACTAACACATAGTAGAACTGTAGCATTGGTAAGGAAGAGAAGCATACGGCTTCCATTCTGTCCACACCTCTTCGTTCTCACGGTCTTGAAGCAGCTTGTTTCTACGAGGACAGCGAGGCCGCGATCCACAGGAGCATGATGGTTGCCGAAGTCGTCGTGTACTTTCAAAAGGTAGCTGTCGGGTGTACTTTCAGGCTAGCCGTATCTATACACTAAAATATACTCCCTCCGTTTTAAAATATAAAGATGTTTTAGGTTTATGAAAAAAATGTATCTAGACTTTTTTTAGTGTGTAAATTCATTCCAAACTTGAGTGACCCTAAATACTAAAAGTAGTCTAGATACATTTGCTTCACAAAGCTAAAACATCTTATACTTTAAAACGGAGGGAGTATATGATACGGCTAGAATCTGCGTCTACATTATTCTATAGTAATACATTTAGATACATACGAGTAAATCTAAGTCACTTATATCCGTCTAGAAATAACTGACTTGAGTTTGTCTAGATTTAAATGTATCTATACACTAAAATACATCTAGATACGTTAGAAACTAGACAAACCAAAGTCAGTAATTTGGCCTTGATTTGTATTTCTGCTAAACATACCACTATACACTGGTATAGTTTTTTTTATGTAAACACTGGTATAGTTAAACTGGCGTGTACACTCTTGGTCAATTCCCAACATTTCATATACCAAATGAATTTATTTTTTTACAACTTTGTACAGAAAAGTTTTAGCACAGATAGAATATACAGATCTAGAACACCTTCAGGCATTAAACCAAAGTAAACACATTAAATAGAAAGGCTACTATATATTTTCAGCGTAATAGCTCACATGATTTAGCTCATAAAACACAAGATGGTAGTAAGGGGAAAACAAGCGTACCACAACAGTATGAGCTAATCAAAATAAACACCGAGTGATAAAAGGTTCCTAATTAAATTGATCTGGTCACAGTCTCTTACAAAATTAGCCCACAAACAAGCAGAATGACAACACTGGAAATACAGGCGTATCTTATACAACAACGTAATGACAGCAGAATGAGAAAGCAAATAAATGCTCTCAAGGGAACAAACGTTTGTAAGTAACATGCTCTGACATCCCATTCTCCGACAGACATACATTTGAACCAACACGGCAACACGTGATGGACAAACTAACCCACTCCGACAATAACCTCTTGGAAACCTCGATTCAGTCGATGCTGCCACCTTGAGAAACACGAGATCCGCACTCGTTTCCGCCATCACTGGACCCTGTTCACATCAATTAACTGATGTCACGGAGTGAGATCAAATCATATGAAAATTTAAAGCCAATACACGGATCAATTTAGGTACCTTGATGGAGGCACTGACCTTGTTTGACACCTTGACGGACATGGTATGACTAAGATTCAGCGCGATGCTGTGCCTCATGGAACAACTCTGAACTTTAAGCATGCACTTGTGCTCTTGTGCTACTGAAAAGGAAACCATCTGCCCATAGCCTAAATATCATGTTCATGAAATGGTTCATGTATCTTGCAGGGAATACTGTTTCCACAGTTCTGTCGGAGGAAAGTAATTCTTAACAAGAAAATGTGAAGTGAACTAATAAATACAAATATGTTAATAAGCATGTAAATCACAAGATTATAAATAATTAAAAATACAGTACTATTATTACATTGTCAGAACAGTTACGTCGTCAAAGGAAAAGTTGTATCCTGCACACCACAATAGATGGTTTTTTATCACACAACTACAGTTATAAAGAGTACCAATGAGCTAACCAATGGCAACGGAAGAGAGTACTACTGAGCTGATGTTTTGAACCTGGATTCACAATTGAATAACTGTCGTACTGAAGATAGCGGGACAGCATGGCTGCGAGGGATTGAGTAGACATAGGTTTTGACAGAAAAACTTGGGACATAATAAATTGATTACTCTTGCTTGCATAAACTAATCTGCAATGCTTCCTTGTATATTGCATGTTTTGCTTCTCAGCCTTCCTCAATTGGACTCCTTAGACCTTTCCTAGTATGAACTTTTATACTAAATGAACTTGCTAGCCTATTAAATTTGCTAGCTAACTCCCTGTCTCTCTTTAGACTCCCTTATTGTAGTCCACAACAATAAACAAGGTACAATATATGAACTCAATGCTAAGATAGGATAGTACTATGCCTTCAAATGATGGAGATCCTGTCAGCGAACAGCGAGAGCTTCAGAGTTCGGTCCACAATTTGATAATGACACGGAAAATATAGCACAAGAAATGGAGAGAAAACGGAGCAGAAAAATGAAAGAAAGTTTTTTTTTTCCTTTTCTAAAACAAATCAAAAGCCCCGGAAAAATGAAAGCATAACACCATCACCATTTCTTTCATACAAGATACATCTAATAAATCTAATAAATTGTATGTTTCCTATATGACATTTTTTCTCAACCAAGAGATATCTAGCAAATGAACCATACCTGGAACTGATTCTAGCATTTTACTGGCTAAACAGAGTAACCACAGAACTTCCGCGAAAAGAGAGAGAGAGAGAGTTATACCTCAACGTAATATCAAGTGGATGAATAAATAACACTTTACCAATCTTAGAGCCCTCCATGCGGCTATAAACAATACAATATGTCCCCTGATTATGTTCTATGGACTGGACTGAACTGACAACTCAGAGTTTGCTTGCTCATATTTCATCAACTCGAAATCTCATTGGGTTATCTGCTCCAGAAAATCATAAATTATATAGATACAACACTGCGGAGTGAGCAACTGTTGCACATAATATGCAAATATCAGGTTAAGTGAACGATAGCAATAGATAAGTAATTTGATATCCTCATTCTAAATCAATCTGTTGCTTGTTTGTACATTAGGACAAGTAATATACATTCGGCACGGAGATTGAATTTTGTTGCACCCATTTGTTGATCCAACTGAATGCAAATACAGCAGATGCCATGTTTCGTTGTAAAATTATTGCTGCCCCGCAACATAATGAGAATTCTTGCCATGATGATATTTTTCAATAGTGAAAGATACAAAAGGATAAGGAGAACATTCTTGAGAAGAGCTTGCGTCGTGTCATATCGTCATGTTGTATGAAGTCCTGTGCTCCTTCGGTGGCGGTGATATGGCAAAATTCCTTTCCCTGGCAGGTACATCGTAGAACTGTGCCAAGTAGTCCAAGGCTTCATAGTTCCCATTGCAAACCTTCCACAGAGACGCTACTTCCCCTGGAGCAACTGTGCCCCAGTCCTTGCAATCATTCAGAAACTCCAGCAGCTTGGAGTAGTAAGAGTCATAGTTCATAACCACAAATGGTACTGGGAGTGTAGACCCAATCCTCTCTAGTTGAATCAGAGCCATGATCTCAAAAACTTCATCCAGCGTCCCAATCCCGCCGGGCAGTGCGACGATGGCGGTTTTATCCGTAGCATTGTTGCGTACTACTGCATCCACTAAGCCATGCTTTCTTGCGGAGAAGAACCTGAAATACAGATAGCCCGGGCTAACTTCCTAATGATGAAACTCATACTACTGCATCCACTAAGCTACTCTCATCTAATGATGAAACTCATACTATGCACCATATGAATTCAAGACTAAGATACCTGCAGGTGTGGTAAGACTCTGATGGAAGGTAAGGGTGGAAGTTTGAAGTTGTCCATTCACCCGCCTCTTTCCCAATCTTGAATCCGCCGACCGGTTTGTTTGCCTCGAGGGCGCCTTGGTTGGCAGCATCCATGAGGCCGGGGCCGGCACCGGTCCATGTGGTGCAGTCCAGCAGCTTGGCTATCTGTTTTGATGTGCGAAGACAGGTTTTTCATCAACACAAAAAATGCGCAGATTCTGTGGCTAGTTCTAATACTAATAGGGTGGTGTGATGATTTGTGTTCTTGAAGTGTAAACTGGACCACTAGTGAGTCTGCAAAGCAGTTCAATCTCGTCGATTCGGCTGAGATGCTGAAAGCGGCTACAGATGGCTAGGGAGGGATGAGGGAGCTTGCCTCCCTCGCGAGCTCCGCGGTTTGGTGGAAGTGCGGATGCGTGGCTGGCACCCTGGAGGAACCGAGGTAGACGGCGCCCCTGCCGAGGCGGCTGACAAGCTCGTAGCACCTCGTGATCTCCTCCCTCACCTGCAGTACAGACTCGCCACAGGATGGAGCTCGCTGCCGTCAGGGCCACATCGGAACATGAAGGGAAAGGAAGAATGAGATGAGCGAGAAGGTCACCTCACGGGGGCTGCCTCTCTCGGGTTCCATGGCGGCGCATATCGCCTTTGCCCTTTCCACTTCCACCTGCTGCTGGTGCTGGTGAGGATCTGCGGCGGCGACGACGCTCCGAGTCAAGGGCGCGCGGCTGCGGACGAGGCGCGAGGCCGGCCATGGCGGATGCGGAAACGAATGACGGATAGGTGAACGGCCGCTGGGCCTGCGCGAAGAGCGCGCGAGCCCCAGGCCGGACCCGAATCCGGAGCTCGCCATTGCCGCTTCCATAGATTCCCTTCCCGGTTCCCTCGCCTCCTGATTCCCATTAAGCATTAATTTAACATCTGATGGCGAAATTAGTTGTTAAACAGATTAACACAAGTAATATCCTCACTTGTATTCTCTTCACGGGACTTGACTGTACGTCCTCTGGTCGATCGGGGGCGACGGAGTCACCGGAGGGGATGCGAGCGGGATGCGCGCGGAGAGACCGGATTCGTCCCGGCAGCGGGCCGCGGCGGCGGAGGGAGAAGCGGCCGCGGCAGTGGTGCTGGGGCTGCTGCCGTTGCAAGTCTAACAGGCCCGTAAACAGCCGGCACCCGGTAAATTTCCGGCAAGATACGGGGGTGCCGGTGTTTTGGCCTGCCTTGCCTAGCACGTACCGTAAACAGGTCGGCCCGTATCACTTGGATATGGGACGGGCCAAATCACCCGCCCGGTCCTGTATAAGTACAGGGTGAGAGTGCGAGCAACCTTAGCTCCGCCGCGTGCCGCCTAGCTCCGACGAGTAATTTCAGCCGCTCCGTTCACAAATCCACGCCGTCGTCATGAGCTGCCGCCGCCAAGCCACAGGCTCCTCCTCCCCAGCCAAGCGCCGCCGCGAGGAGCTCACGCTCGAGGAAGCGTGGGTCCTCTACTGCAAGCTATCCTGGGCCGGCAGCCGCCGCGGATAAGGAGGAGGAGGCGCTCGCCATCGCCGCCGTCGAGGAGATGAAGAAGGCGGAGGCTGCTGCCGCCGCTGTCATCGTCATCGACGATGACTAGGCGTACTGTCGCCGCGGCAGCGACAACCTCGCCGACAAGGAGGTCTCCGGCGAGCTTCTTTTGTGCAGTTTTAGATTAGGGTTAGCTTCACAAGTCGCGATCTACCGCTAGATCGCGCAATTTTGCCTGTATCTATGATGAATCGAAGTCTATCTATGAACAATCTTCTTTTATCTCGCGCGAAATTTAAATTTTAAATATACGGGGCTCGGATACGGGTACGCTAGGCGGCGATAAAATCTGGGAATTTCAGAGCAAAATCGAGTACAGGGCCCTGTACTCGAGTTTTACGGGGCGGAAATTTAAGGGGCCTGTTAGACATGCTCTTAGAAGGAGAAGTGCGGGATGTGAGGAATCCCTCCAGCGGGCCACGCAATCGGTCTTGCCCAAACCTGGCCAACGGGCCGGCACGGCCCAGGCCCGGTATGCGCCAAACGAGCCTGGTCCTGCACAGCCCGCCACGTGGGGCTGTCAACGAGCCGAACTCGAGCGAACATTGTTAGGCTCGGCTCGAGCTCGGTAGAAGTTCGAGCCGAGCTCGGGCGAGCCTAGGTTGACCTTCGAGCCTACATCTAAGCTCGAGTTCGGCTCGACCAAAGCTCGAGTAGGCTTAAGCTCGGTTCGTCGAAGCTTGGTAAGAAAATTTTAGTACATCGATATGCAGCTACATAGCAAGAAAATAGTAAAGTTTGAAAACGTAATAGCAGAAATGGCTTGGAGTTTCATATAATAGTAATACAGTGCCAACATGTCAGCATAATTATTTTAGCGGTATTACAACTGATGGAATAATAATAGTAGTCTCAATTTTACGGCTGTACAAAAATCACGAGCTTTATCGAACTGTTTGAGTTCGGCTCGACTAAGGTCGCGAGCTCGAAAACAGACTCGAGCTTGGTTTATTAGAGAGACGAATCAAGCTCGAGCCGAGTTGTTAACGCGCCGAACTCGCACAGTTTGTCAAGCCCGAACTTTTTTGACAGCCCTACCGCCACGGCCCGTCAAGCAAACGTGCCATGCCGGGCCGGCACGCGTGCCCAGCTTCGAGGCCCGAGCTTGGCACCTGCACTAAACGTGTCGGCCCACAACACGTTGAGCACGCTCAGCCGTGGCCTTTTTCCACAGGCCTGTCGAAATTTGACTTCAAAACATCCTAACCTGGACTATAATAGCTAGATTTCGCTGTTCCGGTGGTAGAGAGCAGCGCAGGAAACCAGCGGGTCCCAGGTTTGAGCCCCCGCGGCACCCCTTTTTGCACATTTATTTGAATATATCGCCGCCGCGTTTGCTAACGGCCGTGTCAGGCCAGCCCGCATGTCCGGGAAGGCGGCACTGGCACGGCACCCGCGTGCCACGTGACGGGCCATGCTCGGGGCGGGATTTTTTTGCGTGCCGCTGGCCGGCCCGCCCAGGCACGACCCTATGGCCAGGTTTGGTCATGCCACATCCTGAACCAGTCCCTGCGGACACGACGATAACGCGAATGGTCCAACTGATGACCCATCCAAACGACGTGTCCGATGCGATGCATTGGTTACCAAATTTGGACCATGATTGTATCGACGTGGACACACGCAGATGTCCGAGTGATAAGCTAATGCGGCATGTGTGTAAGTGGCACATTAATTTGGTAGCTCTATTTTGTTAGATTGATAGTAGGTTATATTCAGATCTAGACCTAATTTAACTAAACTACAATAACGACACGACATCGTGCGACAACGGACTCCCCCAATCATGACTTCTTCATGGATGTTAACAACCTCTTCAGCGACCTCAACATGGATGACAACGTCGATGTGAACATTTTATTACCGACGTTGGTGCTCAGGCTGCATCGTAGGCAACCTTATTTTATGTCTTTCAGCTGTTGCTAAAATTTCTTATTCTAGCATTTGGAGTAGATGCGACTGATTTATCATGTTTAAATGCTATATGTGCATATGCTTGTTAGTCTATATGATTAGTTCAATTACTATTGGTATAATCATGCTTTATCATTAGTTTATTTGGATTAAATGGTACCTAGTTTGCTTATATTTTCAAAAATAAAAATGATACTGCTCCCTCGGGGATCCGTGACTTTCATCCCCCGTGTTGAGTCGTGAGGATGCACACTACCTCGTGGTGGGCTTGCCTATCTTATCGTCTTACCGTCCTAGTGCTTATCTCCCTCCTCTTGTATTCCCATCGCTCGTGCCGACTGTAGCCTTCCTGGTGATGCTGCTTTCTCCCTCCTCCTTGAGCTCCCCTTTCCTACTACCAGGGGCTGTTCCTCGACCACCACAGGAGACCCACCGCCCTCCGCGCTAGGTCAGGCTCACCCCACTCCTCCATGTCGACGACACAGCCACGACTTGTGCTCTCCACCATGCATGCGCCGCTTATGGCTCGAGCATGCACGCAAGTCTCCTCTTCCCTCTCGTGTGTGTTGTAGGGCCGCCACCGATCGCCTCCTGTGTCTCCCAGCGACCACCGCCGGTACCCCGCATGTCGCCCACCTCGTGGTCATCTTCGTCCCTACAGCCTCGCCATGGACCTTCTACCGTGCATGCTACCTACACCAACGGGCGGATTTGCTACCAACTATTGGCGCGTTATTGACGCCTCGTTGGGAGACCCCAAGATCAAGGTGTGATGAACATAACAACAAGTTTTCCCTCAGTAATAAACCAAGGTTATCGAACTAGTAGGAGGAAAGAAACGTCGCAAAGGTGTTGCAAGCAACTTAGAAACCTGCACAACACAAACTAAAGACTTTGCCCCAACGAACAGTGAGATTGTCAATCTCACCGGTTGTTGTAACAAAGGATTAACTGTATGGTATGGAAGGTAATAGTGGTTTGCAGCAAGTAAACAGGAACAGTGGAAGATGTATCAATGGTAAAGATTAGACTGGGGTCCATAGTTCACTAGAGGTGTTCTCCTTAGATAAACAAACATGGCATGCTGAGTAAACAAATTACAGCTGGGCAATTGACAGGACTGAGCAAGGCATAACAATGCAATACTAGACATCATGATCCTATGAGATTCGATTGGCAATACAACAAGATATATAGACCGCCATCCAACTGCATCTATGACTAGAAGTCCACCTTTGGGTTATCATCCGAACCCCCTCCAGTATTAAGTTGCAAGCAACAGACAACTAGTTTAAGCAAAGTGTGTAAGGTAAACAATCCACTTGTTCCATGAACAAGAGACCGTTGTTTTATAACTAGTGGCAACAGTACATCTACAACCTTAGAGATTTATGTCACTTCCCTTAGATTAAATAGAGGCATGAACCCACTATCGAGCATAAATACCCCCTCTTGGAGTCACTAGCAACTACTTGGCCAAGATATCTACTAACAACAGAGACCATGCAAGATCACAAACAACATAGACATGATAGAATCAATAAGACAAAACCATTAATCAATCTGACATAGTAATCTCAATATCCATCGGATCCTCGCAAACACAACATGCATGATTATAAATAGATGAGATCTTGATCATAAATGGAGCTCACAAGATCTATACATGAAAGCACAAAGGAGGAGATACAACCATCTACCTACTACATGGACCCGTAGTCCAAGGTTGAACTACTCACGCTTCATACCGGAGGCTGGCATGATGAATAAGAAGGCCTCTGGATGATCTCCCCTCCAGCAGGGTGCCGGGAAGAGCTTTAGATCCCCCGATCTAGGGACGATGGTGGTGGCGGCGGCTACAGACGTTTTCGTGGAATATTGATCGGGTAATTAGGGTTTAGGCATCGGGGGCTTCTTATAGGCGAAGAGGGAGGCCGAGGGGATGCCCGTGGCGGCTGCACCCTCCACAGGCGCGGGGTGGGCCCACCCGTGCGGCCAGGGGTGTGGCCCCCTCAAGGACCACCTCTGTCTTGTCTTCTGTCTCCGTGTTCCCCACGGTAAAATATTGACTTTGGCTTTTGTCCCGTCCAATTCCGAGAATATTGATTTTCTGCCATTCTGGAACCAAAAACAGAAAAAAAAACAGGCAACTGGCACTCTGGCATCTTGTTAATAGGTTAGTACCAAAAAACATATAAAAACACCTCAAAGTGTAGAGAAAGCAAAGCAAAGTAGATATTAAACAAGCATGGAACATCAAAAATTATAGATACGTTTCCGACGTATCAAGCATCCCCAAGCTTAACTCCTGCTCGTCCTCGAGTAGGTAAGTGATAAAAGAATATTTTTTATGGTGACATGCACAATCAAAATCAAGATCAAACCATTTGTAAGCATTAAAAGCTAGGATCAAAGAACTTTAAATATGTGCATGAAAGATGGAGTTCTAACAGTAAGACAAAGTAATTATGCATGCAACATGAAAGGCTACAAACAAAGATCATGAATAACATGCATTGAAAAACATTTGTTTGTTTCACATACAGAAAACATGGCATAGTGGCATTCAGCTTGTCCCTCATGGAGTAGCAAATAGATGCATAGGACACCTTCAAAGTTCATAAGAGTGACTAGATACAAATAGCAAAAGAACAAGTAATATCAACAATATGCATCAATCAATAAGTTTTGGGATAATGCACATAGACCTAAGAATGGCAACTATGCTCTCTTAATTGGTGCCTAAAGGTATAAGGTGGAGGCTCAATATAATAGTGGAAGAAAGGCCCTTCATATAGGGAAGCAGGGATTTCAAGTCTCAAAAAGAGCTTCCAAAAATTATGGTACTTGTTAGCCTTGAGCCCTCATTGCCCCTATCATAAGCATCTTGAAGTGATTAAGGTTAAAGTGAACAAACTATGGAGTATATGCTTGAAAAAGTATAAGTTGGCAATCTCATGTCCCTTGAATACGAGGGTCGCTCCTCATGCTACTCAACTTTAGTCACCTGTAAGTTCTTACCATAGTAAGTACATGTGTATCATAGAGAACCGCCAACGGAGTATCCCTTGCACATGGTACAAGAGCTATCCCATAACCAAAATGACAAGGCAAGCAGACAATGAGCATCGCAGCAATATTCTTATTTACCATGGGAATATGGTGCTTTTTTCTCCCTTTCCTATTTTCAATATGTCTTTTTTATAAGAAGAAAGCTTCATAGATGTCATTGTGGTGATGCTACAACTTTCCATCATGATTAGGCATGTCTTAGGCTAGAGGCCCAGGCGTTTCTCTAATACACATACATAACTCCATGGAATTACAAGCTCCCCTTTTATTTCACACTGACGACATCCATAGACAAAAGAGCATGATATCAACTTTGTACAAAGTACAAGTGCAATGTTGAAAGCGTTCCTCGTGACAGCACGGTTCTGCTAATCCCAACGTATAAGTGCAAGCATATACAACATAGATGATACAATGGTTCAAGTTTATTAGAGGCAAGAAAAATAAAGTGTGCCATCAAGTTTGTGAGAGCTTTAATCACTAACTTTCACATAACAAAATACTTTTTAATTGGAAGATAGCTGAACACAAGAATATACTTGGAATGGTGTAACACACCATGCATAGGAATTTATAGTGGACTCTTTGGAATAACTTGGTTTCTTGGGAGTTGGAAGCATGAGTAGAGCTTACTCATACAAGTGGAGGCTAGCAAAAGACTGTGAGCAACCAACTAAGAGAGCAATAATGACCATAATCATGTAGAGCGACAAAACATGACTAATCAAAGCATAAAGTGGTACTAGAAGTCAAGGAATTAATGATCATAGAGGCTATGGTGACTTGTTCATAGTCATAACATGGTATGAGCATGTGTCAAGTCAACCCAAACAAAGCATCAAAGGAGAATACCACAATACTATGCTTTTGCATGCTAAAACAACGCATAATTTTTTCAAGGCACACTAAGCAATCCCAAATTGTTTGGAACAAGTCATGCTACAGAGATAATCACTAAGCATAAGGTCAAAAAACACCTAGCATGACATGCTAAAGTCTAAGTCACAGTTAAAGCAAGCTCCTCTTGCACTATTTCAAGCAAGAACTTTCTACTCCTTTCCAACACCAATCAACTTATTTGAAACAACAAGCGAGAGCGGGGGTCCAAACTACTTTATTCAAGCAAACTAAACAAACTAAGCAAAGCAAACAAAAACTAAGACGCTCCAATAACAACACAACAGTGCATGAAACAATAAAAACGAAGTGTCTAGAAAGACCTGAGCTTTTTATTGATGAAGAAGGGGATGCCTTGGGAATCCCCAAGCTTCGACGCTTGTACCTCTTAGATATTTCTTGGGGTGACACCAGGTTGGCATCCCCAAGATTGATCTTTTGTCCATTCTTCATCTCATTACATCATTCTCTCTCTACACCTGAAATTTTTCCTTCATACAAAACTTCACACAATCATCATTAGCAACATTAGTGTATTCGAAAGATAATAGACCCTTGGGTTTAGCTTTAGAACAACAAAACTTTCACTAAAAACACAAGCTACTATAGCAATTCCCTCAAAAAGTTCAACTTCCCAAAAAGAGTCCAAAAAGGAATCAATAAGAAGCAAATGCAAATAATGGCAGAAATCTGTCAAAACAGACCAGCAGGTAGAAACCGATTTTTTCGAAGACATTCTGTTGCTAAAATAAAAAAGTGTTGAACTAACAAAAGTTAGATAAGATATTGGGGGATTTATTAGTAAAATATTAGCTCCATCCGACTTATAGAGGTTCCTCACGAATTTTTACGGTGGAGCATAGAAATCTGTTTCGGGACAGCAACTCCCCAAATCTTACTTCCCTCTCATTAGAGGTCATTCTTGGCACAAAAAGCAAACAAAAAGGATAAGGAGAGGTCATTACTGAAGTAATAACTTCCAAGACTCAAGAAAACTCTTGGGTTATCTTCCAACAAGTACTTTTTTTAACGCCTTTAAGTTAGGCACGATAATTTGACAAGATGCTCACATAAGAAATATGAATTGAAGTAAAAGAGAGCATCAAGAATAAAATTCAGAACACATTTAAGTCTAACCCACTTCCTATGCATGGTAATCTTGTACGCAAATAAATTCACAAACAACAAAGTGACAAGCATAGGAAGATAAAACAAGAGTAACTTCAAAACTTTCAGCACATAGAGAGGTGTTTCAGTAACATGAAAACTTCTATAACCATATTTTCCCCTCTCATAATAATTTTTAGTAGCCTCATGAATAAACTCAACAATATAAATATCACATATAGCATGCTTTTCATGATCTACAAACACATAATTTTTATCAAGCTCAAAAATAGTGGGATTAAAACCTTCAAACCCACTCTTAACAATTTTATAACAAGATGACTAATCATTCAATATAGGACCATCATCTAGAGCTTTATCATAAATATGTTCTAAGCAAAACTCTATAGTACCATGCATTTCTAAGTTAGGCACAAATATAGGATTATATAGATAACATGAGCATAACTATTATCACAAGTTTTACCCATAGCAGTTATTTCAAAAGAATCCACAAGAAAATAACATTCATTCTCCTTTGGTAAGCATGGGGGACAATCAAATAATATAAGAGGTAAAGAGTTACTCTCATTAGAAGGTAGGCATGGGTAGATCCATTCTTCCTCCTCTTGACCATCACTATCCTCCTCTTTTTCATCTAATGAGCTTTCAGGTTAAGCAATTTCGTCTTCCATAGGCTCCTGCAAGGCATTAGTCTCTTCCGTTTATGGAAAGCACCTATTAAAATATTCAAAAATATAGCCATTTTCTTCCTTGTAATTATCAAAGCAAAATTGAAGTATCTCATAAACCTCATATTCATAAGGTGCATCATCAGTATTTTCAAGCAAATTGGCAAGTTCAAATGCACCCTTGAAGGCAATAAATTCTTCAATTTGTTCCACATCATAGAAGTCATAATTTTCTTTAACATAAGAAGATATGGTAACATTATCATTATACTCACATTGAAAAGGTAGGTGTTTATAACTCCTACAGCAACAATATTTATCAAAGCAATAAGTAACATTATAAGTAGGGCACACCTCTCTAGAAATAGTATTTAATTTATAAATTTGTTTCCATAAGTGTTTCCCTTTTTGTGAAAAACGGTGTTCCTCATAATTATTCTTTTTTTCTTCCGTGAACCCACCTTGCCAATAAGAACTAATTTCAAAGAAACCACCCATTGATAGAAAGCATGACAAAGCAAGGCAATAACAGACCAGCAACTAGAGCATGAACTATTTTTTTGTGTTTTTGATAAGAGAAAGCAAACCAAACTAAACTAATTTTTTTGGAGTTTTTGATAAAAAGAGGCAAACAAAACCAAGCAAAAGAAACTAAGCAAAACAAAAACAAAGTAAAGAGAAAGGTTGAGAAGGACTGCCCTTGTGATGACATCCTTAGCCTCCACGACAACGACACTAGAAAAGCTTTTTGGCGTGTTATTGACGCCTCGTTGGGAGACCCCAAGAGAAAAGTGTGATGAGCACAGTAGCAAGTTTTCCCTTAGTAAGAAACCGAGGTTATAAAACCAGTAGGAGGAAGGAAATGTCTCAAAGGTGTTGCAAGCAACTTGGAAACCTGCACAACGCAAACTCAAGACTTTGCCCCAACGAACAGTGAGGTTGTCAATCTCACTGGTTGCTGTAACACAAAGGATTAATTGTATGGTGTGGAAGGTAATAGTGGTTTGCAGCAAGTAAACAAGAACAGTGGAAGATGTATCAATGGTAAAGATTGGACCGGGGTCCATAGTTCACAAGAGGTGTTCTCCTTAGATAAACAAACATGGCATGCTAGGTAAACAAATTACAACAGGGCAATTGACAGGACTGAGCAAGGCATAACAATGCAATACTAGACATCATGATCCTATGAGATTCGATTGGGCAATACAACAAGATACATAGACCGCCATCCAACTGGATCTATGACTAGAAGTCCACCTTTGGGTTATCATCTGAACCCCCTCCAGTATTAAGTTGCAAACAACAGACAACTGCTTTAAGCAAAGTGTGTAAGGTAAACAATCCACTTGTTCCATGAACAAGAGACCGTTGTTTTCTCCCTAGTGGAAACAACACATCTACAACCTTAGAGATTTATGTCACTTCCCTTAGATTAAATAGAGGCATGAACCCACTATCGAGCATAAATACCCCCTCTTGGAGTCACTAGCAACTACTTGGCCAAGATAGCTACTAACAACGGAGAGCATGAAATATCACAAACAACACATACATGATAGAATCAATAAGATAAAACCATTAATCAATTTGACATAGTAATCTCAATATCCATCGGATCCCCGCAAACACAACATGCATGATTACAAATAGATGAGATCTTGATCATGAACGGAGCTCACAAGATCTAGACATGAAATCACAAAGGAGGAGATACAACCATCTAGCTACTACATGGACCTGTAGTACAAGGTGGAACTACTCACGCTTCATACCGAAGGATGGCATGATGAAGAAGAAGGCCTCCGGGATGATCTCCCCTCCGACAGGGTGCCGGGAAGAGCTTCAGATCCCCCGATCTAGGGACGATGGTGGCAGCGGCTACAGACTGTTTCGTGGAATATTGATTGGGCACTTAGGGTTTAGGCATCAGGGGCTTCTTATAGGCTAAGAGGGAGGCCGAGGGGGTGCCCGAGGCGGATGCACCCCCCAGGCGCGGGGTAGGCCCACCCGCATGGCCAGGGGGTGTGGCCCCCTCGAGGCCCACCTCCGTCTCGTCTTCTGGCTTCGTGTTCCCCACTGTAAAATATTAACTTTGGCTTTTGTCCCGTCCAATTCTGAGAATATTGATTTTCTTCCTTTCTGGAACCAAAAACAGAAGAAAACATGCAACTGACACTGTGACATCTTGTTAATTGGTTAGTACCAGAAAACATATAAAAACACCTCAAAGTGTAGACAAAAAAAAGCAAAGTAGATACTAAACAAGCATGGAACATCAAAAATTATAGATACGTTTTCGACGTATCACCAACGTCTGATGCCGTTGCTGCAAGGGTATGAGTGTGTGTCAACACCCGGATTTTTAATCCCAGATGCCTGTTATGCCATACATCGCAATCCCAGGATTACCATTTTTGCGAGACATAACAGAATTGGATACCACAGTACATCATCCATTATAAACAATACATAAGGTCTTACACAAATAAGGATCCCATGATCCAGTTCTTAATACAACTCAAGCGGCGGAAATACGTAATAATAAAGGTAGCATAGGCAAAGCTCCATCTTCGGGGTCACAGGCAATGCTGGCGATGGGATATGATCCTAGTTGTTGTAACTTTCTTGGGGTCCATCCTCCTGGTACTCCTCTTCATAGTCTGGCCACGGGAATAGCCAGGGACGAAGCCATGAGTACTCTTTAAGTACTCACAAACTAATACTAACAAGTGAAGGGGGTTTTTGTAGTAGGACACTAAGCTCTAGGGTTGTTTTGCAAAAAGCCAGATTTACCTCTACTAAGTTTAGAAGCAAAGAAAAACTAGTTGAAGTTTTGTAACACCTAAGTGGGAACTTGAATTTCATATCACAACTCTGTTGTGGTCAAGTCAAAGTCTCAATTCATTTCACAATTCATTTTGAAAACATCTGACGAGGTAACAGTATGGCCACTCCAACTGTCCATAACCGTGGACGCGGCTATTCGAATAGTTTGACACTCTCCAGAGATTGTACACTTTCACCACAACATTCGATACATCCGTCAGGAACAAATCCCGAATTCACCATACTCAGTATGCGGATAATCAATCCTAACCTTTCAATTACACGCCCTAGTATAGGCACCTCTCCTGTGAGTTTGGCCTCCCAACCGTGACCAACTGTCATCTTGGGTACTACACAGGTGGACAATCTTCACAAGGTAGCCTCAGCTCAGACCTTGGCCGTGAGGGAACCCATACTAAGGTATATAAGTTTCCATTCAAGCCCTACCCAATTTTCGGGTATTGTGGTTGTACGGTAAAATTGGAATGGTATCGCATCCAGACAACCATCAGTTTTGTAAAGGGCTAAGGCTCCTGCCTCAACATTTTCATCCTCAAAATCATCTGGTGTTCGGAAACACATGTCAAAACATTTCAATAGAATGACTCATCATTACAAGGTTTTCATAACCATTTTCACCAAGTATTCCCATCTAAAATTGATCAAGTTTTATGCTTAGCACTAGCATCTACAAGTGGGGTAAGAACTAATGAGGGGTGGTAAACAAGTGGGGATTAATTGAGTTCAATCTCATGCCTTAGGATGACATCAAGATTATCTATCTTAGGCCAAATTTTATGCTCTTTATGCAACCTTCAATTATCTTCCTAGAATCTACAATTCACTTAAGTAATCTCTAAGAGAAAGCTTTGATAAAGAAATAAAGTATAAAGCTTGCAAGTAAAACTAGGATTGGGTATCATCAAATGTGTCCAACCAAGCATGCTTAGTGCATGGCATAGGTTATCTAACTTTCATAATTGCAAGTGCTAGCTTGCTCAATCAACTAGTAGTATTAGGCTTGCTAAAGTAGAGTATCTTGCAAGTGTTAGCTTGCCTTGTGCAGAGCAGTGGTTGAAGTTCTCCTCGGCTTCCTCTTCGTAGTATCCTCCTTCGTCCTCGTATCCTTGGTCGGTACTAGCGTCTATGAATAAATATGAGGTACACAATCACCAAACAATACTTAACTACTTTCAATCATCACACAAAGGGGTTCTATAGATGATCTAGCATCATCACTAACATTACAAGATTAAGGCATTTGTCTTATTTATTTTAATTTGAGAAAAGTAATTTCTACTCATTGAAAAACTACTTAAGATTTACTATTCTCCAACTCAAATATGGGATCATGTTGACACATGTCATCACCACATATTTCAGTACATGGGAATGTGATTTAAAGTGGTGTCACAATTTAATAAGGTTTAACCTTTTATTCTAATTAAATAAAGTGACTAGAAATGCCTATATGGCATTCTTTTATTACTTGGACATTATTTCTGTAAGTAAATCCATATGTTTTATATATTCTAAAAGGTATGATCAAATGTGATTTTTGAGAGTTGGAATCAACTCAAAAGCTATTATGGTTGAAATTTTAAAAATGTTTGAATGCAGAAAAGCTTTTGACTTGTTATTTTTACCAAGGTTGATCTACAGATCCAAATGATTTGAATCCAACGGGCTTGGATTAATAATTTCAGTACCTTTCTAACAAAATTGGTTTCATGTAATTTGGTTCACTGAATCGAGCTGGGTTGATTTTTGAAACTAGGTATAGAACTATGTTTGAATTAAAATGGAAAAGGCTAAATTCAAACGACTGGGCTGCGCGGGAAAGGTTAACGGGCCGGCCCAGTGTCACTCCATGGCGAGCCCAGCAGGGGGTCTACTGGTCAGTGGCTCTTTAAACGCGAAGCGGTACGGTGCGATGTGGTGCGTTGGATTAGAATGAAGATCGACGGCTGAGGGTCGTCGTCGACGATGAACAAGTCACCGGCGAGCTCGAACCCTAGCGGCTCAGTGGGGGTCGTGGGAGGATCACCGGGGCTCAGGCGATGGTCGGCGATGCGGGCGAACGACGAAGTCGACGATGGCGATCTCAGGGGTGGTCGCGGCAGCTCCAGGGGTGGACGAAATCAACGGCTCCTCTTCTCCTCTGCAGCGGCGAGCTCCGGCCAAATTCCGGCGAGCTGCTGCTCCTCATGCTCCGGCTAAGGGGTGGAACGATCAGTGAGGTGAGGGGAGTGAGATGGTGTGAAGAAATCGAGCGGGGTCGTCTCCTTTTATAGGCTCGACGGCGAGACCGAGAGGGATGGGCGGACGATGGTGGCGACACGGCTACCGGCGGCTAGAGGCTTGGCCGAGGGTGGCGATCGATCGGTGATCTCCTGGCGATGCTCTATGGTTTAAATGCGCGTGTAGGGGTGGTAGCAAACGGTCGGGAACACGCGGTGCTCTGCGAGGCAGAGGCGGCGAACTCTGCGGCGAGCGGTGGCTACGTGGTACAGGCGGTAAAATGGGCATATCTAGCGGTTTCCTGGGACGGTGGGGTGCATGATGGCGGGCGGCGAGGGCTCGAGGTGGTCGGGTTGCGTGGGAACGCCGCGTGCTCTGTGGTGCGCGTCGGCATGGTCGACAGCGGCGCGGGCGCGGCGTTCCTGGATGTTCTGGTCATTGTCTGTGAGCTAGGGCTGGTCGAGAGGGGGCGGTGAGGCATTAGCTACCTCCGAGACAAGGTTGGCACGGCTAGTTCTTCTCCTAGCTTGCTGTCCATACTGGGGTGACATGGGTGCTCTCGGCATGTTCACCATTGATGACATTGGCGAGTTTACAGTGGTGCTAGAGCTTAGTTAAGTTTTCTAGATGATCTACTGAGGCTAGTGTAACCAGAGAGGGAACAAGGTTGGCTCAAAACACTGCTCAAAATAGTGTTTGTGATTTTGTTGATTTGAATCTGCAACCTGTTTGATGAAATGGCCGCATGAACTTAAGTTTTGAATTTTGAAAAGATTTTTGGTGGGTGTGCTAGGCATGTACTGGGGAGTCTGTGGATGCTTGGGTTTTAAAAATTGAGTTGGTTTGAGTGGTTTTTGAAATAGTGGGATCTTCCCATATGAGATAGATTCAATTTTAAACTGTCATTTAAACTAAGCATTTGAATGTTTTTGGATGATCACAAAATGGGCCTTGATACCTTGTTATGAGTACTATCAACGGGTGCAAAGATCCATGCATGTTTCTGTTAAGTTCTGAAAGTTAGGGATAGCCAAAGTAGGCATGTGAGTTAAATTGGCCAAAATGACCATTCACTTAATTTGTTTGTTTTGACTTGTTTGTCTTTGGGAAAAGTTTGGGGATTGTTTAGATGATGTTCATTTCACCTAATAATCATTTTACAAGCAAAGAAACACATAATCATGGCAATTCAAAAGAATCCAAAATTTAATACACACATATGAATGCTTTCATATTTTTAATTAGAAAAGATTTTGTTAACCCTAAATTTGATGATTAGAGTTTGATGATCCAAGTTTAGTATTTTTGGGATGTTACAAACCTTACCCCCTTAAACAAAATCTCGTCCCGAGATTTGAAAAAGGACGAAACATATTACCTAGGATTTGAAGAGATCGGGAAACTCCATCCTGATGTGATCTTCGCGCTCCCAGGTAGCTTCTTCTTCTGTGTGGTTGCTCCACTAAATCTTGAGAAACTTGATGCTTCGGGTTCTGGTAGTTCTTAAAGATTCTTCCAAAATACGGATGGGTACTTCGGGATAGGTCAGGTCATCGTTGATTTCTATAGTCCGGTGATCGATATTCTTGAACACTTCCGTTTTCTCTGGAACTTCGAGGCACTTACGAAGTAATGAGATATGTAACACATTGTGCACGGCTGACATATCTTCGGGAAGTTCCAATTGATACGACACTTCTCCTCGACGATTCAGAATCTTGAAAGGGCCGATATATCTAGGGGCTAACTTTCCCTTGAGTTGGAAACGCTGCATTCCCTTCAATGGCAACACTTTCAGATACACAAAATCTCCGATGTTGAAGGCGAGGTCTCTATGTTTCTTGTCGGTGTAACTCTTTTGTCTGGACCGGGCGGTCTTGAGGTGGTCACGGATCTTGTGAACCTTCTCCTCTGCTTCTCGTAGGATATCGGGTCCGAAAATCTGACTCTCTCCTACTTCCGACCAGTTCAAAGGGGTGCGACACTTCCTTCCATAAATGAATTCAAATGGGGCCATTTGCAAACTAGCTTGATAACTATTGTTGTAAGAAAATTCCGCGAATGACAGACAGTCTTCCCACTTAGATCCATATTCTAACACACATGCTCTCAGCATATCTTCGAGTATTTGATTTACTCGCTCCGTTTGTCCATCGGTCTGAGGGTGATAAGCGGTGCTGATATCTAGTCGGGTTCCTAAACCTTCTTGGACTTTCTTCCAAAATCTCGAGGTAAACTGAGTTCCTCGATCCGATACGATGTTCTTGGGGACTCCATGCAAACTGACGATTCTAGCGATGTATAACTCTGCTAGCTTCGAACTCTGATATGTGGTATTGACGGGTAAGAAATGGGCGACTTTGGACAATCTGTCCACTATGACCCAGATAGAGTCATTTCCCCTACTAGAAGTAGGCAATCCGGTGATAAAGTCCATTCCAACGGAATCCCATTTCCATTCCGGAATCTGCAATGGTTGCAACAATCCTGCGGGTCTTTGATGTCCCGCCTTGACTCGCTGACATATATCACACTTGGCGATATAGCTTCCGATTTCTCTCTTCATCTTATGCCACCAAAATTGCTCTTTCAAATCTTGATACATCTTCGTTCCTCCGGGGTGGATAGAATAAAGAGTATCACGAGCTTCCTTGAGAATAACTTCTTTCAATTCAGAATATGTTGGTACACAAAGGCGTCCTTTGTACCACAAAACTCCTTCTTCGTCTTCGGTAAATCCGGGTACTTTGCATGTACCGATACGCCGCTTGATTCCGTCGATACTAGCATTTCCTTTCTACGCCTCCTTGATCTGGCTGATCAAAGTGGGTTGAAGTTCTATGCTAGCCAAAAATCCTTCACTCACTAATTCCATTCGGAAGTCTTCCATCTCTTTGTGCAAACTTGGTTGCTCCTTTAAAATCATGGAGTTCAAGCGGCACGGCAATCTGCTAAGGGCATCTGCTACCACGTGGCTTTACCGGGGTGATAGTGAATGTCCAGGTCATAATCCTTGATTAGCTCAATCCATCTTCTCTGTCTCATATTCAGCTCCTTCTGAGTGAATATATACTTCAGGCTCTTGAGATTCGAATAAATCTCACAACGGTTTCCCATCAGGTAATGCCTCCATGTCTTCAGGGATAGAACTACGGCTACGAGTTCGAGGTCATGGTTTGGGTAATTCTGCTCATGTTGTTTCAGTTGTCGAGATAGATAAGATATAACTTTGCCTTCTTGCATTAGCACACATCCGAGACCAATCTTGGATGCGTCACAATACACGTCAAAGGGCTTCGTGATATCCGGCATGATTAAGATTGGGGCTGAAATCAATCTTCTCTTGAGTTCTTAAAAACTCGCTTCACATTTGTCCGTCCATTCAAACTTCTTGTCCTTCTTCAGCAATTGGGTCATGGGTCTGGTGATACTCGAGAATCCTTCTACGAACTTGCGGTAGTATCCCGCCAATCCGAGAAATGCACGAACTTGGGTTTGAGTAGTTGGGGCTTTCCAATCTTCGACATCTTTCACTTTTGCAGGGTCAACGACAATTCCTCCGGCTGATACAATGTGACCGAGGAATCCTACCTCCTATAATCAGAATTCACATTTGCTAAACTTCGCATACAACTGATGCTCTCTAAGGGTTACAAGAATGGTCCTTAGGTGTAGCTCATTTTCTTCTTCTGATTTGGAATAAATCAGAATGTCATCGATGAAAACAACGACAAACTTATCCAGGAAGTCCATAAAAATCTTATTCATGAGATTCATTAAATAAGCAGGGGCATTGGTTAATCCAAAAGACATGACGGTATACTCGTATAATCCATATCTGGTGGTAAAGGCAGTCTTGGGAATATCCTCTGCGCAAATTTTGAGTTGATGATAGCCGGTTCTAAGATCAATCTTAGAAAACACTTTGGCACTGGTCAACTGATCAAACAGATCTTCTATCTTGGGCAATGGGTATTTGTTCTTGATAGTGACATCATTCAACTTCCGATAATCCGTACACAAACGGTTACCTCCATCCTTCTTGTCCACAAATAAGACAGGTGATCTCAATGGTGACGCACTTGGTTGAATCAATCCAATTTCCAACATGGCATCTAGTTGCTTCTTCAGTTCTGCTAGTTTAGATGGGTTCATACTATATGGTCTCTGGGCTATGGGTCCGGTTCCGGGGATTAGTTCAATGATAAACTCGATATCCCGATCTGGGGGCATACCGGGCAAAACATCTGGAAATACATTGGGGTATTCACAGACTATCCGGACTTGGTCAATGGTAGGTTGGGCTATACTCTTGTTGCACTTGAATTGACGAGGTAAGGTTTCAGATATATGCTCGACTGATATTCCGGCTGTACTAGTCATGGTTATGGCTTTCTTGGCATAGTCAATCAATCCTTTATGTTTGGACATCCAATCCCTTCCTAGTACTACTTCCAAACCTTTAGTTCCAAGTACTATCAGATTAGCATAAAAATCTATGCCATGGATTCAGATAGGGACGGCTTTGCAAATTTGCCTAGCTTTGGTGGTTGAATCGGGGATTTGAACAATCATAACATGCTTCAGTTTAGTTGGTTGAATCTTACTAGTGCATGCAAATTCTTCGGTGACAAATCATGCCATGCTCCATAATCAAACAACACTCTAGCAAGTACTGAATTAACAGAAAACATACCCAGCACGACGTCTGTCGCTTCCTGAGCTTCTTCAGCATGCATGACAAAAAGACGGTCATTGCGGTTGAGCGAATTCCCTATGGCAAACCTTCTTCCTGGCTGAACACGACGCTGCTGCTGAGCTGGGGCATTTGCATTGGGAGTTGCTGAATTCTTCTTGTTGGGGCACTCGTTGGAGTAGTGACCCTTATTTCCACAGCATAACAAGTCAATTGCGACTTGTCCTTCGCTGCAACAGGCACCGCATTGCTTCCAGTTCTCGGGGAAGTGTTGGCATTGGCGGCAGCATTGTTATTGTTGAACTTGGGAGGGGCACGGTTGAAATTGTTAGAGTTGTCGTGGTTGTTGTGACTTCCTCTGGGCCTTCGGTTTCCACGATTGAGATAGGTCGGGCGGTTCATCGGGGGTCTGTTGGTTCTCGGGGCAAATCCTGGAGATGGGTTAGGGCGATACTTTGGGGTCTGATGGGTTCCCGGCTGATGCATCATGCGACGCTTGCGGTTCTCATTGGCTTGGTTGATCTTTCCTTCCATCTGGATGGCAGAGTCGACAAGGGCTTCAATATTAGCAAAGGGGATATTGACCAACACAGTCTGCATCTCATCGTGCAGACCATTCAAGAATCTCTCTTTCTTCTTGGCTTCGGTGTCGATCTCATCCAGGGCATACCTAGCTAATGACAAGAATTTGTCACGGTATTCCACTACTGTCATCCTTCCTTGCTTTAGTTCTCTGAACTCATCTCTCATTCTCTTGATCAAATCCGGTGGCACATGGGTTCTGCTGAACTTGACCTTGAATTCCTCCCAGGTCATCATCTGTCCTCCGGTCATTGCACGAACGCTGTTCCACCATGCTCTTGCATCTCCGGCTAGATAGTGGGTGGCGAACAGAACTTTCTCGTTGGCTTCCACTCCGGCGACTTCCAGGTTGTTTTCCATGGTTTGCAGCATCATCAGCGTCTAAGGAATCTTCTGACTTAGTGAAAATAGGTGGGTTGGTATTCTGGAAATTCTTGAGCTTAGATCCATGGTTGTCCTGATTTCCGTGGCCTTGATTGTCGTGGGCTAGCTGAGCTATCTGCTGAAGGGTGGCTAGGGTGGCTTGACGTTCCGCTCTTTCAGCTTCGCAGTCAGAAACCAACATTTTCAGGATCTGCAACATCGGGTCCGGGGATGAACCACTTCCTCCGTGAGGCATCTGAAGATTGAGATAGATCATGAGAAAATAGGGAAATTTCTAAGGTTCAGGGACTTTGAAAAGTTTTTAAAGTTTGACTTAGATTTTCTAGCAACATGATTTTCATTCATTCATAGCACACGATACAACACACACCACAACAAAGGTAAACAGATGGTTTTAAGAACCATTCTGGAAACTACGATATAGTGGGACCGAATACAACTCATTATGCTAGTGCTCAAGTGCTACTACTCCTCGGAGTCAGTGTAATCGTCATCCTCATCGTCATCGATGAAGGCGAAATCATTCTTATCGGTGAAGAAGTCCATAGCCTGATCCTCCAGAAAATCATCGTCATCGCTGAGATAGGAGTAGGGGTCTCCACGAAGATCCTCTCCGGCATTCTCCCTTTCCTCCAGCTGCATGTGTCTCTCGTGGATGGTCTCCTCCAAATCCGAGATACGGTGGCGAAGACGGGCAATGATGCGCTCCTTCTTGTCAAGCTGATGGCGGCGAGACTTGTGGTCCTTCGCTAGCATGGCGATGGTCTGATCCTTCGTCTTGATGATGGCGGACTTGTGGTTGGAGTAGTCACGGGCATTGTCCAGTTCTTGTTGACGATCATACATCATGAAGCTGAGGTGGTCCAATTGATTTTTCAGCTCGGGGTGGTATGGGGCTTCCAGTGGCTGTCCCATAGCATCACGCCTTGGACAAAACTCAAAGTGGGTACCCTTGATCTGGTTGATACTCTGCCCACACAGACGGGCAAGAGCTTCCTGCATGGCCCTGGCAAGTCCATCGAGCCGGTTGTTTTCTCTTAAGGTGAACTGGATTCCCTCGGCAGTGGGAGGTTCAATCTTTCCTCGGAGACTTGCAACAATTAGCCACTGCAGATCTTCTCCTCCTTGGTCATTGAGCTGAGCTCCGAAGAACTCGGGGTGCGGACGCTCCAGAAGTTCCGAAAGCTTGTCCAAATCCCGATCAAAGATAAGGTCTCCTCCATTCCCCAACTGGTAAAACTTGCTGTACTTCACGTCCATCTATAAGAATATAGGATGAGTAAGTTAGTAGAGTGATCAAGTATGTCAAATTTTAGGTATTTTGCAAGAGTTTTTTTGAGGAACATGAATTTTTATGAAATAAACCAAGTGATAAGAATGGGAATAAGTTTTTGTAAATATTTGCTTCCTTTGGTTTTGAAATTAAGTTTTTGATTCCAACGCCCAATCTAACTAGGGTCTCCTATGGTCAGGATGGCTCTGATACCAACTTGTCAACACCTGGATTTTTAATCCCAGATGCCTGTTATGCCATACATCGCAATCCCAGGATTACCATTTTTGCGAGACATAACAGAATTGGATACCATAGTACATCATCCATTACAAACCATACATAAGGTCTTACACAAATAAGGATCCCATGATCCAGTTCTTAAAACAACTCAAGCAGCGGAAATATGTAATAATAAAGGTAGCGTAGGCGAAGCTCCATCTTCGGGGTCACATGCAATGCTGACGATGGGAGATGATCCTAGTTGTCGTAACCTTACTGGGGTCCATCCTCCTGGTACTCCTCTTCATAGTCTGGCCACGGGAATAGCCAGGGACGAAGCCATGAGTACTCTTTAAGTACTCACAAACTAATACTAAAAGTGAATGGGGTTTTTGTAGTAGGACAGTAAGCTCTAGGGTTGTTTTGCAAAAAGCCAGATTTACCTCTACTAAGTTCAGAAGCAAATAAAAACTAGTTGAAGTTTTGTAACACCTAAGTGGGAACTTGAATTTCATATCACAACTCTGTTGTGGTCAAGTCAAACTCTCAATTCATTTCACAATTCATTTTGAAAACATTTGACGGGGGAACAGTATGGCCACTCACACTGTCCATAACCGCGGACGCGGCTATTCGAATAGTTTGACACTCTGCAGAGATTGTACACTTTCACCACAACATTCGATACATCCGTCAGGAACAAATCCTGAATTCACCATACTCAGTATGCGGATAATCAATCCTAACCTTTCAATTACACGCCCTAGTATAGGCACCTCTCCTGTGAGTTTGGCCTCCCAACCTTGACCAACTGTCATCTTGGGTACTACACAGGTGGACAATCTTCACAAGGTAGCCTCAGTTCAGACCTTGGCCGTGAGGGAACCCATACTAAGGTATATAAGTTTCCAGTCAAGCCCTACCCAATTCTCGGGTATTATGGTTGTACAGTAAAATTGGAATGGTATCGCATCCAGACAACCATCAGTTTTGTAAAGGGCTAAGGCTCCTGCCTCAACATTTTCATCCTCAAAATCATCTGGTGTTCGGAAACACATGTCAAAACATTTCAATAGAATGAATCATCATTCCAAGGTTTTCATAACCATTTTCACCAATTATTCCCATCTAAAGTTGATCAAGTTTTATGCTTAGCACTAGCATCTACAAGTGGGGTAAGTACTAATGAGGGGTGGTAAATAAGTGGGGATTAATTGAGTTCAATCTCATGCCTTAGGATGACATCAAGATTATCTAGCTTAGGCCAAATTTTATGATCTTTATGCAACCTTCAATTATCTTCCTAGAATCTACAATTCACTTAAGTAATCTCTGAGAGAAAGCTTTGATAAAGAAATAAAGTATAAAGCTTGCAAGTAAAACTAGGATTGGGTATCATCAAATGTGTCCAACCAAGCATGCTTAGTGCATGGCATAGGTTATCTAACTTTCATAATTGCAAGTGCTAGCTTGCTCAATCAACTAGTAGTATTAGGCTTGCTAAAGTAGAGTATCTTGCAAGTGTTAGCTTGCCTTGTGCAGAGCAGTGGTTGAAGTTCTCCTCGGCTTCCTCTTCGTAGTATCCTCCTTCCTCCTCGTATCCTTGGTCGGTACTAGCGTCTATGAATAAATACGAGGTACACAATCACCAAACAATACTTAACTACTTTCAATCATCACACAAAGGGGTTCTATAGATGATCTAGCATCATCACTAACATTACAAGATTAAGGCATTTGTCTTATTTATTTTAATTTGAGAAAAGTAATTTCTACTCATTGAAAAACTACTTAAGATTTAATATTCTCCAACTAAAATATGGGATCATGTTAACACATGTCATCACCACATATTTCAGTACATGGGAATGTGATTTAAAGTGGTGTCACAATTTAAGGTTTAACCTTTTATTTCAATTAAATAAAGTGACTAGAAATGCCTATATGGCATTCTTTTATTACTTGGACATTATTTCTGTAAGTAAATCCATATGTTTTTATATATTCTGAAAGGTATGATCAAATTTGATTTTTGAGAGTTGGAATCAACTCAAAAGCTATTATGGTTGAAATTTGAAAAATGTTTGAATGCAGAAAAGCTTTTGACTTGTTATTTTTACCAAGGTTGATCTACAGATCCAAATGATTTGAATCCAACGGGCTTGGATTAAGAATTTCAGTACATTTCTAACAAAATTGGTTTCATGTAATTTGGTTCACTGAATCGAGCTGGGTTGATTTTTGAAACTAGGTACAGAACTATGTTTGAATTAAAATGGAAAAAGCTAAATTCAAGCATTGGCTGCTGAGGAAAGGTTAACGGCCCAGTTCACTCCTTGTGTAGGCGAACCCGGCGGGTCTATTGGTCAGTGGCTCTTTAAACGTGAAGCGGTATGGGGCGATGTGGTGCGTTGGATTAGAATGAAGATCGACGGCTGAGGGTCGTCGTCGACGATGAACAAGTCACCGGCGAGCTCGAACCCTAGTGGCTTAGTGGGGGTCGTGGGAGGCTCACCCGGGCTCAGGCGAGGGTCGGTGATACGGGCGAACGACGAATTCGACGACGGCGATCTCAGGGGTGGTCGCGGCAGCTCCAGGGGTGGACGAAATCAACGGCTCCTCTTCTCCTCTGCAGCGGCGAGCTCCGGCCAAATTCCGGTGAGCTGCTGCTCCTCGTGCTCCGGCTAAGGGGTGGAACGATCAGTGAGGTGAGGGGAGTGAGATGGTGTAAAGAAATCGAGCGAGGGTCGTCTCCTTTTATAGGCTCGACGGCGAGACCGAGAGGGATGGGCGGACGACGGTGGTGACACGGCTACGGGCGGCTAGAGGCATGGCCGAGGGTGGCGATCAATCAGTGGTCTCCTGGCGATGCTCTATGGTTTAAATGCGCGTGTAGAGGCGGTGGCAAACGGTCGGGAACGCGTGGTGCTCTGCGAGGCAGAGGCGGCGAACTCTGCGGTGAGCGGTGGCTACGGGGTACGGGCAGTGAAATGGGCATGTCTGGCAGTCTCCTGGGACGGTGGGGTGCATGCTGGCGGGCGGCAAGGGCTCGAGGTGGTCTGCGGTGCGCGCCGGCATGGTCGACAGCGGCGCGGGCGCGGCGTTCCTGGCGGTTCTGGTCGTTGTCTGCGAGCTAGGGCTGGTCAAGAGGGGGCAGTGAGGCATGGGCTATCTCCCAGACAAGGTTGGCACGGCTAGTTCTTCTCCTAGCTTGCTGTCCATACTGGGGTGACATGGGTGCTCTCGGCCTGTTCACCATTGATGACATTGGCGAGTTTACAGTGGTGCTAGATCTTAGTTAAGTTTGCTAGATGATCTACTGAGGCTAGTGTAACCAGAGAGGGAACAATGTTGACTCAAAACACTGCTCAAAATAGTGTTTGTGATTTTGTTGATTTGAATCTGCAACCTGTTTGATAAAATGGCCGCATGAACTTAAGTTTTGAATTTTGAAAAGATTTTTGGTGGGTGTGCTAGGCATGTACTGGGGAGTCTGTGTATGCTTGGGTTTTAAAAATTGAGTTGGTTTGAGTGGTTTTTGAAAGTGGGATCTTCCCATATGAGATAGATTCAATTTTAATCTGTCATTTAAACTAACCATTTGAATGTTTTTGGATGATCACAAAGTGGACCTTGATACCTTTTTATGAGTACTATCAGGGGTGCAAAGATCCATACATGTTTCTGTTAAGTTCTGAAAGTTAGGGATAGCCAAAGTAGGCATGGGAGTTAAATTGGCCAAAATGACCATTCACTTAATTTGTTTGTTTTGACTTGTTTGTCTTTGGGAAAAGTTTGGGGATTGTTTAGTATTTCACCTAAGAATCATTTTACAAGCAAAGAAACACATAATCATGGCAATTCAAAAGAATCCAAAATTTAATACACACACATATGAATGCTTTCATATTTTTAATTAGAAAAGATTTTGTTAACCCTAAATTTGATGATTAGACTTCGATGATCCAAGTTTAGTATTTTTGGGATGTTACAGTGTGCTGCTATCGATGTTCACCGTCGTTGCTACCGGCAGCTGGCAAATTTTCGTGTTGGGCATTTTGCTACAACAGTTCTATCGCTACAACGGTTCTTTAGCTTTGCTACAATAGTATGAGGTGTTTGCTACGAGGTCTCCGACGAGATTCTATGGTGACATCTCCGGCGAGGTCTTCGATGATATCTCCGGCGAAGCAGGTTTGCTACAACTGTTATGTAGTGTTGCTACAATAGTATAAATGTTTTTCTATAATGTCTCCGGCCAGAGTCCGGCGATATCTCCGGTGAAGTCGGGTTTGCTACATTATCATAAATTTTACGCTACAACCTTTTTGTGGTTATGCTACATTAGTGTAAAATCTTTGCTACGAGGTCTCCCGGCGAAAGTCTCCGGCGAGATCGGATCTACTACATTAGCACAAATTTTTGCTACAAGATCGCCGACGAACTCTCTGGCAAGGTCTCCGGCGAGGTCCTGTCTGTTCTTTTTATAGACCGAACTTTTTTTTGCTACATGTAGCAAAGGCGGAACTATATGTAGCAAAAGCAGGACAAATATAGTAAAAAAAGGGATGAAAGGCAAGAGGGTTGGATCTGGACCGTTAATCTGGTTAATCGGGCGGCTGGGGACCCGGGGATGGAAAGTTTCCATCCCCTAGGGACGCCTAGTACCGCCCTTTCAAAAATTTATTCATTGAAATGGAGAGAGTGTACAATGTAGTATTGAGCTCATGTTTAATTGAGGTGTGGTTGCAATCACCTCTATTAATTACCCGGCCAATTGTTTGCTTCACGAGAAACCTCGAATTAACTCAATCACTTATGGCCGCCAGTCACGGAGGCTTACCAAGTAAGCCACCCGGACATCTCTCCTTTCTGGTCTCGCTCCCCACCCCTTCCCCTTGTTCTCCACCTCTGACTGGGCAGTCAGCCCTTCCCCCTCCTCTCCGGTGATGGTTGGCGGCGAGTAGGGTGAGGGTCCCCTCCTTGTATAGCAGTAGTTTAGATTTTGGTTTTGGCTTGATGCTAGTTGTCTCCCGTGTGGAGGCCTGGAGTTGTGCACTGGATTTGGGCCAGATCTGGTGCTAGTTGTAGTTCCTCTTCCTCACCTTGTTGCTCTGGAGGTTGGAGCATAGGGTGTGGTGGGGAAGCATAGATGTCTCCTTCAATAAGGCAACGGATGGCGAGTTTTCTGCTCGTCCTTTTCGTGTCCTTGCTGTCCGTTGTGGTGGCGGGCGGCGGAGTGAGGAGTTGGTTGCAGAATCCTCTATGGAAAGTTCAATGGTTGTTCTGTGGAGCTCCTACACGGCAGCTCTGGCTTGTTGCCGTAATCTCGGTCCGGTGAGGCGGTCGCTCCACATGGTTCCTGGGAGCAATTTCTCGATGGCATGGATGTCGTCGACTCTGATGGCCGAAAGACGGCTGCTCCCACCCTGCTCGCCGGAAGAATATGCAGATTTCAAGATTTTCTCCCAACAGAAGGTGATCTTCTACCTCCTGGTTGTTGTGCCATGTTGGAGGCCCTCTAGCTTTGGTCCGGTATGCTCCTGTCGCAACTCCCCAAGTGATGTTGTCCCCGGTGGCGCTGTAGTTGGCCGTGGCCGGATGCTTCATGAGATCGGTGGAGAAGGAGCTGGAGAGACCCTGGATCTGATTTCTTTTCCTATTTGTGTTCTAGGTTCTTTAGTGCAGAAGTCAAGGGACATGTTGTAATCTTCTTTATTTCGAAGGTCCTTTTTGTAAAATATTATCCACCGACAATGAATTAATGGCAGCTACCGGGGTCTTTCTGGACTCCTCTCCCCTTTAAAAAAAACTCAATCACTTTTGCCCCTGAAAAAACTCAAACATTTATAATACACAGACCAAGAATTTGACAATAATCCATGTAATCGAAGGAGTTGAGTCAGATCATGGAAAGCCAGCCCCGTTTAGCAACACCAAGAGAAGTCTGACCCAGAACAAAACCGCAATGGCACAAGCTAACACTAGCTGTGAGGACCCCTCTGTTGACCGGTGGAGGCTGCTTGGTTTAATCCAACCTCGCTTACGGGAGGATGCTACACCCAGCTTATAAGGGAGAGATTCCTTCCTCCTTTTAGTCCGGACTTTTGGGATGGAGTGGGCTCTCTTCGTATTGTTGGGCTGTGAGCGTCCAGAACGTGGGTCGAGTACTGGGCTGACCAAGTGGACGCTAACATCTGGTATCAGAGCCAGCATCGCCATGCCTTCCTGAGAGACTTCTCTTGGGGATGAGATGTTAGGACCCCTCTGTTGACTAGTGGAGGCTGCTTGGTTTAGTCTCACCTCGCCTACGGAAGGAGGCCACACCCAAATTTATAAGAGAGAGATTCCTTCTTTCCTTCAGTCCGAACTTTTGGGATATAGTGGGCTCTCTTCTTATTGTTGGCCTGTGAGCGCATGAACGTCTAGAACGTAGGCCGAGTTCTGGGCTAGCCAAGTGGATGCTAACATCCCAGTAGCAAGATCACCATGCCTTCGAGGGGCTTCCGGGAGGATGGAATGTGAGGACCCTCTGATCGATGAAATGCTTGGTTTAGTCACTTGTCTGGGAGAAAGCACTCAACTTATAAGGGAGAAATTCATTTCTCCTTTCAGTCCGAGCTTTTAGGATCGTACGCATGGAAAAAAGCCTTGCATTTCTTGCTTCCCCGGGCGGCGTCGACGTCGACTGCTTCGACTCCTGCCCACGGCCCACCCCGCGCGTTGCCGCAAGTCGTCGTGTACTTTTGAAAGTATACATGCATGTCGAGCGAAAGCTCAAGCTAGCTGTTCCGTCCGGCAGCGATCGTCTTTTAAACTGTGCCATTGTCTCTCGTGCCGGTGTAGCAAGCAACCACTGCACGGAAGAAACCAATTTTTCCGGAACCAATATCTCCTGTTTGAAAGGGATATTATTCTATCCCATTCACACGAACTAGATCTCTCGATGTGGTTAGTTAGACGACGCGCGAGAGAATCCAAGCGCAAGTTCTTTTATTTTTTTCCAAGCACAAGGAGACGCACGCGCAGGGGCGTGACCGGCGACGACGAATCGGGATGGCTGCGTCTTGGATCCTTGCGCGAGTGCCTCGCCGGGTTGCGCGGCCGTTTTGTTTGGATCCTCGCGTCATCGCAGGCTGCTTCCAAGGGGATGATAACGTGCCAAAGATCTCACTGCTGCCTGTGCCGGCCGGCACGATCATCCCTCCGATCGAGTTCGCTCGCCTGCCGCTCAATCATACTACTAGTAGTACTGATCGATCGACTGGTCGAGTCAGCGGCAGGACTTGTTTACGACTAGTAGTAGCAATCGTTGTCCTGTACCGGCACCATCTCGATCTCTCTGTAACAGGATATTCCTTTTTCTAAGCGGTAGGGTCCAGTGATGTCATCAGTCATGAACAACGCAGTGCTCGCGAAAATGGACAAAAAAGGCTTGTTTTTTAAAGTTCAGCTCGAAATGGACTGGATTTGCTTCTATTTTTTTTTACAAAATATCATATTTGAACAACGTCCTAGACCAGGGCGCGCCCTGCTAGGTAGCATGATACATTGGGCTAGGACCCGTGCTAGATAACATGACACCTTGGCCTGGGTGTCAATGCTGCAGAACTAGATTTTTTCCACACTAAATTTCATCGATCTATTAATAATTATCAATAATAGTACAAAGAGTCTCTGTTTTTTTGAGCGCTTATTCAACTTGCATCACTGTTTTATTATTGCTCATACTTCTGTAAGCCTTCTACAACTCCACATATTTCTACATTGTGTCTCGTGACATTCCCAGGCAATCGATTTGCTAATCTTCGGAGTGACCGAGTTGTTGTTTGCTGTCATGCCTTGCTACTTGGTAATAACGACTAAAAGCTTTGTATATTGCTTGACAGATTACACGTTACCCCGTCCACCACTGTAGTTGTAGGCGTATATATATCGTGATTTTGCTGTACTAACCATGTTAGAACAAGGCAAAAAAAGGAGATTGACCAAAAAAGATGACGAACTCAGAGATGCATGCCCACTTCACAAGCCTGCTAGTTGATCAAGCACATGACGTTAACACACGCTTCATCAACACCATGGAGAAGATAGATGGCCTTGACACGACTCTCACCACGCACATTGATAACAAGTTGAACGATCTCTTGCACTGATTCCCAGCCACATCGCCTCCACCTGCACCTACCCCTGCACCTGTGCCTGCGGCAACTATCCCTTCGAAACATGTGCTCCACCGTCAAGCACGACGAGTTCCGTTACAACCAGGAGAGACTGTGGGTACCGGGGTTGTTATGGACGAAGACTATTATGAGGACATTTGGGAGTACGACGGGTAGGAAGAGTTCGAGGAGGAGAATGAGCCCACAGTGGATGGGCCTCTCCTACGACCAGGCCACCGACGCCAATACTTCTGCAATACATGACCACATCGGCGTGCTACGGTAAGTGATGATTCTCATGTCTCTGAGATTTAACTCAATATTCTGCCTTTGGATGGTCGAAGTAGAGCAACGGTTTGCATGTTTACAATATCCTGAGGATAATCATGTAAGTGTTGCTACTTGTGAATACACATCTTTTGCTTCCATATAATGGGTTGAGCATTGTAGATTATATCATGCCAATATTCCTGCTACTTGGACCGACTTGAAAGCTGCGATGCATGTGCCACCTTATTATACCCGTGATTTTCTTAAGAAATTATCATGTTTAGAACAAGGCACCAATTCTATAGAGAAGTATTATCAGGAATTCCAAAATGGCATGATTCGTTGTGGTATACACGAAGATAATGAACAAATGTTTGCACGTTTCTTTGCTGGTTTAAATAAAGAAATTCAGACTATACTAGATTATAAGGAGTATCGTACTATCACTCGTTTGTTTCATTTTGCTTTCAAAGATGAACATGAAGTACATGTTCGATAACCATGGAGGAGGTCTAATAATTCTACAGGTCGCACATCATCGTTTACTCCACGCCAGCCACCTCTGCACACTCGTGGTGCTCCCCCACCTTCGTCCGCTGTCAGAAACAGTACACCCATGACCAGAATGCCACCACCTACAGCTCCATCCATAAATCGTGGCCCCAAACAGAGTTCTACATCTTCCATGGCGTCTATAGGGAAGACAAAGGATATCCAGTGTCGAAAATACTAGGGTTATGGTCACATTGAGCGCTTTTGCACTAGCCAGTGTGTCATGATACTACGAGACAATGGCGAGTATGATTCAGAAAGTGACTTTGATGAAGATACACTCGTTCCCATTGCTTCTCAAGAGGGATATCATGTTGTTTCTGACCAAGATGTGGAAGTCATGAGAGCTGAGGCGGCTGATCAATATAAGAGTTTAGTTGCACAATGTCTGTTGTCAAGGAACGTGCTATACGAATCATCATTGATGGTGGGAGTTGTAATAATTTGGCTAGCATTGACATGGTGGAGAAGCTTGCTCTACCTACATGGTAACACCCACACCCATATTACATCCAATGGTTCGACAACACCGGTTGACTCAAGTTAACAAGAAATACACATGTGCATTTTTTCCATTGGTACATATTCTGATTTTGTTGATTGTGATCTGGTACCCATTCAAGCTTGTTCATTATTACTTGGTCGACCTTGGCAATATGATAGAGATTATGTTCATAATAGTAAAACTAATAGTTATTCTCTTGTGCATAATGGAAAGAAAATTGCACTTAAACCAATGAGTCCTAAACAATTTTTCAAAGATGATCTTGCTCGATCTAGTAGAGCAAAACTTCGGGAGAAATAATAGAGTGAAAATCAGATTGTACCTAAAGACTTTGCAGCACCACAAACATCTACTAAATCTGATTCTAAACATCCAAATGAAATTTGTTTAAATGGTCCTTGTTTACTTGCTAGTAAATCTGGTATTTCTGAGTTGGATGCGACTAAGTCTCCTTATTATGCAATTATTTGCAAACAAGTTTTGTTTTCATTTGAGGATATTCCTCCTTATTTGCCACCTACGGTTGCTAACATTTTGTAGGAGTATGTGGACATTTTTCCACCATAAATGCCACTAGGATTGCCACCTATCCACGGAATTGAGAATCAGATAGATCTTATTCCTGGTGCTACACTTCCCAACCGTACTCCATATCGAACCAATCCAGAGGAGAAAAAAGAGATACAACGACAAATTCAAGAACTACTCAACAAGAATCACATTCGTGAGTCTCTTAGTCCATGTGTTATTCCTATTATATTGGTACCTAAGAAAGATGGTTATTCGCGCTTGTGTACTGATTGTAGAGCTATCAACAATATTACCATTCGTTATGATGCATCCTATACCACGTCTAGATGATATGCTTGATGAGTTGAGCGGCTCTACAATGTTCTCTAAAGTTGATTTGTGTAGTGGTTACCACAATATTCGTATAAAATTCGGAGATGAATGGAAAACTGCATTTAAAACTAAGTTTGGATTATATGAATGGTTAGTAATGCCTTTTGGGTTAACTAATGCACCCAGCACTTTCATGCGATTAACAAACAAAGTTTTTTGTGCTTTTATTGGATGTATTGTGGTAGTATACTTTGATGATATTCTGATTTATAGCAAATTTTTAGAGGATCATTTGAATCATTTATGTGTTGTTTTGAATGCATTACATGATACATGTTTGTTTGGTAATCTTGGGAAGTGCACCTTCTACACAGATCGAGTTGCTTTTCTTGGCTATGTTGTTACAGCGCGGGAAATTACAGTTGATCTAGCCAAAATTGAAGCTATTTCGAGTTGGCCACCACCTAGAAAGGTCAACCAAGTGAGGAGTTTTCTTGGCCTCGCTAGGTTTTACAGGCGGTTTGTTAAAGACTTTGGATCCATTGCTGCGCTGCTGAATGAGCTTACAAAGAAAGGCGTGCCCTTTGTTTGGGGTGATGTGCAACAAGATGCCTTCATGCTGCTAAAAGAAAGGTTAACACATGCTCCGTTACTTCAACTTCCTGATTTTAATAAAACGTTTGAACTTGAAGGTGATGCTAGTGGAATTGGTTTGGGAGGTGTGTTATTACAAGAAGGAAAACATGTTGCATCTTTTATTGAAAAACTGAGTGGGCCTAGTCTGAACTATTCTACTTATGATAAGGAATTATATGCTCTTGTTCAGACATTACAAACTTGGCAACGTTACTTATGGCCTAAAGAATTTGTTATACATTCTGATCATGAATCTTTGAAGTATATTTGTAGTCAAGCCAAACTGAATTACGCCATGCTAAGTGGGTTGAATTCATTGAGTCTTTTTCTTATGTTATTAAACACAACAAGGGTAAAGATAATATTATTGCTGATGCTTTGTCGCACTGTTATACCATGCTATCTAGCTTGACTACATTTTTTTTTGGTTTGGAAACTATCAAAGCACAATATATGCATGATGTTGAATTCAAAGATGTATTGCAGAATTGTAAGGATGGAAAAACATGGAACAAATTCGTCTTGAGTGATGGATTTGTGTTCCATGCTAACAAGCTATGCATTCCAGATAGCTTTGTTCGTCTTTTGTTGTTGCAGGGGCGCATTGAGTAGGATTGATGGGGCACTTTGGTGTGAAGAAGACCGAAGACGTCCTGGATACACACTTCTTTTGGCCACGGATGCATCGAGATGTTGAGAGATTCGTTGATCGCTGCACTACATATCAAAAAGCTAAGTCACGCCTCAGTCCACACAGTTTATACATGCCTCTTCCTGTTTCTAGTATTTCTTGGAAGGATATTTCTATGGACTTTATTTTGATATTTCCTCAAACACAGAAGGGGAGAGATAATATTTTGTGGTTGTGGACAGATTTTCAAAGATGGCACATTTTATTCCATGTCACAAAAGTGATGATGCGGCACATGTTGCTGATTTATTCTTTCGTAAAATTGTTCATTTGCATGGTGTGCCAAATACAGTTGTTTCAGATCATGATACTAAATTTCTTAGCCACTTTTGGAGATGTTCATGGGCTAAGTTGGGGACTAAATTACTTTTTAGTACTACATGTCATCCCCAAACTGATGGACAAACTGAAGTAGTCAATAGAATTTCGTCTACTATGTTAAGGATTGTTTTAAAGAAGAACTTAAAAATGTGGGAAGATTGTTTACCTCATATTGAATTTTCTTAAAATCGTTTGCTGCATTCTACCACTAAGTTGTGCCCTTTTGATATTGCGTATGGTTTTGTTCCACGTGCACCTATTGATTTATTGCCACTTCCTTCTTTGGTGCAAACTAATTATGATGCTACACAACATGATGAACAAATTTTGAAGTTGCATGAAACTACTAAAGAGAACATTTCTCGAGATAAAGGTAGAAAGCATGTTTTGTTTAATGTTGGAGATCTGGTTTGGTTGCATTTGTGCAAAGAACGCTTTCCTAATTTGCGCAAGTATAAATTAATGGCATGTGTTGCTGGTCCTTTCAAAGTTTTAGAGAGAATAAATGATTATGCATACAAACTTGAGATTCCTGTAGAGTTGGGTATGGTAAGTCCCATATTTAACATTGTATATTTGAAGCTATACTTTGTAGAATAAGATGATATGGAATCAAGGAAGACTTCAATTCAAGAAGGAGAGGATGATGAGGACATCCCTACACCCACTGCACCTACAACAACATTACAGGGTCCTCTCACAAAAGCTCGAGCACGACAACTCAATTATCAGTTACATTCGTTTCTAGAAACTCTTTCTAATATAAATGAGAATATGATGCTGCTTAAGTGAGATGTGTTTATGTTACTTAGGAATGATTCACCTAGCAAGGACGAGAGAGACAAGCATTGGAGCATGGTGGTGCATGGAGATTGCCATATGTATGTGAATATTGACGATGCCACTGCAAGTGGAGATTTCAGGACTCTAAAGCCGCCATAACGTTGCAAGGATACTTGTACGAACTGCACAAGATACCAACTCATATTGATCGTTCAAGTCTTTATTTGATGCTGTGTTGCCTTATTTTATGGGTAAAACCCATGTATTTTCTAGTTAGATGATGTAAGGGGTTTTTAGAGACTGATTGTGTGGAGGAAGGCCCATTTGTAGGTGTTTCCGGCTGGCCTAATAGGGCTAGAGAAAATCCCTCTCCTCCTCCATATAAACCCCCTCCCAGCCGTTTTTAGATCTTGGATGTTGTTTAGACTAAAAGTTAGGCAATTGCTGCAACTCTCATGTATTTGATTCTTTCCAACGACTCGATCAAGACCGCTACTCGGAATCCCACATCAATGAAGCTTTCATCTTTATTAGCAATATCCTTATTGCATACTTAGTCCTTGTTTGTTCTCGATTGCTCGCATGGATTAAAGACCTTCGTGGTCAGGCTGATCATGCATCTACAAGATCAGTAACCTCCAGGAGATTGGTTTAGCGATTGCATTGGTGCAACGTTGCTGCACGTTATAGTCGGATCGTCAAGGTCAAACTCCACCGGATCGAATTATCACGTCTCATCGAAAGATCGGGCATCAATCTTCTATCAAGTGGAATCAGAGCACTTGAATAAGCGCTCAACGATAGTATTGTGCTGGTCCTAGGCTACATACCAACATGAAGCATGTGAACCGCATGGATACGTCTGTGTATGTGAGGCCTGCATAATGTAGCAACCTCTCAATTGTGGAAAATTAGAAGAAGGAGAATATGAACCAAAAAATAGTACAAAGAATCTCAAAAGTAATATAAAATTAAATAGATCATTGGACCACCTAGCAACGAATACAAACACTGGCATGAGCCGAAGACGCGCCGCCATCCTCGCCCTCTGTCACTAGAGCCGGAAAAAACTTTGGGTAATTCTAAGATTTAGAAGACGTTGCATTAGTTCAACTCGCTAAGAAGGAAATGAACAAGTTAAACAATAAAGTAATGATATGCATCCTAATCATGATTTGTGTAATCAACTTATCCTCATCCATCATCGAGGTCATGCTCTCCTTACAAAATGCCACTCCTTCAACCTCTCTAATAACATCATCCACTTCTGTCTCCATTTTCTCATGTGGCTGTAAATCTGTGTAACTCTAAGACCTATATAGTCAAGAACGTCATTGCAAACGGTCTTCGGTTATTGTTCTTTGAAGTCTCAGGTACACTCTACCCTGCTCCTGACTTGCTCGCAGACCCTATTGCAGATAAACACTGACAGAGCTAGTTCCCACACCATTGGAGGTTGGTGCAGATTATGAGTTGTATCATGTTTTGCATTATCATGTTGCATCTAAGACAATTCATGCTTCGCTGACGGAGCGGACACATCGTGACAAGACATGATGACCTACACAAAAGCATTGAACTACTATGGTAAGCATGACAATGAATCTCTAGCAAGGAATCCTTCACAAGCTTGCAGTTCAACAAGAAAATCAATGGGAAGAGGTTCTTACAACCACATGAGCAGGATCTAGCGCAGAGATAGGGGAAGATGGGGACGCCGAAAAAATCATCGTTGTTGTGCTCGAAAGGGTAGCCAACAATATCACCGCCGTTTTGCCGAGCTCGACGGAGGAGAAGGCATGATGGCCTACAAATAATTTAACACCTAAAACATAGAACAAAAACTGTACATCGACCATCATGAATCCGTCCTATGGTAAGCATTGAACTATTAGGTGTGCACATAACATAAGCCAGTCAATCATAACAATTCTATGCAAATCTAGCATGCTTAGAGATCTAATCTACCACATCTAGTGTTAGAGCTTTCTTACCTATAGGGAAACGTGATTCAACACTACAGCTCAGGGATGATGGAGAAAGCATGCGGCCGACGACCGATGCCGAGCTCTTGGTCCAAGCCAGTGAAGAAGCTGCATCCAGACCGGACGGTGACCGAATTTCTCCCACCGAAATTTTAATGCACCCCCAGAGTGTGCGCTATCTCTGTGGATTGCAGCAGCTCATACACGGCGTTCTCCAAAAAGCACGCGAAGAGCGTGGTTGTGGGGAAACGGCCAATTTGACGGTTCCCCAAGGCCTGGCCAGAGCTGCTTTGAGGGACGTGCAGCCACAACGTGAGAGGAGGGTAGGCATCCAATCGGCCAATTTTTGCATACTCGGAACATGTTTCCACTTCATGTGAGCTACCAATCACGCCCCCCTAATGAATTGGTCATGTTCATCCGAAGTCCAAAGCTACCCCAAGACCCCCACCCAATTAAACTGTCTCAGGCAGATCCATCCATTGTCTCGAGCAAGGACCTTTGGATCTGAAATGAATACTCCCACGGTGTCAGATATGCGCAATTATAGGAAGGAAACGCATTGTTTGCTCCATCAGCAAATCTATCTATGCAATACATCACCCGTTGAAAACATAGCTGTACGCTGCTGCTATCTATCTTTCTTTCGGTAAGCAAATCACTACCCGGAGGAAGCATTGTGATGCAAATGCCATACGTTAGGAGTACGTCCTCTCAGATGCAACAACGACTCGCCGATTCCCTCGAGTTCTGGGGCGTCATCCTGGGAGAAAATCAGAGGCGTATGCAATGTGACCCCATTAGAGATTGAGACATTTTTTTTGAAGGAAGAGATTGAGAGACTCTTACGAGCGGAAAACTACAAAAGAAGGTATCTTTCAGTTTGGTGCTGATCTCTTGTCCCTCTTCTTTGGAAGCGCCTCTCGTTTCCAAGAGAGTCCGGTCCCAATAGTCTCACTCACTCACTGACAAACCCCACGCTTGACACCCACATATATCCACGGCTGCAGGTGCAGCTGCAGCTCACCACACTCCTCCCCTCCCCTCCCCTTTCCGGTCCACACCGAAGGCGTGAGCGTGGGCAGTGGAGCTCGAAGGCAGCCATGGGGTCGCAGGAGCAGTACGCGCCCAAGCCAGCGGCGGCCGAGGGCAGGAGCTACTGGCGGTGGCACAAGGACGACTTCTTCCCGGAGCCTTCCTTCGCGAGCTGGGGCGCGTACCGCTCCGCGCTGGCCGCGACCCCCTCGCGGCTCCGTGACCGCTTCACCGCCCGCTCCACCGACGCCATCGAGCTCGGCGCGATGCGGCGCCGCAGCGAGAACGAGATGACCCGCTGCCTCACGTGGTGGGACCTGACGTGGTTCGGGTTCGGCTCCGTCATCGGCGCCGGCATCTTCGTGCTCACGGGCCAGGAGGCGCACGACCATGCCGGCCCCGCCATCGTGCTCTCCTACGTCGTCTCCGGCCTCTCCGCCATGCTGTCCGTGTTCTGCTACACCGAGTTCGCCGTCGAGATCCCCGTGGCGGGGGGCTCCTTCGCGTACCTCCGCGTGGAGCTCGGCGACGTGGCGGCCTTCATCGCCGCCGCGAACCTCATCCTCGAGAGCATCATCGGCACGGCCGCCGTGGCGCGCTCCTGGACGTCGTACCTCGCGTCGCTCATCAACAAGCCGTCGAGCGCGCTGCGGATACACACGTCGCTCACCGAGGGGTACAACGAGCTGGACCCCGTGGCGGTGGTGGTGATCGCGGTCACCGCTACCACGGCCATGCTGAGCGCCAAGGGCACGTCCCGCATCAACTGGGTCGCGTCCGCGGTGCACGTGATCGTGATCCTGTTCGTCATCGTGGTCGGTTTCGTCCACGCGAACCCGAAGAACCTCACCCCGTTCATGCCGCACGGCGTGCCGGGCGTGTTCCGGGCGGCGGCGATCGTGTACTTCGCGTACGGCGGGTTCGACAGCATCGCGACCATGGCGGAGGAGACCAAGAACCCGTCGAGGGACATCCCGCTGGGGCTCCTGGGGTCCATGTCGGTGATCACGGTGATCTACTGCCTGATGGCGCTGGTGCTGAGCATGATGCAGCCGTCCACGGAGATCGACCGGAGCGCGGCGTTCTCGGTGGCGTTCAGCAACGTGGGGATGCACTGGGCGCAGTACGTGGTGGCCCTGGGCGCGCTCAAGGGGATGACGACGGTGATGCTGGTGGGGGCGCTGGGGCAGGCGCGGTACACGACGCACATCGCGCGGAGCCACATCATCCCGCCGGTGTTCGCGCTCGTGCACCCCAGGACGGGAACGCCGGTGAACGCCACCATACTCATCGCCGTCTGCAGCGCCTGCATCGCCTTCTTCTCCAGCCTCGACGTGCTCTCCAGCCTGCTCTCCATCAGCACGCTCTTCATCTTCATGATGATGGCCACCGCGCTGCTGGTGCGCAGGTACTACGTGAGGGGCGTGACGACGCGGACGCACGCGCTGCGGTTCCTGGTGTTCCTGGCGGTGATCATCGCGTCGTCGGCGGGGATCGCGGCGTCCTGGGGATCGGCTCCCGGCCGGTGGGAGGGGTACGTCGTGCTGGTGCCGGCGTGGGTGCTGGGCACGCTCGGGATCCAGCTGATGGTGCCGGCGGCGCGCGCGCCCAAGGTGTGGGGCGTGCCACTCGTGCCGTGGCTGCCGTCGCTCTCCATCGCCACCAACCTGTTCCTCATGGGCTCCCTCGGCTCGCAGGCCTTCGCCCGCTTCGGCATGTGTACCGCCCTCATGCTCATCTACTACGTTCTCGTCGGCCTGCACGCCACGTACGACGTCGCGCACGATGAGTCCGGCGAAGACGAAGGGATAGAGTACAACACTGCTGATGATGTTGCTGCTGGTGAGAAGGCGACGGTGAAAACGGCCGACGTGGAGAAGGCTAGCGCGGGAGACGACAATAATGGGCGCTAAGATGGCCGGACGGCCCTGGCCCTGCCTCTATTATCGGGATCAAATAATGCCCACGGCGGCCATGCGTGCTGGCAGCCATTGCTTGGAGCCTTGGACTACTAGACTGTCCAAAAATTCGCAGTTTGTATCAGGAAATGAATAATCCCTCGCAGGATTGTAAAATGTGCACAGTCTCGATTTTGTTTCTGTCTAGTGTATAAGTGTGCAGACAGGTGTAACAACTACTTGTATAAGCTTACATCTAAAATTTACTAGGCAGCTGCTCTTTGTTATTGTAGAATTCACAAGAACGAGAAAGATGCAGCATACTTTTATTAATTAGAGCGAATGGAGGGGCAACCAACAAGAGTAGATCATAAGATCCTGCACATCAGATGGATCCAAGTGTATGTACGATTCTAGTTTTTTTTTTATAATACTGATTACACATAATCTCTGCAACAACATATAATCGAGACATCGAAAATACTGACAAATGGAAGGGTAACGAAAGAGTAGATCATGCACTAACAGAACCCTAAGATCTTGCATACCAAATGGATCGAAGTGTATGTACGATTCTGGTTTTTCTTATAATACCGATTACACCTGATCTCTGCAACTATACATAGTCGAGCCATTGAAAATACAAACAAATGAATTATGAAAGAAAAAAAGGAAATGTCACCCATGGAGAAGTCATCAACGGCATGCAACAACAAGCATCAACATCATCTAAAATTTGCAATTCTACACTGTTCCGAAAATACATGTGTGATAGCCATTTCTTTGACTATACAGTGTCCCAAAATTCGCAGCTCGTGTCATGAACTGATGAACCGAATAATCTTCCACGGGGATTGTCATGTGCACAGTCTCTGCTTTGATTTTTTTTTTGGATATACTCCCTCTGTTTAGAAATATAAGATATTTTAGTTTTGTAAAACAAATGTATCTAGGTGTCTTTTAGTGTATAGGTTTACTTCAAATCTATACACAAAAATCTGCTAAATATATTTATTTTATAAAGCTAATATGTCTTATATTTCGACGGAGGGAGTACAAGTGTGTAGGCAAGAAATAATTTGGTAGGCTGCTCTTAGAATTGAGAAGAACAAGACAGATCCAACACACTTCGTTATTGATCAGAGCCACGGCTATAAATACTCCTACGTGTAAAGGGAAGGAGAGGGGCAATAATGGAGTAGATCATGCACTAAATGAACCCTAAAAATGTACTATCACACTAACTGATTGCGGCAGGACTCGATTAAACTTCAAAATGAATTATGAATATATATGTTTACGACATATCTATCGTCTCCACCCAACACAAATGCTCGCCTCCTTGCCTCCACCTCACCCAATAAAGATCTCCATGTCACCGTTCCTCACATCGAGTCATTTGAGGAGGGAGATGGCTAGAGGAGCTACACCAATATAGATCTCCATGAAAACACATATGCGACCGGGGAACTCTGGTGTAGGACTCCAGCGCGCTTGAGAGACCACGCTTGATCGAGGGATAATACCCGACGTGGACAACTTACACATTTTCACCTTGCGCGTCATCACCTTTCCGTGACCATATGGGGAGGATGGCAACTACCATCACCTTGCCGTTTCAAAAAAGAATCTAGATCTCAGGGGTATTTTTGTAGTGACGCTTCTTGCTCTCGGAGGCCCTCTGCTCCGACGTGAGTTTCTTGCTGGGCTTCTTGAGCTTGGGTGCAGTTGGGGCGCCGGAGTTGTGGTGGTGCCATTGGCGTTAAAAAGCATGCCGGCCATGGGGCACGTGAGAGAGAGAGAGTGGAGTGGGCGAGTTAGGGGAAGTGGAGGACATGCAAAGTGTCCCGGATGTGTCCACACAAAGCCTTCCAGATATGGGCGGACAACGTGTCACATGGACAGAAAAAACGGACATACTATGAAATGGATCGTCGTGTTGGGATTTGTCCTTTCTTCGCACAGCCGTTCGTGAACGCGCGCGGCTTCCCGCTCCTTCGCCATCAATGCCGGCGCGGGAACATAGGCGGCGCTCAGTGGGTCAACGTGTCGTCTTATTGCCATTGATGCGCGCAGGCTGCCGCCGGTCAGCCTTCCGCGCAGCATCTCTGTCGCTTCCGCGTCGCTGACCGTCTGAATCAATGCCGCCAATAAGGGGTGGTTGACAAATGGGCCAATGGACAAGTCCTCGCGCTGTCCGCACGTGTCCGGGCCGCCACAACCAAGCCCCATATTAGGTGTATGAATAGGTCGAACCGGACGCGTTTGTCTGAATGGATCAGCCTGCTGAAGTGCTACACAGGCCCTGCGCTTCTGCGCGAACCACTTTAGACACGCTCTAGTCTGCAAAACACACGATCCAGGGTTTGCCAGGCTCACGGGTTGGGCCGGGGATAAACTCACCGATCCAAAAAAAAAAACCTGTGTACAAAACGAGGCCCAAAGGAAACATTAGTGCATTTCTCGGGAACTTCCCGAACAAAGGGGTTTATCCTACCAGCAAGGAATGGGTATACTCAAGACATCTGTACGACGTGCAGCGTTTCCATGTATCCCAGTGAGGAATGTTTTTCACATTACGAGCAAACTACTTCCTTTGTTTTAAAATATAAGATGTTTTAGCTTTATGAAACAAATATATTTAGACTTGTTTTAGTGTCTAGATTCACTGCAAACATGAGTGAACCTATGTACTAAAATAAGTCTAGATACAGTCTCTTTACAAACCTAAAACATTTTATATTTTAAAAACGGAGGGAGTAGTACTAACTAATTGCAAGAACATAAGAGAGCACGTAGATGGAGCAATCAATCAACCATTGGTCATCACTTACTATACCGAGAAACAAATTAAGAAGAAAGAAAAAAGACCACGTTGCATAGCTCCAGAGAGATATGAACTCATCTTTCAGCGATAACAAACCGTCGACATTCAGTGTCACCTTCACAAGCAGCCCCATGTCAAAAGATCATGTTCTTCAAGCTCTTCTTGGCTATAGCCCAGTCATCAATGGGATCCTCTTGACATATTTTGGCCTCCATGCCGGGATCAAAAATTATCCAATCCTCCATTAACGTGCACATCAGAACAGCATGGAAATCCCATGAGCTGATAATGTCTTCGTTGCAGCAGCCATGGTTTCCCCGAGCCATTTCCAAAAAATCATCTCGACGTCCATGATAAGGTTCATGGTATGGATGAATAATTTTTATTCCTTTTCGCTCACAGTTAAAGCAGACGAACTTTCCTCGAAACAAAAGTAGGTAGATTATCAGCCTTTATACATGAAAAAAGGACAACCATATCCCCATAGTAAAGCTAAGTGCAAAAATTGGATCTGTGGAGTATATCAAATAACCATTGCTTAAAAAATAAAACTTGCCGACGAAGGGAATCCTTAGATTCAAGAATTTGCAGTATGTGGTCTAGCAACTCGCATTCTATGCACGAAATATTTCTTATGGAACTAAAAATTGCACTCGCATGCTAATTGTTTGTAGAAGAAAAACACCTGGAGGAAAATAGGGCATGCCTGTTCGTACCTGAAAGCTGAAGGCAAACATAGACAGACCACACGGAATGTGGTCTGTCTCTCTCTCTCGAATTCTATGAACACGAACAAGCAGAGGCAGAGAGTTTTGGTGCCGTAACAACTACTAGCTTTTCTGATCTTTCCTTCCTTTTATTCTGTTACAGAGAACGTGTTGAGCTCCCATGATCCATGTTTCCCGTGCCATCCCACGAGGGCATCATGCAGCCAACAGAATAGGTCCTGGTTGGTTAAGCCAAAGATCAGGACAACTAAGCCTATCTGAAACTTAAACAGAGAGAGAGAGGCTACCAGCGTCAGAACCAACCCTGACGAACTGTCTAAACTGGCTACTCTCAAGATGCAGGGTTTATGCTAACAATCTCCCCCTAATCCCTGCCATCTTCATTTTATTTGAGCTACACCTATCCTACCTCGCATCTCCTGGAACTTGACTCGACCCAGAGGTTTCGTCAGGATGTCAGCGAGCTGCGACTCTGTGCTGGTGAACTCCACGAGGATCTGCCCCTTCTCCACACACTCGCGAATGTAGTGAAACCGGAGGTCAATGTGCTTGCTTCTCTCGTGAAACACCGGGTTCTTGATCAGGGAGATAGCGGACTGATTGTCCACCATCAGAGTAGCTGCTTTTGGTTCTTCTTCCCGGAAATCACCTAGCAGCCTCGCGAGCCAAATTCCTTGGCACGCCGCGGTGGTAGCTGCAATGTACTCTGCCTCGCAGGACGAGAGCGCCACCACCTTTTGCTTCTGGGATTGCCAGCTGACTGGGTTGTCGCCGAGGAAGAAGAACACTCATGTGGTGCTCTTCCTTGTGTCGACGTCGCCTGCCATGTCGCTGTCACTGAATCCTTTCAGTCCAGCACTGGTTCCTCCCTTTCTCCCATAGACACAGCCGTAGTCCAAGGTTCCTGCGACATACCGCAGAATGTGCTTCACCGCCGTCCAATGCTCCTCAGTTGGACGCTCCATGAACCTGCTCACGTATCCCACGGCATAGGTGATATCTGGGCGAGTGTGAGTCAGGTACCGGAGGGTGCCAACCACACTCTGTAGTGGGTGACGTTGACGGCCGGCGCGGTGCTGTCCTTGCTGAGCTTCAGTCGCGTCTCCATAGGGACAGAGAAAGCATTGCAACCTGCGAGTCTGGCCTTCTCCAGCACACTCTTGGCGTACGAGGTCTGGGCAAGGGTGATGCCGATCGCACTCTGACGCACCTCGATGCCTAGATAGTAGCTGAGCAGCCCGAGGTCGCTCATGCGTAATGCCCCTTCATCTCCTCCTTGAACCGCTGGAGATCACCGTCGCTGCTCCCGGTGATGACGAGATCGTCCACATACACCCCAACAATCAGCTTGTCGCGGATGTAGACGGTGTGCTCAGACTCACTGTGCTGAAACCCGAGCGACGCCATAGTGGCATCAAGCTTGGCATTCCAGGCACGAGGAGCCTGCCGCAGGCCGTACAGCGCCTTGCGCAGGCGCAGGACCTTTCCCTCTTCTCCGGCGACGACAAATCTGGGCGGCTGCATGACGTACACCTCCTCCTGGAGGTCACCGTTCAAGAATGCCGTTTTCACGTCCATGTGATGAACCGGCCATCCTTCCTGTGCAGCAAGAGCCAGAAGCAGACGAACAGACTCGATTCTGGCGACAGGGGCGAATACCTCGTCAAAATCGACTCCTTGTTGCTGGACGTAGCCTTTCGCCACAAGTCTCGCCTTGTGCTTGATGATGGCGCCGCGCTCGTCGTGCTTGACCTTGAAGACCCACTTCAGGCCGATAGGTTTGTGACCTCGAGGCAGATCAGTCATCTCCCAGGTCTGATTCCCCTCAATTGTCGTCATCTCCTCCAGCATTGCTGCACGCCAGCTTGGATCCTTCTCAGCTTCTGCGACGCTTGACGGCTCCTCTGCAGAGGTGAGGAAGATCCGTTGCGCTAGCCTGGGCGCCACTGCATCTGGCCCAATCAGATTGGCGACGCGGCGGTAGCGCTGCGGGATTTCTGGGTCGAAGGTGCCGTCGTGGAGCTCAGGATCTGGTGCTGACGGAGGTGTGGCGAGCTCTATCGCATGCGGTGGTGTGCGCAGCGATCGATGTAGAGACTGGTGTGGTAGGGGCTGGCGTGGTAGGAGCGACAACATCTGTTCCCGTGGCGTCTCCCGCGTCTGGCTCTAGGACAGTCGGGTCGCTGCGCGCCTCAGAGCGAGTGTTGTCGTCACCGCTGCTCGCTGTGGCTCCCCCGTACTCCGTGTACTCGATGATGAAGTCGCCGGTGTCTGGATCTCGGACCAGTCCCACGACGTCCTTCTTCAAAGACGACGCCGCGACACCACCACACGCTTAGTCGCAGGTCGCACGGTATGTGCTTTGCTTCCTGGCTCGTAGCCGAGGAACACAGCTGGAGCGCTGCGATCATCAAGCTTCTTGAGGCCTGGCCTCGTCGTCTTCACATGTGCCCTGCAACCGAAGACACGAAGGTAATGGACATCTGGTTTGTGCCCGTGCCACGCCTCGAAGGGGGTGCGCCCGTCCACGCTGTGGGAGAATGAGCGGTTGAGCACGAAGACAGCGGTGGTCACCGCCTCCACCCAGAACGCAGCTGGCATGCCCATTGCCTTCAACATGCTCCGTGCCATCCCGACGATTGTCTCATTCCGGCGCTCCACCACCCCGTTTTGTTGTGGTGATGTAGCACCCCGCAAAAACCACTACTAGAAAATCGCCGTGTTTTTGTGCATTGCATCATCATGACCTCATGCTCATGTCATCATGCCACATTGCCTTTGAGCATCGTCATGTCATCTTGCATTTGTTTGATTAAAAATATTTTCGAAAAGCCTGATTTTGTTTTCTAAACGCCCCATCTTGATTTCAAATTAAAACCCGGGTCTCCGGAATATTTTGTTTTGACTAACCACGGTTTGCAAAAGCCCCGTTTAAAATAAATAAAATGTTTAATTATTTTAGGGGGCAGCCGTACCGGGCCGATCCGACCCAGTCGGCCACCCCCAGTACAAACCAGAGCCACCCCAAACCCCTTTTCTACCTAAACCTAGTCTACCCAGCCCCCTCCACCTCACTCCACCCTATCGCAGCGCGCCACATCACCCTGTCCCCAATCCCCGACCATTCACCTCGCGCCACCTCACCAACCCTCTCCCTCTTCCCTCCACCTCATCCCCACACCACACCCCGCCTCTCCCCGCAGCCTCTCACGAACTCCCCACCGACACCCTGGGCCCCCCCACGAACCCACGACGACGCATTCTCCCGCCTGACCGCTCTCTCTTTCCCGTTTGGCCCCACTCCTGCACCCACCATCGAGCCCGCCTGCCCCACGTTCCTCGCCCCACCTCGCGTCCCCGCCGTCTGCCCTCGCTCACGGGATCCCCGTCGCTGCCTCCTCGCCAGCGCCCCCATCTCCTTCCACCCCGCCTGCCTCGCCGCAGAACCCCTGCTACGCCGCCATCCCCTGGAACACTCCTTTCCGGGCCTCACTCCTTCCCACCTCTCGGCTCGCTCTCTCCTCCCCAGTCCATCGCCCGTCCTCGCCGCCGTCCTCGGTCGCCGCCTGCCTCGCCTGGCACCAGCGGCGCTGCCAAGCTCCTCTTCCTCCTGCCGGCAAAGCCATCCCCAAGCACAGGCCATCGCCTCTCCTTCGTGCCTTCCCCGAGCCTGCTGCCGCGTGTCCCCATCCCCTCTGCTCGAGCTCCGGCGCGCCCACCTCTGTGTCCTCCGTCGACCGCCTCCCGGAGCTCTGTTCGCGACTCCTTGTCATCGACCGGTGTTCCTGGCCGTGCGGTTTTGCCAGACCCCAAGTCCGTTGCCCGCCGCCTCTTCGGTCTCGGCCCGGACGTCTGCTGTGTGCCTCCAAGGCCGATGCTCCCAGCGTCCTGGTGAAGCCTCCACGTATGCGTCGTTTTCCTGTAGTATTGCAGCTCGTGCCTTGTGCGTCTGGTAAGGATCGTGAGGCTGTTGCTCTTGTCCTCTTGCCAAGATCTTCTGCCCGGAACTCGTGGAACCGACTCCGTTTCATGTCCTTCACCAACCGTCAAAGTTGGAACCCAAGTACTCCGTCATGGAACCGAAGGTGTCGATACTCTGAAAACCGATCCTCCCGGAGTCGGAAGACCGAACCCTGGCGTGCCAAGTTCTTCGACCCGAAGGCCACAAATGCGACAATTACTTCTTCCCGGATCTGATGCCCGAGAACCCGGACGCCCAGGTCGTCGACACGGATACGCCAAGTACTTCCTCGAGGACGCCAAGTTCTGCATACCGAACGCCAAGTCCGACCCGATACACGGACCCGACAAGATCTTCGCGACGGCAAGATCGACCGCTTGGACCCAAGTTCCCCGTCACGACACAACAAGTTCTCCATCTTGAATCTGAACCTCGATCCCTGTTGAACCCTGAGTCCGGCCCCGAACCCCCCCGGAACCAAGATCTCCCGAGCCCAGATGTGTGAACCTTTCCCGAGCCCCTATTTTTATAAATGCTAGATATAAAACTGTCGCATATTAATTTGTTCATGCATGCATACTTGTCTGTGGGTTGGGGGCATTATGCCAATTCATCTCATAATTAAATATGGAGTCTATATGCGGGATATCTTTGTCTTATTCCGGACTTCATTTAAATTGGTGTAGCGAACCGATGCCATGCTTCGCCCTGTTATTACAACATTTAAATTGCGGGGTAGTTAAACAACTCGAACCTATTAATTAATTGTCGGGACCCCCGGTTCCGCTTAATATTGCCTAATTGCATCGCACCTTGCCATGTCATACATCATACATGCATCATGCCCGATCTTCTGTCATAGTATTAAATAGTGCATCCGGTGTTTCTTCTAGTGTTTTGCTTCTTCGCGGATTAGGCCGATGAGATGATGCGAGTGTCGACCCGATCTTCGGATGAACCTTCGGCAATGTTTTCAGGCGAGCATCTCCCCCTTTCTACCTATCTCACTTTTATAGTCTTTATTTCCTCCTGTTGATCTATTGCTATCTGTGTTGCGGTGCTCTAGTTTTCGTACCCGTGATATCCCTTGCAGCCTCATATTGCCTTGGACACATCCTATTACCTGTTGATTGGTCGATAGTTGGACTTGCGCGTCGTAGTCGCTTGCTCAAGTGCTGTTGCGTGTCGTCAAGTACCACAGTTGTTGGAGAAATGCCTTATGCTTTATGTTGGAGATGATCATGGCTTTAATTATTGTTTAATAACTAAAATTGAAGTAGGTAAATGCAGAGGCACCGGTGGGTAATAGACAATATTTGGATTTTAACCGCTCACTGGTGTCCCGTAGGACCCCGAGTTCTTGACACCTGTTCCGAGATCGAGCACGCTAACCACATGTGGGGTGTATGGGCACCCCCATCGATTTAGTACCTGATTCCAAGTACTGTACTGGGGGCCACAAAGTAGTTTGGGGCTTTATTACTATCCTGTACTTATGCCATGCTTTACTGCTTTTTTTACGATTGTGCGAGGAGCACCTGTACTGTTTAGAAAAGCGGAGTGTTTTCGCGGTATCGACAAGCCCGAGAGTTTCGGGTTCCCATCGTTCTGACCACCGACGCAAACCACAGGTCCGTTTGAGCCGCCAACTTCGTTGGGTAGCTTAGTGGGGTGGCCCCTGCTTGCTTTGGGTGCGGGAAGCGTCGTGTCCAAACCCGTCGACATACCGTTGGGTGTATGTTTTGTGATCTTGTACCTACCTGATCCGACAACAAGGGTGTAGGTGCGTGTGGAAACTTTGGTGCACCCCTGCAGGGTTAAATCTTTTCGAGAAGCCGTGTCCGCGGTTATGGACGACTTGGAGCACAGGTCTCGATCATAGACAACTATAACTAAAGTTTACTGTTATAATTTGACTTGTATCCGATATGACTAGTAATCAGCTTCACTACAACGGAATGGCTAAATAAAAGTACCAACAACCGCTGGGTTTGGGATGTCTCATGCTAATCGTATCTGACTAGTAAGTGTTGCAACTACAACGGAATGTTTAACTAAAACTGCCCACTGCTTATTATATCAGGATGACTCATGCCATCTTTACCTGACTAGTAATTGCTGCAACGACAACTGAATAAATAAAACTGCCAACTGCGTGAGTTCCTCGGTTGACTTCCTCGTTTGGTCTCGAGGGGGGAACACCAAGATGGGTATGTTTGGTGGTAGTATTAGGTTGGTTCCGAATAGGTCTTTCTTACCCCTCTCTGATGGCCGCTAGTTGTATCGAGTCTCTATAGGTTGTTTAGTGCATGCTGCGCTGCCGCTTCAGTCCACCATACCTATGTAGGTGAGGACCGCCGAATTCTAGCCTCGCTGCAATCTTGGCCTCGATCGACCGCTCTCTTTTTCCTTTGCCCTTTGTCGGCACCCCTTTTGTTTAAGCAGGTTTTGAGATCGACGTCGTTAGCAGGGTTACCCTTCCGGCTTGGCCTGGGCAGGGTTATGGACGCCATTGGTTATTCTTTAGGGCTCTTAGCTCAATTTGCATCTTGTCCGTACTCGGACGCTGTATCGTTTTCCAGGTGATTTGGATCTTTGTATTGTATATCTATATTCTTGACTCATTGAGTCGCTGTTGTATATAAATGTTTTGTGGGTTCCATCGAGGACTATTGTGTAATGATATTACTTCGTTTTCCACCCGCACGCAAGTGCCTAGTGGGCACCTTCGAATCGTTTCTATGCGGGTTTGGCGGGAAGCGCTGAAACTTGCATAGGGCCGATTCTGAGGGTGTTACAGAGTGGTATCAGAGCTCAGCAGCTACGATACCCCACAAGTCCAGACTGTAGGATAACCTAGCTAACGGCCGAAGTAGAGTGTCAAAACTATTTTTGCAAAATCGGTTGGATAGTTATGATTAGGTCTGATTTTACTCCTTACCCCTCTGCTGCTCTCCTCTCACCTCTGCGTGTTTTGAATCCACTCTCTTACCTTTCTTCAAGTCCAGGATTTCTCGTGGTTGGGTTCCGTCGTACCTTTAGGGTTTCGCTTCCTCCTTTGGAAACGGTGTTGCTATATCTGGTCTTCATGCTATCCGAGGAATCCTTCGTCTGGTGGACTTCTCTTTGTTCCTTCTCGTGCCTTCCGGTGCTTTCTGACGCGACGACATCATCTACGCCAGATCCGATGCAGAGTCTGCATCACTCCTTTGTTCCTGAACCTCGATTGTCAAGATCTTCAGTCTGATTCCGAGAATAGTTGCACGCTTTTCTACTGATTGTGCAGAGTAATAGTTTGGGTGCGTGATGGACTGGCCCCCATGCCGACTACTCACTCTATTCGCTTGTGTACATTGAAGTGGATGAGAATGCATCGGTTCTCTCTTTCTATCAGAGTTAGAGGTGGCTTTATTTGTTGATACCTCTACCTTCGACCTTTTGTTCCCGGAGTGTTCCCTCGACGATCACGGACAACGACCTCTTGTTAGTGGTGTCGCGAGGATCTACACGATGCGAGAAGATTCAGATCGCCGCCCATCATCCCGGTACCATGAGGCGGATCTCGAGGGCGAGATCCATTGTTAGTGGTGTCGAATTGTAGCACCCCGCAAAAACCACTACTAGAAAATCGCCGTGTTTTTGTGCATTGCATCATCATGACCGCATGCTCATGTCATCATGCCACATTGCCTTTGAGTATCGTCATGTCATCTTGCATTTGTTTGCATAAAACTATTTTCGAAAAGCCTGATTTTGTTTTCTAAACGCCCCGTCTTGATTACAAATTAAAACCCGGGTCTCCGGAATATTTTGTTTTGACTAACCACGGTTTGCAAAAGCCCCGTTTAAAATAAATAAAATGTTTAATTATTTTAGGGGGCAGCCGTACCGGGCCGATCCGACCCAGTCGGCCACCCCCAGTACAAACCAGAGCCACCCCAAACCCTTTTTCTACCTAAACCTAGTCTACCCAGCCCCCTCCACCTCACTCTACCCTATCGCAGTGCGCCACATCACCCTGGCCCCAATCCCCGACCATTCACCTTGCGCCACCTCACCAACCCTCTCCCTCTTCCCTCCACCTCATCCCCACACCACACCCCGCCTCTCCCCGCAGCCTCTCACGAACTCCCCACCGGCACCCTGGGCCCACCCACAAACCCACACACACACATACCTCCCGCCGCACAACCCCGCTCTCTCTTTCCCCGTTCGGCCCCACTCCCAGACCCACCATCGACAGCCGCCCGTCCCACGTTCCCCGGCCCCACCTCGCCTGCCTCGCCTCGCCACGGATCCCTCGTTGCTTGGCCTCCCCGCCAGCGCCCCATCTCCTTCCACCCCCGCCGCCCTCTGCGCCCCTCGCCGCAGAACCCCTGCTGCGCCGCCATCCCCTGGAACCCTCCTTTCCGGGCCTCACTCCTCCCCACCTCTCGGCTCGTTTTCCCTGCCCCCATCCATGACCGGCAGAGCGCCGCGGCCAGGCCCCGTCGCCTTTCCTGCCGTGGCCGACCGCTCGAGCCGCCTTCCTCCTTGGTTTCCCTCCTCGACCTCCTGGCTGCCTCCGATGCGGACGCCAACGCTCCCCCCCGCAGAGAACCGCCGACCCAGCCCTTCTCTGTCGTGCGCCACCCCTGTTCCTTCCCTCCGTCTGCTCCTCCGCCAGCGGGCTCTCTCCTCCCGAGTCCATCGCCCGTCCTCGCCGCCGTCCTCGGTCGCCGCCTACTTGCACCAGCAAGGCGCTAAGCTCTTCTCCGCCTGGCAAAGCCATCCCCAAGCATGCCATCGCTTCCTTCGTGCCTTCCCGAGCTCGCCGCGTGTCCCCATCCCCTCTGCTCGAGCTCCGGCGCGCCCACCTCTGTGTCCTCCGTCGACCGCCTCCCGGAGCTCTGTTCGCGACTCCTTGTCATCGACCAGTGTTCCTGGCCATGCGGTTTTGCCCGACCCCAAGTCCGTCGCCCGCCGCCTCTTCGGTCTCGGCCCGAACGTCTGCTGTGTGCCTCCAAGGCCGATGCTCCCAGCGTCCCGGTGAAGCCTCCACGTATGCGTCGTTTTCCTGTAGTATTGCAGCTCGTGCCTTGTGCGTCTGGTAAGGATCGTGAGGCTGTTGCTCTTGTCCACTTGCCAAGATCTTCTGCCCGGAACTCGTGGAACCGACTCCGTTTCATGTCCTTCACCAACCGTCAAAGTTGGAACCCAAGTACTCCGTCATGGAACCGAAGGTGTCGAGACCCTGAAAACCGATCCTCCCGGAGTCGGAAGACCGAACCCTGGCGTGCCAAGTTCTTCGACCCGAAGGCCACATATGCGACAATTACTTCTTCCCGGATCTGATGCCCGAGAACCCGGACGCCCAGGTTGTATCGAGTCTCTATAGGTTGTTTAGTGCATGCTGCGCTGCCGCTTCAGTCCACCATACCTATGTAGGCGAGGACCGCCGAATTCTAGCCTCGCTGCAATCGCCTCGATCGACCGCTCTCTTTTTCCTTTGCCCTTTGTCGGCACCCCTTTTGTTTAAGCAGGTTTTGAGATCGACGTCGTTAGCAGGGTTACCCTTCCGGCTTGGCCTGGGCAGGGTTATGGACGCCATTGGTTATTCTTCAGGGCTCTTAGCTCAATTTGCATCTTGTCCGTACTCGGACGCTGTATCATTTTCAGGTGATTTGGATCTTTGTATTGTATATCTGTATTCTTGACTCATTGAGTCGCTGTTGTATATAAATGTTTTGTGGGTTCCATCGAGGACTATTGTGTAATGATATTACTTCGTTTTCCACCCGCACGCAAGTGCCTGGTGGGCACCTTCGAATCGTTTCTATGCGGGTTTGGCGGGAAGCGCTGAACCTTGCATAGGGCCGATTCTGAGGGTGTTACAGGTGAGTACGGGGCGGTGAGGTGCCGGGCTGTTCCACGGTCAGCGCAGAAGGAGGCGAAGTCCCTCGATGTGAATTCTCCCCCACGATCAGTGCGGAGGGTGCGGAGGCGCTGCCCTGACTCCATCTCCGCTGCTGCTGTGAAGCGTCGAAGCGCGGTAGCGGCCTCGTCCTTGGTTCTCAGGAGAGTGATCCACATCATCCTGCTATGATCATCGACCAGGAGCAGGAAGAACCGTCTGCCTCCGTGCGTCGGTGGCGAGATGGGCCCGCAGAGGTCACCGTGAACAAGTTCCAGGGCGACAAATGCCCTGAACTTTGCTGCCTGCGGGAACGACATCATCTTTTGTTTCCCAGCAAGGCACGCATCGCAGATCTCCTCTGGGTGCGTGATCTGAGGCATGCCGCGCACCATTACCTTGGCCGCGAGGCGCTCGAGCCCCTGGAAGTGTTGGTGGCCGAACCTGGCGTGCCAGAGCCACATGGTGTCTCCGGTGCGTGCCAGCATGCAGGCTGGTCTCACGATTGGCGAGCGGGTACAGCGGCGATTGCGAGGCGCTACCGACTATCACCCGCTTGAGAGCTCGCGCACCGTCATGGTGCCGTCCTTGATGTGCGTGGGGCACCCGATCTCATCGAGCTGCCCTATGCTGACGACGCTGCTCCGAAGCCTCGGGATCCAGTACACGTTTGTCAATGCGCGGTGCTGCCCTCCAGCGGCAGCGAAGAGCACCGTCCCACGCCCGTGTATCTCAATGAGCGAGCCGTCGCCAAACTTGACGCGGCCAGAGATCTTGTTGTCGAGCTCGGAGAAGACGTTGGCGTCGCCGGTCATGTGGTTCGACGCGCCAGTGTCGAGGAACCACACAGCATCAGCAACTTCCGTCCCATGACGGAGCTCGACGTGCGCGCGCTCTTCGTTGAGGTAGACGCGCTGCGCATCTGCAGGCCCCGCGTCGCCCATGTCATCCGGCACGCGCACCGCCATGAGCATGGCGGGGTCGGCATCGTCCTCGCCTTACACGAGATGCGCCTGGGCCTCCTCGTCCCGCTTCTTCTTCCTGCATTCACGGGCCCAATGGCCCTTCTTCTTGCAGTAACGACACTTGTCGTCTTTGGACGCGCCGCCGCCGCGCGCGCCGTCCTCGCCCCCGCTCGGGCGATGATTCTTCTGCTTGCCGCCGGAGCCGGAGCCGGACCCGCCTGATCCGTGCTGGCGGCCACCGCTGCGGGCACGCCACTCCTCCTCCGTGAGGAGCAAGCACCCGCCTGCGTCGGTCTCTGGTTCGCCGCGTCCCTCGGAGGCAGCGAGCCGCCGCCAGCTTCGTCGATCAGATCCTTAAGGTCAGCAGTTTCAATGGAACATGCCATCTGCAGATACCGGGCGGACGACCCGCAGTATCTTCTGCACGCCATCGAGTTCCGACGTGGTGTCGCCCAGGGACTGCAGCTCAGTGACCAGGCTGGACATGCGCAGGGAGAAGTCCTCGACGCTCTCCCCGCTCTTGAATGCCAGCGAGTCGAAGTCCTTGCGGAGCTTCTGGCAGCGCGCCTCCCGGACGCGATCCACCCCCACGCGCATTGTCTTGATGGTGTCCCAGGCCACCTTGGCGTTGTCCTTCGCTGCCAATATCTGCACCATCTCCGGTGGCACAGAGCGCAGAATGGCGCCGAGCGCCTGCCGCTCCGGTGCATCATCCGTCTCGACAGCGTCCCAGAGCCCAGCGCCCTGGAGCTGGACACGCATCAGGATCGCCCACTCGGTGTAGTTGGTGCGTGTGAGAGTGGGCCAGTTCGCAGATCCGCCGCCGCCCGTCTCCCGTACGACCGTCTCCCTCACCACGACCTCGCTGCCGCCGCCATCCCTTCTCCTGCTCCGTCCGCGGCTCTGGGAGCGCACACGACGAGAGGACCCCGCTGCAGGGGGCGTGTTGGTCTTGGCTGCTGCCGCCGACGCGCTCGGTGGTGGAGTCCCAACCATGGGGTTAGGGCTCTGATACCAGATGTGGTATGTCTCTCTCTCTCGAATTCTATGAACACGAACAAGCAGAGGCAGAGAGTTTTGGTGCCGTAACAACTACTGGCTTTTCTGATCTTTCCTTCCTTTTATTCTGTTACAGAGAACGTGTTGAGCTCCCACGATCCATGTTTCCCGTGCCATCCCACGAGGGCATCGTGCAGCCAACAGAATAGGTCCTGGTTGGTTAAGCCAAAGACCAGGACAACTAAGCCTATCCGAAACTTAAACAGAGAGAGAGGCTAACAGCGTCAGAACCAACCCTGACGAACTGTCTAAACTGGCTACTCTGAAGATGCAGGGTTTATGCTAACACGGAAGGAGACGGCAGGGTCTCGTGTGTACCATAGGAAGCTTCAGCAGAGGAAAGAAACCATGTTTATTTTCATTTATAGTTTATTTCTTTATTTACTGGTTGGCCTAACCTTACTCGGTTATAATCTTTCCAACATCAGATATGCCTAGAGAAATGTAGAGATGAAGAAAGTGTGTTTCTAAGTTATAGAAAAGAAATGAAACAACATTTCTTACATTAGGAAATGGGCCAGCATTTGGATAAGAATTCAGCTTAGGCTCATTTAAGTCTGATCAATCGATTTGATTTGGATGCATCTAATTTAACAGGTCAGTCTGTTTTATTTTCTTTTAAATTTCCATGGCTCCTTACTCGATTATATTTTCTTTTAAAGGTTAACTCTCTCTGTCCCACAACATAATATGTTTTGGCAAGTTAAAACAGCTTGTCAACCCGTTTTATATTGTGGAACGAAGGAAGTAGATTACTACAACATACTACAGGTGCTAAATACTTTCAGATCTTTGATTTGTATGTTTCGACCTTCAATTTGGCTTTCGAACTTTGAAAGACGAGAGTTATGCACACTAAAGATAATTGTTTCTTTTAATATGTGATGTGAAAAGTTAGGCTACTTGGAGGTTATAAACTCCTACATTGTTGGAAGCCACGGACCATCTTTTCAGGACCTGTGCTTTCAGTAGACAGTGTTGGCAATCCATCGACATCATCACACTTGAAGACAATTTTGAATTCCCTGAGATGATTGGTACTGCCAGAGGCAACTTTAGAAGGCCTTTCTTCTTCGAAGCGTTTGCCACAGCCTCCTGAAATTTATGGAAGCAAAGAAATCTTCTCATGTTTGACAATGTAACTCCCTCTGTTAGAGCTTGGTCCTTTTCTTTTTAAACGGAACCTCTTCCTTCTTTCTTACAGAATGAAGGATGATCTGAAATCCCCCCTTTTAGCTTGGCTGGACGTTCTGTAGTTCTCTTTGGGCTATGCCCTGGGCTAGGCCCTGTTTTACATTCCCACCTCCCCCTTCATCTTGTAAATATTTTGTCCTCTTAAATAAAATTTTACTGTCGGGGCCTCCCCTACAGTTTTCAGCTTAAAAATAAATACATAGTGCTGAATGTGCAACCTAGAGTATTGTTCAAGACAAATCTAGTGAAGATGAATTTATCTTACAAATCATAATTATGAGTAGCGAGGCACTATCATTTGTTCACATTTCTTATGTAGCAATATACTAGAATCCTTCGGATTTGCATTAACAGAAAAAAAAAGAATCCTTCATAATTAGAACATTTTGCTAAGGAAAGGGACATCGCAGGTGAGAAGCTGTCATATGCATGGCAAAACAATTTATATTTCCTAATTAAAAACAACGCAGGAAAATACCACGAGTTACCAGCTATGTAGACGAGAGAGAGAGAGAGAGAGAGAGAGAGAGAGAGAGAGAGAGAGAGAGAGAGAGAGAGAGAGAGAGAGAGAGAGAGAGAGAGAGAGAGAGAGAGAGAGAGAGAGAGAGAGAGAGAGAGAGTATACCATCAGATATCCAAGAACTCGATACAGGGACGCACATGGATGTTCTTTCATTCTCATCTTGATCACCATTGCTACATTGAGCAAAGAATAGTACTGCACCTGGGTAAGTAAAGTTTGATCCCTTGGGCATGGCCCAAAAGTTGATATGTGAGTACTCATATTTTCCCTTTTTCTTAAAAAGGGCATTACTTGCACCTTCAATCACAACAGGATTCACACCGCAAATAACCTGAAGTTCATACTGCACCTATACATAGCAAGGCAGAAGAGGAAGCAGATCATGAAGAAGACATTTAAGCAAATGGCAGGAAATATGTACAATAATAGTACATGTAGTAGGAAGCAAGAAAACAAGCAACAAAAGCGAAGGTACAAACCCCTGTTTCCTGACTATATTTGAACAACGCAGCATTGACCTTCCGGACAAAGAATCCTTGGTCAGCCTTAAATTTCTTTTGAATCTCCCAAATGAACTTTTTCTGGTTTTCGGATAAGATCACTGAGCTTGGGGACGCATCTTTGTGTTGCTGAACCTTCTCCTCTGACGTGGGAAGTGAAGATTTGGCAGAAAACAACATTGCGAGACGCTCAATTGAGCAGTTTATGAGTGCCTGGATCGGCACAAGTGACTCGCTGGAATCCGTGAATATGGATGACGAAAAGAATTGTACCAGAGCATCAGGGTCAGGGTGCCATGAAGCAAGCGCTGCCTCCTTATAGGCGTCATGCTCGAAACACATAGCATGGCCATCCAATTCTGCCAATTTAATGGCTGACCAAATGTCAGCATTGCTTATGAGCAGATACATCATGGCATCGTGCTCAGTCAGAGAGATGAAGCAGGCACGGATGAAGGCGAGGAGGCCATGGAGTGACCAGCTCTCGATGCGCATCAGGAGGTTGGTGCATATCATGTCAACCTCAAAACCCAGCTGAAACTCATGGTGTGTGGAGAAAGTGGAGTCATAACAGACGGTGTTGAGGATGATGTTTGAGACAGGATCCATTGGTCCGTAGCAGTAGCCAGCCTTGAGGAGGCTGCACCGGAGACGCTTGGGCAAGCCATGCCCCGATAGTCTGGAAAGACCCTCTAGGTAGATTCCATGGATCTTGTCGTGAAGCAACAGTTTCAGAGCCTCTGTATATCCAAATGTCCTCTCGTTCCTCTTCCTCTTCCTCTTCTTTTTCGCATTCTTCTCCTTCATCTTCCTCTTCCCGGCAGCAAGACGTAAACCGGCAAGATGCAGGGGACGCCATATGCCCATGGTGTCCATATTCTGAGGCACCTGCCTGAGCCTGACCAACTGGTGGAGGCAATTTACGTTTTCAATGGAGAGGCGACCATAATCCTGGAGAAACTTAGAGACCTCGACCAGCCGAGTTGCCACTGACATTGAGGAGCTCACCAGGACAGCCGGTTCAGGGTGCCTCGCAGAAGCGGCTGCACAGCACAGGGCTGTTTTTGTGGTAGGGGAGGGAGAAAACCGCACCCGCGGTTCCAAATGTTTGCGGGTTGCGTCAGTTTGGTCCCTAATCTTTGAAATTGAACATTTAGGTCCTAAATGTTTCATAAGTGAGCACGCGCGGTCCTAATTCGGTCTGACCCGCGCCACGTCGGCTGCTGGTCGTTAGGCGGGAGATTTCCCACGGCTGGCTGATGGATATTTTGCAACTGAACCCCTATAAGTATCTGTCTTCTCCTTTCCCACATCCCAGACCTTCTCCCCTCCTCTGTTTCTTCTCCAGACACTGCCCATCGCCATGAGTGTCACAGCAAGCTCATCTGAGTGGATTCGACCGAGGAGGAAGCCATCTGCTCCATTCCCGTCGCAAGAACTAGCTGTAGCTTCTCTCCCGCCGCCGCTACCTGCTGGAACTCTGCCGTTGGTGCCATGTCCGTCTTGTCGATTTCGCAGAACCATTCGTCTTGTTTCTCAGTCGAGCTCCAATCCTGGGCGTGTCTTCTACAAATGCCCCAACCATCGGGTAAGATGTTGTTCTTAGGACTAGCAGATTCATTTCCCTCCCATTTTCTTATTTCTTTCTCTGATTTATATCTCAGGTTACTCCTAACCCTTGCAACCACTACTACTGGGAAAATGGAAAAGACAACTATGTTGATTTTCTGGTTAGGAATGGGTACTATGCAGGAGAAACAGAGAAGGGAGAAGAAGATGTTGGACAGAGGGACATGGTGGCTGTACTGAAGAAGATGGATCAGCTACTTGTCATTGGCAACAAAGTGTTAGCAGCAATTGTTTGTCTAGTTATGGTGATGGTGTATGTAGCAGTTGCTAAGTAGATCAGGACTGATGTAATATGTGAATGGAAATGAATGCTAGTTTCTCTTTCAAATGCAATGTATGAAATGCAATGTATGAAATGTTAGCAACTGACTGGCAGATTTCAACAAGTGGTAACTGATAATCTCTAGATCATTACATCCAAAAGAAGTACTGACTGGCAGATTTAACAAGTGGTAGATGATCATCTCTAGATCATTACATCCAAAAGAAATACTAACTGGCAGATTTAACAAGTGCACTCCTGCACTTACATGGTTTGAGTGAAACCAGAGCTACATCTGAGCATCAGGTTTCTGTTAAACCTAGCCAAAATATGAGTTTGTTCTCCAAAATATACAACCTATCTTCTAAAGATGTCCAAAATATACAACTATTTGAGCATCAGGTTTCTGTCAAACATCAGGCTGGCACCTTGTTCTCCTTCTTTTTCCCAACATTCCTCTTCTTAGCTAAACCAAGGGTTTTGATTGGTGGTCTTGGAGGTGGTAGATCATCTCTGCAGCTGACAATAAACTGGCTTTCAGGGAGATGATCTGGTGATGCAGCCTGAGACTGTTGAGTTGCTGCTGCCTGCAAATTCATAAGAGAGCAACAAAAAAAGAAGGGAGATCATCTCTGCAGCATGGTTGCACAGTTTCAGAAGAGAGCAACAAAAAAGAACTCACTTGTTCCTGTAGAACCTGAAACACACTAGATGATGTAACATCATAGTTCATTGCAGATGCCACAATGCTAGCTGTTGCACTAGTCTCCATTTGTGGTAAAACCTTTTTCTAGCAGATAGAAATGTACAAGTAAACAATAGATAGAAATGTGCAAGTAAACAATAGATAGAAATGTGCAAGTAAACAAAAGATAGAGATGTACCTTGGCACTACTATTTCTTTTGACTGTCATTTTCTTTGGAGGTTGTGGTTCATCTTCAAGATCATCATCAGGTAGTACAATTTGAATTGGTTCTGGCTGTGCTGTAGCTGCTGCTAGTTTTGCTGAGCTGCTGCATCTGCTGCTAGTTTTGCTTTACTTGCTGCATCTCTACCAAGAGTTGGGCACTTTCTTTGTTGTGGCCAGGTTCATTGCACACACTACAATGGCCAATTGTTCCATGCCTGCTTAGCCTAGTGCCACCATCCTCCTCAAGTGGACACTTCCTCCTCTTTTTGCTTGGCCTCCCAACTTGCTTGTCAAACTTTGGTGGTCTAATTTCTGGCCCATTCATTTTCTTCCACATTCTAGGGTCACTACATGGCTTAATTACACCAGTGTATGCAGCTTTGAATGCATCTATGCTATAACATTTGTGCACCACTGACTCTGGTTTGATCCTTTCATGCCTAAAAGCTGCACATGCGTGCCTACATGGGATTCCAGAAAGCTGCCAGGCTCTACATGAGCACTCCATCTTGTCAATGTGCACCTCATATTCACCATACAACCCATTCACCTTGAACAGATGCTTTGTTGCAGGCTTTGCTTCATAATTGTTGGCAAAATCAATGTTTTTATCTAGTTTTTTCCTAATTTTAGGACAAATTGTGCCACACATCTCATCTAATTCTTTATTCTTGTTAAAAAAACCTAACCATGATTTGATCTTTGATCTTTTTCAAGCTGGTCACTATAGGCAGTTCTCTAGCATCAAGTATGTACCTACATGGGAAACTACTATTGGAACAAGGAAACATGCAAAGCTAGTACTGAAACAAAGAATCTAGTACTGAATCAAGGAAACTTACTTGTTGAACACTACACAGATGTTATTCAGCAGCAAATCACATTTAGGCAGTTCCTCAAAGAATGCCTTGCACCATTGCCTTGGATCAATTGCATTCAGATACTCAAATGCATCCTGGTCCAGTGCTTTCATCTCATCCATATACCTCTGCCAATCACACTCTCTAGTAGCTCTTGCAATCTGCCACAACTTGTTTTTGAAAATGTCACCTCTCCACCCATTTCTAGCAAAGTTTTGGTGTAGATGCCTCACACAAAATCTGTGTTGTGCATCAGGCCATAATGCATTCACTGCATTGATCAAGCCCTACATTGTAATGTCAAGCATCAGGCCATAAGCAATTATAATGTCAAGCATGTAAATAATGTCAAGCTATGTAATATGTGGATGAATTGCATGTAAATTGTCACCTTTTGTCTATCACTCATAAATGTCCAGGGTCTTGTATTCTCTATGCCAAGATCATCTTTAAGTGTGCTCAGAAACCACTTCCATGAGTTAGTATCTTCCACTTCAACTATAGCAATGGCAATAGGGAAAATACAGTCATTTGGATCTACTCCTACAGCTGCCAGCAACACACCTCCAAATTTGTTCTTAATATGGCACCCATCAATTCCAATAATGGGCCTACATCCTGCCATGAAGCCTCTATTGCATGCATCTAGTGACATGTAACAGTTCTTGAACACTCCTGCAGTTTGAGTGACAAACATTGTGCTGCCAGGATTTGATCTTTTTATTTCTTGGGCAAAATCCCACAGTAAATTGTACTGTGCCAGTTCATCTCCATGGATCTGCTTCAATGCAACCCTTCTGGCCCTTTCTAGCTTGCTTCTACTAGCTGTCATGTTGAAATCCTGCTCAATTATCCTAGCAAAGTTCTTTAGGGACATCTTGTCATCAGCTCTAAACTTTTCTAGGTACTTTCCTGCTAGGTATCTTGCAGTGAACTGTTTTATCTTGAAATCCCTTTCACACTTGTGCTCTGCAATATATTTTTTGACAGTCCAAGCTTTGGATCTGCTACAAGGTGAAGCATATAAGTACCATGGACAGTTTGGCTCACAACAGGCCCTAACCCTCTGCAGATCATTCTTCTTGTAGTGCACTCCTACTCTTTGTTGTATAATGTACTCTTGTATTGCACCTCTAAGCTCAATGACTGATAGAAACACCATGCCAATCTTGAATTCCACTTTTGTCATGTACTCCGACCTCCACCTTCTTAGCTCCACCTTCTTCTTCTTTTTCTTTCTTCCTTGCTTGTCCACTACTTCCACTTCATCTCCTGAAACAGCTGCTTCAATGTCTGAATCTTCCAGCTCTTCCAAATCTGCATCTGTATCATAGTCAGAGTCATCTACCCATTTGGATTTTTTCTTCTTGCTTTCTTCAATTTCTCATCAACCCATTCTTCAAATAAATCATCATCATATGCTCCTACCTCATTTTCAGAGTCAGCCCAGTCTTCATCCAACTCACTGTCCTCACTGTCCTTAGCTACCTCCTCAACCTCAAGCTTCCTCCTACTTCTTCTAAGCTCATGCCCATAGTTATTTGGCTGCTGCATAGCTGGAGCACTACTACTGTCTGGATTGCCCTTGCCTACTGGTTCCTTGTGCTTGACAGAGTTTGGGCTCAACACAGGAGGCAGATTAGGAGAGCCAGATATGAGAACATCATTGCTAAAACTCATATCTTTATGGCCCACAAACAGCTGGAAGTACTGGAATTTAGGAACAACAGAAATCATGTGCATTGTATCAATGTCACGGTCTATAATTCTAAGCCCTGATCCAAGATCTTGTCCAGGGAGCAGCCAATACAAAGAGTAATTTGCTGGTTGACTATAGCCTAGCTGCTCCATAAAATCAGTGAGCCACAGAGGTGACCATGTATCTGCTTCACATCCATCAAACCTAGCAACTTTGCCATCGACATAGCTCTTGGAAAGCCCAAATCCACAAAAAAAACCAGCATAGTTGATTTCTACTGTGAACTCCTCCTCATGTGGTCCTAATTAACAGACATTTCATCAATTTCTATCCGATTCGACTTGCCAATCTAATGGTTCTACACAGACGGGATCTAGGGTTACTTACCGTAGCGCGCGGGAGGATCTCCGGGTCGCCGCATCTTCGGCCCCTTGCTCGCAGGCTCCATCCTCGCGGGCCTCGTCCCCGCGGCGGCCTCCGCTGGTCCGTCGCCTCCGGTCATCACCGGAGCAGCACCGTCGTGGCCAGCTCGCCTCCACCGTCGCGGGAGAGAAAGGGGTGAGGAGATGGAGGAGCGTCGAGTGTGCGGGAGAGGAACAGAAGGGGCTCTTTGCAATTTCTCGCATCCAGCAGTTGAGCCTCGTGGCAGCGACGTGGCACCAGTTAACGCGGGTCAGACCGAATTAGGGCCACAGAGCTTTCACTTAAACATTTAAACCAAATGTTCCATTTCGTAGACAGTGACCAAACTGACGCAACCCGCAAACATTATGGACCGCTAGTGCGGTTTTCTCTAGGGGAGGTGACGCGGAACGTGGGCTTGTCGTGAAGCAGGCCAGTGCCGGACACTGACGGCGCACTCCTGTTACGATCTTGGTCGATGAGCCGCACGGCGGCTAGGAGGTCAGCTCCGGCCAGGCGCAGGTAGCGCAGGGCTTCCGCCTCCGGGAGGTAGCGGTAGTGGTAGATGAGGAAGCTCACCAGACCTTCCAGCGACCGCCGCGCGACCGTCATGCTCCCTGCCGTGTACGGGCACAGAGGCAGTTTCAAGACTCGGTGGTCGTCAATGTCGGCGATGATCTTGGACAAGATCGACTTCCTCGTCGTCAGTACATCCTCCGCCTCGGGGCAGGGCAACGGTGAAGGGGAGTAGGAGATGGTGTTGACGATGATGTTGGAGACTGGGTCGAGGAAGCCGAGGCACACGCCGGCCTCGAGAAGGCGCGGTCCCAGCGAGGGAATCCCCTTTACCGGCAGCCGATTGAGCGCCGCCTTGTAGAACCCATGGATTTGATCGAGCAGGATGCGTATGTCCTGCTCCATGGCCTCCGCCTCTGTAACGCCGCCAGGAGCATTATCATCGCCGATGGTACATAGACGCTTGCTAGACATGTCGGCCGGCGCAATTAAGCCCACTCCGGCGAGTGTGCATCAATCAATTCCTGATTCGCTCGGCTTTTGCCCAGGCGGCGGCGCGGCGGTTAGTATGGGGGTGAGGCCGGAAGGAAAAAATAACTCGGCATGGGATCGTTGAGAAAACGAGAAATACGCTACTATACTGTAATTGGGCCGGCCCAATCCAGTAGCCTCGCTCAACGAGGCCACGAATCGTACCGTTGGACCTGACGTATTGCAGCTGATTCAGCAATATTCAATGGGGTAGCCGCTGGAACAAAAATGCCAGAGCCAATCATCGGTTGATGTTGATAGGAACACTACCATAGAGGGATACTCTCCCAATGGAAACAACACGAAGACAGACCATGGTTAAAAAAAAGTGCGCGTTGTCATATGGAGATGCCAGGAATGGGCCGACGACAGGTGCAAAGAACACGTGTCCAACATATTCGGTAACAGTTGTAATTCTTTCTCCATTGTCCATGAAGCCGAAAACGGTACATAACTTCTTCTCCGTCGTCATTATGGGCCGCCCACAAAAGCCCATAAACTCAAAGCACTCACGTCGCTCTCGCTCTCTACTAGATCTGTTTGATATCCTCCCCGAGCCTTGGCGGAATCTTCCGGAGACGGCGCTTGCCGTGGTTTAGTCCACGGTCGGCGGTGCTGTCCGTCGCCTCGGCGCCCGCCAATAATCGAGCAGTAGCGATAGCTGCTCCTGCGTGACGAGAACCGACAAGATCTCCATGTCGGCGGGTTCTGCAAAAGGCACATCGCGTATCGCGGTGCACCATGTCGTGGCGCATGTGGCCAGTCCGACTCCTCCTCGTCCTCTTCCTCCTTGTTCGCGTTCTCGGAGGAGGAAGACGAAGAAAGGGATTTGGAGATTGGGCTCATGCTCTCCCTCGTCCATAAGGAGCGCGTTGACGCACGCCGTCATCAGTCTGCAGCGGAGCTTGATGCGGCCCTCTTAGTCTCTGCCACGGAGTACCAGATCGCCGAAGCCGAGGATGTGGTATTCCGGGCCAACCTCCAGGGCCTAGGCCACCATTGCCCTCTCTCTGCTCCTCGGCGAGGTTCCCGACGAGGGCCAGGTGGTGGCACCGGTAGCTGCATCGCCGGGCCGCCGGAGGCTCCCTCGCTGACAAAGCGAGACTGTCTTGACTAAGGTAAAATCCCTAGCGCTGTTAACTTTGTTTTTTGGCTTAATTAGCATTGCTCTAGCTATTTGCGACGCTCATATTGTTAGCCTAGCTAAGCTCACTATCACTAGGTAGTGAAGTTGCATAGCTCCTCCTCTGTTTTCGTTGGCTTCTCTGTCTCTGAACTTTACTGTAGCTCGTTCAGTTCTTCCTCATAGTTGCAACCTTGTTTTTTGTTGCTTAATTAGCTAAGCTCACTATCACTAGGTAGTGGAGAAGTTGCATAGCTTCTCCTCTGTTTTCGCTGGATTGCCATTGTTATAGTTACATATCTATATTAGGAGTAATTGCCATAATTCTAAATCTAGCTACATTGCCACTATTAGAGTAATTTGTGATGTTACGGTTCTAAGTGTAGCTTAACTAGAACTGTTCTAGTTATTTCTTAACCATTGTTTTACTTATTTTTTTACATTAATTAGCTGTAATTTGCTAAATACATGATCGAACTATAATTCCTTTTATTTAGAGTAATTTCCTATGCTACGGTTCTAAATGTAACTTAACTAGACATGTTCTAGTTATATAGAGAGTTAATTAGCTATGCTTATGTTGTAAATTTATCTTAACTGTCACTATTAAAGTTTTAGATCTGTTACTCTAATTTGATATGTTCATGATTGAACTGTAGCTTAACCACCTCTCTGTGTTTAATGAAATGCTTATATCCCACAGAGCGAGAAGGAAGCTTGGAGACCATCCGACGCTCGTGAAGACATAGGAGGGGGGCGACCATCCGGCGTCGTGAAGACATAGGAGCAGGGCTCCATCCACGGCGCATCGAAGCCGGTGTTCTCAAATGATCTCTTGTACAATAGGCAAACAAGAAGACGGTGATGAACCAGAAGCTGTCTGGTCGCAAGAGTGGTGCTCCGTCGACAGTGCACCCGGCCTCACCGTCCTTTTTTTTTGTTTTCCGAAGCCCTTATGAGAAACGGTTATGAGATGCTAATGTATATGACTTAAATAACGGATGCTAATTTCACCTGTGGATTTTTTTAGTACTGCAAAGATTTTGACCTCCGTCGAGGTCTTCACATCAATGACGAGGTTGAGGTATTCACATCAACGATGAGGTTCTAGTAATGTAGCCATTCACCATTGCCGATAGGGTTTTTGACCCGTGTCCATAGTGTCCTTGTATAGTAGTGGCAGGCTGAAGACTCTGATCATGGTGGGGCCGAAGCACCATTGCTAACAGGGTTTTTGACATGTGGCAGGTCAGAGACTTTGGTCATGGTGAGGCAGAAGACTCTAGGGTTCTTCGGTAGCTTCAGGATCTTGGTGGGTGCTCTCCTTCTCCAACTTCATCTGTATCTGGATGGTGCTCATGTGATTCGTATCTGAGGATGCAAAGAGTATCGGAATGAAGTAACATTCCATACAAGGATCAGTCGTAGGGCGGGCTGCATCAGATATGGTCATATTATTTCACTTCTTGCACCAAATAATTACCCTAAATCCCAACAGATGTTTAAATTATGCAGATCAAATGCATCATCCTCTACTCGTCGAGTTACAAACTTGCCATATAACTTATTACATGTCACATGCATCACCTCTTGCTATAAAAGCACTCATCTAACCTCTAATAACTTGATTGTTGTACATACTCAGCATAGCCAACCTAAACCTATAGACCAAGACTGAACAGAGTAGTTTGTAGCTAGCTCTGTGTTGATGGGTAGATTCCTTCACATAAAACACTCTTCCTCACTGTCGTCCAGATCCCCAGGAGGAAACATCACCTTCTCATGCCCCCCAAAGTAACCACCGCCAGATGGATGCTTAAGATCCTTTGCTCGATCACCACACTCGAAACAATGACCTTGTTGATACAAAGTAAAAATGTGAGATGACTAACAAAAAAAATCAAGAAGATTTAAATCAAAACGTTACCTAAGTCATTTTCTTCCAAAGGGGCGCAGAGAACAACATCATTCTCCAGTGTGCAATTAGGATGCGCCTCAGAAAAAAACAAACTATGTCTTCCATCTAAACCTTTCACCACAAAGTTGGAGTGTACATATAGTCCGCCGTATCCCTCGACTTGGTTCCTCACTTTCTCTTCCACAAATTCTAACTCATTGGGCTGAAATACGAATGACAGATGTGAGTATAGTAGGTCCGGTAAGTAGTAAATTGCGATGATTTGCATCTATATTATGCAAAAGACTTAATTAAGGTTTGATATTCTAGCCAACCTCAAGTAGTGAAAATAATGAACTTAATAGCAGTACAGTTCTCGCTATATGGGTGGTGGTTAAGCAAAACGCAAGCAAACATAAACATTTGGTTTTATTTTGACATGCCTGCATGTTGTTTCTCTTGGCATATGTGTTGAGCGCTATGATCAAGCCCTTGCGCCTACGCTCCTTTCTGCGCTCCATCCGCTCCTCAGGGGTAGGCGATTTGGGCCTGAGACTGAACTGCCGATCCGCGGCAGGTACAAAAATATGAGTAAGCTCCCGGAGAGTCATCGATGATGGCCTGGGAGTGGGATCGTCCCACGACTCCAATCCAGCAAACTCGTCGCTGAAATGCATGGAGAGGAATTTAAGATACTCCCTCCGACACATATTAGTTGACTCAACTTGTCTAGATTCGGATAAATCTAGACTATATTCTTAACTAGATACATATAAATCTAGACAAAGTCAAGTCAACTAATATGGGTCGGAGAGAGTATCACATAGCCTGACCTGCCGATGGTCGGTCGGTAGCCCAAAGATTACATCAAACAAACAGCGCTGCATACATAATCATCGCAGCAGCATCTTGTATAATTCTAGCGACGCATGCACGGCGAGCAAATCAGAGGATATGCTACATGTATAAGCTCTTGCAGTATTGTACCAAATGGCTGTTATGCAGTGCATTTAGTAAATTATCTAGTGCCAATTTTTATTTCTTCCATGCAAAATCTTTAAAACAGGCCGGAGATAGACAGACATGCGGTAAGGTTAGCATACGTACATGAACAATTTTTCACCTTCCCTGGGAACACGATCGCGCGAGTGGGCGAGGACGGTGTGAAGATCAACGGCATGACCACCAACCCTACACAAGATCTCTCAGTCAGGATATGCATAGAGATAGAATGCAGAAAGAGGGGTCAATCAGTTGCAGCAACAAAGGGGAATCGGCCGGCGTTACCTTTAAAGACCAGGGACGAAGATAGGGAGAAGGTGGAGGCGGACGGTGATCGCCGGCGATGAGATCAAACCGTCGAGATCAAACCGGCGGTTGTCTATATTTATCTAGATATGAAGACTAGGGCAGCACCAGTATAAGAACCAGGCTGGGTGGCCCAGTTTGACTCGGATTCTATTGCGGGCCGTTAACCTTTTTTAATTTTTGGACCAGGCGACCCATTAATGATTAACCTTAGCAGCAGCAAATTGAATGGTTTTTCTTTTTTGGCTTTTGGGATGATTTCTCCTGGGGTTCTGTTCGGTTTTTGGCCGGTTTTTGTTTTCCGTTTTCCTCTTTTTTTTCTGTTTCTTTCCTTCTCTTAAATTGAAGAATTTCGAATTTGAACATGTTTGAATCTGAATTTGCAAATTCAAACTTTTGAACTCTAAAAAGATCAAATTTGAACATTCGCCAAATCACATACAATTAGGGCTAAACCTAGACGTATCAAGTCGTTGCCCATTGTGAAATATGAAAACGTGCTAAGATACGGCTCATTGTGAAAGGCAGCACCCGACACTGCGTCTAGTTTTAGCCCTAATTTGATCTTTGAACATTCGCAAACTTAAGTGATCGCATCAAGTTGTTGCCTCCTACGGCAGCACCCGACACTGCGTCTAGTTTTAGCCCTTATGGTTCTTGTCAAACTTGGATAGTGTCGGAATTGGTTATGCTGTACAAGTGTTACTACGGCCAATTCAATAGATGCTGAAGTTCTTGGTATTCATATTTTTTTACAAAATACTATTTTATAAAATAGCGCGCTATTAGCATGCTATAATTTTCACAGCGTCTGTCAAAAGGCCATGCTAAATCAAATAGAGTGCTATTTTTTTCCTTATCAGTAATGAGCGGTATTTAATTTTATCTTATATCAGTTTATGAAGAGTGTATACAAACAGATTGCACATCAAGACATAAAAAATGGACACGAAACAAAATCAAGTCAAATTGAATCATATATATATGGGTTTATGTGCATCCTAAATGGCTGTTAAGAATAGATAATTAGTGATTTATGTGCACCACTAAATGGCAATACGGAACCATGTAGACTGCAATCAGATTGATTCTGACATAACTAATTGAACTGCATGCCAACAAACCAGAATGACATACATCAGTAAACAAAGGGGATATTTCACAGCCTATGTAATATTTATTTATCCAAAAATTACTCAGACTTGGTAGTACATGATACATCTTAAACCTGTCAAGCCATGCATACTGACCGAATGCTTTCCTGACCTAGTGCTTTGGGTCATGATGATGGCCAAAACAACCATGACAGTCTTGGTGTTCATTCTTTATGTTCCGACTAGCAAAATGCCCGCGCGTTGCGGCGGAAGAAGTTAGGTGGATATTTGAGAAATTTAGATTACCGTGAGATCTCCTGCGGGTTCTCAAAAAAAAAAACTTTACTTACTTATAATAGTTTCTATCTAACTATACCACTCACTCATTGTCAGATTGAGGTATGGTACCTGGCGTCCAATAAGAATGTGAACCGCTGAGGTCTTGTTCGTGGTTAGCTTGACTTATTTTCAGTAAATGGTGGCAAATTGTGCATAACCATTGACAAAAAGATGGTACATGGTTAAAAATTGCATACCCGAGAACAATATTCGGAATCCAAGCAAATTGCTATCGGGCACTTATCGAAGCAAAAGGCCTGACTGGAATTTTCACGGTGTACGACTATAGCTCTATAAATCATCCACAATGAACATATAGATCCCGATGTTCCTGAACCTCTTTTTTAAATCCCCAAAACACCTTGTCCACAAATTTCTTTTACAAACTTCAGAGATCTAATGGAAGTAGTCAGTCCTGGCTGGCTCCCTCACCACGTTGGTCATGTCTCTGGATATGTTTCTCCAACCAATTGAAAAAAATATATGCATTGAACTTAACGGGTGGAGTTGTGTGTGAAGTTTTTACATGAAGAAAATATATGCATTTGAACTTAATGGGTGGAGTTGTGTGTGAAGTTTTTTCAGGGGCTTGGAGACCACCGCGACTACCGCACGTCCGGCCTTGGAGCTGTGGAGGCGACTCCTCTGGCTGGGAAATCCGCGGATCATGCCAACGACATACGTGATAGAGCAATCGTGGAGGGCCTTTGATCTCAGCCACTTGCCGTCCTCTAATTCCTCTTGCCTTTTCTGAACTTTCTTATTAATTTTTTCATGGATGTGTATGATCCCAAACACAGCCACTTGCGTCCTCTAATTCCTTTTGCGTTTTCTTAATTTTCCTCCTTCCTTTCATTCGAGAATGCAACAGCCCACTTTTCCTTTCATTCATGAAGGCGTCTATCATCAGCATATGGTGAATTTTATCCCACTTGATCATTTGGTTTCATATGAATCATTCTTATTGCCGCTTGCTGATACTACGAAAGAATTTTTAACGTATATAAACTGGTAATACTCGTTGTAAAGCAGCAAGGTGGGACTATTTTTGAACCCAAAAATCAATACGTCTTAGGTTTGTACTTCTAAGTGCAATTGACCCCGGACTCAGCAGCCCATGCCATGACTCCCGAACAAGCCAGCTAGACCAGCCCAAAAAATTTATCAGGAGCGATCGCTCTATGGTGCACACGCTGCTGCGGAAGGCCACATCTAGAAAAATACAAATCGTTTTTTTCCTTGCTTGTGCGAACGTTGCGGAAGGCCACAGCTAAGGAGATACAAATCGTTTTTTAAATCGTTTTTTTAAAACAGTGGCATTGGTGATATTACATATTTTGGTGGAAGGGCAAAACGGTTTAAAAAAGTGTTGGACCGGAAGAAACACTTCGTGCTTTATTATTATATATATATATATATATATATAGATAGATATAGATATAGATTAAGAAGGCGAAAGAAAAAAAATACAAACTCATACTCTGGTACCCAGCCTTGAGTCCTCGTAGACACCACTGCCTCCCTGTAGCCTTGTTCTACAGGAGTGGCCAGTGTTTTGTTTGCCGTGGCTTAGAGTCTTGGACCGCACCATTGCCATGACCTCCTCCAGTCCTCAATTTAGGCGTGCATGTAGTAAAGCGCCAAGAATTGCGCGCATGCAGCTGCTAGATGACGTTCGGGCTCACCGTTGTGGACTGGAACTTGGTGTCAATGGAGGAAGTCCTCACCGGCTTCCTCTTGGTGGCACAGCAGGCGCAAGCCATCAGGGCTGGCGGCGGTGCGCATGGGACAAAAATTTGGTGATGACGGCATAGCAGGCGGCAGGCGCGGGCCTTCGTGGTCGGTGGTGTGCACAACGACTACTTCTTCTTGATCGGATCTTGGACGAAGAATTCGATTGATTCATGACTCGCCAGAGAATACTATTGTTGGACCGATACCTCAATCGAGCGATCTATATATGATCTCAATTGAGCGGTCTATATATATGCGTTTACTGACACGTCGACCTGGACTCTGTAGCATCCCATTTGCTAACAACTATAATGTTGCATGTTTATCTATATAACACTACTTTCTACATATTATTATTGCATTATCATTATATCACGCTCTTGTCATCATGCAACAATGCATTTCAGCATCATATGCATTGCTCTATTAATTGTATTTATCTCTTGATATATTATAGTTAGTTCTTGATATATTGCTTCATTTCCAAGTTGATTTGGGGGCATATCTTTTCAAAATCTACCACTTTTCTTTTGGCTCTATCCATAAATTCCACCATCCTAATTATATATGAGCCATTGCATTTTTATTTGCTATTTAAATCTAGCTCATGTGTGTTTGGATGGATCCAATTCTAATTCTACATGCTCCCACACACCATACATGTTGTTTTCACAATATTGGCATGCTATGTGGGTATAATGCATTCTATATCTTCCATATGGCTTATATTTGAATATGTGAGCATGTCTGAATATATATGAGGCTATATAATCATCTAGTGGCATACACACACACACTAGCATTTCCCATTATATTCACTTATGAGTGCATTTCATTTATTCCATGTGGAGAAGCAAGCTTGTCTAATTTAAGTTTGGCATTTATTCAATTTGAATGCATGTATGGAATAAATTCCCATATGCATTATAGTTGTTTTCACAATTATTAGTGGAGCATTTATGACTCATGCATGGCCCATTGATACCTTCGATCCAGATTCACGGATGTAGTATAATAGCTTTTTCCCTATAAGACCTAGGTTTAATTGAACCTTGGAAATCAATGCTAAAAGGAAATAAAAAAGGACACGTCTACAAGATTTTGTTTCTTTGTTTTACTTTAGTTTACATGACCAATCTAGTTTAATTTTATAATGGGTTGAATCAATGGATGGAGATAGGACAGGGTTGAAGATCCACCTGCAGCTGCACATCATATGGGATAAAATATAATAATAAACATAGTCATGTGTAATGGTTGAATAGGGCTGATCTCTTGTGGACAACACATCCTAATATACTAGAGCCCCCGTGATATAGCGGGCATAGAAATAGTATTTTAATCAAACCGAGTGCACCACGAAGCAACAGGCTACAAACAATTATTAAGTGTAGAACACATATCAAAGCATCAAGTGGTAATGTTGTTGTGATTCGGAATAAGTCACTAAACAAAGACCGTACTACTATTTGTGTCACTGGGGTTCCTATGAGATCGCCGCTATCCAAGTATCTCACCTCAAGCCGTTATCAATCTATGGGACCTTGGGTACCTACAAGTCCACAGATAGATACAAGCGACAAAGAAACAAAAGATACAAATATCTATTGCAAACAAAATACAATACTCACATGAATTAGATACACATAATTGATGTGAGCTTTCTCCCCAACCCGCAGCACGTGAGGACTACTCACTCTTAACAAATAGATCTAGGATAGAAAACATTATGAAAATACTTAGATTGAAATCAAATATTCTTACAATGGTCGTCGAATCACAAGGAGATCTAAAGTACAAAGCAATGAATATGGCTAACGAAGGGGATGGATGATGGAAGTGATGAACAATGGCGTGGATCTCCTTTGGTGGTGTTGTGATGTAATCTGAGAATGCCGACCTCCTTGTTGGCGGCTGGAGCCTCAAAATATATAGGCGTCTTCATGAAAGTTGTAGGGTTTGACGATATGAAGCCATCGCCACCTGGTACGGGCGGACGGTACATGCAGTCCCTGCCCGTACCAGTGGTCGTTATGCTTGCTGACGCCTGGGAATGACTCCCCAATTACTTGGACGTGTGTACTTCCTCAAGAACCTTCATTATGACTCCTGATTTCGCATTAAAAAGTGTGATTTCCTACACAACACAATTCAAAGCAAGGATTTGCATATCTTTGCAATTATTAGTCATTAGTGGCAAGGATTGAGAGTTTCTTGTCAACTGCTTGACCAAAAACAATGTTTAAACACGGTGGAAGATGGCTATTTTTGGATCCACCAACTTCCCCAAAGCTCAAACCTTCATCGCTCTCGAGCAAGAAGAAACAAAATAACTATAAGGAAGTCAACGTTTAAACTCGAAACAACGAGAATAAGAATTCACTTACGGTTGGTAGTCATATGTTCTTAGCACTTCATTCATTTGTGAGGCTTATCAAAGTTAGAGAGATGAAAAGAATACTATACAAGCTTCGGTAAGTCAAGAAAATCAAATTAAAGTTTAATATAAGTATAAATAACTAGAAGTATAGCAATTAATCCAATTCTTCTAGTTAATTCTCAGCTTGCCAAGGAACACTAGGATGTTTAAATAGCATAGTTGAGTAAGAGAGTTTCATGTCCTAAGTAGCTTAACAGTGAAGTGTCTTATTTACACCCACATCAATAAACCAAGTCTATCAAAAACACTTCTAATCCAATCATTGTCTTTCAAGAAAATTCGTAGAGTAGTAACGAGACCATGCCAAGGACTTGTTATGTGGATCTTCATACTTATATTTTTTCAAGGATCATTGGCTGTATATTTTGCAAGTTCTTGCACAAACTTTGAGAGTACCAATACTTTTTACCATATATTGACACGTATGCCACTTATGTCATCAACTCATAGCCAAAATCTAGGGTTATACCATAGATCATTCAAAATCTAGCGGAGTTATTGGCATCTCAAAGGTGTGCACTAGAAACTTAGAACTTTTTTTCTCTTTTTTTATATGCTAGTATCACGGTTTGATCCATAAGGTTAGATTTGGCATGTATCACAATTACCACTAGACTTTATTTCAATCAAACAACTACTTTCATGAGTATCATCAAGATTATCAAAATATCTATGGGGTTAAGTATCTTCAAGGGTATACTCTCAAGACAATCATTCATCAAAGAAGTCGTAAATTTCAGAATTTTTATTATTGTACTTGTTTGGCAATATTATTTCCAAGGCAAGACTCGGTTATCTAAAAAACTAGAGAAAAATCTTTCAAAAACTAATCATCATACTAATAAAAAACTCTACTTTAATCATATTAAATTATTCTCACTAGCATGGCATTTTAGCAAATCAACCAACTAGGATAAATAACTCAAACTTCAAAAGTGGGAGACATAGAACATACCTCTCATAAGTGACTTTATGATTATCTTCCTTATAGGGATATGTTCCTTCAAAAACTCGAACACGATTTCCCTTATAATAATATTAAAACAAAGAGCCAAAGCACAAATCCACATTTATGAAAAAAGGACGAACGGAAAAATCTTTTTGTATTTTTGAGGATAAGGATTAAAGTATAGAAAAGAACTTGCGACCAAGAAAGGGACTAAGAAAAGAAAAACAAACGATAAACAAAAGCAAACTAAAAATGAAAGCAAATTAAAACAACAAAGGAAAAAAAGAAAAGTGTTGGAGTAAGCCAACACGAGTGTTTCAAAGCTCCTAAGGAGATGGAGTACAACCTCATTATTACACAAATAAATTTGTCGGGGGAACACATCCCCAATATCAGGCTTTTGCATGCCCTTTTGTTGCTCATTGTGGTGGCGGTGGATAGTGTCCCATGTTCCATTGGCTGCTCCAATCATGCAACTGGGTGGCGAGGTTTGCAGTAGCATCTCGAAGGTTGATGGAGAGGTTGTCCATGTTTTGAATATTCCCTTCGAGTGCATATATATCTTCATAGGTGGTGTAGTAGTTTGGTGGCTGCACATCTTGTTCGGGTCCCCCTTGTTCTACTTCTTCATCTTTTTCTCCTTCTCCCACGGGTATTTCTTGATGGGGTAAATATGCCTCAACTAGCACGTCAAAAGGTAAACGTCCATCCTCGATAGAGAATATACCATTAGGTAAAGGAGATAGGATCAAGTGGTCTGCTCCAGATATATCAAGGAAGTATCTACCATTAGTTTTAGAAACCATACCACATGCTCTTAGAGTAGGAAGACCGAGACGGTGACTTCCTATCAACGGTTGGATGTTACCTAGGTTGATGTGAAGTGCGCGTTCAAGAACGGTTACAACTCCTCCTCTGTAATGGGTCCTCGAGATTGAAGAGCCTGATCCTTAAGGTAAAACACAAGAAGGGTGTCCAAATTTGGCATTAAGTTATAATTAATAATAGCAGCCTTTCTGAGGATCATCATATCCTACTCATTAACTCTAGTAAACTCACCATGTGCCTGCAAGGTGTTAGCAATAATATAAAACAAATAGCTAATAGCAGGATAATCAATTTGGTTTCCCTTGGGTGTGTTTTCACAAATTCTCATTAAATTAAAGTACTCCCAAGGTGCAGGATTTAAAACAAAAGTAGTGGAGTGTATGTCGGTGGTGTTGTTGTAAAACCCAAAACATTGAGCCCATTGGTCGAGTGTTAAGGTGTACTCACAGTTCAAAAGACGGAAGTTGATGCGATCAACTCTGGGTCTTTGTTCCTTAGACCAATAGTAAGGGTCCACCGTATGCGTCAAGGTGCTGAGGAACTCAAGTGTCAAGCGGCGGTACGTGGTGATATCCTGAAAGACAAAGTCATACAAACCAATATTGTTGCAAAGGAAATCGAAATAAGCACGAATACCAAGTTGGTTCATGATATACGGACACGCCCACTTGATGGACTTGATTTCTCGGAGCTTGAGACAGTTGAAACAGTTCAACTGAAACTACTCGGTGAAATTGATACCAAGTGACTTGGGGGGTCAACATATCAACGGGTGGTGTGGAAGATTCCGCAGCCATCACACGTGTACGGCTCCTCGTGTTTATATAAAACAAAACAAAATAAATACAGGTTGCTAATTAAATATTTTAGTCCAATAGAAACATAGCATATACTATCCTCTACAGTAGTTATAAAAGAAACTCTTCTAAAACAATACTAAGCATGCTCAATATCAAGATTAAATCAGGAACAAGACCTAAGTCTAGATTGATAATGATGAAAGATTGAGTCAAGCTTTGGTACAAATAAGTTGAAGATTGGAGAAGAATCATACCTTATATTGATTGAGTGCGAGAAATCGAAGAAATATTGAGTAAATTTGAAGATCCAATGGAGGTGGTTTGGAGTTTGGAGGAAGAAGAAAGAGAAAGATTTGTTTTGGGGATTTTTAGGTTACCTCCTCATGGTGTTTATGGCGTCCGCGTACATTGTATGGGCGGGTGGTACGAGCAGAGCCCGCTCATACCGGGTGACATACCTTGGGGGTGACGAATCCCTTCTAGCAATGCACTCGGTATGGGCACGTGGTACGGTCATGCGCGCATATACTGCTGGTCGTTATCCATACAATACCTTTTCTTGAAATCTGATGGTTTGCTCGAGGGTACGGTACGGGCGCGTCCGACCATACCAGTCATCATTACGAGCACGGTCTCATGTGGCAAAAATCAGAATTTCTATCTTCCTATGCATCGAGGTGGTACGGGCGCACCGTACGGGCCTTCCCAGTCGTACCGCTGGTCGTTACACGGCCAATGAGCTGCAAAACTCAAAGAATTTGATTAGTAGCTTTGTGTGTCCTGCACATATTATCAAAGGACAAAATAACATCAAATATACTACCTAAAATTAGCAACACTTCTTAGGCCATGTGTTAGTAAAATAAGTGATCGAGGATTACCTTATTTCTTCTCCTTTCTCCAAAGGTCTTCTTAAACACTCTTTATTAGAAAAACAAAATGAAAAAAACTAACAAGACTAACACAAAAGTAAAAAACTTTATTCCACATGGGTTGCCTCCGATGAAGCGCTTCTAGTTAAAGTCAATTAGCTTGACCCCGATGGAAATCATTTAGGTTTAAGGAATGGAATGCCCACTCCAAAATAGTTGGCTTTCAAAGTAATTATTCATCATTAGGCTTGGCATTTTTCTTCTTAGGGAAGTGGACTATAAAAGGATATCTAGATGGTAGCCCTATTCTCACATTCCCATCATGGCATGGCCTACCTAAAATTATAGGTGCTATGGAATCTTCAGGCATATCCACAATTACAAGATCAATAAGAGCAGGACTACCTTTAATTTCAACAACTATATTTTCTTTTATCCCAACAACTTGTTTATAAGTTGAATCCGCTAGATGGAGTCTCAATTCAGTAGTGACAAATGGACCCAAGTTTAATTTGTCAAATAGGCTTTTGTAAATTGTTGAGATGCTCGCACTAAGATCACAAAGTGCGTATATCTCATTAACTCCCACCTTAACTTTAATAGTGGGCTCAAATATATCATCTATCTTAGCAGGAAGCTTATCAGCTAGTCTCTTATACTCCATCTCTTACTCTCGAACTTTAGATGCTACTTGTTGTATGAATTATTGGTACATAGCATCATTACCTTGTTCTATACCGGGATTCTTCACGGTGATCATCTTTAGTAGATCTTCCACGGTATATTTTGGTGTTGGCGCGTTTCTATAATCCATCTCTTTAGGATTTTCTTTATTGGTTACTACCATAATCATCTTGAGGTCTTCTACCAGATTTGGCTTGGTCTTTCTAGCAAACTTTGCTAGTATGAGAGCTTGGCTCTCAGCTACCTTTCCTAACTGAGCCTCCACGGTCTTTGTCCTTTCCTATAGAGTCTGCATATCATTTCTAATTGCAACAGCTTGGTTAGATAATTTTCCTATACTAATTTCATGGTTCTCTGTGATTTTAATAAGCATATTATTTTGCTCGGTTTGAGCTTATATAAAAGTTCTAACAGTTTTCTCAAACGAGATATTTCCATGATTTGCTCCATAATTATTATCATAATTGTTGTAAGGAGCTCCTGTAGGATTAGAATAATGTTTTTGAATATTATAAGCATAATGATTTTCCATGCAGGATTAAAAGGAGTGCGAGCTATAAAATTGACATCATTAATATCAGTAGTGATAGCATTAACTTCGGTATCTTCTTTACCTTTTACTATACTAAGTAGCTCATCTACCTTAGATGTAAGCTCTTCATTATTTACCTCGGTAATTGAACTTACTCTCTTTGAGGTTCTCTCCACATGTCATTGTGCATGATTATTTTGCATATCATCAAGCAATTTCTTTGCAACACTCACTTGCTTTCCCACGATTGTTCCTCCTGCTGCAGTATCTAGCATAAACTTAGGCATTGGGTTATATAAGTCATTATTCCATCCCATGACTAGGAAAATTCATTACGGCTTCTTTCATTATTTTCCACACAAGCGCTAGTGGCTCATATTCTTCTTGTCTAAAGCTTGTAATGTTGGATCTTAGCTGCACAGTTTTAGCTGGAGTAAAAAAATTAGTCATTAACAAATTAGTACATTTCTCCTAAGATTTAATAGTGCCCTTTGGTAGAGCTAGCAACCAATCCTTAGCCTGTCCTCTAAGAGAGAAAGAAAATTGACATGGGTATGACCTATAGGGTCCCTATGATTAGTTACCCTAGGCATATAAAAGCTTATGGCCCACGAAGGCCCAACAAAGTCCAAGAAGCACCCGACAAATAAATACTTTCCTTACTTACCAAGGAGTAATCAGGAACCGACATAGAGTTTGCATTGTAAACATAAAATTGTAACCTCTTCGGCTATGGATCTAGGACCCAACCTCTCATATAAAGGCTGGGAGGACCCGGCGGAGAGGGCACCTTAGTTTTCTAGAAATCTGTAGTGAGCTAAATCGCAACTAGAGAACCGACGACTTTGTAAACGATATTTTCCAATAATCAGACTACATTGACTACCTAGTTTGTCTGATCAGCTGATGAAATCCCCAACACTCTATTTTACACAAAACCCTAAGTCCATAACAATGGGCATTGCCGAGGTTACCCCTCGTCAATTGACGCCGTCTGTGGGAACTTTGAGCGTTGGAGCCATGGATTTGGTGGCTTCCCCTTCATCAAGCAACAATCCGACGATCAAGGCCGGTGAGGTCCATTACTATATCACCGATCCGCGCCCGCCCACCCCTTTATCGGCTCTTGTCGACTTTGACTAGGAGATCGATCTCATGATCGGAAGTTTCCACTTTCGCGTGAGAGCACCTGAGAATCTCTGCCTTTTGGCTCCGCTTAGCTCGGACATGTCGGGCATCCAAGCATCGCCCACGGCGACTCCAACATTGTCCGTCGGCTCAACGGGAAATGTCATCTCTAACCCGACAAACATCGACGAAACTCGCGGAAACTCCGCAGATCTAGAAGATTTGGCCGATCTATATGACGGTCTCTCTTTCGGCTCGTTTTCTCAGTCAACACTGTAGCGCAGCCTAAGCTCATCCAACACAAGTCCTGACGAAGCTGAAGAAAGCGTCGATGCTGGAATTAGGAAGGGGAATCATACCTAGAACAAGATACCTAGGACTTTGTTGGATCACACATCAGTGTCTCTTGGGTATAGCGGTGATGATAATCGATCAAGCATGAGGCACTACCAAGTGTGCGTGATCTAGGACGAAGGTGACGAGGGTTTAACTCGTCAATGCCCATTGTTATGGACTTGGGTTTGGAGAAGAAGGGGATGCTGGAGATCGTGAGACGGTTAACAGACACGTAGCAAGGGGACCTGAGGTTTACCCAGGTTCAGGCCCCCGGAGGGAAAACCCTACTCCTATTTATCTGTTCTTGATTGATGGCGGAACCGAAGGTTACACGGGGTGCGCAGATGCAATCTGGCGTGAGGTGTGTGTATGAGTTGGGGGAATCATCCTAGCCATGCCCTCCTAGACTTTATATGTAGAGGCCAGGTCCGGGGGTAGGTCGTGTCAGTTACAAGTTAGTGTTTTACCCTTCAAAATTCTATCTACATGTAGGACGTGTTCTTCAAAGAGTCGAACTTCCACCGGGCTTGGGCCATCCGGAGTCTCCTTGGGCAGCAAGTTTTCCTATGGGCCTTCACTAGGCTGGACCAGGTATACCATGTGAGGTACCCGTAGGGAATATCCATGTCAGTAGCCCCCGAGTGTTAATTCGAATCATAGATTCGACTAGGGACTCTATAGTCTTTCGAGTGCTTCTCATCTGAACATGTTTCGGGTGGATATGTCGGTTCATAGGGATTGTTGGTACGTGTGCCTAACTCGCCCGACGGATCAGGGTCAGTTAACTGTCTTTGGACAAAACAACATGATCTACTTCAGACTCGAGTCCCTGGACTCGAATCCAGAATAATTTTAACATCCCAGCATTAGAGCCTAGATATAAGCTGAACCCAGATGTATGCATTGCATCCATGCATAGAAAATCCGAATAATTTTCGCACTTTTAAAACAAAACTTGTCAAAGTGATTGAAGCTTCTCTTAGCTTGATGTAATTGAATTAGATCATCAAGTGGACTGCGATGAGTTTCAATAAGACTTTTGCTAAAAACCTCATTTTTGGTAAGGGAGCTTTGATCTAAGGGTAGATCAAATGTACTGTAAGTTAAACCTTAATATAATGTGAATTATATTTGATCATTAGGTGATCATGTTATAGAATTCATTATAATCACTCCTAAGTACCAAGTTAAGGATATAAAACAAATAATAAGAATGTAACCACTATATCTTAAATCCCATCTGCATACATTCTGAGTATCATAGTAACACCTAACCTTAAAAACTCTTTTGATGAGTTGGAGTTGGAAAGAGATTAAGTCAAGATCATCCACTATATATATCTATCTTTCTATACAATCTTTATGGAACTTATCTCAATATCTGTTGTTCATCAATGTTGGATGATTTCCCATTGATTCACAACTTCTTTAACTATTAGTCTTTGATCTATTATTTGATCTTATCAGAACATCTACTCAAATCTTCTAATGAGGGCATAGTCCATTAATAAACTTAATCCAATATAAGATAATAAGAAGCTAATTTCCAGACATTAAAAGATAGGATTGATAAAGCACTGGTTAGCCAACTAAAAACTTCAGTAATAAATGATTAAAGTATTATAATGGTAATGTTTTGGACACCAACATGGAATGCTTATATTTAGTATAGGTAATACTGGTGGATAGAACATGATTGGAACCTTAGTAGAGATAAGTGATCCTAGAGTAGTCTTTGCAAATCACATAAATATAATTCAGGGATTGAAGTGGGAATCATTAGAGTAAAGGGAATATAAGATGGTGTTCTTCAAGTAAAGATCATGTAGTATGGAGTTCAAGAAGTAGTGTTATTCATCTTAAGGGTTAGTCAACTTTAGAGAAAGATTAGTGATAGAGGATTAAGGAAGATTAGGAGTAGAGTTTGAAGGAACTACTGCTTGGATGGAAGATTATCAACAGTAGAATAGTTAATACAACCAAGCAAGGATATGAGAAAGCTATGAAGTACCTTTGTATCAAACTCATTGGATTCATCCATGACTTTAGAAGTATAAAAGGTGAATAAGAATGTTTGGTAAGGTAAAGCTCATCATGTTAATCATGATGATGGATATGAAGAAGTATTATATCTAGGAAAGGAATTCCTTAATTAGAGATCCAAGATTGTGAAATATAATTATATGTTATAAATAATTTTCCTGTTTAATCTTGGTAAGCAATCAAATCTAAATCTCAAATCAAACATAATATCCACCTCATACTGTTGATCCATCATCTGATGCCTATAACACTTTATAGAAATATTTCCCTATAACAAATTACATAAGCATATCTCTGTTAATTCCAACCATCATAACTATATGTGCTTAAGTATATTTTTATAAGTTCACTTCTATAAAACAATATAATTATAACTTTCCATTAAAAAGGGAGATTTCATCCAATACTATATACATAAGGCAATATGCTTAGCCATTAAATCTTAACTCTTAAAAGGAACCTAAGCTTATACAAAAACCTAAAGCCAAGGATAGTACTCATAATTCAAAACCCTAAACTACTTTGTGTATCACATACATTGCCATTTTCCAAATTAATGGGAGTAATAATCACCATATCAATGTCTTTACATTTCATGCATCAAATAATGGTATAAAATCATTATACATATATATAAAGTTTCTATTCAAACTATGAGCTCACTAAAAGTTAAGTTATAAACAAATAAGAATATATTACTCAAGAAATCCCTAATTAAAAATAAGGAGAGAAAAATAATAAGAAAGGTTTATATAAAATATTACCAAGCGGGTATTCTTTGTAAATACAAAAAGAGGATAATAATAAGAATTCACAAATGAGACTAGGTATATTTTTGTATTGTTGTAAATATCCAACAAACAAATTCTACAAAGAAAGATTCAAAATGTAAATCAAATTCAAATCTGAATAAGAAAACAGAAAATAGAAAAGGAATAAAACAAATAAAAAACCAAACCTGGCCGCAGCCCAACACCCTACACCTATCTGACGCCTATGTGCAGCCCATAACAGCCTAGTAACCAGATTTGTCCTTTTCCATCTGAGACTGACAAGTGGGGCCAGGAGAGGACCGCGGGTTGAGCTAAAGAAATCGTCAGGGGTTACCCGCAAAACGACCATCGTCGTCACCGTCACGCACACAGGCAGCTCGCTGGCGGAGCTCGCCGCCGCCCGATGCCGTCATCGCCGTCATTGCGCCAAGATACTCGCCATCGTTGCCAGGAGGGGATAAGAAGGCCACCATCACGCCTTCCTTCCATCCCTATCCCCAATCCCTCCTTATCCTCTTAGATACGAACGAGACCGAAACCCTAGCTCACCGGAGTTACTCCTCGCCGTCGAACCACGTCTCCCCACACCATTCTGAGCTATCATGGAGAAGCACCATCCTCCGTAGATCCTCTGGGTAGAAGCTTGCACCAAGGGGAGCACTGGAGCGGGTGAATTTGTTGTTCCTATTCGCAGCAGTTCGTCGGAATCCTCGTCGGGGAGCTCGATTCCGACCGTGCCTGTCCTCGTCGACCACTCTATCGTCATCAGGGTAAGCATACGCATCTCTGGACCCTAGTTTCGTTTGCGGATTCGCATTGTAGGTCTAGTTTTGTTGAGCACCGCCGCTGGCCGCTACAGTAGCTCGTCGCCGATGACCCTCCGATGACCATTTCCAAGCGGCGCTGCCACTATTAGGTTCAGTAGGTTGCGCTTGTTTGAACTAGTCGTATCTCGCTTGCTAGGGCACTATAGATCGTCGTCAGTGACCACTCACCGATGGCAGTGGTGATGCTGACGCCATGCTTACCTCATGATCGAGCCACGTCAGCTCGTTTGACTAGTCTTTGCCTCGCGTGGTGGATGACATGGCCCAGGGCCCACATGTCATCGATAGTGAGTAGAGAGGGGGTCAATAACAAATACATTTCTTTCACCTGAGAGCTAAGGTGGACAATGGCCCACAGGTCAGTGACTGGGGCTAGCTCTGGTCGTGGTGTAAAAAGTATTTTTTTGTTAGGAAATAAATAAAATGTTATAATTCAATTAATATTATTCCAGAAATCAAATAAATAATTAAATCTTGTTTAATTAATAACTTTTGATTTATAATTCGGAAAAATATGTATAATATATGAAAATTTTCATAAAAATAAAATCTACAACTGAAAACTATTATCAAAGATTATTATGATGATTATTCAAATAAATGTTACTTAATAAAGGTTTTATACGTAATAAAACTTTGATAATTCATATTTTTAAAATGATAAATGTTAATGATATAAATAAAATACCAAAAATCTTAGAAAAATAAGAATTCCAATTTAAAACTATAATCATGTATTATTATTTCACTTAATTAAATATTTACTATTTAGTAAATAATTATAAAGTAATAAGCATTATAAAAATCATATCTTATTATTTATAAATCACAAAAATACATGTAATATACCAAAATGATCACAAAAATAACATTTACATATTAAAAATGTAATATTTTACTTTTGAGTTAAATAAAAATTCAAATATTTTAACAACTCAAATATAAACTTATTTACTTCATTAATAATTCATATAAAGATAAATAAAACTTATTAATATTCCTAAAATGAGTTAAATAAGTCTAATAAATAGTATTAGTCTCAAATATTAATAATCTAATGCCATAATGGTTTAAAACATTATAAATGTTTTATTTTAGAAAGATCTACAACCTTAAATGAAGATTATCTCTAAAAAGGATTCCATTAATAATAAAGTCCTTAAAGAACAACATGTGAACAATCAAATTTTCTCTAAACCATATTAATCACCAAATTACAAGAACTACTACAACACTATATAAATCCATAAGTAGTTAAGTAACATTATGTTGGGTTTATAAACTGTTGGGGATATGCTATATTAGTATCCTTATAGCATGTCTCTTATCCGGCAAACCCGTGTGGCCCATAGTCGGTAGCATGGCCTATGGCCTGCTGGGCGTCCCAGTTGGATGGATCCAGAAGGGAGGCCCATGCCGGATAAAGGAAGGCTATGGTGGAGTCACCAACGTACCCGGAGCCTTGGAGTACAAGATACACAAGACTAGTAATAGACAGTGTAGGACTCTCTAACCTGTCCGGCTAGGACTTTTCCCTGTAACCTTAGGACCTGGCGACTATATAAGTCGGGCCTATGGGAGCCTTTAGGGCACAACTACAGACAACTTCCTACAACCTCGCACAACGAACCTATCTTTGTAACTCGGCGTATTCCCCTTATAGTGATTTATAATAGGAGTAGGATTCCGCCACCGTTGTGGGATCTGAACCTGGGTAAGCTGTGTTACCTCGTACCCATCAACCGTCCGCCTTACCCCACGTATCTACACACGCATTGTGAGGACCCCTCCATGGCGTACTCACCGGCAATACCACGACAGTTGGCGCCCACCGTGGGGCAAGAGGCGCTTCAGGCTCTTCAGCGGGCGAGGACCAAGATCTTCGCGGGAATCAGCGAAACCGTAGCCATCGGTCGCGTTCTCTTCTCTGGCAATGTTCCGATCATCCCTACTGACGAGTTCTGGATCCCGGTGAAGATGAACCCTACGCGGTGTTCGATCGTTCCTATCGGAGACATCCACCTCTTGATCGGCGTAACCGACTCGGACACTAGTTCCCTGGGAGTCGGAGGAGCATCAAGACCCGCATAGACCGCCTACGGGCAGGATACATTCGCGGAAGGAACGATGGCGGATCTCCCTCGGAGTTTGCCGGCAAAGATCGGAAAGCATCAAGACCCGCACGGACCGCCTACGAGCAGGATACGTTCGCAGAAGGATCAATGTCGGATCTCTCTTCGGAGTTTGCCGCCAAAGATCGGAAAGCATCAAGACCCACACGGACCGCCTACGGGAAGGATACATTCGCGGAAGGATCAATGTAGGATCTCTCCTCGAAGTTCGCTGGCAAAGATCGAAAAAATTCAAGGCCCACCCAAACCGCCCCTGTGCAGGATATAAAGGTGGAAGATCACTGCAAATCCGCCGGCTTCGCCCGCGCGTCTGGACAGCAGAGATCCAAGTTCGTTGGTGTGGTTACTATCTTCGATCTGGCGCGCTGCATTCAGAGAGAAGGCGAAACCCCCCGCGATTACTTGGCCAGGTGGCTCCGTATACGAGCCGATCTGGCCCACTACCCCAATGAGGATGCTATGTATCACTTTGTGGAAGGACTGGACCATGGCATGCTTCTCCGACATTCTCTAAGACGGCAGCAGGCGTCATGACGCCTTACCTTCGAAGGCATGGTGAACACCATCAACAACTACGCGGAGGCCGATGCGGCAGCTCAGACAGCGCTTGCGCTCATTAACGGAGCCCCTCCGATTCAACCACCGCCACCACCACCTCCGGCCGCGATCGTCGCAGCTGCGCCACCACCTCCAGTCATCGTCGAGGCCGTTGCACCTGCACCACCCATCATCGAAGAATTCCTGGCACCCTCCGACTCTGTCATTGACGCGCTTTACGCTGATTTCAGTGTAGACTCGGAGGAGATAGATTTCAGTCTAGAGGAACTAGACTCCGCCATGCAGGAGATGGAGGAGTACACGCGCGACGAGCAAGCCAACAATGTCGTCACGTCCCGAGAGGTGTTCGTCACCATCGGGACGGCGATGGATGAAGATCAACCCGGACGAGCTCTGCCTACGGCGCTGGAAAAGGGGAAGGGGCCACTTATTGCTACTGATGATGATCGTGCAAAAGTCATGCCTCCTCCACCTAACCCAGCGCAGCAGCCGCAGGAACTTGGCACCGGCCCGAGCAACAACAACACCGCAAACTTGCCGCCTACAGCATCTACGTCGGCAGCAGCCCAAGTTACTCCAGCTGATAGATGTACGACAATCTCCTTGTCGAGCCACTAACCATTGCTCATATCCGGAACATGACCCAGCTTGACGAGAAGCGCCAACAGTTGCTGGAGGAAGCGCAGGCCATCGCGGAGCAAGGCGCTAAACTAGATCGAGATCTGGTCAACGCGCAGAAGTCCATAGAAAAAGCTAGAGCAACGGAGGCCGAGTACAAGACTTTGCTATAGCAGCAGAAGGCTAAGAAAGCTCCGACTCGCGTCATCAATGATGCGGGTGTACGGCGCAACCTAGGATGGGCTCCCTCGAAGCCGGCACAGGCCAAGCCATACATTGACAGTGAGGGCAAGCAGGTGATGCCAACCCCACTCCTTAACCTCGCCGTCGCCAAGACCCTTCTGGAGCAGGATAGATCGCCTGAGGCAGTGGAACAGGTCTATGAACTAGTGGCCAAGGCGGTGAAGCAGCAGGAAAATGCCACCTCTCAGAGGCTTGAGTCTGACCCAGCGCTCTGCTAATCTAGCCAGTACAAGCCGCCAAGGGACAGATCTCCTGTTGATGTCGGGTCCCAGACAGGTTCATCAGAACGAAGACGGAGGGATGCGCGCAACAGGAAGGATGCCATCCCCATATCCTCCGACCGCGAAGAAAAGGACGGACCTCGTCGCCCATCCCCACCGCCCCGATCTCCCCGACATCACGAAGATTACAAGGCTCACCATCGTACGGATATGCCCCCACCAAAGCAGTGCGGCATCGTCATCCGCGACAACACGGAGTAGACCCGTCATGACGGAGAGCGCAACCAAGGACAAAAGAGTAGGTCACGCCACGACCCTCCGCGTCCGACAAGCAACCATGACAGGCGTGAGGCGTCGCAGGAGGGTAACAGCAAGAAGGCTAACCCACCGCCACCTCCGCCTCCGTCACCACCAAGCAGTCACCATGGCGGAGGAGGCCCGCGTCGTTCACGCAGCCCATCCCCTGTTGACAAAAATAAGAAGAACCCGGAGCCATACGATGCACGCTCGCGGGTCGATAAGATCCATGAGGCCCGGGAAGGACCTTACCTAGGACCACATTGCTTTGGACCTGCAATACGATCCGCAACTTACCCCAAAGGTTTCCGGATTGACAAGACCATCAAGCCCTATGACGGCACCGCCAAACCAGCCACATGGTTGCAGGACTACGGCAACGCGGTGGAGATTGCCGGAGGCAACCCCAACGTCGCTGTCAAGTACCTCCCATTAATGTTGGCAGGCACGGCCCGTCAATGGATCAACGACTTGTCGGAGAAATCTATCTACAACTGGATAGACATGCAAGAAGCGTTCACCAAGAACTTTGAGGGTACATATAAGCGTCCCTGCACCGTAGGCGATCTACAGCGATGCGTGCAAGAGAAAGACGCGACATCTCGTGCCTACCTCTCCCGCTGGCTAGATATGAAGAATTCTTGCGCAGGAGTGCATGATCAAACCGCCATGGCCGCCTTCATCGATGGGTTGGAAAGGGGCACGCTGCTCCGACATAAGCTGAAGCGCTTGTAGGACAATCACCAGCTTGACTTGAACCAGATGATTCAGTTGGCTAGTGAGTTGGCAGCTGCCGACGACGATGCTCGTGGCTCCTTGCCAGCAACGGCCGTTCCAACTCAAGCTCGGAGGAACAGCAGTACAAAGCGGAAAACCGCTCCAGAAGAAAAGCAATCTACCGACATGGTCGCTATGAATTTTGCAGGACGAGGAGAAGGCGAACAGCATGGACGAGGAAGGGGAGCTGGTCGTGGGCAGCAGCGAGGAAGTGAAATCACTTCGGCGCCGCTCCGCGTTCCCCAAACCTACGAGTAGTACCGCGAGATGCCATGCCTCGTACACCTCGACGCCAATGGCAAGGCCACCCATACCAATCGACACTACAAGTTCGTCAATGACCTCAAGGAAGACCCGGAGTCCGGCTACAAGTGAAGTCGGAAAAACAGACCGCGAGGCAAGGGCAAGGGGAAGAAGAAGGAGGAGGAGTCCAAGGATTCAAGTGATATGGACGAAGACGTTGACCCCAAGCACGCCGCCAAGAGCGATGACAAGGGCAAGAACCCCTTCGCAAAGAAGGCTCCAGTCTACCACACTTTCCTTGGCACCCCCACCGTCCGACAACAGAAGACCTCTCTGAGGATCCTGATGGCCACTCTCCCCGTTCCTCAAGACTGCGCTGGTCGGAGGTTCAATAACTTGGGACAGGACGGACCACCCAGACCTTGTGCCCACGGAGAACCAGTACGCCATGGTCATCAACCCCTTGATTGATGGCGTGGATTTCACCAAGTGTATGGTGGATAGTGGAAGCAGCATCAACATCATGTACCTGGATACACTACAGAAGACGAACTTGATGGAGGCAAACCTAAGGCGGACCAACACCATCTTCCACGGCATAGTTCCTGGTCGGGAGGCTCAGTCCCTTGGGTGCATTACACTTCAGGTTGCCTTTGGAGATGTTAATAATTATCGCCAAGAGCGCATGAACTTCGAGGTGGTCCCCTTCAAGAGCGTGTACCACGTCATATTTGGCCGCGACATATTCCACACGTTCATGGCCAAGCCATGCTTCGTCTACAACAAACTCAAGATACCTGGACCAAACGGTATCATCACCATATCTGGAAGCTTTACCAAGGAAAGGGACTGCGAGATCAATGAAGCAGCCGTTGCAGAAGCTGTCCTCTACAGCAAAGAATTCAAAGAGATCCAGAGCAAGGTCAATGACTCAGAGATGCCTGCGTCGAAGAAGCAGATCTCCGACTCCGCTCCTGCGTTTAAGGCCGCCATCGAGACCAAGCCGGTGGAACTTGTGGTAGACGATGCCTCCAAGACCGTCGCCATTGGGACGAACCTGAATCCCAAATAGGAAAGTGCACTCGTTGAGTTCCTCGTGAGAATAGGGACATCTTTGCCTGGCAACCTGCCGACATGAAAGGTGTACCTAGGGAACTTGCCGAGCACAGCTTAAACATTGATCCAAAATGCAAACCAGTGAAACAACCTCTACGACGCTTTGGAGATGAGAAGAGACGCGCCATTGGCAAAGAGATAGCTAGGTTACTTAAAGCTAGATTTATCCGAGAAGTCCTTCACACCCAATGGGTGGCCAATCCTGTACTTGTCCCCAAAAAGTGAACCAATGAATTAAGAATGTGCGTTGATTACACCGGCTTGAACAAAGCATGTCCCAAAGATCCGTTTGCTTTGCCTCGCAGTGACCAAGTCATTGACTCGACGGCTGGCTTGGAACTTTTGTGTTTTCTCGATGCATACTCAGGATACCACCAGATCAAGATGAGGAAGTCGGACCAATTGGCCACTTCGTTCACTACCCCATACGACACGTTTTGCTATGTCACGATGCCCTTTGGGATGAAAAACGCAGGTGCTACTTACCAGCGGACAATGCAACGTTGCGTTCACGACCAAATTGGTAGGAACGTTCACGCCTATGTGTACGATATCGCGGTGATGTCTAAAAAGTCAAACGACTTAATCTCTGACTTAAAATAAACCTTTGACAATCTCCGGAAATACAACATGATGCTCAACCCTAAGAAGTGCGTCTTCGGGGTTCTAGCCAGCAAATTGTTGGGCTTCATCGTTTCCCAACGTGGAATCGAGGTCAACCCGGAGAAAATCAAGGCCATCTTAAACATAAACCGTCCGACATACCTAAAGGACATTCAACGACTAACAGGTTGTGTTGCAGCAGTTAGTCGGTTCGTCAGCCGACTTGGAGAGAAGGCCCTTCCGTTGTACAAGTTGCTAAAGAAGGCGGACAAATTCACATGGACGGACGAAGCAGATGCAGCATTGAAGCAGCTCAAGAAGATTCTTTCCTCAGCGCCCATCCTTGCAGCACCCGAGCCTGGTGAGCCCCTGTTAATTTACATGGCGGCAACCAACCGGGTTATCAGCATCATCGTCGTGGTAGAGCGGAAGGAACCAGGCTACAAGCACGGAGTTCAACGACTTGTTTACTATGTGAGCAAGGTCTTGACGGAGTCCAAGAAGCGTTACCCGCACTACCAAAAGATAGCTTATGGAGTATTCCTTGCTTCTCAGAAGCCGAGGAAATACTTTCAGGAGCACCCAATCACAGTGGTGATCAAGACTCCACTGTCCGACATCATCAATAACAGCGACGCTACAGGAAGGGTCGCGAAGTGGGGCATTGAAATTGCCGCCTTCGAGATCACCTAAAAGAGACGCGACGCTATCAAGTCACAAGCCTTGGCGGATTTTGTTGCAGATTGGACGGAGATGCCAGAACTAGAGTACTGGGTGATGCACTTTGACGGATCAAAGCTGCTCAACGGCTCAGGGGCTGGTGTAATGCTACAGTCACCGACAAGAGACAAGCTACACTACGTTCTGCAGATCCACTTCGAGGCTACAAACAACATGGCAGAGTATGAAGCACTCATTCACGGACTATGTGTATCTAAGAATATTGGCATCAAGCGCATAGTTTGCTGTGGAGATTCCGACTTGGTTGCCCAGCAGGTAGCTGGCACCTGAAATGCGCGGAACCCTATGATGGCGGCACATCAAGACGAAGTGGACGAGATATCCAAGAGCTTCTTGGGCTACGAAGTCAAGTATGTGCCTAGGGAACAAAACGAGGCGGCTGATCTGCTCTCTAAGCTAGGATCAGGGCGCAAGCGAATTCCGCCAGGAGTTTTCCTAGAGCACCTGCGCACACCATCCGTGAAGGGAGCCGACATGGACAAACCGGATAGAGCTGACTCTTTCGTCAACATGGTGACCAAGGTCCCTCCGGCTTGGACAAAACCGTTCATGGAATACCTCGAACACGGAACTTTGCCCGACGACGAAGTCGAAAGATGACAAATAGTACGACGAGCAAAGGGTTATACCATAATCAATGGGCAACTCTATACCTAAAGTGTGTTTCCCAGCTAGAAGGTATGGAAATCCTGGGCGAAATCCATCTCGGAGATTGCGGGCATCACACCGCTCCTCGATCGTTGGTCGCGAAAGCCTTCCGACAAGGATTCTACTGGCTGACCGCGAAGGCGGATGCCGACAAGCTGGTTGAGACATGCATGGGATGCCAGTATTATGCCCGACAACCACATGTTCCTGCTGAAGAAGTGCGAACAATCACCAATAACTTGGCCATTTGCAGTCTGGGTGCTAGACATGGTGGGACCGTTACAGACGACACCTTGTGGGTTTACGCATATGCTTGTAGCAGTTGACAAATTCACTAAATGGATAGAAGCTAAACCCATTAGAAAGCTTGATGGGGCAACTGCCCTCAGGTTCGTCCGAGATCTAGTGGTGAGATTTGGTCTCACACATAGCATTATCACCGACAACGACATCAATTTATCACTCGGAGAAGTGGAGGCTTATTGCTGGGAGAAAGGCATCCGACTTGACCTTGCATATGTGGCACACCCACAATTCAATGGTCAGGTCGAGCGAGCCAATGGATTAATTCTGCAGGGAATCAAGCCATGTCTTGAGGCACCGCTGCATAGAGCAGCTGGATCCTGGGCGGAAGAATTGCCATCTGTGCTGTGGAGTTTACGAACTACACCCAACAGATCTACCGGCTACACCCCTTACTTCATGGTATATGGAGCAGAAGCCATCCAGCCCTCCGACATCCTCCACGATGCACCAAGAGTTTTCGCCTACGACGAAGATGACGCTGAAGAATCTAGACGCCTAGATGTGGACCTTCTGGAGGAGGAGCGCGTTTTGGCATGCCAAAGATCCGCCATCTACTAGCAGAAGATACGCAACTACCATAGTCGCCGCATTCGGCATCACTCATTTAAAGAGGGGGATTTGGTGCTCTGACTTAAGCAGAAGAAGTCACACAAATTATCCCCGCCATGGGAAGGACCGTTCATCATAAGCAAGACGCTACTCAATGGATCTTACTACCTTGTCGACAATTGTGAACTAAAGGATAGACCCAACGAGGATCATAAGCATAAGCGACATGACCCGGATGATGACTACCCGGAGCTTGATCGGCCATGGAACATAGCACAACTACGTCCTTTTTACACTTAGCATTTTTTATCTAATCGTGTATCTCTTATATGATCAATGAAATAAAGCTCTTTGGTTCACTCATATTTCTGAGTCTTTTACCTCCTTTAGTGTTCATTTTTGGATCATGTAAAACCTTTATGCACAAGTATTGCGTTTGCACTTGTGAAAATTCCGCCTACGGGCGTTAGCTTAAGTTTTCTGGTCTTTACGTTCTTTGTTGTTTTTATGTGGATTCTGGAGTAGTGACTTTTGGCACTTATTGTCGGTGATTTTGTGCTCAGGTTATTGACGATGCCATTGGGCATCATCACCTAAGCGCATGGTTCCGACAACGAGTCTTCCGACTCACAAAAAGTCAAGCATAAGAACCAAAGTAATGGATAAGCCAGCACTTGCTTAAAAAAAATATACATGCTGGAAATTAGTTCTGTGGCAGGACATAGCAACCATTGTTTTCCGCCTTGAGTTACATCACCAAGTTTTTTTTCCGCACATACACCAAAGGTGAAACATATATTACAAAGTTGTTTTTCATTCCTTTGGCGCAGGAGACTTGGAAGCAGCATCGTCACCAGCCGGAGAATCACCCTCAACGTCGGCACTGTGGTGGGACTTAGAGTAGTCTTGGTTGACGCTGTCGATGGTGTTCATGGGCACGAAGACGTCTATGTCCACCAACTCGGCAACTCTGGTGTCATAACCCGCGAGTAACGACAAGATGGCTTCGTGATCAATCTCTTTGCCGTCATCGTCAACGTCGGGAATACCAGAGGTCACCGTGTCGATGTCGGTACCTTCGTAGTGTGCCTTCACCATTGACAGCGCCATCCTTGCGCCAGCCCGTGCACATGAAGCTTTCCAGCTTGTGACGCGCTCGGGGGCTCGGCGCAGAATCTCCGAGTACTTCGCCATGGAGTTCGAGGCCTTGATGTGTATCTGGAGGGGCTTGGCAATCTCCTTGGCTTGGGTGATAGCGGTGTTGATGAAGTTGCCGGCAAGAACCATGCATTCCTTATCCAAAGGAGGCGATCAGGTTAAACCCATAGGAGCTGCAATTTCCGACAAAGAAGCGCATGAGTTCAATAATTTCTAAGTACCCAGACTACAGAAATACAAGGCGGACGAAACTTACTGAAGATGCTGGCCTTAGCCTGCCAGAGGGTGTCCGCTAGGGATTCTTTCTCTTGTTGGAGGAGCTTAAATGCCTCGCTGTGGCGTTGGTTCTGCTCATCAGCAGCTTTCTTCTGATCTTTTAAGATCGCAAGCTCCTCCTTCAAGCGATTGATTTCAGCAGAGGCAGAGTCCTGCAGGGCCTTCATGGAATCCTCATGCATTTTCATCATTTCTTTCCTCTCCTCCTTAAGGATCTTGTTCTCGCTGTCCAGCTGCTGGATGTGCTTGGACTGCTCGACAATGTCCTTGGCCTTGGAGACATGTTCTGCAAAGTCAGAGAAAACAAAGTACACAATGAGTACTAGGAGAATGAAGGCACAAAACCAAGACGGAATGCGCAAAAAAGAAAACAGACTCTTGTTTTTGACGATCCGTTCCTTCAAGATGGCAGTTTTACCCTTTTCGGCTTCAAGATCTGCGCGCATCTTCTGGTACTTGTCGTTGGCCATGCCCCTCCGAGCATTCTCGTTCTGTGGAAAAAAGAAAAAAATTAAACTGTTGTTTAGTATGCTTGGAGCAACTAGTCGAAAAATTTTCCACTTAGACGCTCGGGGGCTACAGTGAGAGTTTTTAACTTAGCAATATGCTTAGCTTTTCTTTAAAGTCGAAACTAATTCAGTTCTCAATTAGAAGCTTGGGGGCTACAGTATGAAGTTTTTAACTCGGAATCTACTTAGCTTTTCTTTAAGCATCTAGTCGGAACTAATTCAGTTACAACTAGAGGCTTGGGGGCTACAGTATTGAAAATTATAAACGCTGCGTATGCTACTCTTAAAGCATGTAGTCAGAATAGTTCATTCCATCTAAATGCTTGGGGGCTACAATGAGAGTTTTTTCTAACTTAGTCACTCTTAGATCATATAGATGCAAAACCTATGGTTTTCCATCTACATCCTCGGGGGCTACAATGGGATACTCATATGAAATGCAAAAGGCAAAGTAAACTTACAAGTGCGATGATCTTGAGGTTTGTAGCACTCTTGGCTAGCAGCTTGCCAAAGGAAACGCTATTTCCTTGTAATATTTCTGCTTGTCGGAGGAGCTCCTCAAGACCGCATGTTGGAGATGACGGTATTCCTCCAGGAACCAGAGTTGTGTTACTCGGGGTAAGCGCCAGGTAAACTATCTTTGGGAACTCAAAGGGTTTCTAGGGAGCAAGGGCGCCGCCTTCGGCAAAAGTACCAGCTTCCACCACCGCCTTGCCGCCACCGATGGCATCCTTAGCCGGAGCGTCAGCCATTTGTTGAGCGGTGCTCTCCTACGTCGCCTGCTCGCCGACAACATCAAGTTCGGTAGAGGCGCCAGAATCCATTTCCATGACCGAAGGGCCTGGTGCCTCCTTAGCTTGTGAGCTTGTCGGGGTAGACGAAGGCTTGACGGCAGGAGTAGCAGGGGCGATGGCGGGGGAGGCATCGCGATGCAGCATGTCTTTGATATTTCAAGAAGCCCCCAAAGTTTTGGAGGTCTTCTTGAGGCTGGTCGTGGCTTTCTTCCTGAAACGTGCAAAATGCATAAGTACATGAGCAAGACAGATAAATAGACAATGTCGGAGAATGAGAAGCTTACACTAGGGGGGGGGGGTGCTTTGGCAAATATCCCGGTGGTTCTTCTCTTTTCTGCCTCCAGGGCGGCGGTAGTCTTTTTGGAGGCTCCACCCTCCGTCTTCTTCTTCTTCTTGCCTCCGTCGGCAGCATCTGAGGTGGAGCTCTTCCGCTTTCGCACCAACGGGACCTCGTCGTCGGACACGACCGTGACTTCCTTCATCTTTGGATCATAGATTTGGGCAGCCAGGTTGTCCTCATCTAGATCGCTAAGCTGTTAAGTAAGAAATCACCGTGTTAGATAAGATGGTAGTGGCAAGATGGAAATTGGAGCATATGTCGAACACGGAAAATAAATACCTACCTTTGGGCACTTGCCGTCTACGGACATGTCGTAGGTGATGGTGAAGCCACACTTCTTATCCTTCACCTTGACGATGTCCTTAAGGCGGAGCTTGACGGAGTCGCTCGAGAAGTTATCCACGGAGATGCGGAGGCTATCCCTTCTGTCGCTGGTATACTCGTGCATGTACTTCGCGCGGTGCTGCAGAGGTTGGATTCGCCTGATGAACCAGCACATGGCTAGGTCCAAGCTGGTCAAACCCGTCTCTACAAACCATTCAATCCGCCTTATAGCGCGAGAAGCGTCGAGGTCGGAGGGAAGGGAGGCTTGGGATCTCGATGTGGAAACTTTAGCGGCGGCCCCGTTCACGAAGTCCGGGTACGTTACTTCTCGGCCCGCCAGAGGAATGTCGGGGCCGTAGAAGTACATCCGCTGCCAATTCTTGCAGGACTCGTGTCCGACGATGTCGGGGAACCACCGGCCAGGACGGATCTTGAAGCTTATGGTGCCGCAATTTCTAAGCTCCTCCTTACTATGTCCGGCTTCACGTTTGACGGTGAAGAAGTACACAAAAAGGTCTAACCTAGGCCTTATCCCTAGATATCCTCGCAGTGCCGGGTTGCTAAGCACTAAGATACTATTGGGGGAAAGGTTATGGGGCTGGACCTTATAGTGGTTTAAGACGGAGAGGAAGAAGTGGGAGATGGGCAGGGAAACGCCGCGTACCAGCTGAGCTTTGAGGTACACCTTTTCTCCGTATTGTGGAGAAGGTGTCACCTCACCGGCCGGCGCCGCCCGCCAGGCAAGTCCCTCCGTCGCGGGGAGGTAGCCTTCGGCGACCATCTCTTGGATATCGCGGTCGGTGATGTCCAAGCCGCGCTAGTCGCCCTTGTGCGAATCTGGCTCCTCCTCTAGTGGCTCTAGCGCCGCCAAATTTTGGTCACCGCCGGTGGATTCGATCACCACCGATGCGGGGATGACCAAACCCTCTGGGGGCACGACGACGGAGCTCGCCGGCTTCGCCGCGGCCTTGCTCGACGTCGCCATTAATGGGTAGGTTCTGTTGCTAGCCATGGGGTGAATGTTGGGTGCGACTGGTGCAGATGGGAGCTAGGGTTTTTTCGAGGTTTCTCGTGGAGAGCTCGAGGAGACGCGCGGTTGGAGGAAGAAGATGACGCTAGAAGAATGTGGTAAAAAGTGGAAATTTCCCCACGGTTACTATTTATCATCCTCGGCGTCAAGATTCGTGCATCTTGATCAGACGGTTGCCGCGTAGACGACGAGTTCGCGAACGTGTGCGGAAATTTTGCCACGTCTCCAACCGTCGCCGCCAACGGTTCATATCACTCGCGCGGGAAAATCGGATATGATTGCGTTCTCTGCATGTGTGAGTTACGAGGCGTCGCTGACCTAAGCCTACGTCGTCCTAGCTGACATGGGTAGATGAGCCGTCACATCGAAGATTCCGACATAGATGAATTCAATCCGACTACAGAGGAGTATGATGGAAGATTCAGCATTTCTCCGGCTTACAAGTCTAAGACGGAGAAAGACTTGCAGGGTTCTTTGGGAGGACTATAAGATGTTGCTTGACGATTTGCCGACATCCATCTAGATGGAGCATTCCACGTGAAGAGGCAAGACGGCGCAAGATCTCGGAGTTCTCCGGGGGCTACTGTTGGGGATATGCTATATGGGTATCCTTATAGCATGTCTCTTATCCGGCTAACCCGGGTGGCCCATAGTCGGTAGCATGGCCTATGGCCTGCTGGGCGGCCCAGTTAGATGGATCCAGAAGGGAGGCCCATGCCGGATAAAGGAAGGCTACGGTGGAGTCACCAACGTACCCGGAGCCTTGGAGTACAAGATACACAAGACTAGTAATAGACAGTGTAGGACTCTCTAACCTGTCCGGCTAGGACTTTTCCCTGTAACCCTAGGACCTGGCGACTATATAAGTCGGGCCTATGGGAGCCTTTAGGGCACAACTACAGACAACTTCCTACAACATCGAACAACGAACCTATCTCTATAACTCGGCATATTGCCCTTATAGTGATTTATAGCAGGAGTAGGATTCCGCCACCGTTGTGGGATCTGAACCTGGGTAAGCTGTGTTACCTCGTACCCGTCAACCGTCCGCCTTACCCCACGTCTCTAAACACGCACTGTGAGGACCCCTCCATGACGTACTCGTCGGCAATACCACGACATAAACTATACTCACTTATCTATAAAAGATAAATGATACTACTCTATCATAGAATTAAGAAACCATTATCCCAAGTAAAAGAATAACCATTCTTAAATAACTTAAAGCATACCTTTCAGATATACAAGATACCAATGTATAAGTATTATACTTTCAAAACTATCTATATTTTAAAGTTAACTTTAGTCTCCAAGAGTCTAAATATAATACCATACACATTACTACATGTTTTATAGTTAACTTTGGTCTGAAGTAGTTAATCTATAAAGCAACTCAAGCCAAACCATTTGATCAAAACAAATAACATCAACCACCACTAACTAACCACAAAAGTTTGTTTAGACTTTGGAAGAGAAACCTTTTCTTCGAAGGTTATCCTTTTTGCCACTTTAAATAAGAACTCTTGTATAAGAAATCCTAACTAGTATATCATAAATATTTACCCCTACATATGTGCTGTCTACAACCACTCATAAATTATAATAAAACTACAATTATGAATCTTATCTAAAAGGACCACATATTTCAAAGTAATCATTTCCAGAACCCAAACCCTAGGAAAACATTATCCCCAGGATTTGCGTGTAGAACGTGCATCACATTACTTCTGCATAAAGGCATATTGCTTCTTTAAACATTAGTACTTACCGGACCAATGATGCTGATTTCAGATTTTGGATCTTATATTGACTCGAAGACTGTGAGTGCATAATCTTGCAATCACAAAAGGCAAGTTCACACTTGCGCATGTCCTTTGTTTATTTTCTATAAAGTATTTTACAAATCCAGTGTTGTCTTCACCTGCATTTGAAAAGGGTCAGAAAACACTATTTTCAATAATAATGAGCACTATTGATTACTGATCCAGGGTGATCAGTTAATCTATTACGTCTGACAGTTGGAATACCACTGTTCAGAACTATATCACCTAGGACTTAACAACCAATGTCGCTAGTGATTCTTGCGCTGTATATTACGCATTGACCATGAGATTTGGAATGGGACGGAGAAGACAGCTGTATCTTCTTCCTCTCGCATGAAGCCGGATGTGTAGGTCATGGCTGTTATCCTCGTAGCATGCATATTAATTGGTAATTCGTAGAGGATATGCATCATATGGGTGGGAACCCTCATCGTCCCACGATAGTCCTGGCATCTAATAGTTTGTACAAACCATTGCCGTAACTCTTTATGTGGGCATGGTGTACACCAAGGAGGCATGCGGGGTCACGAAGGGGGCAGTGATTGGCTTGGATCATCTTCTGGGCCCCACATCCTGGAATTGTGGACATGAATAAGCTGCCCGGTTGTGCAACAAAGAGTTGATCTCTCATGGGTAAAGTAACACACCTCTGCAGAGTGTAAGAACTGTAACTTGTTACTCCCTGTTCCTGGAAGGAGCCGTGAACGCGGCGGGAAAGGAACCCCATGAAGGTTCTGGTAAACCTGTGAAGGCTGACGGACATTATTTTTTCAGAATAAAAGAAACCTTTGAAGAAATGTTTATGAAAACTTGCATTGCCTACGACCTACAGTCTATGGCTGTAGATATAGTGCATCAAACACTCCTTTTCTAGTGAATTTGATGAGTACACTCGTACTCAAAGTATCTTCTTAACCCTTGCTAGATTCTGAAGCCATTAAGATGATGTCTTCATCAAGTTATGCTTCGGGACTTATCAAAACCAGCTAAAGCTCTTCAATGAAGACAAGGAAGTCAACATTTACCTCAACTCAAGTGAAGACGAAGTTACTGATTAGATAGAAATACAATCTCTAGCCAAAGAACCTATCTCTGTAGTGCGTTGCATTAGAAGCAATGCCAATTCCTTAGTTAAATACTAGTTTTAATAGTATAATAGTTTTGCGTTATTTATCTTTGATTCTTCTTCGTAAGAAGTTCTTTCTCTCTGTCTAACCTAGAGTGTTTTCTGGATCTTATGTAAAGAGTGAGTTGTAACCTTTAGCCATGTATTGGACCCGCTGTGTTTCTGTTGTTCCATTATGAGGGATGTAATACTAGTGAACGGTGTTTCATTGGTGTTATGTCAACGACTATAGTATACTGCATCATGCAGTGGTATGCTGGGTCACCGCGGTTGGTATCAGAGCATATGCTTTGACCTTAGGTTGGAACCTAGTAAATGGGTAGAACCTGTAGGACACATCCTAGCAATAAGGAAGAGTTCTCTAGTGATATGAGGGATATTCACTTGAGAATAATCCTGTTATGCTACTAATACGATAACTCTTTTATATGATTGCAATTCCAATCATTACCCAAGAGTTTTAACTCTATGTGACTGATGATAGTTTCTTATCCACAGTTCCACATGGCACCTCGATATCCACCCCGGAATATTCAAGTGATGAACATGACGTTGGATGACTATGGAGGGGATTGGACAGACAATCTCCGAAAACTTCTATGGAATTTGGAATGTGAATCAAGACTTTTGGTCAAGATTTACAGTTACTATGATGGGAAGGTATTAGCTAAATACCGTGTCATGATCATGTTACCCAAGAAGTTAGGACTTAAGGGAGAAATGCCAGCAGGAGAGGCAAGGTGCATGGCATCTGCATATCAGGTTGCCGTAGAAGCAGCCATAACCATGATCCGAGAGCACAAATCTCAAGCTCTAGAAGGTAGTACTCACACCATTATACCACATGAAACCTCAAACTCAGAGCATGAGTTAGATCACTCTACCTTAGTCCAAGATGAACCTACTCTACCTGTAGAGTATATGGATCGTTATTGATCTTTGCTAAACACTTATCATAACACTCACCAAGTCTTAGTTCAGGAGCTGGATACGGTCATTGAGGATTTTACTAATCCTGATAAAGCAATGGCTCGTAGTAAGAAGCTAGATAAAGAAGCTAGATAAAGAAGCTAGGCATCCCAAATACATACCTTCAGGAGAAGTGTTTGAGCAAACTGAGTTTGATGACCCAAACTCAGAAAATTATGCCTATTACCAGAATGACTTCAAGCCACCTGAAGACCTATGGACTAAGTACAATTCCGAACAACATGAATGGAATAAAGTTATTCCAAATAAACCTGAGCCTAACAAGTATGGATGGGAAATAGAATCTCAAGGTAAAACCATATGGAATCCTATACCTTGTGATACAGGTATTGAAGAAGAGACCAACTATAATCATAGAGAGCCTTATGGACCATACGGGGGTAATACTAATCCAATCAACTTAGAATAGTATTCCAATAGCTACTATACCAATATATATGACTGGATCCAAGAAAAAGCTAAGGAACCAACTTACTATGAGGAAGCGTTGCCAAAAAACCCGGACTATTTGGTGGAGGATTATGCCAACTCTAGTCATTTTTCAATGACTAATCTCAGTCTCGGTACTTCTAATCAAGAATACGCACCTCCTGGATGCTCCTATGCTCCAGAAGGCAGTCGTAGGACTTCACGTCATCATGGATGGAACTCCAGGAAGCACTAGCGAAAGATGAAAGTGAGAGAGAAACAACATCCCAAGGGATGCGGGCTTGAATAATGTATATAGAGGGTAATGCGTATTGTAGTTTGAAGAGTTTGCCGAAATAAGTGAGGATATATCCACAAGAGCCAGAAGTTCTTTGTAAGATAGTTGTGTAAATAGGTTTGGAGCAAACCGTGGGAACATCTAGTACATTTGTAAATTATTTAAAATCTATGTATAATACATGGTATATGTTTTGTTGTTTATCGACTTTTGGATCTTTTTGATTCTTCTTGATTGACTAGATCTGTACATGAAGTGTAATTGGTGTGGAAATGCATGATGTAACACCAGTTATTACTTGATGTTATAGACCTAGATAGAAACGGCAATTCGTCTAAGGGAGTGACGAGTTTCAAAGATCGTAAGGAAGATTAACTTGAAAGATGTAGTATGATATAAGGGGTATTTACACAATTTGGGGAATAGATAGAACATAAGCCACATTTTTGGCCGTTTAGGAAGAAATCTTGGTGTAGGAGATTTAAGGAGTAACAAGACATGGTAAATTGAAAGTTCATTCAAAGTAGGTAAGATGCTAAGAAGTTAATGGAGAGTTGTATCAAGTTCATAGGAAGTATCATAAAAAAAATACCAAGAAGATGCCTTAGAACCAAAAGGATATTCAAGCTCTAACAATTCAGAGAGAATGTAACTCGTAGGTTGGAAACTGTAAAATAATACCTACCACCCAGAATGTTCCTCCTTGGGTACCTAATCCCTTGCCGGCATTCTAATCCGCAGTCGGTATTCTGTTCGCAGCCGATATTTGGTTGACACAGTTAATCAAATTATCATAAAGGTTGCATGAAGAGCATTAAATTTGGCCTAAGTTAAGTAAAACCTCAGGAGGCATTAAATTTTTTAAGGTGATCGTCTTTCGAGAGGCTTCGCAAAGTTAGACCTACCCAGCAAAAATATTCAATGGTAAGTACGTTATATAGTGCTGAAAGATTTGTCTTAGAGATTCACAATTGTGTGGATACACCGTACAATCTTTCATCAGACCTTAATTAGGTAAAGTATAAACTGAATCGAGACCAACATTTTAGGTATTAAGCTAATAAATGCTATACTGCCAATTTAAAAGATTATTAGTAAACCTTAAGGGGGAGAGCAAACACTATAAATGAAAGTTAAAGAAGTACCATAAGTAATACCGGGAGATTAACTAAAACTTAATAAGGTAAAGCTTTGAAAGTGATAAAGGATACATTTAACCAATCAATTCTAAAAGAAACAACTCCTAAGAAATCATAAGAAATAATGGAGAACTTCCAATTGGATATAGGAGGAGAATAAGAATTCTAATGGGTATGGACTAAATGAGTTCAAATCTAACCTGGGAAGGAATACCAGTATCAACGATACTATGACAGGAATAAAAGGGTAGTCTTTCGACTACTAACACGGGTATATAAAAACTTAAAACTTATTTTTAAGGAGACCCTAAACTGTACTTAAAATAGTAATAAAGTTTGATGTTTAGATACAAAGAATTGGATTAGAATATTTAATCAGGTTATGGAATACTTCAATTAATTCCATTTAAGGTCGTCATGAAGGGGAGAATGTAGCAACCACTACAAAACAATTTCTTACTCCGAAACGTGAGAGTTTGCGAACTTCGAGGACAGAGTTTATTTTAAGGTGGAGAGTCTGTAACATCCTAGCATTAGAGCCTAGATATAAGCTGAACCTAGATGTGTGCATTGTTGGAATTATGCCCTAGAGGCAATAATAAAGATGTTATTATTATAATTCTTGTTCATGATAAAGTTTATGTTCCATGCTAGAATTGTATTAAGCGGAAACTTTAATACTTGTGTGGTTTGTAAACAACACCGTGTCCCTAGTACGCCTCTATGGACTAGCTCATTGATCAATGATGGTTAAGGTTTCCTAACCATAGACATGAGTTGTCAATTGATAATGAGATCATATCATTGGGAGAATGATATGATGGATGACCAAACGAAGCGAAGCAATTAGATCGTTTCATCGTGTTCATCTTTGCGAAGCTTTTCCTATGTCAAATATTGTATTCCTTAGACCATGAGATAATGCAACTCCCTAGTACCGGAAGAAATCTTTGAGGTCATCAAACGTCATCCTATGAGAGGGTGATCATAAAGGTGTCTCTCAGGTGATCGGAAAGTATCATTGGGTTGTATGTATCGAGATGGAATTTGTCCCTCCCAAGTCGGAGAGATATACTTGGACCCACTCGTGTCGATATAAACACCGCTTGCAAGCATGTGGTTAAGGAGTTAATCACAAAGTGATATCGGATTCTGAACAGTAAAGTACTTTGTGAGCGAGATTGAACTAGGTATGACTGATGCGACGATCGAATCTCGGGCAAGTAAAATATCGCGAGATGAAGGGAATATATATATGGGATTGATTGAATCTGGCATCGTGGTTCATCCGATATGATCATCGATGAATGTGTGGGAGTCAATATGGGTGCCTGGACCCGTTGATTATTGATAGAAGATCATGCGCATATTCTCGAACCGCAGGTCACACATAACGTATCTCGACGCTAGGATAGATTGGATAATTGGTTTATGAATTTTTGTTCGAGTCTCGGATGGGATCCGGGATATCACGAGGTTCGGAATGGTCGGAGAATAAGATTCATATAAGGCGATGCAGTTTTGGAGTTGAATTGTTCGGGTTAATCGGTATTGCGAAGCTTCTAGAACCTTCCGGAAGGGGACCAACATGGCCCCACCTTCCGGGAGGGGCATGGGCCTATGAGGGAGTGTCCTGGCGCATTGGGCCGGGAACAAGGCCCCATAGGGCCCAGCCGATCTAGATAAGTTTAAACTCGTTTAAACTAGAGATAGGATTTCTAGATAAGGAGAGTTTAAATCGTTTAAACTAGAGATAGGATTTCTAGATAAGGAGAGTTTAAATTGTTTAAACTAGAGATAGGCTTGGAGGAGGGTCAGGGCTGGCCCCCTCTATATATAGAGGGGTGTGCGCCCCCTCACACACCTTCCTCCAAGCCCTAGCCTTGCTACCTTCCTCTCTCCTCCCATTGTTTGTAGGCGAAGCCCTGCAGCAGAAATTCTCCACCATATACACCACGCCATCGTGTTGTAGATCCAATCTATCTCTCCACCATACTCGCTGGTCCGAGGAAGGAGGAGACGTCGAGGTGCTGCACGTGTGCATCTCACGGAGGCACCGCCACTTGTGGTGCTAGATCGGATCGGATCGCGAGGAGGAGAAGCGAGTGCGACTACATCACCCACGTTCCGACGAACGTTCCGCTGTGCGAATCTTCAAGGGTATGAAGATCTAATCCAATCTCTCTTGTTGTTTGAATCTCCTAGATTAGATCTTGGCTTTCCCTCTGTTCGCTCCGTAGAAAATTTTGATTTACTATGCCGCGAAACCCTTCAGTGGTATCAGAGCTAGATCTATGTGTAGATGTGTTTCACGAGTAGAACACAACATGGTTGTTGCGGGCGTTGATGTTTTCTGTTGCAAGCCTCTTGTTTGTGTTCTTCTTATGACGCGGGATAGTGAGATTGAAGCGGTCCAGGCCAACCTTACGCGACGTCGTTCGCGAGACCGGCTCCGCACTTGACGTGTGGCTTGTACCACACATGCGGCTGGTGGATGTCAGTTTCTCTCACTATAGTTGTCATGGGATTAACACCGGAGTTTGGAAACCATAATATCACCGTTGTGGCTTTCCGTAGGTAAGAATCGTTCTTAGCATCTACTCCCATAAGCCACGTAAAACATGCAACAACAAAGTAGAGGCGTCTAACTTGTTTTTGCAGGGAGTGTTTTCTGTGATATGGTATGGCCCAAGATGTGATGTGTATATTGTATGCGATGATCATGTTTTGTAATGTTTCACGACTTGCATGTCGATGAGTACACAACCGGCGAGAGCCATATGGTTGTCTTTATAATTGTGTATGACCTGAGTCAACTTCTTATACGCCATGTAATAGCTTTACTTTATCGCTAAGTAGTTAGCAATAGTTGTAGTTGCTATTCGTGGTGGAGGCAATCATGGTGGAGTGATGGAGATCATGCCGAACGCAAGATGGAGATCATTGCGCGAGGATTGGCTATACCATGTCACATAAAGTTATATGCATGTGATGTTTATCCTTTATGTATCTTATTATGCTTAGATCGACGGTAGCATTATAAGATGATTCCTCATAAAGATCAAGATAAAAACGTGTTCTACCCAAGTATGCACCGTTGCGAAAGTTAAATGCGTTTCCAAGCATCACGTGATGATCGGGTGCTATAGACTCTCGCTCACATACAACGGGTGCAAGCCAGTTTTGCACGCGGAAATACTTGGGTCTAGCTTGTGAGCCTAGCATGTACAGACATGGCCTCGGAACACAAGAACCGAAAGGTTAAACATGTGTCATATGAATGATATGATCGACACTTTGTTGTCCACCATTGAAACCACATCTCTTCTCGTGATGATCGGATTAGGTGTGGTGAATTTGGATCGTGTTCACTAAACAACTTGAGGGATGTTGAATTTAGTGGGAGTTCATCTAGTAATTTGATTAAGTTGAACTATTTATCATGAACATAGTCTAAATTGTACTTGCTAATACTGTAGATCACATGGCCAAATCCAACTTCAACTTCAACGTTTTTGCTGAGAAGGAAAAGCTTAGAAACAATGGGTCTAACTTCACCAATTGGTTCCGCAATCTAAGAATCATTCTGTCTGGCGGACGAAAGGACTATGTCCTTGGGAAAGCGTTAGGTGACACCCCTGCTATAGATGCGCCGGCTGATGAAAAAGCTGTTATCGATCCATAAGGATGATTATGATTTGATTAAGATCGTCATGTTGTATGCTATGGAATCGGATCTTCAAAATCGTTTTGAGGAGTTCGCCGGGCCCTTTGATATTCTCGAGGAGCTGAAAAACATGTTTCAGACTCAAGCCCGTTCTGAGAGATATGAGATCTCTAAGAAATTCTTTAACTACAAGATGGAGGAAGGGAGGTCCGTTAGTGAGCACGCCATTAAGATGTCGGGCTACACTCAACGCCTTGAGCAACTGGACTGCAAGATTCCAGAGGAGCTCAAGATTGACACTCCTAGCTACAAAAGTTTTGTAGTTGATCACAATCAGATTGGTTCCACTGATATGATCACTGAGCTCTTTGCTAAGATGAAAGTAGCGGAGGTGAACATCAAAAAGAATAATCATATGTTGATGGTCAACAAGCCCCCCACCTTTAAGAAAGGTAAGGGTGCAAGGAAGCCCTTCAAGAAAGGCAGCGGCAAGCGTTGCCCTGCGAGAAGCTCAAGTCCGGTCCTAAGCCGGACCTTTGAGTGCTTCTATTGCAAGGACAAGGGTCCTTTGGGCGAATCGTCCAAGTACTTAGCGGACAAGAAGGCTGGCACCATCAAAGGTATATTTGATATACATGTTATTGATGTTTTCCTTACTAGCCCTCGTGGTAGTGCTCGGGTATTTGATACGGTTCGGTTGCTAATATTTGTAACTCGAAGCAGAGCTACGGAATAGACTTGCGATGGATGAGGTGACGATGCGTTGGCAACGGATCAAGAGTTGATGTGATGGCCGTCAGACGCTCTCCTTAGTTTTACCTTGGGATTAGTTTTAAACCTTAATAAATGTTATTATGTGCTGCGTTGAGCATGAACATTATTTCGGATCATGTTTATTGCAAGACGGTTATTCATTTAAATCGGAGAATAATGGTTGTTCTATTTATATGAGTAACATCTTTTATGGTCATGCACCTCTTGTGAATGGTTTATTTCTTCTAAATCTCGAAAGGGATGAAACACACATCCATAACATTGAGGCTAAGAGATGCAAAGTAGATAGTGATAATACTACTTATTTGTGGCAATTGCGTCTAGGTCATATTGGTGTAAAGCGCATGAAGAAACTCCATTCTGATGGACTTTTGGAGTCTCTTGATTTTGAATCATTTGACACATGCGAACCATGCCTCATGGGCAAGATGATCAAAACCCCGTTCTCCGGTATGATGGAGCGAGCAACGGACTTGTTGGAAATCATACATACCGATGTATGCGGACCGATGAGTGTTTCGACGCGCGGTGGATATCGCTATTTTCTCACTTTTACCGATGACTTAAGTAGATATGGGTATATCTATTTAATGAAACATAAATCTTAAACATTTGAAAAGTTCAAGGAATTTTAGAATGAAGTGGAGAACCATCGTAACAGAAAGATTAAGTTTCTACGATCCGATCATGGAGGTGAATATTTGAGTTATGATTTTCTCACGCATCTTAAAGCAAGTGGAATCGTTTCACAACTCCATACCGGAACACCACAGTAGCAATGGTGTGTCGAGCCGAATCGAACCCTATTAGATATGGTCTGATCAATGATGTCTCTTACTGATTTGCCGTTATCATTTTGGGGTTATGCATTAGAAACCGCCGCATTCACTTTAAATAGGGCTCCATCTAAATCCGTTGAGACGACACCGTATGAACTGTGGTTTGGTGCTAAACCTAAGTTGTCGTTTCTTAAAGTTTGGGGATGCTGCTTACGCCAAGAAGTTGATGCGGACAAGCTCGAACCCAAAGCGAGAAATGCGTCTTCATAGGATACCCTAAGGAAACCATTGGGTATACCTTCTATCCGAGAACCGAAGGCAAAGTGTTTGTCGAAGAACGGTTCCTTTCTTGAGAAGGAGTTTCTCTCGAAAGAAGTGAGTGGGAGGAAAGTAGAGCTAGACGAGGTTCTTGAACCTTCTCTTGAATTGGAGAGTAGCGCAGACCTGAAATTGTTCCATGTCACTGCACCAACAATAGAGGAAGCTAATGACAAGGATCATGAAGCTTGGACGATCACTCTTGAGCGTCGCAGTCGACAAGGTCGCGTGCCCTCCCGAGTGGTGCAGCAACCTGTCTTGACTGTCTTAGTAGAAGACGGTGAACCTCACGAACTATGAGGAAGCGATGATGAGCCCAGACTCGAGAAATGGCTAGAAGCCATGAAATCCAATTGGGATCCATGAGCGAAAACCAAGTATGGACTTTGGTGGACCCTCCTAGCGACCGAAGGCCGTTGAGTGCAAATGGATATTCAAGAAGAAAACGGACGCGGATGGTAATGTTACCGTCTATAAAGCACGGCTTGTCGCAAAAGGTTTTGACAAGTTCAAGGTGTTGACTACGATGAGACTTTCTCTCCGTAGCGATGTTTAAGTCCATTCGGATTTTATTAGCAATTGCTGCGTTTCATGATTATGAAATATGGCGATGGATGTCAAGATCTTTCCTCAATGGGAACATTGATGAAGAGTTGTATATGATGCAACCCGAAGGTTTTGTCGATCCTAAGGATGTCGATAAAGTGTGCAAACTTCGACGTTCCATTTATGGATGAAGCAAGCATCTCGGAGTTGGAACCTTCATTTTGATCAAGTGATCAAGAGCTTTGGATTTGTTCCAAATTGCTATGAAGCTTGTATCTACAAGAAAGTGAGTGGGAGCTCGGTGACGTTTCTGGTACTATATGTGGATGACATATTGATTATTGGAAATGACATCAACATGCTTAACGATGTGAAGAGTTATTTGAACAAGTGTTTTTCAATGAAAGACCTAGGTGAAGCTGCTTATATATTGGGCATCAAAATCTATAGAGATAGACAAAGACGCCTGATAGCTTTAAGCGTAGTACATACCTAGACAAAGTTCGAAAAGGTTCGAATGGATAAGGCAAAGAAAGGTTCAGTGCCTATGTTGTCAGGTAAGATATTGAGCAAGGCTCAGTGTCCAGCTACGGTAAATGATAGGGAAGCTATGAGCAAAGTGCCTTATGCCTCGGCCATAGGTTCCATCATGTATGCCATGTTGTGTACTAGACCGGATGTGTCCAATGCTCATAGTTTGACGAGCAGATATCAAAGTGATCCAGGAGTGGAACACTGGACAGCCGTGAAGAACATCCTAAAGTACCTAAATAGAACTAAAGAAATGTTCTTAGTCTATGGGGGTGATGAACAGCTTGTCGTAAAAGGTTACGTCGACGCTAGTTTTGACACCGACAAGGATGATTACAAATCTCAGACAGGATACGTTTATATTTTGAATGGAGGAGCTGTGAGCTGGAGAAGCTGCAAGCAAAGCGTGATCGCGGGATCTACAGTGGAAGCGAAATACATGGCTGCTGCAGAAGCGTCAAGTGAAGAGTTTGGATCAGAAACTTCATCACTGAGCTTGGCGTGGTTCCAAGTGCATTGGACCCACTGGAGATATTGTGTGACAATACTGGCGCCATAGCACTCGCTAAGGAACCAAGATATCATCCAAAGACCAAGCATATCAACCGCAAGTTTCATATAATCCGAGATTATATAACAGATGGAGATCTGAAGATTAGCAAAGTACATACGGATCTGAATGTCGCAGATCCACTGACTAAACCTCTTCCACGTGTAAAACATGATCAACACCTCAGTGCCATGGGTGTGAGATTGTTGCCAGATGTAAACTAGGTTATTGACTCTAGTGCAAGTGGGAGACTGTTGGAATTATGCCCTAGAGGCAATAATAAAGATGTTATTATTATAATTCTTGTTCATGATAAAGTTTATGTTCCATGCTAGAATTGTATTAAGCGGAAACTTTAATACTTGTGTGGTTTGTAAACAACACCGTGTCCCTAGTACGCCTCTATGGACTAGCTCATTGATCAATGATGGTTAAGGTTTCCTAACCATAGACATGAGTTGTCAATTGATAATGAGATCATATCATTGGGAGAATGATATGATGGACAGACGCAAACTAAGCGAAGCAATTAGATCGTTTCATCGTGTTCATCTTTGCGAAGCTTTTCCTATGTCAAATATTGTATTCCTTAGACCATGAGATAATGCAACTCCCTGGTACCAGAAGAAAGCTTTGAGGTCATCAAACGTCATCCTATGAGAGGGTGATCATAAAGGTGTCTCTCAGGTGATCGGAAAGTATCTGTTGGGTTGTATGTATCGAGATGGAATTTGTCCCTCCCAAGTCGGAGAGATATACTTGGGCCCACTCGTAATCGATATCAACACCTTGCAAGCATGTGGTTAAGGAGTTAATCACAAAGTGATATCGGATTACGGAACGAGTAAAGTACTAACGTGAGCGAGATTGAACTAGGTATGACTGCAAGACGATCGAATCTCGGCAAGTAAAATATCGCGACGAAGGGAATATATATGGGATTGATTGAATCCGGCATCGTGGTTCATCCGATATGATCATCGATGAATGTGTGGAGTCAATATGGGTGCCTGACCCGCTGTTGATTATTGATAGAAGATCATGTGCGCATATTCTCGCACTGCAGCAGGTCACACTTAACGTATCTCGACGATAGGATAGATTGGATAATTGGTTTATGAATTTTTGTTCGGAGTCTCGGATGGGATCCGGGATATCACGAGAGGTTCCGGAATGGTCCGGAGAATAAGATTCATATAAGGCAGTGCAGTTTTTAGAGTTCGGAATTGTTCCGGGTTAATCGGTATTGTACCGGAAGCTTCTAGAACCTTCCGGAAGGGGACCAACATGGCCCCACCTTCCGGGAGGGGGCATGGGCCTATTAGGGAGTGTCCTGGCCGCATTGGGCCAGGGGCACAAGGCCCCATAGGGCCCAGCCGATCCTAGATAAGTTTAAACTCGTTTAAACTAGAGATAGGATTTCTAGATAAGGGAGAGTTTAAATCGTTTAAACTAGAGATAGGATTTCTAGATAAGGGAGAGTTTAAATTGTTTAAACTAGAGATAGGCTTGGAGGAGGGCAGGCTGGCCGCCCCTCTATATAGAGGGTGGTGCGCCTCCCCCACACACCTTCCTCCAAGCCCTAGCGCCTTGCTACCTTCCTCTCTCCCTCCCGATTGTTTGTCGAAGCCCTGTGAAATTCTCCCCATATACACCACGCCGTCGTGTTGTAGATCCAATCTATCTCCACCATACTCGCTGGTCCGAGGAAGGAGGAGACGCCGAGGTGCTGCGTGTGCATCTCACGGAGGCACCGCCACTTGTGGTGCTAGATCGGATCGGATCGCGAGGAGGAGAAGCGATACGACTACATCACCCACGCTCGAGCGTTCATTTGTCTTGAATCTTCAAGGGTATGAAGATCTAATCCAATCTCTCTCGTTGTTTGCATCTCCTAGATTAGATCTTGGCTTTCCCTCTGTTCGCTCCGTAGAAAATTTTGATTTACTATGCCGTGAAACCCTTCATGCATTGCATCCATGCATAGAAAATCCGAATAATTTTCGCGCTTTTAAAACAAAACTTGTCATAGTGATTGAAGCTTCTCTTAGCTTGATGGAATTGAAGTATATCATCAAGTGGACTGTGATGAGTTTCAATAAGACTTTTGCTAAAAACCTCATTTTGGGTAAGGGAGCTTTGATCTAAGGGTAGATCAAATGTACTGTAAGTTAAAACTTAATATAATGTGAATCATATTTGATCATTAGGTGATCATGTTATAGAATTCATTATAATCACTCATAATTACCAAGTTAAGGATATAAAAGTAATAATAGGAATGTAACCACTATATCTTAAATCCCATCTGCATACATTCTGAGTATCATAGTAACACCTAACCTTAAAAACTCTTTTGATGAGTTAGAGTTGGAAAGATATTAAGTCAAGATCATCCACTGTATATATATATCTTTCTATACAATCTTTATGGAACTTATCTCAATATCTATTGTTCATCAATGTTGGATGATTTCCCATTGATTCACAACTTCTTTAACTATTAGTATTTGATCTATTATTTGATCTTATCAGAACATCAATTCAAATCTTCTAATGAGGGCATAGTCCATTAATAAACTTAATCCAATATAAGATACTAAGAAGTTAATTTCCAGACATTAAAAGATAGGATTGATAAAGCACTGGTTAGCCAACTAAAAAATTCAGTAATAAATGATTAAAGTATTATAATGGTAATGTTTTGGCCACCAACATGGAATGCTTATATTTAGTATAGGTAATACTGGTGGATAGAACATGATTGGAACCTTAGTAGAGATAAGTGATCCTAGAGTAGTCTTTGCAAATCACATATATATAATTCAGGGATTGAAGTGGGAATCATTAGAGTAAAGGGAATATAAGATGGTGTTATTCAAGTAAAGATAGTGTAGTATGGAGTTCAAGAAGTAGTGTTATTCATCTTAAGGGTTAGTCAACTTTAGAGAAAGATTAGTGATAGAGGATTAAGGAAGATTGGGAGTAGAGTTTGAAGGAAATACTGCTTGGATGGAAGATTATCAATAATAGAATAGTTAATACAACCAAGCAAGGATATGAGAAAGCTATGAAGTACCTTTGTATCAAACTCATTGGATTCATCCATGAGTTTAGAAGTATAAAAGGTGAATAAGAATGTTTGGTAAGGTAAAGCTCATCATGTTAATCATGATGATGGATAGGAAGAAGTATTATATCTAGGAAATGGATTCCTTAATTAGAGATCCAAGATTGTGAAATATAATTATATGTTATAAATCATTTTCCTGTTTAATCTTGGTAATCAATCAAATCTAAATCTCAAATCAAACATAATATCCACCTCATACTGTTGATCCATCATCTGATGCCTATAACACTTTATAGAAATATTTCCCTATAACAAATTACATATGCATATCTCTATTAATTCCAACAAGCATAACTATATGTGCTTAAGTATATTTTTATAAGTTCACTTCTATAAAACACTATAATTATAACTTTCCATTAAAAAGGGAGATTTCATCCAATACTATATACATAAGGCAATATGCTTAGCCATTAAATCTTAACTCTTAAAAGGAACCTAAGCTTATACAAAAACCTAAAGCCAAGGATAGTACTCATAATTCAAAACCCTAAACTTCTTTGTGTATCACATACATTGACATTTTGCAAATTAATGGGAGTAATAATCACCATATCAATGTCTTTACATTTCATGCATCAAATAATGGTATAGAATCATTATACATATATATAAAGTTTCTATTCAAACTATGAGCTCACTAAAAGTTAAGTTATAAACAAATAAGAATATATTACTCAAGAAATCCCTAACTAAAAATAAGGAGAGAAAAATAATAAGAAAGGTTTATATAAAATATTACCAAGCGGGTATTCTTTGTAAATACAAAAAGAGGATATAATAAGAATTCACAAATGAGACTAGGTATATTTTTGTATTGTTGTAAGTATCCAACAAACAAATTCTACAAAGAAAGATTCAAAATGTAAATCAAATTCAAATCTAAATAAGAAAACAGAAAATAGAAAAGGAATAAAACAAATAAAAAACCAAACCTGGCCGCAACCCAACACCCTACACCTATCTGACGCCTATGTGCAGCCCATAACAACCCAATAATCAGCTTTGTCCTTTTCCATCTGAGACTGACAAGTGGGGTCAGTAGAGGACCGCGGATTGAGCTAAAGAAATCACTAGGGGGTTATCCGCAAAACGACCATCGTCGTCACCGTCACGCACACAGGCAGCTCGCTGGCGGAGCTCGCCACCGCCCGATGCCGTCATCGCCGTCATTGCGCCAAGATACTCGTTGCCGTTGCCCGGAGGGGATAAGAAGGCCACCACCACGCCTTGCTTCCATCCCTATCCCCAATCCCTCCTTATCCTCTCAGATACGAACGAGAACGAAACCCTAGCTCACCAGAGTTACTCCTCGCCATCGAACCACGTCTCCCCACACCATTCTGAGCCATCATGGAGAAGCGCCATCCTCCGTAGATCCTCTGGGTACAAGCTTGCACCAAGGGGAGCACTGGAGCGGGTGAATTTGGTCATTCCTCTTTGCAGAAGTTCGTTGGAATCCTCGTCGGGGAGCTCGATTCCGACCGCGCCTGTCCTCGTCGACCACTCTATCATCATCAGGGTAAGCATACGCATCTCTGGACCCTAGTTTCGTTTGCGGATTCGCATCGTAGGTCTAGTTTTGTTGAGCACCGCTGCTGGCCGCCGGAGTAGCTCGTCGCCGATGACCCTCCGATGACCATTTCCAAGCGGCGCTCCCACTATTAGGTTCAGTAGGTTGCGCTTGTTCGAACTAGTCGTTCTCGCTTGCTAGGGCGCCGTAGATCGTCGTCGGTGACCACTCACCGATGGCGGTGGTTATGCTGACGCCATGATTACCTCATGATTGAGCCCCGTCAGCTCGTTTGACTAGTCTTTGCCTCGCGTGGTGGATGACATGGCCCATGGCCCACATGTCATCGACAGTGAGTAGAGAGGGGGTCAATAACAAATACATTTCTTTCACCTGAGAGCTGAGGTGGACAATGGCCCACAGGTCAGTCACTGGGGCTAGCTCTGGTCGTGGTGTAAAAAGTATTTTTTGTTAGGAAATAAATAAAATGTTATAATTCAATTAATATTATTCCATAAATCAATTAAATAATTAAATCTTGTTTAATTAATAACTTTTGATTTATAATTCAGAAAATATGTATAATATATGAAAATTTTCAGAAAAATAAAATCTACAACTGAAAACTATTATCAAAGATTATTATGATGATTATTCAAATAAATGTTATTTAATAAAGGTTTTATAAGTAATAAAACATTGATAATTCATATTTTTAAAATGATAAATGTTAATGATATAAATAAAATACCAAAAATCTTAGAAAAATAAGAATTCCAATTTAAAACTATAATCATGTATTATTATTTAACTTAATTAAATATTTACTATTTATTAAATAATTATAAAGTAATAAGCATCATAAAAATCATATCTTATTATTTATAAATCACAAAAATACATGTAATATACCAAAATGATCACAAAAATAACATTTACATATTAAAAATCTAATATTTTACTTTTGAGTTAAATAAAAATTCAAATATAAAGATAAATAAGTCTTATTAATATTCCTAAAATGAGTTAAATAAGTCTAATAAATAGTATTTGTCTCAAATATTAATAATATAATGCCATAATGGTTTAAAACATTATAAATGTTTAATTTTAGAAAGATCTACAACCTTAAATGAAGATTATATCTAAAAAGGATTCCATTAATATTAAAGTCCTTAAAGAACAACTTGTGAACAATCAAATTTTCTCTAAACCATATTAATCACCAAATTACAAAAACTAGTACAACACTATATAAATCCATAAGTAGTTAAGTAACATTATGTTGGGTCTATAAACTATACTCACTTATCTATAGAAGGTAAATGATACTACTCTATCATAGAATTAAGAAACCATTATCGCAAGTAAAAGAATAACCATTCTTAAATAAGTTAAAGCATACCTTTTAGATATACAATATACCAATGTATAAGTATTATACTTTCAAAACTATCTATATTTTAAAGTTAACTTTAGTCTCCAAGAGTCTAAATATAATACCATACACATTACTACATGTTTTATAGTTAACTTTGGTATGAAGTAGTTAATCTATAAAGCAACTCAAGCCAAAACATTTGATCAAAACAAATAACATCAACCACCACTAATTAACCACAAAAGTTTGTTTAGACTTTGGAAGAGAAACCTTTTCTTCGAAGGTTATCCTTTTTGCCACTTTAAATAAGAAATCTTGTATAAGAAATCCTAACTAGTATATCATAAGTATTTATACTTTACCCCTACATATGTGCTGTCTACAACCTGTTGGGAATATGCCCTAGAGGCAATCATATATAATGATATTTCCCATTGTATTCATAAAGTTATTAAGTAGTCCTTGTATAAACATCTGATGTGTATCATTGAATATGTGATTCAGTTGTGGAACTATGCATTCATGTTGTTTGTACTAAATATCCTTGGTCATTGAGGTTGTGCTGGACACACAACTTAGACCAATGTGAAAGTTGGCTTGATGACTCGGTTCCACTTGTCATGGGCATGGAGATGCTATTCCAACTTACACAGATTAGGCTAAAGAGTTTAGCGAGTAGGATTGACCCATATTGAGGTACAACGAACTAAGCTGTCATTTGTATATCTCAATCAATGTAATCCTTAGACCTGAGGTTGTTGCATAGTCCGAGTTGAGGATCACCGACTTAGGTTACATCAAGCTGATCCGTGAATCGCGCGATTATAAAGCGAGGTTCGGGTCGTCGAGAATCAAGCTGCGTGATGTGAATAACCAAGATGGGATTTTGCCCTCCACTCGGAGAGATATTCTCTGGCCTCTCGTGAGATATGATTCGGAAAGCATGGCCATGCACGACTCGATTAAGTTTTAACCGAGGCGATCGACTAAGAGTTAGTCGGGTGAATCACTTATCTCGGATCGAGAAGAGAGTCGGACTATTTAAGGATGACATATATTCGCCTATAGTCTGACAAGGTATATCGTGAGGCAAAAGGGACTCGGACGTAAGTCGCATTGGAAAGGCAAGTCGTCATGACTCTTTGATACTTGGGAGTTCACGCTAGGAGCCGCTACGATCGATCGATTGTGAGTTGGACTCAATCGTGTCCAAGTAGCCATGAGGCTGGGGTCACACACTTAAGAGCGAGCAAGTTCGGATTGGATCCGAACATATAATCTGGTTGGGTTGGACCTAAACCGGATTAGGATCGAGTTAGTGAGTTGGACTCACGGTGACTAGTGTTATATGGGCTTTAGCGGAGCCCACGCTCACTCCTATATATAGTGGAGCAGAACCCGTAAAGGTTAATCGTTGTTCGGTTAGGTCATTCCATGTGTTGGAAACCCTAGCTCCACAGCAGTCGGCCGTAACGAACCTAGCAGTTCACCGCGCTCCTCCTTATGCGTGTGGATACCAGAGGTCTTGTCGATCGGCCGTGACGATCGGATCGTGAGGATCGCATCGCATCAAATGACGCGCTTCATGAGTAATCCGCAACTGCGCGTCTGGTGGTAAACCTCGTGGCCTTCTACCTCAGCTAGATCTTGGGATCACCATGTTAGAGGAAAATTTTATTTTATCTCCGCGTGGCCCAACAAAGGGTATCGGAGAGATAGCTTCGGTTTTAGGCTCGAGATCTCGCATATGTGATATGCGGTAGGCTATAGATGAGATCTATGTGCTGTTTTGGTGGTCGATCTATGAGATAGATCGGTTTTGTATGAAGTTGATTGGATCAACTGTACTCGGGAATGGTAGATCGATTTACGTGATCATCTGCGAGGTCGTGGAACGACATACCCTACCGTCGGCTTCCGCCATCGGGGTGCGTGACACGTAAATCCAGCGGTGATTGAAGATCAAAAGTTTGATCGAATCGAACGATGGTCGGAATCCATGTTCGGATCGTAGATGAGATCTACGTTGGAAAAATCGTCGGTATTGCCATGGCGCTGCCCTTCGATCCCGTCCGCTATCCGGCTAAGCGGGACCGCCGGCCTTACTGTCAGAAGCGCGTTAGACGTTGTTGCGAGTTTCACAACGCCGGTAGATATTGTATCTATGCATAACTTGTTTTTGCAGGAAGTTGTGAATGGTATGGTTCATGTGCATGTGATGTATGTGTGTAATCCATACGTGATCTGCGAATCACGGTTTTGTCAGCCGGCTGGAGCCTAGGTGCTGTCATTTTATTGTATAACGACCTGCGTGTCGGATTCTCTATGTAATTTACTTTACTAAGCTAGTGTAGCTGTTTGAGTACCGGAAGGCATGCAGGCGTTGTACATGTCTGACATGGAGTAAGACGGCAAGTGACAAGAGTTGGCACGAGTCGGATTACGATGTGCTTTGTGGAGATGGAGATCGCCATGAAGAGAGCCATACCATTTCACATTATAATTGCTTTATTTTGTGTTATTGTTATGTCTCAGTTTTACCTCTATTAGATAGTCGGTAAAGTTTAATCCCTCAAAGAAGGTCTAGTCGGTTTTCCCGCCAGTGTTTGCACCATCACAAGTCGGACATTTTTGGTAGTGGGCTCATAAAATTGAGGTGCTGCCAATTCTTTCCGACTAGGTGGGTTCGAGTTGGACTCTTACTGCAGAAACACTCGGTAAGCTAGACGGGTCTATCACAACGGTTGTGGGACTCGGGGAAAAGTCGGATGGGAGCCGGGGCATGTGATGCCACCCGTCCAACAGGAGTCGCATGGGATGCGATTGACAAGGAGTTGTCTACCTAGATCACTTGGCGGCTAGCGATGATGCTAAAGCTCACTAGCCGACTTGCTTATTTAGGATCCTGAATCACTAAGTAACCATCAGAGGGGTGTTGGTTCTAGTGGGAGCATAAAATATTAAAATGTTTAATATTCTTGCTCTTTTATGAATACATGTCTTAAATGTCTTTGCATATTTTCTGTTTTATGTCATTGCTCCAAGTAGAAGTCACTCTCAGATATCCAGTTTTGCGTTGAGAACCATTCTTGAGAAAGATAAACTGAACGACACTAATTTTACCAACTGGTATCGAAATCTGAGAATTGTTCTCAAACAAGAAAAGAAGGACCATGTCCTAGACAACCCACTTCCAGATGAGCCGAATGAGAATGCGACTGTCGCAGCCACCAATGCCTACCATCGGGCTAAAGATGAGTCCACGGATATTAGCTGTCTTATGCTTGCTCACATGGAACCGGACTTGCAAAAGCAGTTCGAGCATGTTGAGGCCTACGATATGATCGAAAGCCTCAAAAGTATGTTCCAGGCTCAAAGAAGACCGAGAGGTATCAAGTCTCTCGTGCTCGCTGAGTTGCAAGCTTAAGGATGGTGATCCACCGAGTCCGCATGTGATCAAAATGGTTGGTTACGCAGGTCTCGGAGAGGCTTGGCTATCCCATAAGCGAAGAGTTCGCTACGGATATAATTCTGAACTCTCTTCCTAGTGCATATGGGCAGTTCATTTCGAACTACCACATGCATGGTATGGATAAGAAGCTCACTGAATTGCATGGGATGCTCAAGCAGGCAGAGGCGGATCTCAAGAAGGGCACCATCAAGTGTTGATGGTGCGAATAAGGCTAAGTTCAATAAGAGTTCTTGGACTAAGAAGAAGGCTAAGTCGGGAGGAAAGCAGGCTCGGACCTGTCCCAAGCGCTTCCTCGGGGACTAAGCCATCTCCTTCACCGGATCCACTTGCTTCTCTTGCAAGGCGGATGGCCATTGGAAGAGGAACTGCAGCAAGTACTTGGCCGACAAAGCCAAGAGTGGAGGTATGACTTCCGACTCAGGTACACTTGTTTGCAATGTTATAGACATATATCTTGCTGATGCACCTAATAGTTCTTGGGTATATGATACCGGATCAGTTATTCACATCTGCAACTCATTGCAGGGACTGGTAAGAACTAGGAGCGTAGCAAGAGGCGAGGTTGATATTCGAGTCGGCAACAAAGCAAGAGTTGCTGCGTTGTAAGTCGGCACGATGCAACTTCATTTACTTTCCGGATTCATTAAGGAACTAAATAATTGTTATTATGTTCCAGTGCTCAGTCGAAACATTATTTCTGCTTCATGTTTGATGAGGCAAGGCTATGAGTCGAATATCAAGAATAATGGTTGTTCTTTGTATTTGAATGATATGTTTCACGGCTTTGCACCCGTCCAGGACGGGTTATTTATTTTGAATCTTGATGGTGAGTCGGTTTATAACATAAATGTTAAAAGGTTGAAACCAAATGATCTGAATATGACTTACTTTTGGCACTGTCGGCTTGGTCATATAAGTTGGAAACGCATGAAGAAGCTCCATGATGATGGACTCCTAACCCGTTCGACTTGGAGTCGCTCGAGACATGCGAATCTTGCCTACTCGGCAAAATGACCAAGACACCTTTGCAAAGAGTTGCGAAAGGCGTCCGACTTGTTGGGACTAGTACATAGTGATGTATGTGGACCAATGAGCACGATGCCGAGGGGTGGTTATGAGTACTTCATTACCTTCACCGATGATTTGAGTAGGTATGGATATATCTACTTAATGAAACATAAGTCGGAAGCCTTTGAAAAGTTCAAAGAATTCGAGAATGAAACGTGAATCAACTCGGCAAGAAAATAAAGTTTCTTGATTGGACCGAGGAGGCGAGTACATGAGCCATGAGTTTGATGACCATCTAAAAGTTGTCGAATAGTTCCTCAACTTACTCCGCCAGAACGCATACAAAGGAATGGTGTTTGGAAAGGCGGAATCGAACCTTGTTGGACATGGTACGATCAATGATGAGTCGGACAGATCTACCTTTATCATTTTGGGGTTATTTTCTAGAAACAGCTGCGTTCACACTAAACAGAGTACCATCAAAATTGGTAGAGAAGACACCGCATGAGATGTGGACAGCAAAAACCGAGTTTGTCTTTTCTTAAGATTTGGGGTTGTGAAGCTTTTGTCAAGCGACTTGATCGGACAAGCTTACGGCCAAGTCGGATAAATGTATTTTCGGGGTATCCGAGGAAACCTTGGGTTACTACTTCTACAACCGAGAAGAGGGCAAAGTGTTTGTCGCTCGGGCAGTCTTCCTTGAGAAAGAGTTTCTCGGTCGGGAGTAAGTGGGAGCACGGTGCAACTCGAAGAAATTCGAGAGGCGGCTAGTAGCGAGTCAAAAACCTTGGAGGTTGAGCCGTCGTGGAAGCGAGCCAAGCAGACACTGTACTACGAAGATCGGCAAGATTAAGAAGTGTTCGTGATGTGTTCTTGTTAGGCGGTGATGAGCCGCAAATTATTCGAAAGCGATGGTGGGATCGATTCGAGTCATGGCTTGGAGCCATGAGATCCGAGATAAAGTCCATGGATGAAAATCAAGCTTGGAACTTGGTTGATCGCCAGACGGTGCAAGACCCGTCGAGTGCAAATGGGTCTTTAAGAAGAAAACTGATATGGATGGAAATGTTTCAATCTATAAAGCACGCCTTGTCGCGAAGGGGTTCCGCAAGTTCAAGGAGTTGATTACGACGAGACTTTATCGCCCGTAGCGATTCTTAAATCAGTTCGGATCATGTTAGCTATAGCGGCCTATTTCGACTATGAGATATGGCAGATGGATGTCAAAACGGCTTTCCTTAACGGAAATTTAACCGAGGACGTGTATGATACAGCCCGAGGTTTTGTCGATCCGACTAATCTCGACAAGGTATGCAAACTTCAGAAATCCATTTATGGGTTGAAGCAAGCATCTCGGAGTTGGAATATTCGCTTTGATGAGGTAGTCAAATCGTTTGGCTTCATCAAGAGTGATCATGATTCTTGTTTGTACAAGAAGTTTAGTGGGAACAAAGTAAATTTTCTAATCTTATATGTGGATGACAAATTACTGATTGGAAATGATGTCCAGATGTTGCAAGAAACCAAGGAATCATTGGAAAGGAGTTTCTCAATGAAAGACTTGGGTGAGGCAACATACATCCTCGGAATCCGGATCTATAGAGATAGATCAAGGAGGCTCATTGGATTGAGTCAAAGTACTTATTTGGACAAAGTGTTGAAGAAGTTCAACATGGAATCGTCTAAGAAGGGGTTCTTACCGATGTCCCATGGTGTAAAACTTAGCAAGACTCGGTGTCCTTCGACAAGATGAGCGAAGTCGGATGAGTGCGATTCCATATGCTTCGATCGGATCCATCATGTACGCCATGATTTGTACTAGGCCGGATGTTTCCTATGCTCTAAGTGTGGTGAGCGATACGGTGATCTGGAGAGATCCATCGACGGCTAAAAATATCCTAAAGTACTTGAGAAGGACTAAGGATATGTTCTTGGTTTATGGTGGTGAAGATGAACTCGGTGTAAAGGGTTACATGGATGTGAGTTATCTCACCGACTCGATGATTCTCGCCGCAATCCGGATACGTGTTTATTATAAACGGAGGTCTTGAGCTGGAAAAGTTCCAAGCAAGAGGCGTATGCTTCACAACAGAGGCTGAGTATATTGTCGCCTCGAGGCAGCAAAGGAAGCTGTTTGGATGAGGAATTTCCTCATGGATCTTGGTGTGGTTCAGGGCTCGTCCAATCCGTTGGACGTGTATTGTGACAACAATGGTGCTATTGCACAAGCCAAGGAACCTAGACAACACCAGAAGAACAAGCACATACTCATGCGGTACCACCTAATTCGCCAGTTCGTGGATCAGGGTGATATCAAGTTATGCAAGGTACACACGGATGCAAATATTGCGGATCCGTTGACAAAGCCGTTACCCCAGCCGAAGCATGAGGCGCACCTGAGAGCCATGGGCATTAGATGCTTAGACATGTGATGTCGGAAGATTGACTCTAGTGCAAGTGGGAGACTGTTGGGAATATGCCCTAGAGGCAATCATATATGATGATATTTCCCATTGTATTCATAAATTTATTAAGTAGTCCTTGTATAAACATCTGATGTGTATCATTGAATATGTGATTCAGTTGTGGAACTATGCATTCATGTTGTTTGTACTAAATATCCTTGGTCATTGAGGTTGTCTTTGGACACACAACTTAGACCAATGTGAAATTTGGCTTGATGACTCGGTTCCACTTGTCATGGGCATGGAGATGCTATTCCAACTTACACAGACTAGGCTAAAGAGTTTAGCGAGTCGGATTGACCCATATTGAGGTACAACGAACTAAGCTGTCATTTGTATATCTCAATCAATGTAATCCTTAGACCGAGGTTGTTGCATAGTCCGAGTTGAGGATCACCGACTTAGGTTCATCAAACGCTGATCCGAATGGCGCTTATAAAGGCGGGTTCGGTCGATCGAGAATCAAGCTGCGTGATGTGAATAACCAAGATGGGATTTTGCCCCTCCACTGGGAGAGATATTCTCTGGGCCCTCTCGTGAGATATGATTCGGAAAGCATGGCCATGCACGACTCGGTTAAGTGTTAACGAGGCGATCGACTAAGAGTTAGTCGGGTGAATCACTTATCTCGGATCGAGAAGAGTCGAGACTATTTAAGGGATGACAATTATTCGCCTATAGTCTGACAAGGTATATCGTGAGGCAAAGGGACTCGGACGTAAGTCGCATTGGAAAGGCAAGTCGTCATGACTCTTTGGTACTTGGGAGTCGGCACGTTCTGCTAGGAGCCGCTACCGACTGATCGATTGTGAGTCGGACTCCAATCGTGTCCAAGTAGCCATGAGCCTGTGGGGTCACACTTAAGAGCGGGAGCAAGTTCGGATTGGATCGAACATATAATCTGGTTGGGTTGGACCTAAACCGGATTAGGGCGAGTTAGTGAGTTGGACTCACGGTGACTAGTGTTATATGGGCTTTAGTGAATGGGTCGTGCGGCGGAGCCCACGTTCACTCCTATATATAGTGGAGCACAAGAACCTGAAAGGTTAATCGTTGTTCGTTAGGTCATTCCATGTGTTGGAAACCCTAGCTCCTGACAGTCCGGCCGTGAACGAACCTAGCAGTTACGGCGGCTCCTCCTTATGCGTGTGGATACCAAAGAGGTCTGCGATCAGCACCAGGACGATCGGATCGTGAGGACTGCACTGCATCAACTGACGCGCTTCATCAGTAATCCGCAACCGCGCGTCTAGTGGTAAACCTCGTGGCCTTCTACCTCAGCTAGATCTTGGGATCACCATGTTAGAGGAAAATTTTATTTTATCTCCGCGTGGCCCAACACAACCACTCATAAATTCTAATAAAACTACAATTATGAAGCTTATCTAAAAGGACCACACATTTCAAAGTAATCATTTCCAGAACCCAAACCCTAGGATAACGTTATCCCCGGGATTTGCGTGTAGAACGTGCATCACATTACTTATGCATAAAGGCATATTGATTCTTTAAACATTAGTTCTTACTGGACCAATGATGCTGATTTCAGATTTTGGATCTTATATTGACTCGAAGACCATGAGTGCATAATCTTGCAATCACAAAAGGCAAGTTCACACTTGCGCATGTCCTTTGTTTATTTTCTATAAAGTATTTTACAAATCCAGTGTTGTCTTCACCTGCATTTGAAAAGGGTCAGAAAACACTATTTTCAATAATAATGAGCACTATTGATTACTGATCCAGGGTGATCAGTTAATATATTACGTCTGACAGTTGGAAGACCACTGTTCAGAACTATATCACCTAGGACTTAACAACCAATGTCGCTAGTGATTCTTGCGCCGTATATTACGCGTTGACCATGAGATTTGGAATGGGACGGAGAAGTCAGCTGTATCTTCTTCCTCTCGCATGAAGCCGGATGTGCAGGCCGTGGCTGTTATCCACGTAGCGTGTATATTAATTGGTAATTCGTAGAGGATATGCAACATATGGGTGGGAACCCTCATCGTCCCACGATAGTTCTGGCATCTAACGGTTTGTACAAACCATAGCCGTAATTCTTTATGTGGGCCTGGTGTACACCAAGGAGGCATGCGGGGTCGCGAAGGGGGTAGTGATTGGCTTGGATAATCTTCTGGGCCCCACATCCTGGAATTGTGGACGGGAATAAGCTACCCGGTTGTGCAACAAAGAGTTGATCTCTCATTGGTAAAGTAATACACCTTTGTAGAGTGTAAGAACTGTAACTTGTTACTCCCTGTTCCGGGAAGGAGCTGCGAACGCGGCGGGAAAGGAACCCCATGAAGGTTCTGGTAAACCCGTGAAGGCTGACGGACATACCTTTTTAGAATAAAAGCAACCTTTGAAGAAATTTTTATGAAAACTTGCATTGCCTACGACCTACATTCTGTGGCTGTAGATATAGTGCATCAAACACTCCTTTTCTAGTGAATTTGCTGAGTACGCTCTTACTCAAAGTATCTTCTTAACCCTTGCTAGATTCTGAAGCCATTAAGACGATGTCTTCATCAAGTTATGCTCCGGGACTTATCAAAACCAGCTAAAGCTCTTCAATGAAGACAAGGAAGTAAACATTTACCTCAACTCAAGTGAAGACGAAGTTACTGATTAGATAGAAATACAATCTCTAGCCAAAGAACCTATCTCTGTAGTGCGTTGCATTAGCAGCAATGCCAATTCCTTAGTTAAATACTAGTTTTAATAGTATAATAGTTTTGTGTTATTTATCTTTGATTCTTCTTCGTAAGAAGTTCTTTCTCTCTGTCTAACCTAGAGTGTTTTCTGGATCTTATGTAAAGAGTGAGTTGTAACCTTTAGCCATGTATTGGACCCGCTGTGTTTCTGTTGTGCCATTCTGAGGGATGTAATACTAGTGAACGGTGTTTCATTGGTGTTATATCAACGACTATAGTATACTACATCATGAAGTGGTATGCTGGGTCACCGCAATAATGTTGGCGTAATTCGACTCAGGCCGTTGAGGTCTTACAGGAGTCGAATCCGAGTGTTTAAGTTGAGTACCCAACGCGTCCATCGGGATTTTTTCGTCATGCCTGCTGACACGGTATGTTACTGGCAGAGCGCAGTCAGGTGTGATACCAGGCTGTCAGATGATATCTGTATGTCTTATCTTTACGTCGCAGACATAGCACCCGAAATTTTATCACCGCGAAGGTGTTTCGGGTGACCAAGGAGATGATATCTCTCTCAGTGTTAATTCAGGCAAAGTTGCGAAGAAGATTTGTTTATTGTGTGTTTTTTTTCACATGTGATCCGAAGGATCTCATCTGAATAGTTCATAGGGTGCGCGACCAGGGATCCCTATGGGAGTATCCCCCGAGTGTCTGTTCGAGTCGCAGACTCGAGCGGAGACTTTTTCTAATGCACGATCAACACTCCCTATGGGAGTAGCCCCCCGAGTCCGTAGTGGAGTCGCAGACTCAACGTAGGACTACAAGATTTTTTTGAAGAAGTATTTCCACCATGTTAACTTCTCAGGTGCGTGGCTAGTGCTCCTGATAGGAGTAGCCCCCGAGTAGTTGGTTTATTCGTAGACTCGAGTAAGTACTTTGTTTAGTCAAAATTTTCTAACCGTTTCTAGCTTTTGCTTTGATGACGTCATTGCTGACGCCTGGTGAGCTCAAACGTCTGCGGCAGTAGTAGCGACGTGATGGGATAACCGTGGGTCTCACTTTCTGACATGGATTTGACTATTCACGCGTAATTTTTGTGATAATTATGGCGTCTCCTCGATTCCCGTGCGTAGTGGGCGGAGTGCTCGCGACGGTTCGGGCGGCTCACGACATGTGTACGGTGCAATGGAAGGCACGCGTTAGTGAATATGAATCAATGGCCCTGCATCATCTTTTTCATCCTTTTATACCGTGGGGAAACCAGAGTAATCTTTTTCCCTGGCAATTGCTTTCAATCTTCTGGTTCTGCCATTTCTAGAGATCGCGCTGCACATTGGACATTTTTCGCATATTTCCCTCATCCTTCCTCCGTGCTCATATACTCACCGCGCCGCCAAGATGGTAAAGGCGAAGATCTCCTCCGCTCCAGTAGGAACAAGCCGCGCTGGCGCTACCAAGAAGGCCTCCACCACCGGTCGCGTCACCGATGGTGGGTGGCGGCGCTCCTAGATGAGGGATGCAGACCTGAACCACCTGCGCAAGGCTGGTCTCATCTCCAAGAACAAGAATGACGCCCTCCTTTCAAAGGAAGAGGTAATTCCGGACCCACTCGAAGGGTTTCGAGTTATGTTTTATGCCTTTGTTGTTCGTGGCCTTTCTCTGCCTGCCCATGAATTTATTCGTGGTCTTATATTTCTTTATGGGCTACAACTCCACTAGTTGTCGCCCAATTCTCTTCTGCACATCGCTTGTTTTATCATGCTTTGTGAGTGCTGGATCAGTATCGAGCCACACTTCGGCCTTTTTAGAAAACTCTATTCTCTGAAGAGGCAATCTGGTACTGGTGGCGTCTATCCACTGGGTGGGTGCGGGATTTCTATCCGCCCCACTATCCAATTCTTCTCCTTCTATCTCTATGAGTCCTTCTAGTAATGGCGGAACAAATGGTTTTACATCCACGACGTAAAGCTCGACGGACAACACTACGGGTTGGCCCTGTTTGACTCCAGCAAGGTGATCTCCCGAAAGCGCGCATTGTCAAATGACATCATGGAGGGTGAGGTCACGGAGGTGGAGAATCTGTATCGGCGGGTGGAGGAGCTCTAGCTGGTGTGGGGCAAGGAGGTTAGTGGCGTCGATATCATCTGCATGTTCCTTAAGCGTCGGGTGCAGCCTCTCCAAGCGAGAGCACATCCGATGTTCTTGTACTCCGGTGCCAGCGATCTGACCAGAGTGGCAGAGGATATGTCCTCAACCGACCTCGACCGAGCGCTTTGACCTCTGCTAAAGCATAAGTCCGACGAGGAGCTACCGGGGAAATCTTTGACTCCCCCTTCCATGCCAAGAAGGAAGTCCCTTGGGTGAATCTTTTGGTTGCATGTGATGCATTTTCGAGTGTCTTTATATGATATTCCTTGACTGACATCTACACCTTTCTTGATACACAGGATTTTAAGGTGGCGGGCATGATGATGCCTCTTCCTAAGAAGTATACAGCTACGCCCGATGGTGGGGACGCGGAATCTGAGTCGACGCTCCCCTGTGCAGTCGCCAACAACGGAAGCCCATGAGCCTAGTGAAGGGCTATCTCGAAAGAGGTCCCGAAGAAAAAGTTTGGATGGGGCGACACCTACAATGCTGAGGGAGCCTGCCTTCCTCGAGCGTCATACTGGGGATGAAGGTGCGACTTCCCCCATTCCTGTTGTGCCCGTCCGGGCCATGGCTCCTCAGCCGCCAGCCAAGAAGAAGAAGAAGGAAAGAAAAAGAGGCGCCAGTCTTCAACTTGTATGACATTCCATCGTGAGTTTCTAATCCTCTCTTACCGTTTGTGGTGTGCTAAGTATTATCTTGTTGTTGCATTGGTTATTCTGAAATTCTTCGAATGTTCTAGGAGGAACTCCTCAGAAGAATTCTTTGAGGAGGAATTTGAGGAGATGTATGGGGAGTCGAAGGTTGCTGCTCCTTCCCCCAAGACGGTGGCCGACTCTGATGACGATCTTTCGAGCTCCTTGAGGCCAAGGGTCGTTGCTCGGAAGACGCAAATTAGACCCTCGGAGTCTTCGGGTGACCATGTAAGTAGCTTATCCTTTCTCATGAGCAAGCCCCCGAGCCATTTTGTTCATTTGGTTTGCTGCTCCTTCTCTGCAGCCCTTCATCCACGACGTCAATCGCCTTGGCCAGCAATACCTTGCCTCGGAGGGCGAACTTTAGCAACTACAAGGTGCGTCTATTTCTTCTGGTTGATCGTGAGTATCGATGAATACCTGTTTTATTGACCATTTCCTTGTTGAGTGTTGTAGAAGAGAACAATAAGGCACTCTATAAGCTGAATGCACTTGAAAAGAGTCACAGCCAAGTGGAGACCAAGGTGAAGGATTCCGCGGAGGCCCTTCAGCTTCACCATCAAGAGGCCCAAGATCATGAGCAGCAACTCGTGTCTTCCATGGAGTCTCGGGAGAAAACCATGGCGGAGAAGCTTCTGGCTGCTGCCAAAGCGTTGTCCGGTAAGCGACACTCCATTCCTTGTCAACACCTTGCTTTTCTTCTAGTATGATTCCTTTGTCTGACTTAATTTTTTTTGCCACATCATGTAGATGCTATTGGCGTTGCGTTTGATCACAGTGTTTTGGATCATGGGGATCCCATGGCGGATGCCATTGTAGCGATCGAAGATCACTGCAGCCCTGCTGTGGAGTCGTTGGGCAAGGCCAAGGAGGTCCTCGCCCGCTTCTACAAGGAGATCAACCCGAAGTGCATCGCCCTCGACGACATCGACTCCCTAGCGGAAGCCTTGGCGGGTGATGCCCCTACGAGCTACAAGAGAGCGCAGAAGGGGGTGGGTGCCGCCATGGGGCTGGCGATGGCAGTGGCATCTTGCGTGCAGCTGGACCTTCCGCGGATCACCTCCAGCATGCCGACGGCATCGGACGACACCGAGGTAGAGTTTTCTCCATTCGCCTCGAAGTGCAAGCATTTTTGCCTGAAGCTTATTGATATTCTAGCCACATATGTTCTGGAGCAGCAACGGGCAGCCAAGGCTAGGACCTCGGAGTCCGAAGCTGCTCCGGATGCGGCTGCTTAGGTCGTCTGCCTTGTAGTTTACTTAACAGTATTTTGATTTTGATTTTCCCTTGTGCATGTAATGCTTCGAGATGGATGACTCTACCACGTACTGGTTTATTGATGTAAATATAAGTGCCTCTTTTGACTACTGTAATTTGCCCTAGTTTTTATGCTCTATCATGTGTGCACTCTTAGGGTCCTTCGATTGCTGAGCCCGGTGATCACGCCTACTGCCTTGTTTGGTGCACGTCCGCCACCGAGTGAGGCGTCGCAGTTTCCTCTGCTACGCGATTGCATCCGAAGCCTGGAGAAGGATGTTCTCATGATCTGTGGTCATGCGGACGTTTGGAAATCCAAGATCGAATGGGCTGTTGCGAGAGAGGAAATTCTTCTTGAGGAATTTCAGAAAATCGGCGAGCTACTCCAATGTAAGTCACCATGATTTTCTTGCCCTTTTCGAGTGTGTCGGAGCTTCATGTCTTATCATATTCCACTTTTGCATGCAGTTGTGAATCTTCTTCTAAAGGAAGAGAAAGAACGTGTTGCGATTCGAATGAACTGCTTAACGCAACAGGAGTTGGAGGCCGGAGGCTTCTTCTGGATGTACCGTGATCGAGCGATTGTTCTCGCAATAGTTCAAGACCGTGTCCATCAAGTCCTTCGGGTGCTAAAGTGTGCAAGGCTATTACTTGTGGCAGTTTGGGCCATGATGTTTCCTTTGGATGCGGCTCCCTCCAGCTTCTTGGCCTTGCTAGGAAAATTTCGCGATACGAGCACCATGAAGGAGCTTGTGCGTCATCAGCTAGTGGCAGGTGTGAAGGCGGCCCTATCACTTGTTCGGTTGCATCGTCATGATGTTGACCTGGACGAGATAGCAGCTGGGCCACCTCCTCCTCCGGATGGTATGGCATGGGACATGCGTCCACATTATGCGGCAGTGGCATATCATGCTAAAGAAATCGTAGATGTTTTCGAGGAGAGGACGAACGACCTTCTCGAACATGGTTGAGTCCTGCGAATAGCAAATAGAACAATGTAAAGTCTGTATATTATCGAGTGGGCTTTGGCGCCCTTGTAAAGTTGTATATATTGGCATGTAGTGCATTGTTGACTATGAGTTGTGCATGTCCTTTTTGTTAGCCTGACGTGGTCAGCTACTCAGGGTTCATGCGTTGTTGTTGTTGTTAGTCGACGATGTCATAAGGTGAGGCGCAGCCCCTATCATGTTTAACGATGTAAATGTATGCAAGAGAGAAATTTTGGGACAAGAGACTTAGCTTTTATTCATCATAATATATGAGGTACAGTGTTAGGCTAAATAGCCTGGCTGAATAGCCTTATTGAAAGTAAAAGACAACTAAGGGTAAAAGCGTCATAGCTGTGAAACGTTTTAGGGGTTGGAGTATTCGACTCCGGATTCGACCTCCTTTAGGCGATAGGCACCACCTGGGATTACTTCAGTGACTACGTAGGGTCCTTTCCAGGGTGATTCGAGCTTCAGGTGCCCCTTCTGCTTGAGTCGCAGGACGAGGTCTCCTTCGACGAAGGACCTTTGGCGCAACCGATGGCTGTGGTAATTGCAGAGACTTTGCTGGTACATCGCCGGTCGTGTCGCGGCGATGTCATGAGCCTCGTCTAGCGTGTCGACGGTGCCTTCGAGTGCGGACGATGATTCGGTCTCGCTGTAAGCAACGACCCGTGGGGCGTTATAGCATACCTTGGCGAGCAGCATAGCTTCGGTTCCGTGCACCATGAAGAAGGGCCTGTAGCCGGTTGAGCTGTTTGGCGTTGTGAGCAAGCTCCAGAGAACGGAGGGTAGTTCATCCGCCTGGGCTCCCACAAGTCTTTCGAGTGGGTGTAGAAGTAACCTATTGATGCTGTTGCCAACGAGACCATTAGCCTTTTTAACCTATCCATTGGTCGGTGGATGCGACACAGAGGCGTATGTGAGGTTGACGCCAAGACCTTCGCAGAATTCTCGGAACTCCTTTGAGGTGAAGTTTGAGTCATTTTCGGTTATAATGTTGTGCGGCACTCTGAACCTGTAGACAATGGACTCGAAGAACTTGACGGCAGAGGCGCTGGTTTGGTTAGTGACTGGCATGGCCTCGATCCACTTTGTGAATTTGTCAAATGCTAGCAGGAGGAAGACATGTCCTCCTGGCGAGGACTTTGGTAGCTTGCTGATCATGTCGAGTCCCCACTAGGCAAATGGTCAGGCCAGTGGTATGGGCCACAACTCTGAGCCTAGCGCGTGCGGCTTGTCTGTGTACCTTTGACAGGCGTTGCACCTCTGTACGATGTACTTGGCGTCGCTCATCGCTGTTGGCCAGTAGAAGCCAGATCACATAGCCTTGGTGATGAGGCCGTGGCTTACTGCGTGGTGGCCGCATATACCAACCTCATCCGACAAGGAAGAGAATGACCTGCCATGGCATCGCCGCAGCCCACGGCGTAGGAGCCACAACTACGACGCCCATAGCGAGATCACACAGCGCAATATTGACAAGTCATGCACAAAACGCGTGTGCTCCACGGAGTCCAAATAAGAAGACACGGAGCTATGCGGTGCCAGGTGCTTCAGCAGGGCTGTACGGTAATCGCAAATGCCTAAGGGATTCAAGCTTCCTTCGGACAACCCGAAGTTTGATGGCGTGCAGGAGCCGAAGATCTGGCTCGACGACCATCTGTCATCATTCAAACTCCATGGCAGGAGTAAAATCACAGCCATGCAATGTCTTCAGCTGCAGCCGACGGGCGCGGCCAGAGCCTGGCTCAATAGCCTCCCCTTCGGATCTATCCACAACTGGGAAGAGCTGGCGTACAACTTCATCCGCAACATCAAATGCACCAGCAAAAGGCCGACTTCAATCGAGGAGCTATGCACCTGTTGCCAATGCTCCAATGAGTCCATCCGCTCGTCCACGCCTTCAACGGTGTCGTAAGGTGCCACAAATTCAGAGAGGAGCTCGGGCACGTCAAGCCCAAAACCATCGATCACTTGATGGACATCACCAATCACCGGGCCGATGGCGACGATGTCGTCAACCGAACATGTTCGGATGCCGAAGATGACTTCGGCCGCAGACGCGATCGCCGGGTGAAAAAAAGAACGCGCGTCTACGACGAGCGTGAGGAGGTCGATATGGTTGCGGCTGGCTATGTTGATCTCCGCAAGGATGGAAACCGCGATAGCGGGTATCGCGGTGGCAACTACTGTGACAACGGGAGGCCAACACAAATATGGCAGCGCCATAACCGCGATGACGAGCCATGTGCACTCGACAAATTGTCGGGTCCCTGCACCATCCACTTCTACATCGACAGGCAGGATGACAAAAGGAAGGCCAGCCACATGCTAAGGACTGTAGGGAGTTCCAAAAACTCTAGGAGGGCTACTCCCAGATGCGGCACCAGGTGGTGAATCTAGGATTCGCCCCCACCCTAGGAGCCGTCGCACATGGAGCTCCACCTCCGCCACCCGGAGCACCCGCATAGCGTGCGGCGCTGGCCTAGAATAACAGAACAGATCCATACCTGCCACCACTGGGGGCTATGATGATACAAAAGGGGCGTACAACCAATAGGGTGCAGAAGATGATCACCCGCCAGGTTAACCTGGCTGTCACCTCTCCGACAGCCATACCTGAGTACCTCAGCAACTCGGAGTCATGCATCGCATTCGATCGTTCGGATCTCCCACACTAGATACCTCGCTCGGGTCATTCTGCCTTGGTGCTCGAGGCACAGATCGGGGGATTAGAGACGAGTCGCGTCTTCATGGATGACGACAGCAGCATCAACCTGATGTTCGCCAGCACACTCGTGATATGTCATAAACGTATCTATAATTTTTGATGCTCCATACTTGTTTTGTACCAACTATCTTATGTTTTATTTACACATTGAGGCATTTTTATAGATTTTCTAGAACTAACCTATTAACAAGATGCCATAGTGCCATTTCCTGTTTTCTGCTGTTTTTGGTTTCAGAAAATCTAGTAAAGGAATATTCTTGGAATTGGATGAAACCAAAGAAAAAGTTCCTATTTTTCCAGACACTACACGGAGTCCGAAGGAGAGACGAAGAAGCACCACGAGGCAGCCGCACCAGGGGGCGCGCGGGTCCACCCTAGGTCACGCCTCCCTATGGTGTGGGACCCTCGGGCGTCAACCGACCTTGCCCCTTCGCCTGTATAAACCCCCCGAAGAGAAAACCCTAATTACCCAATCAGAAATCCACGAAAAAGTCTATAGCCACCGCCACCATCATCCCTAGATCCGGAGGGATCTAAAGCTCTTCCCAGCACCCTGTCGGAGACGGGAGATCATCCTGGAGGCCTTATTCATTACCATGCCAGCCTCCGGAGTGATGCGTGAGTAGTTCATCCTTGAACTATGGGTCCATAGCAGTACCTAGATGGTTGTTTCTCCTCTTTTGTGCTATCATGTTTAGATCTTGTGAGCTGCCTATCATGATCAAGATCATCTATTTGTAATCCTACATATTGTGTTTGTTGGGATACGATGGATATTGAGTACTACGTCAAGATTGATTATTGATTCTATCATGTCTATGTTATTTGTGATCTTGCATGCTCTCTGTTGATAGTAGTTACTCTAGCCAAGTATTTGCTTGTGACTCCAAGAGGGAGTATTTATGCTCGATAGTAGGTTCATGCCTCTAATAATCTAGGGAATGACAGAAACCTCTAAGGTTATAGATGTGTTGTTGTTTCTAGGGAGAAAACAACAATCCTTTGTCCAAGGGCATTTGTATTGTTTAATTTACACACTTTGCTTAATGCAATTATCTGTTGCTTGCAACTTAATACCCGAGGGTTGTTCGGATGATTCCCCGGAGGTGGATTATTAGTCATAGATGCAGTTGGATTATGGTCTATGTATTATGTTGTAATGCCCAAACGAATCTCATAGCGATCATCATGCCATGTACATGCATTGTTATGCATACTCAATCTGTCAATTGCCCAACTATAATTTGTTCACCCAACATGTTATTTATCTTATGGAGAAACACCTTTAGTGAATTGTGGACCCCGGTCCATTCCTTCCCACTGATATTCAATCTACTATTTACTGTTTAATTTATGCAATTACTACAAGCAATTACTTTCTTCCACACTATATGTTTAATCCTTTGTTTTCATCAAACTGGTGAGCTTGACAACCTCACTATAAGTTGGGGCAAAGTATTTTGGTTGTGTTGTGAAGGTTCCATGTTGTTAGCAACACCTTGGGAGTTGTTTCCTTTCTCCTACTGGTTCGGTAACCTTGGTTTCATAGCTGAGGGAAAACTTGATGTTGTGCTCATCACACCTTGATCTTGGGGTCTCCCAACAGGCTCTATAGTAACCAAGCCACATCAAGATTTTCTGGCGCCGTTGCGGGGAGATACAGGACAACTTCAATCTCTTCCTCCTCGTCAAAAAGCTTCTCTGGGATAAATAAGATTTCTGTAGGGGGAGTCTCTCACAACCAATCTCTTTACTTTGTTTTTGTTTTGCTTTGTTTCTTTAGTTTTTTGGTTTGCTTCTTTTTATTAAAAACACAAAAAAATTAGCTCCTTCTTTAGTTGTTATTTTGTTACCTTGTTCTTAGCTCATCATGTTGATCCCTAAGTTCACCATGAAAGACCTTTCAATAGGTAGTGGCTCTATAATTGGGAAAGATAATATTGAAGAATTCTTTAATCATGTTAGTAAGCATAAAGATATTAAGGATAGATCCTTAGCAGAACATGCTCCAGATTATGAAACTGTTGCGGATTATTTAGTTCACATGTTGGAGGCTAGGTTTGTTAACCTTAACCACGTGATGCAGATAATTTTTCTTAAACTTAATTATATTGAGGACACCGAAAAGAGAGATTTTATCTTGGAAACTTTGCTTAAATAATTTAATGGTGTTGCTATAGAAGCTAGAAAGTTCTTTGATTGTTTTAATATGATAGGCTCATTTGCAGATGTTATTGGTACAATAGAAAAGTTGGACAAAACCAAACCCAAAAATGGGGAGGAAATTAAAATACCAATACCTTTTAAACTTGTAGGAGTGCATGAAGCCTTGGAAAAGAATTTTGATTGGATTGTTCCCAAAAACCCGTTTGATGAAAATAGTGAACCCAAGAGTTTTGAGAGAGGATCCTCTAGAACTTATTTGTATAAGATACCTTTCCTTGTTGAAGATATTTTGGGTATTGATCTTAATTCTTCTTCATTTGAAAACACTTGATTCTTGCTTTCTATGCCTAGCTGAAAGGCGTTAAAGAAAAGCACTCTTGGGAGATAACCCAAATTTTTAATTCAGTAAGTTTTTCTTTTGTTGAGTTTTGGAAGTTATTGCCTCTGTAATAACCTATCCTTATCCTTTTTGTTTGGTCTTTGTGCCAAGAATAGCCTCTAATGAGAGGGAAGTAAGATATGGGGAAGTTGTTGTCCTGAAACAGATTTCTGTGCTTCACTGTAAAAAAAATGTGAAAAATCCCAGAACGTCGGATTGAGCTGAAATATTTTGTGTGCATGCCCCTGGTATTTACCCAACTTTCTTTAGTTTTTCACTTTTCAATTTGAGCAATAGAAGATTTTTGAAAAAATCGGTCTTTACCTGCTGGTCTGTTTGGACATATTTTTTGCCATTATTTGCATTTAAAAGGAGTTGCTATAGTAGCTTATGTTTCAATGGATGATTTACTTGAGTTGAAACTGAACCCAAAGGCTTATTATCTTGAATACACTAATGTTGCTAATGAAGATTGTGTGAAGTTCTGTATGAAGGAAGTTTTCAAGTGTAGGGAGAGAATGATGTGATGAGATGAAGTATGGACAAAAGCTCAAGCTTGGGGATGCCACCCGTGTCACCCCAAGAAATATTCAAGAAGTACAAGCGTCAAATCTTGGGGATGCCCAAGGCATCCCCATCTTCATCAACAAAATCTCAGGTTTTCTTTCAGAACACTTTATTTTTACTTCATGCACTATGTGTTGTTCTTGGAGAGTCTTTGTTTTTGTTTTTAATTTTCTTTTGCTTTGTTTGCTCTAATAAGTTGGTCGGACCCCAACACACCTATTTTGGAGAAGTCACACCTAGTTCTTCATTGCCTAGAACACTTTAGTTTTCACTCTTATTGTTCAGTGAGTGTTCACTTTTGTTAGCACTGCGTTTAGCTTTAGTTTTCTTATGCTTTTTTCTTAGAACTTTTTAGTTTTTCTTTGTAGTTAGGTGAGACAAGCTCTCTGATCTTTACTGATTAGTATCTTTGTGAGTTGTTTCAAATAAGTCGATTGGTGTTGGAAAAGAGTAGAATGTCTCATGCTTATAGTGGTACAAAAGGAAGCTTGTTTTGACAATGGCTAAGACTTTATCATGTCATGTTAGATGTTGCTTTGACCATATGCTTAGTAATTATTGTTGTAGAATGACTTGTTTCAAACAATTGAGATTGCTTAATGTTCCATGAAATAATCATGCGTTGTTTTAGCATACAAAAACATAATATTGTGGTATTCTCCTTTGATGCTTTATTTGGGTTGACTTGTCACATGCTTACACCATGTTAACTACAAACCAGTCACCTTAGCCTCTATGATCATTTAGTTTTTGACTTGTGATATCACTTTATTCTTTAATTAATAATGTTTTATCGCTCTGCATGATTATGGCCATTATTGCTCTCTTAGTTGGTCGCTCCCAGTCTTTTGCTAGCCTCCACCTGTACTGAGTATGAGATCTACTCGTGCATCCAATTCCCAAGAAATCAAGTTATTCCATAGAGTCCACTATAAATTCCTATGCATGGTGTGTTACACCATTCCAAGTATATTCATGTTTTTATCTATCTTCCAAATTAAACTTTTGTTATGTGAAAATTAGTGACTAAAGCTCTCATGAACTTGATGGCACACTTTATTTTCTTGCACTTAATAAACTTGAACCATTGTGCCCATCTATGTTGCTTATATGCTTGCAAATTATAAGTTGGGAGTTAGAAGAACCATGCTGTCATGGGGAACGCTTTCAACATTTGTACATATCTATTCAGTTGATAGCATGTTCTTTTGTTTATGGATGTCGGCGGTGTGAAATAGAAGGGAAGATTTTAAGCTCATGGAGTTTGTATATGTGTTAGAGAAACACCTGGGTGGCTAGCCTAATCCATGCCTAATCATGGTGGAAACTTGCAGCATAACCATAATGATCATTCTATGAAGCATCTTCAGAAAAAATAGAAAAAGAAGAAAAAAAGAGAAAAATAACACCATGCTCCTAGTAAATAAAAAGATTGCTGAGATGCTAATTGTCTATTGCCTTGTCATTTTGATATGGGATAGCTCCTCTGTCATGGGGCAAGGGGTACCCCGTTGACAGTTCTCTATGATACACATATACTTACAATGACAAGAACTTTCTTGTGACTAAAGTTGAGTAGCATGAGGAACGGTTCCTCGTACTCAAGGGGCATGAGATTTTCAACGTGTGATTTGTCATGCATATAACTCATATTTGTCTCACTTTAACCTTAATCACTTCAATATGCTTATGATAGGGGCAATGAGAGCTCAAAGCTAGTAAGTACCACAATTTTTGGAAGCTCTTTATGAAACTCGAAATCCCTAGTTCCCTCTACGAAGGGACTTTATTTTTACTTTTTGTTGAGTCTCCATCTTGTATCTTTACGCACCAATTAAGAGAGCATATGCGGTGACCCAGCATACCACTGCATGATGTAGTACACTATAGTCATTGACATAACACCAATGAAACACCATTCACTAGTATTACATCCCTCAGAGTGGTACAACAGAAACACAGCAGGTCCAAGACATGACTATAGGTTACAACTCAACTCTTTACACAAGATCCAGAGAACACTCTAGGTTAAAGAGAGAGAAAGAAACTTCTTACAAAGAAGAATCAGAAATAAATAACTCCAAAACTATCATACTATTAAGACTAGTATCTTAACTAATGGTCTAGGATTGCTGCTATCGCAATACACTACAGAAATAGGTTCTAGTGCTAGAGATTATATTCCTATAAAATCAGTAACTTCGTCTTCACTTGAGTTGGTGTATATGTTGACCTTCTTAACTTCATTGAAGAGCTTTAGCTTTTGATGATGATTCCTGGAGCATAACTTGATGTAGACGTCGTCTTAATGGCTTCAGAATCTAGCAAGGGTTAAGAAGATACGTTGAGTACGAGCCACTAGAAAAGGAGTGTTTGATGAACTATATATACAGCCACAGATCGTAGGTCGTAGGCAATGCAAGTTTTCATAAATATTTCTTCAAAGGTTGCTTTTATTCTGAAAAGCTATGTCCGTCAGCCTTCACGGGTTTACCAGAACTTTCATGGAGTTCCTTTCCCGCATTCGCTCCTTCCCTAACATGTGGAGTAACAGGTTACAGTTCTTACACTCTGCAGAAGTGCGTTACTTTACCCATTAGAGATCTAATCTTTGTTGCACAACCGGGCGATCTTTCCTGTCCACACTTCCTATGGTGTGGGGCCTAGAAGATGATCCAAGCCAATCACTACCCCTTCGCTACCTCGCATGCCTCCTTGGTGTACACCATGCCCACACATTGAATTACGACAATAGTTTGTACAGACCGTTAGATGCCAGAACTATCATGGGACGTTGAGGGTTTCCACCCATATGTTGCATATCCTCTATAAATTACCAATTAATATGCACGCTACGAGTGATAACATCCATGACCTGCACATCCGGATACATGCGAGACGAAGAAGATACGGCTAACTTCTTCGCCCCATTCCAAATCTCATGGTTAACGCATGATATACGGCGCAAGAATCACTGGCGACATTCGTTGTTAAGTCCTAGATAATATGTTCCTTTACCACCGGAACTTTCATAGTAGGTTATTACATCATGGTAAATAACCTATAATCATATTATTCTAAAATAGTATTTTCTGACCTTTTTCAAATGCAGGTGATGACAACACTAGATTTGCAAAATACTTTACAGAAAATAATGAAAGGACATGAGAAAGTGTGAACTTGCCATTTGTGATTACAAGATTATGCACTCACAGTATTCAAGACAATATAAGATCCAATATCTGAAATCAGTATTATTGGTCCGGTAAGGACTAATGTTTAAAGAAGCAATATGCAATTATGCATAACTAATCCTATGAATTTTGTAGAACTCCCAAAGTGGATCCCCGGTACTTTGAGTGAAGTGAGTTTAGGTGATCCTTTAAAGAGTTGGTTTATTTTCAAGTTTTACTTTACAAGTAATGGCATTTATAGGGATTTTAAGTCTTGATATACAAGATATAAAAGTAGAGTGCAATATTAATCTAAGATTTAGATTAGTTGCTATTTGGTGATTATGATGGAAGTCTATGTATTGGATTATTAAGGTTTGGAAAGAAATATTATAGGGTTGTTGCTTGAAGTGGCAAAAAGAATAACATTTGAAGAAAAGATTTCCTTTCTAAGGTTTAAACAATATTTATTGTTAATAGAACGTGATCAATGTATTTTGGTGTTTGATTGATTAGTTTGGACTTGAGATGCTTTATCTCTTAATTGAAATAGACCAAAGTTAACTATAAAAAACATAAGTAGCTTATTAGACATGATGTTTATAAGCTTTGAGACTAAACTTAACTTTAAAAGGGTAAGTAAACTTCAAGTGTAACATGTTTTTTTTAATTATTCCCAAGTTTTAAATTTATGATAAGTATGACTAAGGTGTGGAATTATTCACTTTATATTTAAGTGATTAGATTAAATTTGTTTTGCTATTATGAAAATAATATGCAATTTATTAAATGAAAGTATAATTTGGATGATATTATTAATGTGTTAAAGTTATGTTAAAAATTATTTAAATATTAAGATCACCCCCCTTAATATCAATGTAATAAATATAAAGTTATTTTAAAGATTGTGGTTTTGAATTTTTGATTTAAAGTTTCAAATTAGTATTACAAGGTTAATAACTTATACTTAAGTTTTATTATGAATCTTTATTTATGGATTTATACTTAGTAATTAAGCTTAAAGGATTTAGTGTTTTTATAAGGAAATGTGATTATTTCTTACTTAAGAAATAATTTTAATGAGTTAATAAAAATAGTTATCTTATTATAATAAAATAGGTAATGATAAGGATTTATTACTTTTAAAATCTTAAAAACGTTTCTAATGGTATATTTGATATTTTTCTAGTATAACATATTTATTTAAGATTTTAAAAAGGATTTATTTATTTATTTTTAAGTACTAGTTTTATGTTTATAAAATTCCATAAAGGATTAAATGTCTTTGAATACTTCTTTTAAATGTTATTTATAAAAATTAATTTAGTATTTTTATAAAATAGTAGATTCATTTTTCTACATAAAATTTACTTTTATTAATTTTTTAGGACTTTTCCTTATTTTATTAAATTTCACTAAGGGTTTAGTGGTGTTAATATTTATTTGTATTTTTATTTAACTAAAATAAGTAAAGTTATATTTTTCTTAGGTGGATATTATTTTTGTGCTGATTTTTATATATCAATGGTACTATTAAGATTTTCTACATTTTTCTAAGACTTGAATATTATTAAGGGTATTGTGGTAATTTAATATTGTACAATTAACGTATATTACTTTTTATTTTATTTCACCTAGTGTATAAGACAATCTGGCCTTAGGCTGACTCGGCCCATTTAGGCCCATCTAGCTGGGTCATTCCCAGCCCAACCTAATCTCTCTCACACGACTCACACACGCACACACGCACGGGCCTCCCTTCTCTTTCTCCCTGCACTCGCCTCACCGCCGGCAGAGCCGCCACCCTCCTTCGGCCCTTTGCCGGTGGCCTCCAGCGCCGCTGCCTGACGCATATGATGCAGCACCTTCTCCTCCATACTCTTGACTAAGTCGATTTGAGAATCGAGCTCCTACATGGTCGCGCCCAACCCCATCAGGTGTTAGGTTTGTGGTGCTGCCATCGCCTCTACGCACCGGCGTTGCACCAGCCGCTCTCTGGCGCCAGCCAGATGGGCTTTGACCCGCCATGTTGTGATCTCTCACCTCTCCTGGCTCGATTTGCTTCTCCCTTCCTCTCATGCACGCCCCCACGATGCTGTGGTTCTGTAGCTGTCACTGCGGCCTATTCCCCTCCCTTACGCCGGAGAGAAGGTGCCGCGACGCAACCCCGGTGCCCTCAGACTGCTACCTAATAACCTTTCTTTGATGATGGACAATGGTGATGCGGCTGGAACAGCTTCTTTCTTCGACACCGGTGGGACAGCAAGTAACTACAACCCCGGCGTCGGCCTCCTTATCTACTACCTCAACCACGTCTCCGGTTAGGTAAGATTCATGTGACCTGCCTTCGAGCCGATGAACTTGTTTAGGTGTAAAATTATGGTGGTGTTTGAATTCCTCGACATGTTCTAGGCTATGATGTTAGTCAAATGTGTATTCAGGTGATTGGTAAGTTGTTTGGAATTGGTGCTGTTGTAGTGCTTTCCAGTTCACCCCACTTTGATGAATAATAATATTTGGTTGCCTTCATTTGGTGGTAAAATAAGTATAGTTGGCTGCCACACACTATGGGAAATTGAAATCTATTCATAATACGTACTTGTCTTTGATAATGATAGGAATCTACATATGAATTATTCCTAGTCAATGATATCTAGAAATATGGTCGATTACATTTGGAATGGCTTGACAAATTAGTTATCTTTGGATTTGTGTTTTGTTAACACGTCCAGATTCTTGTAGTTGATACCATGCTTTAGCTACTCATAACCTCTTACTACACTTGTTCAGTTATGACTGTGACCATTCCTTATGGAAGTAGTGCAATGATGCTTACCTTTGCATATGTTCTAAGGAAAGTCTTAACAGTTATGGTACTACTAAATAATCAGCTCCTAGATGTGGTAGTACTAGCAGTTTATTAGAGCTGATATTATGATGTTGTCCTAGGTTAACTGAGTTCTTATCCTCAGGAATCATCTTGATTGAATTTTTATTTTTCCAGGATGACAGAAGTAAAGCTTAAATGATCTCTAGTTGATTTTAACTAGAGAAATGATTTAAGAAAGCTTCTAATGGTTTGAAAACCTAAGTTGCTTCTACTAGTATACCTTGATGGCTTTTATTGCTGTGAGCCTATTACTGCGATGCCTCTTTGGAGTGTACACATTAATAGGTTATAGTGATACTAATGTGCAATACTATATTAAGTGGAGAATTATGTAGATAACTGAATTAGTGGTTGTGATTTGCTTTAGAACACTATTGTGGTGTCTCCAAAGAGTGCACGATAGCAGTTCATACTGACATGATCTACTGCTGCATTATCTGAAAAACAATGGACAGTTGGTTGCCAGTGATGCAAAGGCTGAGGCAAATTATTGGATTTAGAAGAATAGATTTTATTGTTGCCTCCTATTTTAACTCAGTGATGATCTAGACATGCCACTTGTATGCTAGTCTGAGAGAATCTTGCCATCCAATCCTCCTAGATGAAAATCTAGTTGAAGGGTAGATGGATGTAACACCCTCAGAATCGGACCTATGCAAGTTTTAGCGAAACCCGCCAAACCCGCATAGAAACGATTCAAAGGTGCCCACCAGGCACTTGCGTGCGGGTGGAAAACGAAGTAATAACATTACACAACAGTCCTCGATGGGACCCACGTAATGTATATATATACAACACGACTCCATGAGTCAAGAATACAGATCTACAGTACAAAGATCCAAATCGCCTTGAGAACGATATAGCGTCCAGCTACGGACGAGATGCAAATGTGGCTAAGAGCCCTGAAGAATAACCAATGGCGCCCATAACCTGCCTGTGCCAAGCCGGAAGGGTAACCCCGCTAACGACGCCGATCTCAAAACCTGCTTAAACAAAAGGGTGCCGACAAAGGGCAAAGGAAAAGAGGAGCGCGTCGATCGAGGCAAGTACACGGCGAGGCTAGAATTCGGCGGTCCTCGCCTACATAGGTATGGTGGACTGAAGCGGCAGCGGCAGCATGCACTAAACAACCTATAGAGACTCGATACAACTGTCGGCAATCAGAGAGGGGTAGGAAGGACCTATCCGGAACCAACCTGATGCTACCATCGAACAAACCCATCCTGGCGTTTCCCCCTCGAGAGCAATCGAGGAAGTCAACCGAGGAACTCACATAGTTGGCAGTTTTATTTATTCCGTTATCGATGCAGCAATTACTAGTCAGATTATATAATCATCCTGATAAAATAAGCAGTGGGCACTTTTAGTTAACCATTCCGTTATAGTAGCAACACTTTCTAATCAGATACAATTAGCATGAGATAACCCAAAACCCAGCAGTTGTTGGTACTTTTATTCAGCCATTCCGTTGTAGTTGCAATATTTACTAGTCAGGTACAATGGTCGCAAGCGACACTCCAAACAAGCAATTGTGGGCAGTATTATTTAGCCATTCCATTAGAGTGAAGCTGATTACTAGTCATTATAAAGTCAAATTTATAGCAATAAACTTTAGTTATGCTTGTCTATGATCGAGATACTGTGCTCCAAGTCGTCCTTATCCATGACACGGCTTTGAGAAAAGTTTTACCCGGCCGGGGTGCACCAATAGCAACACACGCTCGATCAACCTCGGAAAAACCAAATCAAAACCCAACGAGGCTTTCACGACTGAGCAATCACAGGATTCAGAAATATTTCAGGGGGCCACCCCTTAAAGTAGAACCCGCAACGAAGCCGGCCGACTCCGAGACGGACTTAAGGTTGTGGGGACGGCTGTGAACGACTGGGAACCCGAAGTGTGGCTGGGCTTGTCGACACCATGAATCGTACACGATCCTAACAAGACAAAGGTGCTCTCGCACAAACGTAAATACGAAGTAGCATGGCATAAGTACAGGATAGTAAATAAAACCTCAAACTAGTTTGTGGCCCCAAGAAATAAGATGAATCAAGCTCGCTCGGGGTCCCATATACCTCCCGGATGTGGATAGCGCGATAAATCAAGGAACAGGTATCAAGTACTCGGGGTCCTACGGACACAAGTGGGCTCGAAACCAAATATTATCTATCACCCACCGTTGCCTCTGCTTACTTCAATTTTAGTTGTTAAACAGGAATTAAAATGAACGTTAAGTAAAACTATGATCATCTCCAACATCAAACATGCGGCATTACTCCAACAACTGTGGCATTAGACGATACGCAACAACACTCGAGCAAGCGACTAAGACGCGCAGGTCCAACTATCTACCAAACAATGTAATAGGGTGTGTCCAAGGCAATATAGGGCTGCAAGGGATATCACGGTACGAAAACTAGAGCAACGCAACGTATAGCAATAGATCAACAGGAGGGAATAAATCGTAAAAGTAAGATAGGTATAAGGGGAGATGCTCGCCTGAAAACATTGTCGAAGGTTCAACAAGATCGGTAAGCTCACATCAACTCAACGGCCTTATCCGCAAGAAGCAAAACACTAGAATAAACACCGGATGCAATATTTAATACTACGGTAAGATCGGGCATGATGCATGTATGATGCATGGCATGGTGAAGGTGCAATGCAATTAGGTTATATTAAGTTAACCGGGTCCCGACAATTAATTAAATGGTTCAAGTTATTTAGCTACCCCGCAAATTAAATGTTGTCATATCATGGCAGAAGATAGTACCGGGTTCGCTACACCAATTTAAATGAGGCCAATATAAGACTAGATTTGCCCGCATATGGCCCCATATTTAATTATGAGATGAATCGGCGTAAGGCCCCCAACCCACATGAATGTATGCATGCAAGAAAATGATTATGCGACAAGTTGTATTATGTTATAAAATAGGGTTTCGGGAAGGGGTTCACACATTTAGGGTTCGGCGAACTTGGTTCCGGGGTTCGTGGTCGGGCTCAGGGTTCGACGGGAACGAGGTTCGGACTCCGGGATCATTCTCGGATTACTGGGTAGATCTTGCCGCATCCGGAAAGCAGGACTTGGTTTGGTGCCGGGGCGCATCGGGTTCGCTTTGGTCGGTGTCGTTCTTGTCGCATTCGTGGAGACCGCCGGTCCGCGGTCGGGTCGGACTTGGCGTTCCTTCGGTTCGGGCGTCCGAGGCAGTACTTGGCGTCCGTGAAGGAGAACTTGAGGGTCCAGCGTCTCGGTGTCCTCGGATCCGAGTGGAAGAACTTGTCGGGCCGGGTCCGGTCTTCGGGGTCCGGGAGGGAGATCTTGGCGTTCGGGTCACGGCGTCCTCGGTGTCCTCGGATCCGAGTGGAAGAACTTGTTGGGCCGGGTCCGGTCTTCGGGGTCCGGGAGGGAGATCTTGGCGTTCGGGTCACGGCGTCCTCGGGTCCGTGTAGACGATCATGGCGTTCCGAGGAGAAGATCTCGTCACTCCAGGAGATCTTGGGGTGCCGCGTCGAAGGCCCACGGGTACGGGGTCTCGGCGAACTTGGCGTCTTCGGGATCGGGACGGAGACCCTGGGCATTCCGTGAGGAGGCCCTGTTGTTCCAAGTCGTAGATGTTCGGTGTTCGCATACAAGATCTTGTTGAGGGTTCCCCTAGTGGCCACTGCATCGATCACCAAAAGGAGTTGATTCGCGGTTGCCACACACCACTTCGCCCATCTTCACAAAGACCAATGATGGCACTAGGCAAGCACGACAGCAACAAACCAGAAGAGCCTCACCAAACATCAAGGGAGACCGCCATGGTAACACATGAACTGGGCGACATGGACATGTGGCACAAGCTACTGCTTGAGTGCTTGCGAGGCACTACAGCGATGTCCACGCGGGGTGAGGGACGCTGCAGCGGGGGCTTGCGGGCCGGGCGACAGAGGGCGTTGAGCGGAGATGCGAGCATGGCAGAGGGAGGCCGGGCTGCAGGAGAGGGATCCCGCGAGGCGGCGGCACGGACCAGAGGACGGGGCGCCGGCGAGCTCGCTGGACGCAGGTGGAGGAAAGCCCAGAGGCGGGGGACGGAGAGGACGAGGCCGGGCGACACGGCGGAGGCCGACGGCGGGCGAGCTCGAGGAGCACGCGGCGGGAGGAGGAGGCGCCGGGGACAGAGGTTGGGGCGACGGGGATTGGGCAGAGGCGGCGGTGGAGAGGTGGGCTCGGCGAGGGCGGAGGGCGACCGGCGAGGAGCTCGACGCGGAGGGCGGCTCCAGCAGACGGCGGAGGAGGCGGACGGGCTCGGGAGGGCGCGGGTGCTCGCGGTGGCGCGCAAGGCCGGAGGAGGACGCGGCCGAGGGAGACAGGGCGAGGAGGCGCGGCCGGGCGCAGAGTGGCGAGCGGGCGCCGAGCGGAGGAGGGCGTGGGGGAGAGCGGGCGGCGGCGATGAGGCCTGGCGGCGCGCTGGGTGGAACGGGGGAGAGAGGAGTACAGAGGAGGGGCGGCTCCGGCGAGGCTCTGCCAGAGAGAGGAGCCACGGGAGAAGAGGAGCGTCGGTGTGGGGGGCGGCGTGGCGGTGCGTGTGGGGCGGGGTGGGGAGCGGGCGTGGGGATGTGGGTGTGTGGCGTGTAGTGTGTGCGTTGTGTGCTGGGGTGGGGTGTGTGTCCAGGTGGAGGGTTAGGTGGCAGCGGTTGATAGGTTTAGGGGAGGAGAGGGTGAGGTGGCGGTCACGGATTGGTCCGGGTGAGGTGGCCAGAGGGGTGGGTAGATAGGTTGGTAACTTTAGGATTTTAGGCGGACCGATTAGGTGGACCGATTTTTGGCTCTGGGGGTGGTCGTTCGGGTCGGGTCGGCCCGTTCGACTGCCCCCACTAAAAATAATTAAACATTTTATTTAATTTGCGATGAACTTTTTCAAATAGTTTTTAGATAAACAAAGTATCCGGCAGCACCCGGGGTTTAATTTGAAATAGAAGGAGGGCCAGTTTCAGAAAACCATAGTCTTTCGCAATTAGTTTTTAGGCAAAATAATATGCATGATGATGACGATGCTCAAATGCAATGTGGCATGATGACATGAGCATGCGGTCATGATGATGCAATGCACAAAAACGACGCGATTTTCTAGTAGTGGTTTTGCGGGATGCCACAATTCGACACCACTAACAAGGGATCTCGCCCTCGAGATCCGCCTCATGGTACCGGAAGGAAAATCGGCGATCTGAACCTTCGCGCTTCGTGTAGATCCTCGCGACACCACTAACAAGAGGTCGTTGTCCGTGATCGTCGAGAGAACACTCCGGAAACAAAAGGGCGAAGGTAGAGGTATCAACAAATAAAGCCACCCCTAACTTCCGTGGACGGAGTAAAATCGCTGGATCCACTGATTCGATGTACAAGAGCGAATGATAAGAGTAGTCGGATGGTGATCAGTCCATCGCGCACCCAAACCATTACTCTGCACACGAATAGGCGGATTATGCAACCAACTCTCGGAATTAGACTGAAGATCTCGACAAGCGAGGTTCGGAACAACGGAGTGATGCAGACTCTGCATCGGATCTGGCGTAGATGATGTCGTCGCGACGAAAACACCGGAAAGCACAAACAAGGATCAAAGAATGGTACCACAGTAGACGGATTCCTCGGCAGCTTGACCACCAGATGGTAGAACATCGTTAACAGAGGAGGAAGCGAATCCCTGAAGGTACGACGGAAAACCCAACCACGAGAAATCCTGGACTCGAAGACAAGGGAAGAGGTGGATTCAAAACGCGTAGAGGTAAGGGGAGAATAGCAGAGGGGTAAGGAGTAAAATCAGACCTAACCAGAACTATCCAACCGATTTTTGCAAAATAGTTTTGACACTCTACTACGGCCGTTAGCTAGGTTATCCTACAGGCTGGACTTGTGGGGTATCGTGAATCGCCGAGCTCGATACCACTCAGAACACCCTCGATCGGACCTATGCAAGTTTTAGCGAAACCCGCCAAACCCGATAGAACGATTCAAAGGTTCCACCAGCACTTGCGTGCGGGTGGAAAACGGTAATAACATTACACAACAGTCCCTCGATGGGACCCATAACAAATATATATACAACACGACTCCATGAGTCAAGAATACAGATCTACAAAGACAAAGATCCAAATCACCTTGAGAACGATATAGGCCCAGCTACGGACAAGATGCAAATGGGGCTAAGAGCCCAAGAATAACCAATGGCGTACATAACCCCGCCTGTGCCAAGCCGGAAGGGTAACCCCGCTAACGACGCCGATCTCAAAACCTGCTTAAACAAAAGGGTGCCGACAAAGGGCAAAGGAAAAGAGGAGCGCCAAGATCGAGGCCAAGACAGCGAGGCTAGAATTCGCGTCCTCGCCTACATAGGTATGGTGGATCAAGCGGCAAAGATGCACTAAACAACCTATAGAGACTCGATACAACTGTCGGCAATCAGAGAGGGGTAGGAAGGACCTATCCGGAACCAACCTGATGCTACCATCGAACAAACCCATCCTGGCGTTTCCCCCTCGAGACCAATCGAGGAAGTCAACCGAGGAACTCACACAGTTGGCAGTTTTATTTATTCCGTTATCGATGCAGCAATTACTAGTCAGTTTAGATAATCATCCTGATAAAATAAGCAGTGGGCACTTTTAGTTAACCATTCCGTTATAGTAGCAACACTTTCTAATCAGATACAATTAGCATGAGATAACCCAAAACCCAGCAGTTGTTGGTACTTTTATTCAGCCATTCCGTTGTAGTTGCAATATTTACTAGTCAGGTACAATGGTCGCAAGCGACACTCCAAACAAGCAATTGTGGGCAGTATTATTTAGCCATTCCATTAGAGTGAAGCTGATTACTAGTCATTATAAAGTCAAATTTATAGCAATAAACTTTAGTTATGCTTGTCTATGATCGAGATATCAGGTGCTCCAAGTCGCCCTTATCCGCGGACACGGCTTTGAAAGTTTTACCCGGCCGGGTGCACCAATAGCAACACACGCCGATCAACCTCGGAAAACCAAATCAAAACCCAACGAGGCTTTCACGATCGAGCAATCACAGGATTTGAAATATTTCAGGGGCCACCCTTAAAGTAGAACCCGCAACGCCGGCCGACTCGAGACGGACTTAAGGTTGTGGGGACTACCGGAACGATCGGGAACCCAAAGTGTGGCTGGGCTTGTCGACATCATGAATCGTGCCATGATCCTAACAAGACAAAGGTGCTCCTCGCACAAACGTAAATACGTATAGCATGGCATAAGTACAGGATAGTAAATAAAACCTCAAACTAGTTTGTGGCCCCAAGAAATAAGATCAATCAAGCTCGCTCGTGGGGTCCCATATACCTCCGGATGTGGATAGCGCGATAAATCAAGGAACAGGTATCAAGTACTCGGGGTCCTACGGGACACAAGTGGGCGTTCGGAAACCAAATATTATCTATCACCCACCGATGCCTCTGCTTACTTCAATTTTAGTTGTTAAACAGGAATTAAAATGAACGTTAAGTAAAACTATGATCATCTCCAACATCAAACATGCGGCATTACTCCAACAACTGTGGCATTAGACGATACGCAACAGCACTCGAGCAAGCGACTAAGACGCGCAGGTCCAACTATCTACCAAACAACAGGTAATAGGGTGTGTCCAAGGCAATATAGGGCTGCAAGGGATATCACGGGTACGAAAACTAGAGCAACGCAACACAGATAGCAATAGATCAACAGGAGGGAATAAATACTGTAAAAGTAAGATAGGTATAAAGGGGGAGATGCTCGCCTGAAAACATTGTCGAAGGTTCAACCGAAGATCGGGGCGAAGCTCACATCAACTCAACGGCCTTATCCGCGAAGAAGCAAAACACTAGAATAAACACCGGATGCAATATTTAATACTACGGCAGAAGATCGGGCATGATGCATGTATGATGCATGGCATGGTGAAGGTGCAATGCAATTAGGCCATATTAAGCGGAACCGGGGTCCCGACAATTAATTAAATGGTTCAAGTTATTTAACTACCCCGCAAATTAAATGTTGTCATATCATGGCAGAAGATAGTACCGGGTTCGCTACACCAATTTAAATGAGGCCAATATAAGACTAGATTTGCCCGCATATCGCCCCATATTTAATTATGAGATGAATCGGCGTAAGGCCCCCAACCCACATGAATGTATGCATGCAAGACAATGATTATGCGACAAGTTGTATTATGTTATAAAATAGGGTTTCGGGAAGGGGTTCACACATTTAGGGTTCGGCGAACTTGGTTCCGGGGTTCGTGGTCGGGCTCAGGGTTCGACGGGAACGAGGTTCGGACTCCGGGATCGTTCTCGGATTACTGGGTAGATCTTGCCACATCCGGAAAGCAGGACTTGGTTTGGTGCCGGGGCGCATCGGGTTCGCTTTGGTCGGTGCCGTTCTTGTCGCATTCTTGGAGACCCTGTCGGGTCCGCGGGTCGGGTCGGACTTGGCGTTCCTTTCGGTTCGGGTCTTGGCGTCCGAGGCAGTACTTGGCGTCCGTGAAGGAGAACTTGAGGGTCCAGCGTCTCGGTGTCCTCGGATCCGAGTGGAAGAACTTGTCGGGCCGGGTCCAGTCTTCGGGGTCCGGGAGGGAGATCTTGGCGTTCGGGTCACGGCGTCCTCGGGTCCGTGTAGACGATCATGGCGTTCTGAGGAGAAGATCTCGTCACTCCAGGAGATCTTGGGGTGCCGCGTCGAAGGCCCACGGGTACGGGGTCTCGGCGAACTTGGCGTCTTCGGGCTCGGGACGGAGACCCTGGGCATTCCGTGAGGAGGCCCTGTTGTTCCAAGTCGTAGATGTTCGGTGTTCGCATACAAGATCTTGTTGAGGGTTCCCCTTGTGGCCACTGCATCGATCACCAAAAGGAGTTGATTCGCGGTTGCCACACACCACTTCGCCCATCTTCACAGCATCACCAACAGATGGCACTAGGCAAGCACGACAGCAACAAACCAGAAGAGCCTCACCAAACATCAAGGGAGACCGCCATGGTAACACATGAACTGGGCGACACGGACATGGGGCACAAGCTACTGCTTGAGTGCTTGCGAGGCACTACAGCGATGCCCACGCGGGGTGAGGGACGCTGCAGCGGGGGCTTGCGGGCCGGGCGACAGAGGGCGTTGAGCGGAGATGCGAGCATGGCAGAGGGAGGCCGGGCTGCAGGAGAGGGATCCCGCGAGGCGGCGGCACGGACCAGAGGACGGGGCGCCGGCGAGCTCGCTGGACGCAGGCGGAGGAAAGCCCAGAGGCGGGGGACGGAGAGGACGAGGCCGGGCGACACGGCGGAGGCCGACGGCGGGCGAGCTCGAGGAGCACGCGGCGGGAGGACGAGGCGCCGGGGACGGAGGTTGGGGCGACGGGGATTGGGCAGAGGCGACGGTGGAGAGGTGGGCTCGGCGAGGGCGAAGGGCGACCGGCGAGGAGCTCGACGCGGAGGGCGGCTCCGGCAGACGGCGGAGGAGGCGGACGGGCTCGGGAGGGCGCGGGTGCTCGCGGTGGCGCGCGAGGCCGGAGGAGGATGCGACCGAGGAAGACAGGGGCGTCAGAGGAGGCGGGCGGCGCTGGCGCAGGTGAGGCCGGTGAGCGCAGGCGCGCCGAGCGGAGGCGGGCGTGGGGGAGACTGGGCGGCGATGAGGCTGGCTACTGGTGGAACGGGGAGAGAGGAGGACAGGAGGGCGGCTCGTGAGGCTCGCCAGAGAGGAGCCACGGGGGAAGAGGAGTGCGTCGGGTGTGGGGGGCGGCTGCGTCGGTGCGGGTGGGGCGCGTGGGTCGTGGTGGGGTCGGGGGAGCGTGGGGATCTGGGCAGGGGCGTGCGTGTGTGGGTGTGTGGAGTGTAGTGTGTGCGTTGTGTGCTGGGGTGGGGTGTGTGTCCAGGTGGAGGGTTAGGTGGCAGCGGTTGATAGGTTTAGGGGAGGAGAGGGTGAGGTGGCGGTCACGGATTGGTCCGGGTGAGGTGGCCAGAGGGGTGGGTAGATAGGTTGGTAACTTTAGGATTTTAGGCGGACCGATTAGGTGGACCGATTTTTGGCTCTGGGGGTGGTCGTTCGGGTCGGGTCGGCCCGTTCGACTGCCCCCACTAAAAATAATTAAACATTTTATTTGATTTGCGATGAACTTTTGCAAATAGTTTTTAGACAAACAAAGTATCCGGCAGCACCCGGGGTTTAATTTGAAATAGAAGGAGGGCCAGTTTCAGAAAACCATAGTCTTTCGCAATTAGTTTTTAGGCAAAATAATATGCATGATGATGTCGATGCTCAAATGCAATGTGGCATGATGACATGAGCATGCGGTCATGATGATGCAATGCACAAAAACGACGCGATTTTCTAGTAGTGGTTTTGCGGGATGCCACAATGGACCAAGTGGGTGTGTATTATTTCTCTAGTACTCCCAGATCTGTATGCATGATTTAGGAATACATGCTACATGATCTAATGTGTATTACAGATGATTGTTACCTGCTGTTGGTGAGTGGACAGATAGGCTTGTAATGGGTTGCTAATGATCTTGTGGTAGTTTTGGTGTTGCTTCAGATCACCTTCTGTAACTTGTTCTTGTAACCTTCATCTCCTAGCTCCTTTTGGCTGCTTGTCTGATCTACTCCTCCTTGTCCTAACTGTTGGATGGCTTCTTGAAGAAACCATAAGTTGGATGAGGTTTTGGTGGGATGATCTATGTATTCTTGGGTGATGATAGGATGGTAATATGGAGAATGTGCTCTAAAGTGTGGAGGTGGAATGGTAGCTTGATTTCTACGGCTGGTTCACCCCTTTGTGTACATGGATTGCTTTCTTGTCTCCTTCCTGGGATTGCGGTTGTGTTGACAGCAATTATCTGCATGCTGATGTGCAAGTTGCTTACAAGTGGGACCTAAGGTCCAAGTTTCAATGGTGTAGATATTTTTTGGTGGATATGATCAAGTAAAAGTGAGCTTTACTGTTTGGCTGGATCCTCTTCTTTATCCATGGTGAAACTTGCCTCTCTCCTTACTTGGTGAAATTTGCCCCTCCTATGATGCATCAGTTCTGAGGCTAACATTCTGGATAAGAACAAATTTTTACATTGGCCCCTTTTTTGAATAATACTCAATGATGAGTCAAAGCATATCATTTATATGCCAAATCTGAGAGTAAACATAATATACTAACCCTTCTTTTATTCTTTATTGTTTTTTGTTATCTTTTGTGTTGTTTTGTAGGGATCAAGAATCAGGAATATAAAGAGTGGATCTAGAAGATGAAGAAAATGAAGATGACTTTAGTTTTAAATTTTACTTTATTCTTTTTTAATTCACTTTTTCTTTTGTGAAGTAATAAGCATTGTATAATTGTAATAAAGGAATTCTTTTTTATTTATTCATTCTTCTTTTGTAAAGAAATATTGTATTGTTTATTTTATTCAATAAAGTGTACTAGTTTTATTTTTCTTTTATATTGCATTTGCAAAGACAATGTAATATATATATATGCTTGTAATGAAGAATCCTTTTAGTTATTTATTTATGTAATTCATTTTTATATTTATTTGTTTTATAATGATTTACTTTTATTCTTTTATTGTAATAACAATGAAACATTGTATTCTATAATAAAGTGTTCCATTATTCTTGGAACTAATTAAATATTTATATCTTACTTATAAATAAGAATTCCATTCTTATTTATTATTATAATTCATTTCATTCAATTTTGTTTATTAATTAAGACTTGCAATTATTGTATCTTTTCATAAACAAGATTTCACCTAGTATCTCTTATTACAATTTAATTTACAATTATTAATCTATTTGAAACTCTTTTTGTATTCAAATTCATCAACTAAATATTCGAATTTGAATTGTATTCCCCTCAAACACAAAAGTAGAGTATAGGTCATGTAGAAATCCATCGCACCTGTCCTGATGTTTCCATCAGAACAAGAGAGATCTCGATCCCTCTACAGCTTCTTTAGTTTTGCGCGAAAATTCCCCGGATTTTCTTATGCATGAATGCAATGCACAAACATGTGTCCTGTCTATTTCGAGGTGCTAATCCTAGGATGTTATAGACTCTCCCCCTTAAAATAAACTTCGTCCTCGAAGTTCGTATACTCTCACGTTTCAGAATAAGGAATTGCCATTGTATTGATCACGACACTTCTCAACTCCATGATAACCTCAAATGGGAATAATTGTAGTATCACATATCCATACCTTTTCCTTGAATTATCCTCATACTTGGCAATGTCTAACTTGTTGTCTACAATGCACTAATGTTCCTCTTACTATAATCCCTTAGGGCTATGTCCTTATTATGAAATCCTTAAACTCGAGTTTCTTCTTTAGTTCATTATCCTGATTAGGTATCCTGATCCAATTCCTTTACTTGATCATCAAACTTCCTTATTATGCTATAGAAGGTCTAGGAAGTCTCACTGAAATAGGGTTCTAAATTTTTATTACACAATAATTTGACCAAAAGACTAAATTTTTGGTTTGTCACTATATGCTTTATATTGGTATTACTTCCGAAGATTGGAATGGAACTCATTTAGTCCATACCCATCGGAATTTCTTGTTCCTCTACACATGTCCAATTGGATGTGCTTTATTCCCTCTTAAGTGTCACTTCAGAGTTGTTTTCTTTAGAACTAGGCTATTGGAATTAATCTATTTTATCACCCTCAAGATTTTACTTTATCAGGCTTTAGATAATCTTTTATTATTACCTTAAGTACCTTATCAATTACCATTTATTATTTATATTAAGGTCTGACTACTACTACCTTGAGGTAGACTTCGATCTTTCATGCTGACATACTTCTGAAAGTACTTTTATAATAGTGACTTCTTTTTGACCTATGAAAATAAGGTTTAATGTTGTCATAACTTAGTACTTCTTCTCCAACCTTTACTTGGAAAGTTGGATAACAATACTTCCACATATTTTTTTACTCTCCACCTTAGGGTTTACTAATGGTCTCTAAACTACAAATTTACTAACCATTGGCTTTTATGGTCTCTGTTCAGCTTATATTTAACCTATTTAAGGTCTCACGAGAGAACTTACGGTATACCCACGCAATTGTGGATCTCTGAAGTAAAGCTTCCATTATTATTTGTCTTACTGTTTGGACATTTTCGCTTTGATAGGCCTGACTTCGCGAAGAGTCTCGAAAGACGATCGCTTAAATTTTATACTCATTTATGTCTTAATTAACTTAGGCCAAGTTTTACGCTCTTTATGCAACCATTAAGATGATATGGTTAACTATGTCAACCAACACCGGCTACGGACAAGATACCAACTGTGGATCAGAATACCGATTGTTGATCAAATATCAGCTGCGGATCATCCTAGGTTGTAGGTATTACCCTACGGCTTCCAACATCCTTATGGCACTCTCTCTGAACTGTCAGAGCTTGACTACCATTTTTCTCCGAAACTTCGTATTTGCATTTATTCATGATGCTTCCATGAACTTGGTACAATTACTTTATTAACTTCCTATCAACATCACCTATTTTAGGTGAACTCTAAGTTCATGACTCCTTAATTCTCTAAGTATTTTCTACACTAGACTTCCTTCTTATATCTGGCTAAGAACAACCTGAGCTTGATCTATCCTTCAAACTGCGCTAATACTCCTTACATTTTGGTTCATCCTTCATGTAAGTCTTCATCTTGGTCTTTGGAACTCGTCACTTCCTTACACGAATTCCCATTCCTATCTAGGTTTATAACATCAAGTAATAACTAGATGTTGCAACATGCATTTGCACATCAAGTCAAACTTCATGTACATGTCTAGTCAATCAAGAAGATCCAAGAAAAACAAATAAATCCAAATGTGGTACATATAACACACAATATTCTAAGCCCAAAGTATAGTAGTTGAGTATAATATCTCTAAAATTCAGGCTGAGTTGTGTAGTATATGACACCTCATCATATAGGTTTACATCGTGATACTTAGCACATAAGGTCAAACTATTCTTTATCTCAATATTTACCCAAATTGCTCAAGTGCAACAGGTTAATGTTAAGCAAAGTGGTCTCAATTTGGTTTTTTACTAACCTTTTGTCTCACCTTTTCCAATGATTAACTATGACCATCCTTTCCTCATTTAGTAAACTAACCTCACATGATCTCTCCAAACGACTAATAGGTTTCTTAAACCAGAGATTATTGGAATTTTCTAGCACCTATGACTTATATCATAGTTCTATCATGCTATTTTCTTACTACTACTTTAGAATGATTTACTAATTACTGGTCATATTTACACCTACATCATGGTTTCAGAGCTAATCTCACCATGATCTTGTTATATTTTACCTATTTACCTGTTTCAAGAGCTAATCTAACCATGATAACTTTACTTCTCACTACACTATTATTAATCCATAACATAATTTCACTTCATCACGTAGAATTCTCAAGTGAATACCACATGATTACTACTCATTACATCAACATTTATCCTAATGATATTCATCATGTTGTCTTTTGTTATCAACTAACAATAAGATTCCACTGTCTTACTTAAACTCTAGGGTTAGGCTACACAATTAAGACTGCTTCAATTGATGTCTTACACTTTCCTACAGTTTTTTGGTGAGTTATGTCTCCTTCGGAAGACACTAAATAACACTATACTGAGAAATGATAAAATAATTACTCCTAAGAAAGAATGACTTAAGTATCTGGTGACAAGGTTTATCCTCAAGTGGATACTCATCACAAGTCATAAGAATATTTGGTTTAGATAAGATGGCTCCTATAGTCACTATCCAACCTACAGATCTTCCTAAAAGGGTTCTAATCCTAAGGTCGAAGCATATGCTCTGATACCAACTGCGGTGACCCAGCATACCACTATATGTTGTAGTACACTATAGTCGTTGACATAACACCAATGAAAAACCGTTCACTAGTATTACATCCCTCGGAGTGGTACAACAGAAACACAGCAGGTCCAAGACATGACTATAGGTTACAACTCAACTCTTTACACAAGATCCAGAGAACACTCTAGGTTAAAGAGAGAGAAAGAAACTTCTTACAAAGAAGAATCAGAAATAAATAACTCCAAAACTATCATACTATTAAGACTAGTATCTTAACTAATGGTCTGGCATTGCTGCTATCGCAATACACTACAGAAATAGGTTCTATGGCTAGAGATTATATTCCTATCTAATCAGTAACTTCGTCTTCACTTGAGTTGGTGTATATGTTGACCTTCTTAACTTTATTGAAGAGCTTTAGCTTTTGATGATGATTACTGGAGCATAACTTGATGTAGACGACGTCTTAATGGATTCAGAATCTACCAAGGGTTAAGAAGATACGTTGAGTACGAGCGTACTCAGTAGGTTCACTAGAAAAGGAGTGTTTGATGCACTATATCTACAGCCACAGACCGCAGGTCGTAGGCAATGCAATTTTTCATAAACATTTCTTCAAAGGTTGCTTTTATTCTGAAAAGCTATGTCTGTAAGCCTTCACGGGTTTACCAGAACTTTCATGGAGTTCCTTTCCTGCCGTGTTCGCGGCTCCTTCCCGGAACAGGGAGTAAAAAGTTACAGTTCTTACACTCTGCAGAGGTTCGTTACTTTACCCATGAGAGATCAAATCTTTGTTGCACAGCCAGGTGATCTTTCCCGTCCACACTTCCTATGGTGTGGGGCCCAGAAGATGATCCAAGCCAATCACTACCCCCTTCGCGACCTCGCATGCCTCCTTGGTGTACACCATGCCCACACATTGAATTACGGCAATGGTTTATACAGAACGTTAGATGCCAGAACTATCGTGGGACGTTGAGGGTTCCCACCCATATGCTGCATATCCTCTACGAATTACCAATTAATATGCACGCTACGAGTGATAACAGCCATGACCTGCACATCTGGCTACATGCGAGAGGAAGAAGATACAACTGACTTCTTCGTCCCATTCCAAATCTCATGGTTAACGCGTGATATACGGCGCAAGAATCACTGGCGACATTGGTTGTTAAGTCCTAGATAATATGTTCCTTTACCACCGGAACTTTCATAGTAGATTATTACCTCATGGTAAATAACCTATAATCATATTATTATAAAATAGTATTTTTTACCTTTTTCAAATGCAGGTGATGACAACACTAGATTTTCAAAATACTTTACAGAAAATAATCAAAGGACATGAGTAAGTGTGAACTTGCCTTTTGTGATTGCAAGATTATGCACTCACAGTCTTCGAGACAATATAAGATCCTATATCTGAAATCAGTATCATTGGTCCGATAAGGACTAATGTTTAAAGAAGCAATATGCAATTATGCATAAGTAATGCTATGCATTTTGTAGAACTCCCAAAGTGGATCCCCGGTACTTTGAGTGAAGTAAGTTTAGGTGATCCTTTAAAGAGTTGGTTTATTTTCAAGTTTTACTTTACAAGTAATGGCATTTATAGGGATTTTAAGTCTTGATATACAAGATATAAAAGTAGAGTGCAATATTAATCTAAGATTTAGATTAGTTGCTATTTGGTGATTATGATGGAAGTCTATGTATTGGATTATTAAGGTTTGGAAAGAACTATTATAGGGTTTTTGCTTGAACTGCCAAAAGGAATAACATTTGAAGAAAAGATTTCCTTTCTAAGGTTTAAACAATCTTTATTGTTAATAGAACGTGATCAATGTATTTTGGTGTTTGATTGATTAGTTTGGACTTGAGATGCTTTATCTCTTAATTGAAATAGACAAAAGGTAACTATAAAAAACATAAGTAGCTTATTACACATGATGTTTATAAGCTTTGAGACTAAACTTAACTTTAAACGGGTATGTAAACTTCAAGTTTAACTTTTTTTTAATTATTCCCAAGTTTTAAATTTATGATAAGTATGACTAAGGTGTGGAATTATTCACTTTATATTTAAGTGATTAGATTAAATTTGTTTTGATATTATGAAAATAATATGCAATTATTAAATGAAAGTATAATTTGGATGATATTATTAATGTGTTAAAGTTATGTTAAACATTATTTAAATATTAAGATCACCCTCTTAATATCAATGTAATAAATATAAAGTTATTTTAAAGATTGTGGTTTTGAATTTTTGATTTAAAGTTTCAAAGTAGTATTACAAGGTTAATAACTTATACTTAAGTTTTACTATGAATCTTTAGTTATGGATTTAGACTTATAATTAAGCTTAAAGGATTTAGTGTTTTATAAGGAAATGTGATTATTTCTTACTTAATAAATAATTTTAATGAGTTAATAAAAATAGGTAATAGATAAGGATTTATTACTTTTAAAATCTTAAAAACCTTTCTAATGATATATTTGATATTTTCTAGTATAACATATTTATTTAAGATTTTAAAAAGGATTTATTTATTTATTTTTAAGTATTAGTCTTATGTTTATAAAATTCCATAAAGGATTAAATGTCTTTGAATACTTCTTTTAAATTTTATTTATAAAAATTAAGTTAGTATTTTTATAAAATAGTAGATTCATTTTTCTACATAAAATTTACTTTTATTAATTTTTTAGGACTTTTCATTATTTTATGAAATTTCACTAAGGCTTTAGTGGTGTTAATATTTATTTTTATTTAACTAAAATAAGTAAAGTTATATTTTTCTTAGGTGGATATTATTTTTGTGATGATTTTTATATATCAATGGTATTATTAAGATTTTTCTACATTTTTCTAAGACTTGAATATTATTAAGGGTATTGTGGTAATTTAATATTGTACAATTAATGTATATTACTTTTTATTTTATTTCACCTAGTGTATAAGACAATCTGACCTTAGGCTGACTCGGGCCATTTAGGCCCATCTAGCTGGGTCATTCCTAGCCCAACCTAATCTCTCTCACACGACTCACACACGCACACATGCACGGGCCTCGCCTCTCTTGCTCCCTGCACTCGCCTCACCGCCGGCAGAGCCACCGCCTGCCTTCGTCCCTTTGTCGGTGGCCTTCAGCGCCGCTACCTGACATAGATGATGCAGCACCTTCTCCTCCATACTCTTGACTAAGTCGATTTGAGAATCGAGCTCCTACATGGTCGCGCCCAACCCCATCGGGTGTTAGTTTTGCGGGTCTGCTATCGCCTCTATGCGCCGGTGTTGCACCAGCCGCTCTCTAGCGCCAGCCAGATAGGCTTTGACCCGCCGTGTTGTGATCTCTCACCTCCCCTGGCTCGATTTGCTTCTCCCTGCCTCTCATGCACGCCCCCACGATGCTGTGGTACTGCAGCTGTCACTGTGGCCTATCCCCTCCCTTACGCTGGAGAGAAGGTGCCGCGGCGCAACCCCGGCGCCCTCAGACTGCTACCTAAGAACCTTGCTATGATGATGGACAACGGTGATGCGGCTGGAACTGCTTCTTTCTACGACACCGGTGGGACAACAAGTAACTACAACCCCGGCGTCGGCCTCCTTATCTACTACCTCAACCACGTCTCCGGTTAGGTAAGATTCATGTGACCTACCTTCGAGCCAATGAAATTGTTTAGGTGTAAAATTATGGTGGTGTTTGAATTCCTCGACATGTTCTAGGCTATGATGTTATTCAAATGTGTATTCAGGTGATTGGTAAATTGTTTGGAATTGGTGGTGTTGCATTGATTTCCAGTGCACCCCAGTTTGATGAATAATATTATTTTATTGCCTTCATTTGGTGGTAAAATAAGTATAGTTGGCTGCCACACACTATGGGAAATTGAAATCTATTCCAAGTAGTCTGGTTTAGCAACATAGTTTGATAATATGTACTTGTCTTTGATAATGATAGGAATCTACATATGAATTACTCCTGGTTAATGATATCTAGAAATATGGTCGATTACATTTGGAATGGCTTGACAAATTGGTTATCTTTGGATTTGTGTTATGTTAACATGTCCAGATTCTTGTAGTTGATACCATGCTTTAGCTACTCATAACCTCTTACTACACTTGTTTAGTTATGACTGTGACCATTCCTTATGGAGGTAGTACAATGATGCGTACCTTTGCATATGTTCTAAGGAAAGTCTTAATAGTTATGGTACTACTAATTAATCAGCTTCTAGATGTGGTAGTACTAGCCGTTTATTAGAGCTGATATTATGATGTTGTCCTAGGTTAACTGAGTTCTTATCCTTAGGAATCATCTTGATTGAATTTTTATTTGTCCAGGATGACAGAAGTAAAGCTTAAATGATCTCTAGTTTATTTTAACTAGAGAAATGATTTAAGAAAGCTTCTAATGGTTTGAAAACCTAAGTTGCTTCTACTAGTATACATTGATGGCTTTTATTGATCTGAGCCTATTACTGTGATGCCTCTTTGGAGTGTACACATTAATAGGTTATAGTGATACTGATGTGCAATACTATATTAAGTGGAGAATTATGTAGATAACTGAAGTAGTGGTTGTGATTTGCTTTAGATCCCTATTGTGGTGTCTCCAAAGAGTGCACAATAGCAGTTCATAGTGACATGATCTACTTATGCAGTATCTGAAAAACAATGGACAGTTGGTTGCCAGTGATGCAAAGGCTGAGGCAAATTATTGGATTTAGAAGAACGGATTTTATTGTTGCCTCCTGTTTTAACTCAGTGATGATCTAGACATGCCACTTGTATTCTAGTCTACGAGAATCTTGCCATCCAATACTCCTAGATGAAAATCTAGTTGAAGGGTAGATGGACCAAGTGGGTGTGTATTATTTCTCTAGTACTCCCAGATCTATATGCATGATTTAGGAATACATGCTACATGATCTAATGTGTATTACAGATGATTGTTACCTGATGTTGGTGAGTGGATAGATAGGCTTGTAATGGGCTGCTGATGATCTTGTGGTAGTTTTGGTGTTGCTTCAGATCACCTGTTGTAACTTGTTCTTGTAACCTTCATCTCCTAGCTCCTTTTGGCTGCTTGACTGATCTACTCCTCCTTGTCCTAACTATTGGATGGCTTCTTGAAGCAACCATAACTTCGATGAGGTTTTGGTGGGATGATCTATGTATTCTTGGGTGATGATAGGATGGTAATATGGAGAATGTGCTCTAAAGTGTGGAGGTGGAATGGTATCTTGATTGCTATGGCTCGTTCACCCCTTTGTGTACATGGATTGCTTTCTTGTCTCCTTCTTGGGATTGTTGTTGTGTTGACAACAGTTATCTGCATGCTGATGTGCAAGATGATTACAAGTGGGACCTAAGGTCCAAGTTTCAATGGTGTAGATATTTTTTGGTGGATATGATCAAGTAAAAGTGAGCTTTAGTGTTTGGCTGGATCCGCTTCTTTATCCATGGTGAAACTTGCCTCTCTCCTTGCTTGGTGAAATTTGCCCCTGCCTATGATGCATCAGTTCTGAGGCTAACATTCTGGATAAGAACAAATTTTTACAATGGCCCCTTTTTTGAATAATACTCAATTATCAGTCAAAGCATATCATTTGTATGCCAAATCTGAGAGTAAAAATAATATACTAACCCTTATTTTATTCTTTATTGTTTTTTGTTATCTTTTGTGTTGTTTTGTAGGGATCAAGAATCAGGAATATAAAGATTGGATCTAGAAGATGAAGAAGATGAAAATTACTTTAGTTTTAAAGTTTACTTTATTCTTTCCCTCAAACATAAAAGTACAGTAGATGTCATGTAGAAATCCATCGCACATGTCCTGATGTTTCCATCAGAACAAAAGAGATCTCGATCCCTCTACAGCTTCTTTAGTTTTGCGCAAAAATTCCCCGGATTTTCTTATGCATGAATGCAATGCACAAACTTGTGTCCTGTCTATTTCGAGGTGCTAATCCTGGGATGTTACAGCATATTTGTCATTCTTAGTTCAATGTGCATTGTCCCAAAACTTGTTGATTGATTCATAATTATGGTATTGCTTTTTCTTAAATTATTTGTATCTAGTCACCCTTATAAACTTTGAAGGTGTCCTATGCATTTATGTTTTGCTATTCCATGAAGGACAGGATGATTACCACTCTTGCTATGTTTTCTATATGTGAAACAAACAAATGTCTTTCAATGCATTATTATTCATGATCTTTTGTTTATGTTTCCTTTGATTTTGCAAACTAGTTGATATGTATTATTGTCAGAAATATATCTTTCATGCTTATGTTAGAGTACTTTGATCCCAGCTATCAATTCTTTACAAATCCTTGACCAAGATTGTGATGGTGCATGTCACCTCAAAAATTATTCTTTTTATCACATACTTACTCGAGGACGAGCAGGAGTTAAGATTGGGGATGCTTGATACGTCGTAAACGTATCTATAATTTTTGATGCTCCATGCTTGTTTTGTACCAACTTTCTTATGTTTTGTTTACACTTTGAGGCATTTTTATACATTTTCTGGAACTAACCTATTAACAAGATGCCACAGTGCCAGTTCTTGTTTTCTGCTGTTTTTGGTTTCATAAAATCTAGTAAAGGAATATTCTCGGATTTGGACGAAACCAAAGCAAAAGTTCCTATTTTTCCAGACACTACACGAAGTCCGAAGGAGAGACGAAGAAGCGCCACGAGGTAGCCGCACCAGGGGCCACGCGGGTCCACCCTAGGCCGTGCCACCTATGGTGTGGGCCCCTCGAGCTTCAACTGACCTTGCTCCTTCGACTATATAAACCCCCCTAGGAGAAACTCCTAAGTACTCGATCAGAAATCCACGAAAAAGTCTGTAGCCGCCGTCACCATCATCCCTATACCGGGAGGGATCTGAAGCTTTTCCCGGCACCCTTCCGGAGAGGGGAGATCATCCCGGAGGCCTTCTTCATCACCATTCCAGCATCCGGAGTGATGCGTGAGTAGTTCATCCTTGGACTATGAGTCCATAGAAGTAGCTAGATGGTTGTTTATCCTCTTTTGTGCTATCATGTTTAGATCTTGTGAGCTGCCTATCATGATCAAGATCATCTATTTGTAATCCTACATGTTGTGTTTGTGGGGATCCGATGGATATTGAGTACTACGTCAAGATTGATTATTGATTCTATCATGCCTATGTTATTTGTGATCTTGCATGCTCTCTGTTACTAGTAGTTACTCTGGCCAAGTATTTGCTTGTGACTCCAAGAGGGAGTATTTATGCTCGATAGTAGGTTCATGCCTCTAGTAATCTGGGGGAGTGACAGAAACCTCTAAGGTCGTAGATGTGTTGTTGCTTCTAGGGAGAAAACAACAATCCTTTGTCCAAGGGCAATTGTATTGTTTACTTTACACACTTTGCTGAATGCAATTATATGTTGCTTGCAACTTAATTCCCGAGGGTTGTTCAGTGATATCCCGGAGGTGGATTATTAGTCATAGATGCAGTTGGATTACGGTCTATGTATTATGGTGTAATGCCCAAACAAATCTCATAGCGATCATCATGCCATGTACATGCATTGTTATGCATTCTTAATCTATCAATTGCCTAACTATAATTTGTTCACCCAATATGTCATTTATCTTATGGAGAAACACCTCTAGTGAACTGTGGACCCCGGTCCATTCCTTCCCACTGATATTCAATCTAATGTTTACTATTTACTTTCTGTAATTACTACAAGCAATTACTTTCTTCCACACTATACGTTTAATCCTTTGTTTTCAGCAAAACGGTGAGCTTTATAACCTCACTGTAAGTTGGGCAAAGTATTTTGGTTGTGTTGTGCAGGTTCCACGTTGTTAGCAACACCTTGGGAGTTGTTTCCTTTCTCCTACCGGTTCGATAACCTTGGTTTCACAACTAAGGGGAAACTTGTTGCTATGCTCATCACACCTTTCTCTTGGGGTCTCCCAACAGGCTCTACAGTAACCAAGCCACATCAACTTGCAGCTATGCGGATCCCTCTATGCATCCTAGAGGCATCAGATATGACCTTACACGACATCGTCCTAGGGAAAATAATATACCCCCTGGGCATAATATCGCTTGACGTCATCTTTGGCACCCCCAGCAACTTCAGGCATGAGCGGCTTCAGTTCGAGGTGGTTTACTAGCCCTCACAGTACCACGCCATCCTTGGGTGAGCTTCACCAAGTCAGACAGCTGCGACCGAGACTTAAACAGAATCTCCCAGTCATTCGGCATGCAGGAGGAGCTGCGACCGAGACTTAAATAGAATCTCCTATTCATTCGGCATGCAGGAGAATCTCCCAGTCATTTGTCAACAGATAACATCCTGCCCCTAGTCACAAGGAAAAATGCACCTGACATGTCGTTCGAATGCACAGTCAACACCAAAAAGTTGCAGGTCCACTCGATAGACCCTACCAAGATAGCCTTGATCACCAATGACCTGAGTTCTGCATAGGAACTCGTGCTCGTCGAATTCCTCCGTGAGCGCTGGGAAATCTTTGCCTGGTGTCCTGCAGACATGCCAGGAGTTCCCATGGAATTCGCCGAGCATGCACTCAATGTGTTTCCGGATGCAAAGCCGGTGAAGCAGTCGCTGCATCTACTGTCCGAGAAAATAGCTGAAGCGGTTGGAATCGAAGTCAACAGACTCCTCGATGCCAAATTCATAAGGGAGATAAAGGAAAGCACCTAGGTAGATAAACTCGTGTTGGTCCCTAAGAAGGACACGGACATCATGCGGTTGTGTGTGGATTTCACGGCGCTTAACAAGCATTGTCCTAAGGACCACTTCCCTCTACCACGGATCGATCAAATCTTCGACTCTCCTTCCTGGACGCCTACTCGGGCTACAATCAAATTCGACTGAAGGACGAAGATCAAGAGAATACGTCTTTCATCACACTGTTCGGGGTGTTCTGCTACAACACGATGTCTTTTGGGCTCAAGAACGCAGGCGGCACCTACCAAAGATGCATGCAGGCATGCCTGAAGAGCCATATCGGTTGTAATGTCCAGGTCTATGTCGACGACATAGTAATCAAGACCAAGGAGGGCCGAACACTGATCGATGATCTCCGTGAGACGTTCGACAACTTTGATCTCTACAAGATCAAGCTAAACCCGGAAAAGTGCGCCTTCGGCGTCCCGTACAGGCAGCTACTCAGGTACTTCATCTCTCAATGAGGCATCAAGGCTAACCCGAAGAAAATCAGGGTTGTACTAGCAATGGAGAAGTCGAAGAACATGAAAGGAGTCCAGCAGCTAGTTGGGCGAATTGCGGCGCTCAGCAGATTCATCAGCCGCATGGGTGAAAAAGCTCTTCCGTTCTACCAACTATTGCGCAAGGCCGAGAAGTTCGAGTGGACAACCGAAGCTGACGAGGCATTCGAAGATCTCAAGCGCTTACTCTCTACATCTCCAGTACTGGTAACGCCAAAGGAGAGGGAGCCCATGCTGCTATACATTGCAGCCACGCACTAGGTGGTCAGCACTGCCCTCGTGGTCGAATGACCTGAAGATGGCAAAACCCACGGGGTACAGCGCCCATTCTACTACCTTAGCGAGGTACTGACGCCAACAAAGCAAAGGTATTCCCACTACCAAAAACTCGCCTACGACGTATTCATGACGGTGCATTGATTGTGCCACTACTTCCAGGAGCATAAGATCGTGGTCGTCAACGATGCACCACTGTCAAACATCCTGAACAACCCCGAAGCTACATGGAGAGTAGCCTTATGGGGCATCGAGTTGTCCCCTCGGGACATCATCTACGAGCGTCGCACCGCTATCAAGTCTCAGGTGCTCCCTGACTTCTTCGTCCACTGGATGGAGCTCCAGCTACCGGACACTCCGGACATGTCCCAGTCCTAGACAATGCATTTCGATGGATCCAAGCGTGAGGCCGGAGCAGGAGACGGGGTGATCTTGGGGGCATGATCATAATTATTTTTCTGTTCACCTCTATGGTCCCTATTCGTGCTGTTTTTCAAGCTGGCCCTCCCAAAAATCCCAAGCCCTTATGTCCCGTCCCCGACCACTGTGTGCTGGTCGGCCGCAATTCCATGGCGGCCTGAGCCGCTTGACCTACGGTCTCATGCACCGCTGTGGAGCCACTTCACCGCCACCCACCCCACCGGATCTAGTTCACCGAGTTTCTCTGCCACTACAACAGAGCTGCAGTCTTGTTCACCATGCCGATGGCGTCATCGACCGCCCAAGCTCTGCTTCCCCGCCACCGAATGCTACCCAACCATACCTAAACCGCCTCACCGGTGTCCACCGGATGTGATCTAGTTCAAAAAGTTCCATGTCCACTGCTCCAGACCAGCTTCATGCGCGTCGTCGTTCACTTCATCGGATCTGCCTCAGCGAAGCTCTCGTCCACCACGCTCAAGTCGACATCGACTTCCCAAGATCGGCGTCCCCGACTTCCCAAGATCTGCTTCCCTGCAACTGCAGCACCCTCGGTGACCTAGACGTCACCCGCACGGTACCGACGATGCTTAGACGCCTCTCTTACCAAGGTAACCAAATCTCCAACCCCTTTTTGTTTTGTCAGTAGTATAGCAGGTTCAAGCCCGTCGTAGTGAACTGGATTTTTGTAATCTTTCTAGTGCATACAAGTCACTGAGCATGCATGTTCTTTGTGCTACATACAAGGTCACTGGACATGTTGGTTTGCATTCGCTACTCTATAAATTTCAAGTCATGCACATGTTTGTTATTTTGTCACGCACATGTTCTTAGCCACTCCATACAACAGTAATTGCCTGCTATTGTATAGTTATTGCAAAATGTAAAGTCTGTGGAAAATATTAGTGTGGATTATCTGCTCCACAGTTACTGAATCTATCTGGTTTGTCCTAAGCTAAGTTCCTGATATTATTTCCTCCCTGGCACCATTCTGCACAACCTCTTCTATTGACATATGGATCTTTAAAAGCTGCAACACTGACTATTTTATTTTTCTTTGCATAGAGATCAAAAAGGGAACACTGAACATGTTGGTTTTCACAGCCTCTTCTACAGGATCACAAGCAATGCATTGTTTCCTTATTTGGTGCTGGTTCATCCTAAGAAATGACATAACTAACCTCTACTATGTAGTTCATTCATGGTTTATGTTCCAGAGTTGCATGTTCTGGTATGATGCCATTATAATTTATATATGGTTCATTCTTAGGTATGACAGTAATTGCATGCCATTGTATAGCTCACCACAAATTCTGAGTCAACCTGTAAGACCCCACCTTTTAAAGGTAAAGGCCCCTGTGATTGCAATGCTAGTCCCTGGATCAAAATGCTAGCATCCACAGTTTAAGATGAAGTACACAGATACAAAGGTCATTATTACATCATCATTCTAGAGATAACATAGTCTTTACAACTCAATAGCCCAAGTCTATAACATAGAGTTCACAACATAATGGAAATAACTATAAGTCTTCATCTTCATGTGCCACAGGCAAACATGTTGAGTGTAGACTCACAATCCTAGTCTCCATCAGAGTAACCTGCAACATCATAAGTTACAGCCATAGAGGTTCAATACATTTGGAATTGTATTGGCAAGTCATACCATAGTAGAATAGTAGTATCTAATAACTATATGAATTTGGCTAAGTGTAGCTTAGGCTTCCTTTGCTCAAAATAAGGTTTTCCTTATTAGTTGAAAACACTAAGTTTTTGTTTGATAAAATCACCCAAGGAACCACCAATAGACATTGCTGAACCTTCACCCTTGTTCAACCACAAGTTTTAACTTAGAGAAATTGGGATGAGGAGATCCTTGATTGCTTCAATGTCTTTGATGCGCAAATTGTCCGTTGCCGGGGACACGGCTAAGTACTTAGGTTTTACCCTCTCGAGAGGTGGTGCACTTTCCCCACAAGACTCGACGTGCATCAAGACAAGACTTTTCAGAAGCATTCCCTTAGACCACCATGGACGCGTTCTATCCTATCAACCCTACCACCAACTGTCCATCTGGCTAAGTTCTTGCAACCTAGTTGGTCAAGGCAGAGCCCATATGCCATGTGGTTGCACTAGAAGCTTCTCAACACTAAACATATCAAATCCCTTTGTTCCTGGGTGGAAAACCACAAGTGTGATACACAAGGTAAACCATAGACATGGGCCTTGTGTAACCACTCAACATAAACCAACCATACCATTCCACCTAGGTGATTCATTCACATAGTTGTTTTATTAATCAAAAACACAAGCCATTGACTTAGGAATATTTCAAAACATGAATAATCCACCCTTGTATTCTACTAGCTAGGCTAAGCATACTTAGCAAGTTTCTTAACTTAGTGAAAAATCTACTAAGACTAAAACTACTAGGATTTCCTAAGGCATAGCATAGTATATACTTAGAAAAATTCTCCATGCAAGTCCTATTCAAAATAACATTAGTGCATAGTCAAAATATTAGGACAAAATATGAAGCATCACTTTCCTTGATAGTTGGGAGAGTAGCAATAGTCCTCACAATCGCAATCACCACAATCACCAAAATCTACACATAAAATCATAACACTAAATTCACATTTCAATATTAAACAAAAATACATATGAATGCATGCAAATGCAATGAAATGATTTTCTACACTAAACGAGTCAAATCAAACAGTACTGAACACAAAGAAATTTTTCTATAGTCTAAATAAACTCAAATTTACTTCAAAACATTTTCCAAATAATTTTTATATGCAAAATAGGCCTACAAAAGGTTCTGCGAATAAACCTATCTTTCCAGAAGCGAAAGACAAATTCAGGGCCATATATGTGTAGGGCTTAATTTTCTGAATCCATTGATCTATTATTTTAAATTTTTGGACAAACAGATCAAAAGATATGAATTGTACAAGTGAAATCAACTAATAGATTCAAAAACAGATTTTAAATCTAAAAGCCAGACACGCGGCGCGCTCCTATTGGCCCGTACCGCTTCGCGTGGATCACGCTTCTGTGCCGATGGATAAAGTCAGATCCAACGCGCCAAATCTAAAGAAAACGATTCAGTAAGTGATATATTCTACGATGCAGGATCTAGATCTAACGGCTCTGGATCAAGCGACCAAAACCTAGCGGCGTTGATGGCGCCAGTGGCAGCGGCGCTACTACCGGTGATGCTCTGCCATGCTAGGGGGTAAGGGGGTGGTGGCAAGGTTTACAAGACTCGCGTGAACACGAGGAAGCTCAAGGTGGAACTGGCTTGGTCAGGGGAGTACTGTCGCGACCGTGGAAGCTCGTCGAAGTTGGTCCTGGCATCGGGCGCTTGTGAACGGAGACAGTGGTGATGACCTAGGTCACCAGAAGGCAGATGAAGGGCATCAGGACGTGCACAAAGCCGCAGTGCACACAATGGTTTGAACTAGATGGCAAGGGGCGTGCGGACCTTATCGGAATTACTCGTCGGAGTAGAGCGGTGCTTCGGTTATTCGCGGAGGTTAACGGGGACTGCGACCTGGGGCGATATAGGACGAACCAGAGGCATGATTAGGTGCAAGAGGATGGCGAACAAGATCGCATCAACCATAGGGGGAGGGGTGGACGGAAATCACCATAATTACTCGCCGATGTTCGTCAGGCAGCGGCGGTGCAAGATCAAATACTGGCAGCCTAGGGCGCTAAGTGGGGGCTAGGTGAGGGGAAATGACCGCGGTGAGGTGGTGCTTAAGTAGCCGAAGCAGGGGCGTCCATCACGCGGCGAATCAATTCCAATTAAGCGAATTCATCCGCGGAAGTGAAGGGGAGAAACGGGCGGCGACGGTGTCATCTGCGAGCGCGGGGTTTGGGGACGAAGGGGTGAGGTGGCACTGGGCCCAGTGATCAGCGAGTGCGGGGTATGGCTCGCACGGGTGAGAGAGGGAGGAGAGGGGGAAAACCCCGGGTGGGCTTTTGATCCGAATGTGGGTCTGGGTTAGATAGGTGGCTCAGGTTTTTTTCCTTTGCTCCTTTCCTTTTATGTTTTGATTTTTAGGAAAGGTTTTGAAACCCTAATTCAAATCTGTTTGAATTCAAACCTTCTCCAAATTTTGTAGAGTGATCCTAGCACTCAAAAGTGTGTCAAACACATATAACCACTCAAAATCACTTTGGTCTTTTAAAATAAAAACAAAACCATGCCTCATATGTATATAAAAAGGGCATAAATATGGTTTTATTTGATTTCAAACTTTGAAATTTTTTATGCAAACTCTAAATTCTATGATGATATTAATGCAATGCATGATTTTGAATTTGATGAAATTTGGGATGTTACACAACCAACGTCTCTTTCTTTCTAGGATATACAACTGCTTTCATATATATTTGTTGAAATGACCTGGCTAGTTTATATTTGCTGAAATTCTAAGAAACACTCTATTCAATTGCTCAATTCATTTGTAGGACACTTGTGTAATGCTAGCTTGTCATGTTCTATAGGTTCACAAGCAATGCCATTATATTTCATATCTAATGGTTCGTCCTAAGCAACAACATAGCTATCCTCTACTATATATATAGTTCATTCGTGGTTTGCATGCATGTTCTACAAGTTGTCATTTGATGCCATTATAATTTCTATTTGGTTGATTCCTAGCTGCAACAGTAACTGCATGCACATTGTGTAGCTCACCGCAAATTCTGAGTCACCCAACATCTCTTGCATTCTAGAATAAACAAGTGCTTTGATACGTCGTAAACGCATCTATGATTTTTTATGCTCCATGCTTTTTATATCATTTATCTTATGTTTTGTCTATACCATGAGGTATTTTTATACACTTTCTGGAACTAACCTATTGACAAGATGCCACAGTGTCAGTTGCCTGTTTTCTGCTGTTTTTGGTTTCACAAAGGCTAAAAAATTAATATTCTCGGAATTGGACGGGACAAAAGCCAATCTTCATATTTTTCCCGGAAAGATACGGAAAATCGAAGCAGAGACGGAGTAGGGCACCAGGGTGGCCACACCCTAGGGTGGCGCAGGCCCACCCTCACTGCGCCACCAAGGGGTGTGGGCCCCCTGGCCGCCTCCTCGCCTTGCCCCTTCGCCTATAAGAAGCCTCCGATGCAGAAACCCTAGAGGATCCATCATACTTCCAAAAAAAAGTTCCGCAGCGCTGCCGCCACCGAAGGGGAGATTCAGGGACATAAGTCTCTGTTCCGGCACTCTGCCGGGATGGGGAAGTGCCCCCGGAGCCATCTCCTTCGATCTCCACCACCATCTCCATCGTCGTTGCTAATTCCCATGATGTGGAGGGAGTAGTTCTTCCTCGAGGCTAAGGGCTCTACCGGTAGCTATGTGTTCATCTCTCTCTATGCATGATCATATTGTGATCATGAGCTTTGTAATCAAGTAGATCTACTTTGCTACTCAAGTGTTTTAATAGATCTCCGGCTCTCCCTAGTGTGTGAAGTTTACAGTGTGCACACCGTGTGGCACTTAGGCTAGAGATTACATAAATACTTATCATGAGTATATTTTGAGTTGGTTGTCTTTATGAAATTGTGGTGTTTGTTGGAACCATATAGCGCTCAAGGTGACAGTGTGGGGTTATCTAGATGGAGAAGGTGAACTTTAAGGAGTGTTGTTATAGCCCTACCATGGATTAGAGTGTCCAACCGGAGAGTAGTTAAGAGTAGTATCATGAAGAGAAGATATTTATATGAGAGTGTTCACTAGTGAAAGTATGATCCCTAGGCCTTGTTTCTAAGCATTGAAACACCGTTTGCATATAGATATGTTGCATGTTTGCTTGCTTCCATCCTTTTGCCTTTAGTCTTTTCCTCCCCGTCAGAAGCTCTTTTCTGGCACCGTTACCACTTATAATCATTCATACCACTTGTATTTCACTATCTCTTCGCCGAACTAGTGCACCTACACACCTGACAAGTGTATTGGGTGTGTTGGGGACACAAGAGACTTTTTGTATCTTTATTGCAGGGTTGCTTAAGAGGGATACCTTTGACCACTTCATCCCTGAGTTCGATAAACCTTGGGTAATACATTTAAGGGAAACTTGCTGCTATTCTACAAACCTCTACACTTGGAGGCCCAACAACTGTCTACAAGAATAGAAGTGTGTAGACATCAAGATCTTTTCTCGCACCGTTGCCGGGGAGGTAAGGTAAAAAGTACTCACATCCTCCGGTGTGAGTGCTCGAAGTTATTTCCTTTAGATTCTGCAATTTTGTCTTTTTGTTTCTTGTTTTCACTAGTTAGGCTTAATGGAAAACAACAACAAAAATTAGAGAGCTTTATAGTATTTATCTTGAGTTAGGACATGAAGTGTTTGAAGAGAAAATTAAAAAACATATGGAACTTTATTTGCATGCTAATAGCAATGATATTAGTATGAATTTTTTGAACAACATTGTTCCTAATGCTATGGAAACGTCTAAGCTTGGGGAAGGTAGTTTTTATGAAAAATATCTTTTTAGTTCCCGGCTTTAGGGAAGAAAATTTGCTCTTATGATACTTTATCTCCCATTCGTGGTAATTCTGATGATGCTTGTGATATTTTAAACCCACATACTGAAAGTGTCCCTTTTAAAATACCTAAGGTAATTGTTGAACATGATATGAATAACTGCTATTTTGGAGATGGAACTATCCATCCTAGTGATCATTTACTCTTTATACATGAATTATGCGAGTTATTCAAGTGTGTAGGTATTTCAATGGACCAAGTTAAGAGGAAGCTATTCCTTTTATCACTTAAGGACAAAGCAAGGGAGAGGTATGAGATACTAGATGATCCTCATCATTTGAAGTGGAAGGAACTTGAATCTCTCTTTTACTCTAAATTTTATCCTCCTCATGAAATCCATAAAGATAGGAATTATATTTATAATTTTCACCCTCATGATGAGAAAGTATTGCCCAAGCTTGGGGGATATTGAAGTCACTAGCTAATGCTCAAATGTCCCATTCATGAGCTCCCTAGTAATATTATTAATAATAATTTTTATGCAAGGCTTTTAGGACATTACAAGGACTATCTAGATACCTGTTTAGAGTGATCCTTTACAAGTAAGGAGGTCAAAGCTAAGTGGGATCTTCTTGAAACAATCCAAAGAAATACCGAAGATTGGGATAATGACAAAGGTAAAGAACCAGGTATAACCTATGAGTATGATTGCATTAAGTCTTTCGCTGAAACTACTGATTTTCAAGAGCTTAGTGCTAAGTATGGTATTGATACTCAAATTCTTGCTGATTGTTGTAGAGCCTTTGCTTCTCATATTAATGCTCCTAAAGAAAAATGTTACATGTATCATGAACCTTTTAAAGACACTTGCATGGAAAATGAAAATGTTATTAATGATTGCAATAAACATGCTTAAACTTCTGAAAGTACTATTTCTTATAAGCATGTTAATTTTTGTGGAATGTATGGACCTTGTGAGAAGAATCAAATCGAAGAAGAATATTGTATCACCCATTGGAATGAAGAAAACTAGAAAGTGTTATAAGGCTCTAAATGATCTTGGTAAAAAAAATTGTGCCCTCTATCCTTTTATTTGTGAACTCTGCTATGAAGTGGGTCATTTCAATTTTCAATGCTCAGGCCATACTAATGAATTTTATAATCCAATGGGTACTTCAAGTTTGTATTGTGATACCGTGATCACTGATAATCAACATGATGAACTTACATTATTTTAGGGGTGTGAAGAGTTATCAAGAAAAACTTCTTTGGTAGACATGAGTGCTTTTGATATGAATAGCGTCTTGCATGGTTGTCATATTTACTATGTTGATAATTGCCACGCAAATACTTACATACAAAATCTTATAAAAGATGATATTTTACCAAATTATGACACAACTGATATGAGTTTTGTTCTTATTAATGAAAAGGAGGAATCCTCCAAAGTTTCTTCTATTGTCTCTAATAGTAAACCAGGGTATGTGGAGAAGCTTCCTTTCAAGCCTCTCCCACCTAAAGAGGAGAAGAAGAAGAAGAAGAAGAAGAAGAAGAAGAAGAATAGGAGTAAAAGGAGAGAGTAAATAGTATTATCCCCTAAGCATGTTGCTCCTATTATAGTTTTTGCTGATGAGTTTGAACTCGATGATGTTCCTATGCCTGTTACATATAGTAGTGATCATGATTGGGAAAATCACACTACTTTTGATATTGAAAATCTCTTTGGTACCAATTCTGAAAATGATGATATAAATAATTGTTGTACTATTAGTACTATCCATGTTCCTTCCAATGATTATATGTTTACAAATGAACACAATTTGGAAGATAGCTATTATATTGCTTATGATGATACTGTACCTCCAAAGTATGATGATTACAATGATAAATATGATATTTTCAGTCCACATACTATTGAGGAGAAAATCAATTATGATTACAATATGCCTCATATATTTGATGACTATGGTGATGATAATATTAATGATAGATATTTTTTTGAATTTGCTCCCACTACAATTAATAAGAATAACTATGCTCATGTGGAGAGTAATAATTATTATATGCATATGGATCATGATAAGAATGTTTTATGTGATAGTTATATTGTTAATTTTATTCATGTTGCTACAGAAAGTTATTATGAGAGAGGAAAACATGGTTTTATGCATCTCAATAATATTAAGTTTCCCCTCTTTATGTTAAATTTTTTGAAGTTGCACTTGTTTTGCTTATGCTTGTTGCTTTGTGCTTTCATGACTTGTTTCTTTACAAGATTCCTATGCATAGGAAGTGGGTTAGACTTAAATGTGTTTTGAGTTTTCTTCTTTATGCTCTCTTTTACTTCAATTCATATTTCTTATGTGAGCATCTTCTCAAACTATCAAGCCTAACTTAAAGGCGTTAAAGAAAAGTACTTCTTGGGAGATAACCCAATAGTTTTCTTGAGTCTTGGAAGTTATTACTTCTTTAATAACCTCTCATTATCCTTTTTGTGTGGTTTTTGTGCCAAGAATAACCTCTAATGGGAGAGAAGTAAGAGTCGGGGAAGTTGTTGTCCCGAAACAGATTTTTGTGCTCCACTGTAAAAATTCTTGAAAACTCTCTGTAAGTCGTATTGAGCTTTAATTTTCTGAATAAATCCCCCAGATTGTTAGATAACTTTCGTTAGTTCAACACTTTTAGGTTTGAGCAATAGAAGGTCTTCGAAAAAATCGGTTTCTACCTACTGGTCTATTTTGACAGATTTCTGCCATTATTTGCATTTGCCTCTTTATTGATTTCTTTTTGGGTTATTTTTGGGAAATTGAACTTTTTGACGGAATTGCTACAGTAGCTTGTGTTTTTAATGAAAGTTTTGTTGTTTTAAAACTAAACCCAAAGGTTTATTTACTTTTGAATGCACTAATGTTGCTAATGAAGATTGTGTGAAGTTTTGTATGAAGGAAAATTTTCAGGTGTAAAGGAAGAATGGTGTAATGAGATGAAGAATGGAAAATATCTCAAGCTTGGGGATGCCACCCCATGTCACCCCAAGAAATATTCAAGAGGTACAAGCATCAAAGCTTAGGGATTCCCAAGGCATCCTCTTCTTCATCAATAAAAATCTCAGGTCTTTTTAGACACTTTGTTTTTATTGTTTCATGCATTGTTGTGTTGTTCTTGGAGCGTCTTAGTTTTTGTTTTTGGTTTGCGTTTTCTTAGTTTGCTTTAATAAGTTGGTTGTATTACAATACACTTATTTTGGAGAGAGACACACTCTGTTTTCATTGCCTAGAGCACTCTAGTTTTCATTCTTATTGTCTTGTGAGTGCTCACTTTTGCTAGCACTGTTTTACCCTTAGTTTTCTTATGCTTTCATCTTAGAACTTTTTAGTTCTTCTTTGTGGATTTGTGAGACAACCTCACTGATATTTATTCATTATTATCCTTGTGAGTTGTTTCAAATAAGTTGATTGGTGTTGGAAAAGAGTAGAGAGTTTTATGCTTAAGTGGTACAGAAGGGATCTTGTTTTGACTGTGGCTTAGACTTTATCATGTCATGATAGATGCTGCTTTGACCATACTCTTAGTGATTATCGATGTAGCATGACTTGTTCCAAACAATTGAGATTGCTTAATGTGCCTTGCAAGAATCATGCGTTGTTTTAGCATACAAAATCATAGTATTGTGGTATTCTCCTTTGATGTTTTGTTTGGGTTGACTTGGCACATGCTTACACCATGTTATGACTATGAACCAGTCACCTTAGCCTCTATGATCATTTAGTTTTTGACTTGTGGTACCACTTTATGCTTTCATTAGTAATATTTTATCGTTTTGCATGATTATGGCCATTATTGCTCTCGTAGTTGGTCGCTCCCAGTCTTTTGCTAGCCTACACTTGTATTGAGTAAGCTCTACTCATGAATACAACTCCCAAGAAACCAAGTTATTCCAAAGAGTCCACTATAAATTCCTATGCATGGTGTGTTACACCATTTCAAGTATATTCTTGCTTTATCTATCTTCCAAATTAAACTTTTTATGTGAAACTTAGTGATTAAAGCTCTCAAAAACTTGACGGCACACTTTATTTTTCTTGTCCCTAATAAACTTGAACCATTGTGTCATCTATGTTGTATATGGTTGCACTTATAAGTTGGGAATTAGCAGAACCATGCTATCATGGGGAACGCTTTCAACATTGCACCTATACATTGTACCCAACTGATATCATGATTTTTTGTTTGCTGATGTCGTCAGTGTGAAATAAAAAGGGATCTTGTAAGTCCATGGAGTTATGTATGTGTGTTAGAGAAACGCTTGGGCCGCTAGCCTAAGCCATGCCTAATCATGGTGGAAACTTGCAGCATCACCATAGTGATCATTCTATGAAGCTTTCTTCTTATAAAAAGAGAGAGATGGAAAAGAGGAAGAGAGAAAAAAGCACCATTTTCCCATGGTAAATAAGAAGATTGCTGAGATGCTCATTGTCTACTTTCCTTTTCATTTTGATATGGGATAGCTCCTGTATCATGTGAAAGGGGTACCCCGTTGGCGGTTCTCTATGATACACATGTACTTACTATGACAAGAACTTACCGGTGACTAAAGTTGAGTAGCATGAGGTGCGGCCCTCGTACTCAAGGGACATGAGATTGCCAACTTATACTTTGTCAAGCATATCTCCATACTTTGTTCACTTTTACCTTAATCACTTCAAGATGCTTATGATATGGGCAATGAGAGCTGAAAGCTAACAAGTACCATAATTGTTGGAAGCTCTTTATGAAACTTGAAATCCCTGCTTCCCTTTGTGAAGGGCCTTTCTTCCACTTTTATATTGAGTCTCCACCTTCTATCTTTATGCAGCAACTAGGAGAGCATAATTGTCATTCTTAGTTCTATGTGCATTGCCCCAAAACTTATTGATTGATTCATATTTTTGATATTGCTTGTTCTTAAACTATTTGTCTAGTGTAACATCCCTAAAATCATGTTTCAAACTGATGCATATCATCCATGCATCCATGAGCATATGAATTTCATTTCAAACAAATCAATTCAAAACAGAAGCATTTGTGCTTATTATTTTATGTAAGTTTGCTCAAGCCTTAGTGCTATCTTCCAATGAGAAGAATACTTGTTTTTGATTCAGTAAAGTTTGTTTATTCAAACTTAGGCACCACCAAAAGTTTGAGAAAATTTCAAAACAAAATGAATAATAAAACCAATATTATGCCTATTGAATATATATCATAAAGGCTTGGTTTTATTTTTATTTTCATCTGATCAAAATGTTTGGTTTGGACAGTAGTGTTTGGCACACATTTGAGTGCAAGGGTTGAGTAAAAAACCTAGGGAAGATTTGAATTCAAACTCATTTGAATTAGATTTGAAAAACATTTCAGAAAATCAAAACAGAAAAAGAAAAGGAGAAAAGAAATAGAAAAGGGCCAGTGCTACCTATCTGGCCCAACTACTAATCCAGCCCACTAAGCCCACCCGGGGGTCCTTCTTTCTCTATCTCACCCGCAGACACACCCCCAGAGTCACTGACCGCACGACCCCACCCCCTCGCTGTTTAAACCCGCTGACGAGTGGACCCTGCGACCACGTCGCCTTCGTCGTCAATCACGCACGCCAGCGCCGCTCGCTCCGCCGTTACCTCGCCGCTGTTACTGCGCGCTTAATTGCCATTGATTCGCCGCGCAATCCTCGCCCCCGCTCTGGCTATAAGATCCCCTCTGCACCGCGGCCATTTCCCCTCACCTAGCGCCACCTCTACGCCCCCAGGCTGCCCGCAATTGCCTCTACACCGCCGCAGACAGAGCAACTCCGGCAGGCGATTCCGGTAAGCTCCGACCGCCCCGCCGTCTCTGGTTCAAACGAGCGTGACCGCCATGTCCTTGTGCATCTGCTAACACCCTTGGTTTGCCTGCTCGTGACCCAGGTCGTCGTTCTCGTTCACGCCCGCAACAACCAACGCCGCCGCTCGACTCCGACGAGCAATAGCGGTAAGAACTGAGCGCCCCTTGCCTTCCCTTAGGTACCATCTTGTTCGCCAGACACTTGCACATCTCCTAAACCCTCTGCCTTGTGCTAGGACGACGTAGAGCCTCGACAACGACCTCGACAACAAGCGACAGACGCCGCCCGCAACTCCGACGAGCCCCAGCGACCGTGTCCGTGCGCCCCTTGCCAAGCCGCCGCCAGGTTGAGCATCAGCACGTCGTCGCATATCTGGTAAGCGCCTCCAACGACCCCCTAGCCACCTGTAGCGCCGCGCCGCCGTAGGCAGAGCTCGTCTCCACCAGTTGCCGCCGCTAGCGCCGCCCGTCTGTGGTCAATTAGATTAGGGCCGTAGGATTTAGATCTAACGAGTAAGATTAGATCTGTGTCGAAGAGGTACGCATCAGATCTAGCCGTGCATCTTCACTTAAATCGGGTGGCTCTCGTTGATCGATCCGCCCGAACCGGTACGCACCAATCAGAACATGACGCGTGGCTGGAGTTTAGATTTAAAACAGGATTTGAATCTGATTGTGGTTTGAATTTGATTTGGCTATAACTTTTGATCCCCACGTTAGAATTTGACAAATTTTATATCGTTGGAATCAGGAGAGCAAGCTCTTTATAAATATGCAATGTGTTTAATGTTTTGCTTCTATTAAAAAGGTTTTATTTGCAGAAACTTGTGTAGGACTAATTTGAGTATATGGAATGTTTAGGAAATGATTTAGGGTTTAAATAAATGTTGTTTGGCAAGTTTTTAACTTGTTAATGCACCAGTACTGTTTACTTGTTTGGTTGAGTTTTAAAAATCGTTACATACCATTTTGCATGCATGCATATATTTTTGGTTGTATATGTTTTGTATGTGATTTGTTGCTATAATTCTTTGTGTAGATTTTGGTGCTAGTGATTGTGATTGTGAAGAGTGTAACTACTCTCCAAACTACCAAGGCAAGTGGTACTTCATGAATATTATTATTCCTATGTTTTTACCAAGCATTAGAAATATTTTGTAAACTTGCATGTTATATTTTGCTTATATGCCATGTTGGGAAATCCTAGTAGATGTAGAATTGCTAGGAAATTTCTAAGTTAAGATACTATCTATGCCATGATTAGCCTAGCTAGTAGCAACCAAGGGTTGGTGAAATATATACATGCTATGATGAAATTATTTCTAAGTCTTTGGACTTGTATTTTGCCTAATAAAACAACTAAGTAAATGAAACACCTGGGTGGAATGGAAGGAATGGTTTGTGTTGAGTGGTTACACAAGGCCAGGGGACTGGTGAACCTTGTGTATCTCACTTGTGGAAAGCCACCCAGGAACAAAGAGATTTTAGAGGCCAAGTGTTGATAAGCTTCTAGTGCAGCCACTTGGCAATATGGGCTCTGCCTGGATCACATAGGTTGCTAGAACTTAGCCATTTGGACAGTTGGTGGTAGTGGGAATGATAGGTTGGAGCGCTTCCATTTGGTCTAAGGAAAGGCTTCTGAAAGGTCCTGTCTTGGTGAAAATCAAGTCTGGTGGGGAAAGTGCACAACCTCTGCAGATGGAAAAATCTAAGTACTTAGCCATGTCCCTGGAAAAGGACAACTTGAGCATCAAGACATGGAAGCTATCAAGAATCTCCTCATCCCAATTTCTAAGTAAAACTTGTGGGTGAACAAGGGTGAAGGATCCCAATGTCTATTGGTGGTTCCTTGGGAAAAGTTTAGACAAAGAAAAACTTAGTGATTTCAACTAATAGGCAAAACCTATTTTGAGCAAAGCAAGCCAAGCTACACTTAGACAAATTGCATATAGTAATATAGACCACCTAAATTATACTAAGGTATCACTTGCCAATACTATTCCAATGTATTGACCCACTGTGGCTGTAACTTGTGATGTTGCAGGTTACTCTGATGAGGATTAGGAGTCATGAGTCTACACTCAACATGTTTGCCTGTGGCACATGAAGATGAAGACTTTTATTTCTTTACTTATTCAAACTCTTGTATTAGGCCTATGGCCTTGGAGTTGTAAAGACTATGTTGTCTCTAGAATGCCTGTAATAATGACCTTTGTACCTGTGTACTTCATCTTAAACTGTGGATGCTAGCATTGATCCAGGGACTAGAATTGCAATCACAGGGACCCTTTTCCTTTATAAAGGAGGGATCTTACATCTAGTCACCCTTATGAACTTTGGAGGTGTCCTATGCATTTGTTGCTACTCCATGAGGGACAAGCTGAATGCCACTATGCTATGTTTTCGGTATGTGAAACAAACAAACGTCTTTCAATGCATTGTTATTCATGATCTTTGTTTGTATCCTTTCATGTTGCAACATAGTTGCTATGTCTTATTGTTAGAGCTACTTCTTTCATTCTCATCTTAGAGAACTTTGATCCCAGCTTTCAATGATTTACAAATAGTTTGATCAAGATTGTGATGGTGCATGTCACCTCAAAAATTATTAGTTTTATCACTTACCTGCTCGAGGATGAGCAGGAGTTAACCTTGGGGATGCTTGATACATCGTAAACGTATCTATAATTTTTTATGCTTGATGCTTGTTTTATATCACATGTCTTATGTTTTGTCTACACTTTGAGGTATTTTTATACACTTTCTGGAACTAACCTATTGACAAGATGCCATAGTGCCAGTTACCTTTTATCTACTGTTTTTGGTTTCAGAAAGGCTAAAAATGAATATTCTAGGAATTGGACGGGACAAAATCCAATCTTCATACTTTTCCCGGAACGATATGGAAAATCGAAGCAGAGACGGAGTAGGGCACCAGGGTGGTCACACCCTAGGGTGGCGCGATCCCACCCTGGCCGCACCACTAGGGGGTGTGGGCCCCCTGATACGTCCAAAACATATCTACTTTCTCGAACACTTTGTTGTTGTTTCTCCTCTAAACTTGTGTGATTTGCATACAACTAACATGGACTGACGCTGTTTTCAGCAGAATTACCTAGGTGTCTTGTTTTTGTGCAGAAAATGAACTATCAGGAAAAATCCCGGAAAATATGCCAAAAAATATTTCTCACCAGAAGATCCACGGAGCCAGAAGGGGAGACAGAGAGGAGGCCTGGGGGCCCAGACCCACCCCAGGCAGATCCTCTGCCTCCCTCCACGCCTATAAGTTGCCTTATGACCTAAAAACTCAGGGGGATCGATAGTTTTCTAGAAAGAGTTCCGCTCCGCTGCCGCCACCAGAAACTAAGATTCGGATCCAGAAACTCCATTCTGGCACCCTGTCGGGACGGGGAATTTGGAGAGGATCATCGCCATCGTCATCACCAATGCATCTCCATCAACCACCGATGTTTCCCTCATCCATGAGTGAGTAATCCCCCGCTGTAGGCTTGGGGATGGTAGGGATTGGATGAGTTCTATCATGTAATCGAATAAGATCTGTTAGGGCATAGTGCCTAGTATCTCTATTTGTGTTGTTTGACTTTGTTGCAACTTGTTGTGCTTAACGCTTGTCACTAGGGACCGAGTGCCATGATCTCAGATCTGGACTTATTATTGAATCATTATGATAATATTCTTTGTGATCTTATCTGCAAGTTGTGTACACATATCATTGTCCGGATCCAAAGGCCCCAAAGTGACAATAATTGGGACAACCGGAGGGGATGTCTTTGGTGTGAGGATCACATGTGTTAACAGAGTGTTAATGCTTTGCCCCGGTGCTCTATTAAAAGGAGCACCTTAATTGCCAGTAGTTCCCTAGAGGCCCCGCTGCCACGGGCTGGCTGGACAGAAGGTGTTGTGCAAGTTCTCATTGCGAGCACGTATGACTATATATGGAGCACATGCCTAGGATTTTTTAGTACTTGGATGCTTGTTATTATTTATCTGCAATGCCCTAGATCTTGAAGATACATGTTTAGAATCATCCATGCAACGCCCGTCCATACATCCCTATGCCTACCGCACTCGAATCCTACTATTACCGTTACTATTACTATTGCTCATGTTTCACTGTTGTTGTTACTGCTGCTGTCGCTTTGCTGTTGCTACTAAAAACTGTTGCTACTGATAAACTTCTGTGAGCAAGAACTATTTTCAGGTGCAGCTGAACTGACAACTCAGTTGTTAAGGCTTGCAAGTATTCTTTGGCTCCCCTTGTGTCGAATCAATAAATTGGGTAATACTACCCGCGAAGACTGTTGCGATCCCCTATACTTGTGGGTCATCAAGACTATTTTTTGGCGATGTTGCTAGGGAGCATAGCTTTATTTGTAAGTTCACTTGGATCTATTATTGTTCACTACTACTCCTTTCATCATGGGGAAGTCTCGTGATGGAAAGTTCCCTATTTTACCATCCACTACAAGAAGAGGTACAGTCCTAAACATCTCTGCTGCCCTTGATTCACCGTCTGTTATAAGTAAGCTTGTCACACCACCACATACTCATGCTACACACACTGCTACTACTGTTGAGTTTGAAACTGCTTTTGATACTCATGATGTTACTTCTACTGTGCTTGATGTGAGTGGTTCATTAGGTCCTTTTATAGATGCTACTATGGCTAGTCTAGGAAATACCAAAACTCCTAGTGAATACACTATTACACCTGTTAGCTCACCTGAGTCTAGTGAGAGTTATGATATTAATGATGGTTACATAGAGTTCACTGATGAATTTGTTGAAGAGTGCCGAAACACACATTGTACTAGTGCTATGAAGAGTCTCCTTGCTAGACGTACTATTATGCGTAAGATATCCTCTGATCCTAAGTTTGCCACTTCTCCCATAGATATTAAAGATGAAGATTATGATTTCACTCTTGATTTATCTTATTTAGATATTGTTGAGAAAGAACCTTTTTGTGGGACTGAAAATGAGAGTGTTGTGGCTCATGTGAATGAGATTTCTACTATGAGTGCTTTGTTCTCTGATGTTGTTAAGATGCGCAAGTACTTTGTTACTAAGATCTTCCCTTTTTCACTAAAAGGAGAAGATAGGGATTGGTTTAATAGATTACCTCCTGGTTCCATTGATAGCCATGATTGCTTGATTGCTTCTTTCTTCCATAAATATTTTCCTCCTAGTGCTAGACATGCTGCTTTGCAGAGACTTTTTTATTTTAAACAGAGAGAAGAAGAGAAATTTCCTGAGTCATGGAAAAGATTATGTGCCTTGATTCATGCACATCCTGGATGTCCATTACCTAAGAATGAGCTTCTTGATATTTATTATAATGGACTAACTGATGATTCTAGGGCCTACCTAGATAGCTTTGCTGATTGTGTTTTCAGGAAAATGACTCCTACAGATGCTGAAGAATTAATGACTAAGATAAGCAAGAATTATGATGATTGGACTTCAACTGAGTTGAATGTACCTAAGCCTATTACTCCTGAACCAGTTATTCCTGAACCAGTTCCAACACCAATAACAATGACTAGGGGAGTTATTGCGTTAAATGATGAAGTGATGAAGGAAGCTAAGAAGTGTCTAAAGGAGAAAGGTATTAGAGTTGAAGATGTGAAGAATCTACCTCCTATAGAAGAATTATGTAAGCCAATTCCCCATTCATCTACTATTGAGGTACACTCCCGCCAACACTTTGATGAAGGTGATATTCCTTATGGTAAGCCTCCTGATCAATGTTTAGAGGAACTTGACATTTTTATTGTTAAACAAGGTCACTTTAATAAACAAGTTCAGAATCATTTATTGGAAAACTCTAGAGCTATCCATGAGTTGAAAGATATTGTGGAAAGAACTTCTAATGATATTAAAACGCTTTGTAAACACTTTCAAATGGTTCAAACCCAACTTGATCAACTTGCTAAGGTGCAAAAGGATATGCTAGTTAATGCTTCAGGAGATAAACATGCATATGGAATTAGAACTAGGAGTGGTATAGCTACTCAAGATCCTTTATATCCTGAAGGACACCCTAAAAGAATAGAGCAGGATTCCCAACAAGGTGAAGATAGTGGTAGTCCTCGTAAGAGGAAGAAAAAGAAACATAAAGTAGTTGAGGAACCACTTGAACCTACTGTAGATCCTAATAGTATATCTGTCTCTGATGCTGAAACTGAGAGTGGTAATGATAAAAATGAATCTCTTGATAAGGAGGAAGGTGAGGAAGAACCTGATAAGCACACTAAGAACACTAGGTACACAAAGGAATATTTTATTGCTAATAAACATGGTAAAGAGAGAGAACCTTGGGTGCAGAAACCTATGCCTTTTCCATGTAAGAAACACAAGTCAAACGAGGAGGAACACTACAACAAGTTTTGTGAGTGGATGAAACCTTTATTCTTGCAAATTCCTTTGACTGATGCTATTAAGTTGCCTCCTTATTGAAAGTATATGAAGGATATTGTCTCTAATAAAAGGAAGATTCCTAATGAGGGGATTTCTACTCTACTTGCTAATTATTCCTTCAATGGTAAGGTCCCAAAGAAACTTGGTGATCCAGGTATACCAACTATCCCTTGCTCTATTAAGAATAATTATGTTAGAACTACTTTATGTGATTTGGGAGCTGGAGTTAGTGTTATGCCTTTTTCTCTCTATAAGAGACTCTAGCTAGAAAAGTTGATACCAACTGATATATCTTTGCAAATGGTTGATAAGTCAACTACTGTCCTTGTTGGTATATGTGAGGATGTTCCTGTTCAAGTTGCTCATAATTGCATGGTCTTAACTGATTTTGTTGTGCTTGAAATGCCTGAAGATGATAATATGTTTATTATCCTTGGGAGACCTTTTCTTAATACTGTAGGTGTTGTCATCAATTGTAATCAAGGAAAAGTAATGTTCAATATTAATGACAAAGAGCACACTGTCTATTTCCCCAAGAAGGTTGTTAAGAAGCTATTGCATGAATTCTATTGAAAATATTAAAGGCATTAAGGTTGGAGAAATATATTGTCCCATTCCACAAGAAAATTTTAAAACTATTATGATTGGGACAATTGATATCAAGTATGAGGTAACATAATCACCTTGTGGAATGCAAAGTTTTGTTTCATATAAGATTGTTTTGGTAACAAGACTTGATCAACCTTGTTAACAAAAGGATTTTTATGAACAAAATAATGTTTCCACTGTGGTTATACTTGCTTTATTTTTTCCTTTCTCCTTCCTAGTCTTTGCTTTAGCTTTAGTTTTGCTAGTTGTTTGCTTGTTTGAGTTTCTTAGAGCTCCTGTAGTTTGGCTTTTGGTTTGCTTTTGCTTCTTCTGAAAAACTGTTTCTGCGAGAAAAACAATTTTCATGCCCTGAAAATTGGCCAAAAATAAAGTTTCCCAAAAAATCGCAGAAAATTCAAAATAATTTTTTCCTCGAAAAAAGGGGTAAAGAGGTACCAGAGGTGACCCAGGGGGGCACCCCAGGGCCCCACACCCATGGTAGGTGTGGCCTACCTAGGGGTGGAGCCTAGGGGGGGTCTGGCCCACCTAGGCCCTTCCAGGCTGCCTCCTCAAAGCCACCTTCTTTCTCTCTCCCGAAAAACACCGGAAAACTTGCTCAGGCTCGAGTTCTTGCTGTTCTTGCTCGTGATTTTTGATCTCCTTGTTCAGCCCATCTCAAGTGCTGATTTTTGGAGGGTTTGCTCCTTGGTATGTGCCTCCTCCACTTGTCCAATTAGATCTGTGATTGGTAGATTGTATCTTGAATATTTTGCTGCTATAGGTGACAGGTTGTTTGATCTTGCAAGCTTGTTCTATGCTTAGAAACTTTGTTTTGATGCATGTGTAGTCCTCTAGTAAGTTCCTATAATAGTTGATCATCATTTATAAACTTAGAAATCACTTGGTTTGATGGTTGTCTAAAAATTTTAGCAAAGGGAAGTCATGGACCACCACACCTTTGGTGACATTTTTGAGAGTGATGCATCTAGAAGGGCAAGTCTTCCAAGGTCATCTACCAGTTCTAGACCCTCATACAATGAGGATCTCATCACTCCGCGATTTGGTGACGAGGGATATGAAGGGGATGTGCACCCCTCCACCTTTCCTTGTCAAACTTTCTTGCGAGCTGCTGGGATTCTTAATGATTTCATATCTTTGATTGAGAGGGCTAGTCTAACAAGTTTCTTGCAGGATGAGAGTGCACAATATGCTTTGCTTACTAAAACATTTGTGGAGAGTTTATCCTTCACCAATAGTTTGTTCAATCCTTCTATGTCTTTCAGACTTTATGGCAGGGCTCATTCTATGTCTTTGGAGAAATTTTGCAAGGCCCTGGGACTTGGTACAAATGGGTCATCAAAGAAGATTACAGCTCTACCTGCTGATCTATTAGAGCTTTACCGAGGAATAACCAATGATGATGACCGCAGAGCTCAACGAGGGAAGATAAGGAACATCCAACTTCCAGCCATCAGGTATTTTGCCTACTATCTTACCACCAGTGTTCTTGGTAGGGAGAACACTAGTAATCTCTCCAACTATCAATTGGCATTCTTAGCTGCTGCGCTCTACGGTGAGGATAAGTATAATCTTGGTTCCCTCATTGCTCGTCGTCTAGCTGCTAAGGGACCCATTTATGGGGGAATTATTGCTACTCGTATTTGTAAAGGTCCCAACCTTTAATAAGGTAGAGATCCATGTGTTTACAATGCTAGTCCCTGGATCAATAGCTAGCATCCACAGTTAAGATGTAATATCAAGAAACAAAGGTCATAATATAAATTTATAACCAGGAATAAAATAATTCATTACATCTTACATAGCTCATTTGGCTATCTCATTACAATGCAGCAGAAATAACTATAACATGGATTCCTTCATCTTCGAAGTGCCACAGGCAATCATGTTGGTTGTAGACTTGTAATCCTAATCAACACACTTTACTAATCATTAAACAAACCTGCAACATAATAAGTTACAGCCACAAGGGTCAATACATTTGAATTGTATTGGCAAGTGATACTATGGTAGTATAGTGGAGTCTATCATCTATATGCATTTGGCTAGGTGGAGCTTAGGCTTGCTTTGCTCAAAACATATTTTCTTTATCATTTGAAAATACTAAGTTTTTGTTTGTCAAAAACACCCAAGGAACCACCAATAGAAATTGGTGAACCTCCACCCTTGTTCAACCACAAGTTTTTAACTTAGAAATTGGGATGAGGAGATTCTTGATAGCTTCCATGTCTTGATGCTCAAATTGTCCTTTACCAGGGACATGGCTAAGTACTTAGATTTCTTCCATCTGTAGAGGTTGTTCACTTTCCCCACAAGACTTGGTTTCACCAAGACAGGACCTTTCAGAAGCCTTCCCTTAGACCAAATAGACGCGTTCCAACCTAACATCCCTCTACCACCAACTGTCCAAATGGCTAAGTTATTGCAACCTATATGATCCAGGCAGAGCCCATAATGCCATGTGGATGCACTAGAAGCTTCTTAACATTTGGCATCTCAAATCCCTTTGTTCCTGGGTGGCATTCCACAAGTGAGATACACAAGGTAAACTATAGATGTCGTGGTGGTGGTACAGCAGATTCCATGAGTAGGCTAAAGTATGGGGCCAATGGATGCTAGAGGGATCTGGGGAGGGAAGATGTAGTTGACTCTACACACAGAAGACTAACATAAGATCTTTATTTCTCCTTTCTTGGGCTACAAGTGCTCCTTGAGCTATATACAAGTGAGAAGAAGAAATTTACCAGCCTAACGGTACCAAATGAGTCGATGCCCTTCTCAGAGTACAAGCCTCTCCTTATAAAGGGGAGCCTTGGCTCCTCTAGGGCTGACATGGCAAGCATATTCGAGGAATATGCTTGTCCCAATATAGTAATTCGGCGGCCCCCTTTCCGTGTCGCCCTTCTAATGACGGCAAGGTTTCAGAGAGCCCCACCTGCGCGCCTCGGGCTCCTGGACTGTCACCTCCGTGACCTCCTTCTGCCCCTCTGCCGCTCTGCGCCTTGTCCTTTGTGTTTGGCTCCGCTCAGATTCTCCCTAGCTTGTGGCTAGGGTTTGACCACAGGCACTTCCTTCTCCTGCAAGCTTCACGTCATTCGGCCCCGCCTCGCTTGACTCGGCTTGGCCTTCACCTGCATTCAGTATATTTGGGCTGACCCGGCCGACTTAAACATTACGTCGGCCGGGTAACGTCTTTCTCTTCTCATAAGAGTCCTGCTCTTGCTTACCTCGGCCGACCTTTACAGGATTCGGCCGATTTAGACAGTAACTCGGAAACTGGACAGGGAACTTCTTTTTTTCTTTCCCCGTCCTGACCCTATCCGGGGTCACCTCCCCAACATTAGTCCCCGAAGATGGTATGGTCCTGCCCATAACCTCGGCCGGGCCATATCAGTTTCCCAATATTCGTTTCTCCTTGTTTCTGAGTTACTTTTCCTTCGTCCGAGGTATCTGCGCATCTTCTCGCGTACGCCTCGTCCTATGTGTCACACTCATCATTGTTTTTCTATTTTTTGTTCCTCTACAGTGCCCATCGACAAAGCAAGAATTATCGTGCTGCCGCGTCGCTGCAACGCCTCGCACACCGTTTCCGTTAGAGATCCTGATCCTTTCTTGCATCGTGTGGTCGTTGGTGTGGTTCCACTCAGCGGCGTACGGTTAGGCCGCACACACGATCTACACAGTTAACACCCGCACGCACGATCCCACTACCACTCAGTCTGCGTGGTTATAAAGAGGGGCACGGGGCTGGGGGATTTACTTTCCTCCTCCGCTTACCGTTGCCCTTCTTCCTCCTCTCCTATCTGTGCCTGTTCGTGCTCCCGCCGCCGTGCGCCCATTGGAATCTTAGACAGCGAAGCCCCAATCGTTCTGCTCCGTCGACCTTGTCCCCGCATACTTGCTCCGGCGCCGTTGCCGGTGAGTTTATCTGATCTCACTGCCTAGTTTATCCTCTAGACGCGTCTGCTTCTCTTCCGATTTCCGGCAACGGTTCCTTTTCCGCTCCGCCGCCGATTTCGCCTAGGACCACGACGGGGCCTTGCAGTTTTAGGCTTTGCACCGCCGCTAGTTCATCTTTCGTAGATTCCTCCGGTGACCCTATGTCGAGCTCTGTTAGCGGCGCGCTCATTGAGGATGACGATGCAGCGTCTGGGCCTGAGAAGGGCTCCTGGCAGGTTTCTTCCGTTACCCGCCGAGAGGTTGAGTGGTTAATCCGAACTCGCCGGATTCCTGCCGGGGTAGCCTGTCGCTTACCCGGCAGTGTATCTTCTCCCGTTCTCAATGAGGGCGCATACGTAGTCTTTATGTCCCACTTTGCTCGCGGGTTTGGTCTCCCCCTTAGCGATTTCGCTAGGGAGTTCCTTGATTACTTCGGCCTGCAACCACATCATCTTCCGGCTAATGCCATTGCTTCTCTTTCTGCCTTTATCTCTGCCTCGGAAGGATACTTCGGCCTATGGCCGTCTGTGCATGTTTGGTCGAAGTTCTTTCAGATCCGATCCAACGTCGTTCCAGACAAATCCCTTCAACCTTCCGAGAAATTTCTCACCCAGTGTGGAGCTGCGTCAATCACACCTTGGAGGAAATCCGAGTTTCCTCACGTTGCTGGCCTAGAGTCATGCAAGAAATGGCATAAATCGTTATTTTATGTCAAGAATTCAGGGAATGAAGACAGGATTCGGCTTCCTGCTTTTTCCATTGGCCCCCCTTCCAAGAAGAACTGGACTTATAATCCGAGGAAAAGCCATGCTCTGGCCGAGGCCTTTGAGATTCGGCTGAAGGAACTGATCCGCTCCGGGCTACGTAGCGAGGATCTTATGACTACCTTCGTCAGCAGCCGGATCTGCCCATTCCAGAAATGTACGCATAAGCTCTGCTATATGAGCGGTCCCCTTGATCCCAATCGAGTCTCAACGTTGGAGCTTGACAATTATCTTATCTTCAAGCGCGTCCGGGCTATCTTTAAGACGGAGATGCCGGAGGACTGGGCCTGGGGATTGAAGCCGTTCACCCGCGAGCATCCCCCTCCCAGAGTAAGTTCTCGCAGTTGTGTTTTGCCTTTTAATCACATATGTGATTTCTCTTGTTAATTTCTCTCTTTCCTTTCCTGCAGAGGTTTGAGGAGCAGAAGGTCGAGGATGCCGAGGTTTTGCCCCTCCCGTGGCCCACAGATTGGAACACCCCGGATATCGGGGAGCCTGACTCGGAGGAGTTCGTTCCCAAGTCGGACCTTGCTCCGGCTCGTGCCCGTGGCAAGACCTCGGCTCACGAGGAGGAAGGTGATTCGGACGAGGTCCAAGTTCTTGAGGTAGTTGCCGCAATGCCAATTTCTTATGCATTTCCGGCCTCTACTTTCTCAGCTAATCTGGCCAGTCAGGTTCACAACGCCGAGCCTCTCGCCTCCCGACCTCCTGTTACCTCGGGGAAACGTAGTGCTCCAGCTGGTGCCTTGGAAGCCACTCCCAAGAAACGAATGAAGAAGTCAGCCCAGCACCCTCTGAAGCATAAAACTATGCCCGGGGTTACTTGGTGTAACTACCTCGGTGAATTACGCTCCTAGATACAAGCCTGGATCAGCGGTAGTGGTTGAAATAGTACGGTGGGGCCCCAAAAGCCACTCACGGGTAGACCTTTCGGCCGTCCCAACCACTACTAACTCAACGGGACTCAGACGGGCGTGAATCGGCGCGAAGGGATCAACTACATACACAAGTGGGTATGTATGCAAGCCACCATACAAGAGTACATCGAGCCATACCATCTAGAAAGAAAGGAAATATAGCAACCATACAAGAAGATTCAAATGACCTAGATAGGTATAATATTTTAGGATAATTCCTCATACAACACACATCGAGTATCAAGCGGCAAAACAAAGTCCGTACGGACAAGAAGCAAATCGGCATAAGATGCCATAGAAGTAAGCACATCCGCCCACGATCTCGCGGATCCCGTGCTCCTAATCTCTACACCGAACGATCGCGTTCGCATCATCGCCTCTTCCACCCAAGATCCATCCCGCGAGGGTACCTGCTCATCCGAACCAATAATTTATCGTGTGAGACCCTAAGGGTACACAAGAAGTCTTAATGCCTCTAAAGGGGACACAACTGGGGTGACGAATTGCAGCGAAAAGATAAACCCTAGCAGTTCTGAGATAACGCTAACCATCCGCCTAACCAACGATAGGCGGATGTCCGTGAATTAAGGACAACAGTTATAACATAATTTCATCGATCCATCCTCCTCTCGCTACCAACGAGGAAGCGGACGAACAACCCCCCCATCCGTTGGCAATTTTATTAACCATTCCATGAGTGTTGCACTAATTACTAGTCAAATTACTTAGTCAGATTAAAGCGGTACTTTAGTTATGCTTGTCTATGCTCGAGAAACTGTCCAAGTCGTCCATAACATGACACGGCTTTGAAAGTTTTACCCTCGGTGCACCAATAGCAACACACGCTCGATCAACCTCGGAAAAACCAAATCAAAACCCAACGAGGCCTTCACGACAAAGCAATCACAGATTCAGAAATATTTTGGGGCCACCCTTAAAGTAGAACCATAGAACGGCCGGCTCCGAGACGGACTTAAGGTTGTGGGGACGGTACAGTGATCGGGAACCCGAAAGTGTGGCTGGGCTTGGACACACCGCGGAATCGTGCCACGATCCTAAATAGATGCAGTGTGCTCCTCGCTGTCGTAAATCTGAAGTAGCATGGCATAAGTACAGGATAGTCAATAAAACCTCAAACTAGTTTGTGGCCCCAAGAAATAAGAATGAATCAAGCTCTGGCTCAGGGGGGTCCCATATACCTCCCGGATGTGGATAGCGCGATAAATCAAGGAACAGGAATCAAGTACTCGGGGTCTTACGGGACACAAGTGAGCAGGAAAAACCAAATAGCCGATATTGCTCACCGATGCCACTTTCATTAGTTATCCCATTACTACTCAGGTTAAGTTGTTTATGTACCTCGTTATCCATCAGACTCTCACAAACCCTACACATGCTGTTCTACGACTCGCATGGCTCAGAAAACTCCTGTAGTAATGGCTCATGGGATGGAGGAACAAGCCCGGTGGGGTTTAAAGTAAAGGCTATGCAATACTTGGGATTCAATTTAATGCAATCGCGACTCAATGCTGCAAGAATAAGATAGAGGCAATAGGTACTGTATGTATGCAAGCATGTGGAAGTGCTTGCCTGGCAACTCAGTTGAAGCGAGAGATGGATCTGGGTAGTGCTCCTGGTTCTCTTGATATATCCCCTGCTCAGCGTCTATTCGAAAGAAGAACCAAACAAGCAAGGGCCAACATAAATAAAGTGCACAAGCATAGGAATATATGCGACAAGCAAACAATCATGCCATGATTAATGATGCACAAGTTGCATGGCAATAAGTAGCAAGGCATGGGTGAGGTGTGGTGTGCAAGAATAAGTCATTTTATTAAGGTTGGGCCACATTTTGTTGTCATAATAGTTGTTGTACACTATATTTTTATATGATGCATGCTGCAATTGAAGTTATGGATAGCATAAACAGAAAGGTCTCGTCGAGCTGATCATTTTAGACATATCATTTGCGAAATTCGGAGTTGTAAATCAAAAGTTATTAATTTATTAAGTTCTAGTGGCATTTTGTTGTAATTTACCCAACTTGGAATTTAAAGTGTTCAAATAATATTTTGAATGGCATATTTGAATTCCTCACATTTTTCTGATTCAAAAACATATATTATTTGTATTATTTGAAATTATGAATTTAAATTTATTTTAAGTCAAAATTAATTAATTAGGGTCAAAGTCAAAGGTGGACTAAATAAAATAATTCTGAAAATATTTGAATAAGGATTTGAATTATAATTCAAAAACTGAACATTTTTCATATAAGGTTTGAATTCAAATTCCAAACCAGGAATAAGTTATGAATTCAATTAAGTTTGAACAGATTTGAATTGAACTGATTTGAATTTATTTGAAAAAGTCTGAAATTTGAAATCAACAAACTCCTGTACTTTTGATACCCAGCATATTCTACACCAGAGAATGACAGGTGGGCCGCGCGCGCTGACTTGGCATAGAGGGCTGGTTGGGGGGGTAGGACCGCGGGTTGGACATAGGAAAGCTCAGGGGCTAAACCGCAAAAGAAACGCCGAGGCTGACGGTGGGTCGATGGGTCATGGTTGAGGGCAAGGAAGCCTAGGGGCTTAAATAGAAAAGCGTCCAGGGCTGGTTGATAGTCTGACGAAACTGAACTTATATACACTCGATAATCTGCGAGCTGGGCTGAACTTCGGAGGACGATGGCGAGGAAACGGTGGCGATTTTGAACAAAACACAAAAAGCAAAGCTGGAGAGGGAACACCAGGCTATAACTTTGATGTTGGGGGTTTCGCCAACGGAGGACTCTACGCGTTGAGAAACTACGACGAACAGAGGCTGTTCCGAGGCAAAAACTGACAAACAAACGACAGGTTTCAGAGGGATTTCGGAAACTTTCGAGGACGATGGCGACGGATACAACGCGATCTAGGCGATGATGCAAAAACTAAAAACGCAGATGGAAGGTAGGGCTATGATTTCAATGTTGGGGATCTTTGCGACGGAGGGCTGTAGCAGCCGGGGCGAGGTGAAGAACAGGGTGCGCTCGGACGGTTTCCTGCTACTGTTGCCGTTACATGGCGGCGCAAGGCGCCAGGCGGCGCCGGGCGGCGCTGGCGAGGCAGAGGCGTGAGCTAGAGGGAGGAGGGTCGGCAGCTCACCGAGGTGCTGGTAGCGGTGGTGAGGTCGGGAGAGCCGAGTCGACGGCGAGGGGATGGTGAACAGCGGCGAGCGCGAGCGACGGTGTGGCGCGGACGTGAAACGGTTGGCGGCGACGGCAGATCGTGGCCTTGGCTCCTCTGCTGCTTCGGCGGCGACAGCGGTACTCCTTCTCCTCCTCGGTGCTTCCCTCACTGGACTTCGACGGGATGGGGACAGAGATCGAAGGGAGGAAGGAAAGAGGGTGGCGGCGCGGGATGCAGAGAGGGGAGGCTAGGGTTGATAAAGGCGGGGGGGTCACGAGTGTGGCGTGAGGCTGACGAGGATCACGGCCACAACGCCTACCTGCCCCGTTTGTGCTTCGTTTTCTGCCGCGAGAGAGGGAGCTGAGCACGGCGTGAGGCGCAAAGGGAAGAAGAACAGGGCGGTGGAGGTCTTGGGCCAGGCGAGTTGGGCCGGGAGTGCACGATGGGTTGCTACTTGTTTTCTTGGGCTGCTGCGGCTGCTCCTCTCTCTCTCTTTTTCTCTCTTTTTCTCTCTTCCTCATATTTTATTTGTTTGTTTATTTTCATTCCAATGCAATTTTAAACCAGCTACTAATTTCCAAAAAACTTTTGAACTTTTAACAAGAGGTTTTGAATAGGGCTTGACTAAGAGAGAGGCAAACAGAGGCCAAGGCACAAAAAGAGAGTAAGCACACATGATCACATGATCATGCATGGAAGAGAAAAGGGGAAAGGAAAAAAGAATAGGTTTAAAGATTAGCTAGAGGGGTAGAGAGAGAGGGCTGAGAGCTAGGGTTTTAAACAATCAAAACAAGATTAAGCAAAGGAAGGAGTGATCCATGCAAGCAAAACAATAAATAACCTTCAAATGTCAGTAAGAGGTGGCACTTGCATGGCCCATGCAAACAATATATGCCATGTCTTTATATTGTGAAAACAACATAAATTCATATGGCATTCTTCCATGCATTCCCAAAAGGCCAAGCATAAGATTATGAATGGAATCCACCCAACCCACATGAGCTAGAGGTAAACTCATTTAAGATGCCAAGCTCATGTTAATTGGATGGTGGAGATAAAAGGTGGTAAGAAAAAGGTGGTGGAGTCAAACAAGAGATATGCCCCCAAATCAACTTGGGCATTTAACAATATATCAAGAACCAAATGCAATATCAAGAGGCAAATACAGATATTAATGCATATGAGATAAGAACCAAAGAAAAAGGGTTTTTTGTATGATGCTCAAAATGCAAGGTGGCATGATGACATGAACATGACAAGGTGATGATGCAACAATTATATGTTGGAAGTGGCTCTTTTATTACTAGAACAAGTAGCATTACAGGTGTTAGACAACTGGGATGCTACACTTGGTGAGTTGCTTTTTATTTGTATTTCTTGTTTCTCTCTTTCTGCCTTTTGACCTGACCTTTTTTGCCTTTGTAGAGCTCCTCTTTCTGTTAAGCCCAGTGGTCCTAGCATGACGAGTCACACGACTCGGCCGCCTTCTCCTTCGCCTCCTGAAGATACTAGAGTTCCTAGTCCTGCTCGCGTTGACTCTCCTCCCGCTCCGAATCAGACGTCATCTCGCCAGGATGCGCCTGAGGTCTCTCCTGTTGATGCCGATAAAACTCGGCCAGTAGATACTTCTACTGAGCCTGGTGCCTCCTCCGTGAATCCCGAAGTTTCCCCCGAGATCCCTTCGACTCCCATAGCGTTTACTGAGACTCCGACTCTATCCGAGGATACCAATATCTCGGCGCCCTCAGAAACCGTAATCCCTCCGGCCCCCAAAGATGCCATTCCAAGTGCCGAGGTACGACTCCTGCTGACGCCTCTTCTAAGGCAAGAAAGGTCGTTGTCACCAAGCCTCCATCATCTCAGAAAGGGCTTGCCAGCTCTTCTCAGCCTACAATTGTTGATGCGCTGCGCAAGGGGGTTTCTTCTGCCAAGACTATTGTTACCCTGGCTGCTAATACGCAGATCACTCTTCACAAGAGTCCCGCGACGGCGGTGGCTACACAACACGTCCGAGGTAAAGTCCTGACTCGCACGGAGAGTGGGAACAGCCTTGGCTCATTGGTTGAGTATGCCAACAATTGGAACGCTGCTGATCAGCTCGAGGGCAATCCAAGCAGCCAGCCATTTCAACTCTCCGACATCAGCAGTCGCTTACATCTGGCTGCCAAGATCGTTCTTGACAGCGACAAGATGAATGAGGTAATTGTTTTTATGGATGTTTGATTAGTCATCTGAATGATACTATATATACTCTAGTCCCCGAAGCTTGCAACCGAATAATTTGTTATTCGGTTGGAAGTTTTATTAGGTTTTACCTGGTTCAGTTTTGTCTTAGTGTTCGAATACCCATCCACCTAGATCTGAATTAAGCTTTGCTTGGTTTAGGATTTGTCTGAGGTTTGAATATCCATCCACCTAGATCCGAGTTAAGTTTTGCTTGACTCGGATCTGTATTAGCTTCAAATATCCAGCCACCTAGATCCGAGTTAATTTTTGCTTGACTCGGATCTGTCTTATCTTCGAATATCCAGCCACCTAGATCCGAGTTAAGTTTTGCTTGACTCAGATCTGTCTTAGCTTCGAATATCCAGCCACCTAGATCCGAGTTAAGTTTTGCTTGACTTGGATCTGTCTTTGCATCGAATATCCATCCACCTAGATCCGAGTTAAGTTTTTCTTGACTTGGATCTGTCTTAGCTTCGAATATCCAGCCACCTAGATCCGAGTTAAGTTTCGCTTGACTCGGATCTGTCTTAGATTTGAATATCCAGCCACCTAGATCCGAGTTAAATTTTGCTTGACTCGGATCTGTCTTAGCTTCAAATATCTTATTGCTATTTGTTTTGTTGCTTAGGTTGCGCATGACCGGCGGACCGCCGAATTCCAAAGGCTGCTTTTCGCACATAAAAAATTGCAAGATAAGTATGAGAAGGTCATTCCTGTGGTGAAGAAAGCTAGTAAGTTAACAAACTTTTGCATTATCCCTAAAGTTCTTATTGTTTTGGGCGTGAGGTGTTAGCTCATTTTGCTGGTAAATAGGTAACATCAACAATCTTAATATCCGTCTTGAGAAGAAAGTCAAGGCCCTGGAAGGTTAGTTACTCTTTTTCTTTACAGATTTCCATTTGAAATGTGCACCGGGTTTCTTTTAACCCTTTTGGCTTTGGTAAAGACAAGTTACGAACTTTTGCAGCATCACATCAAGACTGCATAACCATGCCTGATATGATGCTGCATTTTTTAGAACAAGCCGCCACTCACTCGGCGCAGCTGAAAGATAAAGATGACGATATAATTTGCTTGCGCGCCGAGGTGGAGTCCCTCAAGCTCTCTCAGAAGTCTGAGTTAGAGAAAGTTGACCAGGAGTTCTCCGAGGAGAAGAATCGGCTAGCTCTGCAATTGTAGAAAAATAAAGAACTCCTCGAGGCTGCCGAACTCAAGACATGGTCGATGAGCAAGGAGATCACTCGCTTTGAGAAAACTAAGGGTGACTGGGCTCAAGATCTTCAGAGAATGCTGAGCTATATTCACCATAAGCCTCTGACCGTGGCCGAGTTATCTTTTTCTCTTTCTTACTGTTGACCGATGTACTTTTTTTTTGCGCAGACCATTTTCCAGAAGATACGCCCGTGAGCTCTAGAGCGGTGGTTAATGCTCGTGTGCACTGAGGTGTTCCCGCTGATGCGAGCCCAGAATACTCGATGGAAGATTTCTTGGTTGTCGTTGGCGCTATCGTTGGTCCGATGAAGATTATGGGCAGGGACTTGGTGCAGGCAGCCATTCGGGCCTACCATGTTCTCTGGCCGAATACTTTTGGGACTCCTGATATTGATGAGATCAAAATACTGGTGGAAAGATTGATGGCATCCCAGAACCAGTTAAACCTCTGGAGGGAATCCGCTGGACGAGTTGGTGTCGATATGGCGCTCACAGTCGTTATGTCATGGTATGAGGATATCTCCCTTGATACCTTGATAAACTTGCGCACTGGCTCCCGCTGGGTTGAAGATCCAGAATTCGTCGCTTGCCGACAAGCTCGTGCCTTCCAGCTTGTTGAGTATGCGGACGTGCATAACTAGATTGAAGGGCCGAGTTTCCTTTCTAACCCGGCGGATGAGGTCGAAGTTGAAGATGCTTCTGATGCTAATTCAGCCGACCAGGGCGAGGATGAGGGCGACTCGGATACTTCTGGTGATTCCAACACAATCTCGGATGGCAATGGCGACGCGCGATCTTCCTCCAAAGGGACTGGGCATTCTCAAGCTCAAGCTGATGTTTCTCAACAGCCCCGGGCTTCCCCGAAGTCGCTCCTGGTTCTGTGGAGGGCGAAGCAACTTCGGACGAGGTGCCGTCTTCCTTGGAGCGCCCAGTACCTGACCAAGTCGCCGCCCCTTAGGTTTAAAAAACTCTAAGTCATTTCTTATCCCCGGTATGCCGGGCGTATGATGTGTGTGAAACAATTGTCCGACTTTCTGTGTGGTATGAACCTCTTTTGCCTTTTGCCGCTGAGGCACACATGGTTGTGATCATTATTACTCTGTTTAAACTGATCATGTTTGTTTAAATCTTTGCTTTGGTGGCCTTCAATTTCTTAAGTTCGGATTGTGTGTTTGCCTTTGTCCTACCGTAGTTCGGCGTCTAATATTGGCTCACCTTGACAACTCAATCATTGTGCTCTTTATTCAAGTTGTAAATCTCGAAGGCCATATTTGGGGAGAGCGAAATAATATCGCTCTGGGTGCCGAGGTTTGATACCCATTCTTGTAACGAGGGACAATTGTGGGGCAATTCCTTAATCACTGCTCTAGAAATCGAGACTTAACACATCACTAAAAATGCGAAATAATATTGTGCAGTCCCCGAGTCATTGCTCGAGGTGCCGAGGTTTAATACATAATCCAAACTTGGAAACAATATAGGACAGTCCCCGAGTCACTGCTCAAGGTGCCGAGGTTTAATACATAATACAAACTTGGAAACAATATAGGACAGTCCCCGAATCACTGCTCAAGGTGCCGAGGTTTAATACATAACCCAAACTTAGAAACAATATAGGACAATCCCCGAGTCACTGCTCAAGGTGCCGAGGTTTAATACATAACCCAAACTTAGAAACAATATAGGACAGTCCCCGAGTCACTGCTCAAGGTGTCGAGGTTTAATACATAACTCAAACTCAAAAAACAAAATATGGCAGTCCCCGAGTCACTGCTCAAGGCGCCGACGTTTAATACATAGTTGATACTTCGTCCTGAAGCGTCACTTTACAAAGTGTCATAGACGACTCCTACGATTAAAATGGACGAAGTAAATCCACGTTCCATGGTCTTTTCGACTCTTCGCCGGCTTTGTCTGCCTAGTTCTTTCCTGGTGACCGAGCGTCAATTAGGTAATACGCATCATTGTGCAATGCTTTGCTCACGATGAACGGTCCTTACCATGGGGGTGATATTTTGTGCATGCCGGTCGTGCGTTGCACTAACCGAAGAACCAAATCTCCCTCTTTAAACACTCTTGGATTTACTTTCTTGCTGTGATATCGTCGCAAGTCCTGCTGATAAATAGTTGATCTTGATAGTGCCAACTCCCTGGCTTCTTCTAGGAGATCGACATCATCTTGACGAGCTATCTCATTTACCTCAGCGGTTGTATACTGGGCAACCCTTGGCGAGTCATGTATTATGTCGGAAGCACGACGCCCCATATACCGTAGAAAAATGGTGTATACCCTGTTGACCTGTTTGGGGTAGTTCTGAGGCTCCATAGCACTGCTGGTAGTTCCTCAATCCAACACCCTGCCGACCTTTGCAGTGGTTCGACGAGTCGTGGTTTTATTCGGGACAATACTAGTCCATTAGATATTTCTACTTGCCCATTAGATGCTGGGTGAGCCACTGAGGCGACATCTAGTCGTATGTGTTTTTCTTGAAAGAATCTAGCGAAGGCTCATTCAGCAAAGTTTGTACCATTGTCTGTAATAACACTGTGTGGGTAACCATATCTCAAGATAATATCTTTGAGGAATTTTACTGTTGTGGGCCCATCACACTTCTTTATTGGTTTTACTTCAATCCATTTTGTGAATTTGTCGACCATGACTAGGATGTGGGTCATCCCGCCCCGGGCTGGCTTGAATGGTCCCACCATATCTAAGCACCATACAGAAAATGGCCAAGTAGTTGGTATTGTTTTTAACTCGGACGATGGCATATGTATCTTGCTGGCACATCTTTGGCAGCCATTACACTTTTCCACCAGTTCTTTGGCCTCTTTTAGTGTTGTTGGCCAATAAAATCCATGCATGAATGCTTTGGCCACTAAGGCGCTAGACGAGGCGTGATGCCCGCATTCTCCTTGATGTATATGTAGGAGGATCTCCTGGCCTTCCGCCGAACTCACACATCTTTGCAACACGCTTGTGACGCTCCTTTTATACAACTCATTGTTTATGATTGTATAAGTTTTAGCTCTTATCACTGTTTGTCTAGCCAATACCTCGTTATTCGGCAAAATCGCATCTTTAAGGAAAGAAAATATGGGTTGCGCCCATGATGGTATGATTTTTTCTGGGGTAATTTCACTATCTATTTCCATATTTTCCACCGACATAACTACCTCGGATTTTTCCATATCCATCCGTGCATCGGTCGGGTTCATTTTCGGAAATTCCGGGTTACATTCCTTGTCAATTTCCATCGGCATACTATCTTCTCTTGATTTTGCCTGAATAAAGATGGATTCGGCCTCTGGTGATGGTGTTATTGACGGTTTTCTCAGGTGCTCTAGGGCGATACCTGGGGGAATTGATTGCCTGGTTGATCAGAGTTTTGACAACGTGTCAGCGTGTAACATCCCAAAAATACCAAACTTAGACCATCAAACACTAATCATCAAGATTAGGGTTAACAAAAACTTTTCTAAATAAACTCATGAATGCATGTATATGTGTATGCATGGATTTTGAATTTCTTTAAAAACCACCTTGTTTGTGTGATCCATTGCTTGTAAAATGTTTATTAGGTGAAATAAACATCATCTAAAACATTTCCCACACTTTCCTTAAAGACAAGTAAATCAAAACAAATATATTAAGTGAATGGTCATTTTGGCCAATTTAACTCCCATGCCTACTTTGGCTGTCTCAACTTTCAGAACCTAACAGAAACTTTTCTGGATCTTTGCACCCCTTGAATGTACTCATAACAGAGTATCAAGGCCCACTTTGTGATCACCCAGAAACTTTCAAATGCATAGTTTAAATGACAATTCAAAATTGAATCTTCTTCATATGGGAAGATCCCACTTTTTTAAAACCCACTCAAACAAGCTCAACTTTCAAAACCCAAGCATATGCAGACTCACCAGCACCAATCTAGCAAACCCACCAAAAATCATTTCAAAATTCAAAACTTGATTTCATGCGGCCATTTCATCAAACAGGTTGCAGACACAAATCAATCAAAACATCAAACACTATAGTGTGCAGTGATTCTTGCCTAACTTGTTCCCTAGTTAGCTCACACACAGCTCAGTAGATCGTCTAGAAAGATTAGCCCAACACTAGCACCCCTGTGAGCTTGCCATTGCCATTAATGGTGAACAGCCGAGCACCCCAATGTCACCCCATTGTGGACAGCAAGCTAGAGGAAGAACTAGTCGTGCCAACCTTGTCTAGGAGGCAGCCCACCGTCCACCGCCACTCACTGTCCCAGCCGCAAGTGTTGCCAAGCCCTGGACCACGCGCACAAGCCGCGCCCAGACCATGCCGAGCGTGCGCCAAAGTGCCACCCTCGACCAGCATCCATGCATCACGCCGCCCCGCGGTGCATATACACGATCGCCATCAACCCAGAGACCGCCAGACATCCCCATTTGCCGCCCGTGCAAGACAGCCACACCGCCGTCGAAGACGCCGCCTCTGCCGTGCAGAGCACCGGCCGTTCCAGACCAAACCACACCGCCCCATGCCTCGCGACCATGCCGTTGAGCATCGCCAGGAGACACAGCACCGTCCCCTACCCTTTCCCATGCCAATAGCCGCATGTAACATCGCCCCCGACGAGCTCACTGTGCGCCCCGACGGTCCCCTCGCTCGACTATAAATAGAGGACACCCCCGCTCGATTTCTTCACACCATATCACTCCCCTCTCCTCACCGATCGTGCCACACCATTCTCAGAGCAAGGCGAGCACCACCTCGCCGGAATTTCACTGGAGCATGCCGCTGCCGGAGAAGAAAGGAGCCAGCGATTGGAGCCGCCCCAGGAGCTGTCGCGACCACCCCCGAAGTTCGCTGCCGACTTCGCTGCTCGCCCGCCTCACCGACCCTCGCCAAGACCGGTGTGAGACCCCGACCTCACCGGCCGCTTAGGTTTCGTTCTCGCGGGAGTTGTCTCGCGTCGACGATGACTCCCAGCCGTTAGATTAGAACTAGATCGAACGATCCACGTTGCCCCATACCGCTTCGCCCAGCCCCGTGTCACTGACGAGTGGGGACACCCACTTAAGCAGCCCGCGGGAGCACTGCGCTTAGCAGGCCGGCCCGTTAGAATTTCTCGCGTAGCCCAGTTATTCAAATTAAATCTTTTTCTATTTCAATTCAAACACACTTCTGTACTCAACTTCAAAAATCAACCCAGATCGATTCAGTGCACCAATTTGATTGAAAACAATTTTGTTGGAAAGGTCTATGAATGCTGAATCCAAGCCCGTTGGATTCAAGTCATTTGGATCTATAGATCACCCCTGGTAAAAATAACAAGGCAGAAGCTTTTCTGCATTCAAACATTTTTCAAATTTAAACCATAATAGCTTTTTGAGTTGATTCCAACTCTCAAAAATCACATTTAACCATACCTTTCAGAAAATATATAAATATATAAGTTTACTTGCAGAAATATTGTTCAAGTAATAAAAGAATGCTTCATAAGCATTTCTAGCCACTTTAATTAATTAAAATAAAAGGGTAAAACCTTATTAAATTGTAACACCACTTTAAATCACATTCCCATGGACTACAATATGTGGTGATGACATGTGTCAACATGATCCCATGTTTAGTTTGGAGAATATTAAATCTTAAGTAATTTTTCAATGAGTAGAAATTAATTTTCTAAAAATAAAAAGAATTAAACCAAGCCTTAACCTTGTAATGTTAGATATGATGCTAGATCATCTATAGGACCCTTGTGTGTGATGATTGCAAGTAGTTAAGTATTGTTTGGTGATTGTGTACCTCGTATTTATTCATAGACGCTAGTACCGACCAAGGATACGAGGAGGAAGGAGGATACTACGAAGAGGAAGCCGAGGAGAACTTCAACCACTGCTCTGCACAAGGCAAGCTTATATTGACACTGATGCAAGCTAGTAACTATGCAATCTTATACTGATATTGATGCAAGCTAACCCTTGCAAGATACCCTACTGATGCCACAAACCCATACTTGTGATATGACTACTATATGCCTTAAGCATATGTGATCATACCCACTTGATAAACCAAATCCTAGTTTTATGTGCAAGCTTCTTACTTTATTTCTTTATCAAAGCTTACTTAGAGTCTACCTAAGAGTTTGGTAGATACTAGACAACAGTTGTCTTTGGAGGTTGCATAAAGAGCATAAAATTTGGCCTAAGCTAGATAACCTTGATGTCATCCTAAGGCATGAGTTTGAACTTAGTTAAAACCCCACTAGTTTACCACCCCTCATCAGTGCTTACCCCCACCTGTAGATGCTAGTGCTAAGCATAAAACTTGATCAACTTTAGATGGGAATACTTGGTGGAAAAATGGTTATGAAAACCTTGGAATGATGGATCATTCTATTGAACTGTTTTGGACATGTGTTTCCAAACACTTGATGATTTTGGTGATGAAAATGTTGAGGCATGAGCCTTAGCCCTTTTTAAAACTGATGGTTGTCTGGATGCGATACCATTCCAATTTTACCGTACAACCACAATACCCGAAGATTGGGTAGGGCTTGACTGGAAACTTATATTCCTTAGTATTAGTTCCCTCATGGCCAAGGTCTGAGCTGATGCTACCTTGTGAAGATTATCCACCTGTGCGGTACCCAAGATGACAATGGTCATGGTTGGGAGGCCAAACTCACAGGAGAGGTGCTTATACTAGGGCGTGTAATCTAAAGGTTAGGATTGATTATCCGCATACTGAGTATGTGAATTCAGGATTTGTTCTTGACGGATGTATCGAATGTTGAGGTGAAAGTGTACAATCTCTACAGAGTGTCAAACTATTCGAATAGCCGCGTCCGCGGTTATGGACAGTTGGAGTGGCCATACTGTTCCCCCGTCAGACTTTTCAAAATGACTTGTGAAACGAATTGAGACTTTGACTTGACCACAACAGAGTTGTGACCTGAATTACAAGATCCCACTTAGGAGTTATTAAATTGTGACTAGCTTTAGAACTGAGTAGAGATAAACCTGGCTTTTTGCAAAACAACCCTAGAGCCTAGTGTCCTATTATCCAAAAACCCCTTACCTGTTAGTATTAGTTTGCGAGTACTTAAAGAGTACTCATGGCTTTGTCCCTGGATATTCCCATGGCCAGACTATGAAGAGGAGTACCTGGAAGATGGACCCCAGGAAGGTTACGACAACTAGGATCATCTCCCATTGTCAGCATTGCCTGTGACCCTGAAGATGGAGCTTCGCCTACGCTACCGTTATTATTACGTATTCCGCTGCTTGAAGTGTATTAAGAACTGGATCATGAGATCCCTATTTGTGTAAGAACTTATGTATCTTTGTAACGGATGATGTACTATGGTATCCAATTCTGTTATGTTTCGCAAAAATGGTAATCCTGGGATTGCGATGTATGGCATAATAGGCATCTAGGATTGAAAAATCCGGGTGTTGACACAGCGGCGTCGTTTTCTGCCCGAGGTATATGATGAAATTCACATCCATCGAAGTATCCACTGAGTTTTTGCACATGAAACCTATATAAGGCCATATTGGCATCTAGCGCATCCCAGTTGCCTGAGACTTGTTGTACTACTAGATCTGAATCTCCGTAGCATAAGATTCGGCGTATCCCAATCTCTTTTGCCACCTTCAATCCATGGACGAGTGCTTCATATTCGGCTACATTGTTTGATGCAGCAAAATGTATTTGCAGCACATATTTCAGCTGATCTCTTTTTGGCGAGGGTAACACTATTCCTGCCCCCAAGCCGTTTCTCAGTTTGGAACCGTCAAAGTGCATCGTCCAATAACTCGGATCTGGTAATGGTGGCTCATATTGTACCTCGGCCCAATCCACGAAGAAGTCCACATACCTTGAGATTTGATTGCATCTCGCCTATCCAATTGCGGAGCATAAGGTGACAATTCAATTGCCCATTTTGCTATTCGGCCACTTGCATCTTTGTTGCTCAATATGTCGGCTATGGGTGCTTCACAGATCACTTTTATGGGGTGATCTTTGAAGTAATGTTTAAGTTTCTTCGCTGACATGTATACCCCATATGCCATCTTCTGATAATGTGAGTAATTTTGCTTTGAGGCTGATAGTACCTCGCTTAGGTAGTATACCGGCCTTTGTATTGATTTGTCATCTTCAATTCGTTCCACCACAATCATAGCACTCACTACTATGTTCGTGGCGGCTATGTAAAGTAACATAGGCTCTTTTGACAATGGAGAGGCCAGGATTGGCGCTGTGACCAACATCTTCTTCAATTCATGGAACGCATTGTCTGCTTGTGGTGTCCAAATGAACTTATCAGATTTTTTCATTAGTTGATAAAGTGGTAATGCTTTCTCTCCCAGCCGACATACAAATCGGCTAAGTGAAGCCAGGCAACCAGTGAACTTCTGTACGTCATTTAGACATCTCAGCAATTCCATCCTTTCCACTTCTCTTATCTTGGTTGGGTTGGCCTCTATACCCCGGCTAGATACGAGAAAACCGAGTAGTTTTCCAGCCGGTACACCGAAGGTGCATTTTTCCGGGTTCAGCTTCATTCGGAACCTTCTCAAGTTCGCGAAGGTTTTCCGAATATCATCCAGTAGCGTTTTGCTTTCTTTGGTTTTGATAACCACATCATCTACATATACTTGTACATTTTTTCCTATCTGGTCATGCAGACATTTTTGCATACATCTCTGGTACGTTGCCCCTGCGTTACGCAGGCCGAATGGCATGGTGCGATAGCAATAAGCCCCATACGGGGTAATAAACGCAGTCTTTATTTGATCGGCCGGATTTAACGGTATCTGGTGAAAACCAGAATACGCGTCTACAAATGATAACAGTTCGCAACCAGCGGTCGAATCAATGACCTGGTCTATTCTAGGTAAAGAAAAGGATCTTTTGGACACGCCTTGTTCAGGTTCGTGTAATCAATACACATTCGCCATACAATGGCTACATTTGGATCATCCTTCTTCTTTTCCACTAGCATCGGGTTTGATAGCCAATCCGAATAAAGCACCTCCATGATGAACCCGGCCACAAGGAGCCGAGCTATCTCATCCCCTATTATTTTTCTCCTGTCTACGGCGAAGCGGCGGATAGGTTGCTTCACCGGCCTTGCTCCTGGCCTTACATTCAGAGAGTGCTCAGCCAACTCCCTCGGCACACCTTGAAAATCCTGAGTTGACCATGCAAAGATATCCCGATTCTCACGGAGGAAGTTGGTGAGCTCGCTTTCCTATTTAGCATCTAGGCCGGCACCAATGGTGACGGTGCGCTCTGGGAACTGCTCATCGATCTGGAACTTTTTTGTTTCTTTAGTCGGCTGGAAAGAGAAACTTCCATGCGGATTGGCCAATGTCGGCATATTCAGTTGTGTCGACTGAGCGAGGTCTTCTACCTCCTGAATCCTTCTTTTTTCTCTTGCTATTACCAATGACTCGGCCAGATTTGATCCGGCTGAAGCACATTCCATTGACTTCCTATAATCTCCTGCTACTGTTATCACCCCTTGTGGTCCGGGTAATTTCATCTTCAAGTAAGTTATGTGGCAACTTATCATGAATTTGGCCAATGTCGGCCGTCCGAGTAGTGCATGATAACAACTCTCTAGATACACCACTTCAAACTCCAAATTTTCTTCTCTGTAGTTATCCCTTGTGCCGAATAACACATCCACTCGAACCTTTCCAATGGGTTCGCATGAAAGCCCTGGTACTATTCCATGGAATGTGGTTGTCGTGGATTGCATCATATTCTGCGATATTCCGAGTTTATGCATTGTATCCTTGTACATGATATTGATACTGCTCCCATTGTCAATGAGTACTTTTGAAAATTCACATTAATGCTCGGTCCGACAAATGTCGGATCTAGTACGAGTGCATACGACCCTGGATTCGGCATTATTTTGGGGTGATCCTGTATGCTCCAAGTTACTTCTTGATCTGACCAAGGCACATATCTTGGTACTGCCGGCATAACTGCATTTTCTTCCATATGCCAGCGATGTACACTTTGCCTGTCTTGTTGTTCTGTTGTGAACATGCAATATGATTGATGATGTTCCCTGTAATCATTGCGTCCATTATTTCCTGGGTTCGTCCTTCCATCCGGACCCTGATTCATCACTTGATGCACTGCATCTCTCCGGTCCGAGTTATCATATCTCGGGGGAGGAGGTGGTAACATTAGTTACTGTGCATTTGCTCCAGTCAACTGCGGCTGATGCTCCTGATGCGCCTGGTGGGAAGTTGCTTGCATGCCCTCCGGGTTACCCATTGCATTTTTCATCCAGGCGCATTGTCGAGTTGTATGATTGGCCGGCTTGGCCGGGTTTGAAGTATGAAACTTACACGGTTGATCTAACATGGACTCAAACGTGTACTTCGGCCTTTCCTGCCATTGCTTCTTATGTTCTGGTGTCCACTGTATCTTCCCTTCATTCCTTGGTGTCCATTGCTGAGGACCATTCTTTTGCCGCTGATTGTTTCCGTGAATCGGCTGATCTTGCACTACCGCTGCCACCTGATTGGAGGCATATCTATAATACGATCTTTCTTCCCTTCTTCTTCCTCTGAACTCATTGCGCCTCGATGAACCGGCCGCATATCTTGCATATTGATCTTGATGTTCCCGATGGTCTACTGACATCAGTTCTGGTTGTGTCGGATCTCCCAATGCATTAGAATCCGCTATCCTAATGGTCTCTGCTAAAGTGGTTGGCATGTCTCTTTGCAATCGCTGCCACAATACACTGCCATAGCGGCATCCTTGAGCGAACCAAGCTATCGCTTGTGATTCTATAACTCCCTCACATGAATTCCTAAGATTACACCACCGAGTTAAGAATTCTCTGTCTGTCTCGTTCGGCCTTTGCTTGCACATGGCTAGCTGTTGCGGCCTGTTCGGCCTTTTGTAAGTATTGGTTAAGTTGCTAACAAACATTTCTTCAAAATCCAACCAACAGTCGATGCTGCCTGGAGGCAAATTATTCAGCCATACTCTGGCTGGTCCTTCCAGCATTTGCGGGACATATCTCACTGCCCACCTCAAGTTTCCACTAGCTATTTTTACAGCAGTGGCATAATCAATCCACCAATCATGTGGTTTGGTGCTCTCGTTGTATGTTTTCGTGCCTCTTGCCAGCTGAAAGTTCGGCACTGGCGGATCGCCCATGATCCGTGGCCCGAAACACGCCGGACCCGGTGGACCCTCCTCTTCTAACAACTCGGACCGGTATAGCCGGTCCAGTTTTACTCTTGCATCACTTGACGGCAAATCTCTATACAGAATTCTTTCCTGCATTCCATAGTGGTTATTTCCACCATGAACCGCATATTCTATCTCGGAATAACCATCATTATACCTCTCATTCACCTGATTGTGGCGAGCTGGTCTCACTTCTCTTTCCTGCTGAGGTTCATATCTCGGTTGAGGATTGGGCGGCGGCTCTCTCCTTCCTTCTGCCGGGATATTATTCTCATGATTTCCTCCTCCGAGATCTCCATTACCTCGGCTTCCGTTGCCTTTATCGGCACGACCGGGGTTTCTCTCGCCACTGTTACCTCGGCTTCCATTGCCTCTGTTTTCATTTGCCTTTATGGCTACTGCCGGATCATATGGAACAATTTGATTATTTTTTTCCCGAAGTTACCGCTCTGTCTTTCCGTGCATTGTTTCCGGGCGAGGATGTTGCTGCCACAGATAGGGCGGGTGCCGCACCAGCCGAATGAACCATTCGCGAAGCACCAGGCCTTGTCGGGTCTGCCCTGAGCATTTCTTCATTCTGCTGGTCCGCGATGCGCACCAGCTCATTCACTCTTTCTTGCTGTTTCGCCGGTCTGTCCTTCTAACTCTAGCGCAGTGGCATTTGCCGCTCTTGGGTTCTTTGCCGGGGTGCTATACCTCGGCAAGCCTAGATCGACTGAATCTCACTTATGAGTCTCATGCTCTTTGTTGATATCATCCATGAGGTTCTTTCCTCTCAATCTTAATTCATCAACCCACTCGGGGGTGACATCAAGCTTATTTGCCCTAGCATATTCTCGTAGAGTCCTGTTTAAGGACTCCCGCAATGCCGACACCTTTTTTGCCTCTACCAGTACTTTTTGCCTGGTTTCTTCTAATTCTGCCTGAGCATTAGCCGGATCAAGTATTGGCGCTACAGGCGTAATCAGATTATCTATTGTTGCCTGGAGAACATTATCTGGTCTTTCCAGAGGTGTCCCTCTTACCCTTGGTGCCTTTGGGGTCGTCTCCTGCACCTCGGTTGGGTTGGCTGCTGAAAGATTTACCTCGGTGGGCGGTGGAGCTGCCTGCTTCGCGACCACCTGCACACCCATCGTCGGATCCTTGCTTGCTCCGGCGCCCGCTGCTCCCGCCTGCACCCCGGCTGCGACCATCACCTCGACGCTGCCGATGGGGCGCTCTCCGCCCGGACCGTTTGCGGCGCTAAGGGGAGGCTCTCCTGCAACAATAACTTGGTGAGGATAAATGTCGGATGTGTCGACCCCGATGTAGATCTGGTGCATGCCCAAGTTGATGAAGACGTCGTTGCACGGAGGAGTTTTTCCCCTGAAGCTGCTCGCGTTATCGCTGACATAGTCATAGAGATCAATTCTCCGGACCAAGCCAGAGACAACGCGCTCGCCAGTGTGGATGAAGTTTCCCGTCCGGATCATGACTCCAGCTAGCACCGCTGCTGGCCCCACGATGGGCGCCAACTATCGTGGTGGTGGCACGGCAGATGCCATGGGTAGGCTAAAGTATGGGGCCAATGGATGCTAGAGGGATCTGGGGAGGGAAGATGTAGTTGACTCTACACACAGAAGACTAACGTAAGATCTTTATTTCTCCTTTCTTGGGCTACAAGTGCTCCTTGAGCTGTATACAAGTGATAATAAGAACTTTACCAGCCTAACGGTACCAAATGAGTCGATGCCCTTCTCATAGTCCAAGCCTCTCCTTATAAAGGGGAGCCTTGGCTCCTCTAGGGCTGACGTGGCAAGCATATTCGAGGAATATGCTTGTCCCAATATAGTAATTCGGCGGCCCCCTTTCTGTGTCGCCCTTCTAATGACGGCAAGGTTTCAGAGAGCCCCACTTGCGCGCCTCAGGCTCCTGGACTGTCACCTCCGTGACCTCCTTCTGCCCCTCTGCCGCTCTGCGCCTTGTCCTTTGTGTTTGTCTCCGCTCAGATTCTCCCTAGCTTGTGGCTAGGATTTGACCATAGGCACTTCCTTCTCCTGCAAGCTTCACGTCATCCGGCCCCGCCTCGCTTGACTCGGCTTGGCCTTCACCTGCATTCAGAATATTCGGGCTGACCCGGCCGACTTAAACATTACGTCGGCCAGGTAACGTCTTGCTCTTCTCATAAGAGTCATGCTGTTGCTTACCTCGGCCGACCTTCTGTGATTCGCCAATTTAGACAAGATAAACCGGACGGGGAACTTCCTTTTGTCTTTCCCCGTCCTGACCCTATCCGGGGTCACCTCCCCAACAATAGAAATGGCCCTTGTGTAACCACTCAGCACAAACCATTCTTTCCAATCCATCCAGGTGTTTCATTCACTTAGTTATTTTATTAAACAAAACACAAGTCAAAGACTTAGAAATATCTTTCATAGCATGTATATATAATCCACCCTTGGTTACTACTAGCTAGGCTAAGCATGGCAATAGAAAGTATCTTAACTTAAGAGAAAATTCTAACATTACTATAACTACTAGGATTTCCCAAGCATAGCATATAGATACTTTAGCAAAATAATCATGCAAGTCCTATACAAAATTTTTCTAATGCATAGGTAAAAATATAGGGATAAAAACATGAAGCACCACTTGCCTTTTTGGTAGAGAATATAAGTTCACTCCTTGATCTTGCAATAGTCACAATCTTCAAAATCCACTACAATTCAATCAAGCAAGCAATATTCAATCTACCATTCAAGCAACCATCACATAAAATAATAATAAAACAAATAAGGCAATGCATGCAAACATGCCAAAGATTGTTTCATTTGGAAAAGTGGTTTCTAATAGGTTATAAACATTTGAAAGCACCTATTGGTAATTTACAAAAGTGGTAAAACCATTTGATATTAAGTTAGTGAAAACTGGCCACTTTAAATCATTTTTGTTTTGCTAGAAAGGATTTAAATCCAAGTAATATTCTCTAGTGTTTGGCAAACACATTTCTAAACACAAATGTTAGTGTTTTATGGTCAAGTGTTTAATATTAAAACCATTTGCAAAAGGTTTCACCTATAAACCATTTTTATAACAAATCAATATTTTATGTTGTTGAAATTGCTTATTAGCAAAGTAATAATTTATAGGGTTCATCAGATATATTTTTAAATCCTTAAACTTGGTGTTTAGGGTCAGAGAGTTTAAATCAAATCATTTTCCAGAGGTGTTACTCAAAAAGCATTTTTAATACATAAACCATATTTCCATTTAACCAGAAATGCTTTAATTCAAAGATTTATTCCTTGGCTTCACAAATTACATTTTTAAATCCATAAGTTGGTTTATATGGTCAATAGGTTCAAAACAATCCATTTTCCAAAGATTTTACTTTAAAAACATTCCTAGAATAAATTTTATATTCAAATTATGCCTACACAAGTTTCTGCAAAAACAACCATTTTACCAGAATCAATTCATTAAACAAAGTGCATGGTTGGATAGTACTTGTTCTGCTGATTCCATTGATATAAAATTTGCAAAATTTGGAGGTGTGGATTAAGAGTTATGAATTTTGCAAGTTTGAATATCTAATAGGTACATTTCTGTCTATTTAAACAAAACAGTGGCCACGTGGCGCAATTCTACTCGGCGATACCGTTTCGCGTGGATCGCTCGATTCTAGCCGTTAGATCTAAGGCGCATCGCACGGTGCAGAACCAAACTTACCCCTTCGTCTAGTGGATCTATCATAGCCGACAGATCTAAATCCTACGGTTCCTAGCAACTAGTCAAAGACGGGCGGCGCTGGCGCGGCGGCGAGCGGCGGAGGTGATCTGACTATGGTGGTATGGCGAATCTAGGAAGCGAGAGGAGGTCTGGGAGGTCTCACCGGGTTCGCAGGGTCACGGTGATGCTCGAGGTGGCCGCAGAAGGGGCAGGGGTGCACGGTGATGATGGCGATTCCTCGCCGGAGCTAGCGTCAGCGTCGGGTGCGTCCAGTTTGTCGACAGGGCGAGGTTACACGACACGGGAAAACCAGATAAAGGTGGTGTTAGACGCGCAAGAGAGTGGCGAAGACACGAGCGTCAAAGAGAGGAGGAGGCGCGGTCGGAAACTACCAGAGGGGTTCGCTGGAGCTGCTGCAGACCGTGGCAGCGCTCGGTGTTGACGTTGCCGATGATGTGGAGCGTGCGCGGGCGAGTGGAGGCTACAGAGAGGTTCGCCAAGTGACGAGGAATTCCTTCGTGTGGTCGAGGGGGAGAGGGGCAATGATGGCTGGCCGGAATCTTCGCCGGAAGGCGTCGGAGGCAGTGGCTGACATGGTTATACCCCGCGGGTACATGATCTCAGCATACCTGATCCAGCCCAAGGAAGGCCCACGGCAATTATACGCCGGCCCATGAAGATTTTCGGGTGGCCAAGGCCCATGACGCTTTCGGATCCTTGGAGAGCAAGACTAGAGTAGATAGGAAATTCAAAGGGGTAAAAAACCCTAGAACCTGTAACCGACTAGGTCTATGCCCGGGACCTGCCTGAGTCTATATAAAGGCTAGGAGGGAACGACCTAGAGCCTCTCCTCATACTTTCACATACACACCTCCACGCCAGATTGCATCTGCGCACCCCTGTAACCTTCGGTTCCGCCATAATCAAGAGCAGACAAGCAGGAGTAGGGTTTTCCCTCCGGGGGCCTGAACCTGGGTAAACCTTGTGTCCCCGTGTTGCTTGTTTGCTAACCGTTCCACGATCTCCAGCATCCCCATCTTCTCCAAAACCCAAGTCCATAACAATGGGCATTGATGAGATTAAACCTCGTCAATTGGCGCCGTCTGTGGGAATTGGGGGCGCTGATTGTGCGATCGTGACGGTCCCAACCCGATCGATTTACAACTCTGCGGCGACGGAGAGTCACCTCCTCTTCGGCGCTTTCGACTTCACCGCCCACTCACCGGCCACCATGAAGGACTTCGAGCCCGTAGGCGACGGACTCGAGATCCTGTTCGGGAGTTTCTGCTTCCAGGTGGGGCAAACTGGCACCCTCCGCCTCCCTGAGCGGGTGCCCCTACCATCAATCAGGCCCGCTTCATGGACCCCACACCCTGTGCTACGCACAACATCATCAACAGATGATTCCTACGACAGCAGCAGCTGCAACTCCGATCTGTGCGATCCGCCATCGGATGAAGGGACCTACGGTTCCGGATCCGAAAGCTGCGGCAGCAGCAGACCAATCTACGAACGCTACCAATGCGCCGTAGTCATCCAGAGCGACGTGGACCAGCAGGCGCCCAACCCGCCGCCCAACCCGACACCTAACCCGCCAGATCGAAGCGGCGGGAACAGAAGAAGCCAGTCCCCCCACCCGAAGGGGACAACAACGGCCATGTCATCCGCCTTAGCAAAGAAGGATGGGCCCAGGCACGCAACGCCGTGGCGGGCAACATAGTCCTGCCTGCAGACTCCTCCCGGGATCTGCTGATGGCCTACCATCTGCTCCTGATCGAGGAGCACAAGAAGCAGGTCAAGATGCATGAGGTGCTTGACAAACGCAAGCAAGCAGCCTCAGAGTCCAGCGCGAGACGAGCCGTGCTCTCCACCATGGGCATCGGCTCCAGCTCGAACGGCAAACAAGGCAACAAGCACCGCTCTCGGATGGAGAACATGGATCCCAAGGAGCACCGTGAGGTGACCCGAACCCTCCACACATCCTTCATGGAGATGGACGCCGACGGCAACATCATCCCGAAAACGCCGCAGGCTGCGATCATGGCAGCCACAGCGTACCTTGCGGCCCACCCACCTCCAGAGGGGGACCCGAAAAGAGCCATGCACAAGTCCGCACTTACCAGACTCGGACTCGTCGGAGCCGCGCTCCACCAGGAAGCTCCTACGGAGCCGAAGAAGAAAGCTCCGGTCAGGTTCGACCGCAGCCCCGCCCCTTCATCCGAAGAAGAGGACCATGACCTTCCTCGAAGGAACAAGAGTTCGCGTCACCGCAACCGCGACATGACGCTGAGGCAGCGCTCACAGCGCAAAATCGACAAAGCGTGAGCCAAGCGCGCATGCTCGTCTGAATCCGAGATGGACGAAGACGAAGGAGAACTCTATGGAGCCCGATGCTTCAGCAGATCTGTTCGATGAACAAAGATGCCGCGAAATTTCAAGCTTCCATCGGATACTCCAAAGTTCGATGGCACATAGGACCCAAAGGCATGGCTAAGCAACCACCTGTCATCCATCAAATTGCACGGAGGAAACAAGGAAACCGCCATGCAATGCCTTCAGCTGCAGCTGACAGGAGCAGCCCGGATCTGGCTCAGCAGCCTATCTTCAGGGTCCATCCGAAGTTGGGATGAGCTAGCTTATAGCTTCATCAGAAACTTCAAAGAAACCAGCAAGAGGCCTGCCTCAATCGAGGAATTGCAAGCCTGCACCCAACAAACGGGCGAATCCATTCGCTCGTACATACTACGCTGGTCCAACACCAAGAACTCCGCAGCGCACATATCCGAAGAGAGGGCCATCGACGCCTTCAGGGACGGCGTCAAGCGCCAAGACTTCAAGGAGGAACTCGGGCGCCTCAAGCCCAAAACACTCGACCAACTCATGGACATCGCCAACAGGTGGGCTGACGGTGAAGATTCCATCCACCGAGCACAATCGAAAGAAGAGGACGACTACGGCCGACGACGAGAGTGCCGTAGCAAGAGAAGATCGCGCGACTACGACGATCGCGATGGACCCGACATGGTCGCGGCCGGCTACACCGATCGCCGCAACGACGCCAACCGCAACAGCGGAGGATACCGCGGAGGAAACTTCTCCGTGTTGCTTGTTTGCTAACCGTTCCACGATCTCCAGCATCCCCATCTTCTCCAAAACCCAAGTCCATAACAATGGGCATTGAAGATATTAAACCTCGTCAGTGGCGGTGCGAGCCAGAAAGGGAGCAGCCTAGGGGCGGAAAGAAACTGGGGATTGAGGGGAAAGGAGCGGAGAGGAGAGGCGATTAAGTACGCGTGGTCGCGTGGAGGATTAACGGAGGAATTAACGCGAATTGATGCTGCCTTCATTGGCCAGAAACGGCGAAGGAGGAACTGGGGGCGGGGTCGTCGCGCGGGTGAGGAAGAGAAGCCTGGCAGGTGGGGCAACGTCGTCAGCGAGTGAGAGAGAGGGGAGGTGGGGTCTGGTCGTCATCGACTCTACGGGTGGAAATTTGGGTGCGAAACGTTTTTCCTGCGGGAGGGGGAGATGGGCTAGCTGGGCTTGCTGGCTGCGATGGCTGCTTCATTTTTTTTGTTCGGTTTCTCTTTTTATTTTTCCATTTTTATTATTCTTTTTTGATTTTTTATTCAATTAATTCAAGCACTATTTGAATTAAAACTTTTGTCAAACTTTGAATACATTTTAATACTGTTATCTGACATATACTAAAGTCAATTTTAGAATAATATTTTTTATTCTTTTAGGTTTATTAATTAAAGAAAAATAGGCATTTGTCTTTATTTCCAAAATAAGATTTAAATAGGTTTTCAAACTATATTTGAATTCTAAGTTTTACCAAATCCTTACAGTAGGTTTTATTGAGAAATGAAACACTTTGAATTCTTATTTAAAATACTTTATTTTGTTTTTAATGTTCATTTAAAATGGAAAATGTCTTTATTTAAAATAATTTGGATAATAATATATCCTCAAAATTTTATTTAAACAATCCTTTACTCTTTTTATTTGAAAAAAATATTTTATTTTATTTGCTTGGCCAAGTTTTAATTTGGCCCTTTAAAACAGTCCTTATTTATTTCTTCCTTTGCTTATAAAAGCCATATCTTTTTATTTAAGGCTCCAAAAATGGTGATTCCAATTTGTAAAGTCTTATTTAACATTTGTTTATCCTTTTAAATCTCTTTAGGATTATTTACTCACCATTTGGTATGGATTTTAGATAGGAGCTTTATTAGCTTTGGAGATCTTACTAAATTCATAAGATTTTATTTATGGCTCCAAATTAAGTCAAACCAATTTCTATGGTTTTATAATATTTCTATTTGTCATTCTTGATCAATTTGAAATGTTTTTTTGACCAATTTTTATGTGGGTCAAATCCATAGGCTTAGAGATAACTTGGAAATGTTTTTCTTCCATTAGGGTTTTAGGGTTTTGGTTTATTTTCCAAGTGTTTAAATTTCAAGATGCATTTATGAAGAATGCATTCCACTTGATTTGAATTTAGTTGGATTCAAACATTATTCAAAGTTTGTTCAAGATGGGATTTTAAGTTTCCATTTAGAAACAAAAAGTTTCTTTTCACCCTAAATTTCAACAATTATTTATTTTGTTTATTTATTTTTCACATTACAAAATTTGGCAAATTTTGGGATGTGACAGTATTGTTGCTGCCTTGGACATTGTTGTTGATCCACATGATACAGTTTTGGCTCCTCTGAGGCTTGATCTTGCTGCCATGAAGGCGCACCACTTTGTCACCTCTAGCTCTACTCTTGAGAACTTGGTTTATAGAATCTTGTTTACTGATGGGGAAGAGAGAGAGATCCCTCTACCCCAAACCACTTTGTTCAGTATTTCTCAGGGATCTTCGTCACGCACGAAGGCAGAGATGGATGACAAGCTGCCCTCTCTAAACTTCCACGGGCACTATCAGGAGGAAGTGCCCTCATATGACCACGCGTTACACTATACAGGGGAGGCCTCAAGATCGTACCAGGACGAGGGAGATTCCTCGACATACTACGGAGGTGCATATACTTGGGCACCATGGGATTGAGCCCCACTTAGGCCAAAATCCTAAGCTTGGGGGGAGGTATACCGACATCACACTCATCTATATATCATGTTCGGTCGGTTCTTTGTATATCCATTGTTTTCGCTTTCTTTTTGGTTTTTGTTGCTTTTTTCTAAAAATACCAAAAATATTTTTGTTATTTCTCTTGGTTTGTTTCTTTGTTTCTTTGCTTTGGTTTGCCTTAAAATAAAATTCCAAAAAGATTTTGCTTTGTTTGGTTTGCTTTGGTTTTGTTTGGTTTTTCTTTGTTTGCTTGTTTCCAAAAAAATCAAAAACACCAAAAATATTTGTTGTTCTTCTCTGGTTTTGTGAGTTCTTTGCAGGGTTCAGCCGTCCTCAGTGGATTATGGTTTCATGTTAATTATTCAAGTCACACAAGTGAAGGGCAATAATGAAGATTAAGACAACTCGAGGTGTGGTAAGAGGCTGGTAACAAACTCTATTTGTTTCATTTTTGTACATATACTCATCATTGTGAGCATGCTTAGCATGTTTGTGTAAGGTGTATGTCATTATGGATGCTCAGTAGTTCTTGCTTGTCTATGATCAGCTCCAGCTTGCTAATAGTTTGTAGCATGTCATATGAATGTTTGCTTGCATTGTTTTATTCATACTTTGGTATGACATTCTGGTATCCTCCTCTTACTGTTCATGTGAATCGACTTGGCACATGTTCACGCATGCATATGACTAATCAATATTCAGTAAGCCTCGATGATTTATTTTGCCTCATAGTTCTCGTATAACTTTCATGCCATAGTTAGTCCTGTTTTATTGCAAGCATGATTATGACAGCTATCGCTCTCTCGTTTATCGCTCCCTCTGTATTGCTATCCTTCACTTGCACTGAGTACGTACTCTACCTGTGTTTCCAACTCACCAAAACCATTATTGCCAGTTGTGTCCACCATACCTAACTATTAGCATCATTTGCTACTTCAGTGCATATTCCATATGCAGTGTTTTCTTCCAAAATAAAATGTTTGTCTGTTTTGAGAAAGTTAGTTAGTAAAGCTCTCACGAACTTGATGGCACACTTTATTCCTTGCGCTTAATAATCTTGAACCATTATGACTAGTCCATGAAAGTTATATGCTTGCTAATTATATACTGGGAGTCAGCAGAACCGTGTAGTCATGGGGAACACTTTCAACACTTTTTGGATATCTCATCCAGTTGATTCTTTGCTCTTTTGTTTATGGATGTCGATGATGTGAAATAAAAGGGGAAGTTGTTAGTCCATGGAGTTTATACATTGTGTTAGAGAAACGCCTGGGCCGCTAGCCTAAGCCATGCCTAATCATGGTAGAAACTTGCAGCATCACCATAATGAGCATCTATGAAGCGTCCTCAATAAAAAGCTATGCATATGGTAAATAAAAAGATTGTTGAGATGCTCATTGTCTGCTTGCCTTGTCATTTTGGTTATGGGAAAGCTCCTGTACCATGTGCAAGGGGTACCCCGTTGGCGGTTCTCGATGATATGCATGTATTTACAATGACAAGAACTTTCAGGTGACCAAAGTTGAGTAGCATGCGGAGCGACCCTCGTACTCAAGGGACTTGGGATTTCCAGTCTATGGTCTGTCAAGCATATAATTCAGAGTGGACCTCACTTTCACCTTAACCACATGAAGATGCCTATGATAGGGGCAATGAGAGCTCAAAGCTAATGAGTACCTTCCTTTCAGCATTGGGAAGCCTTGCAAACCTTCACAAAACCGTTTTAACAACCTTGTTGAGTCACCACTTATTCTATGAGCACCTTCTTGAGAGCATAGTTGTCATTCTTGTGTTTGTTCCAAAACTTGGTTAATTATGTCATGACTTTGATGCTTGTACCTCTGATATATTTATCTATAGTCTTCATGTGAACTTCAGAGGTGCCTTGGCATTTATATTGTGCTCTTCAAACAAACACAAGCGAGATACCACTCTATCATACCTTATTATGAGCATTGTAATGTTTCTTATGTTTATGTTTCATGCTACTTATTATTATTGAGTTGGTTTCTCTTCATAGCTTGCAATGACTATTGAGTAGACTTAGTTGCATACTCCTTATTATGAATTGTCTAAGCATCTACTCCTGTGCTGATAATATTTACATCATACGAAGCAAAGTGTTCGTGAAAGTTCTTTTATCACACTCAGTTTTCAACTGAATTGCTTGAGGACAAGCAATAAGCTAAGCTTGGGGGAGTTGATACATCCAAAACATATCTACTTTCTCGAACACTTTGCTTTTGTTTCTCCTCTAAACTTGTGTGATTTGGATACAACTAACACAGACTGACGCTGCTTTCAGCAGAATTACCTTGGTGTCTTGTTTTTGTGCAGAAAATGAACTATCAGGAAAAATCCCGGAAAATATGCCAAAAACTATTTCTCACCATAAGATCCACGGAGCCAGAAGGGTAGACAGAGAGGATCCTAGAGGGCCCAGACCCACCCCAGGCGTGGGCCCACCTGACCCCGCGCCTGGGGGAGGTCTGGCCACCCCAGGAAGCTCCTCTGCCTCCCTCCGTGCCTATAAGTTGCCTTCTAACCAAAAAACTCAGGGGGGTTCGACAGTTTTCCAGAAAGAGTTCTGCTCCGCTGCCGCCACGAGAAACCAAGATTCGTATCCAGAAACTCCGTTCTGGCTCCCTGCCGGGACGAGGAATTTGGAGAGGATCATCGCCATCGTCATCATCAACGCATATCCATCAACCACCGATGTTTCCCTCATCCATGAGTGAGTAATCCCCCGCTGTAGGCTTGGGGATGGTAGGGATTGGATGGGTTCTATCATGTAATCGAATAAGATCTATTAGGGCATAGTACCTAGTATCTCTATTAGTGATGTTTGACTTTGTTGCAACTTGTTGTGCTTAATGCTTGTCACTAGGGCCCGAGTGCCATGATCTCAGATTTGAACTTATTATTGAATCGTTATAATAGTATTATTTGTGATCTTATCTGCAAGTTGTGTACACATATCATTGTCCGGATCCAAAGGTCCCAAAGTGACAATAATTGGGATAACCGGAGGGGATGGCTGTGGTTTGCGGATCACATGTGTTCACGGAGTGTTAATTTTTTGCTCTGGTGCTCTATTAAAAGGAGCACCTTAATTGCCAGTAGTTCCCTAGAGGCCCCGCTGCCACGGGCTGGCTGGACAGAAGATGTTGTTCAAGTTCTCATTGTGAGCACGTATGACTATATATGGAGCACATGCCTAGGATTGTTTAGTACCTGGATGCTTGTTATTATTCATCTGCAATGCCCTAGATCTTGAAGTTACATGTTTAGACTTGTCCATGCAACGCCCGTCCATCCATCCCTATGCCTACCGCACTCGAATCCTACTATTACCATTACTATTACTATTGCTCCTGTTTCACTGTTGTTGTTACTGATGCTATCGCTTTGTTGTTGCTACTACAAACTGTTGCTACTGATAAACTTCTGTGAGCAAGACTATTTCCAGGTGCATCTAAACTGACAACTCAGTTGTTAAGGCTTGCAAGTATTCTTTGGCTCCCATTGTGTCAAATCAATAAATTGGGTAATACTACCCGCAAAGACTATTGTGATCCCCTATACTTGTGGGTCATCACCCCCTGGCCGCCTAATCGCCTTGCCTCTTAGCCTATAAGAAGCCTCCGATGCATAAACCCTAGAGGATCTATCATACTTCCAGAAAAAGTTCCGCAGCGCCGCCGCCATCAAAGGGGAGATTCGGGGGACAGAAGTCTCTGTTCTGGCACCCTGCCGGGACGAGGAAGTTCCCCCGGAGCCATCTCCTTCGATCTCCACCACCATATCCATCGTCGTTGTTGATTCCCATGATGAGGAGGGAGTAGTTCTTCCTCGAGGATAAGGGCTCTACCGATAGCTATGTGTTCATCTCTCTCTATGCATGATCATATTGTGATCATTAGCTTTGTAATCAAGTAGATCTACTTTGCTACTAAAGAGCTTTAATAGATCTTTGGCTCTCCCCATGTGTGTGAAGTTTACAGTGTGCACACCGTGTGGCACTTAGGCTAGAGATTACATAAATACTTATCATGTGTATATTTTGAGTTGGTTGTCTTTATGAAATTGTGGTGTTTGTTGGAATCATCTAGCGCTCAAGGTGATAGTGTGGGGTTATCTAGATGGGGAAGGCGGACTTTGAGGAGTGTTTTTATAGCCCTACCATGGATTAGAGTGTCCAACCGGAGAGTAGTTAAGAGTAGTATCATGAAGAGAAGATATTTATATGAGAGTGTTCACTAGTGAAAGTATGATCCCTAGGCCTTGTTTCTAGGCATTGAAACACCGTTTGCATCTAGATCTATTGCATGTTTGCTTGCTTCCATCTTTTTGCCTTTAGTATTTTCCTCCCCGTCAGAAGCTCTTTTCTGGCACCGTTACCACTTATAATCATTCATACCACTTGTATTTCACTATCTCTTCGCCTAACTAGTGCACCTATACACCTGACAAGTATATTGGGTGTGTTGGGGACACAAGAGACTTCTTGTATCTTGATTGCAGGGTTGCTTGAGAGGGATAACTTTGACCACTTCCTCTCTGAGTTTGATAAACCTTGGGTAATCCACTTAAGGGAAACTTGTTGTTGTTCTACAAACCTCTGCACTTGGAGGCCCAACAACTGTCTACTAGAATAGAAGTGCGTAGATATCATGCTTCCATATATATTTGTTAAAATGACCTGGATAGTTCATACTTGCTGAAATTCTAAGAAAAACTTTGATTGATTGCTCATTTCATTGTAGGAACACTTTTCTAATGCTTGCTTGTCCTCTTCTATAGGTTCAAAAGAGATGCCATTGTTTCCTTATCTGGTGTTGGTTCATCCTAAGAAACGACATAATTATCCTCTACTGTGTAGTTTATTTGTGGTTTGCATTCCTGCTCTGCAAGTTCTGGTATGATGTCATTATAATTTATATCTGGTTCATTCTTAGGTACGACAGTAACTGCATGCCATTGTGTAGCTCACCGCAAATTCTGAGTTAACCAATGTCTCTTGCTCTCTAGGATATACAATTTCTTCCATATATATTTGTTGAAATGACCTGGCTAGTTTATATTTGCTGAAATTCTAAGAAACACTTTGTTTGATTGTTAATTTCATTGTAGGCATATTTGTCTAATGCTTGCTTGTCCTGTTCTACAGGTTCACAAGCAACACCATTATATTTCGTATCTAGTTCTGGTTTATCCTAATCAATGACATAACTATCCTCTACTATATAGTTCATTTGTAGTTTGCATTCCTGCTCTGTAAGTTCTTGCATGATGTCGTTATAATTTAGGTCTCGTTCATTCTTAGCTATGACAGTAAATGCATGCTATTATCTGGTTTATTCTTCTATATATATTTTTGAAATGACCTTGCTAGTTTATATTTGCTGAAATTCTAAGCCACACACATTGTTATATTTCTCGTTTCCCGGTAGGGACACTTGTTTAATGCTTGCTTGTCCTGTTTGTTGGACGTGATGTCAATATATTTGAACAATTGACTACTAGTAACTCCAGTTCATATCTCATGTCGTATCAGCTAAATGAGTAGTTTGCCTTGTTTGATGTATTAACTTGTTATTACTTAGTTTTAGACTGTAATTATTGCTATCGCCACCAAATAGGGGGCTACAAGATCATGTCTCAAGGTTGTTTTCCAATGTAGATGTCACACTCAAAATGGAGATGCAGGTGATATATGGAGAAAGCAAATTGAGGACTCCTATCAACTCGATTGTCAACTGAAATGCCAAATTTTCTTTCCCTTGAGTTGATAATATGTAATAATTTTAATTAGTTTGTAGCTGATGTAATATCTAGATAAATCGCCTCAGCCATGTAGGCATTTAGTTGACGCCGTCCACACATGGAGGTAAGCGGTACCATACCTGCCGCTAGCCAGGTCGATTAGGGTATAGTATCGGGATTTGTTATTGGCCCGTCTTGTATTGGACCGATGATGAACAGTAAAAGATGCTCGCAAGTTGTACACCTTTTATGTTATCGGAGTGGGCTCCAGAAAGGCCGAAAATGTAAAATGTCGTAAAAGTAACGGGCCGATCCACCAGTGCGCTCTAGTAACAGTAACATGCCGAAACAGTAATAGGCTGAAACAGTAACGGGCCAGAGCAGTAAAAGTGCCAGAACCTTAAAAGGCCAAAATAGTAATGGGCCAGAACAGTAGCAGGCCAGGACAGCAAAAAAGTTCAGGATCATAGCAGGCCAGAACAGTAACAGGCCAGAATTGTACCAAGCCAGAACAATAATAGGCCGAGAAACTTACCAGGCCAGAACAGTAACAAGCTAAAATATGAGCAGGTCGTTAAAGGGCCTAAGAAGTAACATGCCTTCTCAAAGAAGGGCTGATAGTGGGTGGCCCATGACAGGCTGTAAGAACAGTGATGGGACAACCGTAGGCCTTAACAGTACTGGGTCGAGATTGCGCGGGTCATTAATGGGCCGTGCAACATCGAGTCGAGGCGGGCTTCTGTGGTCTCAAATAGTGACGTGCCCAAAAGGTTATGGGTCGTAGCGGGCAGCACCACTGAGTCCATTTCAAACAGTTCAGTGCGAAACAGTACTGGGTCGCCTTTCTGTTGGGCTCTTCTAATGGCCCGGCACACTTAATAATTAGCAGGACTTGGTTGGGCCTTGATTTTACCACGGTTTCATTGACAGTTAATGGTGCTAACTGGACGTTAACGGCGTTTGCCACATGGCAGTTTGCATGACATCAGCAGTCAACTGGATGGCGACAGATCTACGATGGAACAAGTTCTTGTAGCTGAAGGGTGCAATCTGCCATGGTCGGGAAAAAACCATGGTAGATTCATTTGTGGCAGCACTTTTACCATGAAGGGAATCCGTCGTAGAATACTTTTCATCCATGAAAAACGGGTCTTCAACCACGAAAATCGTTCATTGTAAAAGGCAATTTTTCTTGTAGTGGAGCCTTAAAGAAAAAATAAGATCACCTTGTAGAGGAGGAAACGCCAAGGAGAATGGTCGGAGCCAAAGAGAAGGAAGATCCACCACCGACGAGATCGCCGGCCTTGAAGGTTTACTGTTCAGGTGGGGGAGGAGGTGGGAGAGTAGGAGTCCTATATTATTTTTGAACTCTCCTACCTTAACCATAGAGGATACATATGCACTTGCTAGGAACTATATATATGGTTTTCATTTACCTTTAGTTCAAAACTCTTATTGCAACCATGATAATGAGATTGAAATTAGTATTAGCAACTATTTTTAAAAAGTAAAGCATGATAATGAATACCATGATAATTATGATAATGATCCTCTTTATATAACAAACTTTAAAGACATTGATGCTTTAAATGGCTATAATGTTAAAATTTCTTCTAGTGCTTGCAAACTACTATGAAAGAGGAGGTGATAAGTGCCATCTTTATGTCACTAATAATTATATGCTGCATTCACCTAATGATAATATGCAATGGCATGTCTCTATTTACTGCGATTAAGTCATAAATAAAATGCTAATGCATAGGAAAAAGTTAGACTTTGTTGTTATTGGGTTTATACTTTGTGTTACTCTCTACCATGTTTTAACTTGACTACTACTTTGATTGGTATAAGAAAACCATGGGACCCTGGTATCATTTATGGAACACTTCCCAAGAAAGAAGGAGATAGCACCAAGGTACAAGCTACCACATGATCTCCATATCACTTGAAACAAGTAAGTAAAGCATAGCTATATGGCTATAAAGAAAGCACTTTTCGGGAGGCAGCCCGGTTATTTATTTTTATGCACTCTTGATGTAGTTTAAAAGAGTAATTTTTTTAGTTTATTCTCTCAAGTTTTTAATAAAGTACCACATTGAACCCATTTGGATGATATAAAGTTGATAAACATATGGAGTAGAAAATTCATGCAACAACATTGTTTAGTAAAAAAATTCTCTAGTTTTTTATGTAACTCTGATTGAACTCACTTTTGAACTGAAGTTGCATATTTTCATCCTATATATGCACAAATTTTTTATAAAATTCCTGACATGTTTAAATGGTCGAAATAAATACGTTTTGCTGCTGCTGAAAATCTAGACAGATTCTGCCTTGTTTTGTTTTAGCCATTCTTTTGAGTCTCAAAATGATTTACCATTAGTATTTTGATATGATAAGAATGTATACAATATAATACACTTGTTGGACACCTAATAAGAATTTTTTTAAGGATTATATGGCAGCTAGCAACATATCTTTGTACCCCTAATGTCACCCCATATAAAAGAAGTGGGGGAAAGTTTTGTGTTGAAGTTTTTGACAAGGACTGGAGGAACACCACACTAAGAGCTATCCAAGAATGGTGAAAACCATAAGCTTGGGGATGCCCAAGGAACACCATTGGACTTATTAAATTCTCGATTTGCAAACCTCTAAACTTTGTTTTTTGAGCAACATAAGATGATCATAAAACTTGGAGCGTCTTCATCTAGTTTATATTTAGTTTTTCGTGTTATCTTTTAAATAAATGAGAACACCATGATAGATGTTTTGCATGCCTCAGAAAGAGCCAATGAAATTAAAAATAAGTTGAACTGTATGCTATTTAAATAGGAAATCAAAACAAAAAGTGAAATGCAAGTTATGCTAAGTGTCACATGATTCAAATACTTTGATGAATGCTAATTTGCAAGTGCCTTATCTCATGCTACCTTTTATTCACATGCATAAATGGTCAATTTTAAGGTGCTTTGTTTTGTAAGAAATGATTAACACTATGGACACTTTGGCATGCTTATATAAATCCTTTTGATAGCCCAAAATTCTCAAACAAGCAGAGACTTGTATATCCAAATATCTTAAACTCCAACAACATACACCATACCTACCTATGTGTCACTTACTACTCCAAGTATAATATATGTGCTATGCCTTTAAGTACTTCAAAATAATCTCCTTGTTTTAGTTCAAAGCTCATGGGAAAGTAACATGTGGGGTGAAAACCCACTATATGCATGCAACCGTTTAAAATAAATAGAAAGGAAAACAAGAATTTGACCATTGGTAATTGAAAGTTATGTGTTTGACAGTTTATAAGTTATTTGTTAGCCAAACCATGCTATCATGGGTAAAGCTTTAAAATATTGCACTATTATTCGTTGATATAATGTTCTTTTGGTCGTGGATACCTACCAAAAAATTGAAATGAGATAGAAATGATCAATTTTTTGAGTATGCATTGGGACGCCAACCTAAGCCATGATATGCATCATGGTGAAAATTTACATCATGAATATTCTATGAAGAACTCTATCAAAAATAAAAGAGAATGAAAAAGTAAACAAAGTGTGGAGAGGTTTTTTAAGCTTGTTTGTCATGTCATTGGAGTGCGGATGGTCTACCTTGGAACTCAGGGGGCAAGGACCACTCATACAAAGGGGCGGGAGGTACACCAGTGCCACCTTATTTGAAGTTGTATGCATATGATGACGAATCTCTTGTGATCTAGAGAAACTGGTACTTGTGGTCAAGGGGCATGAAACATTTAACTTACAAAGGGTCAAACACATAAACCGTACCTACTTCTACCAAAAGAAATGCCTAGAACCCCACTCTTATGAATAACGTTGACTTGAGATACATATCTCAAAACTTTTTTTTCTACATATATATTATTGAAGGACAAGCACATATGTTCCATGCTTACTTTCTGTTACAAAAGTGTCAAAAGAAGCAAAAGAGTCTTCCATAATTTCATAGGTTCATCCAAACATGCCTAATTGTTCATGGTACTTTCATTTGTTTCATTAGGAAACAACTTATTGTTAAGCATGTTTGTATTTTATAAGAGAAATCACTTTATAGCTCACTTGTTTATTACTATTCTTTAAAGATTGAACCATGCAAACTTTGTGTGACAATGTATGACATGAAACATAGCAACAAACTCCAAAGTCCATGTTTAGTTTTATCACCTTCATGCTCGAGGACGAGCATAGGTTAAGCTTGGGGATGTTGATGCATGTAAAATGCATACATGAACTTTGTAGTTTATTAAAACATATTCCCATATATTTGCAATATATAATGTAATAACCATGTTTTGTAATGATTTTGGGGGATTTACCAGTGATCCCCTTTTTTTTATAACTCTGCGGGATAGGGAAACCATGTTTTGTGTTTTTTTTTTCTTTTAGGGACCTAAACAAGGTCAAATGGAGCTAAGATTATGGAAAATCCAATATTTTGGGAAGAAGGATGATGTGGAGTGCTTGGACCTCACGAGAGGGACTTGGAGGCCCAAAAGAGCCCAGGTGGCATGGCCTACCTTGGTGCACACGGCACCTGGTGCCTTCTGGGCCTTGGTCGTCCGATTCTCTTCAATCTTTTTCCCGTGGACTTGGTTTGACATAAAAACGCCTATGAAAAGGGTCCCCGAGGGAATCCTCAAGGAGAGCACCGCTGAGACACATAAACACCAAAAAGGAGTCAGAACTAGCGAAGATTGGAGGGGGAACTCCGTCGGAGGGGTCTCTACCTTCTCCAACATCTCCAACTTCATCACCATGATGAAGAGGGAGTAGTACACCTCTGGACTATGGGTTTGTGGTAGTAGTTTTATCTCTCTCTCTCTCTCTCTCTCTCTCTCTCTTGTTCTTCATGGATATAGTACCATATGAGCTGCCCAACATGATTATGGTCATATATATAATTCCTATGTGGTGGATCTTTATCCTATGACTTGATATATGATATTAGAACCTATTTATGTGCAAGATGTATCGATAGATGCATATAATATACCCCGTTCTTAATTACTTGTATTGATCCAACTTATATGCAAGAGCATGTGTGGGGGAAAGTGTATATTAGATGGAGTAAAATGGTGGCGGTGATTGAATAGTGACAACAAATTCAATATCTAGATTTTATCTTTCTTTTGTTACCTCACTAGGGATTAAGTGAATTCATGTTCTATAATTATCTTGTGATATCTTGATAGTCTTGTTTGGCCAAGATAGCATATATGTTATTCAAACATCATGTCAAAGCACTTAAGGCTATGCTCTATTAATTCTTAATTCTAAATTGCTTGGAGTTTTCTCTTTCTAGAGGAGTATAAGAGAGATGTGTTGCATCATCTCTATGTTAGGACGTGAAGCCCATATGAATGCTTATTAAAGTTTCACCAATATTATATTGATGATGAATTCTTTTATGTCAACTGTAACTTAAAAGAAGAGTAGACAAGTGAATCCATGAATCCCGGTCCAACTTTTATAATAAGAAACAACTTTCCAACATTACTACTACCATTTACATTTTATGCAATTTAATATTTCGAAAATACAAAAATATTTTCTTCAAACACAAACAAAACACAAAAGACCCTTTTATTATTGCATTTACTTTACTTGCATATTTTATTACTATTTTACTTTACTTTTTATTATTATTATTTTATATTACTAATACGAAACCTTGTGCTTAACAACCACACAGTGGAGTTGCGGACACAAGGGAAAAACTTTTTTTGTAGATTGTTTGAGAGGAGAAGAAAAAGATACTCTTTGCCAATTCCCCGAGAGTTCGATATAAACCCTCGAGTCACCCTTATGAAAAAAATACGCTTGCTACAACACTCTGCGATTGGAGTCCTAACAAGTTGATACACACGGAGTTGTTGCCATCAGTCACCACAACAGCAAGACCACAAGCACAAAAACCACTAGGGCAATGAACCACACCATCTAAGCAACAAGCTATAAGTACATCCTACAATCATTTTCCTAGGAATCATTTTATGTTCAGTAAATCACCATCAGGTATGATAGAAACTAGCCAAAGCAAATCACTGAACCAAAGGTTCAGAATTTAAGATTTAGCCAACACACAAATCCATCTCAAATACTCCCGGTACTAACATACCAGGGAATTGTCCAAACTGACAGTTATAGAATTCAATAAACTGAATTTTCCAAACCAGAGCACAAGCACAGGCAGGGACTCTATAGGAACATAGCATAGGTAGAGCACAATTTCATTTTGGCTAGCCCAAGAGTTTCAGTAGCAATAAGGGGCAGTGTACATGAATCACACCTATCCACAATGAGATGCATAGAGAAAGCAAAGTAAGATGTAGAGGGAGAAGAACGAGAAGGGGAGTAGCAGGCCGTGTACCTAATACCAGGGCTCATTGCAGAAGGAGGGAGTAAAGCATGCCGACGGCGAGAGTCGAGGTGGTGGCGCTAGTGGCCACGACACCACGGCACAGGGAGCACATCTGTGTTGCACTTGCGCCAAGCCACAACCAATAGCTCACCGACATCGAGGAAGGATCTCCTGAGCTCCTGGCAACCACGAGCACGACGATAGAGCACCGCTACAGCAACATGCCAGAACCATAGCACCAGTAGGAAAAGGGGCCGCCAAGAGAAGGCGAGCATCACAAATCAAAGTGGTTGGCGAGGTAGAGCGTGGCAAGGCGCATTATTTTGGTCATACAGCGTTGTCCATGGCGCCAGAGAAGGCCGGCGAAGACAGGCGACGGCACCACAAGATCGCACGCACGTCCATGTTAGGATGATGAAACATAATTTACACGGAGTATATAAGGAAACTGTAAATTCAACGTACTGAAATTGTTATCTTTACAAGAAACAAGCACTTCCTAGCCAAGGTTTGGTGTGGAATTACAAGCTGTCATATGATCCTTCCCCATTCGCGAACCTTCCTAGCCCAGTCAGGAACAGGATTCATTTGAGCAATCTTGGCGTCCATGTTAGGCTCGAAATAAATCCAGTCCTCCTTTAGCGTGCACATGTCATCAACTGCGAGCTCATAAGAACTAATGATAAACTCATTTAAAACTCCATGCTTTCCGGAAGCCATCATGCGGAAATCCTCCGAGCATCCATTATATCTTTCAAGCCGTGGATGCACAATCTTTACTCCATTACGCTCACAGCAAAAGCAACGAGCTTCCATTAAAGAAAAGGTTTAATTAGATCGTCAGCCACAGCAAAAGGATAACCAAACAAGGGTCTCAACCAATTCATCACACTAAATTTCCTACCGATCTGACATGGAAGTCAAGATCCGTCACAAATTGTATAAAACAAAAATAGTAGATGAATTATTTATTATATTATACAACAAAAATGAAAAAAAAAAACAGCATTAGATATGCAATCATCATCCATTTAAACTAGTGCCAATCATGTAACCAAACTAACTCAAGGCGTCAGATCGCCAAACTACAGCCGATCCAAATAGCTCCTCTCCCTCTACCTAGTTACACTTTTGTGAAACTATCCTTAGACATCATTCTATCCTTCTCACCTGTCCACAAACCAAGCTCCCTTGATCCCCAGAAAGATCACTCTAGGTTTCGCCCACCCACAAGAGCAGATCCTCTTATGCTCGTACCTCTCTCCTCAATGCAAAAGAGATGAGCTGATGGTGAATTGGTGACCATCTCCTTGGCGATGCACATCCCCCTGCAGTAGGGCCTCATACTTCGCGATATTGTTCATGCAAGTGAAGTGTATCCGCAAAACATAGCGAAGTTTGTCTTCCTTGGTAGATTTTAGGACGATGCCAGCCCTGAGTTGTCGATGTTCTTGGACCTGTCGAAGAAGAGAGTGCAGTGTTTGGTCTTGAGGCGCTTCGGCAGCTGCTACGTCTCCAGCCAGTCGACTAGAAAGTCAGCGAGCGTCTACGACTTGATGGAGGCACATGGCTGGTACGTGATGGTATGGGCTCTGATATCCACTGCCAGTTTGGCGACTCGCTGAGTCGCTTCGTGGTTGCGGATGATATCCTACAACAGGGAGGAACTAACGACTGTGATGGGTGCTCCTAGAACTAATGTAGAGTCATTGTTGTGCCCTGAAGACAGCGTAGACCAGCTTTTGGTACTGGGGATGCCGTTGTTTGGACTAAGTGAGCACCTCAATGAGGTAGTAGAGTGACCGCTGGGTCAGGTACTCCTTCCCCTCCTCGGGTGACTCCACCACCATGATGATGTTGATGGCGCGATTGGTGGCGGCGATGTAGAGGAGCATGGGATCCTTCTCTCTCTGTCAGGGCAGCGAGGAAAGGCGCTTCCTAGAGAGCCTTCTTTAGAGCCACCAGTCCATACAAACGAGTCAGACTTCTTCAGGAGTCGGTAGAGGGGATTGCCTTCTCGCAGAGTCAGGATATTAACAGGGATGTGACGCAACCGTCGTTGGACGTATCAAAGGCATGTGGGGTTGCTAGGCCTGTGATTTCTGTGATCTTGTCTAGATTTGCATTGATATCGCGCTTGGATATGATAAAGTCGAGGATTTTTCTAACTGGTATGCCGGATACGAACTTGGTTGGGTGGAATGTTATATCTACGGACATTCGTGAAGATCTATGTCAGGTCATCATTCTCCTTCGACTTGATAACGACATCGTCGACGTGTACGTTGCGGCCAATTTGGTTATGCAGGCACTTCTACATGCATCGTTGATACATAGCCCCCGCATTTTTTAAACAGAAGGGAATCACTTTATAGCAGAACACGTCGTATGGCGTGATGAAGGAGGTTTTCTCTTGATCCTCATGGGTCATCTTTATTTTGATTGTAGCCTGAGTAGACGTCAAGAAAGAACAACAACTCGGAGCCAGCTATTTAGTCGATCACCTGGTTGATTCAGGGTACCACAAACGGGTCCATCGAGCACACCTTGTTCAGGCTTGTGTAATCGATACACATGCACTAGGTGTCGTTTTTCTTTAGCACCAGACCCGGTTCGCCAACCACTTGAGTTGGACCACCTCGATGATGAACCCGGCGGCTAGGAGCCGGGAAATCTCCGCACTGACCGCATGGTGTCACTCTTTGTTGAGACGCCAGATGCCGAAGCGGTTGTACGTCCTTGTCCACATGGAGATGGTGCTCAACGAGTTCTCCTAGAACACTAGGCATGTCAGATGGCTTCCATGCGAAGATGTCGTGGTTCTCGTGGAGGAACTCGATGAACGGGCTTTCCTATGAGGAGCTCAAGTTCGTCCCCATGATGATTTTATGGCTAGAGTCGCCTTGGACGAGGTCAACTCCGCCGCAACCTTTGAGGCCGCCAAGAACACCACCACGGTCGTCCTCGTCCAGGGTGATTCGAGCCAGCAAATCACCATTGGGACAAACTTGAGCTCCGCATAGGAAAGCGCGCTCATCGAGTTCCTCTCCGAGAACCGGGACATTTTCTCATGCAAGCTATCTAATATACCATATCGATGTGGACAAGGACGCGAAGCCGATTAAACAACCGATTCGGCGTCTAAACGAGGAGCGGCGCCAAGCGATCGGCACGGAGATTGCCCGGCTCCTAGCCGTCGGGTTCATCATCGAGGTAGTCCATCCCAAGTGGTTGGCGAACCCGACTCTGGTGCTAGAGAAAGATGGCACATGTGGAATGTGTATAGATTACACAAACCTGAATAAGGCGTGCCCGAAGGACCTGTTTGCGCTACCCAAAATCGATAAGGTGATTTACTCCACAGCCCTCTCCGAGCCGTTGTGCTTTCTCGACGCCTACTCGGGCTACAACCAAATAAAGAAGGCTCTCGAGGATCGGGAGAAAACCTCCTTCATCATGCCATACGACGCGTTCTTCTATACAGTGATTCCCTTTGGTTTAAAAAACATGGGGGCCACATATTAGCGATGCATGCAGAAGTGCCTGCATGACCAACCGTCCGCAATGTGCACATCTACATCGACGATGTCGTCATCAAGTCCAAGGAGAAGGGCAGCCTGATCGGTGACTTACGGAGAACTTTGCGAAAATCTCTACAGATATAACATGAAGCTCAACCCAACCAAGTGTGTAATTGGGGTACCAGCTAGGAAACTGCTCGGATTCATCGTCTCTAAGTGTAGCATTGAGGCGAATCTAGACAAGATCGTGGCAATCAGAGGCATGGGCAAACCCACATAACATGGGCAAACCCACATAACTCTGAGACGTCCAACGACTCGCCAGTTGCGTCGCCACCCCCGGTTGGTTCAGCAAGAAGGCAATGCCCCTATACCGGCTCCTAAATAAGTATTGACTCGTCCGTATGGACTAAAGAAGCGGTTGCGGAAATGGAGGCACTATAGAATGCTCTCCAGGACACGGCATTGGCACCGTCATTATGGTGGAGCAACCCGAGGAGGGGAAAGAGTACCCAACCCAGTGTCTAGTGCTCACCGAGTCTAAAGAATGGTACCCTCCTAAGCAAAACCTGGTCTACACTGTATTCAGGGCGCATAGATGACTTCGACACTACTTCCAGGAGCATCCCATCACGGTTGTCAATTCCTCCTCATTGTCCAACATAATCTTCAACCGCGGAATTCAAGTTAAAATGGCATATTTTGATTTCTCATATTTCGTCAGATGACAAGAGTGGTTGGTTACTAGGTACAAGATCCGTGATTCGTGGATTCTAGCCTACTTCATGGACATAATTCTAGTAGGGATTCTTAGAAAACTACATCAAGGTTAGAAAGTGCAATTTCATTTTCAATCGTTTTATTGGTCGCTCGCTCGCATTTATTGAGTTATGGCTTAGGTTTGACACATCTTTGCAATATCAGCGTCTAGAAGAGTTGATAGTTGAGAACAAGCATCCATACAATGCTCAGATTCTGACGTTTTCATTTGGAATAGAAAAGCAAGTCAGTTTGTCAGTGAAATGTTCACATTCCAAAAAGAAGTAGCTGATGTTAGAGAGCATTGTGGTGTGCAGGGCACTGACTTCGTATAGGGGATGAAAATGGTGGCCATTGGTAATGCTTCCAATGAGGTTAGAGAAGTCCGATGTGACACACCAAGCAGTAGCTAAAACTAAAAGTTCTTGCATGATATTTGAGTATAAAGAAATCACATGCCGCCATATTGTATGATTTTTTACGGGTGCAAAAGTTCAAATTACTAAAGAGCTGCGGAACTAATGCATCCTAAAAAATGGAAGAAATTTTGCACAAGGTAACAAATGGTATAGTATATTGTGATATTTTCTTCAACTTATTGGCTGACATGATCAATTTGTGCAGTCATAGTGTATAAAGCATGTGAAGTAATACCTGATGCTAATTCAAAAACCACACAATGAAAGTAAGATATTTATCTAGTGTAAAAGAAAAGTGCAAGCTGAGAGCATACCGTCATCTATCCAAGAACCCAACACAGGGAAGCACAAGGATGGCCTTTCCTCCTCGTCATTATCAATATTGCTACACTCAGCGAAGAACAACACTAGAGGTGTGCCAGGAGATCCCTTTGGTGTTGCCCAGAAGTTGATATGGAAATATTCAAATTTGAACTTCTTCTTGAACAGATTGACACAGGAACCTTCAGTTACCTTGGGATTCACACCGCAGATAATATGAAGTTCATAGTCCACCTAAAACTGGAGCAGATCAGTAAAGAAGACATTCAAAGAAATGGAAATGAATAAGTATTCAGCCCAACAATTAATTTGTCTAATACAGCTTGAAGCAGATGTTCACTGTTATTCCCATTTCATATTAACCACAAAAAGATCATATAGTCCACCTAAAACCGGATAAGATCGGTAAAAATAACATTCAAAGAAATGGCAGTGAGTCACTTGGAGAGTTTGAGTTGTATGCACATTTAAATAAATGAATAAATCTCCAGCACAATGTTTTTCCTAGTACACCTTGAAGTTGATTTTCACTGTTGTTTCCATTTCATATTAACTACAAAATGTAAACAAAGTAAATTACACATGTACTAACCCCTTTTTGCTGAGAAAATCTGTTCAACGCAGCATTGACCTTTTTGACATAAAACTCTTGGTCGGCCTTAAATTTTCTCCGAATCACCGAAATTAACATTTTCTGGTTTGCATTTAAGATCTTTGAGCTTGATACTTTGTTCAGTAACTGAACCTGCTCCTTCGGCTTGGTCGATGAAAATTTGGACATAAGCATAGTGAGGTGCTCGACTGCGCAATTGTCAAGTGTGTGAGCCAGCATACGAGACAACTTCGTGGGCTCAATGTCCAGGGATGACATGGCGAATTTCACCAGTGCGTCAGGGTCCGGGTACCATGAATCAAGCGCTGCTTTCTTATACGCATCAGAGTCAGTTCCGCAGATAGCATGATGAGACTCATGTACCATCTTCATAGCTAACCATAAGTCCACGTTGGTTGCAAGAAGGTACCAGAGAGCATCGTGCTCTGTAAGAGAGCTGAACCGAGCACGGAGAAAGGCAACGAGACCATAGAGGGAGCAGCATTCGATGCGCATTAGTGTCCTGGTGCAGATCATGTCGACCTGAAAGTCGAAGGCGAAATCTTGGTGCGTGGGGAATGCAGCGCCATACCAAATGGTGTTGAGGATGATATTCGAGACAGGATCCATGGGGCCATAGCAATAGCCACCCTTTATGAGGCTGCAGTGGTGAAGCCTGCGCAAGCCGTCCCGAGGCAGCCGGGCGAGTGCCTCCAGGTACAGGGCGTGGATCTTGCCTAGGAGCAGCAGCTTCAGAGTTTGTGTGTGTCTGAATGCTGCGTGCGTACCCGGCTTCCACTCTGCAGATTCTGTGTTCACAGGTGTCGGATCATCCCTCTTTCTCTTCCTCTTCTTTTTGTTGATGCGTGGACCTCCAAGATCGATCGAGGCCCTGAGCAGCTTGGCAAGGGGCTTGATGGTTGCAGGGCATGGGCTGCAGTGCGCCCGAAGAATCTTCGACACCTTGACCGGCGGAGACGCCAGCGACAACGACACTGTCACCAGGACGGTTGGTTTGGGGTGCCCGGCGGATACGGCAGCACACTCCAGGGCTATTTTGGTGGTAAGGGAGATGACATTGAAGGCGAACTCTTCGGGGATTTTGCAACGATCTTGCTCGATGAGCCGCACAGCGGCGAGGAGGTCACCTCCGGCCAGGCGCAGGTAGCGCAGTGCTTCTGTATTCTCCAGGTAACGGTAGTGGAAGATGAGGAAGCTGATGAGACCTTCCAGCGACCGTCGAGCCACAGTCATGCACTCGAGCCTGTCTGGGGACAGCGGTACCACGAAGACTTGCCGATCGTTGGTGTTGGTGATGATCTTGGAGAGGATCGAGTTCCTCGGACAATCCTCTTCATCCTTTTGCTCCTCCTCCTCCTCGGGGCTGGGCGTGTAGGAGATGGTGTTGGCGATGATGTTGGAGACCGGATCAAGGAAGCCGAAGCACACGCCGGCCTTCAGGAGGCGCGGGGCGAGCGAGGGAACCTTCCCTGCTAGCAGCCGGTCGAGCGCCGCCTCGTAGAAACCGTGGATGCGATCGAGCAGGAAGCATACGTCCTGCCTAAAGCTCTCACGCGTGACGCCATAAGGACAGTCATCGCCGATGCGGCGGAGACGCTTTCCATGCATGTCGGCGGACCCACTTCCTCTTTCTCTCCGTGATCCGGCGATGGGAGGTCCCTTGGGGCGGCGGGGACGGGGCGGCGGCGGCGACTAGCATTTTTTTTTCCAGATAACTACTCACGGTCACGGGAAGGAAACCTAGGCATCGCCTGATTACCATCATTTAGCTGGGCCGGGCCGATGCATCATGCCCATCTCCACGAGTACAGCCCTCGAAACCAAACTTTTTCGTGTAGAATTATGGCTATAAAAATCCTTGGAATACTTTTTTTGTGGGTAAAAAATCCTCGGAATACTTATTGTAACGTTAATTCAGCAAACTATAATGCTGACGAAAGGACTAAATCTTGTAGACACCGGTAAGGAAGCTTGCTCTGGCGGGCAGTGCAAGATAGCATGGGCCGACATGTGCGGTCCAAAAGAAAATGGCGGGCTAGGGATCCTCTCCCTCCCCCTCAAAAATGCGGCCCTTCTCTAAGTTTCTCTCCAAACTTCATTATGACTGTAACTTTATTCTGACTCCTTGGGTGAGCTGGTTTCGGCACCAGTACGGTTGGACTCCTGGCAAAGACCTCGGGGATAGACATTCTCTTGACACCCCGGTCTGGAACGGAATTTCTGCTGGCCTTTCCGCTTTTCACTCTCTCATCATTGTCCAAGACGGCAATGGTGTTTCCACCTCCTTATGGACCAACAGCTGGCTTAACGACACCCCTCTTATGAGTCAGTTCCCGGCCCTTTTCTCTCACTCGCTCAGACTGAATGCCAGGGTTCTTAACACCTTTCAACTCGGCTTGTCAAACCAATTAACCACTCGGCTCTCTTCCATCGCTTCCTCCGAATTTTCCTCCCTCAATGATGCTCTTGCTAACTTCACTCTTAGGGGAGATGTCGCTGATAAACGTGTTTGTGCCACCACTAACCGTAGCCTTTCGAACAAAGATTTCTATGTCAATTCTTTCAGGCACCTGCAGAAAGATGAGAAAGCAACAGGAATTTGGAAGTCCGCTGCCCCTCACAAGAGCAAAATCTTCCTCTGTCTGGCCTGGTGTCGCCGTATCCCCACCAATGAACGCCACTTCCGTCACCAGCTGACGATCGCTACAACATGCCCTTCGTGTCTCATGGATGAAGACATTGATCACCTGCTTGAAGGTTGTCATCTTCCTTGATCCCCCCCCCCCAAGGACTTGACTCAATTCTTGTTGGAGATATTCCCAAGAGGCAATAATGAAGAGGTTATTATCATATCTTCATGCTTATGATAAATGTTTGCATACCATGCTATAATTGTATTAACCGAAAACATTAATATTTGTGTGATCTGTAAACATAAAATGGTCCCTAGTAAAGCCTCTTGTTAAACTAGCTTGTTGATTAATATATGATCATGGTTTCCTGATCATGAACATTGAGATGTTATTAACAACAAGATCATATCATTAGGAGAATGGTGTGATGGACATACTCCTATAGATAAGCGTAGCATAAAGATTAAGTCATTTCAATAGTTCGTTTGCTATAAGCTTTCTGATACATAGTAACCTAATTCCTTCGACCATGAGATCATGCTAATCACCATCATCGGATGGATGCTTTGATAATATCAAACACCACACTGTAACTAGGTGGCTATAAAGGTGGCATTGAGTGTTCGGAAAGTATGGGTTGAGGCACATGGATCAAGAGTGGGATTTGTCCATCCATATGACAGATAGATATACTCTGGGCCTCTCGGTGGATTGTCATCCAATTAGCTTGCAAGCATGTGACTGGCTCACAAGGGATCACATATCACAGGAACGAGAAAAGAGTACTTATCGGTAACTGATAACCCACAAGTATAGAGGGTGTATCGTAGTACCTTCGATAAATAGGAGTGTCGGTCCCAACGAGGAGCAGAAGGTGTTGAAAAGTGGTATGGAGCAGGAAATCCCTATGAATACTTAGCAAATGGATTTTTAGTGGTTTTCTGATAAGACAACAAAACAAAGAGCAAGTAACAGAAATAACGAACAAACGAAGCAAGTGACCCAATCCTTTCTTAGCAAAGGACAAGCCGGTGGAAATACTTATAAGGACCAAACGTTCTCGAGGACACATGGGAATTCTGTCAAGTGCTTTCGCTGCAAATAGCTAAGTACTCTTCTCTGGTGTTCGTAAGTGTTGTGTGGGTGAACCTGTGCTAACATACCGCCCTTCCTAGGACTAATACATACTTGTGATTAAACCCCCTACAAACATACGTAACTACAGGAAAGTAATTAAGATATAAATCTAATCATAGCCTTAAACTCTGAGATCCTACACTCCCTTGTGCAAAGGTGTCCTGACGGGGGTTCAGGTTTATGTCACTCCGACAACCCCGCGATTAGTAGCCAAATACACAATGCATCCCCCTAGGCCCATAAATGGTGAAGTGTCATGTAGTCGAAGTTCACATGACACCACTAGAAGAATAGCACCACAACTTAAATACTAAACCATTGAATAATAACTCATCACAGATTCACTACTAACAACATGACTTCTCCCACGTCCTCAAGAACACAACGAACTACTCACAAGACATCATATGGATCAAGATCAAAGATGATATGGTAATGGATAACAATCTGAACATAAACAATAATCCAATGGTTCCACTCACAAGCATCAACTACAATAGTAATTAACACCGGGAAAGTTTCCCCTAATGATGATGGTCTGGATGATGGTCTGGATGATGATGATGGTCTGGATGATGATGATGATGCTGATCCCGATGAAGCATATCTTGATGATGGTGTTGATGGCGATTATCTCCCCTCTACGGGAAGGAATTCCCCCGGCAGAAATCTGTCTGCCGGAGAGATCTTTCTCTCTCGGTGTTTTCCACCCCCCAGTGTAACATCCCAAAAATACTAAACTTGGATCATCAAACTCTAATCATCAAAATTAGGGTTAACAAAAACTTTCCCAATTAAAAATATGAAAGCATTCATATGTGTGTGCATTAAAATTTGGATTCTTTTGAATTGCCATGGTTCTGTGTTTCTTTGCTTGTAAAATGATTCTTAGGTGAAATAAACATCATCTAAACAATACCCAAACTTTTCCCAAAGACAAACAAGTCAAAACAAACAAATTAAGTGAATGGTCACTTTGGCCAAATTAACTCCCATGCCTACTTTGGCTACCTCTAACTTTCAGAACTTAACAGAAACATGTATGGATCTTTGCACCCCTTGATAGTACTCATAATAATGTACCAAGGCCCACCTTGTGATCATCCAAAAACATTTAAATGATTAGTTTAAATGACAGCTTAAAATTGAATCTATTTCATATGGGAAGATCCCACTATTTCAAAAACCACTCAAACAAGCTCAATTTTCAAAACCCAAGCATCCACAGTATCACCAGCACATGGCTAGCACACCCACCAAAAATCTTTTCAAAATTTGAAACTTAAGTTCATGCGGCCATTTCATCAAACAGGTTGCAGATTCAAATCAACAAAATCAAAACACTATGTTGAGCAGTGTTTTGGCCAACCTTGTTCCCTTCTGGTTACAACTAAACTTAGTAGATCATCTAGCAACCTTAACTAACCTCTAGCACCACTGTGAGCTTGCCAATGCCATCAATGGTGAGAAGGCCGAGAGCACCCATGTCATCCTAGTGTGGACAGCAAGCTAGGAGAAGAACTAGCCGTGCCAACCTTGTCTGGGAGGTAGCTCATGTCTCACCGCCCCTCTCGACCAGCCCTAGCTCGAAGACAGTGACCAGAACCGCCAGGAACGCCGCGCCCGCGCGGCTGTCGACCATGCCGACGTGCACCGTAGAGCACGCACCGTTCCCACGCAAACCGACCACCTCGAGCCCTCGCCGCCCGCCAGCATGCACCCCACCATCCCAGGAGACCACCAGACATGCTCGTTTCACCGCCCGTACCCCGTAGCCACCGCTCGCCGTGGAGTTCGCCGCCTCTGCCTCACACAACACCCCATGTTCTCGACCGTTTGCCACCACCCCTACACACGCATTTAAACCTTAGAGCATCGCCAGGAGACCGCCCGTCGATCGCCAACCTCGACCATGCCTCTAGCCAGAGCCGTGTCGCCACCGCTGCCCCGCCCATCCTCTCGGTCTCGCCATCGAGCCTATAAAGGAGACGACCCCTCGATTTCTTCACACCATCTCTCCTCACCTCACTAATACTTCCACCCTTAGCCGAGCACGAGGAGCAGCTGCGTCGAATTGCGTCAAGTAGGCCGCCTCGGAGAAGAAGGGAGCCATTGATTTCGCCCACCCGAGCTACCGCGACCACCCCGAATCGCCGTCGCCGACTTAAATGCTTGCCCGCCTCGCCATCGGAGCCCCGGTATGCCCCATATGCACCCCCACTGAGCCGCTAGGGTTCGAGATCACCGGTGACCTGTTCATCGTCGACGACGACCCTCAGCCGTCGATCTTCATTCTAATCCAACGCACCACATCGCACCGTACCGCTTCGCGTTTAATGAGCCACTGACCAGTAGACCCCCTGTCAGCTGCGCCCCATGCTGCAGAGTGACACTGGGTCGGCCCAATAACCCTTCCCGCGCAGCCCACTCGTTTGAATTTAGCTTTTTCTATTTATATTCAAACTCAGTTATGTAATTAGTTTCAAAAATCAACCCAGCTCGATTCATTGAACCAAATTTCATGAAACCAATTTTGTTAGAAATATATTCAAATGCTTAATCCAAGCCCATTGGATTCAAATCATTTGGATCAGTAGATCAACCTTGGTAAAAATAACAAGTCAGAAGCTTTTCTACATTCAAACATTTTTCAAATTTAAACCATAATAGATTTTGAGTTAATTCCAACTCTCAAAAATCATAATTGATCATACCTTTCAGAATATATAAAAATATATGGGTTTACTTACAGAAATAAGGTTCGAGTAATAAAAGAATGCCACGTAGGCATTTCTAGCCACTTTAATGATTTAAAATAAAAAGGTTAAACCTTATTAAATTGTGACACCACTTTAAATCACATTCCCATGTACTGAAATATGTGCTGATGACATGTGTCAACATGATCCCATGTTTGGTTTGGAGAATATTAAATCTTAAGTAGTTTTTTAATGAGTAGAAATTACTTTTCTAAAAATAAAATAAATAAGACAAATGCTTTAATTTGGTAATGTTAGTGATGATGCTAGATCATTTGTAGAACCCCTTTGTGTGATGATTGAAAGTAGTTAAGTATTGTTTGGTGATTGTGTACCTCGTATTTATTTATAGACGCTAGTACCGACCAAGGATACGAGGAGGAAGGAGGATACTACGAAGAAGAAATCGAGGTGAACTTCAACCACTGCTCTGCACAAGGCAAGCTTATACTGATACTGATGCAAGCCTTACTAATCAAGTTGACCTATGCAAGCTAACACTTGCAATTATGAAAGTTAGATAACCTATGCAATGCACTAAGCATGTTGGGTTAGACACATTTGATGATAACCCCTCCTAATTTTACTTACAAGCTTTCTACTTTATTTCTTTATCAAAGGTATTTCTTGGATTTTACTTAAGTGACTTGTAGATTCTAGGAAGATAATTGAAGGTTGCATAAAGAGCATTAAATTTGGCCTAAGATAGATAATCTTGATGTCATCCTAAGGCATGAGATTGAACTTAGTTAAACTACACTTGTTTACCATCGTTCACTAGTACTCACTCCCACTTGTAGATGCTAGTGCTAAGCATAAAACTTGATCAATTTTAGATGGGAATACTTGGTGGAAATGGTCATTGTCTTCCATAAATTGCTGCAAGGCATTGTTAGGAGCAAGAGAAATAGCACAAAATTGTTCAATCCTGAAATCCTTATCAGGTAGTCCATTTTTATAAGGAGTTTTGGCAAATTTGGAAAATTAAACTCATAAGACTCCCCAGCAAACTTAGTTAAAACTTTTTCCTTCCTACAGTCTATGATAGCCCCACAAGTATTCAAAAAGGGTCTACCAAAGATAATAGGATAGGTTTTACTAGCTTCTTTACCAAATACTAGAAAATCAGCAGGATATTTAATCCCAATGGGGCAAACTTGCTCTCTATTAGCAAGGTGAATAACCACATCGATGTCCTCAAGCTCACAAGGACCAATCTCATGCATAATTTCCCTGTAAAGCTCATAAGGAATGGCACTAGAACTAGCACCAATATCACATAAACCATAATAGCTATGACTGCCAATTTTAACAGAAAGCACAGGGACACTAGCTTTTCTAACTTTCTTAGGATGAGAAACAATATTAGTAGTGTCTTCACAGAAGACAATATGCTCATCCTCTATATTTTTAGTGACAAGATCTTTCACAATAGCTACCATAGGATCAATATTAATAAACTCATCAGACCCTACAGTTTTCTTTGCGCCTTTACTAACCACATTAGCTAAAATAGAATGTTCCCTTACCTTGGAGGGAAAAGGGATCTTCTCAACATAAGGTTCAGGCAAATAGGATCAACAGTACAAACCTCTTCACCAACAGGAGCATGGTAACAATGTCTTTATATGGAGCATGTTACTTGTCCCACTCTTTCTTGGGAATCTCAATATAAGAGGAAAAAGCATTAAAACATTTTGCGAGAACTTGAGGACCAAGACCAAACTCATTACTAATATCACGGAAGTCATCAGTTCCCATAAAAGATTTAATGCATTCATAATCATAGTTGATACCTGACTTTCTTCCTTTATTATTCTCCCAAGCTTCAGTGTTATCTTGAATACGGTCTAAGAGATCCCATTTAGCTTCTTCCTTCGTACGTGCGAATGATCTAGCACAAGAAGCATCTAGTAAATCTTTATCATGAAGAGAAAGCCTAGCATAAAAGTTACTGAGAATATATTGTTAGGGAGTTCATGAATAGGACATTTAAGCGTTAGTAACTTCAATCTCCCCCAAGCTTGAGCTGTACTCTCTCCATCAAGAGGCCAAAAGTTATATATAAGATTTCTATCCTTATGGATCTCACTGGGAGGATAAAATTTAGAATAAAAGAGAGATGACATATCCTCCCATTCCATGGATTGTCCATTCTTCAGCAGCTTATACCATATGGAGAGTAACTTCTTCTTCACCTGTTTAGTTGTGATACCTGTACACTTTAACAACCCGCATAATTCATGGATAAAAATTAAGTGATCACCAAGATGGACAGTTCCATCCCGAAAATAATAATTATCCATAACACGGTCAACAATACTTGTAGGTATCTTAAAAGGATCTATCTCAATAGCTGGTGGTTCATCTACTACCCTAGCAGTGGTAGTAGTTTTCCCAAATAGAAAACCAAGTGGGTTATCCATATTAGAAACAAAGTAATAAGCAGTAACAAAAGCAATACTCAAAGTGAAAGTTTCCCTTACCAGTTCCACTCTTCAATAGCGCTTCAATCCCCGGCAATGGCGCCAGAAAATAGTCTTGATAACCCACAAGTATAGGGGGTGTATCGTAGTACTTTCGATAAATAGGAGTGTCGATCCCAACGAGGAGCAGAAGGTGCTGAACAGTGGTATGGAGCAGGAAATCCCTGTGAATACTTAGCAAACGGATTTTTAGTGGTTTTCTGATAAGACAACAAAACAAAGAGCAAGTAACACAAGTAACGAACAAACGAAGCAAGTGGCCCAATCCTTTCTTAGCAAAGGACAAGCCGGTGTAAATACTTATAAGGACCAAACGTTCTCGAGGACACATGGGAATTCTGTCAAGTGCTTTCGCTGCAAATAGCTGAGTACTCTTCTCTGGTGTTCATAAGTGTTGTGTGGGTGAACCTGTGTAACATACCGCCCTTTCTAGGACTAATACATACTTGTGATTAAACCCCCTGCAAACATCTGTAACTATAGGAAAATAATTAAGATATAAATCTAACCACAGCCTTAAACTCTGATATCCTACACTCCCTTGTGCAAAGGTGTCCTAATGGGGGTTCAGGTTTCTGTCACTCTGGCAACCCCGCGATTAGTATCCAAATACGCAATGCATCCCCCTAGGCCCATAAATGGTGAAGTGTCATGTAGTCGACATTCACATGACACCACTAGAAGAATAACACCACAACTTAAATACTAAACCATTGAATAATAACTCATCACAGATTCACTACTAACAACATGACTTCTCCCATGTCCTCAAGAACACAACGAACTACTCACAAGACATCATATGGATCAAGATCAAAGATGATATGGTAATGGATAACAATTTGAACATAAACAATAATCCAATGGTTCCACTCACAAGCATAAACTACAATAGTAATTAACACCGGGAAAGTTTCCCCTAATGAACTAAGCACTATCCAACACAATTGTTACAGCGGGACGAAGTGGTGATGATGGTGTTGGTGGAGATGATGGTGTGGATGATGATGATGCTGATCCCGATGAAGCCTAGCTTGATGATGGTGTTGATGGCGACGGTCTCCCCTCTCCGGGAAGGAATTCCCCCGACAGAAATCTGTCTGCCGGAGAGATCTTTCTCTCTCGGTGTTTTCCACCCCCAGAGGCGACAGAAATCTATTTGTGGTTGCCCCCTGAGGTTTTGGGTTCCGAAGGGAAGTTACAGGCTAAGGGGGAGACTCGGAGGCCGGGCAGGTGGGCCACACCTGCCCTAGGCGCGGCCTCAGGTGGGCCCACGCCTAGGGGGTGTGGGCACCCTGTGGCCCCCCTTTGCTCCTCCTTTTGGCTTCCTTCATCCTCAGAAAAATAATATGTTTCCATATTTTTCTGATATTTTTCTGATCTTCATGAAATTGCACCGAAACGCCTTCTTTTCCATCAAAATCCAGACTCCGGCAGTCCATCCTCCAAGAATCATCCAACACGCATAAACAGATACAAAGCCATAAGTAATACCTCATAATAAGACAAATATCAATGAATAGAGGTAAATTATGATATAGAATGGTGATGCAAATTGGGCGTATCAGTAACGAGGTTGAACTAGGTATGCAGAGATACCGACGATCAAACCTCGGATAAGTAAACTATCGCGAGACAAAGGGAAATTGATATCGTATATAAGTGGTTCATTCGATCGCAAAGTAATCGTAGAAATATGTGGGAGCCATATGAATTTCCAGATTCCTCTATTGGTTATTGATCGGAGAAGTGTCTCGGTCATGTACGCGTAATTCACGAACCGTAGGGATACACACTTAAGGATTAAATATTGTTTAGTAGATATGGAATGTAAGTAGGGAGACCGAATATTGTTCAGAGTCTCGGATGGGATCCGGGATATCACGAGGAGATCCAGAATGGTCCGGAAAATAAGATTTATATAAGGAAAGTTCAATTCCGAAGTTTGGGAATGACTCCGATGATTTCATCGGAGAGGTTCTAAAAGGGTCTAGAAGGTTCACCGGACCGAAAGGGGAAGGTTACATGAATGTGTCATGGATAAGTGTAATGATTGGATCATGTCCTAGGTCACTTGGTTGTGCATTAGCAAGAAAAAATCAACCTTAAAATTGAAAGTCAAAATGCAAGTTTGAAAAGTCAAACGGGGACAATGTGTCCTGTTGGAGGTAGGAAAGAATCGTTCTTTCCCTCCACCACAAGCCAACAAAGAGAGGGAGTTGGGGAAGGATTCAAACTCCCCTCTCCCAAGATGCCATCCCTCTCATAAATAGAGGGGAGAGGGTGCCCAAGGACACACAACACCAGCCTCTCACAACGCAGCGCTGAAAGGATCGTCTACGTGATCTTGAGATTGGCAAGTGTACGACTATATCACCCACGAGAATCTGCTCTCGTTAATCGTTTTGGGATCTTCAAAGGTGAGTATTCTAATCGACTCGTTGCTAATCTAGTAGATAGATCTTGGTTTGTTTGTGTGCATGCGGTAAAATTTTTTGTTTTCCATGCTATGAACCCCTACAATTCTTTCACCAAGCTCCTGCACCTTTGAGCCCTCCCTCTCCCCCGAAGGACTTGACTCAATTCTTTCACCAAGCTCCTGCACCTTTGAGGAAAGAACAATCTACACCACCATTGCTTGGAACATTTGGAAGCGTAGGAATGCCTTGATTTTCAGTAACAGGGATGGCAATCTTTAGGTCACTATTCGCAACTATCTTGAAAACATTAGACCGTGGGTTTTTAGATGTAACTCATTCTTGGTGTAATAGGTACAATCCGCCCTGAGTGGTATCGTTGCTTCCTCTCTATCTTCTTTCCTCTTCATGTAATAGCTCGGCTGGCGTAAGCCTGCTAAAAAAAATAAAACCGTATGCTCTGGTAACGAAATATTGTAGAGAATGCATTCTACAATGCTCTCATCGGAGACTGCATTTTAAAAAAACCTTATGCTCTGGTAACGTATTCTTATTTGAGGCAAGGGTTTGCTCTCTACTCCCTCCGTTTCAAAAATGTTTTAGCTGTATCTAGATTCATTCAACACTAAAAAAATTAGATACATTTTTTTTACAAATATAAAACATCTTATATTTTAAAACGAAGGGTGTACTATCTTATTTCACGCAAGGTTGCAAATATTCACTTTCTTGTAAATATTCACTTTCTTACCGTCCTGTAAATATTCACTTTCTTACCGGAATAGCTATGCTACATGTTCCACTATGTTGTGGTGTAGAAATTTCTTGTTTCAAAATGAATGACAGTGTAGAATGCGACTACTACCTTGTAGCTTGTATACTTCAAAATGATCAATTTTATGGATGGATCGGAGGAAGTATTATTATTATCACAAGAATTGTATTTTTAAATTAGATAAATATATAGCCTAGCACTATTCATCAGGATGAAGTATTATTATTATCACAAGAATTGTATTTTTAAATTAGATAAATATATAGTCTGGCACTATTCATCAGGATGCAGGTCGAGACAAATTTGGACTTCCATCCTGAAGCAATATCTGCGTGCCTGACAAACGATTTGGAGCAAAGGGAATAAGGGATTAGGGTAGGGAGTGGATTATAGTGGTACCAAGTGCCGATTGGGTGTGAGGGTAGGGAGTGGATTATAGTGGTTCCAAGTGGATTGGGTGAGAGTGTTTCCCGTTGGATTCGCAAAAAAAAATTTTGACCACGCCTACAAAACAAGGCCCAAGTGTTCGTGGATTATACTGATTATGCATGGGACATGGATACAAGCACATACATACACGCCAACATGTTGTAGCCAGAGGTACACCGATCGCACGCTAACGCGCTCACACACGCGTATATAGAGGGGATATACGGGCTTACGGCTACAATCTAGGGACCAAAATTTTGTAGCCAGCCGTACGTGCGTGCATGCATCCGCTACGAACCGGGGATATGCGTGCATGTACATCCACGCATGGATGCAGCCTACATACTGTACATAGTACTACAGTGCGCTAGATACGGGGACACACGCTTTAGCTAGTGGATCATAAACGTTGGACTGGTGGTGTGGCCGGAGGTCCTCGGTCCTCGGTCCCGCTCGCTCACTCGCGCCCGAGGTCCTTCTTGACCTCCTCCAGCGCCTTCTCGTCCGGCTCGATGAGCACGCCACCCTCTTCCTCCGCGCGCTCGTTGCCGGAGGCCTCGGTACGGCTCCTACCTCCCTTCTTACGCCCTGTACGCGTACACACAGAACACACATGTCAGAAGGGAGTTTGATAGGCCAACAACGCCTGCACGTACGGTACTGTGTAACACGTATACCTTCGGCCAGGCGCTCCTGCGCCTCGAGGGTCTTGCCGCCGGTGCCGCTCTTGATGACGGTCTCGCCCTCCTCGCGGGCGCGCCGGTCCAGCTCCGCCCGGATCTCCGGGTCCTGCAGCTCCGCCGCCTTCGCCACCTGCTGCGCCATCGTCGCCTCAGCTGATCTACTGCTCGATCTCTGCTAGCTGTGTTCGTCAAGCCTGCTGGTATGCTCTTGCTCGGGCAGAGCAGGCTTCTCGTCTTATAAAGGTGCCAACGGCGGTGCGGCCTGTGTACGTGGACGCTGCATGCTGCCGGCGGTGCTGCGCTGTTACCGCTGCCCTCTTTCACCGCGGCCACGTGTGCCGAGCACGCACGCGTGCGCGCCACGTCCTGCCGGTCGGGGGAGGATTTCGCAGTGACCGCGTAGCGGTGACAGTGGTCTGTCAACAGACGAGCGAGTGCATGCATGATGCATGCGCAGGGGGCGTGTCGTGGTCTCGTCAATGCTGTGAACTTTTTTCAGTTGGGCCGGGCGAAGCATAGCTTCAGTTGGGCCGGGCTCGGGCCACAGATCTCCCTAGGCTCTCTCTCTGGAAAAGAAACGAACGGGAGAAAACCGTCGCGTGGTGTGACGGGAACGTGCACCGTCCAATGGATTCACTAGGACGGATGGATGGTAACTCCGACGATTCTTTTCTTGCCACTCAGTCCGCGCGCCAAAAATCCGCGTCCAATTGGACCGATGTTTTAGTTGAGCCAGACTCATGCCATACGACCTAATGTTCCGTGAGTTATCATCGAATCTTTAAGTCTTTAGTACCGTTATATTAATATAACAACCACACGATATAATTATAAGAGTCACAAAACAAAATGCTAGGACAGCAGCAAACACACGCCTAAAAGAGAAAATAAGAAACCAAAAGGACACAAAGCCGGATCAACTAAAAGGAGGAGACTCACAACCGCCGCACCCTCCGAAAAATTTCTACCACACTCTTAGCAACGGCTCATCAAGCACCAAGCAACACCGTCAAGAAGCACCAAGCAGCACATTTAAGAGGCATGAAGTAGCTTGAATGGGCCAAACAGTACCACAACCGCGTGGAAGGGAACTTCCTCCACCGCAAAAGGTGATAGTCGATCGGACACGGTTGCAAGCACACCAGTCCCAGTTAGGTCTGGCCAAGCCGAGCGAGCCCGTAACCTCCACGGAGGCATACCGGCAGGGGCGGAGCTAGGCTAATTCATGGGTATGCAATGCATACCCAATATTTTTTGCCAAAAATTTTTAGTACGTATGCTCCTATATACGTATATATGCCTGGCAGCGTTCGTTTCCACTCGTTGTACTCTAAAAACTGGTAAAACACGAGCAGCAAAATTCTCCCACGTCCAGACTACTCAACCTGGGCCTAAAAGCTATTGGGCTTAGTTTTTCTCGCCGACAAGACACGATAGGAGCAAGGGAGACGAAAACGGCCAGGTACCACGATCTTCCAGACTTCCTCCATTGACGCGTGGCTCCACCGATCACGACGCGCCCGCAATCCCCTGGTTCGATCTGCTCACCCCAAGGTCGAGCTTGAGGCAATCCCCTGGTTCAATCCCCCTCACGCCCTCGCCCAGTCCGCCATCCGGTGTCCGATGAGTTCATAGTTCAATTGCGCTGCCTTTTTCGCCTCCTGTACTGTATCAGTGTATACTGATCCTCCTCGCTTCCCTCCCCTCACCCTCATGTCATGTCCAGCCTAAGGAAGAACGGCGCATCCATACTTGGAGAAGCAGGAACGGCGGCGCTGCCACATCGTAGTAGAAGCACTGCAGCCCTGCCCCACTGTCCCACACTGTCCCACTGCCTTAAAATTCAGGAATCAATTTTAATCAATTCAAGGAGATAATCAATTTGAACGGTCAGTACAGACAGATTTCTCAATCTTGAATTGTTCTTATTATTCTCAATTGCAATCAGTGCTTAACTAGTTATATTTTGATTTGTAGGTCTGAAAAATGAAAAACAAGCAGGAGGACAAGTATGGTTCCTTGAAAAGTATGTGGGATAAAGTTTCAAAGAAATCGAAGATATCTTCGACTTCAACGCCAACGCAAACTCCGCCGCAGGTATCAGTTGAGGTTGAAAGCCAAAATCTTGATGAAAATATGAGCAATCCTTCATCCAATGAGTTGCAGCTGGCACTATTACAAACCAATAATCAGCCTACCCCTGATGCTAATGGCAAAGAATCGGAGGCGGAGATAGGCTCTCCCGTTGTAGAAGAGGAACATAAAGAGTCTGATGATGAAGTAATATATGAACTTGAGCATGATCCGGAAAAGAGGACTCCCATCCAGTACTATGATGTCAATGGGCAAGTTGTTATTAGAAGGAGGCACATTGCATTGGGGCCATGTCAACCAAGACAACATGATTTTCCAATAAGAGATATTGGAGGTAATCGACGCTTTACATCTCATTGGTTTGACAAATACAAATGGCTTGAGTATAGTGTTCATCTAGATGCAGTATTTTGCTTTGTTTGATACTTGTTCAAGGATGAAAGTAAACATAAGGGAGGTGATTCTTTTGTGAAAGAGGGATTTAAAAATTGGAACATGATGAAAAACAGATTGGACAAACATGAAGGTGGTCTCTCTAGTGCTCATTGTGAAGCTCAAGAAAAATATGATTTGTTCATTCAACCTAGTGCATCCATTAGAGAGTCAATTGTTTCAGTTTCTAAACAAAAAAGACCCAATATCTGTCTCGTTTGAGTTATTCAATTTATTGCTTGATATTTCTTTTGAAGCAAGGGTTGGCTTTTCGTGGTCATGATGAAAGTGAAGAGTCACTTAACAAGGGAAATTTTCTTGAGCTTTTGAATCATCTAGCAGAAAAGTTCGAAGATGTTGATAAAGTAGTTCTGAAAAATGCTCCAAAGAATTGTAGAATGACAGCTCCTGAGATACAATTAGAACTCATCAATTGTTGTGCCAAAGAAACAACTAGTCTTCTTCTAAAAGATCTTGGTGAAGAATATTTTGCAATACTTGCCGATGAATCTAGTGATGTGTATCAACAAGAAGAATTGGCTCTTTGCTTGCAGTATGTCGATAAAACTGGAAAGGTTGTTGAGAGATTTCTTGGAATTGTCCATGTCGAGGGCACTATATCTTTGACACTAAAGAAAGCGATTGATAAACTATTGATGGATCATTCTTTGAGCTTCTCAATGGTACGTGGACAGGGATATGATGGAGCTAGTAACATGAAGGGTAAGGCTAATGGTTTAAAAAACTTATTATGGATGAGTCTCCTAGTGCTTATTATGTTCATTGCTTTGCCCATCAACTCCAATTAACTCTTGTCGCTGTTGCTAAAGAGAATGGTGATTGCTTTTGGTTCTTTGGACAACTTGGATATTTGTTGAATGTTCTTGGTATGTCTTGCAAAAAGATTCAAATGTTTCGAGAATCTCAAGCTGATTATCTCATAGAAGCATTGCAATTGGAAGAAATTGAAACAGGCACGGGGCAAAATCAAGAGATGGGTTTGGGAAGGCCATGTGAAACCCGTTGGGGATCCCACTCCAAAACTGTGTCACATGTGCTTTCTTTGTATCCTTCCATCCAGAAAGTTCTCAAAAGGATTGAAAAAGAATATCATAGTGCGGAGGCTATTGGAGCTCAAACTATGTTCACAGTATTTGAGTCATTCGAGTTTGTTTTTATGCTGCACTTGTTGGATGAGATATTTGGACACACTGATCTCTTGAGCCAAGCTTTGCAAAGGAGGGACCAAGACATTGTGAATGCTATTGATATGCTTGTTCTCACTAAGCAAGAATTGTTAAATCTGTGAGCAGATAGTGGATAGAAATATTTTCTTGAAAAGGTCAAGGATTTTTGTTTGAAGCGTAAAGTCAAAGTCCCTGACATGGATGCACGCTACAAGCCCGTTCATAGATCTAAAAAGTTCTTCAAGAATATTAATAATCTCCACCGCTTTCGTGTTGATATATTTTTGGGTCTTATTGATAGGCAATATCAAGAGCTCGAAAATAGGTTTGATGAGGTAAACACTTAGTTACTTGTTTGCATGTCATCATTCAGTCCTGCTGATTCATTTGCTGCTTATGATCAAGATAATTTAGTCAAGCTTGCTCACTTCTATCCTAAGGATATCTCGGAGCTAGAGTTATTGAAACTTCCTTATCAGTTGGATATGTTTGTGGCTGATATGCGTAGGGACGGAAGATTTAGAAAGGTAAAAAATATTACCGAACTTTCTGTTATGCTTATGGAGATAAAGAAGAATCTTTCCCATGGCATGGTTTACAAGCTTCTTAAATTGGTGTTGATTCTTCCCGTGGCGACTGCTAGTGTCGAGAGGGTCTTTTCTTCAATGAATTACGTGAAGAATAAGTTGAGAAACAAAATGAGTGAGCAATTCTTGAATGATTGCTTGGTTACTTTTCTTGAGCGTCGATTCTTCTTGCAAGTAAAGGATGATAACATCATTGCTCGCTTTCAAAAGGGAGATCGTAGAGTTAAATAAATTTTTTCATTGTTTTTCCAATCATAGTTTAATTTTTAGAACATATTGTCGGTAATATGAACAATTTATAGTTTTATTCTTAGTTTTGTGAACCCAAGTATATTATATTGGTGTGCTGGAATTTGTTTTTTTTACTCCGAATACCCAGTATGAAAATTCTGGCTCCGCCACTGCATACCGGTCCCAAAAGGGTCCGGCCAGACCCCAACGGGCCCGTAAAGCCCGCAGCCCCGCTGCAACAGGTTGGTCATGGACGTCGTTGATCCCTACACAAAAATACACTGCCGCCAACTGCACATCAAGCGGAGCAAAGGGTAGGCCTACCCGCCCAAGACCCAAATGGAGCCCTAAGGGCGCCGATCTAGGCCAACAGGGCCTGGCCAGCGTTGCGCAGTTGCCGCCTGCCTCAAGCCACCCCGCGTTGCCCCGCAGGCCATGGCCGCGCCGCCGGTTCGAGCTCTCCTTGTCGCAGGGAGACCTATGCCATCCCATGGACCACCTTCGCCGGTTGAATTGGGTCCCCAACCCAGCCTCCAACGCATGGGAAAAGGCTAGCCGTTGCCGGCGGCACCACCTAGGTTGTGCCCGGCGGCCTCTGCCGGTGGTGGCAAGAGGGGAGAGAGGGTGGAGGTAGTGGCTAGGCCGAGAGCAATGGCAACGCCCTTGCCGCCCTAGGGGTAGCGAGCAGGAGCGGGTCTAGGGTGGAGAAAGGGTTTTTTCTCACTGAATCAATCCACCTCCTTGTCCCACGAGTTATGGACATCCCGTGTTAGAAAAAATGTTCATATTCACTTCTTTAGCATGGATCGCATGAGATGAAGTTTAGGCTTTTCATAGAGATCTTTAGGGCATCTTTGATTCGCATGGCTCTCAAAATGGATTAACAAGAAAGTTATATGAATGAGAATGCCATGTTCTCTTGAATCGTACGAGATTCGGTACTTTCTCCAGTTTATTTTAATAGGCTCAACTTTATCTAAATACGTATGTATCTAGTTAAGTATATACTCCGTCAGTTTCAAAATATAAGATGTTTTAGGTTTATGAAGAAAAAGAATCTAGACTACTTTTAGTAGAAGTCTAGATACACTTTCTTTATAAACCTAAAACATCTTATATTTTAAAACGGAGGGAGTAGGTTAGATGTACCTGTATATAAAAAAAAATGAGGCTGTTAATATGGACCGGAGTGAGTAACTCTAGTAATTTGGATCAAGTGTGTGTATCAAAGGAAAAAAAAACAGAGGCAACATGATGTTGTAGTGGATGAAAATATCCCTCCAAAATAAAGGAATCCTTCGAAGAAATTTTTAAGGGTTGTAATCCTTTGAATCAAATGACTTTTATAGGTGAAATTTCTGATGAACCAAATCCTCCAAAAATCCTCCTCACTCCGTTTAGAAAAACATGTCGCTAATTTATTTAAATTCGCATTTATTTATGCATAAAAACGTGTCTAGATACGTCTAGCCAAATCTACGGCACTATTTCCGAACGCAGGGAGTACATAATTCTTGTAACTAAAGGATCTCTCAAGCTCTAAACTCTGTAGATTGTGTTATTTGAGTTTATACAAGTGGTGCATGGCATATTTGTCCGTGGACATATGGTGTACTACATAAGTTCTTGTTTCAACTGTGATGACTAATAATATGAAGTCTGCAGAAACCGTACGGAGTCGTGGCCTGCACGGCGCAGGCGGCCAGGTGGGGAAGCACGTATACGGTATACCACCTGAGCAGGTGAACGTACGTACGTGTACTTTTTTTTGCATGGATGCACCGTACGTGTACTTCCTGTCGAGCAAATGTACCGCAGGTGGCGCGTACTGTACGAGTTCTAGTCGTGTGGGTCGAACATGTACGTATGTACTGCACATACTAGCTGGATTGATTGGCAACGTACATACTGCGTCAGCTGTACGGGTGCATGCATATGCATGCCAACAAATGCTGGCGTTTCAGTTGCTTTAATTTGCATGGCATGCCTATCTACTACTCGTGCCGTTTCAAATATAAGAGCATCTCCACTGCCTACTCAGGACGCTGGTCCGGACATCGAAAATCGGTCTAGTCGCGTATCCAGATACCTGTTTTCGTTCGGATTTTGGCGTGTTTTGGTCCGGCCTACTCAGGCCGAACCGATTTCGGCACGTCTGGGGCGTTGGATGCCGCAAAAAGGGCGGCTGCAGCCGGCGAGACAGTCCCATTTCCACCCACTCCACTCGCCCAGACTGCCGCGAAGAGCTCCGTCGCCATGACTTCGCCGGCGGAGCTCCCCCGCGCCAAGACATGCCCACGCCTCTAGCTACGCTCGCCGTCGTTGCCGTCCAGCTCCACGCCTTCGCCGCCGCCGCTTTCGCCGACTTATCCTTGTCGTAGTTGTGCTTCGGCTCCGTGCGCCCACCCCCACGCCCGCTAGGTGTTCGACATTTGGCCGGATTCGGCCATGGACTCCGACGGCGACGAGGCATCGCCCATCGGCGAGGGCGAGATACTCGCCATGGATTCCGACGACGAGGAGTTGCTCGCCGAACTCCTGGAGGAGGAGAGCGCCGAGGCCGCCGAAAGTGAAGAGCACTTGCAGATTCTCGCATCGCTCACCCAGCTGTACATGCAGATGGCGAAGCCGAAGCACGGTGGTGCAGCGCCAGGTCGCATGAAGTGCAAGGCGAGAAAGAGGATAGAGGGCTATTTGTCAACACCCGGATTTTTCAATCCTAGATGCCTGTTATGCCATACATCGCAATCCCAGGATTACCATTTTTGCGAGACATAACAGAATTGGATACCATAGTACATCATCCATTACATACGATACATAAGTTCTTACACAAATAGGGATCTCATGATCCAGTTCTTAATACAACATCAAGCAGCGGAATACGTAATAATAAAGGTAGCGTAGGCGAAGCTCCATCTTCGGGGTCACAGGCAATGCTGACGATGGGAGATGATCCTAGTTGTCGTAACCTTCCTGGGGTCCATCTTCCAGGTACTCTTCTTCATAGTCTGGCCATGGGAATAGCCAGGGACAAAGCCATGAGTACTCTTTAAGTACTCGCAAGCTAATACTAACAAGTAAAAGGGGTTTTTGGATAAAAGACACTAGGCTCTAGGGTTGTTTTGCAAAAGCCAGATTTATCTCTACTAAGTTCCGAAGCTAGTCACAATTTTATAACTCCTAGGTGGGATCTTGTAACTCAGGTCACAACTCTGTTGTGGTCAAGTCAAAGTCTCAATTCATTTCACAAGTCATTTGAAAAGTCTGACGGGGAAACAGTATGGCCACTCCAACTGTCCATAACCGCGGACGCGACTATTCGAATGGTTTGACACTCTGTAGAGATTGTACACTTTCACCTCAACATTTGATACATCCGTCAAGAACAAATCCTGAATTCACATACTCAGTATGCGGATAATCAATCCTAACCTTTAGATTACACGCCCTAGTATAAGCACCTCTCCTGTGAGTTTGGCCTCCCAACCATGACCACTGTCATCTTGGGTACCGCACAGGTGGACAATCTTCACAAGGTAGCCTCAGCTCAGACCTTGGCCGTGAGGGAACTAATACTAAGGAATATAAGTTTCCAGTCAAGCCCTACCCAATCTTCGGGTATTGTGGTTGTACGATAAAATTGGAATGATATCGCATCCAGACAACCATCAGTTTTAAAAAGGGCTAAGGCTCATGCCTCAACATTTTCATCACCAAAATCATCAAGTGTTTGGAAACACATGTCCAAACCAGTTCAATAGAATGATCCATAATTCCAAGGTTTTCATAACCATTTTTCCACCAAGTATTCCCATCTAAAGTTGATCAAGTTTTATGCTTAGCACTAGCATCTACAGGTGGGGGTAGTACTAATGAGGGGTGGTAAACTAGTGGAGTTTCAACTAAGTTCAATCTCATGCCTTAAGATGACATCAAGATTATCTAGCTTAGGCCAAATTTTATGCTCTTCATGCAACCTTCAGAATCTTTCTAGTATCTACAAGTCACTTAAGTCAACTCTAAGTTAAAGCTTTCATAAAGAAATAAAGTAAGAAGCTTGCAAATAAAACTAGGATTGGTTTATCAAGTGGATATGATCACATATGCTTAAGGCATATAGTAGGCATAGTAACAAGCAAGTATTTGCTTGCACAATATCAGTATAAGCTTGCTAAATTGCAAGTGTTAGCTTGCATAGGTCAACTTGATTAGTAAGGCTTGCTAAAGTAGAGTGTCTTGCAAGTTTCACCTTGCCTTGTGCAGAGCACTGATTGCAGTTCTCCTCGGCTTCTTCTTCGCAGTATCCTCCTTCCTCCTCGTATCCTTGGTCGGTACTAGCGTCTATGAATAAATACGAGGTACACAATCACTAAATAATACTTAACTACTTGCAGTCATCACACACAAGGGTCCTATAAATGATCTAGCATCATCTCTAACATTACAAGGTTAAGGCTTGATTTAATTCCTTTTATTTTTAGAAAAGTAATTTCTACTCATTGAAAAACTACTTAAGATTTAATATTCTCCAAATCAAACATGGGATCATGTTGACACATGTCATCACCACATATTGTAGTCCAAGAGAATGTGATTTAAAGTGGTTTCACAATTTAATAAGGTTTTACCCTTTTATTTTAATTAATTAAAGTGGCTAGAAATGCTTATGTAGCATTCTTTTATTACTTGAACATTATTCCTGCAAGTGAACCTATATATTTTTATATATTCTGAAAGGTATGATTAAATGTGATTTTTGAGAGTTGGAATCAACTCAAAAGCTATTATGGTTTAAATTTGAAAAATGTTTGAATGCAGAAAAGCTTCTGCCTTGTTATTTTTACCATCGGTGATCTATAGATCCAAATGACTTGAATCCAACGGGCTTGGATTCAGCATTCACAGACCTATCCAGCAAAATTGGTTTCATTCCAATTGGTGCACTGAATCGATCTGAATTGATTTTTGAAAATGGGTACAAAAGTGTGTTTGAATTAAAAAGAAAAAGATTTAATTCAAATCAATGGGCTCTTGAGGAAAAGTTATCTTGGGCCGGCCTGAAAGCTTGATGCTGCTTAAGTGGGTGTCCCCACTCGTCAGTGACACGGGGCTAGGCGAAGCGGTATGGGGCAACATGGGTCGTTCGATCTGATTCTAATTCAACGGTGAGTCATCGTCGGCGAGACAACGCCGGCAGAACGAAACCTAAGCGCCGATGGGTGTTGGGCACTCACCGGGTCTTTGGCGAGGTCGGCGAGGCGACGAAGTCAACGACGGCGAACTCAGGGTGGTCGCGCGGCTCACAGGTGGGCGAATCGATGGCTCCCTTCTTCTCCAGGCGGCAGCTCGTGAAATTCGCGGGTGGTGCTCTCCTTGCTCTGAGAACGGTGTGGCACGATCTGTGAGGAGAGGGGAGTGAGATGGTATGAAGAAATCGAGCGGGGGTGGCCTCTATTTATAGTCGAGCGAGGGGACCGACGAGGCGCACGGTGAGCTCGTCGGGGGCGGTGTTACAGGCGGCTACTGGCATGGGCGACGGTAGGGGACGGTGTGGTGTCTCCTGGCGATGCTCAATGACATGGTTTCGAGGCATGGGGCGGTGCGGCTTGGTATGGAACATGCGACGCTCTGCACGGCAGAGGCGGCGTCTTCGACGGCGAGCGGTGGCTGTGCGGCACGGGGCGACGAACGGGGATGTCTGGTGGTCTCCTGGGTCGGTGGTGATCGTGTGTGCACGCGGTGAGGGCGGCGCGTGGTCTGTGGGCGCTGGTCGAGGGTGGCGCTCTGGAGCACGCTCGGCATGGTTGCTGGCGAGGTTGGCATGGTCCATGCGTGTGGTCCAGGGCTTGGCAACGCTCGCGGCTGGGACAGTGAGTGGCGGTGGATGGTGGGCTGTCTCCCAGACATACTGGCTAGGCTTGCTGCTGCTCCTAGCTTTCTGTCGACTATGGGGTCGCAAGGGTGTGCTCGGCTGTTCACCATTGATGGCAATGGCAAGCTCACAGTGGTGCTAGTGGTTAGTTAATCTTCCTAGATGATCTACTGAGCTGGTTGTGAGCTGAATGGGGAACCAGTTAGGCAAGAATCACTGCTCACAATAGTGTTTGATGTTTGTTTGATTTGTTTCTGCAACCTGTTTGATGAAATGGCCGCATGAAATCAAGTTTTAAATTTTTGAAAGATTTTTGGTGGGTTTGCTAGATTGGTGCTGGTGAGTCTGCAGATGCTTGGGTTTTGCAAGTTTAGCTTGTTTGAGTGGTTTTTGAATAAGTGGGATCTTCCCATATGATAAAGATTCAATTTTGAATTGTCATTTAAACTAGTCATTTGAAAGTTTCTGGATGATCACAAAGTGGGCCTTGATACTTTGTTATGGGTACATTCAAGGGGTGCAAAGATCCAGAAAAGTTTCTGTTAGGTTCTGAAAGTTTAGACAGCCAAAGTAGGCATGGGAGTTAAATTGGTCAAAGTGACCATTCATTTCATATATGTGTTTTGATTTACTTGTCTTTAGGAAAAGTGTGGGAAATGTTTTAGATGATGTTTATTTCACTTAAGAAACATTTTACAAGCAATAAAACAAACAAACAAGGTGGTTTAAAAGAATTTCAAATTAAATGCATACACATATGCATGCCTTCATAATTTTAATTAGCAAAGTTTTTTGTTAACCCTAATTTTGATGATTAGAAAATGGATGATCAAGTTTAGTATTTTTGGGATGTTACAAACCTTCCCCCATTAAACAAAATCTCGTCCCGAGATTTGAAAAAGGACAAAAATATTACCTAGGATTTGAAGAGATCAGGAAACACCGTCCTGATGTGATCTTCGCGTTCCCAGGTAGCTTCCTCTTCTGTGTGGTTGCTCCACTGAATCTTGAGAAACTTGATGCTTCGGGTTCGGGTAGTTCGAAAATCTTCTTCCAAAATGCGGATGGGTACTTCGGGATAGGTCAGGTCATCGTTGATCTCTATGGTCCGGTGGTCGATATTCTTGAATACTTCGGTCTTCTCGGGGACTTCGAGACACTTGCGAAGTAACGAGATATGGAACACATTGTGCATGGCTGACATCTCTTCGGGTAGTTCCGATTGATACGATACTTCTCCTCGACAGTTCAGAATTTGGAAAGGTCCGATATATCTGGGGGCTAACTTTCCTTTGAGTTGGAAACGCTGCATTCCCTTCAATGGCGACACTTTCAGATAAACAAAATCTCCTATGTTGAAAGCGAGGTCTCTACGTCTCTTGTCGGCATAACTCTTCTGTCGGGATTGGGCGGTCTTGAGGTGCTCACGAATCTTGTGAACCTTCTCTTCTGCTTCCCGTAGGATATCGGGTCCGAAAATCTGACTCTCTCCTACTTCCGACCAGTTCAAAGGGGTGCGACACTTCCTTCCGTACATGAATTCAAATGGGGCCATTTGCAAACTGGCTTGGTAACTGTTGTTGTAGGAAAATTCTGCAAACGGCAGACAGTCTTCCCACTTGGATCCATATTCTAACACATAGGCTCTCAACATATCTTCGAGTATTTGGTTTACTCGCTCCGTTTGTCCATCAATCTGAGGGTGATACGCGGTGCTGAAATCTAGGCGGGTTCCTAAACCTTCTTGAACTTTTGTGGCATCCCGCAAAACCACTACTAGAAAATCGCGTTGTTTTTGTGCATTGCATCATCATGACCGCATGCTCATGTCATCATGCCACATTGGATTTGAGCATCGTCATCATCTTGCATTTGCTCGCATAAAACTATTTCGGAAAAACCCAGTTTTGTTTTCTAAACGCCCCGTCTTTGTTCAAACACAAAACCCCGGGTGCTGCCGGATACTTTGTTTGTCTAAAAACTATTTGCAAAAGTTCATTGCAAATTAAATAAAAGTTTGAATTATTTTTAGTGGGGCAGTCGAACGGGCCGAAATGACCCGAACGACCACCCCAGGAAAATAAAACGGCCCACCCCATTATACTAAAGCTACCAACCTATCTACCCACACACCCCCTCCACCTCACCCCCTCCAATCCCTAAACGCCACATCAGCCCACCCCAAATTCCCACCAACCACCCTCTGCCACCTGGTCCACCCCTCTCTCTCCTCTCTCTTCCTCCAGCCCACACCCCACCCAAACCGACCCACTCACCGCCCTGGGACCCACCTTCCCCACCGGGTCCCACCGGACCCACGCACGCGACCCCCCACGCTCCACCTCACCGGCCTCCCTCCCGCTTCCTGGCCTGACGCCCTTCTCCCTCTATTCCCGTCGCTTGCCCCGATCGCCGCCTCCCTCAAGCCACCGCCTCCGCCTCAAGCTCCTCCCGCGCTGCTCCACCCGCCCCGCCAAGCTCCGCCCTGCTGGCCAGCGCCAGCCGGCCCGCCCTCGACCCTCTCCTCTCCGTCAAGCTCTGCCTCCCGACGATGCCCGCCCGGCCTACCCCACGCCTCCACTGCAGCGCCTCCTCCGTCCGCTGTCATGGCTCACGTCGCCCGGCCTGCCGCCTCGTCGACTTCCACTGTATCGCCGACCCGCCTCCATCTGCGGCCCCCTCGCGGACCTCTCCTCCTCACCACCCTCCCGGCCCGAGCGTCCCGTCGCCCCGCTCCACCACCTTCGCCTCCTCTGCAGCGCCTTGCTGGCCTCCTCTCTCTCAACGCCCGCGCCACACCGCGTCACCGTGCCCGCGCCACGAGCTCCGCCTCCTCCTCCCACCGGCTCGTCCCCGGCTGACCGCGGCCAGCGTCCCGCGGCCAGCGCTCCGCCATCGCCCGTCCTCTCCTCGGCGCCGTCCTCATTCGCCCTTGAGCTCCACCTCCGCGTCTGCCTCCCCGAATCCTCCTCCGGCGCCACCAGCGGCCTCGCGTCGACCTCCGTAAGCTCGCCCGGGCCCGGGCGCTTGGTTGAGGCTGATGTGCTCTGCTAGACGATGCGCCTAGTACTGTGCTCGCATGCGACAAGGCTCGACAAGATCTCCAAGACAAGGATGCGTGGTTTGGCCCTCTGAGGAGTGCATGATTCGGAGATGTCAGGACCATGCGACAAGATCGACAACGGAAGCACAAGCAGGACCGATGACCGGATTAGCCAAGATCTTCACGGAACCTAGACGTCGAGACCGGGTACGCCTACAAGGGTTCGATGACGAAGGAATTCTACGGACGCGCTAAGTACTCCGACACGGACCGAGGATCCGAAGGCCTTCTTCCTGGATCCCAAGACCAAACCGTGGAACCGACAAGCCCTACGCGACAAGGACGGCGACCGGGAGAATCCGATCACGGCCGGACCAAGTCCTTCCGGATGCCGAGGTCACGACACAGAACAACAAGATCTACTTCGCGGGCACCGTGCGACAAGACCTACTTCCGTTATCCGAGAGCGTTTCCGTCGAGACCGATCCGTCGAACCCTGAACCCCGGAACCCCCGGAACCCCAAGATCGTCGAGACCCCTAATGTGTGAACCCCTTCCCGAAACCCTAATTTTATAATATAATACAACTTGTCGCATATTAATCATTCATCTCGCATGCATATTTGTGTGGTTTGGGGGCCTTATGCCGATTCACCTTATAATTAAATATGGGGCCCATATGCGGGCAAATCTAGCCTTATATTGGCCTCATTTAAACTTGTGTAGCGAACCAGTGCCATCTTTTGTCTTGCTAATGCAACATTTAATTTGCGGGGTAGATAAACAACTTGAACCATCTAACTAATTGTCGGGACCCCGGTTCCGCTTAATATGACCTAATTGCATCGCATCTTTGCCATGGCATACATCATACATGCATCATGCCCGATCTTTTGCCGTAGTATTAAATAGTGCATCCGGTGTTTCTTCTAGTGTTTTGCTTCTTCGCGGATAAGACCGTTGAGTTGATGTGAGCTCACGATCTTGGTTGAACCTTCGCAATGTTTTTCAAAGTAGCATCTCCCTTTCTACCTATCTTACTTTTATAGTATTTATTCCCTCCTGTTGATCTATTGCTATCTGTGTTGCGATGCTCTAGTTTTCGTACCCGCGATATCCCCTGCAGCCTTATATTGCCTTGGACACATCCTATTACCTGTTGTTTGGTAGATAGTTGGACTTGCGCGTCGTAGTCGCTTGCTCAAGTGCTGTTGTGCGTCGTCCAGTGCCACAGTTGTTGATGTATTGCCGCATGTTAATGTAGGGGTTCGTAGCATGGAAAACAAAAATTTTCTATAGCATACAAACAAAAAAGGCAAGATCTATCTACTAGATTGTAGCAATGAGTCGATGGAATAACTTACCCTCGAAGATTCCAAAGCGGTTAACGAGAGCAGATTCTCGTGGGTGATGTAGTCGTACTCTTTCCGATCTCAAGATCGCGTAGACGATCCTTCCGGCGCTGCGTTCCAGCAGCGCTTCCGCAGTCGGTCACACGTTCGGTACTCGACGAAGACCTTCCTCTCCCTTGTTCCGGAAAATGGAGGTTGTAGCACTCTCCTCGCGATTTCGGCGACCTGTGGCGGTACCGAAGTAAAGGGAGATCCATGTAGGGGTTCGTAGCATGGAAAACAAAAATTTTCTATCGCATACAAACAAACAAGCCAAGATCTATCTACTAGATTGTAGCAACGAGTCGTTTGGAATAACTTACCTCGAAGATTCCAAAGCGGTTAACGAGCAGATTCTCGTGGGTGATGTAGTCGTACACTTCCGATCTCAAGATCGCGAGACGATCCTTCGGCGCCCACGTTCCCAAGCGCTCATGATCGGTCACACGTTGGTACTCGACGAAGACCTTCCTCTCCCTTGTTCCAGCAGGCAGCGGAGGTTGTAGCACTCTCCTCGCGATTCCGGCAGCACAACGGCGTGGTACCAGAAGTAGAGGGGAGATCCCGCAGGGCTTTGCCTTAAGCCGAAGCGAGTATGGTGGAGTATGAGAGAGAGATATTAGTGGTCTAGGGTTTAGACACACCAATTAGAAGGCTCTAAACCAATTAGAAGGCTCTAAACCTGGCTAAAGCAATTAGAAGCTCTAAACCAAAACGGCTCTAAACCGGAGGTAGAAGATAGGAACTTGTGTGTTCTAGGAGGGAGCCCTGCCCTCCTTATATAGATGGGAGGGGCTGGCGGCCAGGGAGGAGGAGTCCTCCCCAACTCGGCCTAGGATGGCCTTGGCTTGGAGAGAGAAACTCCTCCTCCAAGTCGGTTCAACTCCTCTTGCTTGTTTCCCACAGTTTCTTGTTTTAGCCGTTTGACTTTCAAATCGGACATTTGACTTTTCTGTTTTAGGATTCAATTTAATCCTTTATTTGGGACAGCAAGAACACTTAGTACATGATGCAATCATTTCAATATGTAATGACACATTCATGTACCCTCCGCCCGGAGTCTTGGGACAATCGAACCTTCTAGAACATTCGATGAAAACACGGAATCATTCCCGAACTCAAACGGGACTTTCCTTATATGAATCTTATTCTCCGGACCATTCGGATCACCTCGTGATATCCGGATCCCATCCGAGACTCGAACAACATTCGGTCTCTTTCTCATAATACCATAACTACTCAAAACAACGTCGAATCCTTAAGTGTGTCTCCCTACGGTTCGTGAATTATGCGGACATGATCGAGACACTTCTCAACAATAACCAATAGAGGAATCTGAAATTCATATGGCTCCACATATTTCTCGATTACTTTGCGATCGAATGAACCACTTACATACGATACCAATTTCCCTTTGTCTCACGATATGTTACTTATCCGAGGTTATGATCGTCGGTATCTCGCATACCTAGTTCAACCTCACATCGATAAGTACTCTTTTCTCGTTCCCGTGATATGTGATCCCTTGTGACCAAGTCACATGCTTGCAAGCTAATTGGATGACATTCCACCGAGAGGGCCCAGAGTATATCTATCCGTCATATGGATGGACAAATCCCACTCTTGATCCATGTGTTTCAACCAATACTTTCCGAACACTCAATGCCACTTTTATAGCCACCCAGTTACGGTGTGGTGTTTGATGTCATCAAAGCATCCATCCGGTAAAGGTGATATGCATGATCTCATGGTCGAAGGAATTAGGTTACTATGTATCAGAAAGCATATAGCAATTGAACAATTGAAATGACTTGATCTTTATGCTACGCTTATCTATAGGAGTATGTCCATCACATCATTCTCCTAATGATATGATCATGTTGTTAATAACATCTCTATGTTCATGATCAGGAAACCATGATCATATATTAACCAACAAGCTAGTTTAACAAGAGGCTATACTAGGGACTCTTATTTTAGTTTACAAATCACACAAGTATTAATGTTTCCGGTTAATACAATTATAGCATGGTATGTAAACATTTATCATAAGTGTGAAGATATGATAATAACCACTTTATTATTGCCTCTTGGGCATATCTCCAACAGTCTCCCACTTGCACTAGAGTCAATAATCTAGTTTCAAACCTTTGTGTATATAACACCTATGGCTTTCCGGTGTTGTATGTACACGATTGCTAGTGGTCAACGATCTCGGATCGACACTTCAGTCCGTGTGTAATTGCATGTCTTTGCGTCTCTACGCATCACTCATTCTCTAATGAGATGGCTTTGTATAAATTTGGTCTTTCGGTGTGACCTTTAGTTCTTTGGGGTTAAAATATGTTGATAATATTGTCGCACAATATATCTTCATAGTATTATCCCACTGTGAACTACACCTAGTTTGATAACAAACTTCTTGACACAAATGCCCTCTTTTGCTGCTATAATAGCAGTCATATACTTAGCCTTTTGTTGTAGTATCTGTCACAATGTCTTAACTTTGGAACTCATCCAAATCCATTATGGAACTCACATTCTATTATATTGTGCCACCCTTAGTTTAGATTGAGATAAACTTAATTTGTACTTTGTGACAAAGCTAGTATCAATGTAGTACTTTTACAATGAACTAACCATCTATTTGTCACTTCTACAAATATTATACTCTTAGTTCTTCCAAAAGATCATAAGAATATCCTTACTATTGTCCAATGATCATCTTACGAATCATTCTGGTATATGCTCACAACATTTAGAGCATAGGACATATCTGGATTTGTACATATCACAGTATGATTGATATAAATACTCTTTGTGATTTCATACATCAAGTATCAATCTATACTTGATTATTTGTTTCACTTTACCAAATGTCAATACATTTGAATATATCATCAACATTGAACTTATTCAATCCTTTCTGTGTGACAAGAACCTCTCTTGTAGTTTCTATATTGAACTCATTCAATATCTTGTCTATGTACTTCTGGCACAACCATATTAGCGTCTATTGATGCCAAATATTTGGGTTTTGCCTAAGTCTTTCATCGGGATGAAATTCTTTAATATGTGTTAATAAAAGATACATTATTTCCAATCAACAATATGTCTTCCACATAATGTATTAGAAACATGTCTTAGCGCTCCCACTTAATTTCTTGCAAATGCAAGCATCTCCATCGTCTCTGATGAATTTTTAAACTCCTTTAACAGTTTCATCACAGTGAAGATTCCAACTCCGCTATGCTTACTTCAACCATTGAAGTTTGCATATGTTTTTAGCATCCCTTGAATTTTAACAAAACCCTATGGACCGTGTTATGCACATGTCCTAGGTAACAATTCTATTAGAAGAACTTGTTTTGTTTATTCAACTACCATATAACAAAATTTATATGTAGTGGTTGCTACATTAATCCGTCTAGACTAAACATCGCTATGAAAGATCAAATCTTGTCATATACAACCTTTGAACATTGTTGTGAACTCTTTCCCAACATGTCGACTATTTCATAGATGTGAAACATCCATGTCTATTTCTTTATAGATCCAAACACAACTGTAAGGTCTTACACCTTTCTCGAGGGTCCTTCAAGTTCAAAACTTGATTTCTCGTGTATGGAACTATCACGGATTTTATGGATTCAAGCCATTTGACGGAGTCAGGGCCCATCATCGCTTCTTTGCATGTAGTCGGTTCATTATTCTCAAATAATGATTCAACCCTCAAATCTTGGTATTTGATTGTTTATCCGACCTACTTGTTTCAATAGGAACTTGGATCTCCGTGACCACAACCTTTGAGGTACGTGAGCCATGAGCTTTGTTGCTGCCTCCGGAACACTTTTCGGTGCTGCGCAACTCTGCACATATAGCTAAGGTTCTTTTAACCTTATCAAAATTCTATTGTCCTCCTACTTAACTTTTCACGAAAAATTCCTTCTCAAGAAAACTTGACGTTTTAAGTGACAAACACTTTTGTCTCCGATGTTATGGAGGATTACTTAATTATTCAAAATAACATACAAAGACAAAGTTCATCCGACTTTGGTTGCACATCTTTCTTATGCATAGCATACCAATGTTTAAGAAAGTACAACTTGGGTTTTATCCCAAACCATAACCTTATATGGTGTCATTTCAACGGATTATGATGGAGCTCTTTTCGTGGAAAACGGTAATCTCTAAAGCTTTTAATCTTTAAAATATAATGGCAGTTTTATAAATTATACCTTTGATCTTACCATGTCAAACAAGGTTTAATTACATATCTCGAAACTCCATACTCTTATGGTGTTTGGAAAATGCAAATCCATGGAACGATTCCTTAAATCTTAGGTATTATGCTAAACTCTGTAACTCAAATATCTTCCTTTATGATCTTTATCATAAACTGTTTATATTCTTGTTATAATGATTTTGCACTTCATCTTGAAAGTCTTTTGAACTCTTCAAATATTTCACACTTCATCCTTATTAAGTAAATATTCATATATTCACTCAAATTTTCGGAGAAAGCATATGAAGTTGAAATCCATCGCTCTTGACTACACATAATGGATTTCATACAACAATATGTACTAGTTCCAATAAGCTAGTCATTCGTTCCCTTTTGGCCTATGAACGAAGTTTCAATTATCTCTAGGAAAGTTTCACAAGCGTCATTTGATCAAAATCAGAAGACTCCAAAATTCCATCCATATGGAGTTTCTTCATGTTTTCTTTCCAATATAATTTAAACGGCGATGTCACTTCCTAAGTGATCTTTCAATCAATTTGTCTTTCGACATTTTTAGCACTAGTTTTATGGATGTGATTCCTCCAACGAGATTTGCGAATCATCCATCTTTTATGGATTACGGCAATTATTTGAACAACCCTTTTGTTCTCATAATACCTGATAAAACAAATTTTTGAAGGCAAGCTTTGATGTTTAACGAGAAACACAATAACCCTTTATTTTGTTCTCGATGAACATCATCACATATTCTTTTGCTAGTTACTTAGGCCATTGTAGTTCATGAATTGTGTTGTTTCGTATGACGATTCACACCAACAAATTCAGTATCAAATACTTAAGAACCACATTGTTTAATAAGCAAATAATATAGCCATAACATGTATATCATCCATATACTTAAACTGAACAATTCTACTCTTTTCTTTTCTGCCATATACTTATGAGATTCTCTTTCAGTATTTCCTTTTCTGTTTGAAAGAATCTATCAACATCAATTAGTGGAGTCATTCATATGACACATAGCCCAAAACATGTATAGTTAAATACCAATGTCTTTGGACTTGCACTTTGAAGTAGATCACCATCATCAAATGTTTGGTGTTCTTTCAAATTCCTTTATTTCGTAATCTTCTTGGTGTAGTAAACATTTTACCTACATCAAATATTCACCCTTATTATGGATTTATCCATGATCAAGCTACTTTTAGCTTGTAACGGTGAATCGCAAGTATAATGTTGCTCTCCAAAACCTTTTGGAGGATTAGGACAACTAGTGTCTCCAACCTTTTTGCAAATTCTCATCAAATATGAGAACATGACTTTTGCCATATTATACTCTATCATGTTGCAACCAAAACTTTGTTTCAGATATCACAATATCTTCCACACATCATGGTTTCTGAAACAACTCTTTCAGATCCTAGATAACCTTGATATTAAGAGAATCCTTTGAATATCAAGAATCGTGGAGACAAACATGATACTTATATACTAACATTGGAATTGTTACTCTTGTTTTAATACCAATTATTAAACTTCATGGAGTAACCGGAACTTACTGAAAGTTTGCAATAGGACTTTTAAACTTTAGATTAACACTTCAAAACAATACGATACCAGTTCGTAAAGTAACTAACCAGAATTCTATAGCTCTATCATCTCAATTATAACTAAGCGCAAGGTGGTAAACGGATGCCAATGACTACAACAACTATGCAAATTCACTTTGATTTAGTTTATGATAAATTGAGTTCTAATTAATAATTAAATTAATCTAGGTGAACTCCCACTCAAAACAATATCCCTCACATTGTTTTAGTGATCACACGAACCAAATCCACCACATCAAAACCGATCATCACGAGAGTTGATGTAGCTTCAATGGCGAACAATCAACATGTTCATCATATCTACTATATGACTCATGCTCTACCTTTCGGTAATCCGTGTTCCTGAGGCCATGTCTGTACATGCTAGGCTCGTCAAGATCAAACCTTAGCTACCGCCAAGCAAATCTGGCTTGCTTACGTTGTATACACTTGCGGAATCTAACACACCCGATCATCACGTGGTGCTTCGAAACAACAAGCTTTAGCAACGGTGCTAACTAAGGGTGAACACTTTATGACTTGAAATTCATGTGCATGAGGGATCATCTTATAATGCTACCGTCGTCTACTAAGCAATACAAGATGCATAAAGGATTAACATCACATGCAATTCATAATATGTGATATGATATGGCCTTTCTTCTTTGTGCTTCTGATCTCCATCTTCAAGCACGAACATGATCTCCATCATCACCGGCATTGCATCAAGGTCAATGACGCTTCTCCATGGTTGTCGTCCACCAGCTTCAACTATTACAACTACTTTGAATAGACACGCGGGTCTTAACATAAATTAAAGACAACCATATGGCTCCTGCCGGTTGCCAACTTACAATAAGGAACATTGCATACATCAAATATAATCACAATCATGGCCATATCACATCACTGCACACCCCTGCAAAACAAAGTTAGACGCCTCTACTTTCTTTGCATGTTTTACATGGTTTGGGGCTTTCAATAAGTGTCGTTCTAACTTACGAACATGAACCACAACATTGATACTAGCATTGTTGATTACCCGTTGTAAATTGGATCTTAACTATGCTAGGAGAAACAGCACCATAAAGCCACTTATGCAATACAAGTTGCATGTCAAGCATGGAGCAAGTCTCATGAACGATGTCATGTAAGGTTAGCCCGGTCCGCTTCATCCCAACATACCGCAAGATGCAAAGTACACAAGAAGCAATCGACAATAAAAGCATCAACGCCCACAATGACCATTGTGTTCTACTCGTCTGTGAGATCTACATATAGACACGGCTCGATACCCTTGTGAGGGGTTCGTAGCATGGAAAACAAAAATTTTCTATCGCATACAAACAAACAAGCCAAGATCTATCTACTAGATTGTAGCAACGAGTCGTTTGGAATAACTTACCCTCGAAGATTCCAAAGCGGTTAACGAGAGCAGATTCTCGTGGGTGATGTAGTCGTACTTCCGATCTCAAGATCGTGAGACGATCCTTCGGCGCCACGTTAAGCTCCCATGATCGGTCACACGTTCGGATTGACGAAGACCTTCCTCTCCTTGTTCCAAAGGCAAATGGAGGTTGTAGCACTCTCTCGCGATTCCGGCTGGCGTGGTGCAGGAAGTAGAGGGAGATCCCGCAGGGCTTCGCCTTAAGCCGGAGCGAGTATGGTGGATTATGAGAGAGGGCTATTAGTGGTCTAGAGATTAGACACACCAATTAGAAGGCTCTAAACCAATTAGAAGGCTCTAAACCGCTGGCTAAAGCAATTAGAAGCTCTAAACCAAAACGGCTCTAAACCGGAGGTAGAAGATAGGAACTTGTGTGTTCTAGGAGGGGAGCCCTGCCCCTCCTTATATAGATGGGAGGGGGCTGGCCAGGGAGGAAGGAGTCCTCCCAACTTGGCCTAGGGCTGGCCGCTTGGAGAGAAGCTCCTCCTCCAAGTCGGTTCCAACTCCTCTTGCTTGTTTCCCACAGTTTCTTGTTTTAGCCGTTTGACTTTCAAACTGGACATTTGACTTTTCTGTTTTAGGATTCAATTTAATCCTTTATTTGGGACAGAAAGAACACTTAGTACATGATGCAATCATTTCAATATGTAATGACACATTCATGTACCCTCCCCGGAGTCTTGGGACAATCGGAACCTTCTAGAACATTCGATGAAAACAGGAATCATTCCCGAACTCAAACGGGACTTTCCTTGTATGAATCTTATTCTCGGACCATTCCGGATCACCTCGTGATATCCGGATCCCATCCGAGACTCGAACAACATTCGGTCTCTTTCTCATAATACCATAACTACTCAAAACAACGTCGAATCCTTAAGTGTGTCTCCCTACGGTTCGTGAATTATGCGGACATGATCGAGACACTTCCGAACAATAACCAATAGAGGAATCGGAAATTCATATGGCTCTACATATTTCTCGATTACTTTGCGATCGAATGAACCACTTACATACGATACCAATTTCCCTTTGTCTCACGATATGTTACTTATCCGAGGTTATGATCGTCGGTATCTCGCATACCTAGTTCAACCTCGTTCTTGATAAGTACTCTTTTCTCGTTCCGTGATATGTGATCCCTTGTGACCAAGTCACATGCTTGCAAGCTAATTGGATGACATTCCACCGAGAGGGCCCAGTATATCTATCCGTCATATGGATGGACAAATCCCTCTTGATCCATGTGTTTCAACCAATACTTTCCGAACACTCAATGCCACTTTTATAGCCACCCGATTCACGGTGTGGTGTTTGATGTCATCAAAGCATCCATCCGTAAAGGTGATATGCATGATCTCATGGTCGAAGGAATTAGGTTACTATGTATCAGAAAGCATATAGCAATTGAACTATTGAAATGACTTGATCTTTATGCTACGCTTATCTATAGGAGTATGTCCATCACATCATTCTCCTAATGATATGATCATGTTGTTAATAACATCTCTATGTTCATGATCAGGAAACCATGATCATATATTAACCAACAAGCTAGTTTAACAAGAGGCTATACTAGGGACTCTTATTTTAGTTTACAAATCACACAAGTATTAATGTTTCCGGTTAATACAATTATAGCATGGTATGTAAACATTTATCATAAGTGTGAAGATATGATAACAACCACTTTATTATTGCCTCTTGGGCATATCTCCAACAGTCTTCCACTTGCACTAGAGTCAATAATATAGTTTCAAACCTTTGTGTATATAACACCTATGGCTTTCCGGTGTTGTATGTACACGATTGCTAGTGGTCAACTGATCTCCGGATCTGACACTTCCAGGTCCGTGTGTAATTGCATGTCTTTGCGTCTCTACGTATCACTCATTCTCTAATGAGATGGCTTCGTACAAATTTGGTCCTTTGGTGTGACCTTTAGTTCTTCGGGGTTAAAACATGTTGATAATATTGTCGTACAATATATCTTCATAGTATTATCCCGCTGTGAACTACACCTAGTTTGATAACAAACTACTTGACACAAATGCCCTCTTTTGCTGCTATAATAGTAGTCATATACTTAGCATTTTGTTGTAGTATCTGTCACAATGTCTTAACTTTGGAACTCATCCAAATCCATTATGGAACTCACTTTCCATTATATTGTGCCACCCTTAGTTTAGATTGAGATAAACTTAATTTGTACTTTGTGACAAAGCTAGTATCAATGTAGTACTTTTACAATGAACTAACCATCTATTTGTCACTTCTACAAATAATATACTCTTAGTTCTTCCAAAAGATCATAAGAATATCCTTACTATTGTCCAATGATCATCTTACGAATCATTCTGGTATATGCTCACAACATTTGGAGCATAGGACATATCTGGATTTGTACATATCTCAGTATGATTGATATAAATACTCTTTTGTGATTTCATACATCAAGTATCAATCTATACTTGATTATTTGTTTCACTTTACCAAATGTCAATACACTTGAATATATCATCAACATTGAACTCTTTCAATCCTTTCTGTGCGACAAGAACCTTTTCTTGTAGTTTCTATATTGAACTCATTCAATATCTCGTCTATGTACTTCTGGCACAACCATATCAGCGTCTATTGATGCCAAATATTTGGGTTTTGCCTAAGTCTTTCATCGGGATGAAATTCTTAATATGTGTTAATAAAAGATACATTATTTCCAATCAACAATATGTCTTCCACATGATGTATTAGAAACATGTCTTAGCGCTCCCACTCAATTTCTTGCAAATACAAGCATCTTCATTGTCTCTAATGAACTTTTAAACTCCTTTAACAGTTTCATCATAGTGAAGATTCCAACTCCGCGATGCTCACTTCAACCATTGAAGTTTGCATATGCTTTTAGCATCCTTTGAATTAACAAAACCCTATGGACCGTGTTATGCACATGTCCTAGGTAACGATTCTATTAGAAGAACTTGTTTTGTTTATTCAACTACCATATAACAAATTATATGTAGTGGTTGCTACATTAATCCGTCTAGACTAAATATCACTATGAAAGATCAAATCTTGTCATAGTCAACCTTTGAACATTTTATGAACTCTTTCCCAACATGTCGACTATTTCATAGATGTAAAACATCCATGTCTATTTCTTTATAGATCCAAACACAACTGTAAGGTCTTACACCTTTCTCGAGGGTCCTTCAAGTTCAAAACTTGATTTCTCGTGTATGGAACTATCACGGATTTTATGGCTTCAAGCCATTTGACGGAGTCAGGGCCCATCATCGCTTCTTTGCATGTAGTCGGTTCATTATTCTCAAATAATGATTCAACCCTCAAATCTTGGTATTTGATTGTTTACTCGATCTATTTGTTTCAATAGGAACTTAGATCTCCGTGACCACAACCTATGAGGCACGTGAGCCATGAGCATTGTTGCTGCCTCCGGAACACTTTTCGGCGCTGCGCAACTCTGCACATATAGCTAAGGTTCTTTTAACCTTATCAAAGTTCTACTGTCCTCCCACTTTACTTTTCACGAAAAATTCCTTCCAAAAGAAATTTGACGTTCTAAGCGACAAACACTTTTGTCTCTGGTGTTATGGAGGAATACTTAACAGTTATTCAAAATAACATACAAAGATAGGTTCATCCGACTTTGGTTGCAAACATCTTTCTTATGCAAAGCATACCAATGTTTAAGAAAGGAGAACTTGGGTTTTATCCCAAACCATAACTTTATATGGTGTCATTTCAACGGATTATGATGGAGCTCTTTTTAGTGGAAAAACGGTAATCTCTAAAGCTTTTAATCTTTAAAATATAATGGAAGTTTTATGAATTATACCTTTGATCTTACCATGTCAAACAAGGTTTAATTACATATCTCGAACGCTCCATACTCTTATGGTGTTTCGGGAAATGCAAATCCACGGAACGATTCCTTAAATCTTAGGTATTATGCTAAACTTGTAACTCAAATATCTTCCTTTATGATGCTATCATAAACTATTTATATTCTTGTTACAATGATTTTGCACTTCATCTTGAAAGTCTTTGAACTTTTCAAATATTTCACACTTCATCCTTTTTAAGTAAATATTCATATATTCACTCAAATTTTCGGAGAAAGCATATGAAGTTGAAATCCATCGCTCTTGACTACACATAATGGATTTCGTACAACTATATGTACAAGTTCCAATAAGCTAGTCATTCGTTCCCTTTTGGCCTATGAACAAAGTTTTAATTATCTCTAGGAAAGTTTCACAAGCGTCATGTGATCAAAAATCAAAAGACTCCAAAATTCCATCCACATGGAGTTTCTTCATGTTATCTTTCCAATATAATTTAAACGGCGATGTCACTTCCTAAGTGATCTTTCAATCAATTTGTCTTTCGACATCTTTAGCACTAGTTTTATGGATGTGATTTTTTCAACGAGATTTGTGAATCATCCATCTTTTATGGATTACGGCAATTATTTGAACATCCTTTTGTTCTCATAATACCTGATAAAACAAATCTTGAAGGCAAACTTTGATGTTTAACGAGCAACACAATAACCCTTTATTTGTTCTCGATGAACATCATCACATATTCTTTTGCTAGTTACTTAGGCCGTTGTAGTTCATGAATTGTGTTGTTTCGTATGACGATTCACACCAACAAATTCAGTATCAAATACTTAAGAACCACATTGTTTAATAAGCAAAGAATATAGCCATAACATGTATATCATCTATATACTTAAACTGAACAATTCTAGTCTTTTCTTTTCTGCCATATATTTATGAGATTCTCTTTCAGTATTTCCTTTTCTGTTTGAAAGAATCTATCAACATCAATAGTGGAGTCATACATATGACACATAATCCAAAGCGTGTATAATTAGATACCAATGTCTTTGGATTTTCACTTTGAAGTAGATCACCTATCATCAAATGTTTGGTGTTCTTTCAAATTCCTTTCTTTAGTAATCTCTTGGTGTAGTAAACATTTTACCTACATCAAATATTCACCCTTGTCATGGAATCGTCCATGATCAAGCTACTTTTAGCTTATAACGATGAATTATGAGTATAATGTTTCTATCCAAAACCTTTTGGAGGATTAGGACAACTAGTGTCTCCAACCTTTTGCAAATTCTCATCAAATATGAGAACATGACTTTTGCCATATTATACTCTATCATGTTGCAACCAAAGCTTCGTTTTAGATATCACAATATCTTCCACACATCATGGTTTCTGAAACAACACTTTCAGATCCTAGATAACCTTGATATTAAGAGAATCCTTTGAATATCAAGAATCATGGAGACAAACATGATACTTATATACTAACACTTGGAATTGTTACTCTTGATTTAATACTAATTATTAAACTTCATGGAGTAAGAACTTCTTGAAAGTTTGCAATAGGATTTTAAACTTTAGATTAACACTTCAAAACAATACGATACCGGTTAAGTAAACTAACTAACCAGAATTCTATAGTTCTATCATCTCAATTATAACTAAGCGCAAGGTGGTAAACGGATGCCAATGACTACAACAACTATGCAAATTCACTTTGATTTAGTTTATGATAAATTGAGTTCTAATTAATAATTAAATTAATCTAGGTGAACTCCTCAAAACAATATCCCTCACATTGTTTTAGTGATCACGAACCAAATCCACCACATCAAAACCGATCATCACGAGAGTTGATATAGCTTCAATGGCGAACAATCAACATGTTCATCATATCTACTATATGACTCATGCTCTACCTTTCGGTAATCTGTGTTCCTGAGGCCATGTTTGTACATGCTAGGCTCGTCAAGATCAAACCTTAGTTTCCGCATGAGCAAATATGTCTTGCTCACGTTGTATACACTTGTAGAATCTAACACACCCGATCATCACGTGGTGCTTCGAAACAACAAGCTTTAGCAACGGTGCTAACTAAGGGTGAACACTTTATGACTTGAAATTCATGTGCATGAGGGATCATATTATAATGCTACCGTCGTCTACTAAGAAATACAAGATGCATAAAGGATTAACATCACATGCAATTCATAATATGTGATATGATATGGCCTTTCTTCTTTGTGCTTTCGATCTCCATCTTCTAGCACGAACATGATCAACATCATTACCGGCATTGCATCAAGGTCAATGATGCTTCTCCATGGTTGTCGTCCACCGGCTTCAACTATTGCAACTACTTTGAATAGACACACGGGTCTTAACAGAAATTAAAGACAACCATATGGCTCCTGCCGGTTGCCGACTTACAATAAGGAACATTGCATACATCATATATAATCACAATCATGGCCATATCACATCACTGCACACCCCCTGCAAAATTTTTCTATCGCATACAAACAAACAAGCCAAGATCTATCTACTAGATTGTTGCAATGAGTCGATGGAATAACTTACCCTCGAAGATTCCAAAGCGGTTAACGAGAGCAGATTCTCGTGGGTGATGTAGTCGTACTCTTTCCGATCTCAAGATCGCGTAGACGATCCTTCCGGCGCTGCGTTCGGCGCTTCCATGATCGGTCACCGTTCGGTACTGACGAAGACTTTCCTCTCCCTTGTTCCAGCGGCGGAGGTTGTAGCACTCTCCTCGCGATTGCGGCAGACCTGGCGTGGTGCAGGAAGTAGAGGGAGATCCCGAGGCTTCCTTAAGCGGGCGAGTATGGTGGAGTATGAGAGAGAGCTATTAGTGGTCTAGAGATTAGACACACCAATTAGAAGGCTCTAAACCGCAGGCTAGAGCAATTAGAAGCTCTAAACCAAAACGGCTCTAAACCGGAGATTAGAGGATAGGAACTTGTGTGTCTAGAGGAGGCCCTGCCCTCCTTTTATAGGTGGGAGGCGGCCAAGGGAGAGTCCCTCCCAAGTCGGTCTTGGTTGGCGCAAGCTTGGAGGGACTCCTCCCCAAGTCGGTTCCAACCACCTCTTGCTTGTTTCCAGGTTTCTGTTTCCCACAGTTTCTGTTTTCCACGTTTCTGTTTTAGCGTTTGACTTTCAAACTGGCGGTTTGACTTTTCAGTTTTGGAGCAAGAACACTTAGTACATGATGCAATCATTCAATATGTAATGACACATTCATGTACCCTCCCCGGAGTGTCGGACAATGGAACCTTCTAGAACATTCCCGATGAAAACAGGAATCATTCCCGAACTCAGCAGGACTTTCCTTATATGAATCTTATTCTCCGACCATTCGGATCACCTCGTGATATCCCGGATCCCATACGAGACTCCGAACAACATTGGTCTCTTTCTCATAATACCATAACTACTCAAACAACGTCGAATCCTTAAGTGTCTCCCTACGGTTCGTGAATTATGCGGACATGATCGAGACACTTCTCCGAACAATAACCAATAGAGGAATCTGGAAATTCATATGGCTCCCAAATATTTCTATGATTACTTTGCGATCGAATGAACCACTTACATACGATACCAATTTCCCTTTGTCTCACGATAGTTTACTTATCCGAGGTTATGATCGTCGGTATCTCTGCATACCTAGTTCAACCTCGTTGATAAGTACTCTTTTCTCGTTCCGTGATATGTGATCCCTTGTGAGCCAGTCACATGCTTGCAAGCTAATTGGATGACATTCCACCGAGAGGGCCCAGAGTATATCTATCCGTCATATGGATGGACAAATCCCACTCTTGATCCATGTGTTTCAACCAATACTTTCCGAACACTCAATGCCACCTTTATAGCCACCCAGTTATGGTGTGGTGTTTGATGTCATCAAAGCATCCATCCGGTAAAGGTGATATGCATGATCTCATGGTCGAAGGAATTAGGTTTACTATGTATCAGAAAGCATATAGCAATTGAACTATTGAAATGACTTGATCTTTATGCTACGCTTATCTATAGGAGTATGTCCATCACATCATTCTCCTAATGATATGATCATGTTGTTAATAACATCTCTATGTTCATGATCAGGAAACCATGATCATATATTAACCAACAAGCTAGTTTAACAAGAGGCTTTACTAGGGACTCTTATTTTAGTTTACAAATCACACAAGTATTAATGTTTCCGGTTAATACAATTATAGCATGGTATGTAAACATTTATCATAAGTGTGAAGATATGATAATAACCACTTTATTATTGCCTCTTGGGCATATCTCCAACAGTTAATGTTGGAGATGATCATAGTTTTACTTATCGTTCACTTTAATTCCTGTTTAACAACTAAAATTGAAGTAAGCAGAGGCATCGGTGGGTGATAGATAATATTTGGTTTCCGAACGCCCACTTGTGTCCCGTAGGACCCCGAGTACTTGATACTTGTTCCTTGATTTATCGCGCTATCCACATCCGGGAGGTATATGGGACCCCGAGCGAGCTTGATTCATCTTATTTCTTGGGGCCACAAACTAGTTTGAGGTTTTATTTACTATCTGTACTTATGCCATGCTACTTATGTATTTACGTTTGTGCGAGGACACTGCATCTTGTTTAGGTAAGCGGAGTGTTTTCATGTATCGATAAGCCCACCACACTTTCGGGTTCCCGATCGTTTCTGACCATTGTCGCAAACCTTGAGTCATCTCAAGCTTGCTTACCGTATGGTCTACTCAATGGGGTGGCCCCTGAAATATTTCTGAATCCTGTGATTGCTTAGTCGTGAAAGCCTCGTTGGGTTTTGTTTTGGTTTTCGAGGTTGATCGGCGTGTGTTGCTATTGGTGCACCGCCGGGTAAAACTTTCAAAGCCGTGTCATGGATATGGACGACTTGGAGCACAGTATCTCGATCATAGACAAGCATAACTAAAGTTTATTGCTGTAAATTTGACTTTATAATGACTAGTAATCAGCTTCACTATAATGGAATGGCTAAATAATATTGCCCACAATTGCTTGTTTGGTTTGTCGCTTGCGACAATTGTACCTGACTAGTAAGTATTGCAACTACAACGGAATGGCTATATCAAAGTACCAACAACTGCTGGGTTTTGGGTTATCTCATGCTAATTGTTTAATGCTAGTAAGTGTTGCCACTATAATGGAATGGTTAACTAAAAGTGCCCACCGCTTACTTTATCAGGACGATTATCTAAACCTGACTAGTAATTGCTGCAACGATAACTGAATAAGTAAAACTGCCAACTGTGAGTTCCTCGGTTGACTTCCTCGATTGGTCTCGAGGGGGAAACGCCAGGATGGGTTTGTTTGATGGTAGTATTAGGTTGGATCCGAATAGGTCCTTCTTACCCCTCTCTGATTGCCGCCAGTTGTATCGAGTCTCTATAGGTTGTTTAGTGCATCTCATTGCCGCTTGATCCACCATACCTATGTGGCGAGGACCGCGAATTCTAGTCTCGCCGTGTCTTGGCCTCGATCGACGCTCCTCTTTTCCTCGCCTTTGTCGGCACCTTTTGTTTTAGCGGTTTCGGCGTTAGCGAGGTTACCCTTCCGGCTTGGCACAGGCAGGTTATGGACGCCATTGGTTATTCTTGGGGCTCTTAGCCCCATTTGCATCTTGTCCGTAGTCGGACGCTCCATCGTTTTCAAGGTGATTTGGATCTTTGTACCAGAATCTGTTCTTGACTCATGGAGTCGTGTTGTATATATATCTACATGGGTCCCATCGAGGACTGTTGTGTAATGTTATTACCGTTTTCCACCGACGAAAGTGCTGGTGGCACCTTTGAATCGTTTCTATGCGGGTTTGGCGGGAATCGCTGAAACTTGCATAGGTCCGATTCTGAGGGTGTTACAGAGTGGTATCAGAGCTCAGCAGTTGCGATACCCCACAAGTCCAGCCTGTAGGATAACCTAGCTAACGACCGAAGTAGCGTGTCAAAACTATTTTTACAAAATTGGTTGGATAGTTCTGATTAGGTCTGATTTTACTCCTTACCCCTTTGCTGTTCTCCTCTTACCTCTACGTGTTTTGAATCCGCTCTATTCTCTCTCTTCGAGTCCAGGATATCTCGTGGTTGGGTTTTCCGTCGTACCTTCAGGGTTTCGCTTCCTCTTTTGGTAACGGTGTTGATACATCTGGTCTTCATGCTATCCGAGGAACCCTTCGTCTGTTGGACTTCTCTTTGTTCCTTCTCGTGCCTTCCGGTGTTTCCGACGCGACGACCTCATCTACTCCAGATCCGATGCAGAGTCTGCATCACGCCGTTGTTCCGAACCTCGCTTGTCGAGATCTTCAGTCTGTTTCCGAGAATGGTTGTACTCTTTTCTACTGATTGTGCAGAGTAATAGTTTGGGTGCGTGATGGATTGGCCCCCATGCCGACTACCCCTTCTATTCGCTCTTGTACATTGAAGTGGATGAGAATGCATCGGTTCCCTCTTCCTATCGAAGCTAGAGGTGGCTTTATTTGTTGATACCTCTACCTTCGACCTTTTGTTCCGGAGTGTTCTCCCGACGATCACGGACAACGACCTCTTGTTAGTGGTGTCGCGAGGATCTACACGGTGCGAGAAGATTCAGGTCGCCGACCTTCTTTCCGGTACCATGAGGCGGATCTCGAGGGCGAGATCCATTGTTAGTGGTGTCGAATTGTGGCATCCCGCAAAACCACTACTAGAAAATCACGTTGTTTTTGTGCATTGCATCATCATGACCGCATGCTCATGTCATCATGCCACATTGCATTTGAGCATCGTCATCATCTTGCATTTGCTCGCATAAAACTATTTCGGAAAAACCCAGTTTTGTTTTCTAAACGCCCCGTCTTTGTTCAAACACAAAACCCCGGGTGCTTCCGGATACTTTGTTTGTCTAAAAACTATTTGCAAAAGTTCATTGCAAATTAAATAAAAGTTTGAATTATTTTTAGTGGGGCAGTCGAACGGGCCGAAATGACCCGAACGACCACCCCAGGAAAATAAAACGGCCCACCCCATTATACTAAAGCTACCAACCTATCTACCCACACACACCCTCCACCTCACCCCCTCCAATCCCTAAACGCCACATCAGCCCACCCCAAATTCCCACCAACCACCCTCTGCCACCTGGTCCACCCCTCTCTCTCCTCTCTCTTCCTCCAGCCCACACCCCACCCAAACCGACCCACTCACGCCTGGACCCACCTTCCCCACTGGTCCCACTGGACCCCGACCCCCTCACATGGCTCCACCTCCCCGAGCCTCCCCTCTATTCTCGCCCTGCCGCCTGATCGCGCCGCCTCCTGCAGCCACCGCCTCCCGCGCCCCTCAAGCTCCCCTCGGCCTCGCTCCCTCAAGCTCACTTGCCGGCCCAGCTGTGCGCCGCCCGGCCGACCCGGCCCGCTCGATGTGGCATCCATAAAAACCACTACTAGAAAATCGCGTTGAATTTGTGCATTGCATCGTCATCATCATGCATTGTTTGCATCAAACTATTTTTCGCAAAGCCCGTTTTGTTTTCTAAACGCCCCGTCTTTTATTCAAACGCCAAACCCGGGTCGCCGGAATATTTTGTTTTGCCGGGTATCGGGTTGCAAAAGCCTTGTTTAAAATAAATAAAAATATTTATTATTTTTAGCGGGGCAGTCGAACGGGCCGAATGACCCGAACGACCACCCCAGAATTTAATCGGTCCAAATAGACCGGCCCCTCTAAATCCTAAACTCACCCAACCTATCTACCCAGCCCTCATCTCCACCTCACCCCAACCAGTAGCAGCGCGCCACCTCACCTTTTTCCCTATTCTCCACCACTCCCCATCTGCCACCTAAGCCTACCCCAGCCACCCCTCTCTCTCACCAGACCCACACACACCCAGGCCCACACACTCAACCCACTCACACGCTCCACACCCACACGCAGCCGGCCAGCCGCCAAACCCCCACCCCACTCCACGGCCTTGGGCCCTCGTGTGGCCCCTCCCCCGGCCCCACGCGTCCCTCTCCTCACGCGCCGTCTTCCTCCTCTGGCCTCCCAACCTCTCCCCCGACAGCCCTCTCCCATGCTCCTCCCACACCCGCACGCGACGCCGCCCCGCCTCTGCGTCTCCTCCTCTCGCCACCCTCCGCGCCTTCTCGTCGACCGCGCTCCTTCCGCTGCCCCATCGCACCCGTCGCGACCTCGGCCTTGCCGCCTCGTCGCCCGTGCAAACCTCACCCCTACCGCTCCGCCTCACTTGCGTCGCGGCCCGTGTTTCCGTCGTCGCCGATGTCACCGCCTCCACCCGTGCTGGTCCCTGGGTAGTACCAAGTGGTGCTAAGTGAATTGGTGTGGAGACGACAAGTTCGACACCGGTAATCGTACCCCGCAAACCCCAAGTTCCCTCTCGCCAAGATCTTCATCGGGACCAGAGAAACCCCCCCGGACAACGAGCTCAGCACCGACAATCGATCGAGATCCCGAGTACTTCTTCGTGGAAGCTAGGGGCGAAGGAGCCGAGTTTGACAAGATCTACCTCGCGTAGCGGCGAGCCCCGGACCCGGAGTTCCCCCGGACACCAAGAACTACCGACGATCCGACCAAGACCCGAAGGCCGATCCCGTACCCGGTGCCGCATCAAGATCTTCTTCTCGGACCCCGATGACGCTAAGTTCTTCGCCATAGAGCAACAGGGACTTCGACAAGACCAGAAACGTCAAGAACTTCATCCTGAATGCCAAGACCGAATCGATTGCGCGGGCCCGACAAGACCCTCGCAGCGGCAAGATCGACCCTGTGGGACCCGACGAGATCCTCGCGACGATAAGAACGGCACCGACCCGGAGGAATCCGATGCGCCCCCAACGCCGAACCAAGTCCTGCTCCCCGGTGCGACAAGTGCTTCATCCCGAACAACAAGAACGACCCCAGTAATCCAAGAACGCTTCCGTCGAGACCGTTCCCGTCGAACCCTGGACCCTGAGACCGACCCCGAACCCCGGAACCCCAAGATCGTCGAGACCCCTAATGTGTGAACCCCTTCCCGCAAACCCTATTTTATAACATAATACAACTTGTCGCATAATAATTGTCCATGCATGCATCCTTGTCTGTGGTTTGGGGGCCTTATGCCGATTCACCTTATAATTAAATATGGGGCCCATATGCGGGCAAATCTAGCCTTATATTGGCCTCATTTAAACTTGTGTAGCGAACCAGTGCCATCTTTTGTCTTGCTAATGCAACATTTAAATTGCGGGAAATCTAAATAACTTGCACCATCTAATTAAGTGTCGGGACCCCTGGTTCCACTTAATACTGCCTAATTGCATCGCACCTTTGCCATGTCATACATCATGCATGCATCATGCCGATCTTTTGCCGTAGTATTAAATAGTGCATCCGGTGTTTCTTCTAGTGTTTTGCTTCTTCGCGGATAAGGCCGATGAGTTGATGCGAGTGTCGACCCGATCTTCGGTTGAACCCTCGACAATGTTTTCAATGAGCATCTCTCCTTTCTACCTATCTTACTTTTATAGTATTTATTCCCTCCTGTTGATCTATTGCTATACGTATGTTGCGATGCTTTAGCTTCCGTACTGTGATATCCTCGCCTTATATTGCCATGGCCACATCCTATTACCTGTTGTTTGGTAGATAGTTGGACTTGCGCGTCGTAGTCGCTTGCTCAAGTGTTGTTGCGTGTCGTCCAGTGCCACAGATGTTGATGTATTGCCGCATGTTGTTGTTGGAGTTGGCCCTAGTTTTACTTATCGTTCACTTTAATTCCTGTTTAACAACTAAAATTGAAAGCAGAGGCATCGGTGGGTGATAGATAATATTTGGTTTCGACGCCCACTTGTGTCCGTGGGACCCGAGTACTTGATACTGTTCCTTGATTTATCGCGCTATCCACATCCGGGAGGTATATGGGACCCCTCGAGCGAGCTTGATTGGTCTTATTTCTTGGGGCCACAAACTAGTTTGAGGTTTTATTTACGATCCTTTACTTATGCCATGCTACTTATGTATTTAAATTGTGCGACGGATAGCACCGTCTTTATTTAGGTCGGAGTGATTACGCAGTATCGACACCCGAGTTCGGGTTCCCGATCGCTTCTGACCATTGGCGCAAACCTTGAGTCCGTCTCGAAGCTAGCTTACTTCGTTGCGGGTCTACTCAATGGGGTGGCCCCCTGAAATATTTCTGAATCCTGTGATTGTTCAGTCGTGAAAGCCTCGTTGGGTTTTGATTTGGTTTTTCCGAGGTTGATCGAGCGTGTGTTGCTATTGGTGCACCGGCGGTAAAACTTTACGGCCGTGTCCGCGGATATGGACGACTTGGAGCACAGTATCTCGATCATAGACAAGCATAACTAAAGTTTATTGCTATAAATTTTACTTTATAATGACTAGTAATCAGCTTCACTATAATGGAATGGCTAATTAATACTGCCTACAATTGCTTGTTTGAAGTGTCGCTTGCGACCATTGTACCTGACTAGTGAGTATGGCAACTACAACGGAATGGCTGAATAAAAGTACCAATCACTGCTGGGTTTTGGGTTTATATCATGCTATCTGTATCTGATTAGTAAATGATGCAACTATAACGGAATGATTAACTAAAAGTGTCCACTGCTTACTTTATCAGGATGATTATCTAAACCTGACTAGTAAAGTGCCGCAACTATAACTGAATAAGTAAAGCGCCTTGGTGAGTTCCTCGGTTGACTTCCTCGATCGGTGTCGAGGGGGAAACACCAGGATGGGTTTGTTTGGTGTTAGCTTCAGGTTGGCTCCGGATAGGTCTTTCTTACCCCTCTCTGATTGCCGCCAGTTGTATCGAGTCTCTATAGGGTGTATAGTGCATGCTGCGCTTGATCCACCATACCTATGTGGCGAGGACATGAATTCTAGCCTCGCTGTCTTGGCCTCAGATCTTGGCCTCCTCTTTTCCTTTGCCCTTTATCGGCACCCCTTTTGTTTAAGCGGTTTTGAGATCGGCGTCGTTAGCGAGGTTACCCTTCCGGCTTGGCCCGGGGGTTATGGACGCCATTGGTTATTCTTCAGGGCTCTTAGCCCCATTTGCTTCTTGTCCGTAGTCGGACGCTCCAACGTTTTCAAGGTGATTTGGATCTTTGTTCTGTATATCTGTATTCTTGACTCAAGAAGTCGTGTTGTATATATATATATATATCTGTTCTGTGGGTCCCATCGAGGACTGTTGTGTAATGTTATTACTTTGTTTTCCACCCGCACGAAAGTGCCTGGTGGGCACCTTTGAATCGTTTCTATGCGGGTTTGGCGGGTTTCGCTAAAACTTGCATAGGTCTGATTCTGAGGGTGTTACATCCGACCCCCTCTCCTCTCCGTCAAGCTCTGCCTCCCGACGACGCCCGCCCCGCCGGCCTACCCCACGCCTCCACCGCGCGCGCGCCTCCTCCACCGTCACTTTGTCCATGCTCACGTCGCCTCGCCGCACCTCGCCGGCCCGCCCCTCGTCAGCTTCCCGCCCGTATCGCCGACCCCGCCTCCATCTGCGGCCCCCGCCTCGCCGGACCTCTCCTCCTCACCGCCCCTCCCGGGCCCGAGCCGACCCGCGTCCCCGTCGCCCCGCTCCACCACCTCGCCCTCCTCTCTGCTGCAGGCCTTGGCCTCCTCTCCCTCTCATTGTCAGGCCATACCGCCACCGTGCCACCGTGCCCGGGCGCCCTGAGCTCCGCCTCCTCCTCCCAACCGCTCGTCCCGCAATGATCAGCGGCCCGCGTCCCCGCCAGCGCTCGGCCATCGCGTCCTCCTCCCGGCGTCGTCCTCATCGCCTTGAGCTCCACCTCCGCGTCGCCTCCCGAATCCTCCCGGGCGCCACCAGCCTCCGCGTCGACCTCCGCCAAGCTCGCGGGCCCCTGGCGCTTGGTTGAGGCTCTTGTGCTCTGCTAGGCGATCTGCCTAGTACTGTGCTCGCATGAGACAAGTCTCGACAAGATCTCCCGAAGACAAGGATCGCGGTTTGGCCCTCTAGGAGTGCATGATTCGAGATGTCTGGGGACCATGCGACAAGATCGACAACGGAAGCACAAGCGGGACCGATGACCGGATTAGCCAAGATCTTCACGGAACCTAGACATCGAGACCGAATGCGCCTGAGGGTTCGATGACCGAAGGAATTCTGCCTGACGCCAAGTACTCGACGGACCGGATCCGAAGGCCTTCTTCACGGATCCGAAGACCGAAACCGTGGAACCGACAAGCCCTACGCGACGACAAGGACGACAGCGACCAGGAGAATCCGATGCGCCCCTGACGCCGGACCAAGTCCTGCTTCCCGGATGCCGAGGTCACGACACAGAACAACAAGATCTACTTCGCGGGCACCGTGCGACAAGACCTACCTCCGTTATCCGAGAACGTTTCCGTCGAGACCGATCCGTCGAACCCTGAACCCCGGAACCCCCGGAACCCCAAGATCGTCGAGACCCCTAATGTGTGAACCCCTTCCCGAAACCCTAATTTTATAATATAATACAACTTGTCGCATATTAATCATTCATCTCGCATGCATATTTGTGTGGTTTGGGGGCCTTATGCCGATTCACCTTATAATTAAATATGGGGCCCATATGCGGGCAAATCTAGCCTTATATTGGCCTCATTTAAACTTGTGTAGCGAACCGTTGCCATCTTTTGTCTTGCTAATGCAACATTTAATTTGCGGGGTAGATAAACAACTTGAACCATCTAACTAATTGTCGGGACCCCGGTTCCGCTTAATATGACCTAATTGCATCGCATCTTTGCCATGGCATACATCATACATGCATCATGCCCGATCTTTTGCCGTAGTATTAAATAGTGCATCCGGTGTTTCTTCTAGTGTTTTGCTTCTTCGCGGATAAGACCGTTGAGTTGATGTGAGCTTCGCCCCGATCTTCGGTTGAACCTTCGGCAATGTTTTTCAGGCGAGCATCTCCCCCTTTCTACCTATCTTACTTTTATAGTATTTATTCCCTCCTGTTGATCTATTGCTATCTGTGTTGCGATGCTCTAGTTTTCGTACCCGCGATATCCCCTGCAGCCTTATATTGCCTTGGACACATCCTATTACATGTTGTTTGGTAGATAGTTGGACTTGCGCGTCGTAGTCGCTTGCTCAGTCTTGTTGTCGTCGTCGATTACACGATTGTTGATGTATTGCCGCATGTTAATGTTGGAGATGATCATAGTTTTACTTATCGTTCACTTTAATTCCTGTTTAACAACTAAAATTGAAGTAAGCAGAGGCATCGGTGGGTGATAGATAATATTTGGTTTCTGAATGCTCACTTTTGTCCCGTAGGACCCCGAGTACTTGATACATGTTCCTTGATTTATCGCGCTATCCACATCCGGGAGGTATATGGGACCCCCCTGAGCCAGAGCTTGATTCAGTCTTATTTCTTGGGGCCACAAACTAGTTTGAGGTTTTATTTACTATCCTGTACTTATGCCATGCTACTTCTGTATTTACGTTTGTGCGAGGAGCACCTTTGTCTTGTTAGGTAAGCGGAGTGTTTTCGCGGTATCGACAAGCCCAGCCACACTTTCGGGTTCCCAGTCGTTTCTGACCATTGTCAAACCTTGAGTCCGTCTCAAGCTTGCTTACCGTTGCGGGTCTACTCAATGGGGTGGCCCTGAAATATTTCTGAATCTGTGATTGCTTAGTCGTGAAAGCCTCGTTGGGTTTTGTTTTGGTTTTCGAGGTTGATCAGTGTGTGTTGCTATTGGTGCACCCGGCGGTAAAACTTTCAAAGCCGTGTCGCGGATATGGACGACTTGGAGCCTGATATCTCGATCATAGACAAGCATAACTAAAGTTTATTGCTGTAAATTTGACTTTATAATGACTAGTAATCAGCTTCACTATAATGGAATGGCTAAATAATATTGCCCACAATTGCTTGTTTGGTTTGTCGCTTGCGACAATTGTACCTGACTAGTAAGTATTGCAACTTCTAGCGGAATGGCTATATCAAAGTACCAACAAGCTGCTGGGTTTTGGGTTATCTCATGCTAATTGTTTAATGCTAGTAAGTGTTGCCACTATAATGGAATGGTTAACTAAAAGTGCCCACCGCTTACTTTATCGTGACGATTATCTAAACGACTAGTAATTCTTGCAACGATAATCGAATAAGTAAAGCGCCAGCGTGTGAGTTCCTCGGTTGACTTCCTCGATTGGTCTCGAGAAACGCCAGATGGGTTTGTTTGATGGTAGTATCGAGTTGGATCGAATAGGTCCTTCTTACCCCTCTCGATTGCCGCCCGGTTGTATCGAGTCTCTATAGGTTGTTTAGTGCATCTTGCCGCTGCTTGATCCACCATACCTATGTAGGCGAGGACCGCCAATTCTAGTCTCACCGTGTCTGGCCTCGATCGACGCTCCTCTTTTCCTCGCCCTTTGTCGGCACCCTTTTGTTTTAGCGGTTTCGGCGTCGTTAGCGGGGTTACCCTTCGGCTGGGCAGGGTTATGGACGCCATTGGTTATTCTTCAGGGCTCTTAGCCTCATTTGCATCTTGTCCGTAGTCGGACGCTCCATAGTTTTCAAGGTGATTTGGATCTTTGTACCGTAAATCTGTATTCTTGACTCATGGAGTCGTGTTGTATATATATCTGTTCTGTGGGTCCCATCGAGGACTGTTGTGTAATGTTATTACTTCGTTTTCCACCCGCACGAAAGTGCCTGGTGGGCACCTTTGAATCGTTTCTATGCGGGTTTGGCGGGAATCGCTGAAACTTGCATAGGTCCGATTCTGAGGGTGTTACAACTTTCTTCCAGAATCTCGAGGTAAACTGAGTTCCTCGATCCGATACTATGTTCTTAGGGACTCCGTGCAAACTAACTATTCTAGCGATGTATAACTCGGCTAGTTTTGAACTCTGATATGTGGTTTTGACGGGCAAGAAATGGGCGACTTTGGACAATCTGTCCACTATGACCTAGATAGAGTCATTTCCCCTACTAGAAGTAGGTAGTCCAGTGATAAAGTCCATTCCTACAGAATCTCATTTCCATTTCGGAATCTGCAAAGGTTGCAACAATCCAGCGGGTCTTTGATGTCCTGCCTTGACTCGCTGACATATATCACACTTGGCGATATAGCTTCCGATTTCTCTCTTCATCTTATGCCACCAAAATTGCTCTTTTAAATCTTGATACATCTTAGTTCCTCCGGGATGGATAGAATAAAGAGTATCATGATCCTCCTTCAAGATAACTTCTTTCAACTCTAAATCTACTGGAACACAAAGGCGTCCTTTGTACCATCAAACTCCTTCGTCCACGGTGAATCCGGGTACTTTGCCTGTACCGATACGACACTTGATTCCGTCGATACTAGCATTTTCCTTCTGCACCTCCTTAATCTGACTGATCAAAGTGGGCTGGAGTTCTATGCTAGCCAAAAATTCTCCACTTACTAATTCCATTCGAAAATCTTCTAGCTCCTTGTGCAGACTTGGTTGCTCCTTCAAAATCATGGAGTTCAAGCGGCACGGCAATCTGCTAAGGGCATCGGCTACTACGTTGGCTTTACCAGGGTGATAGTGAATGTCCAGATCATAATCCTTGATTAGCTCAATCCATCTTCTCTGCCTCATATTCATCTCCTTCTGAGTGAATATATACTTTAGGCTCTTGTGATCCGAATAAATCTCACAACTGTTTCCCATCAGGTAATGTCTCCATGTCTTCAGGGCTAGAACTACGGCTACGAGTTCGAGGTCATGGGTTGGGTAATTTTGCTCATGTTGCTTCAATTGTCGAGATAAATAAGATATAACTTTGCTTTCTTCCATTAGCAGTGATTGTAGTGTTCGGGGAACAGTACTTGAGATCACCCACTGCTGAAGACACTGCTCGGATCCTCGTAGTCAATGAAAGTAGAGGATTTCCTGGTATGCTTGGAAGCATGGATTCATGCATTGGGAGTGGAAGAACTGTCCATTTGAATGGCAAGGAATGTACAAAGTCCACAAAGGAGGATGCACTGTGATACTTGAGGCAGTTGCTACACATGATCTTTGGATCTGGCACTCCTTCTTTGGCATGGCAGGATCGAACAACGACATCAACGTCCTCAACTCCTCAGCTGTCTTTTCCAAGCTTGTTGAGGGTCATGCTCCCCCTGTGGAATTTGAGATCAACGGGCATCACTACAACAAGGGATACTATCTAACAGATGGCATCTATCCAAGATGGCCAACATTTGTGAAGACTGTCTCAGGCCCAATGCTCCCCAAGCATTCTCACTTTTCCAAGGAACAAGAAGCTTGCAGGAAGGACGTGGAGCGGGCATTTGGTGTGCTCCAGCAGAGGTTTGCAGTTGTCCGGTTCCCTGCTATGACCTGGTCGAAAGATCAGATGTGGGAAGTGATGAACTATTGTGTGACCTTGCACAACATGATCATTGAGGATGAGAAGAAGGATCCAATGAGTTTGCTCGAGGAGGACGAGCCATACCATATACAGGGTCCTCTTGCCGAGCCTGATCATCAGGTGCCTCCAACATGGGCTGCATTCATCGCAATGCGTCAGGAGATCCGAGATCCGGCGATGCATCAACAGCTGCAGGATGATCTTGTCGAGCACCTATGGATACGCAGGGGCAACACGACATAGACGTTGAGCATGAACTGGCCGAACTTGGCCGAAATATGTTGTAATTTTATTGCAGGCCGAACTATGTTTAGAGTATGCCGAACTCTGTTTAAAAATTTCGCCGAACTTTGGTCTTAAAGTGTTCTGTATTCATCGTATAACGAACTATGCCGAAATTTGGACGAACTTTAGCCAATTTGAGCCGAATTCTAGCGGAAACGGGCGACCCGGAAACTCGGCCTGGGTACGCGAGTGGGAAACTGGGCGTACCCAGTCCGAAAACTTGCGCCGTCTGGACGAAGTTTGGTCCGGATTTCGGCCTGGATTCGGCCAACGAGTGGAGATGCTCTAAGATATTTTAAATTTATGAAGAAGATATATCTAACTAATTTTAGTACTTAGGTTCACTCTAAATTCGAGTGAATCTATATACGAATCTTGTGTTATTTTATTTATATTTTAAACCGGAGGGAGCACGTGTCTAGGAATTATATGACTACGCCGACCGATCTACAAGCGATATGATCTGCTGCTGCTACGGCTTGACAGGTACTCCCTCCGTTTTAAAATATAAGATGTTTTAGCTTTGTGAAGAAAATGTATCTAGACTTGTTTTAGTGTGTAGATTCACTTTAAACTTGAATGAACCTACACACTAAAACAAGTCTAGATACATTTTCTTCACAAAGCTAAAACATCTTATATTTTGAAACGGAGGGAGTAGTAGCTGGATAAAAACGTGGAGCAGCCAACCAGGATGTGGTTGAAATTTTCGTATAACTGCAATTACAAATACGAAGGTCCTCGAACAGCAGCAAGCCACTCTTTTACGCCGAGAGTTTGTTTTCCGGATCTGAAAGAGTGGAAGTTTAAGTTATTCGAAGAAAAACGTCACCCCCTCCCCTCCGGTGCCGGAGCGGTACCCAGATCCCAGTGGGAGCAACCCATCCCCCTCCCATCCGTCGCCAGCATGGGCTGCTAGGCAAAGCCCGGGCAGCGCTGGCGTCGGCGGCTCTCCTCTACCCGCGTGCCAGCGCCTGGTTTGGTCCTTCTTCCGTGTTCGATCAGTGGCCCCATCCGGCAGTAGAGGAAGGGCTCCTCCGGGTAGTTGTAGTCCTGCTACCAGGTCCGGTCCTGAAAAAAATGGGGCCCGGTGCAAGAGAAAAATTAGTGCCCCTGTATACAAATAAAATTGTTTAATATTTCAATAGAAACTTAAACATTTAACATAGTTCTCTCTAAATTCTCATTCGATAGATTATATGGCAGGAACTATAGACTACTCGTGACCTTATTAGTGATTATTCATTCTAGAATGCACCTGGAGCTAGGACGAAGACAAGCCTGGATGAAAATCATGGCTGCCGCGCCGACCCCCAGCGACTGCCGGCAACGCACTGCCCCCTGCTGGCTGCCGCCGCCGCCCCACCTGGCCCCCTGTTGGCCGCCGCCGCCGCCGCACCTGGCCCTGTTGGCTGTCGCCGTCGCGCCGGCCCCTGCTAGGGCGATTGGGGAAAGAGAAATCGAGGCCAGGTGAGGAAGGACAAGTGGACAAGTGGGGGAATGAATCGACTCCAAACGGATGAACAAGAATATTTAGGAAGGGATTAGAACGGGATTGTACTGACCGTTGCAAACCGAGAAGGAATTTCCTCATGATCTCCATTAACTCCATCAAAACGGCTAGAAATCTTGACGATACAACTCCATCTCATGCCCGCATCGTTGGCGCCTTAGCGGTGATTGGGGAACGGGAGAGACGAGTCACGGAGAGTAAAACGAGGAGGATGGAGGCGAGAGTGGAGGGGAGAATTCGATGCGAGATTACGAGCGAGGAGCATTCAACGCGAGCGGGTCAATCAATGCGGCCGGTTCCTCCATTCCCAGGCCCTGTTCCCGTACGTGAGATTTTCCTCTTTTCTTTTTTAGGATAAATTTGCCTAGCAAATAACACGCTGAAACATACCCACGTGGGGCCCCTAGCGATCGGGGGCCCCGTGCGGGCGCACTGGTTGCACCGGCTCAGGGCCGGGCCTGCCTGCTACCCTTCGGCTCCATGGATTCGTGCCCTAGGGCTTGGATCTTGAGCTAGCCTAACCACACCGTCTTGCTAGCCATGCAGTGTGTTGCCTCCAATGCCGACAGGTTCGAGTACATGGATGCTAGGATGGCGGCCCTGGAAGGAGAGGCTGGATGGGTGCTCTCGGCAAGCAACATTGCAACGGTAGCGGCCATCCCTTTGGTCATGCGGATGGAGAGGGGTTTCGTGAAGGGTGATCCTAGTGTCGGTGTGAACGGCTCCCTGGTCATCGTGCTGGCGAGACAGTCTTTCCCTCAGGTTGGGTTGTCCCTTGGTTAAAGCTCCACGCTTTGGCGACGGGGCCGGGGACGCCTACAGGTGTCACTACCCTTTTGAGGGCGTTGTTTTTTGTATCCCCTCTCTAGCTGGGTTATGGGTAAAAACTCTAGCCCATGGCAGGCACGATGACAACGACACTACACATCGCTACCCTCTTGGGGGTGTCACCGGGGAGCTCATGTTCCATCCGAGTGCAACTCGTGGAGTCTTCATCTTGGCGTCAAGCTTCTTCGACTTCGGCGTGTTCGGTACTCTAGGTTGCCTTGCGTTAGACATGGTGTCTTCTGTTTTATTGTCCGTCTTTGATTTGGTGGTGTATGTCAGTTTTCCTTTCGACCGGCTGTTTGTATGAGGATCTCCTCTCCACTTTATATTGATTCAGTCGTTTGGCTTTATTTATAAAGCTGGGTGAAAGCCTGTTTCAAGAAGTTTTTTTGCCGAGGGCTTGGGCCTCTTCGCAGACGGGTTTTTTCGTCGTTAAATACCCCATTTCCTGTAGTGGCATGTAAACCTGCAAACAATTATGGTAGCAGAAAGAATGGGACAACAATTTTGGTGAAATCTCATTCCATATCCAAATTTACTATACATATCGACAGTAAACCTCAAATCAGATGTAAAAAGTTGAACAACACAATTCTAATAATTGGCTTTATTTACAGTAGAGTTTGTTTTTATCCATATGTATAGGTTCAACTTGACTTCTATCTTTTCGTGTGACAGGTACAAATATTTCTTGTTAACATTATATTGGGAAAATAATAAGAATTGTTACCCCTCCTAGATGGATCCTGACGCGACATGGCGTGCCATCGTCCATCTGAGTGACCTGCTTGAAGTCTTCAACTAACAATCCGCACCGGCCCTAAATAATGCAGAGAACGATTCGGTACTGAGCGGATCGCAATCATCATGATGCAAGGAATTTAAAACCAACCAGATCTCTCGGCGATCGATCCCCTGTCAAGCAAACAAGAGTCCCTCTCTCAGAGTAAGACTCCCCATAGATTCCCTACCACACGTCGGCGCTACACGTATGTATCAACATAGCCACGGCCAACGTGCAAAAAGAATAAGTTGACCGCTCCCGTCGATAAAAATCCCCGACTAGCAAGGCCGGGCCGGTGATACTGAATTGGTGATAGTGAGATCCACTTTACACGATTGGTACAAGCGATTACTAGGAAGTAATATGAAAATTGTGGAAAAAAAAACGACGAAAATGCGTAGCTACAATGTGGACCGGAGATGTTTTTTTGCTGTGAACTTCGTACGTGGCGCGCGTGATGTGAAGCTTGTATGGAATCCAAGCGTTCGAGAACAGAGAAAACGTGCGTGGCTGCAGAAGATGGATCGACGTCGGCGAGCAGTACGAATCCGGGAGGGCGCTGTGCGTGCACCACATGCACGCCCGTCCCGGCGCGGTCAGCGGCGGGCGGCCGGCGCACGTCGCGATCCTTCTCCGGCGACGCGACGCGCCGACAGCGACCACCGGCGGCCCCCCCGCCGTGTGACCCGTCGGTCGGGCCCCCACACGCCGGCCGTGGGAAAGGGACACTGTCCCTCTAGCTAGGCTCTAGCAACCGGGCCCAGCTTGACCAGACGACCGGCCGTGCGCGAGAGCTACGCCAGTCTAGGTGCCGGCCTGAGCACGATGATTCTGGGCGTACGACTGCTGGGACCCGCCCGGGCGGCGCGCCACGCCCCTACGTACGTGGTCGCCGGCGAGGCTGAGGCCTACGTGGAGGCAGCCAGATCGATCGCGTGCAGGGCTCGCCAACCTGCTCGATCAACTGATTGAGCATATACCTACCGGCCGGCCGGGCTACCGTGGATATGAGTAGAACAACGTGGCTAACGTGGACAACAGTGAAAACTTGGATACTAAGAGCATCTCCACCGGGACGATCTAAACGGTCGTCCTAAATTGTCAGTTTAAATTGGACACGGTCTGTATGGGTAGGGATCCGTCTGTCTGTCCAGCGGCGAGACTCATTTGTCCGCTCTTAGCTAATGCTGGCTAAGGATTCATATGTTTGCAAATATTGGTATATAACTAGCTGAATGCCCGTGCGTTGCTACGGGTAAAATTTTACTACGACACGAAGTGTAGGGTACCAACATGACCCGGACGTGTTACTCTAATAGAGCCAAAAAAAAAAAAACAGATTTCAGCATTAGCCATGTCGGTTGGTAGTCGATCTTAGTCCACTGTACAATTATACTACATCACAGTCAGCTCTTTGAAAGATCATAGGACCGGCTGGGCAACTAATTTTACTAAGCAGAATGCATCCCAGAAACAGGGCCGCTGCTCGCAGCCAGGTACAGAAAACTAATGTGCCTGCCGCGCAAAGAAACATAATACGACCATCTATCGCATCGTGTTGCGATGTCGGGCACCACAGGAACTGCGCCATGTCGGAGGGGCCAGCGGCGGCGTCTGCACTGCCGCGTCGCTTCACGGAACCACGAGATTCAACGGACACATGTCTCCACGAGATCAGTTTAGTCCCCATGGATCGAGGTGTTCGTATTAAGGAGTACAACCTGCGCTGAACATCCTGAGCTTGCCAACTTAACGCATCAAACACGGCGGCGCATCTCCTCCCGGGATGCTCATCACTCGATTTGGAGGCCGCCAGGTTTCAGAACCGCTGCTACTGACCACCGAATGTCTGAATCGATATGCTGCTGACTGTTAAACTGATGCATCCCCACGCAAGTTATTTTATGATGTGAAGTGATCTGCTACACTCTGCTCTAAATGCCATTACTTGCTGACGTGAACTGTTGCCGCTGCTCCGCCAGAAGCTGCCGCTAGATGGAGCTTCACCTGATTCAGCTCTATCTGTACTGCAGCTGCTCGCTGATGTGAGCTGGAGTTCACATTTGTGCTAATTACCATTACTCAATCTCTCTCACTTTTTTTTTGTAAATTTTTGTATCAAAGACCATCGAGAGCACACTTATTAATTCTACGAAGTTCACACCCTCGTTCTACCATTCTTCTGGACTATCCCTCTGAGCGATGACAGGTTGCTGAGGTGAAGTTCAGAAATTGTTTTAATTTGTCGCTGGTTCATGGTGATGCGCTGTAGCTGAGCGGAACCACGTCGTCTGGCTCGTTTTAATTTGGCGAATCACGTTAGGTCCAACAAACGGAGTTGAGGTTTTAGTGTCTATTCCCTGGCCGACGACCCAAGCGGCAGCGGTCCCCGCCCACGTGCTCGACCGCGTGTGCCACCTCCGCGAGGAGGCCGTCTCGAGCGCCACGAGCCCCTTCCAGACGGAGGCGGGCTCGATGCGGGAGTTCGGCGAGAGGATCAAGGTGCGCAGCTCCTCACCCCGCGTGTTTGACTCGGCGGTGGCATGCTGGTGTAATATCTCTAAACATACAGGGGCAAAACTGTCAAAAAAATTTGACGGACGAAAAAGAGACGAAAACCACCTCTAGACAAATTATATAGTAGAGATTAATTTTTAGGATACAAATAAATTAGACTAGATAATCAAATTGAAATAGTGTTTACATATAGATAGTTCAGTCTCACATGGTTCGATGAAAAATAATTAAATCGTTAATTAAATTACACAAAACAAATAGAAGATAACCATTGAAATTTCCCGCACGAGCCCATATATGCTCAACCAAATCCAGTTGAAGCCGTTCATGGGTTTGTCTGTGATGCAAATTTTTATACACTCACATGAAATCTTTCCAAGACGCAAACCTCTTGCACTTCTCATCTCTAGGATTGCGGATTGTCTTCACAAAGGTGACCCAAGAGGGGTAGAGCGAGATAGTAACCCGTATCATATGAATTGCAATTGGTCTGATAAGAAACCTGTGGGGCATTGCCTTCTGCCAGCCTGACAAACACCGGAGAGCGCCGCAGCACATTGATGTTATTGTTTGATCCAAGCCATGCTAAAAAAGAAGTGCCAAATCTAGAGATCCTGTGATGCAACAGCCTCTAGTATGACGGTACACCCATCTGCATGCCCTTTGAACTGCCATTGTCAATCAAACGGACAGTTCTTCTACTGCCAATGCATGCCGTCGATGCTGCCAAGCATACCAGGAAATCCCCTACTATCGTTGATAGACAAAAGACGGGCAGTGTCTTTGGTGTTTGGCTCTCTCAGGTAAACTTTTCCAAACACCGCAATAACCGCGCTACAAAACCGGTACATAACCCCATGGCATGTGGACTCGCTCATGCGCATGTAGTCGTCGAGGAAGTCACCGGGACTCCATATGCAAGCTGCCGAATGGGAGCAGAACATTTTTTGTAAGAGGAGAAGCCAATCTTACCGGTGCAATCGTACTTGGCCTCAAAGTAGCTATCGTACTTCGTCACCCCATTGAGAATTTGCAAGAACAGGTCCCTCGACATCCGATAGCGGCGACGAAATGCCTTCTCTTTAAATAATGGATTAGTTGGATGGAAGTAGTCCTTGTAAATACGTATGTGACCATCTTCTCGGTCGCGCTCCTGGTAGGCTTGGCGCCGCTTGGACGAGCCACCTCTGCGTGGCGGCAGGAGGTAGTGGTCGTGCACCATCTGTGCAGCCGCCAGCATAATCTCGGTCTCATCGTCGGACTCCTCCTCGGAGGATGACTCCACAAAATTCTTGCAGAAGAACTCCATTGCCCTTTGGCTGCTGCCCATCTGCAAAGTATGCGGCCGTCAATGGCGATGGAAACTTCCGAAGCGGGCTCGACAAAACCTAGAAAGGACCGGCGAACGTACCTCAGGCAATTGATCGAGCAGGTTGTGCGCACGCAGAGGGTGTCGCGCGCCCAGTCCAATGGCGGAGACCGAGGGTGACGAGACTGCCTGTGGCGCGGCCAGACAACTCCAGCAACGCGTGTGGCCTGTGGTGGTGCTCGATATCGCTGGAGGCGTCGGCGGCAGCGAGCGGTGGCGGTGGCGGCGACAAAGACGGCTCCTGCTCGAGACCGAGCGATATGGAGTGCGCGAGGGTTTGGGGGAGGAGAGCGTATGTTGTGCCACTGGCGGGAGGGTCCGGACGAATTATTGGGAGGACACCCCGCACTGTCAGCGTTGTCTGGACCGACGCAACCGAGTCCCAGATTAGATGCATGGAAACGCATTTTGCCGGATGGGTCGGCCTGCTAGGGTGCCGCGCACGCTGCGCGCGTCCGCGCGGACAGTTTCGGAACGTCCAGACCGTTTGGGTCGCCTAGGTGAAGGTGTCCTAAATCGAACATGGAAATCTGGCAAGATCACCGTGGCAGCTGTACCTTTCCTTGTTACGAAGGCCCTTGCGCTTTAAAGTCCTTTCCCGCGGAAATTCCTCGTTCACATTCCAAAATTGAGGTGTTTCTTGCACCAGAGAGGCACGTTGTTGTAGATGTGCCTGCTGTGATACGAATGGTTGATCACTGCGTCTGCACGATAGCGCTTAGATGTTAGCCCTACACAGGCACATCTACCGTGATCATCCATGAAGTAGACATATTTAATTAACAGCTCGACAGGTATGTAAATGGCCGAAACTGCACAGGCTAGAGCGCATCACTCACGCCATCAACTCGTATCACGAGGAAGAATAGCCGATCGACATGATTGGCGTAAAAAATGTACTTTATAACACATACGCACGCGCGTCACAAGCTAAACCACAAATATGTATACCCGACATCAGGCTAGCCAGCAATTTGGCCTTGAGCCCCCTGAGCCAGTCACACGAAATGTATATATATATATATTGTGTTACGGTCCAGAGTGCAAGTTGATCTTTTTAATCTGAAACGGAACAAGTGGGGGCAAAGTAGAGGAACATCCTAGAGACGTGCATATGCCCCAACGGGCATGCATGCATGGGCGTAGTCTCGTTGTTCTGTTTAGCACAGTGATGCATGCACTGCATTCATGCCCAGGGGAGAGGCGGTCTGGAACAACTTCGTCAATGACAGTCGACAAGCAGACAGCGACGCTCATTAAGACGCCGGCCGGTCCGGCGCTGACTAATTATTGGTGTCTCTCTCCCCTTCTCTCGTTTCATCTTCATCAGCGTATAGGAAAAGCAGCGCCAACACATGTTCATCTGCAGCAATTGGTTGGTACACGTTTTTTTTTCCATCTATCCGCGCTTTGAACATCTTAAATATAATTCCCACGGTCGAATCCCCATGTCCTTCCGTGTCACGTCAGTTAATCGATGGCAATGGCGTCCCCTTTCAATCGAGTTACTATCAAAATCTATCGCGAAAGCGAGAACTGGTACGTGACATCTTTGTGTGGAAGAGGGCCGCGCGCGTAGCTGCATTTGACGCAGAGAAATTATTGACGGCTACTACAAGAAAAAGGCACGCAGCAGACTTTCCAAGGTCGATCTGAAAAGCATTCGAAATGGAGAGAAGGACCTAAATAGGCAAAAGAGAAACGAGATAGTACTACTCTGGTGATCAAAGCAAGAAGGAAGCAGGACGCAATTGCCAAAAAAAATGCATGATATAAATGGAGGGAACAGGAACTGGAAGAGCTAAGGGATAACCGGATAACCGTTGTTCAGCATACCAGTACGTCACTAGACCATTTGCAGTAAAAGGTTGTGCAGCTAAACCTAGTGACAAACATAGCACTTGCCAATGATTTTTAGCATGGAAAGCTTATCAGCAGAGCTCCATGTTCTCAAATATAGTTTCTATTTTAATTTGAAAAACAAAATGCTATCAAGCATAGTATAGTAACAGTTAAAAATATGAGCACCAATTCATATGATTTAATCCGAATTAAACGGTAAAGTATGATTAATAAAACAATAATTAAACTAATCATACTAACAAAGTAGATGAAAAAAAGACATCTAAACATGATAAATCTATGGCATCTATTCCAGATGCTACAACAAGAAATTCTAGCAGAATCTGAAAGAGATAGTATAGGGGCACGTACGGTACAACCTGAGCAGCAGCTGCGTTCGCGTTGTCGACCATGTTGTCGAAGAGGTCATCGATGTCCGGGGAGAAGTTGTCATCGGGGAACTCGTTGTCGAATGGCGTCATGGTTGCTAGTAGTCGCATTGAGCGCTTCCCAAAGATCTGATCGTCCCTCATCCGTACAGGTTGACGAGAGAGAGGGTCCAGAGGCCTACTCTCTCGATCTTCGGTGCACACCGCAAACCGAGATGGGAAAGACGAAAGAGGTGGCGCAATGAACTGGAAGGAGGTGTGTATATGTTCTGATGCCGCACCCAAAGCGTATCAGTTTATAAGGAAAGATTTTTTTCCTTCTCCGAGAAGATTCGTGGGACAAGATCCCAAGAATAGGGAGAAGGCAAAGAAAATCTGGAAGCATCAAGAAAATATTTGGCGAGATTATTCTGCGACCCATAAAAATCCTAGAAAATAAATAAATATAAGCTTGCTTTGTTAACGTACAAGATTTAGCATGTACGAGATAGGCTTCAGGTTTGGTAGGATTACGGTGGTTGTAGCTGGCTGTAGATAAACAAGAGTTGTTGTAACAATCTTGTAATCTCTGGAATCCTTGTACAGCACGCTGTGCGTGCGCCGCCTGCCATCGCTATGGCTGTGGCTTATAAATATATGAGCGCCCGATGAGGTTTGCATCGAGGCTTAAACCAATCTACTCCTTTTTCCTATACTTTCACATGGTATCAGAGCCAATCTGACCAATGTCGAGCTCTTCTTCTTCCTCGATCCTTGCTACCATGCCGCCCATCTCCTCTGTAGTCACCGTCCGCCTCACCACTGAAAACCACCTCATGTGGAAAGCCCAGCTGCTCGCCTATCTCCGCACAAACGAACTCCTCGGCATCGTCAATGGGCAGGAGGCTGCTCCCGCGAAAACCATCGACACCACCACTGGCACCGGAGCTGATGCTATCACCACCAAGGTGGCCAACGTGGCCTACACCGCCTGGTACACCAAGGACCAGGCTATCCTCAGCGGTATCCTTGCCACCGTCTCGGAGGATCTTCTCCCTCACGTCATGGCTGCGGCGTCCGCCGCTGAAGCGTGGGGGCAACTGGTGTTGGAGATATGCCCTAGAGGCAATAATAAATATAGTTATTATTATATCTTTGTGTTTATGATAAATGTTTACATTCATGCTATAATAGTATTAACAAGGAAACATTAATACTTGTGTGATTTGTAAACTTAATTTGTAGTCCCTAGTATAGCCTCTATACTTCACTAGCTTGTTGGTTGATTAATGATTGTGGTTTCCCTATCATGAACATTGAGATGTTATCAACAACAAGATCATATCGTTAGGAGAATGATATGGTGGACATACTCCTATAGATAAGCATAGCATAAAGATCAAGTCATTTCAATAGTTCAATTGCTATATGCTTTCTGATACATAGTAACCTAATTCCTTCGACCATGAGATCATGCATATCACCTTTACCGGATGGATGCTTTGATGACATCAAACACCACACCGTAACTGGGTGGCTATAAAGGTGGCATTGAGTGTTCGGAAAGTATTGGTTGAAACACATGGATCAAGAGTGGGATTTGTCCATCCATATGACGGATAGATATACTCTGGGCCCTCTCGGTGGAATGTCATCCAATTAGCTTGCAAGCATGTGACTAGGTCACAAGGGATCACATATCACGGGAACGAGAAAGAGTACTTATCGGTAACGAGGTTGAACTAGGTATGCAGAGATAAGCGATCATAACCTCGGATAAGTAAACTATCGTGAGACAAAGGGAAATTGGTATCGTATGTAAGTGGTTCATTCGATCGCAAAGTAATCGTAGAAATATGTGGGAGCCATATGAATTTCCAGATTCCTCTATTGGTTATTGTTCGGAGAAGTGTCTCGATCATGTCCGCATAATTCACGAACCGTAGGAGACACACTTAAGGATTGACGTTGTTTTGAGTAGTTATGGTATTATGAAAGAGACGAATGTTGTTGAGTCTCGGATGGGATCCGGGATATCACGAGGTGATCCGGAATGGTCCGGAGAATAAGATTCATATAAGGAAAGTCCCGTTTCGGAGTTCGGGAATGATTCCGGTGTTTTCATCGGGAATGTTCTAGAAGGTTCCGGATTGTCCGGCATTCCGGGGGGGGGGAGGTTACATGAATGTGTCATTGAATGATTGCATCATGTACTAAGTGTTCTTGCTGTTCCAAAACTGAAAAGTCAAACCGCCGCTTTGAAAGTCAAACAGCTAAAACAGAAACGTGGAAAACAGAAAGTGGGAAGCGAGAAACTGTGGGAAACAAGCAAGAGGAGGTTGAAACCAACTTGGAGGAGGAGTCCCTCTCCTCCAAGACAGCGGCCAGCCTAGGCCGAGTTGGGGAGGGACTCCCCTCCCTCCCCTGGCGCGCCGGCCCCTCCACCTATAAAAGGAGGGGCAGGGCCTCCTCCTCTAGACACACAAGTTCCTATCCTCTAATCTCCGGTTTAGAGTCATTTTGGTTTAGAGCTTCTAATTGCTTTAGCCTGCGGTTTAGAGCCTTCTAATTGGTGTGTCTAATCTCTAGACCACTAATAGCCCTCTCTCATACTCCACCATACTCGCTCCGGCTTAAGGCGAAGCCTCGGGATTTCCCTCTACTTAGGTACCACGCGTTGTCTTCTTGGAATCGAGAGAGTGCTACAACCTCCATTTTCTTTGGAACAAGGAGAGGAAGGTCTTCCTCTCAATCGAGCGTGTGACCATTGCGGAAGCGCCGAGCAACGCCCGGAAGGATCGTCTACGATCTTGAGATCGGAAACAAGACGACTACATCACCCACGAGAATCCGCTCTCGTTAAACACTTTGGAATCTTCGAGGGTAAGTTATTCCATCGACTCGTTGCTACAATCTAGTAGATAGATCTTGGCTTGTTTGTTTGTATGCGATAGAAAATTTTTGTTTTCCATGCTACGAACCCCTGATGGTATCGAGCCGTGTCTATATGTAGATCTGTTGACGAGTAGAACACAATGGTCATTGTGGGCGTTGATGCTTTTATTGTCGATTGCTTTTGTGTACTTTGCATCTTGCGGTATGTTGGGATGAAGCGGGCTAACCTTACATGACATCGTTCATGAGACTTGCTCCACGCTTAACATGCAACTTGTATTGCATAAGTGGCTTTGCGGGTGCCTGTTTCTCCTAGCATAGTTAAGATCCAATTTACAAGGGGTGATCAACAATGCTAGTATCAATGTTGTGGTTCTTGTTCGTAAGTTAGAACGACACTTATTGAAAGCCGCAAACCACGTAAAATATGCAAAGAAAGTAGAGGCGTCTAACTTTGTTTTGCAGGGGTGTGCAGTGATGTGATATGGCCATGATTGTGATTATATTTGATGTATGCAATGTTCCTTATTGTAAGTTGGCAACCGACAGGGGCCTTATGGTTGTATTTTAATGTCGTTAAGACCTGTGTGTCAATATTCAAAGTAGTTGTAATAGTTGATGCCGGTGGACGACAACCATGGTGAAGCGTCATTGACCTTGATGCAATGCCGGTGATGATGGAGATCATGTTCGTGCTTGAAGATGGAGATCGGAAGCACAAAGAAGAAAGGCCATATCATATCACATATTATTGAATTGCATGTGATGTTAATCCTTTATGCATCTTGTATTGCTTGGTAGACGACGGTAGCATTATAAGATGATCCCTCATGCACATCAATTTCAAGTCATAAAGTGTTCACCCTTAGTTAGCACCGTTGCTAAAGCTTGTTGTTTCGAAGCACCACGTGATGATCGGGTGTGTTAGATTCTGCAAGTGTATACAACGTGAGCAAGCCAGATTTGCTCATGCGGAAACTAAGGTTTGATCTTGACGAGCCTAGCATGTACAGACATGGTCTCGGAACACGGATCACCGAAAGGTAAAGCATGAATCATATAGTAGATATGATGAACATGACGATTGTTCGCCATTGAAACTATATCAACTCTCGTGATGATCGGTGTTGATGTAGTGGATTTGGTTCGTGTGATCACTAAAACAATGTGAGGGATGTTGTTTTGAGTGGGAGTTCACCTAGTTTAATTTCATTAATTAATTTGAACTCAATTTGTCATAAACTTAGTCTAAACTATTGCAAATATGTTGTAGATCAATGGCAGCCCCTACCATCAATTTTAATGCGTTCCTAGAGAAAGAAAAGTTGAAAAACAATGGAAGCAACTTCGCGGATTGGTTCCGCAATTTGAGGATTGTCCTCACAGCTGGTAATTTGACCTATGTCTTTGGATGCACATTGGTGACCCACTGCGGTGATGCTTCCGATGAAGTAAAGAATGTTTACCTCGCTCGGAAGAATCAGTGCTCCATAGTTCAGTGTGCTATCTTGTATGGTTTGGAATCGGAGCTTCAGAAAAGGTTTGAAGAGTCAGACCCATATAATATTGTCGAGGATCTCAAATTGATTTTTGAGACTCATGCGGCAATTGAAAGCTATGAGGCTTCTCAAAAGTTCTTTAACTGCAAGATGGAAGAGGGCAGCTCCGTCAGTGAGCATGTGCTTAAGATGTCTGGGCACGCAAACGAACTTCAAAGCTTGGGTATAGTGATTCCTAATGCTTTGGGGATTTACCGTGTCCTCCAGTCACTACCACCAAGTTACAGGAACTTTGTGATGAACTACAACATGCAGAACATGAACAAAGAGTTGCGTAACTTTGCTATGTTAAAATCTGCGAAGTGGAGATCAAGAAAGAGCACCAAGTGTTGTTGGTCAATAAGACCACCAAACTCAAGAAAGGCAAGTCTAAGCAAAGGACACTTCAAGAAGGGTGGTAAGAAAGTTACCACGGCGAAGAAGACCAAGGCTGGACCCAAGCAAACCGAGTGCTTTTCTTGCAAGGGAGAAGGTCCTTTGGGCGGAATTGCCCAAAGTACTTGGCGGATCTGAAGAACGGCAACATCAAGAAGAAAGGTATATCGATATACATGTTATTAATGTGTATCTCACTAGTACTCGTAGTAGTGCTCGGTATTTGATCTTGGTTCGGTTGCTCATATTTGTAACTCAAACAGTCTTTGAGAATAAGCGGAAGCTAGCGAAGAACGAGGTGACGATGCGGCGTGGGAAGCGGATCAAAGGTTGATGTGATCGCGGTCGACACGCTACCCTTCATCTACCATCGGGATTAGTTTTATACTTAAATAATTGTTATTTAGTGCATGTGTTGAGCATGAACATTATATCGGGATCTTGTTTATTGCAAGGCGGTTACTTGTTTAAATCGAGAATAATGGTTGTTCGATTTATATGAGTAATATGTTTTATGCACATGCACCTTTGATAGATGGTCTATTCTTATTGAATCTCGCTAGTGGAAATACACATATCAACAACACTGAAGCCAAACGTTTGAAATCAGCGATAATTCGACCTATATGTGGCAATCGCGTCTTGGTCACATTGGAGTGAAGCGTATGAAGAAACTCCATTCGATGGACTTCTTGAATCACTTGATTTTGAATCACTTGAAAGATGCGAAGCATGTCGATGGGAAAAATGACTAAGACTCCATTTTACGGTATGATGGAGCGAGCTACGGACTTATTGGAAATCATACATACCGATGTGTGTGGTCCAATGAGTGTAGCATCGTGAGTGGTTATCGTTATGTTCTTACCTTCACGGATGACTTGAGTAGATATGGGTATATCTATTTCATGAAACATAAGTCGAAACTTTCGAGAAGTTTAAGGAGTTTCAAAGTGAGGTAGAGAATCAACGTAACAAGAAGATTAAATTTCTACGTTCTGATCGTGGAGGTGAATATCTAAGTTACGAGTTTGGCGAGCATTTGAAGAAATGCGGAATACTTTCACTGATTGACACCGGGAACACCACAGCGTAATGGTGTGTCCGAACGTCAGAAATCGAAATCTCTTAGATATGGTTCGTTCTATGATGTCACTTACAGATTTACCGCTATCATTTTGGGGTTATGCATTAGAAACAGCCGCATTCACTTTAAATAGGGCACCGTCTAAATCCGTTGAAACGACACCGTATGAATTATGGTTTGGGAAGAAACCTAAATTGTCGTTCCTTAAAGTTTGGGGATGTGAAGCCTATGTAAAGAAGTTACAGCCGGACAAGCTTGAACCCAAAGCGGAAAAATGCGTCTTCATAGGATACCCGAAGGAAACTATTGGGTATACCTTCTATCATAGATCCGAAGGCAAAATCTTCGTTGCCAAGAATGGATCCTTTCTAGAAGAATTTCTCTCGAAAGAAGTATTTGGAAGGAAAGTAGAACTCGACGAGGTTGTCGAACCTTCTCTCGAAATTGCGAGTAGCGCAGCACCGGAAGAAGTTCCTGTGGTGCCTGCACCAATTAGAGAGGAAGCTAATGATGATGATCATGAAACTTCGGTTGAAGTTGCTACAGAGCCTCGGAGGTCAACGAGAACTCGTACCACTCCAGATTGGTATGATCCCGTTATGAGTGTCATGTTGGTAGACAACACCGATGACCCCGAGACATATGAGGAAGCGATGATGAGCCCAGATTCCAATAAATGGCAAGAAGCCATGAAATCCGAGATTGGATCCATGTACGAAAACCAAGTATGGACTTTGGTGGACTTACCGGATGGCCGGAAGGTCATCGAGAACAAATGGATTTTCAAGAAGAAAGCAGATCTCGATGGTAATGTTATCATCTATAAAGCTCGACTTGTCGCAAAAGGTTTCGACAAATTCAAGGAGTTGACTACGATGAGACTTTGTCACGGTAGCGAAGCTAAAGTCTGTAAGGATTATGTTAGCAATCGCTGCATATTATGATTATGAGATATGGCAGATGGATGTCAAAACAGCATTCCTCAATGGAGATATTGATGAAGAGTTGTATATGATGCAACCCAAAGGTTTTGTCGATCCTAAAGATGCTAACAAGGTATGCAAACTTCAACGGTCCATCTATGGATTGAAGCAAGCATCCGAAGTTGGAATCAACGTTTGATAAGGTGATCAAAAGTTTTGGTTTTATACAAACTTATGGAGAAGCTTGTATTTACAAGAAAGTGAGTGGGAGCTCAGAGCATTCTTAATACTATATGTGGATGACATATTGTTGATTGGGAATGATGTAGACCTTCTTAATAGTGTCAAGGAATATTTGAATAATAGTTTTTAAATGAAGGATCTTGGCGAAGCGACTTACATATTAGGCATAAAGATTTATAGAGATAGATCGAAACGCCAAATATCATTGTCACAGAGTACATATTTGGACAAAGTTCTAAAGAGGTTTGGAATGGAAGAAAGCAAGAAAGGGTTCTTGCCCATGTTGCTCAATCGACCTTGAGTAAAACTCAAAGTCCGACATCGGCAGAAGATAGAGAAAGGATGAGTAAGACTCCCTATGCCTCACCATAGGATCTCTAATGTATGCCATGCTATGTACTAGACCCGACATTGCATATCCGTTAGTTTAACTAGCAGATATCAAAGTGATCCAGTGGATCATTGGACAATGTCAAAAACATCCTTAAGTACTTGAGAAGAACTAAGGATATGGTTCTTACTTATGGAGGTGATGAACAGCTCGTTGTTAATGGTTACACCGATGCTAGTTGGAACACCGATCCGGATGATTCTAAATCACAACTGGATAATGATTTATTTTGAATGGTGCAGCTTAGTGGAGGAGTGCAAAGCAAAGCGTTGTGGCGAGATTTTCAACTGAATTGGAATACATGGTCGCTTGAGGCTTCACAAGAAGCGATATGGATGAAAGAGTTCATTACAGCTGGGTGTGGTTCCTAGTGCTACTGGACCCAATGTCTATCATCTTGTGATAACATGGGAGCCATAGCCAATGCGCAAGAACCAAGGTCACACAAGAAGTCAAGCATATCAAGCTGCGTTTTCACGCTATTCGAGAACATATCCAGGATGGGGATATAAAGATTTGCAAAGTACACACAGATCTGAATGTGGCGGATCCGTTGACTAAACCTCTCCCGAGGGCAAAACATGACCAACACCAAACTGCCATGGGTGTTCGGTATATTACCATGTAATCTAGATTAGATGACTCTAGTGCAAGTGGGAGACTGTTGGAGATATGCCCTAGAGGCAATAATAAATATAGTTATTATTATATCTTTGTGTATATGATAAATGTTTAAATTCATGCTATAATAGTATTAACAAGGAAACATTAATACTTGTGTGATTTGTAAACTTAATTTGTAGTCCCTAGTATAGCCTCTATACTTCACTAGCTTGTTGGTTGATTAATGATTGTGGTTTCCCTATCATGAACATTGAGATGTTATCAACAACAAGATCATATCGTTAGGAGAATGATATGGTGGACATACTCCTATAGATAAGCATAGCATAAAGATCAAGTCATTTCAATAGTTCAATTGCTATATGCTTTCTGATACATAATAACCTAATTCATTCGACCATGAGATCATGCATATCACCTTTACCGGATGGATGCTTTGATGACATCAAACACCACACCGTAACTGGGTGGCTATAAAGGTGGCATTGAGTGTTCAGAAAGTATTGGTTGAAACACATGGATCAAGAGTGGGATTTGTCCATCCATATGACGGATAGATATACTCTGGGCCCTCTCGGTGGAATGTCATCCAATTAGCTTGCAAGCATGTGACTAGGTCACAAGGGATCACATATCACGGGAACGAGAAAAGGGTACTTATCGGTAACGAGGTTGAACTAGGTATGCAGAGATACCGACGATCATAACCTCGGATAAGTAAACTATCGTGAGACAAAGGGAAATTGGTATCGTATGTAAGTGGTTCATTCGATCGCAAAGTAATCGTAGAAATATGTGGAGCCATATGAATTTCCAGATTCCTCTATTGGTTATTGTTCGAGAAGTGTCTCGATCATGTCCGCATAATTCACGAACCGTAGGAGACACACTTAAGGATTCGACGTTGTTTTGAGTAGTTATGGTATTATGAGAAAGAGACCGAATGTTGTTCGAGTCTCGGATGGGATCCGGGATATCACGAGGTGATCCGGAATGGTCCGGAGAATAAGATTCATATAAGGAAAGTCCCGCTTTGAGTTCGGGAATGATTCCGTGTTTTCATGGAATGTTCTAGAAGGTTCCGGATTGTCAAGACTCGGGAGGGTACATGAATGTGTCATTGAATGATTGCATCATGTACTAAGTGTTCTTTCTTTTCCAAAACTGAAAAGTCAAACTGCCAGTTTGAAAGTCAAACGGCTAAAACAGGAAACTGTGGAAAACAGGAAACTGTGGGAAACAGGAAACTGTGGGAAACACGAAACTGTGGGAAACAAGCAAGAGGAGGTTGAAACCAACTTGGAGGAGGAGTCCCTCTCCTCCAAGCCGGCGGCCAGCCTAGGACGAGTTGGGGAGGGACTCCCCTCCCTCCCCTGGCGCGCCGACCCCTCCACCTATAAAAGAAGGGGCAGGGCCTCCTCCTCTAGACACACAAGTTCCTATCATCTAATCTCCGGTTTAGAGCCGTTTTGGTTTAGAGCTTCTAATTGCTTTAGCCTGCGGTTTAGAGCCTTCTAATTGGTGTGTCTAATCTCTAGACCACTAATAGCCCTCTCTCATACTCCACCATACTCGCTCCGGCTTAAGGCGAAGCCTGCTGGATTTCCTCTACTTCCAAGACCACGCCCGTTGCCGGAATCGCGAGGAGAGTGCTACAACCTCCGTTTCTGGAACAAGGGAGAGGAAGGTCTTCGAAAATTAACGTGTGACGATCGGAAGCGCTGCCGGAACGCAGCGCCGGAAGGATCGTCTAGACGATCTTGAGATCGGAAACAGTACGACTACATCACTCACGAGAATCCTCTCTCGTTAAACACTTTGGAATCTTCGAGGGTAAGTTATTCCATCGACTCATTGCTACAATCTAGTAGATAGATCTTGGCTTGTTTGTTTGTATGCGATAGAAAATTTTTGTTTTCCATGCTACGAACCCCTACAACTGGAGCGCATGTTCGCGTCGCGCTCCCGTGCGCGCCTGAACCAGATCCGCGCGCAACTGGCGACCCCGAAGAGTCCCGACATGTCTGGCCAAAGCTACTTCAAGCTGAAGAAAACGCTGGCGGACACCCTCGCCGCGATCGGTCATCCTCTCCACGCCGACGAAGTGATCGCCTACATCGTCTCCGGCCTCGGCGCGGACTATGAGTCCCTCGTCTCCTCGCTCAACGTCAAGGCCGGCTTAACACTCGACGACCTGTACTCCTACCTCGTCGGGTTCGAGCACCGCCAAGCGATCTACAACCCGCCTGATCTACAGATTGGGTCGAACTCCTCCGCCAACTATGTTGGCTTCGGCCGGCAGCAGGGACACGGCGGCGGTGGCGGAGGCTACCAAGGTGGGCACGGAGGCGGCTACCAAGGCGGGCAAGGAGACGGTCATGGCCGCAATGGAGGTGGCTATGGGCGCCGTGGCGGAGGCAACAACGACGGCCAAGGTGGCGGTCAAGGCCGCAACGGTGGTGGTCGCCGCGGTGGCGGTGGCAACGGCAATGGGCCCCAGCCTGTCTGTCAGCTCTGCGGCAAGACGGGCCATGCAGCTCTCAGGTGCTTTAGGCGTTTTGACGCCACGTTCCATGGAGAGAAGGAGCAGCCATCGGCCAACGTGGCTGGCACTAGCACCGGCTATCAGGTGGATCCGAACTGGTACTCGGACACGGGTGCAACCGATCACATCACAAGTGATCTAGATCGTCTCTCCTTCCGCGAGCGCTACAACGACAACGTCCAAGTCGGCAACGGCACAGGTTTGCACATCAAGCATATTGGTCAAAGTTCTATTAATACTTCCGCTAAAACTCTTGCCCTTCGCAATGTCCTTCATGTCCCCCAAATTACAAAAAATCTTGTTTCCATCCACCGCTTGACCAATGACAATAATGTGTTTGTTGAATTTCACCCTTCTTTTTTTGTTGTTAAGAACCTAGCAACAAAGAAAATCCTGCTCCGAGGAACATGTAGGGCTGGTCTCTACCCTTTCCCGTCGTCCACACTCCATCATATCAAGGCCGTCATGCTTACGTCAGTCAATAAAAAGCAATGGCATCACCGTCTTGGCCATCCGTCTTCACAAGTAGTTCGGTCTATCATTAGCTTGAATAAACTCTCATGTAGTGAAGTACATGACACATCGGTTTGTGATGCGTGCCAACAGGCAAAGAGTCACCAACTTCCTTATGGTCCATCTAGTTTTGTTGCAAAATTCCCTCTAGAGCTTGTCTACTCCGATGTATGGGGGCCAGCCACTGTTTCGGTTGGTGGTTACAAGTATTATGTTTCCTTTATTGATGCATTTAGCAAATTCACATGGATTTATCTCCTACGTGCAAAATCTGAAGTTGAACAAATTTTTGTTCGTTTTCAAACCCATGTTGAACGCCAACTTAATCGCAAAATTCTCTGTGATTGGGGAGGAGAATACCAACGCCTTCATAAATATCTCCAAACAAATGGCATTGCACATCATGTGTCGTGTCCATACATTCATCAACAAAATGGTGCGGCCGAAAGCAAGCATAGGAATATAGTCGAAACTGGGCTAGCTCTCTTAGCACACTCATGCATGCCTGTTCGCTTTTGGGATGAGGCCTTTCTCACTGCAACCTTTCTTATTAATCATCTTCCAACTCGTGTTATAAACAATGCTTCTCCCATCGAGCGACTCTTTCAAGCCAAACCCGACTACAATATGCTCAAATCCTTTGGTTGTGCATGTTGGCCTCATATTCGACCCATGAATAATCGGAAACTTGCTTTTCGCTCCAAAGAATGTGTATTTGTTGGCTATAGCTCGCATCACAAAGGGTATAAATGTTTAGACCCTTCTACTGGACGTATTTTTATTTCCAGGGACGTTGTGTTTGATGAATCGGTTTTCCCTTTTTCTCGCAAGTTTCAGGTGTCACTTGCTCCATCCGATTCCTCCCCATCCTCTCCTGTCCAGCTCCTGTCACCACCAATGCCCTCTTTACCTGTTCCTAGCGGAAGTGTTGATAGGACTAATGATCTAATCAGCGATGAGTATTTTCTGTCATTTGATCCGTCTACAGGAACCACGTCTAGCTCAGAGGCGCTATCACCAGGAACGTCTCCCTGCATGGATCATGCACATGGCACGGGATCCCAGGACGACGCGTCGTCTACACCGGCCGGGCACGCGCGCATGTCTGGGCCGCGTTCTTCCTCGCCCCCGCGCACGGATCCCTCCGCGACTTCTGGGCCGGTTGACTCGCCGCTGATTGGTTCGTCTCGGCCATCTGTGGCTCCGCCTCGCGGGCCGCCGCCCGCCTCTGCTCCTGGCGTCTCGTCTGCTTCACCGAATGGTTCAGGTGCTGTTATTGATCGCCCACACACTCGCTCTCGCTCTGGCATTGTCAAGAAACTGGAACGTACAGATGGGACTGTCACGTACGCGTGCCAGACGATGTCTCCTATTCCTGCTGAGCCTTCTAGCTACACTGATGCGGCTCAGTTTCCTCCCTGGAAAGCCGCCATGGATGATGAGATGGCTGCCTTGCACCGCAATGGAACCTGGCATTTGGTTCCTCCTCGTCCCGGTCTGAATTTAATTGACAGCAAATGGGTGTTCAAACTGAAGTACAAGCCTGACGGTACTGTTGATCGCTACAAAGCCAGACTTGTTGTAAAGGGATTTAAGCAACGTGAAGGTATTGATTATGATGACACATTTTCTCCCGTCGTCAAGCACACCACCATCCGTGTTCTTCTGTCTTTGGCAATCTCCAAGCAGTGGTCTGTGCGTCAATTGGATGTGCAAAATGCTTTCTTGCATGGAATTCTCGAAGAAGATGTCTACATGTACCAGCCTCCTGGGTATGCTGATTCGCGCTATCCTAGTCATATATGAAAGCTTCACAAGTCTCTATATGGTCTGAAACAAGCCCCTCGTGCATGGTTTTGTCGTCTGAGTTCTCGGTTGCTTGATCTTGGTTTCACTGCTTCCGCCGCTGATGTGTCTCTCTTTTTCTTTCGGAAAGGGGGGCATATGTATGTATTTCCTCATTTATGTCGATGACATCATTGTTCTTAGTTCGTCTTCTGCAGCTGTTGATCGATTGCTTACTCAGCTTCATCGAGATTTTGCTGTCAAAGACCTTGGCAACTTCAGCTATTTTTTGGGTATTGAGGTACATGCTACTGATGATGGTTTGGTTCTTTGTTAGAGGAAGTACATACTTGATTTACTGAAAAAGGTTAACATGGTTTCGGCTAAGGCGTGTACCACTCCCATGGTTGTTTCAGAGAGGCTCTCAAAGGAGTCGGGATGTATGTTGTCTCCTGCGGATGCTACCCAGTATCGGAGTGTAGTAGGAGCTCTGATATATCTTACAGTGTCAACAAGGTTTGTCAGTTTTTGCATTCGCCGACTGATCTGCATTGGACTGCGGTAAAGCGCATTCTCCGATATCTTCAGGGTACAGCCACACATGGTCTAGTTCTTCGTCGATCTTCCTCAATGGATCTTAGTGCATTTTCAGATGCTGACTGGGCTGGATGCCCAGATGACCGGCGATCTACAGGAGGGCATGCAGTCTTCTTTGGAGGTAACCTTGTTGCTTGGAATTCCAGAAAGCAGCCGACCGTCTCTAGGTCCAGTACAGAGGCTGAATACAAGTCTGTTGCTAATGCCACTTCAGAACTTATGTGGATCCAGGCGCTATTGCATGAGCTGGGACTTGGTCTTCAGCGTCCACCTTCATGGTGTGACAATATAGGCGCAACATATCTCTCTGTTAATCCTGTGTTTCACGCCCGCACGAAGCATATTGAGATTGATTATCACTTCGTGCATGAGCAGGTGGCAAAAAGGGCGCTCGAGATTAGACATATTTCAACCCATGACCAGCTAGCAGATGTTCTTACCAAGCCACTAATGGTTCAGCAATTTCAGCGTTTTCGAAGCGATCTCAATGTGCTCCCCATGTTTCGATCGAGGGGGGATGTTAACGTACAAGATTTAGCATGTACGAGATAGGATTCAGGTTTGGTAGGATTACGGTGGTTGTAGCTGGCTATAGATAAACATGAGTTGTTGTAACAATCTTGTAATCTCTAGACTCCTAGTACAGCATGCTGTGCGTGCGCCGCCCGCCATCGCTATGGCTGTGGCTTATAAATATATGAGCGTCCGATGAGGTTTGCATCGAGGCTTAAACCAATCTACTCCTTTTTCCTATACTTTCACAGGCTTATTTCCGCAACCCGCAGCCATCGTGACGAGACATGACGTGGCGTCGGAAGAGGAGTGCGCAAGAGCTACTTCTCTTCTCACAAACTAGTAACCTTGTGAAGTTGTGGTCATAACAAAAATATCCCTTTCTATATAATCTAGTTCTCCTTGTACCATGAAATGAGTGTCTAACACACAGGGATGCGTCGCGTATAGCTTTGCAAAAAACAAAATCCACACAAACCAGTATTTCCTCCGTCCCATGATATGGGATGTTATTATAACTAATATGAACTAAAAAAACGTCGACACGGTTGGATGCACGCCCTAGAGAAGATAATATACTAGAGAACAACCCAAGAAATATCTAGGCAGAGAGTTTCGAGATTTTGGTGAGTCGAACAGAGGTCGAAGACGATGGCCGCCAGGAGGCTCCCGCCGCCGCCGCGTCCCGCGCGCCGGTAGCCCCTGCCCCTCGTCGCCGGAAGCTTTACCGGGGTCCTCCCTCTGCCCCGACGTCGCCTGCGTCGCTCGGCCTGGACGGCGGTCGCCACCGAGCCCCAAGGTCTAGCCTTGGTCCTGACGTCGCGCTGTCGCCCCCTCCTGCGAACCTGGGTGGTGTTGGTGCCTCTGCGCTGGAGCCGACCGCCGCCCGCCGACAGCCATCACCTCCCGCTCCCACCTCGTCGTCGACCGCGTCGGCCAGGAGCCACGACGACCTTCGGAGCCGGCTCTGGGCTGATGTGGCCGAGGAAGAGGAGGAAGCGGAGGCGGAGGCGGCCGAATTGGAGCGTAGGTGCTCGCCGCCACGGCCGCTGACCCTCGCAGACTTCCTGCAGGTAGCACGCTCAGTGAGATCCCCTAGATCCTCCCCTCGCCGGCGTCGTCCCCTGCCCGGTACGCCATCGCGCTCGTCCCCACCTCGTCAGGGCCACCAACGGGAGCTGCCTCCATGGCGTGCCCTCGCCGGCCCAGTGATGGTGGGCCAGTGCCTGGAGGGACCCGACCAGGCCTCGCGGTGCAGCCCCTCCCTGGAGTGCCCCCCGGCGGCGGCGCCGTCGTCAGGACCAGGGGCAGTCGCTTCAAACGGGCATCGCGGGCAGGGAGTCCGTGTTGGGCCGCGGGTGGGTATGGGGCCGATCTTGGGCCCTTGGGTGGTCTGCCCCTCGCGCAGCCAGGACTTCCGAGTCCTTGCTGGGCCGGGGATGGGCCGATCGGCTCAGGCCCACCCCGGGGACCCGCCAGGGGAAACCCTAGCTCCCAAGCGACCGCACGAGCCCGTCCAGGCGTGGCACTGGGTGCACGCGACATTCAGGCTTCCCAACATTGCCGCCTCCCCTCTTGTTCCCTCATTCCAATCCCGACCCTGCACGAGCCCGCCTCCTCCCCCGCTGCCGGCCCCAGCTATGTCGGTCCCTACCGCCTCCCGCCGCCCCTCGAATGACGTACGCGGATGCGCTCTCACGGAAGCGCCCGCAGACCCGACCTCGCCCGGCCATCCCTCCTCGCCTATGCGCGCCGCCCGTCCCGATCCCCGCCACGCTGGCCACTCGATCCACGAACGCATGATCCCCGTCGCGGGACCAGCGCCGGCACCATGGCGGGTCTGCCCAGCAGGGGCGGGTGGAGGCGGGCGCTCGCAGGGCCCCCTCCCTAGCGGGCCAGCATAGGAAGGTGGAGCTCCGCCAGGAGCTGCTGCAGCAGACTCGTGACCGCGAGCCGGCGGACAGCGCGACACTGGTTGAATGGCGCCAGGACAGCGAAGGTTCGCGCCCCCGTTCTCCCTCCCGCGTGATGGCACCGGATCTCGCGGACCCGCCCAAGAAGAAGAAGAAGAAGAAGTCTGCCCCTGTGTCGGGACCGTCATCCTCGACCTCAGCCCCCCCCTCGTCGCGCCCAGCAGTAGTTGGAGTACCTCGCGCACTCGATTGCCGGGGGATTCTACTACATTGATATCGGGGGGGGTGGCGATGACGGTTCCCGTGAAACTGGCCATCGCCACGGTGATCAAGGGCTGGCAGCTACTGGACTCGGTGGTGGTCTCGGCAGCGCTGATCCAGGACGATCTGACGTAGATGATGCCTGGCCATACCTGCGAGGTCAGGGAGATCTCCCCCTCGTAGTTCACGATGACGTTCCCGTCTGCCGAGATCCTCCGGATCACTGCCTACAGCTCCACCCTCACCCTCCCGGTCAACCAGGTCCAGATCTCCATCGAGCCCTCGACTGCTCACCCCGTGACGTCCTCGACCCTGTCCTCGGTTTGGGTGCGGATCATCGGCTTCCCGGAGGACGCGTCGGTTCAGACTCGGCCATCATCGAGCTTGTCTCCCAGTCCTTCGGCAAGCTGGAGGAGGTGTACGAGTAGTTGTTTGCGGGGACGGGACCGATCCACCTGCGGGTCCTGTGCCCCAACCCTGCCCTCCTCCCTGCCCCCCTGCCTCCCTTCTACTTTGGCCGGGAGGGGAGGATCCTGGTTCTGGAGCTCGAGGAGGCGCAGGAGGGTTCCGCGTCCCCTCCCTGCCCCGCCCCCCCTTCACGGAGGATGGGGCATCGTCGGGGTCGGAGTCCTCTGAGGAGGACGATGTTGGAGAGGGGGCCAGGTCGCCACCTGCATCTCCACCCGCCCCTCCTCGTGAGGGGTCACCTCGCCGCGGCCCGCCCACCCACCAGGCGTCCTCGACTACTGCCCCTCAGCCTCTGCCTGACCTTCGGATCTCTCAGTACGGTTCCAACTTTTGCCAGTCTGCAGTCTTCACTGGTCACTTGGAGTTGTACCTCCTCTCTTGCGGACGTTGTGAGTCCCCCGTGAGGAAAACCCCGAGGGAGACCGACAGGGCTCTGGGAGTGTGGGTATGAATTTCTTAGCACCCTCCTCCCCGCGCTCCCCGGGCGTGGTGTGCTACTTGGTGTCCCCGGGCTCGACGATGACCTTTCCCAGGGCCTCCCCGGATTCGTTCCCCTGGACTCCGGCGCTTCGTTTTGAGGAGCCAGCGGTGGTTGTCCCCACCACTCCCGCGGCTGTCCCTCAAGCGCAGCAGGCACGCCCCCTCGCTCTGTCCCCCCTGTCGCGCCAGAGCGCTCGCCTGTCCAAGGCCAGGGCGGTCTATGCAGGCCGCAGCTGGCTACGCAGCATACTGCAGCCCGCAACCTGGACCCAGGTACCTCCCTTAGCGCCCCCTCCTCCCCCCATGCTCCCTCCCCCACCCTATGGCTCTCGGTTCTCTGTGCTTGACGATACCCCGATCGATCATCTCGCGAAAGTGGCTGCTGACAGTGGTGTGGTGTTGTGCGGTGAGCGGGGACTAAGACTTGAGCAGATTGAAGTGATTCGGGTGAAGGAGATTTATGAGGGCTCCCTCGTTGCTGCCTGGGCTCGTATGGCCCAGGAGCGGGAGGGAACCTCAACATCACCCATCTCTGGGACTCCCGCTCCTAGGGCTAGGACGGATGGTTCTCCTTTGCCTCGCCCCTCGGCCGTCTCCCAGGTCACCCTCATAGTGCGGGGGTCACAAGGGAGACCACCGAGGTCGGGATCCAAGCCCCTTCCAGCGGGCAAGTCTCGCCACGTCCCCCTTAAGGGGACCGAACCACCATAGATAATCCAATGATGTGACCAACCATCATATCGCTCATCTGGAATATCCTGGGGTTCGGGAACGACGGTCGGCGGCGCCAGATCAAGGACTACATACGCCAGGAAAATGTGGACATTGTGGGCTTTCAGGAGACGATCAAGCAAGACTTCCACCCCACCGATCTTCAGGGTCTGTCCCATCACAAGTTTGCTTGGAATTGGCTCCCTGCGTCAGGGCACTCGGGGGGGGCATTCTCCTAGGTGTCAAGGAGGACACCTTCGAGGTCGATGAGATGGACCGTGGGGAATTTCTTGTGAGCATGGCGCTTACCCATAGACGATCTAACCTTCGGTGGGAGGTCATCATTGTCTATGGCCCCGCGGACCATAGTCGCTCCCCGGCCTTCTTAGAGGAATTGAAGGCCAAAGTCGAAAGCTGCCCCATCCCAGTGGTCGTGGCTGGTGACTTCAACCTGATTCGCTCCCCAGACGACAAGAGCTCTAGCAACATGGACGTCCCGCGCATGCGGATGTTCAACGATTGCATCGCTGATATCGCTCTTAGAGAGATCACGCGAGTGGGTGCCCGCTTCACTTGGACGAACAACAGAGTTGATCCTGTCAGGAGTGTCCTCGACCGCGTCCTGGTTTCTGTGGATTGGGAGGTGGCCTTCCCTCTCTGCTCCCTTCGTGCCATTACCAGGGTAGGCTCAGATCACGTTCCACTGCTTCTGTCGACAGGGGAGAGCTCCCCGCCACGGCTGAACCGCTTCCACTTCAAAAACTTCTGGCTCCAACAGCCAGGGTTTGTGGACGCTGTCCAGGCCAAATGGCAGGCTGCTGCGGCAACTTCCCCTAGGCGGTTCAACGCGGTAGATGTATGGCATCACTGTGCCAAACTAGCCCGCCAATTCATGCGAGGCTGGGGGGCTAATGTGGGTGCAGCGACGAGACTCCAGAAAGGAGCTCTGCTGGAAGTAGGGTTGTCAAAAAAGTTCGGGCTTGAAAAACTGTGCGAGTTTGGCTCGTTAACAGCTCGGCTCGAGCTTGATTCGTCTCCCTAACAAACCAAGCTTTAGCCTGTTTTTGAGCTCATGATCTTAGACGAGCCGAACTCAAACAGTTCGATAAAGCTCATGATTTTTGTACAGTCGCAAAATTGAGACTGCTATTATTATTCCATCTGTTGTGAGACTGCTAAAACAGTTATGCTAGCATGTTGGAACTATATTACTATTATATGAGACTCCAAGCCATTTCTGCTATTTCGTTTTCAAACTTTACTATTTTCTTGCTATGTAGCTGCATGTCGATGTACTAAAATTTTCTTACCGAGCTTCAACGAACCGAGCTCAAGCCTACTCGAGCTTTGGTCGAGCCGAACTCGAGCTTATATATAGGCTCGAAGGTCAACCTAGGCTCGCTCGAGGTCGGCTCGAGCTTCTACCGAGCTCGAGCCGAGCCTAACAATGTCCGCTCGAGTTCGGCTCGTTGACAACCCTAGCTGGAAGATATCCATGCCCTGGACATGGTGGCAGACTCTGTGGGCCTCTCAGCAGACAGGTGGTCCCACCGTTATGCCTTCGAGACTTCCCTTTTCGAGATTTACAAGGGGGAGGATCTATTCTGGCGGCAGCGCAGCCATCAGAACTGGCTCCTCCAGGGAGACGCGAACACGGCCTATTTTCACACGGTGGCCAATGGACACCGCAGGAAATGCTCTATCCCCTGCCTCTGGGACAACGAGCACCTCATCAAGGAGGCTGGGGTGCTGTCCTCCCATATTTACGCGTTCTATAAGGAGCTCTTCACGGCAGGACCCCACACAGGGGTCGCGTTGGCGTTTGACTTCTGGTCGCTTAGGGACAGGGTCACAGAATACGAGAATGCGGAGCTCACTCTCCCATTCCTGCCGGAAGAGGTAGAGCCGGCGGTGAAGGCCATGAAGGCCAACTCCGCCCCGGGCCCCGATGGCCTCCTGGTAGCCTTCTTCCAGACCTTGTGGAGGGTACTCCAACCGGTCATCATGCCCATGTTCCAGGAATTCTTCACTGGGACCCTTGTGATGGGCCGGCTGAACCTTGGTGTTATCACCTTGATCCCTAAAGTGATAGGGGCCTTGGATATCCGCCAATTCAGGCCCATTACGGTCCTTAACGTCATTCAACAGATCTTTGTGAAGGTTTGCGCGTCCCGCCTTGCCCCGGTCATGGAGCGCCTCACCCACCAGTATCAATTTGCCTTCCTTAAAGGCAGATTCATACATGATGGGATCCTCGCCCTCCACGAGATCAAGTCCAGAAAGTCGAAAGGCATCTTCTTGAAGCTAGACTTCCAGAAGGCCTACGACCATCTGGACTGGCGGTTTCTTTGACAGGTCCTCATTAGGTGAGGATTTGACGAGCTCCTAATCTCCTGGTTAATGCAGTTCATCATGACCGGGAGCAACGCGATTAACATCAACAACGAGATTGGACCCTACTTCCACCCCTCCTGCGGTGTGAGGCAGGGGGAGCCCCTTTCCCCCCTCCTCTTCAACGTGACGGTGGATTCCCTCATGAAGATGCTTGAAAAAGCCAAGGGGGCGGGCCACATCTCCGATGTGGTTGGCCACCTCATTCCCGGGGGGGGGGGGGGCTCACTCAACTCCAGTACGCAGACAACACAATGATTATGATTGAGGGCTCTGACTTAGACATTGCGAACCTCAAGTTCCTCCTGTTATTCTTTCAGGAGATGTCGGGGCCGCGCATTAACTTCGACAAGAGCGAGATCATCGCGCTGGGGTTCTCTCAGGACGAGCAGCAGAGGATAGATGACAAGTTCAATTGTCGGCTAGACTCCTTCCCCATCACCTACCTAGGGATGGCGGTCCATGGTACCAGGATCCTTATCAGGGACATGGATCCGCTCATGGCCAGGGTGCGTTTGAGGTCCGAACCCTGGTGTGGGAGGTTCACTTCTAAAGGTATCAAGACTATCCTGATTGACTTCTGCCTGTCCAGCTTGCCCATGTACATGATGAGTATGTACCTCCTCCCCGAGGGGGTGCATGGTTCTTTTGACAAAGAGCTCTCGCGTTTCTTCTGGCAGGACCCCTTGGGTCGCCAGAAGTATCACATGGTTAAGTGGGCAGACATTTGCGCCCCCAAGGAGTTTGGGGGCATAGGTATCATTTCTTGCCGTCATTTCAATAAGGCCTTGATGCTTCGCTAGGTTTGGCGGATTCTCCATGAGGATGGAGGCCTTTGGCTCAAGCTCATCAAGGCCAAGTACCTTCGGGGCCGGCCCCTCTTGGACTACGACCGATGTGACGGGTCCCAGTTCTGGCACTCCATCCAGGAGATCAAGAACGAGATCCGACTTGGGGTCGTGTTCGCTATTGGCAACGGGGAGGGAACCTTGTTCTGGCTGGATTCCTGGCTTAGGGAATGCCCCCTTCGGGAGGTGTACCCGCGCCTCTTCGCCATTTGTTCCGACCCATCGCTTCGAGTATTCGTTGTGGTTCTAGAGGGAACATGGAACATCTCGTTCCGTCGCACCTTTGGCCCGGAGGAAACTGAAGCATGGAGGGAACTTAGGGCGGAACTCCCGGATACCTTGGCAGACACCCCTGATGATGTGTCGTGGAGCCTATCCCCGTCCGGAGCCTTCTCAGTTAGCTCGGCCTACCGGGCTCTCTTTGGCCGAGCGGCCCTCCCTTGGACCAAGCCCCTCTGGAAGGCCCCTCTTCCGCTGAAGACTAAGATTTTTGTCTGGCAGCTACTTCGAGATAGATTACCCTCAGGGGTGGAGGTGACCAAGAGACATGGGCCGGGGGACGGGTTGTGTCCATTGTGTGGGATCCCCGAAACGGGCACCCACATAATGTTCGCCTGTCCCGATGCCCGGTTTCTTTGGAACTTCACGAGAGATGCATTGGGCCCATACTGATAGGCCCATGATCTCGGTGAGTTCCTAGAAACCCAAGCGAACCGGGCAGGAAAAGGCCGCCGCCTTTTTTGGCTAGTGTTTGTTGCGATGTCTTGGTCACTCTGGAACATCAGGAATAAGATGGTTATTGAAAAGATTTTTCTTAGGCGTGCGTCTGACTCGGTTTTTCACTTTCTGGCCTCTTTGCAGCTCTGGTACTCGTTGTGTAGGCAGCGGTACAAGGCGAGGCTGGACGCTACTCTTTGGCGGATCCCCCCCTAGTCCAGCTTAGCTTGCTCGTTTTTCGGTTGTCTTCTCGCTTGGCGCGGTGGTCTTTCCTGTTTGGGCCGTCTTATGCTGTGGCCCAACATGTGTTGTGTGTTGGATCTCATACTTTGTTACCTGTTGTGGACGGTTGCTTTATTTATAAAGCGGGGCGAAAGCCTATTTCGATAAATATCACCAGCATTTAATTAGTTGCATGAGACCGATCCCCATCACCTGACTACTTTTTCCCCGTGTAATATACTTCCCCTGTTGCTTTTTATAAGACGTTTTGATAAGCTTAATTAGATTCCTAAAACATCTTATGAAAGGGTACATATGGAGTATCTTTTTCCAGTACTATGGTTGGCCGAAACCAACCCGAACCAATTTACACGAAAAGGAATAAAGTAGTCGGTGTTTGATTTAAGCATCCTATAATTAAGATGGACAAACTACCTTTCGAAAAATTATGACCTAATTTCTGAAAAAAATCTTAGGATTATAAATTTATGTCAAAAATAGTCCAATGCAGTGGCGGAGCTAGGGGACGAGCAAGGGCATTTGCCCCCTCCCCTATTTCATGCTACAACAGGGGTAAATAGCTATGCATAACACCAATTTAAGTGAGGTTTTAGAGAAATTTTGCTTAGCCCGACCCCCCACCCCACCACCCACCCATTCAAAATTAGCATGTGCAGCCCCCGTTAAGTTACCATCTTTCCTCCTGCCTCCGCCACTGATCCAATGGATGACAAAACTGGCAACAAACTAACCGCTGTAGTTAGAAATCTTACCAAAATAGTAAATCAGTTATATAAATAACTACACAGTCTTCTCTTATCCAAGGATGATCGGTTATCGGTTTAAAACCTCCTAAGTAGGAGAGGGAGAGAGAGAGTGTGTGTGTGTGAGAGAGAGATATGTGTGTACCTTGTACATTTGTGTAAGTACTCGTCATCAGCAAGCAAAAGGTTGGGCGGCTAAAGGTGATCTGATAGCGATGATTAGGTTTGGTTTTAACTAAATACTTCATGGATCCTTTTAGAACATGTGATTCTTCTCAAGTATTCAAGTGACAAGCTTACCATTAGCATCTATTTCTTGCACTTGGCGAGGATTTTCGTGTGGACAACTCCGCCGAGCTCCATGTTCTTGCAACATCGTTTCTTTTTATGGAATAGTACAATTCAAGCACATTGACTTTATCAAAGACTGAACCTTTTAAAATCTCCCAACTAGGGGAGAGAGATATGTACCATGTACCTTCAACCTAAAGCAAGAGGTATGTATCTGGATTTATTGAATGGTCATACTATCTTCCTTAAAAAGTATATGTAGAAGCTAAAAAATCCACTTGATATTAGTCCATTTATGTGGTGTCTAAATAGTAAAATTCTGCTAACTAAGGATAACCTTGCAAAAAGAAATTGGAGTGGAAGTTAGAAATGTTTTTTTACTCATTGTAGACCACTGGCCATTTATTTCTCTTGTGTCCTTTTGCACGTAACATTTGGCATATAATTTTCTTTGCATACCATATTCCACCTCCAATTAACATCACAAATATGTTTGAGAATTGGTTCAATGATATTGATAAGGAAAATAAAGCTATAATTCGCATCGGTGTTTTGGCTTTGTGTTGGTCCATGTGGGCATGTAGAAAAAATTGATTTTTAACAAAGTTTTGGTAACTAATATTTTGCAGGTTATTGGCTTGGTTACCCACTTAATTATACTTTGGTCCCACCTTCTCCCTATGGAGCAGCGAGAACGCATGGTTACTGGATGCAATCAGTTTTTTTTGGTTGCTCAAGACTTCTATTTTCAGAAGTGTGCTTGGCAGCGCACTAGAAGATTAGAGAATGGCTAGTTATGTGCTTTTACTTTTTTCAGATGATTGATACATGTGTTAATCCTTTATGATTTATGATTATAATAAAATAACTACTCAGACTATGCAGTAAAAATTGATTGTGTGCATCTATTGATGTAGAGGCCGGAGCTTTGCTCCCAATTCCAAAAAAAAGGTTAGACGGCTCCCCATTTCGAATTCTTGAGGTATCTTTTCTATTCATGAAAGGGAATAATTCCAGCGTATTGACTTTGTGATACTTCCATTAAGACTTAACGAGATTTACTTCTACTATCATTCTACCATCCTGACCATTATGACTTTCGGTAAAAAGTTAGGGCGGCCAAACTCATATTGCGAGAGAAAATGAGGTCGTGGCCCTCTGTAAACTTTTGAGAACTATTTCTAATTCATGAACTTGAAAGTTACTTCCTCCTTTCAGAAATATAAGACATTTTAGTTTTGTAAAATAAATGTATCGATATAATTTTTAGTGCATAGGTTCACCACGAACCTATATGAACCTACCTCTATGATTCTATGAACCTATACACTAAAAGATGTCTAGATACATTCTATTCACAAAACTAAAATGTCTTATATTTTTGAATGGAGGGAGTACATTTAGAGAAAAGTTTATTCTCAAGTTTCCATGTTACAATTATAGCATAAGTTATTTTCATCTATTACTACAGGAAATAGGCCAGGCGCCGACGGCCAGACCCCGTCGACGTAGCCCCTAATTGTCGTCGGCGTAGGCTATGCCGACGGTTGCCGTCGACGTATGACAGTCGGTGTATGACCCCGTAGGCGTAGCCCATTTGCCCGTCGGCGTAGAGGATACCGTCGGCATAAAGGATGTGGGACCCACATCAAACAGTTGACGGCTGTTTGCCCTGGCGGCAGCTACGCCGACGGCATTGCCGTCGGCCTAGAGGAATTGGCTGGAGCTACGCCGACGGCAATGTCGTCGGCCTACCTTTTTTAATTTTTTTCCACTTTTTTGTTTTTGTTTTGAATTATTAATCTCACAATCATTTTTTTAATTATTTGACTCATTAATCTCACAAGCATTTTTTAACTCTAAGTATAATTAATTTTCGGTTAAATTATACTAATGGTCAAACTTTTCCATCGGTCACCCATCCTAGCACTACTCCAGCCCCAGCACGCATAACTTTTCTGTTCCTTACAGATAAGCTTCCAATCAGGAAACTAGACCTTACTGATAATATTACCATATCAATCCTATTAACCCTTGGAGGATGATATCACGCGCCTTTATTTTTATATTTTCAAACATGTATTTAAGAAAACAACAATAAATAAGTAATAATAATCTTGAATTCAAATTAAAATAAAACAAATTTTATTTATTTTTCCTTTTTCCATTTAATATTGAATAATTCACAACTATAAATACGTAAATCATAATTCGACAAATAATATATCCAAACCGATCAGAAAAATAAGAGAAATTCAAATATGACATCTCTGTCATATATTTAATTATGTATCGTATTTTTTTAACACTAGAACAACCCAAACTATGTTAGGAGTCATGAAACACCCTTTTTTGCACTCGGAAAAAAAGGAAAATGGCTTATTGGTGCGACGAAAAATAAAACTTGAAGTGGATCTCTAATGAAATATAATATTGTGAGTCTAAAAATAATTTTTGTAAAAAATCATGAGCATCAGATAATGTACTTGTAGTTCAAATCTAACTCATTTCCTACCAATTTGGCAGGTATTTGTCTTTTTCACGAGGGATTGACGGAAAGGTTTGAGATACCTAGGTTGGAAAATTGTCCATTCAATATGGTCTAATATTTTTAAAAAATGTGGTATTATCATTTTGAAACTTTCATTTGGTGATTGCTTCACAAAAACACCCCGTTTTTTGCACTCGGAAAATGAAAAATGGCTTTTCAGTGCGACGAAAAGGAAAACATCATCCTGCAACATTGTTCGCCATCCCATTATACACATGCGTGCATAATATGGACACATTATCGCAAACTATACCGCGATTCTAGCAATAATATTGGTCATTTGACCTGAAATCCAGAAAACCTCGATTGAGATAGGTCATTTTGTGAAGGTTTTTTTGACATTCAATGAATATACCAAGTTTGGTATTTTTCCATGCAACTATGTCACATAATATGATACCACGCGAAGGTTTTGCATTGTTTCGATCGGTTTTGAATTTTTTATGCCCATTTTAAACTATCGTCAAACTTTCTAAATTGAGGGGCATGAAGATTCTTAGCTCGGGGCTGGGCCTCGCTAAACTTGCATTAGATCTATGATAAAATAGCATATTGTGAACCTAAAAATGATTTTTTCAAAAAATCATGAGCGTCCGATAATGTACCTATTGTTCAAATCTAACTCATTTCCTACCGATTCGGCAGGAATTTGTCTTTTTCACTAGGGATGGACGGAAAGGTTTGAGATACCCAGGTTGGGAAATTGTCCATTAAATATGGTATAGTATTTTTAAACAATGTGGTATTACCATTTTGAAACTTTTATTTGGTGGTTGCTTCACAAAAACACCCCTTTTTTGCACTCGAAAAATAAAAAATAGCTTTTCGGTGCGACGAAAAGGAAAAATTCCTCCTGCAACATTGTTCACCATCCCATGATACACATGCATGCATAATATGGTCACATTATCGCAAACTATATACCGCGATTCTAGCAATAACATTGGTCATTTGACCTAAATCCAAAAAAAACTCGATTGAGATAGGTCATTTTGTGAAGGTTTTTTTGACACTCAATGAATATACCAAGTTTGGTAGTTTTACATGCAACTATGTCACATAATATGACACCACACGAAGGTTTTGCATTGTTTCTATCGTTTTTGAATTTTTTATGTCCATTTCAAACTATCGTCAAACTTCCTAAATCGAGGGGCATGATGATTCTTAGCTCGGGGCTGAACCTCACTAAACTTGCATTAGATCTATGATGAAATAGCATATTGTGAACCTAAAAATGATTTTTCAAAAAATCATGAGCAATATATCATGTACATGTAGTTCAAATCTAACTCATTTCCTACCGATTCGGCAGGAATTTGTCTTTTTCACGAGAGGTTAACGGAAAGGTTTGAGATATCCAAGTTGGGAAATTATCCACTCAATATGGTATAATATTTTTTAAAAATGTGGTATTGTCATTTTAAAACTTTCATTTGGTGGTTGCTTCACAAAAACACCTCGTTTTTTGCACTCAAAAATGAAAAATGGCTTTTCGCTGCGACGAGAAGGAAAACTTCCTCCTGCAACATTGTTCACCATCCCATGATACACATGTGTGCAAAATATGGACACATTATCGCAAACTATACCATGATTCTAGCAATAACATTGGTCATTTAACATGAAATCCAGAAAACCTCGATTGAGATAGGTCATTTTGTGAAGGTTTTTCTGAGACTCGATGCATATACCAAGTTTGGTATTTTTCCATACAACTATGTCATATAATATGACACCACGCGAAGGTTTTGCATTGTTTCGATCGTTTTTTAATTTTTTATGCGCATTTAAAACTATCGTCAAACTTCCTAAATCGAGGGCATGATGATTCTTAGCTCGGGGCTGAACCTCACTAAACTTGCATTAGATATCTGATGAAATGGCATATTGTTAACCTAAAAATGATTTTTACAAAAAATCATGAGCAATATATCATCTACCTGTAGTTTAAATCTAACTCAGTTCCTACCGATTCAGCAGGAATTTGTCTTTTTCACGAGAGGTGAACGGAAAGGTTTGAGATTCCTAGGTTGGGAAATTGTCCATTCAATATGGTCTAGTATTTTTGAAAAATATGGTATTATCATTACTTTTGGTGGTTGCTTCACAAAACACCTTGCTTTTTGCACTCAAAAAATGAAAAATATGTTATATGAAAGTATTTGTATTTTTTATGTATTTTTTGAATAAAAATATATAATATTTGAGTTTATATAGATAGATCTAATTTTCCTGCAAATTTTGATATATTATATGTATTTTTACGAATTTAAATGATTTAGTTATAATTTTTCTAAGATTAATGTGGGAAAAAAAGCAAAATAGCTACGCCGACGGCGTCGGCGTATACTTGACGCCGTTGCTCTGACGTTAGCCCAGTGAGCTACGCCGATGGTCTGTTCTGGCCGACGCTGACCAGCCTATTTATTCTACGTGACGACAAAGCGGGCGTCTGTTACCGACGGACCCGACATTTTGCCGTCGGCGTATAAAAAGTCCGTCGGCCTATTTGGTTATTCCCGTAGTTTTACCATCCCATGATACACATGGGTGCATAATATGGACACATTATCGCAAACTATACCGCGATTCTAGCTATAACATTGGTCATTTGACCTGAAATCTAGAAAACCTCGATTGAGATAGGTCATTTTGTGAAGGTTTTTTTGACACTCAATGAATATACCAAGTTTAGTATAATTACATGCAATTATGTCACAGAATATGACACTACGCGAAGGTTTTGCATTGTTTCGGTCGTTTTTTAATTTTTTATACCCATTTCAAACTATCTTCAAACTTACTAAATCGAGGAACATTATGATTCTTAGCTCAGGGCTGAGCCTTACTAAACTTGCATTAGATCTCAAATGAAATAGCATATTGTGAACCTAAAAATGATTTTTTCAAAAAATCATGAGCAATATATCATGTACGTGTAGTTCAAATCTAACTCATTTCCTACCGATTCGGCAGGAATTTCTTTTTTTACGAGAGGTGAACGGAAAGGTTTGAGATATCCAAGTTGAGAAAATTGTCCATTCAATACGGTCTAATATTTTAAAAAAATGTGGTATTATCATTTTGAAACTTTCATTTGGTGGTTGCTTCACAAAAACACCTCGTTTTTTGCACTCGGAAAATGAAAAATGGATTTTCGGTGCGACGAGAAGGAAAACTTTCTCCTGCAATATTGTTCACCATCCCATGATACACATGTGTGCACAATATGGATACATTATCACAAACTATACCGTGATTATAGCAATAACATTGGTCATTTGACCTGAAATTCAGAAAATCTTGATTGAGATATGTCATTTTGTGAAGGTTTTTTTGAGACTCAAGGAATATACCAAGTTTGGTATTTTGCCATGAAACTATGTCATATATTATGACATCAGGCGAAGATTTTGCATTGTTTCGATCGTTTTTGAATTTTTTATGCGTATTTCAAACTATCGTCAAACTTCCTAAATCGAGGGGCATGATGATTCTTAGCTCGGGGCTGAACCTCACCAAACTTGCATTATATATCTGATGAAATAGCATATTGTGAACCTAAAAATGATTTTTGCAAAAACTTATGAGCAATATATCATATACCTGTAGTTCAAATCTAACTCATTTCCTACCGATTCGGCAGGAATTTGTTTTTTTCATGAGAGGTGAACGGAAAGGTTTGAGATTCCTAGGTTGGGAAATTGTCTATTCAATATGGTCTAGTATTTTCTAAAAATATGGTATTATCATTTTGAAACTTTCTTTTGGTGGTTGCTTCACAAAACACCCCGTTTTTTGCACTCGGAAAATAAAAAATATGTTATACGAAATTATTTGTATTTTTATGTATTTTTTTGAATAAACATATATAATATTTGAGTTTATATAGATAGATCTTATTTTCTGCAAATTCTGATATATTATATGTATTTTTCTGAATTTAAATGATTTAGTTATGATTTTTCTAAGATTAATGTGGGAAAAAAAGAAAAATAGGTACGCCGACGGCTTTGCCGTCGGCATAGGTCTGAAACCTACACTTGACGCCGTTGCTCTGCCGTTAGCCCAAAAGGCTACGTCGACGGTCCGCTTACACAATGACGGCGGCCCTATTTATTCTACCGACGAAAACTAGGCCGACAATACTGCCAACGACGGCCCCGACATTTTGCCGTCGGCGTATAGAAAGTCCATTGGACTATTTGGTTATTCCCGTAGTTTGACCATCCCATGATACACATGCGTGCATAATATGGACATATTATCGCAAACTATACCGCGATTCTAGCTATAACATTGGTCATTTGACCTGAAATCCAGAAAACATCGATTGAGATAGGTCATTTTGTAAAGGTTTTTTTGACACTCAATTGAATATACCAAGTTTGGTATTTTTACATGCAACTATGTCATATAATATGACACGACGTGAAGGTTTTGCATTGTTTCGATCGTTTTTGAATTTTTTATGCCCATTTCAAACTATCGTCAAACTTCCTAAATCATGATTCTTAGCTCGGGGATTAGCCTCACTAATTTGCATTAGATCTCTGATGAAATAGCATATTGTGAACCTAAAAATGATTTTTTCAAAAAATGATGAGCAATATATCATGTACCTGTAGTTCAAATCTAACTCATTTCCTACCGATTCGGCAGGAATTTGTCTTTTTCACGAGAGGTGAATGGAAAGGTTTGAGATATCCAAGGTTGGAAATTGTCCATTCAATACGGTCTAATATTTTTTAAAAATGTGGTATTATCATTTTGAAACTTTCATTTGGTGGTTGCTTCACAAAAACACCTTGTTCTTTGCACTCGGAAAATGAAAAATGGCTTTTCGGTGCGACGAGAAGGAAAACTTCCTCCTTCAACATTATTCACCATCCCATAATACACATGTGTGCACAGTATAGACACATTAGCGCAAACTATACCGTGATTCTAGCAATAACATTGGTCATTTGACCTGAAATCCAGAAAACCTCGATTGAGATAGGTCATTTTGTGAAGGTTTTTTTGAGACTCAATGAATATACCAAGTTTGGTATTTTTTCATGAAACTATGTCATATAATATGACACCACGCGAAGGTTTTGCATTGTTTTGATCGTTTTTGAATTTTTATGCGCATTTCAAACTATCGTCAAACTTCCTAAATCGAGGGGCATGATGATTCTTAGCTCGGGGCTGAACCTCACTAAACTTGCATTAGATCTATGATGAAATAGCATATTGTGAACCTAAAATGATTTTTTGCAAAAAATCATGAGCAATATATCATCTACATATAGTTCAAATCTAACTCATTTCCTTCCAATTTGGCGGGAATTTGTCTTTTTCACGAGAGGTGAACGGAAAGGTTTGAGATTCCTAGGTTGGAAAATTGTCCATTCAATATGGTCTAGCATTTTTGAAAAATATGGTATAATCATTTTGAAACTTTCGTTTGGTGGTTGCTTCACAAAACACCCCGTTTTTTGCACTCGAAAAATGAAAAATATTTGTATTTTTTAAATAAAAATATATAATATTTGAGTTTATATAGATAAATCTTATTTTTCTACAAATTTTGATCTATTATATGTATTTTTCTAATTTAAATGATTTAGTTTTGATTTTTCTAAGATTAATGTGGGAAAAAATGAAAAATAGATACGCCGGCGGCAAAGCCGTCGGCATAGGTCTGAAACCTAGACTTGACGTCGTTGCTCTGCCATTAGCCCAATGGGCTATGCCGACGGTCCTGTTTACGCCGACGACGGCCGTCGGCCTATTTATTCTACGTCGACGGCAAAACTGGGCCGACGGCCCGTCAAGCTACGCCTATGGCCCCGACATTTAAGCATCCAATAATCAATATGGACAAACTACCTTTCGAAAAATTATGACCTAATTTCAGAAAAAAAATCTTAGGATTATAAATTTATGTCAAAATAGTCCAATGCAGTGGCGGAGCTAGGGGACGAGCAGGGGCCTTTGCCCCCTCCCCTATTTCATGCTACAACGGGGGTAAATAGCTATGCATAACACCAATTTATGTGAGGTTTTAGAGAAAATTTTCTTAGCCCGACCCCGCTCCCCCACCCCACCACCCACCCATTGAAAATTAGCATGTGCATCCCCCGTTAAGTTACCATCTTTCCTCCTGCCTCCGCCACTGATCCAATGGATGACAAAACTGGCAACGAACTAACCGCTGTAGTTAGAAATCTTACCAAAATAGTAAATCAGTTATATAAATAACTTCACAATCTTCTCTTATCCAAGGATGATCGGTTCTCGGTTTAAAACCTCCTAAGTAGGAGAGAGAGAGATGTGTACCTTGTACATTTGTGTAAGTACTCGTCATCAGCAAGCAAAAGGTTGGGCGGCTAAAGGTGATCTGATAGCGATGATTAGGTTTGGTTTTAACTAAATACTTCATGGATCCTTTTAGAACATGTGATTCTTCTCAAGTATTCAAGTGACAAGCTTACCATTAGCATCTATTTCTTGCACTTGGCGAGGATTTTCGTGTGTACAACTCCGCCGAGCTCCATGTTCTTGCAACATCGTTTCTTTTTATGGAAGGGAACAATTCAAGCATATTGACTTTATCAAAGACTGAACCTTTTAAAATCTCCCAACTAGGGGAGAGAGATATGTACCATGTACCTTCAACCTAAAGCAAGAGGTATGTATCTGGATTTATTGAATGGTCATACTATCTTCCTTAAAAAATATATGTGGAAGCTAAAAAATCCACTTGATATTAGTCTATTTATGTGGTGTCTAAATAGTAAAGTTCTGCTAATTAAGAATAACCTTGCAAAAAGAAATTGGAGTGGAAGTTAGAAATGTTTTTTTACTCATTGTAGACCACTGGCCATTTATTTCTCTTGTGTCCTTTTGCACGTAACATTTGGCATATAATTTTCTTTGCATACCATATTCCACCTCCAATTAACATCACAAATATGTTTGAGAATTGGTTCAATGACATTGATAAGGAAAATAAAGCTATAATTCGCATTGGTGTTTCGTCTTTGTGTTGGTCCATGTGGTAGTGTAGAAACAATTGATTTTTAACAAAGTTTTGGGAACTAATATTTTGCAGGTTATTGGCTTGGTTACCCACTTAATTATACTTTGGTCCCACCTTCTCCCTATGGAGCAACGAGAACGCATGGTTACTGGATGCAATCAGTTTTTGTTGGTTGCTCAAGACTTCTATTTCCAGAAGTGTGCTTGGCAGCGCACTAGAAGATTAAACAATGGCTAGTTATGTGCTTTTACTTTTTTCAGATGATTGATACATGTGTTAACCCTTTGTGATTTATGTTTATAATAAATAACTATTCAGACTATGCAGTAAAAAAGGATCGTGTGCATCTATCGATGTAGAGGCCGGAGCTTTGCTCCCAATTCCAAAAAAAGGTTAGAGGGCTCCCCATTTCGAATTCTTGCGGTATCTTTTCTATTCATGAAAGGAAATAATTCCAGCGTATTGACTTTGTGATACTTCCATTAAGACTTAACGAGATTTACTTCTACTATCATTCTACCATCCTGACCATTATGACTTTCGGTAAAAAGTTAGGGCGGCCAAACTCATATCGCGAGAGAAAATGAGGTCGTGGCCCTCTGTACACTTTTGAGAACTACTTCTAATTCATGAACTTGAAAGTTACTCCCTCATTTCAGAAATATAAGACATTTTAGCTTCGTGAAATAAATGTAGCTATATGATTTTTAGTGTATAGGTTCACCGTGAACCTCTATGAACCTACCTCTATAATTCTATGAACCTATACACTAAAAGACGTGTAGATAACCTATACACTAAAAGACGTCTAGATACATTCAATTCATATAACTAAAACGTCTTATATTTTTGAATGGAGGGAGTACATTTAGAGAAAAGTTTATTCTCAAGTTTCCATGTTACAATTATAGCATAAGTTATTTTCATCTATTACTTACTCTCAACGATGCTTTTTAAGATGGGCACCTCACATGTGGTCTTTATTCTTGCAATGTCTTTTCCATTTTAAATTGGAAATTCTTTCAATTATATTAAGATTTTACTATGCAATAACTATTTTAGTTTTATTCTTATGCTCCTTGCACCATCTTGAATTCATAATAGAGCAATTCACATAATTGTTGCTTCATGTATCTTTTGGACTTTTAAGACTTGTAAATATCTCAAATGCCCTTTACATAGCATTTTGGGTTGCCATTATGTGTTACAAAGAATCAATGGAAGTTTCTATAGTCTAACAAAGTATTACCACTCTTTTTATATAAAGAGAGTTTTTATTAACACAAACATTGCATGAGTAGGAAAACCGAAGATAATGGTGTAAGCATGTCCCAAAGAGGATAAACAATTAAGACACGAAATCGCTAGGCATGGTAGTCACAAGGAATTCATGATATTATACTTGTTGTAGCATGACGATCAAGAATAGGCTGCTTTGACTTCATCCAGTTTTACACCCGTAAAAACTGTCCCCGTGTTGCTCAAGGGGGCGGCTCGGGCGACCTCCAACCCTAGATCCGTCGCCGCCCCTCCACCTCAACCCGCCGCCGCTGGAGAACGCCACCGAGCAAAGGCCGCTTGGCTGACGGTGGCGGCGGGCCTTCCTTCTCTCGCGCGGTTGGCTTAGGCGGGGGCCTCTCCCCATCGGGCGGCAGGAGCTCTGACCAGAGCGACGCGGCGGCCCTGGATTGAGCGGTGCTTCTGGTGGATATGGGCGTCGGGGCGGTGTCCCTAGGACCTCTGTAGTGCAATGGCTACGGTGGCCACTTGGGAGGCACGATGACCGGTCCTAGAATCTCGTGCGTGTGTTCGTCGGCGTTCGTCTTCGAGCTCCGTGTCGGTGTTTCTCGGTGCCCCCTCCTTGTGGTGCTTTTGGCGGTGCCCTCGGTGCTCTCCGGTGGTGCTCGGTCGGCGGCATGCTACTGCAGCTCGGCCCACTTCTCTGCAAGGTGTGGTTGGTGGCGGCTGAGCACGCGGAGCTCTCCGGTCAGGTTGTGCGGGCTGCTGCGCGTCGCTGGTGCTGTTGGCGTGCAGGAGGTGTGTGGGCCAGTGGAGTGCGGGCCGACGGTGCCGCAGTCTCCGTCGTCCTGTCCGGCTGCGTGGGGTTGTGGAGGCTAGTCTGCTCCGGGCGAAAGTCTGACGCTGCGACATCCATGGATGTCGTGGTCCTTCCTGGGGGGTCAAGGAGCTCTCCGACCTCCATATCCCTTGGGTTCACGTCTTCGGGTGAAAACCTAGATCCTGCCTTGCGAGATCGGACAATGGCGTCGGTCCTCTGTCGCTTCCCCTCTTGTGGGCGTCATCTTGAAGTCGGGGATCCCCTTCTCGCACTCTGGTGGGCTGGACTTACACGGTATCAAGGTTGGAAGGAGGTCAACCGACAATGCGAGTTTTTCGAGTGGAGGATAGTGTGGCAACGACAAGGGTGAGGAGCGATGGCCTGGTAGCAGCAAGGTGTGGTAGTCGGCTCTGTTCCGGCGTGTCCGAGCGTCTTCTTGTTGGTCTCCTCTTGTTGTGAAGTCCAAGCTGCCATATCCTTCAGTTGTGTGGCATACGATGACCTACCAGAGGCGGTCCAGCGGTGAAGGTCTTCTTTGGTGTCGGCCTTGCGCATCTCTTATCTGGAGCTGTCGGCTTCTTTTCGAGGAGCCATCTGTTTGGTATAGGCCGGCTTGAGCTCCACGTTTGAGTAGTTTCTGTGGGTAGCCGGGGTGGCTGAGTGTGTCCCTCGCGTCCATGACGACCGTCGAGGGTTCTTGTGTTGGTTTTTGGCCGGTTTTCCTGCTAATAAACTGACCATCTATGTACTTCTACTTTATCAATGAAAATGGCAAATTTTTAGCCTTGTTTCAGAAAAAATGATGATAAAAATGATCTAACTTTTTTGCTTGCATATTGGTGGATAATCCAAGTAGGGTACCATAACATAAAGGTAATCTAAGCTAAGAATAAATGAACATCAACAAAAAACTATGGAGATACTTAAGAGGTAATCTAGTGGATGAGAAAATCGACAGGGAAGTAACCAATATTGTCAGAAAACTGACAAAATAATATGTTTTCTAATCTAATATATAAAAGATAGAAGATGAACAAGGTCGAAAATGACCCAAGCTCCACCGTCAGTGCGTGAAGTCCTTTTGTAAATGTCACCCGGTTTGTTGGTCCTTGAAGAATTTTTTGGCCGCCTTCCCCCGAATCGAAATCAAAACAATCCGTACGCGAGCATGTAGCCGTCATCACTGACGTAGATAACACACATAGTATACCACACCAATAACACGCGTGCGATACGGAGGTACGCCTAATAGTCTACAAATGGATCTTCGCAAGGCCTCTCCCCAACCATCCGATCCGGCCTCCAACGGTGAGGATTATCCTGCTGCACCGCTCGGTCCAGCGCGAGGAATATTCAGGTTGTACTTGTACACCTGCGCAGCGCAACAACTCCCGGTGCGGCTCGCTCGCGTCGCGCCTATATATAGAGCGGACACGGATCTCGTCTCGGTCGTATCACTGAACTCACCCAGAAAGCTGTCGCGCTTCCGCGATCAGCCCTTTGCTCTGCTTTTCCTCTGTTTCCTTTGAACCCGAGGTAGAAGAACCCTGCCGGTGCCGGACATGGTGGTCCTCGCCAAGGCCGAGCTCGAGCAGATCGCCCTCCCGGCGGCTCAGCCGCCGCCGGCCCACGTCCGCGCCGTGGACCTGTCGGCCGCCCCGGGCGCCGCGCGTGCCGCGGAGGCGCGCGCGCTGGTGTCGGCCTGCGAGGAGCAGGGCTTCTTCAGGGTGACCGGGCACGGCGTGCCGCTGGAGCTCGTGCGCGCCGTGGAGGCGGCCGCGGCGGGGTTCTTCGCGCTGCCGCAGGCCGAGAAGGAGGCCGGCGCGGGGCGGCCCGTCGGGTACGCCAGCAAGCGGATCGGCACCGGCGGCGACCTCGGGTGGATCGAGTACCTCCTGCTCAGCGTCACCTCCGCCGGCGCGCTGCCCGCCGCCTCCTTCGCGGCCTCGACATTGCCGTGCGCGGCCGCGGCCGCCGACGGGTCGCTCGCCGAGCCTTCGTGCCCCTTACGGTGAGTTGTTCTTGCTCGACACGACACCCATGCACGCTGAGCGCCACGGACGAACACCTCCATGTGGTGCACGCGTGCGGTTAATCTGCAAAACTGAGATAGCCCGTGTGTAGAACAAGCCACGAAAAGGTTGACATTTACGTTTGCGCTCCGCGTTGCAAACTGAGATAGCCCGTGCCCGGCCGCCGGCATCGCGGTTGCTTGCTTCCCTCCCTCCCTTGGCTTGCTCCTGCGTGGCGCCCTCACAAACATGTGCACACGCCACGTCTTTAACTTGCGCACTCTAATTAAAATGCGTTTTCGAATGGTCCGAGCATATGCTGTAAGCCTGTAACAGGTAGTCTCACGCACGCATCGTAGTAACGCTACGTCTACGGAATTTTTTTACGGAAACATCCTACGGACTCACGAACCGACGTAGCAAGCAGGGATAAAAAAAATAAACTGCTCCGTTTTTCAAGGAAGTGATAGAATTTCAACCAACAAACTTCAGCCACGTCCGTCCGTAATATTTTTGTAAGCCAACCAGTACGGTAGTATCTTATGTTCGCTACCAGGTCTTAATTCCGTTTGGAACATCGCTGGAAAGGCTGAAACGTGACAACAACGGTCTGTTCAGTCAGGTCTCTAAAGAAAGGTCAACATGGAGAACACGAAGCCTTAGAACTTCTTTTAAAAAAAGTTAGCCGTAGAATTAATGAAACGTTAATCCAATATAAATGTTTAACTAATTGTCAAGGAAAAAAGCAACGCGTAATTTCCGTGGATAAGGTTCGCCGTGTCGTGGCCGCGTGTAGCTTCACTGTTTCTCGCGGCCGACGTACGGAGGCGTTTGACGACTCACGTGCGGTGGAGGCGGCGGCGACGTACGTACGTACTGTACGTAACGATCGATCGGTTCCTTTCGATCTCTTTCTGCTTGCCGTGCCGCTCCGTGCGTAGCGTACGTGTCCTATCGTACTCGTGAGTCGTGTCGACCCGCCGCCCGTACGCGTACTACTAGGTGTGTCTAGCACTCTAGCTAGGAGTATAACGTACGTACGCGCTGCCCCCCTTTCTGCCGCTCCGGTGACGTGCTGCCGTTCACGGGGAGCACCCAAGCGCCTAGCACGTCCCTATCTCTATCACTTTTGACATCATCGTCATCATCCCAGTCAGTCAGTCCATACAAAAGGAAGGAGCCGAATCCGTCGCGGTTTCACTTTATTCGTTAGCAATCTGCTGATCCATCTCGACGCACGCACGCAGGGAGCTGCTGGAGGAGTACGCGGCGGCGGTGCGGCGGATGGCGTGCGGGGTGCTGGAGCTGATGGCGGAGGGGCTGGGGCTCGGCCCGGCGGACGCGATCTCGCGGCTGGTGGCGGACGCCGACAGCGACAACATGCTCCGGGTGAACCACTACCCGCCGCGGCCGGCGCTGCAGGTGCAGGGCAGCCTCCTGACGGGGTTCGGCGAGCACACGGACCCGCAGATCATCTCCGTGCTCCGCTCCAACGGCACCTCCGGCCTCGAGATCGCCGCGCGCGACGGCGCATGGGCATCCGTGCCGCCCGACGCCGACTCCTTCTTCATCAACGTCGGCGACGCGCTGCAGGTACTACGATCGTAATAGTGTCGCGCGTCACTTTTACTGTGGGCACGTCTAGTCTGATTGCTTGTTGGATATCTCTATCTTAATCGAGATGCACATCAGTCAGTGATGATCAGTGCCCGATCTCGAGCCTTCTTTCGGCCGGGCGTCCACGTCAACGGAACAGGAGCAGCTGCAGTGCCGCACGCGCTGGCTATATATGTGCATGCATACAGCTAGCTAGCTAATGCACGCAATCATGCATGTACACATGCAGGGCCCAGCCCCCCTTGTTGAGCCCTGCTGCACGTGAATAAACTGGCAACACTTCCTAATAATAATGTTCTTTTAGCAGTCTAGATAGATATATGCTAATAATAACACAGGCACAATAGGAGACTAGGAGTACATATATGGGTCCAAGCAAATTGCGCCTTGGCATACGCTACGTACTATTTTCAGCCTCGGGTGCACCGTGCACGCATCGCTGCCGTACTGATCTATAGTCGTACGTGTGTGTACATGCAGGTGCTGACGAACGGGAGGTTCAGGAGCGTGAAGCACAGGGTGGTGGTGAGCAGCGAGAGGTCCAGGGTGTCCATGATCTTCTTCGGCGGCCCGCCGCCGGGCCAGAGGCTGGCGCCGCTGCGCCAGCTCATGGGGGACGGCGGAAGGAGCCGATACAGGGAGTTCACCTGGAAGGAGTACAAGAGCAGCACCCACAGGGGCAGCAGGCTCGTCGACGACCGCCTCTGCCGATTCGAAAACTAATCTCTACTACCCAACAGTCTCACTAGCTAGCTTCCTTGTGTGTAACCAACGCACCACGGTCGTAGTACTCAATCTGTTGTGTTGATAAGGCTCGCCTAGCTTAGGCCTAGAACGTGTGTGTGTGTGAGATGCATATATAGCCTGGAGTAATGTACTGTGGTGTGTGTCGTGTGCTTAATTTAATTGTTAACCGTATCTCCTAAATTAGTGGACGCCTGAGACGAGCCTCACAAAGAGATTTGTACTGCAAAAAAACCTCGCATTGCGCTTACCAAGATTTGATTGGAAGATTCGTCCCTCGCCATTGATGGATGTATATCATGAATGTCATTCAACCCTTCACATAGCTCCAAAGCCCAATGGTGAAGCGGCAAATTACAAGGAGGTGGCTAAACGACACCGTAGTTTGTTTGCATAGAGGACATAGCCCATAATTCGGCCACCTTCTTTTTTCCAATTTATTCGCCGTCCATATTCTATTTTGGATTGCAAGTCAAGCAAAAAAATTGATCTTCGGAGGGGCCCAAGCGTTCCACACCATCTTATTCATGTTGGATAGAATGGAACCCAAAAATTACACCTCATAGACCAACTTTGTCATGTATTTACCGCTTGCCGTTAGCTTCCAAGAAATATCGTCATCAATATTCTCTTCAAGATGGACATGGTTTAGGAGGGTCCAAAGCTCCACAAATTGTTGGAGACAATCGAAAGTAACGCTTTGGTCCAATTCGATCTTGCTAATCCAAGCATCACCTAGCATGGCTTGGACAACTTTCCAATTCTTCCTCTTCGATGAGGCGTAAATGAGTGGAGCGATTTCAATGCACTTTCTTCCTTGGAACCATGGAGCGTACCAAAAAGGGATCTTTTGTACTTGTAGATAAGATTAAAAAAGAAGCCTACTTGTGGGTTAACATGGGTTCCAACGTTTGTGCAAAAATGATGCTGGAAGAGTAGGTTCGTGTAATAAAAGTATGAAATCGTTCATAAAAAAGTATTATTTTCATGTAAAAGTCGTGGCTTTCTTTCTGCAATCCCAATTGGGTAAAGGGAAAAGTATGAAATCGTTCATAAAAAAATGTTATTTTGTTCATAAAAAACAAGTATGAAATCACATCAGGATTCCTTTTGATTAGCAAAAACGATAAAAAAATACCACTTGGTTAATTGAAAAACATTTTTTTTACCAAAGGAACCAGGGATTTAGGTGTGCTTATTTTGAAAATTATGAACACTACGTTATTATCCAAAATGGCTATAGAAACTCTAGGGTCCTACTGAAGAAACATTGACACGTCTTGTGATTATTTGGGGGCCTTTTTGCAAAAAAAATAGGCCACCGTGGCTGGTCGACTTGCCCAATCAGCACGCCACATCAGCATCACGTATCACCACTGCCACGATTTTGACCACTTTGCTCGGCTATGTGACCACTGACCAGTGCACTATATCGCACAAGTTCACCGACCAAAATACTCATCTCAGATAAGTTCCATCTAAAGATCACTGGCTATCTCACGACATGGACTCGAATCACCATTTATCCTTTCAGTATATCGTGAACTATTGTCCTCCTTATTATAGTCCTAGAATCCAAGGCATTTTGTCGGAATACATTTAGTCTTTTCACTTTTACTTCTCATTGAAAAGATGAAAGGACAAAACTGTAATCTTCCTACTCAAACAATAAAGGGATCTTTGGATTGAGCCCACACGCGCCTGGCTAAATTTTGGCAGCCAATATTTTGGCGCATGATTCCACCGCCCACCACTCGTCCACGATTTGGCGTTAAAATACATCGGCAGGCATCAGCTGGCTTGGGCTTGCCAAATATTTGGAGCCCAACCAAACATGACTCAGACGTTGTGGGCGTGCCAAAATATTGGTAAGGCTGGCAGTGGCGCAAAACCAAAAGCACCCTAAGTCCTGTTCTTTCTTTATGTCATTATAATCAAGTGTGGAGCTTTGGACTCTAAAATATTGGTTGGTCTTTCTAAACTCTTTGAGCTGGAGCTTTGGACTCTACTAGGTATTGGGTGCTTGTCCTATTGATAGGACAATAATGTTCTTATATCTCAAACAGAAATATACATTGTTTCAAGCTTTTACGGGGCTTCCTGGAAATGGCAGTTAGGTTTCGCATGAAATAGACAACGATGTTCATCCACCACCCTGCACTTTGACACGAAAACCACAAGACGCGTCGGAGCAATGGACTAGTTAGAGAATCTCCACCGCGTTCTCGGGAGGGCGTTTACATGGCGATTTTTTCATCTGGCCGGCGAAAGTTCGCTCAGTTGCGTTCCCAGGACGCCGAATTGTGCTAGATTTGTCCCAATTTTCATCCGGCGTTTCCAGGCCGAACTCAAGGCGCTGGGAACCACCTGGGAACGACGCAGTGAAAAACAGGTGGGCCAACCTATCCCGCGCCAGAGAGCTTTCCCCCAGCTGCCCCCGCCGCCATGTCGTCATCGGCGAAGCCCCACCCAGCCAAGTCGAATCCGCGCCTGTATATAGGTCCGTCGTTGTCGCCGCATCCTTTCCCCTCGGCCTAGGCCTTGTTTCGCCGTAGCTCGGCTTTATTCCGAGCTCCCGCCACCTCGCCCGCAGAGTGTTCGGTGTTTTGCCCGTTCGGCCATGGACTCTGACCACGGGGAGATGTTCGCCCTGTTGCTGGAGGAAGAGACCACTGCAGCCGCCAAAGATGCAGATCACATGCAAATCCTCGCCTCTCTCACCCAGCTATATATGTAGACTACTGCGCCAAAGCATGGAGGATCGGCGAAGAGTCGCCGGAAGGGTAAAGCAAGGCAGCGGTTGGAGGGCTATTGCATGTTGTATGCCGACTACTTCATCGAAGAGCCGCTGCACGAAGAGGTCATGTTTTGACGTTGTTTCAGGATGAGCCAGAAGCTCTTCCTCAAGATTGTGCATGCCATTCATGAGTTCGACCCCTATTTCATGTGCAAGAAGGACCACACCGGCATGGTTGGGTTTACCTCACTGCAGAAGTGCAGTGGCGATGGGGTTGCTTGCATATGGAGCTCCGGGTGATAGTGCTGATGACTGTCTCTGCATGGCTGAGTCCATCGCTATCGATTGCTTTTACATGTTGCAAGGCAGTGATTGCAGTGTTTGGGCCACATTACTTGAGAACACTCACTACTGAAGACACTGCTCGGATCCTCGCAGTCAATGAAAGTAGAGGATTTCCTGGCATGCTTGGAAGCATAGACTGCATGCATTAGCACTGGAAGAACTGTCCATTTGCATGGCAGAGAATGTACAAAGGCTACAAAGGAGGTTGCAGTGTGATACTCGAGACAGTTGCTACACATGATCTTTGGATCTAGCACTCCTTTGGCATGGCAGGATCGAACAACGACATCAACGCCCTCAAATGTATTTGCCAAGCTTGTTGAGGGTCATGCTCCCCCTATGGACTTTGAGATCAATTGTACCACTACATCAAGGGATACTATCTTGCAGATGACGTCTATCCAAGATGGTCAATATTTGTAAAGACTATCTTAAACCCGATGTTTCCCAAGTATGCTAAGTTTGCCAAGGAACATGAAGTTTGCAGGAAGGACGTGGAGTAGGCATTTGGTGTGCTCCAACAAAGGTTTGGAGTTGTCCGATTCCCTGATATGACCTGGTCGAAAGATCAAATATGGAAAGTGATGAACTGTCGTGTGACCTTACACAACATGATCATCCAGGATGAGAGGAAGGCCCTAGTGGATTTGGTCGAGCAGGATGCGCCATATTATAGACAGAGACGTCTTGCAGAGCCTGATCAACATGTGCCGCTAATCTAGGCTGCCTTTATCGCCATGCGTCAGGAGATCTAAAACTGGGTAGTGCATCAACAGCTGCAGGATGATCTAGTTGAGCACATATAGATACACATGGGCAATATGTAGATGTCGAGCATGATTGGCCGAACTAGAACGAACTATGTTATATTTTCAGTCTATGTCGAACTATGTTTAATTTCATGCCGAGCTATGTTTATTTTGAGGTCAAACTATGCCGAACATTGCTTTTTATTCATATTTATGCTGAACTATGCCAAACTCTCTTTGAATTTGAGCCGAATTTAGGCGAAAACTCGCCGTTTTTGCATCGCCTAGGAAGCATGCCCGAGAACGTGAGTAGAAAACTAGACGTTTCTAGTTTGAAAGTTATATTCATCCGGCGCTAAATAACGCTAGATTTCAGACTAAGAACACCCAGTGAGTGGAGATGCTCTTAGACATAATGAAATAGATAGGCTCGTGTTTAAATCTCAACAAAGTGCACCCGCAGAAAAGAAAAACTAAAGAATGTGATAGTTATTTCACATTTGCTGATATGCATATGCATAAACAAACTACTATGCGTCACCGATTGGTTTCCAGTTCAAACGTGTCGGGTCCTACTCACCTGAAAGTCTGAAACAGACATCCAGGTCAAACACTTCCTATGGACTCGATTTTCAACACCTAATTCCCTCTAGGCTCTAGCTGATAACAACAATCCAAGATAGCTGCAATACACACTCCTCGATCGGTCCTTCCCGACCGAAAGGGTCGTCTTTTACTTCTCGCTGCACACGACGATCCGATCCCTCTTTCCGCCGTGTCACCCTTAGCTAGAGTTCCCAGTACGTCCTGTCCGATCGATTGCCATTGTTCCGTTGCATCGATCTGGCGTGCTCAAATCAGCCCATCCGAGAAGGGAAGGGAGAGGGGTACGTACGGGAGATGTACTGCACACTGGACAGTCGACACTGTCTGTCACTCACCTAGCTAGCTAGGCAAGGTCTTGACAGCTTTTGCCTGAGGAGACAGATGGCACCGTCACACGTACACCGGGCCTTTGCGGAAACACCAGTGGCAGTGACAGCCATTGACTGTTCGGACCGGATTCAGTGAATCTCTTGCAGCAGTGGGCGCTGATGGGGAAGAGCCGAAGAGGGCCCTACGTACTCTCTGTCTTTCTCAGTGATGATGGGAAGTCGGTCATTTCAATTCCCGGTGAAATGCCGCTGCATTTTGCATGCAGCGCACGGAGAGCCTAGTCAGCCCGGCCGAGACGTTGCACTGGCAGCACCGTCAGCTATGGCCTGCAACTGCAAGCGAGTTTGCACAAGTCTTCCATCGGTGCGAATCATTCTTCGTTTCCGTGTTGGTTGTCCGTTCAACGCACCGTAAACATCAAAACACAATATACTCCAACATATTCAGTTCCAATGTCCGTTTAACCCTTGATCCTTTTTGGAAGGAAGTTGTATCAAAACATGTCGCACTAATCCTTGCGTTTACATATATTTTCATACATGACCCTAAAAGACTAAAGTTTACAAAATAGTCCAGATCTTTAGCACGAAGGACACTGGAGATCATAATAAAAATCACAATCCTGCCCTTGAACTCTACCGCAACGACCAGAGCTCTACCATCGGCCAAATGGGTTACAACAAGGAACCAAGCCACTTGGGGCACAGAAAGAGTGACGAATGCCGTCCATGCTGGAGGTTGCACTAATGCTAAGAAAGGCACTCGGAGGAGAGGCCACATGGATGAAAAATGGTACTAAGTGGAAACATCCAAACCACCATGTGCTCTTCTTCATCTTTGTTCTTCGTTCTTCCCGCAACTCCTCCAAACCCGCAGGCCACTGATCTGCCCGACTCCTTCTCCTCGACGCCATAGCCGGCCAAAAGGCCAAGCAACACAGTAGAACCATAGAAGAAGAGGAAGTCCAAACCATCAACTTTATTAAACTGGATATAGCTAGAATACCAGCGTTGAACGATGTCTACCATGGACTGACACGAGCTCGATCTGATTGGACCTTCTGGAGATACGACATATCGCCAAAACCTACAACACAACAACTACTCCTACAAAACCTAAACATACTATACTATATACTATTATACTAAACGAACTCAAGCGCTCCCTTTGGTGACATTGGGGGGACTTCAAGGGTACCATAGCGAAGAGGAAGAACATGGGGGGACTATCTCGACATGTTTGGTGTAACCCGAGCTCAACACGATTGTTTTGTAAAACCGACTTTAAAAAGGGGTTCTCGTGCAAAACCTCTTAGACTGTCACTTTCAAACCTGGCCATCGGACCGAGCTTTTCGCATGCCGGTCCAAAGCACGCCAGCCCAGCCCACGTAAGACCTGGCACCACACGTGCTAAACATGCCCGTGCTGGCCCTGGCCCAGCTAGAGCATACGTGCTGGCCCGACACGGCCCGTTTAGACTTTTTTTATTTTTTCTAGTATTTACTGTTTCTGTTTTATCAGAAAAATATGGAAAATGATACGCATCCCCCGTGGGATAACGCGTTACGATCCTCCGGTTGCCGGCTGTTTCCGTGTCACACGAGAGACCACGTTTCACCTGGACCCATGCCTCTTTCTTCCTTATCTCTTTCCTGAACTTCCGGTTTGCTTTTCTCTTCCTGTTCTACACCGCCATCGGGCTGCACGCATCGCGCCACCGCCGCATCTCCGTGTTGCGTCTTCCTCCTTGTAGCTCCGCCGCTGCCGCCGGCAGCCACCCATCCTCGCGGTTTTAGCCGCCACTCGTCTGCGGCTCGCCAATCGCCGACCTCCATACCGCGAGCCGCTGGCCGCCTGCTCGCCGCCGCCACACTCATCCGCCCGCCCACGCCCGCCTCGCCAAGACCGCCGGCCCGTGCTCGTCCCGCCATGAGAGGGTCCTCTCATGCGACCTCCCCATGCGAGCTCCACGGCGCTCGCCGCCCTTCGCTGCCTTGTGCCGCCTGCTCCGCCACTTCCCTAGCACCATAGAGGCCGCCTGCTCCGCCTGCTCCACCACCTCCCATGGTGCCACCCATGAATCTACACTCCTCCCCAACGTTGGCAGCACTGCTATGTGCGGACGGCGGCGATGCTATACACAATGACCGAACATGCTACATACGTCTTGTGGTGTTGCTACCTATGGCGACAGTCGTTGCTACCCTGTGGTGAGCAGCGCTGCTATCTTCGGCGAGAGGCACTGCTACACATGGCGACTGATCCTGCTATATACGGCTTCTGGTGTTGCTACCTTTGGCGAGCGGAGCTGCTACATGGCATTTTTTTCTTACAAATTTTTGCTCCGGCGATGTCTTCGGCCAAGTCGGTATTTGCTATATTAGCATAATTATTTTACTACGGTATCTAATTTTGCTACAATAGCACAAACTTTTTGCTACGAGGTATCCGGCGAGGTCCCCAGCGAGATCTCCCGGCGATACTCCGGCGAAGTCGATTTTGCTACACTAGTTCAATTTTGTTGCTATATGGTCTCCGACGACGTCTCCGGCGGACTCTCCAGCGAGATCTAGCTTTTTTATTTGTCTCGTGAACGAACCTTTTTTGCTACAGTGTAGCAAAAATAGGACATATATAGCAAAAACGGGTCTGAATATAGCAAAAGCGGAATTTAGGTGGACACGTGTTAGCACGAGAACCCGGGATCAGAAGTTTTTATCCCGGGAAGGCCTAGCACTGTCCGAAAAATATAGCCCTTTTAGCTAAATGGGTCGTCCTGTTAAGCTCCGGTGTGCTAGGGCCCGGAGGCTGGGCACGGGCCGGTACGGTACAACCCACCAACTGCGTGCCAGGCCAGGCTAGGCCAGGCACGTTAGCAGGGTGCTAGGCCGGCCTGTTGGCCAGGTTTGGCCATTTCGTTCGCTTTCCTTGGCAAATGTTCGAACATCTTAACGGTAGAACCTCCTCGCCGATGCGCGCTCTCCAGACTCCACTTCCCCCGCCTCCGGTGCCTGCTGTATCTGCCCCTAAAGTAACGCGACTACGCGAGGCCCTTCTCCTCCTCGTCTTCCTCCGGAACCCACGAGACGAGATCCCTACCGTCTACTCCTTCCTCCAGCTTTCCATTTTCGCGCCACGCGCCCACGCCCCAAGCCCCAACCGCCGCCGCCAGCCCGCCACTTCCCGCGCCGGAACCCGCCCCCAGAGTCTTACCCACCGCCAATGCCGTCGCGCTCGAGGAAGGAATATTCGCGGCCGTCACGGAGGACCGCTCGGATGACGCGTCCCTCGCGCTCAAGTCCATGGCCGCAGCCTCCCTCTCGCCGTCGCCTCACGCGGTCCCGCCCTGGCGGCCCTCGTCAGTCGTCACCCACCTTGTTGATAATGTAAGGACCAGGGAATTGGCTCAATTGATCATCCAAGCACAAGAGATTGGGTTGGCCAATTAATTGCTGGTAGTTGATTATTCTGTTCGGTTGATTGTCAATGCTTGTTTTGGGATTGGTCTATTGAACAAGGCTCATAACATACTCGATGAAATGACTGCTCAAGGCACCTCTGGGGCTCGGAATATATACTCCCCAATCTTGAAAGCTTTTTGCAACTTGCAAGGAGCAAAAGACCGCAGATAGGGCTGCATGCGGCACCCGCTTTCCGGCCCGCAAAACAGAAATCAAGGCAAAAAAGGCTGCAGCAGCTAGCAGAATTAACACATGATTAGTACAAATGTGCAACCCGCGACCCGCCCGCTTGCAACCCTAACCGCAGAGGTTGCACAGCTTGTGGCGGAGAATAGTGCAGCAGGGCTACATCTTCGTTCTTTCAGTTGTGATGGTCTTATTGATGCTCTTTTGAGGATATGATGAGGGAGGCAAGGCTGCCAAATCTCAGGACAAGTTATCTTAGCATAGTGACAGGCTTGACAGCGAACAACTGGCCTGAGCTCATTGCATCATTCCTGGATGCAGTGGTTGATGACCCAAGAATCGAGATCATGATTGGAACTCCATAATACATCCATTTTGCAAGGTTGGGAGGTTAGAGGATGCTCGAAGGACATGCCGAACGATGGTATTCCTGTTATTTTAACCAAATAATCAGATATGCCTCTCACTTATCACTGGGTATCTCTCAGCCATGAAGTACTTTAATGTGCTCAGATTTTAATCATGAGTTGATTGATGCCTTTCTGTATGCTTTGGTCAAGGGTGGATTTTTTTTATGTGGCAATGCAGGCGACTGAGACAGCAAAAGGGTTGAAAATATCTGTGGATAGGTAGAGGCAGAAACTGACATTCATGGAAACCCGCAAGGAACGGAAACTGGCGAAGCTTAGATGCGCAACTTCAGGAAAAATGGAAGCTCTGATCGTGTTGAAGAACTGGACTGGTCTTAATTCATAACATTGCAACCTATCATGCGATTCCTGGCTTAATTTGATCAGCCATGCTTCTGTGAGATGACAACCCAAATCCTTTTGGAAGCTGTAGCAAGCCAAAAACCATCAGAGATGAACAAGCGTGGCGATATGTGATCATGATAAGTTCACAATGAGGTTAGGGAAGCTGGTGCACTTGTCTTTTCTTATTTATTTTCCAGGTATAGCTGTTTTGCTTTAGGGACCGTTTACTTTACTGGCTGACTTGACTTTGTACTAGTTTTGAACTAGCTTGTTCTAACTTCCAAACCCATGTAAGATTCTTAAATTGGTGAATGATAAGTTTGTCCTCATGTCAATAAACTAGTAAGTTTCTCCTGAAATGCTTCTTATGGCATGGATAATCTGTAGGTGTGAATTGGTGATAAACATATGATATTTACTGATAAATTTCTGTTCATTCCATTAAGCTATCATTTACGGTTTTCACTCTCCACTTACCGAAATGCAAAATAGTTGTCGAGCCTCCTTGTAAATTAATTCTTATAGAACATACGGACTGTGCTGCAACGGAGAACTGGGTCCTCCTTTAGGGCCTGCCTGGAATGGTTGTAATATTTGTGTGTCCACTGGTGGACACACAAATATCACCAATACAAGTAGCCCCTTAGCATGGACAAATGAACATAGGAATATCTACTAAAGAACAGAATAGGTAAAAACAACTGGATATTAAAACTAGAGAATTTTCAAACTTGAAGTTACCAGAGTCGAAAAAGCAATATAATATTAAAACCATAGTCCGTCCTAAAATTGTAGTCAAGGTTGTACTGCAGATATGTGAAGTGTATAAGGGCTGACAGTAGGACTTGCTGTGAGGTTTGGGATTTCTCTATTGGGTAACTAGCAGGAAGCTATTTGCTAACTTTGTTTGTAAAGCATTTTCAAAACCCTAATACAACAGTGTCCAGTGCAAATTAACACACAACGTGAGGATTAAAAATACCAACCTTCAAATGAAAAGAATATGTAGGCTCCAGAATAGCATCCATAGTATTATCAAATTCACAAGCAAACACAACAGTATGGTTACATGGTAGTTGATAATACAGCAACAACATGTCATAGGTCTGGTTCTTAAACCATTATTACAGGTTCTTATTAAAGGCTGAAAGTTGCAAATAGTAAAGGAAACATAACATAGGTCTGGTTCTTAAACCATTATTACAAGTTGCAAGCTGAAAGCTGCAAACAGTAAAGGAAATATAACTAAATATTGCAGTAGCACCAGGAGAAATGCAGTTGATCTGAACTGATAATTTATCGGCACAAATTTCCACCATCATTGCACCTCCCTTTCCCCCCTGTGCAAACAACAAGCCGTCATCACCAAATTACTGAGCACCAGGTGTGTATTAGTACATTTGAACAGGAAGAAGTGAACATTACCTGTTGCATTCTAGATGGGGCCAGGATACTGGCTGCTCCTATATAAGATGGTGTGGCTGTCGAGCAAGGACTTTTTGATGGTCTCCGTGTACTCAGACATGAGACTGATGGCTGCAGTTACGGACCTAGGATATAAGCCAGTGCCACGGCCGAGCTTCAGCAGAATCTGGAACCCCACGGTTACAAGAGTTCCTCCATTCTCGCCTAGTCCAATGCCACCCTGGGCAGACTCGCTGACGGGAAGGAGGGAGAAGCCGGTGGGGTAGATGGATACATTGCTCTCTGTCATGCCACCTGGGCTCGTGATCTTGTTCATCAGTTGGGCGTCGATGGGTGAGTAGACAATGAATGAGCCCGACACATCATAGTAGCTATTCTGGAGGATCATGATGTCTTCCTTGTTTCCTGAGGCATTCTGATCAATCGCAGATATATGAGTTAGTGGAGTGAGATGCCAGATTATGGTAGGAAGCGATGGATCTTGGAGATAATTAAGCTAGATGTGTTTGGTACCTTAACATGCAGTATGGAGACGGCATCATCAGCTTCTACGGTGCCGGAGACACAGACTTCCTCCCTCACGACACCATCGTTCACCAGCACATCCCACTGTGTAAGGTACACATGACATGTACATGACTAGCTGCAGAGAGAAGAGAATTGCACGTGCCGTGTGTGTGTGTGTGTGTGTGTGTGTGTGTGTGTGTGTGTGTGTGTGTGTGTGTGTGTGTGTGTGTGACCAGGAGACGTAGATCAGAGTATTTTCATCGGCATACCTTTGGACGCACCATGTTGTTCCTGAGCAGGTCAAATGTGACCCTGAGTGGTATTGGCATCTGGAATGATGTGCTCACGGACACGATGGCGGTGTTGCTGGGGTCATCGTTTCTCCTATGCGCGACCTTGATGTCTTGGTCCATACCGGCACCGTGCACGATGGTCCATACATCCTCAGGGATGGCAGCGATGCCATTGGTGTAGCTCACAAGCAGGTCATCGGCTAGCTTCATGAGGGTCTTCTTCCCCTTTGAGGTGGCTGAAACAAAGCAAGGAGGAAGAACTTGTTTCCGTAAAGACATGCCTTCCAGATTATGTTAAGAGTTCAGAGTTCCAGAGAATGAAGATCTCTAAGTTCCAGTTACCTTTTAAAGCACTTCTGGTAACATGGAAGATGGCTCTTAAACGTACACACTGTCGTGCGATGCTCGCCACCCAGCGCCTAGCTCCAAACATGAGTCCACTCAGACATGGCTGGTAGAGCTTGTGAACTCCAGTATCATCTACTAGAACATGCTCTATAGCAATGACCTGCCGACAAGATTTCCGAGCAAATAAAACATGGGTTGAGTCACCTCTGTACCGGTTTCACCCATGGTAGAAAATCCATTATTCTTTAGTCTTTTTTTTTTACCATACCTTGCAGCTGCTGCTCTCTAGGGGCTGAATTAGTATCCCTGATGGCATTTTGCGGCATTTGAAGAAGGTGCCATCATGGCCATCCAGGGTCACGTCAACAATGAGCATTGTCCCGTTTTGCAGCTCCCTGCAGAACCTCACGAATGTGCATTTCCTAGGTGGTACCAGGGGCGATGGAAACACCGTCTCTGTCGTCATCTTTTTTTTGTCAAGCAAACAAAAAATATGGCAAACTGTCAGTAACGAAGCAAACTAATTCATCGTAGAATAGTGCTTGTTTTGCCAGTAATGTTTCTTTTTATTTTGTTTTTGGACAAGGTCTTTGCACTCATGCCAAAACATATATATGCTGAACTCATAGAGAAATTATAAGGCATACATACCAAACGCATAGCCCCATCATAGCCTGCATTAGTAGGCCACTCGTAAGCCTTAATGATCTTTGCACTGGACAGAATTCCAGGACAGAGAGATGCATAGCACTCCTGCAGTCATTTAACATTAGCATCAGATTGCAACTTGAAATAGCAGCAATTGCATTAGCATTTAAATTGAGTAGTTATTTGGTTGAGAAAGAATGACTAGGGTTTTATTCACAATCTATATGCAACTTACAGGATCCATGAGATAATCCATAATATGTTTGGCGCCCATCATGACCACGGCACCAGCACGGGTAGCCTCAGTCTTGATTCCTATTACATCTGCACTATTTTTTCCACCAAACTTTTGAGCATAAATCATCTTGTTCAGTACTTCAAATGAACCACCAGGGACAGGCAGCCATAGAGGGCCATGGGACTCGGACAAAATGACAAACTCGCGCATTGCATCCTGAGCTAGTTCAAGGATCATCCGTGTGTCATTTTGTCTCGCGACGACATTTTCTGCAGATGAGTCAAGTTGGAAAGATTGCCTTGAACCTGCAAGTGTCTCAGCGCGCAACCGGGAAATCTGCCAAATGAAAATAAGACATTAGTAAGAGGGCAAATCATTAACCCAAGATACAATCTTCATGATACTCTGTAACATGGTGTTATGATTCCACTAAATTAATATAAAAACAGTAGATACATCACCACTTTGAGTTAGAACTTGAAACATAATCAGACGGATGTTTATATTCTTACTGAAACTTTATTAAAAATGCTTTAGAGGCTTGTTTATATGATGTACCTCTAGCTTCAGCCAATCATTTTGCTCTTTCAGCCTTTGCATATTTGGAGAGAGCTGGTTATGTAGTGATGGATCACAATTGGGGCATAAGGTAGTCCTCTCAGCATGTTTAAGCTTCTCATTTTCGTCCCTCAACATTGCACGCTCCACTTTCAACCTGTAGTTCTCCTCCTTTGCACGCAGATTCTGCAGTTTCATGGAACAGATACAGAAAATGATTGATAACTTCGAAATGGAGAGTTTTCTATGACAGATCCTGCTACGCTACATACAGGAGTGTAACTGAAGAAGTGAAGATATGACAAAGTATATCATTGCGATTTCGCAAGTTAGTGTTTTAGACCAGACCTTGAGTTGCGTTATCTTGTTCTGAAACCAAAACTTCACTTGCTTTGCTGAAAGACCCGATGTCTCACTCAGCTCCTTCCTTTGATATTCATTTGGGTGTGCACATATGCCGAAAAATCTGTTCATTCAAGTGAGAAGTAAAAAAATGACGATTGGCAACTCGTTAAATTCTTGTAACGAACTCAAGAAATGTGCAGTTTTGCAACTATTTTCATTTTCGCAGTTTTTTTAAGACTTCTTTTCACATGTAATAGGTAGATCTATATTAGAAAAAAAAGGAACAAACGGGGGATAGTATTTACATAAAACCATCAGTGCTACAGATGGTATGCAATCCATTTCAACCTAATATTTGTTGAGTTAAAAAATAAAATACTGTTGATAAAATATTTGCACTTGTAAGAGAACAAGAGAATCATCATCAAATTAAAAACAATCATATGGTATATTTAGTAGGATCCATACCCTTCAAGTATCTGGGTCTGCCGCAAAGTGAGCCTCTGTAGACGCCTTTTCCTTGTTTGTGGGCCTCCAGTGCCATCTTGGTCATTAGTGGGGTTCCTCCCACGTATGTTTCTGTTGTCAGGTGATATGTCAGAGCCGACATTATCACCATGCACTCCATCTACTTCTCCAGAAAAATTCTCGAAAGTCCACTGCTCCTCGCGGGGTGCTTGATCACGCTGTGCATGTCTCACACGATTCTAATATAAAAAAAAATGTCATTTCCATTTTAGATTTATGGTTGTGTGTACTTCATTATAAAAATTTGTAGCTTCAAAAGTTAAAAAAAACATTACTCTAGCAAGTTGAATTTATTTTTATTCAATAACAAAGAGGTTACTATGTCGATTCTAAGAGGCTACAAGTTCCCATATTAGTCAGGCATATATAATAAGAACTGCCCCAACTGTATAGCAAATACATCTTTTGTGTTTCTAACATATGATATACATTTAATATCTACCCACACATTTTTCTTGTCCTTTCATCATAGTGGGTGAATATAGAATATATTAGTAATAAGTAACTTTGGCTTGTAGGGAAAACTGTGAATAGAGTAAGGAAAACTAATCTAGAATAGGTAGCCATTCCCATCCTCCTCGAAACAGGCTTTGGCAGCTATTAATATAGGTAGCCATTCCCATTCCAACATAAAAAGCCTAATCCCGAAAAAAGATGCTCAGAAGGAAATAAAACTCATTGCAACAAAACAGTATGATGTAACTAGGGTTGATACTCACCAAGACCAGGATGCCAATTAACATCGCAGTTTGTGTAAAACACGTTTTTCCATATTTATCAAGAATTTTTCCGATTAGGACACTTTTTTTTCGATTAGGACACATTTAAAGCCACGCCAACAAACCAGACAAGGACGACACGCAGCGGGGTCATGCCTGAACGAAATATTGAACAATTTTTCCTTGACGCCCCCCTCCTCCAAACTTTGACAAACTAAAACTTATGGACGACTAGGATCGCACCATACCTCTTCGTTCCCGAAATCCATACGAACCCAGTCAAAGCATGTACGACCCGCTTAGATGATACACACTATACACGTATACGTGTGCCGGCGTAATCACCGCGGATCGGGTATGAAAACCCTAGCATCGAACCAACGAAACCCTAGCGACAAAGAGATCGACCAAGCGACATGATCACTACGGAAGGCAAGTAGCGGCCGGGACAGTACCAATCCGAGCCGCCTTACTCCTTGGTTAGGACGGCGACTCGAACAACGCCTAAGCAACGAGATGCGATAGCAGCATCAACCCAAACTCGAAACATGGCTTCTAAAGACGTGGATCACGGTAAGGGAAGGTGGGTTCGACTGGTGGGGACATGGAGTATACATTGCTCTACCTAGTATACCAATATGAGGTAATAGAAGGCTTGGGTATGGGTTTCAGCGGTTAAAAAAACTTCCGAGGGCAAACTTAAGTGTGGGGACACCAAAGCACACCTCCTCAGACAATTCTTAACTAGCACAAAGCCTCTGCGTTTCTACGTGTCACATAAAAAATCAAATGGCCATCCTTTCATATGTTTGTATATTATTAGTTCCTTATTTTTTTTAAAAAAAATTGAACCTTTGAAAATTCTAAACCTTTACTCTTTTTTATTTTCCAATTCTGAAAAAGGGGTAGCCGGAACTGGATGAGGGCCCAACCAACCGGACACCTCCATGGCCCACACTAACCTATAACTCCACTCCCTGACAATAGCCTCCTCTCCCCCCGACCCGTGCCGCCAGGGCGCTATCTCTCGACTATCACCCTGATCCCCATGTAGATGTGTGTAGTACATAAACCAAATTAAACCGGTTCAAGAGTTGCAAATCCAACTCAACCCATCTATCTCCATAAAAAATTCATACGCACACCTCCTCCGTACAAATTAAATCGTATCTCCATGTATGGGAGACTAATTATATCCGGCCAGCAATCAGGCACATGTCCGTGCACATCACGAGAAACGCCGTTATTAGTAGTACAAGGGCGAGCCGTGTCTCTGGCGAGCAATCACGCCGTTAAAGCTCTGTTTGATTTGACGGCGAGCCGTGTCTCTGGCGAGGTTGGTGGGGGACGCGCGGACCCTGCCTCGCTCAAGGGCGCATCCCGCGCGCACACCGCCTCGATCGTGTATTAGTAGTACAACGAGAAATAATTTAAGGCGAAGTGCCGCAAAACTAGACGGAGAATTTCATGGAGAAGCCCCCGAGTAAGAGAATAGCCTAATCAACAAAATCTGCAAGATATACCACTGCTTCAATCTCTCTAGACGTAGTACATACATCTGCTCACAAAGGAACTCGTCGCAATAATAAAATCACCATAGCAACACGCTAACAACTCTCTGGATCGGAGCATCAAGAAAGTACAGTAGACAACAATTTCTGTACGTAACTAATTGTTAGAGATGGGAATTATTACCGACTGTCTCCTACGCCCACGACGAGCAGCGCCCATGCCCTGACCAGGTTGATCCATTCCAGAAGGACTCGGAACAAAACACACAGCTCGTGTCTCCAGCACTTTTTTTTTGAGGGAGTGTCTTCCGCACTTAGGTATGATGTGCTGTTTGCCCCTGCCTCTATTTATAGTTTGCTTTCTACCCTGGCCTGCTGGATGTAGCGCTTTAATTCTTTTTTTTTTACTGAGAAAAATTAATAGTTACGGGCATGCAGTATATACAGTGAATATTGTGAAAGATATGAGTATCTTTTCGGTCGTTATTATACACTAAATTAATGTGCTCAAAATTACTCGGCTCGTCATAGATAGGGCGGGGTAATTAAGCGTGTTATTGGCCTTCGACGTTCTGCAAAATAATTGTATGAACACTAAGAAGAAATGGCTGACAAAAAGATATTACTCTATATTGTTGAAAGTAAAATCTTATAGATAAATGTATTATTAGCTCCGCTTCAACCATACAATCCTAAGTGAATCCATATTTGCAATAGAAAATGTTGTACATGATTTCATGTACCATGAACCTAACTACCTAAGTTCCTAACCCTCATCCTCATATTTACACTCACGTTTCTATGTGGGAAAATGTGTGTCCATGTATTGCATTGCAAGCATATTACCGCACACGATCAATAGGAGATTCAATATTTACTCTAAGACGCTCGAAATACCCGTATTGATCAGATGCATAAATAATGTGAATGCACAATATAGCGCTCAGATATAACGACACTCCATATTTATATATTTTACCCTATTGGTCAAAGAAAAATCAATTGTGCTAACGACAGATACGGATAATATTTTATCGAATAAATCTAGGGTTCCTTTCTCATATCATGAGCATATGATTTACCATATAGTATGTTTAAGGTTGTCGTAACACAACGATGCTGAAGTTGGGTTGGGCCACTGTGGGGACCGACTGGTGGGAGGGGGAGCCAGTATGAATCGGGCCGATGTGGGGCGCGACTGGTGGGAGGGGAGCCAGTATGAGTCAGGCCGATGTGGGGGCACGACTGGTAGGAGGGGGAGCCAGTATGAGTCGGGCCGATGTGGGGCACGACTGGTGGGAGGTGGGCCAGTATGAGTCGGGCCGGTGTGGGGCGCGACTGGTGGGAGGAGGAGCTAGTATGAGTCAGGCCGATGAGGCCGGGAGCGACAGGTGGGAGGGGGCCAGTACGAGTCTTGGTAAGGGGCGGAGTGGGCTCGAGGGGGGATCGTTGGGCTAACAAAGGAAAGATGAAGCAATCGATGCTCGCCTTTGCATCTTTTAGTTGGACCGTAGTCGCTAAACTAATTTTTCGCTTACTTGGCCTAATTAAGACGACAATACACTACCTAGGCTACAATACCGAGAAGACGGAGTTATCATTGACGAGAATGCGTTATCAAATTTACTAGGATCGCAAAAAATTTCAACTGACAGAATATAACAGTTTACTAGGCTAATAAGGCGGCATTGGTAAGTTCTTGGGATGGGCTGCAAGAGCCGTTGGCAACTACACATATATGAGCCAAGGGGATGTCGTCATTCTATCTTGCCAATGTCGTATAGCAAGTGCTCTATCTCTAAGATCTCAATTAATGGGGGCGCGGAAGTGCTTTTTCAAACCTCACCTCACCTGGCACCGATTAGTGCTGCACACACCTCGCTAGCAACCAAATATAAGCGTGGGTACATGATGCAATTCCATCTCCAATTTGGCTCCTTGCAAACGGCCCAACAGGAAAATATAATACTCCTAGATCAGTATATAGAGTGAATTTAGTAATTCATTGCTCTAAATATTGTGAAAGATATGAGTATCTTTTCGGTCGTTATTATACACTAAATTAATGTGCTCAAAAGTACTCGGCTCGTCATAGATAGGGCGGGGTAATTAAGCGTGTTATTGGCCTTCGACGTTATGCAAATAATTGTATAAACACTAAGAAGAAATGGATGACAAAAAGATATTACTCTATATTGTTGAAAGTAATCTGTTATAGCGTAAATGTATTATTTGCTCTGCTTCAACCATATACTCCTAAATGAGTCCATATTTGCAATAGAAAATGTTGTACATGATTTCATGTACCATGAACCTAATATAAGTTCCTAACCCTCATCCTCATATTTACACTCACGTTTCTATGTGGGAAAATGTGTGTCCATGTATTGCATTGCAGGCATATTACCCAACAAGATCAATATGAGATTCAATATTTACTCTAAGAGGCTTGAAATACCCCGTATTGACCAGATGCATAAATAAGGTGAATGCACAATATAGCGCTCAGATATAACGACACTCCATATTTATATATTTTACCCTATTGGTCAAAGAAAAATCAATTGTGCTAATGACAAATACGGATAATATTTTATCGAATAAATCTAGGGTTCCTTTCTCATATCATGAGCATATGATTTACCATATAGTATATTTAAGGTTGGCATAACACGACGATGCTAAAGCTGGGTTGGGCCACTGTGGGGCGCGACTGCTGGGAGGGGGAGCCAGTATGAGTCGGTCCGATGTGGGGCACGACTGGTGGGAGGGGGAGCCAGTATGAGTCGGGCCGATGTGGTGCACGACTGGTGGGAGGGGGAGCCAGTATGAGTCGGGCCGATATGGGGCACGACTGGTGGGAGGGGAAGCCAGTATGAGTCGGGCCGATGTGGGGCACGACTGGTGGGAGGTGGGGCAGTATGAGTCGGGCCGGTGTGGGGCACGACTGGTGGGAGTAGGAGCTAGTATGAGTCAGGCCGGAGGGCCGGGAGAGACTGGTGGGAGGGGCCTAGTACGAGTCTTCATAAGGGGCGGAGTGGGCTCGAGGGGAGGGATCGTTGGGCTAACAAAGGAAAGATGAAGCAAGCTATGCTCGCCTTTGCATCGTTTAGTTGGACCGCAGTCGCTAAACTAAATTTTCGCCTACTTGGCCTAATTAAGACGACAATACACTACCTAGGCTACAATACTGAGAAGACGGAATTATCATTGACAAGCATGCGTTACCAAATTTACTAGGATTGCAAATTTTTCGAACAAACAGAATATAACAGTTTACTAGGCTAATAAGGCGGCATTGGTAAGTTCTTGGGATGGGCTGCAAGAGCCGTTGGCAACTACACATACATGAGCCAAGGGGACGTCGTCATTCTATCTTGCCAATGTCGTATAGCAAGTTCTCTATCTCTAAGATCTCAATTAATGGGGGCGCGGAAGTGCTTTGTTAAAGTGCTCTATCTCTAAGATCTCACCTGCCACCGATTAGTGCTGCACACACCTCGCTAGCTAGCAACCAAATATAAGCGTGGGTACATGATGCAATTCCATCTCCAATTTGGCTCCTTGCAAACGGTCCAATAGGGAAATATAATACTCCTAGATCAGTATATAGAGTGAATTTAGTAATTCATTGCTCTAAATATTGTGAAAGATATGAGTATCTTTTTGGTCAATATTATATACTAAATTAATGTGCTCAAAATGACTCGGGTCGTCATAGATAGGGCGGGGTAAGCGTGTTATTGTCCTTCAACGTTGTGCAAATAATTGGATGAACACTAAGAAGAAATGGCTGACAAAAAGATACTCTATATTGTTGAAAGTAAACTCTTATAGCATAAATGTATTATTAGCTCCGCTTCAACCATATAATTCTAAATGAGTCTATATTTGCAATAGAAAATGTTGTACATGATTACATGTACCATGATCCTAAGTTCCTAACCCTCGTCCTCATATTTACACTCACGTTTCTATGTGGGAAAATGTGTGTCCATGTATTGCATTGCAGGCATATTACCGAACAAGATCAATAGGAGATTCAATATTTACTCTAAGAGGCTTGAAATACCCGTATTGATCAGATGCATAAATAAGGTGGATGCACAATATAGCGCTCAGAAATAATGACACTCCATATTTATATATTTTACCCTATTGGTCAAAGAAAAATCAATTGTGCTAATGATATTTTATCGAATAAATCTAGGGTTCCTTTCTCATATCATGAGCATATGATTTACCATATAGTATATTTAAGGTTGGCGTAACACGATGATGCTAAAGCTGGGTTGGGCCACTGTGGGGCGCGACTGTTGGGAGGGGGAGCCAGTATGAGTCGGGCCGATGTGGGGCACGACTGGTGGGAGGGGGAGCCAGTATGAGTCGGGCCGATGTGGGGCACGACTGGTGGGAGGGGGAGCCAGTATGAGTCGGGCCGATATGGGGCACGACTGGTGGGAGGGGAAGCCAGTATGAGTCGGGCCGATGTGGGGCACGACTGGTGGGAGGTGGGGCAGTATGAGTCGGGCCGGTGTGGGGCACGACTGGTGGGAGTAGGAGCTAGTATGAGTCAGGCCGGAGGGCCGGGAGCGACTGGTGGGAGGAGGCTAGTACGAGTCTTCGTAAGGGGCGGAGTGGGCTCGAGGGGAGGGATCGTTGGGCTAACAAAGGAAAGATGAAGCAAGCGATGCTCGCCTTTGCATCGTTTAGTTGGACCGCATTCGCTAAACTAAATTTTTGCTTACTTGGCCTAATTAAGACGACAATACACTACCTAGGCTACAATACTGAGAAGACGGAATTATCATTGACAAGCATGCGTTACCAAATTTACTAGGATTGCATTTTTTTTTCCAACGGACATAATATAACAGTTTACTAGGCTAATAAGGCGGCATTGGTAAGTTATTGGGCTGCAAGAGCCGTTGGCAACTACACATACATGAGCCAAGGGGACGTCGTCATTCTATCTTGCCAATGTCGTATAGCAAGTTCTCTATCTCTAAGATCTCAATTAATGGGGGCGGGGAAGTGCTTTGTTAAAGTGCTCTATCTCTAAGATCTCACCTGCCACCGATTAGTGCTGCACACACCTCGCTAGCTAGCAACCAAATATAAGCGTGGGTACATGATGCAATTCCATCTCCAATTTGGCTCCTTGCAAACGGTCCAATAGGGAAATATAATACTCCTAGATCAGTATATACAGTGAATTTAGTAATTCATTGCTCTAAATATGGTGAAAGATATGAGAATCTTTTTGGTCATTATTACACACTAATTAATGTGCTAAAAAATTACTCAGGTCGTGCATGTGGGGTAGAGAGGGCGGGGTAAGCGTGCTATTGACCTTCAACGTTGTGCACATAATTGTATGAATACTAAGAAGAAATGGCTGACCGAAAGATACTCTATAGTCTATATTGTTGATAGTAAACTGTTATAGATAAATGTATTATTAGCTCCGCTTCAACCATATAATTGAATCCATGTTTTCAATAGAAAATGTTGTACATTTCCCCATTTCAAAATAATAATAGAAAATGTCGTACATGATTTCATGTACCATCATCCTAAGTTCCTAACCCTCGTGCTCATATTTACACTCACGTTTCCAAGTGGGAAAATGTGTGTCCATTGTATTGCATTGCAGGCATATTATCGAACAAGATCAATTGGAGATTCAATATTTACTCTAAGAGGCTCGAAATACCCATATTCATAATATACAATAATAAGGTGATGCACAATATAGCATTGGAGATCCTAACACCCCATATTTATATATTTTACCCTATTAGTCAAACAAAACTCGATTGTGCTAACAAAAAATACGAGTAATATTTCATCGAATAAATTCAAGGTTCCTTCCTCATATCATGAGCATATGAATTACCATAATATGTTTAAGGTTTCGTGATACGACGATGCTAATGTTGGGTTGGGCCACTATGGGGTGCGACTAGGAGGGGGAGCCAGTATGAGTCGGGCCGGTGTGGGACACGACTAGTGGGAGGTGGGGATCGGAAGTATAAGTCGGGCCAGTGTGGGGCTCGACTGGTGGGAGGAGGAGCTAGTATGAGTCAGGCCGGTGGGGAGCGATTGGTGGGAGGGTGCTAGTATGAGTTTTGGTAAGACGCGGAGTGGGCTCGGGGGAGGGGGGGGGGGGGATCGGTGGGCTAACAAAGGAAAGATGAAGCAAGCGATGCTCGCCTTTGTATTGTTTAGTAGGAACGCAGTCGCTAAACTAAATTTTCGTGTATTTGTCCTAATTAAGACGACAATACACTACCTAGGATACAATGCCGAGAAGACGGAATTATCATTGACGAGCATGCGTTATCAATTTTAGTAGGATTGCAAATTTTTCCAACCGGCAGAATATAACAGTTTACTAAGCTAATACGGTGATTGCCCGCAAAAAAAAAATACGGTGATGTTGGTAAGTTCTTGGGATGGGCTGCAAGAGCGGTTGGCAACTACACAGACATGAGCCAAGGGGAACGTCGTCATTCTATCTTGCCAATGTCGCATATAGCAAATGCGCTCTATCTCTAAGATCTCAATTAATGGGGCCGTGGAAGTGCTTTGCCAAACCTCGCCTCACCTGCCACCGCCCTGTTCTTGAATATGCAGGGAAGGTGGAGACCAAATTTTGTACCTGGCCAAAATGGAAATTTAAAACACAGGCGCTACCGATTAATGCTGCACACACCTCGCTAGCCACCAAATATAAGCGTGAGTACATGATGCAATTCCATCCCCAATTTGGCTCCTTGCAAACGGTCCAACAAGGGAAATATAGAGGAGATCAGTATATATATAGTGAATTTAGCAATTAATTGCTCTAAATATGGTGAAATATATGAGGATATTTTTTGTCATTATTATACACTAAATTAATGTGCCCAAAATTACTCAGGTCGTGCATGTGAGGTAGATAGGGCGGGGCAAGCATGCTATTGACCTTCAACGTTTTGCACATAACTGTGTGAACACTAAGAAGAAATGACAGACAAAAAATACTCTATATTGTTGAAAATAAACTTTTATAGATAAATGTGTTGTTAGCTCCGCTTCAACCATATAAGTGAAACCATATTGCAATAGAAAATGTTGCATATCATTTCATGTACCATGATTTTAAGTTCCTAACCATCGTGCTCATATTTACACTCACATTTCTAAGTGGGAAAATGTATGTCCATGTATTGCATTGCAGGAATATTACCGAACAAGATCAATAGGAGATTAAATATTTACTCTAAGAGGCTTGAAATAGCCATATTGATAAGATAAAACAGTAAGGTGGATGCACAATATAGCATTGGAGATTCTGACACCCCATATTTATATATTTTACCCCATTAGTCCAAGAAAATTCGATTGTGCTAACAACAAATACGAGTAATATTTCATTGAATAAATTCAGGGTTCCTTCATATCATGATCTTATGAATTACCATAGTATGTTTAAGGTTTCGTGATACGATGATGCTAAAGTTGGGTTGGGCCACTATGGGGCGCGACTGGTAGAAGAGGGAGACAGTATGAGTCGGGCCGGTGTGGGATAGGACTAGTGGGAGGTGGGGCAGTATGAGTCGGGCCGGTGAGGAGCGACTCGTGGGAGGTGGGCCAGTACAAGTTTTGGTAAGGGACGTAGCGGGCTTGAGGGAGAGGGGGGCGGTGGGCTAACAAAGGAAAAATGAAGCAAGCGATGCAGCGATGCTTGTCTTTGTATCATTTAGTTGGACCGCAGTCACTAAACTAAATTTTCGCATATTTGGCCTAATTAAGACGACAATACACTACAATGCCAAGAAGACAGAATTATCATTGACAGGCATGCGTTATCAAATTTAGTAGGGTCTGTAAAATTTTCCAATGGACATATAATATAATAGTTTATTAGGCTAATACGGCGACGTTGGTAAGTTCTTGGGATGGGCTGCAAGAGCGGTTGGCAGCTACATAGACATGAGCCAAGAGGACGTTGTCATTTTATCTTGCCAATGTCATATAGCAAGTGCTCTATCTCTAAGATCTCAATTAATGGGGGCGTGGAAGTGCTTTGTCAAACCTCACCTCACCTCCCACCGGCCTGTTCTTGAATATGCAGGAAACGTGACGTAAATTTCGTATTCCCTTATATCCATATTAATTATAGTTAAAATAAATATATGTAGACATATTTTATTGCTACATACATCCAATCTAATGACAATTAATATGAATCGGATGGAGCAACATAATCATAGATAGAGATACTCTATCCATCCTGATTTAAAAGGCACAATTTGCAAACCATGTAATACCAAAATATTTAGACATAAAAGTATTTAATCTCTGTAATTACTCCTGTGTGAAAAGAACAAAATGCTTGCATTCACATGTGTGTACAAATGTAAACGTTTTGCTGGCTCTCCTTCTTCGCATGCATGTTCTTCTCCACACTATTAGATGAACCAATTAGAGAACACCTAAGACCTAGAGAATTGCAAATGGTACTCCCTCTTTCACGGTTTGGTGAGCGTCTTATAAAAGCCATGTGTTTCCAAAACTCCTCTCCTCCTAGGCGTGTTAGACTTAATTACAGAATTAATGCTCCATTTTTTTCTCCCCACTTCCTACTCTATGCAACTACTCCCTCCATCCCATATTAGGTTGCGCATAATTTTGCGTGCTAGTCAAACTATACAAAGTTTGACCAAGATTATACAAAATAATATAAATTTGTATGATATAAAATTTATATAATATGAAAGCATACAATAAGTCAATTTTAATAATATTATTTTTGTATTTTATAAATTTATATTATTTTGTATAATCTTGGTCAAACTTTGTATAGTTTGACTGACACGCAAAATTATGCGCAACCTAATATGGGACGGAGGGAGTAATAAGAAATTCATTTTGCATGCAACTCTATCAATGCATTTGTCTAAACCCCTCGTTTACATTGAGTAATTACGTTTAATAGCACGCCGAATAATTAATAGGCGTATGTTTTTGACACAAATCTGGTCCTAATCAGCGCCCACCTAGGTTTCAAAATCTCTCTAAAACGCCTTTCAAATCGTGACGGAGGGAGTATCATTTAAAGTGGGACGGAGGAGGGAGTACTAATGATAAAGAGTGCCCGTGTGCGAATCATAATTGATCACAAACTTGCAGGTGTGTGTTTTTTTGAGAGAGAAAGGTGTGTATGTTGATGAGAGCGCATCCAAGTCTAGTTATGGCAGTAAACGCAGAGTATATATCCGACTATAACCATGAAAATACTTGGCCAAAAAGAAATTTAAAACACAGGCCCTCCCGATGAAATCTGCACACACCTCGCTAGCCACCAAAATATAAGCGTGAGGACATGATGCAATTCCATCCCCAATTTGGCTCCTTGCATACGGTCCAACAAGGAAATATAATACTACTTCATCCGGTTATATTAATAATGATCTTAATTTTATCTAAATTTATGCTTTCCAGTTTATTAGGCACGTACGTAGTTAAAAACAATTTTGACCAATAATTTTGCTTACCAAATTTTACTAATGTTATACTTTTTGGGACGTACATAGTACATAATATGTCACGAAAAAATTATACCATTAAATTTATCTTCAAAAGTAGTTTTCAATGGTATATTTTTTAGGATATATATTTCATATTTTATAGATTAAATTGACGGTCAAAGATTTTCTTAAACTACGTATGTGTCTAATAAACTGGACCAAAGGGGTATATATAATTATACTAAATACATTCGTATTTAGACAAAACTAAAACCATTAAAATAGACTGGAGGAAGTACATGGATTTTTTTGGGAAGAGTACATGGAGTACATGGATATTGATGCATTAATATATAGTAGTACTCCCTCCGTTTCAAAATATAAGATGTTTTAGGTTTATGAAGAAAATGTATCTAGACTACTTTTAGTGTCTACATTCATTTCAAATCTGAGTGAACCTACATACTAAAAGTAGTCTCGATACATTTGTTTCACAAAGTTAAAACATCTTATATTTTAAAACAGAGGGAGTACAAGAGAGCGTGCTATAGTTAAATGCACACATCCAAGACAACCTCGTCAGCGGAGGCTCAAGTAATTAGTTAGGCCATCTCCACCGGGTCAACCCATCCGGTCACAGCAAATGGTTCGTTTCTGTCCGTTTGGATCGGGCCGCTGTCGATTTGGGGAGGGGGTCCGGTCTGTCCGGCCAGCCATGCTCAGCGGCGTGACCCATTTGTCTGTGCAGGCGGGAGTTGACTCCATCGCTGGGCAAGGGATAGGGATGAAAATCAGTTGAAAATGGCGCTATCGCTAGCCAAAGACACAAATTTACTCGCAAATAACATGGAAAATGTGCGCCATCGCCCTTTGCGCATTGCCAACAAGTGGCCACTGGTTCTGAAATTTACATAAGGGGGCTATTTCATACACAAATGTTCCTAAAACGGCAGCTTCCCTGCCTAAAAAGTTGCATATACCGTCGCCATTGCCCTTCAGGCATCACGAGGTCTGATGGCCTGGTGCCTCTTTGCAACCCAAGCCCTGCGATCGGGGTCGGTGATGCTACCCAGGTCGGTGAGGATGATGGCGTTATCCTCGTCCATGATCTTGGCTTCGGCCTCCTTGGCGTTGGCTTCGACCTCCTTGGCCTTCGCTTCAGCCTCCAGCACCCTAGACCTGGCCTCGGCCTCCTTAGCATTGGCTTCGGCCTCCGTCAACTTCTCCTTGGCCTCGATCTCCATTAGCCTGGCCTTGGCATTGGCCTCCTCCACCTCGATGGACCTCGTCTGCAGCTCGACAAAGGTCTTGGCGACGACCTCTTTCTCTTTGTGCCGCCTCTCCTCCATCTTGGCGATGTCCTCTTCCTTCTTCTCCAGGATCTTCTTCAAGGACTCCTAGAACGCCAAGGAACCAGCCTGGCGGGCGAGGTCGTCCTTCGTGGCCTTGTGGCCACCAGTGCGACAGGCATGACCGACAGTCCCGTAGCTTGCAGAGGTAATGAATCCTTCGTCATTGTTGGTGTCTAGGTTGACGACACCACCCGTCGAAACACTGGCCTTGCCCCTCTTCTTGTTTGTTTTTCTCCAAAGGGCATAGCTAGTCTCCCATTTTTTGGTGTCCTTGAGCAACGTCCAACAATGGACCAACGAGAAGGCCTAGTTATCATTCACCATATTGAAGTGCTCCATTGCTTTCATGATGTAAACACACGGATGCCAACAATGTCTCAATGCAAATTGTAACATCCCAGCATTTAGGAACTAACGAAGGGTAGATTTAGGAATATGGAATGTTGCATGCATACATTTGTGAAAATGTGAGTAATTTTTTTGCCAAATAAAAACCTTAAGTGATCAATGTTTCTTTCATACTTTGAGATTAGGTTTAGTCTTAAAGGGTGATTGCTATAGACTTTGATATGATCTTTAAGGAATTATGTGTTTTAAAATGAATTTGAATTTTTAAACTTGAGTGTTTGAATTATAACTCAAATGAATTAGAAAAAGGGTTTGAATCTTGAAGTAATTATGAGTTAATTAGTTTAGCTCCAAGCATTATTTAAAGAAAACAATTATGAATATGAAAACTTATTTCATATTATCAATATATAAACAAGTTACAAAGAATGTAACTTACTGAAACCATTTTCAAACTTCACAATTTACAAAAGAATAAAGAATAAGAATATTCTTTATTAATAATAATATAATCTTTATTACAATTGAATAAAATAAAAATTACAAAAATAATAAAATAAAATTACAAAAGTACGAAGAAGATTACATTGGACTATTTACTAACTATTCTATAACTAAACCTAAACTAAATCTTCATCCATATATCTGTACCTGCAAAACATAGACTAAATAAAAACAAAAGAAGGTTAGTGTTAGTATTATTTCTCTCAGACATATCAGTGAAATGCACTAGACAAATTCATCATTGAGAAGTTTATAGAAAAGGGGCAAGTTTCACCAATAAGAAAGAATCCATCTTTCATAAATTTAAAGCCAGAAGTCAAATGACAGCCAAGAGGGGCAAAATCACCAGCCAGGTGAAAGTAACCAGGTAATAGTAAGTTTCAAAATCCTGAACATATCCACAAGTGCATAGTAGGCACACAGGCAGGACACACACCAACATGCATGTGGTGTGTTGTCAAACCCACAGCATAGTCCCAATCTCACAAAACCACAAGCACAGCCATGGAGAGGCACTAGTGCATCACTCCACTGTTTGCACACAAGAACAACCAGCCTAGACAACAGTTTGCCAAGCACATCAGCCAAACCAAACCACCAAGAATCAACCAAACATTACCAGGATGGTAACATAAGGAGGGGGATGGATCAGGTGGACAGCAAGATCAAGCCCAGGAGCTAGGAGGAGCAGATTAGCTCAAGATCAAGCACAGGAGTCCAGCAAAACCAGATCAAGATCATCACCAACTTACTCCACAAACATCAGAGTCTGTGGTGAGTTTCATAAAACCTTCACATGATCTAATCATCTTATTTAGAGAAAAGCATGTGTTTTTTATAAAACAAACCCTCAGAAAGCACGCAAGTGGGGTGAATCCATCATAGGGATTTTTAAACTCTAAAAGCAAACAACAAAGTACCAAGATCCAACCAGAGCTCAGAGCAACATCCTTGCTCTGGTTGTCAAACTATATTTTACAATTCAATCATACATATACCTATGATCTATTTCTAGGCACATCCCTAAAGGAAGGGTAGCACCTTAGAAAAAAATCTTTGGGATCCATAGAATAATCAAGCTCACTATCATTTTTTCCAAGCTTTGATTCAATAAAGAATAGCTGGTACCACTACCAGGACTATCTAGATGAACCAATTAGATAAGATCTGAATCCCTAAGCCTCAGACCAACATCATTGGTCTTAGGTAATTCAGAGAAGAGCATCTCTATTTATCTTATAAACCCAAGTTTGTCTTAAGCCTAAAACAACCCAATCAGTGGGTTAGAATCAAACTTGTGTGCCATACCATGATGATGTCACAAAAACAATCCATTATGAATCAGGATAGACATTTAATCATCACAAATTCAAACAATCAACTTAACTAATCATTTTCCTGTTAACACAGGAATCATAACTAGGATATTTCTATATTAAACTTCACTGTTTAAGATCATGATGATCTCAAACCATGCACTAGTTCTAAGCCAACAGCACCAGGACAATGATTTCATCATGTCATAATCATGATCATAAACCCAGAATTGACAGTGAAAACTTATCAAGTCACTGACTTAATCAAGCATGATTCCCAAGCAACTCTATCATCTGAATCTGATGCAATCCAAGCATCAAATCATCTAGTAAGCCACCAGAAACATCATAGATCATCTTAAGCAACAAGCCTCAGGCCAATAATCATTTAGCATGTGTACAGACCATCCAAACATGATTCAATTCATCCAGTACATGATCAATCACATAACAGGAACCCTAAATGGATAGTCATCCTAATTTGAATCAGACAGTAGCAAGAGAGGACGCTGCCAGCATCTAGCATCGGATCAACAAGCACAGAGAGCACCAGGGGAGATGAATCGAACTCACCGTAGGTCCTCGCCGAAGGCTAGAAGACGAAGCAGAGGGGCCGACGACCATGGCGGCACGGGGAGCACCCCAGAGGGGGCGCTGCAACCCGCACGGCTCCACAGCATCGACCCTGATCACTACTGGAAGTGCAGAGCATCACCTCGACGCACGACGACCACGGCAGCACTTTAATCCATGCCAACCCCCAAACCCTAGGGTTCGGGACGGCATTGATCCATTACAGGAGAACCCCAGGCCCAAATCCAATTGGATAGAACGAACGGGTGTCGCCGACAACCCCCTGTTGCACCATGGCGGTGATCAGAACGGCCTACGGCGGCGGGAATCGTCGGTGGCGACATCGCCGGCCACAGGGTCGGGGTCAGAGGAGGAGAGGATAAGCTCGAGGGAGAGAGAGGGGCAGTAAGGAGTGGGTCGAGCTGGGCCAAACCCTTCGGGGTGGTTCTTTTGTCTAGGATTAATGGTCCACTAGGGCCCAATAAGAATAACCAACCCAGAAATGTTCCAGGCCCGTTTTAATAAAAAGGAAAAGACCAAAATACCCCTAGATTTAATTAAATCTTAGAAAATAAAATAAAAGTCCAAAAATTATAAGTAAAATATTTTTTGGATTCATAATAATACACTCTATCCAAATAAAGTAAGATATAATTTTTTTGGACATTTCAATTTTTATAAGAATTTTGTAATTTATATATTCCTTATGGAATTTTACAAAATTATTAAAAGATGATAAAAATAAATAAAAATCACTTTCATTATATATTAATATTATAGTATTTTTGAAAAATACTAAATAAATATTTAATAACAATTTTTAATATATAATTGATAATTCCTAAAAGAATTATTAAATCAATAAAAGTCAAATAAAAAGGAAATAAAATAAAATAATTCAATATATGCTATAAATATTAAAAAGTAATATTTATAAATGCTTTATTATTATTAAAAGGCACCTTATATAGGGAAACTGCATATAGAATTAAATAATGCATTACATTACTTGCATAATCATTTTGCTTCTTTAAATATTGTCCTTACCGGGCAATAATGACGTTTTTGTAGACATAGAATCTCAAGGTCCAGTGCAAGCATCAGACTTCACTACCTTGCCATCACAAGGAAAGTTCATCACTTGCTCATGTCCTTTGAAGAGTCTTTATCAAAGTATTTGCAAATTGTGTGTTATCATATATGCTATAAAAGAAAGAAAATATTATTTTCACAATAAAGAAATCATAGATATCATCCTAAGTGATGATATAATGGATAAATGGAACCTAGGGTTCTAGTTGCAAGCAATGATGATCAAGTAGGGACTTAATAACCCCTGACATCAGTGATTCTAGCGCCGTATATTACACGTTAGCCATGAGATTTGGAATGGGACAGAGAAGTCAGCTGTATCTTCTTCCTCTCGCATGAAGCCGGATGTGAAGGTCGTGGCTGTTATCCTCGTAGCGTGCATATTAATTGGTAATTCGTAGAGGACATGCAGGATATGGGTGGGAACCCTCATCGTCCCACGATAGTTCTGGCATCTAACGGTTTATACAAACCATTGCCGTAATTCATTATGTGGGCATGGTGTAAACCAAGGAGGCATGTGGGGTCGCGAAGGGGGCACTGATTGGCTTGGACCAACTACTGGGCCCCACATCATGGAATTGTGGACGGAAAAGTACGCCCGGTTGTGTAACAAGGAGTTGATCTCTCATGGGTAAAGTAACACACCTCTGCAGAGTGTAAGAACTGTAACTTGTTACTCCCTGTTCCGGGAAGGAGCTACGCACGCGGAAGGAAAGGAACTCCATGAAAGTTCTGGTCAACCTGTGAAGGCTGATGGTCATAGTTTTTCAGAATAAAATCAATCTTTGAAGAAAGATTTACAAAAATTGCATAGTGCCAAGGATTTATAATCCGAAGTGGTAGTTAGAGCATCAAACTTCCCACCTTGCATATAATGAACTTCTTGGGTAACGCTGTTACTCATTCTTTCCTTTGATCCCTTGCTTAGACTCTGAGGATCCTGAAGACGTGCCAATGTATGCAGCCGAATGTCAAGAAGACGTGTTCTACGAGGAACCTGATCTATCCGGAGGTGTTGAAGGAGTGGATTACGAGATCCGCTACAGTGTCGATGATAACGAGTCCAACTAAGTATTCCTAGTTAGTAGTAACCAATGGAGCCGAGCAGCATGAAGTCTATAGAATAAGTTGTTGAGCTCAACTCCTAGTCGGAGTTGTTACTTTTAAATTCCGCTGAAACACTTTATATTTTGGTTTGTAAGCTGAAACTTTTGGAAGTCTTGAACTTCCGGTATTGTAATAATAATGTGTGTACTTTTGTAATATGGACCCGCAATGTTTCTGTTGTACCACTCTGAGGGATGTGATATTTACGGAACGGTGTTCTGTGGATGTCATGTCAACGACTATAGTGTACTACACATGCAATGGTATGCTGGGTCACCGCATACGATTACTTCATGATCGAATGAACCATTTACATATGATACCAATTTCCCTTTGTCTAGCGATACTTTACTTATCCGAGGTTTGATCATCGATATCTCTGCATACCTAGTTCAACCTCGTTACCGATAAGTACTCCTTACTCGTTCCTGTGATATGTGATCCCTTGTGAGCCAGTCACATGCTTGCAAGCCAATTGGATGACATTCCATCGAGAGGGCCCAGAGTATATCTATTTGTCATATGGATGGACAAATCCCACTCTTTATCCATGTGCCTCAACACATACTTTACAAACACTCAATGCCACCTTTATAACCACCCAGTTATGAAGTGGTGTTTGATGTCATCAAAGCATCCATCCAGTGATGGTGATTAACATGATCTCATGGTCAAAGGATTTAGGCTACTATGTATTTGAAAGCTTATAGCAAGTGAACTATTTGAATGAGTCCATCTTATGCTATGCTTAACTGTAGGAGTATGTCCATCACATCATTCTCCTAATGATATGACCTTGTTGTTAATAACATCTCAATGTTCATGATCAAGAAACCATGATCATATATTAACCAACAAGCTAGTTTAACAAGAGGCTTTACTAGATACTCTTACATGTTTACAAATCACACAACTATTAATGTTTCAGTTTAATACAATTATAGCATGGGATATAAACATTTATCATAAACATAAAGATATGATAATAACCAATTTATTATTGCCTCTTGGGCATATCTCCAATAGTCTCCCACTTGCACTAGAGTCAATAATCTAGTTTTTGAAAAACTTGTGCATTGAACACCTATGGATTTCTGGTGTTGTATTTACACGATTGCTAGTGGTCAACTGATCTTCGGATCTGACACTTTCAGGTTCGTGTGTAATTGCATGTCTTTGCGTCTCTATGCATCACTCGTTCTCTAATGAGATGGCTTTGTATGAATTTGGTCCTTTTGTGAGACCTTTAGTTCCCTTGGGGTCAAACCATGTCGATACGATTGTTGTACAATATATCTTCATAGTGCTAGCCTGCTGTGAACCACACCTAGTTTGATAACAAACTACTTGACACAAATGCCCTCTTCTGATGCTACAATAACAGTCATGTACTTAGAATTTTGTTGTAGTATCTATCACAATGTCTTTAACTTCGGAACTCATCCAAATCCATTATGGAACTTCATTTCCATTACATTGTGCCACCCATATATAGTTTAAATTGAGATAAACTAAATTTGTATTTTGTGACAAAACTAGTATCAATGTAATACTTTACAATGAACTATCCATCTATCTTTCACCTCTACAAAAATAAAATATTCTCAGTTCTTCCAAAAGATCATAAGAATATCCTTACTATCGTCCAATAATCATCTTTATTAATCATTCTAGTATATTCTCATAACATTTTGAGCATAGGACATATCTGGATGTGTACATATCACAATATGATTGAAAAACACTATTTGTGATTTCATTCATCAAGTATCAATTATACCTGAATCTTTGTTTCACTTACCAAGTATCGATACACTTGAATTTTGATTTAATACTTTCTGTGTGGCAAGAACCTTTCTTGTCATTTCCATATTGAACTCTTTCAATATCTCATCTATGTACATTTGGCACAACCATATTGGTGTCTTAATCTATCCATATAGATATTGATGCCAAACATTCGGGTTTTGCCTAAGTCTTTTATCTAGATGAAATTCTTAACTCGTGTCTATATAATATACATCATTTCCAATCAACAATATGTCTTCCACATAATGCATTAGAAATATGTCTTAGTGCTCCTACTTAATTTCTTGCAAATGCAAGCATCTTCATCGTCTCCGATGAAATTAAACATTTTAACAGTTTCATCATGGTGAAGATTCCAACTCCTCAATGCTTACTTCAACCATTGAGGTTTGCATACGCTTTTAGCATCACTTGAATTAATAAAACCCTTTGGATCATGTCATGTACACGTCGTAAGTAACCATTCTATTAGAAGAACTTGTTTTGTTTATTCAACTACCATATAACAAAATTATATGTAGTGGTTGCTACATTATTCCGTCTAGAATAAATATCGCTATGAAAGACCGAATCTTTTCATAATCAACTGCTTGAACATTTTCGTGAACTCTTTCCCGACATGTCGAGTATTTCATAGATGTGAAATATCCATGTTTATTTATAGACCCATATATGACCGTAAAGTTTTACACCTTTCTAGAGGGTCTTTAAAGTTCAAAGCTTGATTTCCCGTGTATGGAACTATCACGTATTTTATAGCTTCAAGCCATTTGACGGAGTCAGGGCCCATCATTGCTTCTTTGCATGTAGTCGGCTCATCATTGTCAAATAATGATCTAACTCTCAAATCTTAGTATTTGATTATTTTACCCGACCTACTTGGTTCAATAGGAACTTTAGACCTTCATGACCACAACCTTTGAGACACGTGAGCCATGAGTATTGTTGCTACCTCTGGGACGCTTTTCGGTGCTGCGCAACTCAGCATATATAGCTAAGGTTCTTTAAACCTTATCAAAGTTCTATTGTCCTCCCACTTAACTTTTCACGAAAATTTCCTTCTTAAGAAAACCGACGTTCTAAGAGACAAACACTTTTGTCTTTGGTGTTATCAAGGAATACTCAACGATTATCTGAAATGACCTACAAAGACACGCTCATCCGATTTTGGTTATAAAAATTTACTTATGCATAGCATACCAACGTTTAAGAAAGGACAACTTGGGTTTTACCCCAAACCATAACTCATATGGTGTCATTTCAACATATCATGATGGAGATCTTTTCATTGTAAAAGCGGTAGTCCCTAAAGCTTTAATCTTTAAAATAAAATGGCAGTTTTATAACTCACACATCTTTGATATTACCATGTCAAACAAGGTTTTATTACATATGTCGAACACTCCATACTCATATGGTGTTTTGGGAAACGCAAATCCATGGACCGACTCCTCAAATCTTAGGTGTTTTGCTAAACTTTGTAACTCAAATATATTCCTTTATGATCCTATTATAAACTCTTTATTTTCTTGTTACAATGATTTTTCACTTCATCTTGAAAGTCTTTGAAATTTTTCAAATGTTTCATACTTAATCCTTATAAATCAAATATTCATTTATTCACTCAATTTTTCGGAGAAATCACATGAAGTTGAAATCCATCGCTCTCGACCACACATAATGGGCTTCATACAACAATATGTCAAGTTCCAATAAGCTAGTCATTCATTCACTTTTGGCCTATGAACGGAGTTTTAATTATATCTAGGAAAGTTTCACAAGCGTCATTTGATCAAAATCAAATGACTCCAAAATTCCATCCACATGGAGTTTTCTTCATGTTTTCTTTCCAATATAATTTAAATGACGATGTCACTTCCTAAGTGATATTTTCTATCAATTGTATTTTGACATTTTTAGCACTAGTTTTATGGATGTGATTAATCCATCGAGATTTGTAAATCATCCATATTTTGTGGATTACGGCAATTATTTTAACAACCCTTTTGTTCTCATAATACATGATAAAACAAATCTTGAAGGCAAGCTTTGATGTCAACGAGAAACACATTAACACTTTATTTGTTATCAATGAACATCATCACATATTCTCTTGCTAGTTACTTAGGCCATTGCAGTTCATGAATTGTGTTGTTTCGTATGACGATTCACACCAACAAATTCAGTATCCAATACTCAAGAACTACATTGTTTAACAAGCAAAGAATATAGCCATAACATGTATATCATATATATACCTAAGCTGAACAATTCTAGTCTTTACTTTTCTGCCAAATATTTCTTAGATTTCTCTTCCAGCATTTCCTTTTCCTTTCAAAAGAATCTATCAACATCAACAGTGGCGCCATACACATGACACATAGTCCGAAGCGTGTATAGTCAAATACTAATATCTTTGGACTTGCACTTTGAAGTAGATCACTATCATCAAATGTTTGGTGTTATTCGAATTCCATTTTTTAGTAATCTTTTAGTGTAGTAAACATTTTACCTATATCTTATATTCATCCTTATCATGGAAATTTCCATGATCAAGCTACTTTATCTTATAATGGTGAATCGCGAGTATAATGTTGCTCTCCAATACCTTTTGAAGGACCGGGACGACTAGCGTCTCCAACCTTTTGCAAATTCTCATCAAATATGAGAACATAAATTTTTCCATATTATACTCTCTCATGTTGCAACCAAAACATTGTTTCAGATATCACAATATCTTCCACACATGATGGTTTATGAAACAATACTTTCAGCTCCTAGATAACCTCGATATTAAAACAAACTTTTGAATATCAAGAATCATGGAGACAAACATGATACTAATATACAAACATTGGAATTGTTACTCTTGATTTAATACCAATTATTAAACTTCACGGAGTAAACAGAGTGTGCTGAAAGTTTGCAATATGACTTTTAAACTTTAGATTAACACTCAAAACAATACGATACCAGTTCGTAAATTAACTATCCAGAATTCTATAGTTCTACTATCTCAGTTATAACTAAGCGTAAGGTGGTGAACGGATGCCAATGACTACACCAACTATACAAATTTACTTTGACTTAATTTATGATAAATAGTGTTCAACTTTTAATCATATTATTATTGAACTCCCACTCAAAACAATATCCCTCACATTGTTTTAGTGATCATACGAACCAAATCCACTACACCAAGTCTGATCATCATGAGAAATGATGTAGCTTCAAAGGCGAACAATCAACATGTTCATCATATCATCTATATGACTCATGCTTTACCTTTCGGTATTCCGTGTTTCGAGACCATGTATGTACATGCTAGGCTCGTCAAGGTTAACCTTAGTATCCACATGTGCAAATCTGGCTTGCACCCGTTGTATGCACACGTAGAATCTTTCACACCCAATCATCACGTGATGCTTCAAAACGACAAGTCTCATCAATGATGCCTACTAAGGACGAACACTCTATTAGTTGATATTTAGTAAGAAGGTCAGCTTATAATGCTATCGTCTCGATCTAAGCAATACAAGATGCATAAAAAGGATTAACATCACATGCAATTCATAATATGTGATATGATGTGGCCTTTCTTCTTGTGCTTCCGTTCTCCATCTCCAAGCATGAACATGATCTCCATCATCACCGGTGTGGTGTCAAGGTCAATCGCGCCGCTCCATGGTTGTCGTCCACCAGCATCAACTATTACAACTACTTTGAATAATAGACACGCAGGTCTTAAACGAAATTTGAAGACAACCATAAGGCTCCTGTCAGTTGTCAACTTACAATAAGGATCATTTCATACATCATATATAATCACAATCATGGCCATATCACATCAAAACACAAGCCCTGCAAAAACAAGTTAGACGCCTCTAATCTTTCTTTGCATGTTTTACGTGGCTGGGGCTTTTGCATAAGAACCATTCTAACTTACGAACATGACCCACAATGTTGATACAAGTATTATCTAGTGCCCATTGTAAATTGAATCTTCACTATGGTGAGAGAGACAGACACCCTCAAAGCCACTTATGCAATACAAGTTGCATGTTAAGCGTGGAGAAAGACTTATGAACGATGTCATGTAAGGTTAGCCTGGTCCGCTTCATCCCACCATCCCACAAGATGCAAAGTACACAAAAAGCAACTGACAACAAAAACATCAACGCCCACAATAACCATTGTGTTCTACTCGTGCAACAGATCTACGCATAGACACAACTCTGATACCACTGTAGGGGTTCGTAGCATGGAAAACAAAAAAATTCTACCGCATAAACACACACAAGCCAAGATCTATCTACTAGATTGTAGTAACGAGTCGATAGAGTACTAACCCTCAAAGATTCCGAAGCGGTTAACGAGATCGGATTCTCGTGGGTGATGTAGTCATTCACTTGCCGATCTCAAGATCGCGTAGACGATCTGTCGTGGTATTGGCACGACAGATGCTATTGGGGCTAGCTTACATAGAGGGAGCAAGGCGATGTAGGAGAATTCGGGAGCGACATTGACACATGATGTACCTAGGTTCATGTCCCATCGGTGGACGATCGCTATGTCCTGCTGTCGATCCAATATATGTTCATAGATTGGTTTATAGTGGACTCGCCGTAGGTGGAGGGAGATACTGGATCTAATCTAATGTGAGAGAGGATGCCCCCAAAGGGGTGCCCCTGGTGGCTTTATATATGTAGCCAGTTAGGTTTACAAGTGTTTTGGTGGGCTTTGTATTGAAGTCGCTATCTTGGGCCTCTAGTCGGCAAGTCGCATGGGTCCAGTATGCGCTAGTCGCCGTGTTTGGCGAGTTGATCCGTCATGGCTAGGCTTCAGTCGGCTCGATCCAGCTAGCGACTCTGCTTCGTGGGCATATCCCGATTGGTATTCCCCCATCACGATCCTTATGGCGCAGCGGTCCGGCAACGCTTCCGCAGTCGGTCACACATATGGTACTCAATGAAGACCTTCCTCTCCCTTGTTCCAGTAGGCAGCGGAGGTTGTAGATCTCTCCTCGCGATTCTGGCAGCATGACCGCATGGTGTCGGAAGTAGAGGGGAAATCCCGCAGGGCTTCGCCTAAGCCAGAGCGGTTATGGTGGAGTAGAGAGATCCTCGGAAATCTAGAGTTTAGAGGGCCGAGGGATGGAAGTAGCCGGCAGCTAGGGCTTAACTAGACGATGGTTGTTCAGAGGAGGTCTAGAGCGACTGCAACTAGAGAGGGGGCGGCAGCCAATCTAGAGTTTAGGGTTTCCTATGGGGTGCAAGGGGACGCCCCCTCCCCTCTATTTATGAGAGGGAGGGGCGGTTTGGGGAGGGGAGTCCTCCCCAAACTCCACCTTGTGTCCGGTGGAAAGGGAGAGGGAGGAATCCTCCCTTAGGTAGGATTCCTTCGCTCCCTCCACTAGGCAACCATGTTGGGATTTGGCCTTTTCAAATTGGCGTTTGACTTTCAAACTAGAGTTTGATTTCTATCTTCCCATTGCCCAACCAAGTGACGTAGTACATGATGCAACCATTCCACTTTGTCATGACACATCCATGTACCCTTCCCACTCCGGAGTGATGGACCTTCTAGACCCTTCTAGAACATTCCGGTGAAAACACCGAAACCATTCCCGAACTCTGGAATTGGACTTCCCTTATATGAATCTTATTCTCCCGACCATTCCGGATCTCCTCGTGATATCCCATATCCCATCCAGGACTCCGAACAACATTCGGTCTGTTTACTCACATTCCATATCTACTAAGCAACATTGAATCCTTAAGTGTGTCTCCCTATGGTTCGTGGATTATGCAGACATGATCGAGACTCTTCTCCGATCATTAACCAATAGAGGAATCTGAAATTCATATGGCTCCCACACATTTCTATGATTACTTCATGATCGAATGAACCATTTACATACGATACCAATTTCCCTTTGAATCGCGATACTTTACTTATCCGAGGTTTGATCGTCGGTATCTCTACATACCTAGTTCAACCTCGTTACTAAGTACTCTTTACTTGTTCCTGTGATATGTGATCCCTTGTGAGCCAGTCACATGCTTGCAAGCCAATTGGATTACATTCCACTGAGAGGGCCTAGAGTATATCTATCTGTCATATGGATGGACAAATCCCACTCTTGATCCATGTGCCTCAACACATACTTTCTGAACACTCAATGCCACCTTTATAACCACCCAGTCATCAAAGTATCCATCCGGTGATGGTGATTAACATGATCTCATGGTCGAAGCATTTAGGTTACTTTGTATTTGAAAGCTTATAGCAAGTGAACTATTTGAATGACTTGATCTTATGCTACGCTTAACTATAGGAGTATGTCCATCACATCATTCTCCTAATGATATGACCTTGTTGTTAATAAAATCTCAATGTTCATGATTAGGAAACCATGATCATATATTAACCAACAAGCTAGTTTAACAAGAAGCTTTACTAGGGACTCTTACATGTTTAAAAATCACACAACTATTAATGTTTCTGTTTAATACAATTATAGCATGGGATGTAAACATTTATCATAAACATAAAGATATGATAATAACCACTTTATTATTTCCTGTTGGGCATATCTCCAACACTTTCCGCCAAGGTGAGGTATTGTTGCCTGAGGAGGTTCATGTCGTGAATGAAGGGCTGCAGCAAGAAAGAACCAATCAGGTACATAAAGGGCTCATGGGCTCGCCCTGCATCAAACAGATAGTACTCATGTGGCCATGAAGACTCCTAAGGAGCAGTTTGTGTCTTCCAAGTAACAACCGCACAAGTCCTCGACTTCAGGAACTTGATACACCAAAATCGGAGTCTGCGTGTACCATCTTCAACTCCACGGTTACCTCTTCAGCCTCATCCTTCACGGATTCACCTGAGGAGGACCCCCTGATACAGTAGAACAATCAAGTCACTCAAAACATCAAGAAGGCTACAATTCAGCACAATCAAAACACAGGAGCATCCGATGATTATGAGGGGAGATCAGAGAGGTTAACGATCAACGTTGTCTTCTTCTTGGCCTGCGGCTGAGGGGCCATGTCCTGAATGGCCACCGCAGGAATGGAAGAGGCAGCACCTTCATCCATAGAATGTCACTGCGGGAAGGCGGGCCCTTTCGGCAACAGTGGCGTCGTGGCATCCGAGCTTTCGCTTCGGGCTCTCTTGCGAGAATTCCCTTTGCTACGCTCGGGGGATTCCTCCATCGGCGAGTGAGAAGGGGGGACTATGGAATCCGATTCCGCATCCCCGCCATCTATCGCAGCCATGTACTTCTCAGGAAGGGGAGGCATCATGCTCTCCACCTTAAGTTCCTACGGAACACCAGAGGCAGATGTCAAAAGTCAAAACATAAGACACAAATGAAAAATGTATTACGTGCAAGTAAAAAATTCACTTAAGGAACTTCTTTCTTAGCATTAAAGGGGCAGTCAACGACTTCCCCAACAACTCCTTGTAGGCCCTACAGCATAGCAGGGGTTGAAGCATCCAGTCAAGGTCGGCTGAGGACATCTCCTCATCCGAGACTCTCGTCAGGTCACTGGCACCAGAGTATAGGTACATCGGGTATGTACTCGTTTGGAGGGGCTACACCTGATGCTTGAGGAAGGTCTGCATGATGTCGATGCCGGATACCTCCTTGCCTCGCACCAACTAGAGATCCTCCACCCGTCTATATAGCTTATCGACCACTTTGGTTTCACCCTCAAGAACGTCGTTAGACCATGAACACTTTCGGGTGATCACCTTGATGGCGTCGAAGGGAGCCACTCCATAGTGTTAGTTGTCGAGCTTGGATTCACGAAGATAGAACCACTTGTTCCTCCATCCTTGGAAGGATAAGTACTGGATGTTGGGGCAGATGGATATCCTACACCCGCCCAACACGTAAACGCCACCGGTACCAGATTGCCTCTTCAGGGAGTAAAGTTTATAGAAGAGGATGAAGTGCGGCTCGATCCCGAGCCAACACTCGCATAGCATGATAAAACACGCGATATGCAAAATAGAATTGGGAGACAACTTATGAAGTTGAATCCCGTAAGGAAAAAGAAGCCCACGAAGAAATTCGTGAGCTAGAAGGGAAAGACCGTAGATGACAAAGGCATAGAACATTACCTAGAAACCTTCAGGTGGATCAGGGATCACCTCCGACTTGGCGAGAATGGCGTCGTGCTTCTCCTGCAGGATCAGGTGCGATTTGTAGGGTTTGTAGCATAGAAAACAAAAAATTCCTACGATGGGAACTACAAGCGCCAAGATCCATCTACTAGATACAGGCAACGGGTGGATATACATCAATATAATACATACACTTGAATATTGAAAGATTTTTCGAGTATGAACTCGTTGGTGATGTAGTCGATCTCTTGCTGATCTCAAGATCGTGATGAAGTCCATCTGCTCCAGCACCATCAAGTCTAGCACCGCAAATCAGTGGTGCATCCATGATCGCACACACGTTTGGGTACCGCGACAACCTCCGCGCCCTTACTCCAGCGAAGCACTGGAATCAACAAATTCTTACAGAAAAACCACCGGGAACATGTCTCTCGCTGATCCGAGACCATGGGGAAATTCTAAAGGGGGGGAGAGATCCTTCGCGAGGAGGTGTGATATGAGAGGGGGCCTTTTATAGGGAAAGGGGGCACCCAAGGGGCATGGCGCCATAGCCATGGTGGTTGCGCCCACCTCTTCCACATTCATGTGGGTGGAGCTCTGATACGTCGTAAACGTATCTATAATTTTTGATGCTTCATTCTTGTTTAGTATCAACTTTGTTATGTTTTGTCTACACTTTGAGGTATTTTTATACATTTTTTGGGACTAACCTATTAACAAGATGTCACAGTTCCAGTTGCTTGTTTTCTACTATTGTTGGTTTCAGAAAAGCTAGTAAGGAAATATTCTCGGAATTGGACAGGGCAAAAGAGAAAGTCAATATTTTACCGGAGAGAACACAGAGTCCGAAGGGCAGCCAAAGGGGGGCCACGAGGTGGCCACACCCTAGGGCAGATGGCTGTGGCGCCGCCACCAGTGTAGGCCTCGAGCGTAATGACCTTGCCCCTTCGCCTATAAAATCACCCCGATGCAGAAACCTAATCACCCGATCAAATCTCCACGAAACAGTCCGTAGCCGCCGCCACCATCATCCCTATATCGGGGGGATCTAAAGCTCTTCCCGGCACCCTGCCGGAGGGAAGAGATCATCCCGGAGGCCTTCTTCATCACCATGCCAGCCTCTGATATGATGCGTGAGTAGTTCACCCTTGGACTATGGGTCCATACAGTAGCTAGATGGTTGTTTCTCCTCCTTTATGTTATCATGTTTAGATATTGTGAGCTTCGTGCATGATCATGATCATCTATTTGTAATCATACATGTTGTGTTTGCGGGGATCCGATGGATATTGAGATGCTATGTCAGATTGATTAATGTTTCTATCATGTCTGTGTTATTTGTGGTCTTGCATGATCTCCGTTGCTAGTAGCTATCTTGGCAAAGTAGATGCTTGTGACTCCAAGAGGGAGTATTTATGCTCGATAGTAGGTTCATGCCTCTAGTGTTGGGGATATGCTATATGGGTATCCTCATAGCATGTCTCCTATCCGGATAACCCGGGTGGCCCACAGTTGGTAGCATGGCCCATGGACTACTGGGCGGCCCAGTTAGATGGATCTAGAAGGGAGGCCCATGCCGGATAAAGGAAGGCTATGGTGGAGTCACCAGCGTACCCAGAGCCATGGAGTACAAGACACGCAATACTAGTAATAGACAGTGTAGGACTCCGTAACCTGTCCGGCTAGGACTTTTCCCTGTAACCCTAGGACCTGGCGACTATATAAGTCAGGCCTATGGGAGCCTTTAGGGCACAATATCAGACAACCTAGTGTCGACTACGACACACCTCGCACAGCGAACCAATCCCTGTAACTCGGCGTATTGCGATTATAGTGATTTATAGCAGGAGTAGGATTCCGCCACCGTTGTGGGATCTGAACCTGGGTAAGATGTGTTACCTCGTATCCGTCAACCGTCCGCCTTCCCCCACGTCTCTAAACGCGCACTGTGAGGACCCCCTCCATGGCGTAATCGTTGACAATACCACGACAGTTGGCACCCACCGTGAGGCAAGAGGCGCTTCAGGCTCTTCAGCGGGCGAGGACCAAGATCTTCGCGGGAATCGGCAAAACTGTAGCCATCAGTCGCGTTCTCTTCTCCGACAATGTTCCGATCATCCCTCTCGACGAGTTCTGGATCCCGGCGAAGACGAACCCTACACGGTGTGATGGGGATATGCCTACCGGGGTATGCCCAGCAGGACGTTTACTACTGGCCCAAGTCGTCAGCGAGTGGGCCTGTAGGACGGCGATTGGATCAAGACTTGGCATGGACTCAGGCGACTGGAAGCTGGAGGCCCAGAAACGTAGCTAGGCCCAGTCGGACTAGGTCATAGAACCTCCGAATCCTTAACTAATTCGGTTGTAATCTGTAAACCCTAGCGAGGTGACCCTATATAAACCTCCCTACGGGACACATAGGGGATACATTCCATCATACACCCAAGCGACTCGCCGCCCAGTCGTCGAGCTCGCCCATTGTACTCACACCATAATACAATCTAGCAGGAGTAGGTCTTTACCCTCCGGGGGCCAAACCTGGGTAAACCCTTGTGTCTCCGCCCTCATCTCGCACCACAGATGGCTGGCCGCCCTTGCCCCATGTTCTACTACTCGCTGCCGATTGCAGCGTCTGCCGTGGTCATTTCCCCGACAGTGGCGCCCACCGTGGGGCCTGGCCGGTCAGGCCGGTGTTCTGCGGCGAGATCCAATCTGCCCATCAATGAGTCGATCGCCACCGGCCGCATGATCATGATCGGAGAGATGCTCCAGATCTTGCCGAGCAGCTACATCCCGGCGGTGCGACTCGTCACGCACAACGTGATTCTGCCGGTCGGCATGATCAGCCTCTTCGTCGGCCTCACCGACATCATCACCTCGGAGGACTCGGCTCACATCCGCGAGTCGCCACCATGCGACCGGCTCTCAGAGAGCCAGGTCCGCACGATCCACCGCCTCGCTTCCGAGTACGACTCGGCCCACAGTGACGTGGCCAAAACCTCCGCGGCCGCGGACGACGCGGCCCTCAACGACGATGCCGATTCGGCGACCCCGACGTCGCTCGCCGGATCCATCGTCGCCGCGTCACCCACAGGCTCCATCACCCAGGTCTCCAACGTCGGAGACTTCGAAGACCCCTCCAGCCTTGGGATCTTTGACTTCGACTTCGGGTCAGAGAACTCCGCCGACCTCCACGACGGAACCGGTCGCCACGCCGCGACCTACATGGCGACCGGCGCCGACCCGCCGTAAGACCCCTTCTCCACGCCGATCCCACCAAATGCGACGGTGACGGAGGTCGAGGAACTCCGCCTAAAGCTGGCGGAGGCAGTCCGCAAGGAGCAAGCCGAGCGCGCGATCTGCGAGAACGCGCCGCTAGGAGGAAGCCCTCGACCCCCACCAGGGGCGACGACCAACGGTGAACCACCACCACCCAACCGCGCGCCCCCAAGTTACCAACCAAGGATCGTGGTCTCCTCACGAGAGCGAGACGCGAATGGCCTCCCGATGTTTTCCACCCCAATGGACAACGTTGTCGCGAGCCGATCTACGGTCGACAACATCCAAGTCACCGGCAAAGGCGCCCTATAGATCCAGTACGCCAAGGCTCTACTTGCCAAAGCAGTTGAGCAACAAAACGCGGGCGTCGACTCACAGGGTCGGATGTACTCGCTTTCATCAGGCAGCAGGGCGGCCTCGAGCGGCCGCCCCATGGCGGCGAATACCCTCAACTGCCCACCACCCGAGCCCCTGTAGCTCCAACACCGACACGCGAACGCGGCACTATCCACCAACGTCCCACGGCCGGTGAACAACTTCGTCGTCGCCAACGAGCAACCCATCGACGCACGCACCCACATCATCAACAACTAGAGCTGGCGCGCACGCCAGCCTGAAGACCTGCGGTACACCCTCACCAACCGCCGCGATGGCAAGCCAAAGGGATCGCTGAGCCGAGTCGGACCCCAGTGCTTCGGACCAATGATCCGAGGCGAGAGATACCCGACAAACATTAAAGCGCCGAAGGAGATAGAGAAGTACGACCCCTCCTACAATCCTTCCGTGTGGCTGGACACCTACCTCATGGCGTTGGGGATTGCCGGCCACACCGATCTACTCGCCGCCCGCTACCTCCCCCTGATGATGGAGGGAGCATGCAGGCACTGGATTAACACCCTCCCGGCGGATAGCATCGACTCCTGGGAGGAAATGCGCGATGCCTTTGTTAGGCACTTCGAGGGCTCATACACCCGCGCCACCACCATCGAGGACCTAGAGCGATGCATCCAGGGACCCCGCGAGTCGACCCGCAGTTGGGTCCAACGGTGGCAAGATCTGTGGTATAACGCAGCCGGAATCCACCCGGACACCGCGATTCACTGCTTCAAGACCTCGTGGCGCTACGAGCCCCTGGTCGCCAAGCTCAAGCGAGTGTACAGAACACTCGACAACATACCAGACCTCCTGGAGATCTCAAAGAAGTACGCGGAGGAGGACCCAAACCAAGAAACCGACGACGAGTTTGGAGGACATCGCCAAACGAGCGGCCATGACAACGGGAGGCGACCCGAGTTACGCTACTCCAACACTCGCCTCACCGGCAAACACCGTAGTGATAGGCGAGTCGACTTCGTCGCCAACATCGGATACACGCAGCACAAGCCCAAGAGCTTCCGCCGTGACGGAGGACAGTGCCGCGACGGCGGCAACTACAAGGAAAAACCGAGGTTCGATCCCACGGCCCTTCTCAACCAACCCTGTGTGTTTCATAGTAGGGAAGGAAAGCCCACCACGCATACGACCGCCGACTGCCAATCTCTCAAGGAGATCGAGAAGGCACGGCGCGCGCGGGAAGACCCCAACAACAACCCGCCAAACGGCGGAAAATTCGGCAGCGTCGCCGGATCGCTCCACACCTTCACAGGCTTCAACACGAAGCGCGAGAAGAAGGTCAACTCCCGCGCCATCACCGTCAATGCGGTGTCCCAGATAGACATCCCCTAGTTCCTCAACTGGTCCGAGCAACCAATCACCTGGAGCCGCGAGGATCACTCGCCACAGATCAAGTATCCGGGCCGAGTCGCCCTAGTGGTCAAGCCCAAGGTGGGGGAATACTGGCTCCCCAAAACGCTGATGGACGGCGGCAGCTCCATCAATATCCTGTACCTGGACACGTTTAGGCGACTACGGCTCCCATAGTCGATGATCGAGACGACCTACACCACCTTCCACGGCATCGTCCCCGGTCATAAGGCGTACCCGATCGGCAAAGTGACGCTACCAGTCACCTTCAGCACACCAGCAAACTTCCGCACCGAGCGGATCGTCTTCGAGCTGGTGCCCTTCGACAACCCCTACCACTGCGTCCTGGGGCGCCAGGCGTTCGCTAAATTCATGGCAGCGCCCCACTACGCGTACAACGCTATGAACCTACCTGGGCCGTGCGGCATCATCACTGTACATGGCAACCCTGACATGGCCGCAGAATGCGAGCCCAAAGGGGCCGAACTCGTTGACGTCGTCATCGCGGAAGAGGCCAACCACGCCGAGGAGCTCGCCAAGTATGCAAGCGGGGTCAACAGCGACGAACCCACCATACTCAAGAAGCCCAACTCGGAGGGCGGCAACTCCACCGCCTTCGAGGCAACGACACACACCCGCACCGTCGAGCTGGTCCCAGGCGACTCCATCCAGACGGTGACGATCGGGACGGGCATGATCCCAGCATAGGAAGGCGCGCTCATCGAGTTCCTCCATGAGAACAGGGATATCTTCGCATGGAAGCCATCCGACATGCCTGGTGTCCCGAGGGAACTTGCTGAGCACAAACTCAACGCTGTAACACCCTCAGAATCGGCCCTATGCAAGTTTTAGCGCTTCCCGCCAAACCCGCATAGAAACGATTCAAAGGTGCCCACCAGGCACTTGCGTGCGGGTGGAAAACGAAGTAATATCATTACACAATAGTCCTCGATGGAACCCACAAAACATATATATACAACAGCGACTCAATGAGTCAAGAATACAGATATACAATACAAAGATCCAAATCACCTGGAAAACGATACAGCGTCCGAGTACGGACAAGATGCAAATTGAGCTAAGAGCCCTGAAGAAAAACCAATGGCGTCCATAACCCTGCCTGTGCGCCGGAAGGGTAACCCCGCTAACGACGCCGATCTCAAAACCTGCTTAAACAAAGGGTGCCGACAAAGGGCAAAGGAAAAGAGAGAGCGGTCAAGATCCAAGACACGGCGAGGCTAGAATTCAGCGGTCCTCGCCTACATAGGTATGGTGGACTGAGTGGCAGCGTGGCAGGCACTAAACAACCTATAGAGACTCGATACAACTAGCGGCTATCAGAGAGGGGTAAGAAATACCTATTCGGAACCAACCTGATACTACCACCAAACATACCCATCCTGGTATTCCCCCCTCGAGACCAAACGAGGAAGTCAGCCGAGGAACTCACACAGTTGGCAGTTTTATTTATTCAGTTATCGTTGCAGCAATTACTAGTCAGGTATAGATAGTCATCCTGATATAATAAGCAGTGGGCACTTTTAGTTAACTATTCCGTTGTAGTGGCAACACTTACTAGTCAGATACAATTGGCATGAGATATCCCAAAACCCAGCAGTTGTTGGCACTTTTATTTAGCCATTCCGTTGTAGTTGCAATACTTACTAGTCAGATACAACGGTAGCAAGCGACAACCCAAACAAGCAATTGTTGGCAGTTTTATTTAGCCATTCCATTATAGTGAAGCTGATTACTAGTCATTATAAAGTCAAATTTATAGCACTACTTTAGTTATACTTGTCTATGATCGAGATACTGTGCTCCAAGTCGTCCATAACCGCGGACACGGCTTTCAAAAAGTTTTACCCTACAGGGGTGCACAAATAGCAACACACACTCGATCAACCTCGGAAAAACCAAATCAAAACCCAACGAGGCTTTCACGACAAAGCAATCACAGGATTCAGAAATATTTCAGGGGGCCACCCCATTGAGTACACCATAACGGTTAGTGACTCCGAGACGGACTCAAGGTTTGCGTCAATGGCTGTAAATGACTGGGAACCCGAAAATGTGACTGGGCTTGTCGATACCGCGAAAACACTCCACTTACCTAAACAGTACAGGTGCTCCTCGCACAATCGTAAATAAATCAGTAAAGCATGGCATAGGTACGGGATAGTAAATAAAACCTCAAACTAGTTTGTGGCCCCAAGAAATAAGACTGAATCAAGCTCTGGATCAGGGGGGTCCCATAATCCTCCCGGATGTGGATAGCGCCAATATTCAAGGAACAGGTATCAAGTACTCGGGGTCCTACGGGACACAAGTGGACGGTTAACAACCAAATAACATCTATTGCCCACCTGTGCATCTGCATTTACCTACTTCAATTTTAGTTGTTAAACAGTAATTAAAGTCTTGATCATCTCCAATAATAAACACACGGCAATACTCCAACAACTGTGGTACTTGACGACACCCAACAGCACTTGAGCAAGCGACTACGACGCGCAGGTCCATCTATCTACCAAACAACAGGTAATAGGAGGTGTCCAAGGCAATATAAGGCTGCAAGGGATATCACGGGTACGAAAACTAGAGCATCGCAACACAGATAGCAATAGATCAACAGGAGGGAATAAATACTATAAAAGTAAGATAGGTAGAAAGGGGGAGATGCTCACCTGAAAAACACTGCCGAAGATTCATCCGAAGATCGGGTCGACACTCGCATCAACTCATCGGCCTAGTCCGTGGAGAAGCAAAACACTAGCACAAACACCGGATGCACTATTTAATACTACGGCAGAAGATCGGGCATGATGCATGTATGATGTATGGCATGGCCAAGATGCGATGCAATTAGGCAATATTAAGCGGAACCGGGGGTCCCGACAATTAAATATATGGTTCTAGTTGTTTAGATACCCTGCAATTTAAATGTTGTCTTAACAAGGCAAAATTATATCACCGGTTCGCTACACAAATTTAAATGGAACCAATATGAGACTAGATATCCCGCATATGGCCCCATATTTAATTATAAGGTGAATCGGCATAAGGCCCCCAAACCACACAAATATGCATGCGAGTATGAAAATTTAATATGCAACAATTTGATATTACATTTATAAAATAGGGCTCGAGAAAAGGGGTCACACATTAGGGTTCGGCGATCTTGAGGGTTCGGAGGGGTCAAAGGGGGTTCGGTCTTCGGATCCGGATGGAGAACTTGGCGTCCGGGTGGCGGTCTCTGGGGTCGAAGAACTTGGCGTCATTCGGTTCCATGTCGATGACCTTGGTGTCCTCGATGAAGAACTCGGTGTATCCGTGTCGGAGTACTTGAAATCCGTGAAGAAAGTCTTGTCGCCCTTGGGTGGAGAACTTGTTATCCCGAGGGTCCGTGGCTTCGGACGTCGGGATCGGTCTTTGGGCGCAGGGAACAAGCTTCGGAATCCGGGACGACGATCCGTGAGGTAGAGCTTGTAGTTCCGTTGTTGGTTACGATATTGTCGGAGCGCGATGTTCTTGGCTTTGCGTCGGTACAAGTCCGGAAGATCTTGGCGAACAGAGATCTTGTGGGGCTTCGCTATTCCTCGGGTGGCGTCATCGTCATACTTCACCACCATACCACCACACCGATTCCTTTGGTTGTGATCAAGACAACACCTCACTTCAAAACCCACCGATCCAACACTTAAATAGCACATACAACTCCATCCGGGTATCATAGTGCCCGTGGGTCATCAGAGAACTTGACGCTCGAACCGAGCGCAAAGAGCGGCCTTGGCAACAAGACTTGATGCCCGAGGACGCTGGGTGGAACAGAGGGGCGTAGGCAGTGACCGCGAGGGCAGGGGAAGACCATGGCGTCGAGGACAAGCACGGGCAGTGCCGGAGTGGAATCCAGGGCAGAGCCGATGGTGGCCATCTGCCGGGTGCGCGAGGTGCTCGGGCGGCGCTGCAGGAACCGAGCAAGGAGGCGGCAGGTTGGCCTGCAGGGTCGCGGCAGGCAGAGCTCGAGAGGAGGAAGGCGAGGAGGTGGCGGCGCCTGGCGACGGGAGGGGTGGTCGGGAGCGCCTGCGGGGAAGGAAGCGAGAGAGGGCGGGGATCTCGCATGGACAGGGTCGTGGGGAGGGGGCGAGAGGACGGCGGCCGCAAGGAGGATCCCTCGAGCTCCGGCGAGGTCGGCCGCATCTGAGAAGGAGGCGAGGAACGGCGGGGGGGGGCTCGGAATCACAGGGGCGGTCGACCATGGCGGACGGCAGAGGCCACAGGATCGCGGGGGCGAGCGGCCATGGCGCATGCGGAGGTTGACGGAGGAAGGCGGATCGGGTCGGGGAGGCGAGAGGAAGAGGCTGGAGGGAGGGCGCAGCTGGGGAAGAGAGGGAGGAGACAGGGTGGGGCGGCACGGGGCGCGTGTGGCATCCCGCAAAACCACTACTAGAAAATCGCGTTGTTTTTGTGCATTGCATCGTCATCATCATGTGTTGTTTGTCTAAAACTATTTCGCAAAGCCCGTTTTGTTTTCTAAAACTCCCCATATTTATTCAAACGCAAAGCCCGGTTCTCCGGATTAATTATTTTGGCCGCTATCTGTTTGCATACGGCCCGTTTAAAACAAATAAAAAGTTTAATTGTTTTAGCGGGGGCAGTCGAACGGGCCGAATCGACCCGAACGACCACCCCCATTTTTTAAATCGGTCCACCAGACAAATCCTACAGCTACCTAAAACTCTACCCACCCCTCTGGCCACCTCACCCGGACCAATCCGTGGCCGCCACCTCACCTCTCTCCCTCACCCCCCCAATCAGCTGCTGCCAACTCATCCCACCACCCTCTCTCCTTTTTCCCTCTCTCTCTCTCCTGGCCCACCCCAACCACACAACACCCCACCCACTCAGCACACAACGCACGCCACGCACCCACCTGACCGCCCCTGCACACGCCCCCACACGCCCTGCACGCGGGACCCACCCCTGGGCCCCACGCCCCACCCACCTACCGCGTCCCCTGCTCATCTTCTTCCTCCCACCCGAGGCCGCCCGCCGCTCTCCCCCAACCTCCGCCTCTCTCCCCTCTTGGCTGGCTTCGCCGGCATGAGCCACCGCCTCTCCCTTCTCGCCGCCATGCCCTCCTCTGCCCCGCCGCTTGCCGCCTCCCAAAGACCCTCGCGCCCAACCACCCTCTCCGGCGAGCTCCCGCCCGGCCGCCTCCGCCTCACCTCCGCTTCTCCTCTGCTGCCAGCACCGCAGACCCGCCGCCCCTGCTGTCGCCTCCTCGACCTCCGGCGCCGCCGCCGCCGCCCGCCCCATAGCGCCCGCCCCTGCCCCACCCGAGCCGCCGCCCTCCTTGCTGGGCCGCCGGCCGCGCCTACCGACTCGCCGACAACTGCCGCCCCAGCACCGCCCCCGCCCGCCAAGTCCTCGCCTCCTCGCCACCGGCGAAGCTCCCTGCCGCCTCCCAGTTAGCCGCCTCCTTCCAGTGCGCCGTCTGCCGAGCTGCCCGCTGCCCGCGCCTCCAGGCTCGCCTCACAGCCATCGCCGCCTCCGGCCATGGGCCAAGCCTGCCATCCTCCTCGCGAGCCCCGCCGGCTTCTGCTTCCTCCGCCTCGCTGCGTCGGCGTCCGCCTCGTCCGTGCCACGTCTGTGGGTTTCCTTTTCGCATCATGGCAATCAGTGAAGTGTAGATGAAGAACGATGGTGCTACAGGGCATCCAAGGACCAAGTCTGTTTCCATGCTCGTGTTGAAGTGATCTGTCCCGATGTTCATGTTGATGCCATCAGCAAATAGACAAGTGGTAAGGTGACCCGGAGTATCCCGACGAGAACGGTCCGATGTGAAGATCTTCACCCAGAAACACCATGTTCTCCTTCCCGGACCCGAAGACCACCAAGCTCTTCTTCCTGGAACGACAAGTGCTTCGACACGAATCCGATGCCGACGACGTCGCACGCCAAGTTCGTCTTTCCGAACACCGAGCGACAAGGTCTACTTCACGGATCTGAAGACCCCGGTACCCGATCCACTCGAGTTCGCCATCGACGACAAGACCGACAACATGGCCCGACCACCGCGGATGCGACAAGATCTACCTCTGAAGCCGAGAACGCTCCCGTCGGAACCGAACCCCGTCGAACCCTGAACCCCGAGACCCGACCCCGAACCCCGGAACCCCAAGATCGTCGAGCCCCCTCAATGTGTGACCCTTATCCGAACCCTTATTTTTATAAATGCTAAACATAAAACTTGTTGCAATTGAATTGTCATACTCGCATGCATATCTGTGGTTTGGGGGCCTTATGCCGATTCACCTGATAATTAAATATGGGGCCCATATGCGGGCAAATCTAGCCTTATATCGGCCTCATTTAAATCTGTGTAGCGAACCGGTGCTATCTTTTGCAATGTTAAGACAACATCTAAATTGCGGGGTAGCTAAACAACTTGAACCATCTAAATAATTGTCGGGACCCCGGTTCCACTTAATATGACCTAATTGCATCGCATCTTTGCCATGTCATTCATCATACATGCATCATGCCGATCTTCCGTTGTATTAAATAGTGCATCCGATGTTTCTTCTAGTGTTTTGCTTCTTCATGGATAAGGCCGTTGAGTTGATGTGAGCTTCGCGCGATCTTGGTTGACCCTTCGCAATGTTTTCAAAGAGCATCTTCCCTTTCTACCTATCTTACTTTTCTAGTATTTATTCCTCCTGTTGATCTTTGCTATCCGTGTTGCGATGCTCTAGTTTCGTACCCGTGATATCCCTTGCAGCCATATATAGCCTTGGACACATCCTATTACCTGTTGTTTGGTAGATAGTTGGACCCGCGTGTCGTAGTCGCTTGCTCAAGTGTTTTGAGTGTCGACAAGTACCACAATCGTTGGAGAATTGCCGCATGTTGATGTTGGAGATGATCATGGATTTACTTATCGTTCACTTTAATTCCTGTTTAACAACTAAAATTGAATTAAGCAGAGGCATCGGTGGGTGATAGGTAATATTTGGTTTCCGATCGCCCACTTGTGTCCCAGAGGACCGAGTTCTTGACACCGCCCGAGATCGAGCGCTAACCACAGGTGGGGAGATATGGGCCCCATTGATTATTACCTGATTTCAAAGTATTGTCTGGGGCCACAAACTAGTTTGAGGTTTTATTTACTATCCTGTACTTATGCCATGTTTATCGCTTTACGTTTGTGCGAGGAGCACTGCATCGCTTAGGATCGCCACGCCACGTTTGGTGTCGACAGTCCCCGTTTGGGGATTTGCTGTCGTTCACAGCCGTTTGCCCAAACCCCAGTCCGTCTCGGAGACCGGCCGACTTCGTTGCGGGTGTCGACTTGGTGGGGTGGCCCCCACGTACTTGCTTTGGGTCTGGGAACGTCGTGACTTAGGCCCCGCCGACATACCGATGGGTGTATGTTAACTGATCTGGCAAAAAGGGTCGAAGTGCCTGTGGATACTTTGGTGCACCCCTGCAGGGTTAAATATTTTCGAGAAGCCGTGTCCGCGGTTATGGACGACTTGGAGCACAGTGCTTGATCATAGACAACTATAACTAAAGTTTACTGTTATAAACTACCTTATATCCGATTTGACTAGTAATCAGCTTCACTACAACGGAATGGCTAAATAAAAGTACCAACAACTGTTGGGTTTTGGGGTTATCTCATGCTAATTGTATCTGACTAGTAAGTGCTGCAACTATCAGGGAATGGTCAACTAAAAGTGCCCACTGCTTACTTTATCAGGATGATTATCTAAACCTGACTAGTAAAGTGCCGCAACTATAACTGAATAAGTAAAACTGCCAACTGTGTGAGTTCCTCGGTTGCCTTCCTCGTTGGTCTCGAGGGGGAAACGCCAGGATGGGTTTGTTTGTTGGTAGTATCAGGTTGGTTCCGAATAGGTCTTTCTCACCCCTCTCTGCTAGCCGCCAGTTGTATCGAGTCTCTATAGGTTGTTTAGTGCATGCTGCCGCTGCCGCTCAGTCCACTATACCTTTGTAGGCGAGGACCGCCGAATTCTAGTCTCGCCGTGTACTGGCCTCAGTACTGACGCTCCTCTTTTTCTTTTGGCCCTTTGTCGGCACCCCTTTTGTTTAAGCAGGTTTTTGAGATCGACGTCGTTAGCAGGGTTACCCTTCCGGCTTGGCCTGGGCAGGGTTATGGACGCCATTGGTTATTCTTCAGGGCTCTTAGCCCCATTTGCTTCTTGTCCGTAGTCGGACGCTCTACCGTTTTCAAGGTGATTTGGATCTTGTATATTATATCTATATTCTTGACACATGGAGTCGCTGTTTATATATCTGTTCTGTGGGTCCTATCGAGGACTGTTGTGTAATGTTATTACTTCGTTTTCCACCCGCACGAAAGTGCCTGGTGGGCACCTTTGAATCGTTTCTATGCGGGTTTGGCGGGTTTCGCTAAAAATTGCATAGGTCCGATTCTGAGGGTGTTACAGAGTGGTATCAGAGCCCAGCAGTTGCGATACCCCACAAGTCCAGCCTGTAGGATAACCTAGCTAACGGCCGAAGTAGAGTGTCAAAACTATTTTGCAAAATCGGTTGGATAGTTCTTATTAGGTCTGATTTACTCCTTACCCTCTCGCTGCTCTCCTCTCACCTCGGTGTTTTGAATCCACCTCTTATCTTTTCTCGAGTCCGGATTTCGTGGTTGGGTTGTCGTACCTTCGTGGTTTCGCTTCCTCCTCGATAACGGTGTTGCTACATCCGGTCTTCATGCTATCCGAGGAATCCTCCGTGCGGTGGACTTCTCGTTCCTTCTCGTGCCTTCCGTGTTTTCTCGACGCGACGACAAAGATTCACGCCAGATCCGGCGTAGTCCGCATCACTCCTTTGATCCGAACCTCGCTTGTCGAGATCTTCAGTCTGAATCCTGAGGGTTGGTTGCATAATCTGTCTATTCGTGTACATAGTAATGCTTTGAGTGCGGGATGGAGTCGCGACCATACCACTACTCTTATCATTTGCTTTGTATATTGAATGGTGGATCGATGCAATTTTACTCCTTCCATGGAAGTTAGAGGTGGCCTTACCTTTAACTTCGTCCGTTGTTTATCCGGAGTGTTCTCTTGACGAACGGGATCAACGACCTCTTGTTAGTGGTGTCGCGAGGATCTACACGACGCGAGAAGACGCAGATCGCCGACCTTCCTTCCGGTACCATGAGGCGGATCTCGAGGGCGAGATCCCTTGTTAGTGGTGTCGAATTGTGGCATCCCGCAAAACCACTACTAGAAAATCGCGTTGTTTTTGTGCATTGCATCGTCATCATCATGTGTTGTTTGTCTAAAACTATTTCGCAAAGCCTGTTTTGTTTTCTAAAACGCCCCATCTTTATTCAAACGCAAAGCCCGGTTCTCCGGATTAATTATTTTGGCCGCTATCTGTTTGCATACGGCCCGTTTAAAACAAGTAAAAAGTTTAATTGTTTTAGCGGGGGCAGTCGAACGGGCCGAATCGACCCGAACGACCACCCCCATTTTTTAAATCGGTCCACCAGACAAATCCTACAGCTACCTAAAACTCTACCCACCCCTCTGGCCACCTCACCCGGACCAATCCGTGGCCGCCACCTCACCTCTCTCCCTCACCCCCCAATCAGCTGCTGCCAACTCATCCCACCACCCTCTCTCCTTTTTCCCTCTCTCTCTCCTGGCCCACACCAACCACACAACACCCCACCCACTCAGCACACAACGCACGCACTCCACCGACCGCCTCGCACACGCCCCACACGCCTGCACGCTGGACCCACCTGCCCCACGCCCACCCACCTACCGCGTCCTCGCTCATCTTCTTCCTCCCACCCGAGGCCGCCCACGCCTCCCCAACCTCCGCCGCCTCTCCCTCTTGGCTCCGCTGCTGCCGCCGGGCGAGCCACCGCCTTCCTCGCCCGCCATGCCCTCCTCCTGCTGCCTCAAGGCCGCCCGCCTCAAAGACCTCGCGCCTAACCACCTCTCCGCGAGCCGCCCGCCGCCGCCCGCCTCCCACCTCTCCTCTCCTTCGCCGCCAAGCACCGCAGCACTCCGCCGCCGCCCCGCTGCCGCCTCGACCCTCCGCAGCGCCGCCGCCGCCCGCCGCCCATAGCGCCTCCCCTGCCCCACCCGAGCCGCCGCCTCCTCCTTGCCGCCCGGCCGCGCTTACCCGACCTCGCCGACAACCGTCGCCAAAGACCGCCCCCGCCCGCCAAGTCCTCGCCTCCTCTCGCCACCGGCGAAGCTCCTCGCCGCCTCCCCGCAGAGCGCCGCCTCCTTCCCAGCGCCCGTCTGCTGCCGAGCCCCGCGCCTCCCGGCTCGCCTCGCCATCGCCGCCCGCCATGGGCTGCCTCGCATCCTCGCGAGCCCCGCCGCTTCGCCGCTGCCGTCGGCGTCCGCCTCGTCCTTGCCGCGTCTGTGGGTTTCCTTTTCGCATCGTGGCAATCAGTGAAGTGTAGATGAAGAACGATGGTGCTGCAGGGCATCCAAGGACCAAGTCTGTTTCCATGCTCGTGTTGCAGTGATCTGTCCCGATGTTCATGTTGATGCCATCAGCAAATAGACAAGTGGTAAGGTGACCCGGAGTATCCCGACGAGAACGATGTGAAGATCTTCACCCAAACACCATGTTCTCCTTCCCGGACCGAAGACCACCAAGCTCTTCTTCGAACGACAAGTGCTTCGACACGAATCCGATGCGACGACCGCACGCCAAGTTCGTCTTCCGAACACCGAGCGACAAGGTCTACTTCACGGATCAAGACCCGGTACCCGATCCACTCGAGTTCGCCATCGACGACAAGACCGACAACATGGCTCACCACCGGATGCGACAAGATCTACCTCTGAAGCCGAGAACGCTCCCGTTGGAACCGAACCCCGTCGAACCCTGAACCCCGAGACCCGACCCCGAACCCCGGAACCCCAAGATCGTCGAGCCCCCTCAATGTGTGACCCTTATCCGAACCCTTATTTTTATAAATTCTAAACATAAAACTTGGTGCAATTGAATTGTCATACTCGCATGCATATCTGTGGTTTGGGGGCCTTATGCCGATTCACCTGATAATTAAATATGGGGCCCATATGCGGGCAAATCTAGCCTTATATCGGCCTCATTTAAATCTGTGTAGCGAACCGGTGCTATCTTTTGCAATGTTAAGACAACACCTAAATTGCGGGGTAGCTAAACAACTTGAACCATCTAAATAATTGTCGGGACCCCGGTTCCACTTAATATGACCTAATTGCATCGCATCTTTGCCATGTCATTCATCATACATGCATCATGCCGATCTTCTGCCGTTGTATTAAATAGTGCATCCGATGTTTCTTCTAGTGTTTTGCTTCTTCGCGGATAAGGCCGTTGAGTTGATGTGAGTCACGCGATCTTGGTTGACCTTCGCAATGTTTTCAAAGCAGCATCTTCCCTTTCTACCTATCTTACTTTTCTAGTATTTATTCCTCCTGTTGATCTTTGCTATCGTGTTGCGATGCTCTAGTTTCGCACTGCGTGATATCCCTTGCAGCCATATATAGCCTTGGACACATCCTATTACCGTTGTTTGGTAGATAGTTGGACCCGCGTGTCGTAGTCGCTTGCTCAAGTGTTTTGAGTGTCGAAGTACCACAATCGTTGGAGAATTGCATGTTGATGTTGGAGATGATCATGGATTTACTTATCGCTCACTTTAATTCCTGTTTAACAACTAAAATTGAATTAAGCAGGCATCGGTGGGTGATAGGTAATATTTGGTTTCCATCACCACTTGTGTCCCGTGGGACCCGAGTTCTTGACACCAGTTCCGAGATCGAGCGCGCTAACCATTGTGGGGAGATATGGGCCCCATTGATTATTACCTGATTTCAAAGTATTGTCTTGGGGCCACAAACTAGTTTGAGGTTTTATTTACTATCCTGTACTTATGCCATGTTTATCGCTTTATTACGCTTGTGCGAGGAGCACACTGCATCTTGTTAGGATCGGGCCACGCTGGGTGTCGATAGCCCCGCTTGGGGATTTGGTCGCTCACACCGCTTGCCCAAACCCCAATTGCTCGGAGACCGCCGACTGCTATGGTGTCGACTTGGTGGGGTGGCCCCACGCATTGCTTTGGTCCGGGAACGCCGTGACTTAGGCCCCGCCGACATACCGATGGGTGTATGTTAACGATCCGCAAAAGGGTCAAGTGCCGTGGATACTTTGGTGCACCCTGCAGGTTAAATCTTTTCGAAGCCGTGTCCGCGTTATGGACGACTTGGAGCACGTTGCTTGATCATAGACAACTATAACTAAAGTTTATCGTTATAAACCGCCTTGTATCCGATTTGACTAGTAATCAGCTTCACTACAACGAATGGCTAAATAAAAGTACCAACAACTTTGGGTTTTGGGGTTATCTCATGCTAATTGTATCCGACTAGTAAGTGCTGCAACTATCACGGAATGGTCAACTAAAGTGCCCATCGCTACTTTATCGTGATGATTATCTAAACCCGACTAGTAAAGTGCCGCAACTATAATCGAATAAGTAAACCGCCAACTCGTGAGTTCCTCGGTTTCCTCGTTGGTCTCGAGGGGAAACGCCAGATGGGTTTGTTTGTTGGTAGTATCGTTGGTTCCGAATAGGTCTTTCTCTCTCTCGCTAGCCGCCATTGTATCGAGTCTCTATAGGTTGTTTAGTGCATCTTTGCCGCCGCCACCACTATACCTTTATAGGCGAGGACCGCCAATTCTAGTCTCGCCGTACCGCCTCGATCGACGCCTCTTTCTTTTTGGCCCTTTGTCGGCACCCCTTTGTTTAAGGTGTTTTTAGATCGACGTCGTTAAGGTGGTTACCTTCCGCTTGGCCCGCAGGGTTATGGACACCATTGGTTATTCTTCGTGGCTCTTAGCCCCATTTGCTTCTTGTCCGTAGTCGGACGCCCATCGCTTTTCAAGGTGATTTGGATCTTGTATATTATATCGTATTCTTGACTCATGGAGTCGCCGTTATATATATATATCTGCTCAGTGGGTCCCATCGAGGACTGTTGTGTAATGTTATTACTGCTTTCCACCCGCACGAAAGTGCTGGTGGCACCTTTGAATCGCTTTATGCGGGTTTGGCGGGTTTTGCTAAACTTGCATAGGTCCGATTCGAGGGTGTTACAAATACAGGGCGGGCCCAGGAGTGACCCAAGGGAGCAGTGTGGGCCGGGCGGGTGTGTGGCTTGTGTGTGGGCGGATCGGGGTGGTGCGCTGGTATGTCTGTGAGTGGTGGGGCGTGTGGGACCGGGTGGGGCTGGGGAGTGGTGGTGGCTGGGATTGGGTGGAGGAGAGGGGAGGGATGAGGTGGAGGAGGGATATGATAGGGAGAGGTGAGGTGGCAAGCTGTGGTTGGTCGGGGTGATGTGGAAGGGGCTGGGTAGGATTAGAGTGGGTAGAAAAAGGGTTGGGTAGTTTAGGGTTAGATATTTTGACTAGGGTTTTATTTTATTTTAAAAATAAATTTTGTAATTAGTTTTAGATAAATAAAAGATCCGGCTGGACCGACGATTTGTTTTGAACAAAGGGGAAGGATATTAATATAGAAAACAAAGTAGGTCTTTTAGCAAAATAGTTTAATCAATTAGATGCATGCTGATGTCATGATGATGCACAAGTATTTTTATCACGCGATTTTCTAGTAGTGGTTTTGCGGGATGCCACAATTCGACACCACTAACAATGGATCTCGCCCTCGAGATCCGCCTCATGGTATGGGGAAGAAGGCCGACGATCTGAATCTTCTCGCATCGTGTAGATCCTCGCGACACCACTAACAAGAGGTCGTTGTCCGTGATCGTCGAGAGAACACTCCGGAAACAAAAGGTCGAAGGTAGAGGTATCAACAAATAAAGCCACCTCTAGCTTCGATGGAAAGAGGGAACCGATGCATTCTCATCCACTTCAATGTACAAAAGCGAATAAAAGGGGTAGTCGGCATGGGGGCCAATCCATCACGCACCCAAACTATTACTCTGCACAATCAGTAGAAAAGAGTGCAACCATTCTGAATCGATCAAGATCTCGACAATCGAGGTTCGAACAAAGGAGTGATGCAGACTGATCGGATCCGCGTAGATGATGTCGTCGCGTCGGAAAACACCGGAAGACACGAGAAGGAACAAAGAGAAGTCCACCGACGAAGGATTCCTCGGATAGCATGAAGACCAGATGTAGCAACACCGCTACCAAAGGAGGAAGCGAAACCTCAAGGTACGATGGAACCCAACCACGAAATCTCGGACTCAAGAGAGAGAAGAGAGCGGATTCAAAACACGCAGAGGTGAGAGGAGAGCAGAGGGTAAGGAGTAAAATCAGACCTAATCGTAACTATCCAACCGATTTTTTTTGCAAAATAGTTTTGACACTCTACGGCCGTTAGCTAGGTTATCCTAGTCGACTTGTGGGTATCGCAACCGAGCTCGATACCACTCAGAACACCTCGATCGGCCCTATGCAAGTTTTAGCGCTTCCCGCCAAACCCGCATAGAAACGATTCAAAGGTGCCCACCAGCACTTGCGCAAGCGGGTGGAAAACGAAGTAATATCATTACACAATAGTCCTCGATGGAACCCACAAAACATATATATATACAACAACGACTCAATGAGTCAAGAATACAAATATACAATACAAAGATCCAAATCACCTGGAAAACGATACAGCGTCCGAGTACGGACAAGATGGAAATTGAGCTAAGATCCTCAAGAAAACCAATGGCGCCCATAACCCGCCTGTGCCAAGCCGGAAGGGTAACCCCGCTAACGACGCCGATCTCAAAACCTGCTTAAACAAAAGGGTGCCGACAAAGGGCAAAGGAAAAAGAGAGAGCAACAAGATCGAGGCCAGTACACGGCGAGGCTAGAATTCGGTGGTCCTCGCCTACATAGGTATGGTGGACTGAGTGGCAGCGCGGCAGGCACTAAACAACCTATAGAGACTCGATACAACTAGCGGCTATCAGAGAGGGGTAAGAAAGACCTATTCGGAACCAACCTGATACTACCACCAAACATACCCATCCTGGTATTCCCCCCTCGAGACCAAACGAGGAAGTCAGCCGAGGAACTCACAAAGTTGGCAGTTTTATTTATTCAGTTATCGTTGCAGCAATTACTAGTCAGGTATAGATAGTCATCCTGATATAATAAGCAGTGGGCACTTTTAGTTAACCATTCTGTTGTAGTGGCAACACTTACTAGTCAGATACAATTGGCATGAGATATCCCAAAACCCAGCAGTTGTTGGCACTTTTATTTAGCCATTCCGTTGTAGTTGCAATACTTACTAGTCAGATACAACGGTAGCAAGCGACAACCCAAACAAGCAATTGTTGGCAGTTTTATTTAGCCATTCCATTATAGTGAAGCTGATTACTAGTCATTATAAATTCAAATTTACAAAGACTACTTTAGTTATAGTTGTCTATGATCGAGATACTGCTCCAAGTCGTCCATAACCGGACACGGCTTTCAAAAGTTTTACCCTGCTGTGGGTGCACAAATAGCAACACACACTCGATCAACCTCGAAAACCAAATCAAAACCCAACGAGGCTTTCACGACAAAGCAATCACAGATTCAGAAATATTTCAGGGGCCACCCATTGAGTAAACCCGAACGGTTAGCTGACTCGAGACGGACTCAAGGTTTGCGCCAATGGTCAGAAACGATCGGGAACCCAAATGTGACTGGGCTTGTCGATACCGCAAAACACTCCGCTTACCTAAACAGACAGTGCTCCTCGCACAATCGTAATAAAGCAAGAAAGCATGGCATAGGTACAGATAGTAAATAAAACCTCAAACTAGTTTGTGGCCCCAAGAAATAAGATGAATCAAGCTCGCGTGGGGGTCCCATAATCCCCCCGGATGTGGATAGCGCCAATATTCAAGGAACAGGTATCAAGTACTCGGGGTCCTACGGGACACAAGTGGACGGTTAACAACCAAATAACATCTATTGCCCACCTGTGCCTCTGCATTTACCTACTTCAATTTTAGTTGTTAAACAGTAATTAAAGTCTTGATCATCTCCAACAATAAACACACGGCAATACTCCAACAACTGTGGTACTTGACGACACCCAACAACACTTGAGCACAACAGGTAATAGGAGGTGTCCAAGGCAATATAAGGCTGCAAGGGATATCACGGGTACGAAAACTAGAGCATCGCAACACAGATAGCAATAGATCAACAGGAGGGAATAAATACTATAAAAGTAAGATAGGTAGAAAGGGGGAGATGCTCGCCTGAAAAACACTGCCGAAGATTCATCCGAAGATCGGGTCGACACTCGCATCAACTCATCGGCCTAGTCCATGGAGAAGCAAAACACTAGCACAAACACCGGATGCACTATTTAATACTATAGCAGAAGATCGGGCATGATGCATGTATGATGTATGGCATGGCCAAGATGCGATGCAATTAGGCAATATTAAGCGGAACCGGGGGTCCCGACAATTAAATATATGGTTCTAGTTGTTTAGATACCCTGCAATTTAAATGTTGTCTTAACAAGGCAAAATTATACCACCGGTTCTCTACACAAATTTAAATGGAACCAATATGAGACTAGATATCCCGCATATGGCCCCATATTTAATTATAAGGTGAATCGGCATAAGTCCCCCAAACCACACAAATATGCATGCGAGTATGACAATTTAATATGCAACAATTTGATATTACATTTATAAAATAGGGCTCGAGAAAAGGGGTCACACATTAGGGTTCGGCGATCTTGAGGGTTCGGAGGGGTCAAAGGGGGTTCGGTCTTCGGATCCGGATGGAGAACTTGGCGTCCGGGTGGCGGTCTCTAGGGTCGAAGAACTTGGCGTCATTCGGTTCCATGTCGACGACCTTGGTGTCCTCGATGAAGAACTCGGTGTATCCGTGTCGGAGTACTTGAAATCCGTGAAGAAAGTCTTGTCGCCCTTGGGTGGAGAACTTGTTATCCCGAGGGTCCGTGGACGACGCCGGATCGGTCTTTAGGCGCAGGGAACAAGCTTCGGAATCCGGGACGACGATCCGTGAGGTAGAGCTTGTAGTTCCGTTGTTGGTTACGATATTGACGGAGCGCGATGTTCTTGGCTTTGCGTCGGTACAAGTCTGGAAGATCTTGGCGAACAGAGATCTTGTGGGGCTTCGCTATTCCTCGGGTGGCGTCATCGTCATACTTCACCACCATACCACCACACCGATTCCTTTGGTTGTGATCAAGACAACACCTCACTTCAAAACCCACCGATCCAACACTTAAATAGCACATACAACTCCATCCGGGTATCATAGTGCCCGTGGGTCACTGTAGAACTTGACGTTCTGGAACTGAGCTGCAAGGAGCGGGCCTTGGCAACAACACTTGATGCCTGAGGACGCGCTGGGTGGAATAGAGGGGCGTAGGCAGTGACCGCGAGGGCAGGGGAAGACCATGGCGTCGGGGACAAGCACGGGCAGTGCCGGAGTGGAATCCATGGCAGAGCCGATGGTGGCCATCTGCCGGGTGCGCGAGGTGCTCGGGCGCCTGCAGAACCGAGCAAGGAGGCGGGTTGGCCCGCAGGTCAGGCTGCAGAGCTCGAGCAGAGGAAGGGCGGAGGGAGGTGGCGAGCGCGCCCGCGACGGAGGGGTGGTCGAGCGCCAAGGGGAAGGAAGCGAGAGAGGCGGGATCTCATGGACAGGGTCGTGGGAGGGGCGAGAGGACGGCGGCGCAAGGAGGATCCTCGAGCCCGGCGAGGTCGGGCCGAGAAGGAGGCGAGGAACGGAGGGAGGGGGGGCTCGGAATCACAGGGGCGGTCGACCATGGCGGACGGCAGAGGCCACAGGATCGGGGCGAAGGCCATGGCGCATGCGGGAGGTTGACGAGGAAGGCGGGCGGGCGGCGGCCACACAAGGAGGCGGAGGCCGGGAGGGGGATCGGGTCGGGAGGAGGCGAGAGGAAGAGGCCGAGGAGGCGCAGTGGGGAAGAGAGGGAGGAGACAGGTGGGCGGCACGGGCGCGGTGGGCGGCCTGGAGTGACCTGTGGGAGCAGACAGGGGGCCGGGCGCTGGTGTGTGGCTTGTGTGTGGGGATCGGGTGAAAGGCTGGTATGTCCTGGTGAGTGGTGTGGGGCGTGTGGGACCGGGGTGGGGCCAGGGAGTGTGGTGGTGGCTGGGATTGGGTGGAGGAGAGAGGGTGGAGGGATGAGGTGGAGGGAGGGGATATGATAGGGGGCAGGGAGAGGTGAGGTGGCAAGCTGTGGTTGGTCGGGGTGATGTGGAAGGGGCTGGGTAGGATTAGAGTGGGTAGAAAAAGGGTTGGGTAGTTTAGGGTTAGATATTTTGACTAGGGTTTTCTTTTATTTTTAAAATAAATTTTGTAATTAGTTTTAGATAAATAAAAGATCCGGCTGGACCGACGATTTGTTTTGAACAAAGGGGAAGGATATTAATATAGAAAACAAAGTAGGTCTTTTAGCAAAATAGTTTAATCAATTAGATGCATGCTGATGTCATGATGATGCACAAGTATTTTTATCACGCGATTTTCTAGTAGTGGTTTTGCGGGATGCCACAAACGCCGACCCCAAAGTGTGACCCGTCAAGCAGTCGCTGCGGCCCTTCAATGAAGAGCGCCGCCGAGCCATCGCCGAGGAAGTGCAGCGTCTACTCGCTGCAGGCTTCATCCGGCCGATCAAGTACTCCAAGTGGCTGGCAAACCCAGTCCTGGTCGAGAAGAAAAATGGGACCTGGAGAATGTGTATCGTTACACAAAACTAAACAACGCCTGCCCGAAGGAGCAATTCGTCCTCCCACGAATCAACCAAATCATAGACTCCACCGCAGGCTTGGAGGCGCTATGCTTCCTTGACGCCTACTCTGGGTACAACCAGATCAAAATGGCCGTTGAGGACGAAGAGAAGACGGCATTCATGACGCCATACGGCGCCTTCTGCTACACTGCCATGACCTTCGGCCTCAAAAACGCCGGAGCAACCTACCAGCGGCGCTTGCAGGAGTGCCTTGCGAGCCAAATTGGCTGCAATATCCACGTCTACATCGACGACGTGGTGGTAAAATCCACTCGCCAGGGCGATCTACTCGCCGACCTGGCGAAAACATTCGCCAACCTGCGAAGGTACAAGATAAAGCTAAACCCAGGAAAGTGCACCTTCGGTGTACCAACCGGACAGCTACTGGGATACGTCGTCTCCAAGCGCGGAATCGAGGTGAACCCCGGCAAGATTAACACGATCGCTTGACTCGGTAGACCCTAGTGCCTGCGCGACGTCCAGAAGCTGGCCGGGCGAGTCGCGGCTCTCAGTCGCTTCATCCCCCGGTTAGGCGAAAAGGGGATGCCCCTTTACCGCCTAATGCGCAAGAATCCCACCTTTCAGTGGGACAAGGAGGCAGACGACGCGCTCCGCGCTCTCAAGGAGGTGCTACTCGCAGCACCGCTACTCGCCGCCCCCATTGACAAGGAACCCATGCTGGTCTACGTTGCGGCTTCTGAACGCGTCGTCAGTGTCGGCATGGTCGTCGAACCCATATACTACATCAGCGAGGTACTCACCGAGTCGTGCCAACGCTACCCGCAGTACTAGAAATTGTTATACGCGGTCTTCAGAGCATAGCGGCGACTGCCGCACTACTTCCAGGAGCACCCAATAACGGTCGTCTCCTCGGCACCGTTGCTGGACATGATCCGCAACCGCGAGGCGACCGGACGAGTCGCCAAGTGGCCCATCAAGATCGGCGTCCACAACATCAAGTACGAGCCGCGCAAGGCGATCAAGTCGCAGGCTCTCGCAGACTTCCTCGCTGATTGGGAGGAGGCCCAACAGCGAGAGAAGTTGCCATACCTCCATTACTGGAGCCTACACTTCGACAGATCCAAGAATGCGGATGGCGCAGGTGCGGGGATCGTGCTGACATCTCCGAAGGGTGACAAGCTCTACTACATCCTCTACCTCAACTTCACCCCCTGCACCAACAACATGGCCGAATACGAGGCATTACTCCACGGCATGCGAGCAGCCAAGGAGATGAACGTCAATCGCCCGAGATGCTACGGAGACTCCGATCTCGTCGCCGGGCAAGTCGCCGGCACCTGTGACGCCGTATCCCCCACCATGGCGGCATACCGCCAAGAAGTGGATCAGCTGGGTGGACACTTCACAGGCTACTCCCGTGGACGAAACGGAGGCCCGGATGATAGCACGCCGTTGCAAGTCCTTCGTCATCATCAAAGGAGAGCTCCATAAGCGCAGCGTGACCGGCGTGTTCCAACGCTGTGTTCAACCCGCTAAAGGACGCAAAGTCCTCCAATACATCCACTCCGGCGACTGCGGCCACCACACCGGCGCCCGCTCTCTGGTCGCAAAGGCTATGCGACACGACTTCTACTGGCTCACCGCACATGCAGACGCAATCGACATTGTCCAGCGGTGCGTCGCATGCCAGAAATATGCCAACCAGACTCACGTGTCGAGCTCGGCGCTCAAGACAATCCCTATCACCTGGCCGTTTGCCGTGCAGGGCATGGATATGGTAGGCCCCTTCAAGAAGGCCCCATCTAGCTTCACCCACCTCCTAGTCGCAATCGACAAATTTACAAAGTGGGTGGAGGCCAAGCCAGTCCGCAAGTGCGACGGGAAGAACGCCACCAAATTCCTACGTGAGATCATCTATCGCTACGGGTTCCCAAACAGCATCATTACGGACAACGACACCAACTTCGCCAAAGGAGCCATGGCTGAGTTCTGCGAGGAGCACCACATCCGACTTGACCTCGCCTCAGTCGCCCATCCAGAGTCCAATGGCTAGGAGGAACGCGCCAATCAAAGCATCCTCCATGGCTTGAAGCCACGGCTACAAGTCCCACTCAAGAGCATCGCCGGGTGCTGGGTCAAGGAACTACCCTCCGTCATCTGGGGCATCCGCACCTCCGTCAATAGGTCGACACGATTCACCCCCTTCTTCATGGTCTACGGTGCCGAGGTAGTCATGCCAACCGACCTTGAGCACGATTCACCCATGGTGGTCAACTACACAGAAGCCGCAAACGAGCTCGCACGCCAAGACGGAGTCGACCAGCTCGACGAAGCACGCAACCTAGCTCGCTCCCGCACTGCCATCTACCAACAAGGGCTCCGCCGCTACCATAGCCGGCGAGTGCGGACTCGCACTTTCCAAGAAGGCGACCTGGTATTGCGCCTAATCCAGGACAAGAAAGGCATGCACAAGCTCTCACCCCCTTGGGAGGGACCATTCACCATCGGGCGAGTCCTGGGCAATGACGCCTACTACCTCACCGACGTCCGAGGGGATGGAAAAATCAACGTCAGGCAGCCATGCAATTTAAAACTCTTACGGAAGTTCTACTGTTAGAACTCCAGACATGTATCCCCTACCCGCTATGAAATAAAACAGATCGGTTACCGCAAAATTGTGTCTACTCTCCGTGCCTTGTGCCACTCACACTCGTAATAACAGCGTTACGCTATTCGCAGAAGTCAACCTTTGGCAAAGCGACCGGCACGGCCAAGTAGTGCGGTACGAGGGCACTGGGAAACCTCAGGCCTCGTAACGTCCACGAAAAACTCTAACCCAGAGCCCCATTGGAGTCGCCTAGGTCGACTGGCTCCCCGATCCAAGACAACTACACTCGCTCAACACAGCGACCAAGTCCTCCGCATCCTCAGCGCAGTGACTCGAGCGGCCAAGTACCACGCTCGGGGACTGACACCCGATCAAAGACAAGCGGCTAGGAAAAATGCCAAGTATGAGAGCGTGCCCAGGACTCGCCATGCGACTGATCTTCCGGATCAGGCAGGAGTGACGCGCTTAAGATAACGCGTTTAGTCCTCACCTACCCTGGGCCAGCGACTAGAACGGCCAAGTACCATGCTCGGGGACTCGGCAACCCGACCCGTTTGCGCCCGGGAAAATGGTCAAGTAAAGAGCACCCATGGGAGTCGCCATGCGACTGGCTTTCCGATCCATGGCGAGTCGATCTTAACTCACTAAAAGTTCACAAAACATAAAACAACGAGGTAAACCCCATAAAAGGCCGGACGCGCTCGGGGACTCGCGCAATCAACATCCAAAATCGCAAAACGAATGACAAAATAACACGAGCATTCCTTTATAGCAGCACAATTTGTTCCACATACAAGGAAAGTTGCATAGTTATTCCATACTAATGCCAAAACTGCAAAACACTTTTACTCCACAGGTTTTGATGAAGACGTGCCACCGTCCCTGCGGCTGCGGATGAAGGGCACGTATGGGTTTGACCGGTATGTCATCAGCTCACCCGCCATCGCTGCATGAAACGGTTGTTCAACCTCGAAGTCCTGATGCTTCGGTTCAAGATCGTTGGGAGCGACAATCGTCTCCTGATAGGGGATGAGGTCGCCCATCGCCCAAACACGATCGGAGTACACCGCGGCCCGGTCCGTCAGCTTCAACACCTCGGCAATATCCACCGAGCCCGTCGACGAGGGGTAACCGCTCGTGACATCATCGAGGTCGAAGTACTCCGGGAAGTGGGTTAGCCCAAGGCCGACCGCGTCATGAACTCCACGACCGATGGGGCCTTCTCCAGGTAGCGCCATACCTCTACAAGGTCGATGGGGATCACCTCCGCGGGCGATATCTCCTGAAGATATGCACGAAGACAAGTCGCTGACAACACGGCTGCGTCGACCAGAGTGGTCACACATTTCCGCGCGTCATACGACTGCGCCTCTTCCGCGTTATCAGTGATCCGGCCTGCAGCACAGAAGCAACCAGTAAGCAAAACATCGATATCACAATACAATTAGTGCAGTCGGAAGTTGGCTGAAGGAGAGTCAACCAATTAGTGGGCGGCAGAGGTCCATGATGAAACTTTGAAGAGAAGAAAATTCATTCTGCAACCCATCAATGAGCGCATCAGATACTTTCCGCTCTTCAGCGGTAGAAGTAACGACAGCCTTGGCTCGTCCTTCCGCTGAGCTTGCTTCCGCCTTCGCCTCCTTGAGCTCACGCTCCAGGTCGGCGACTCGCTGCTCGGCCGTGCTTAGAGCAGATTGAGCTGCCGTCAAGTCACCCGCCGGAACAAGGCCTTGGCGGGCTTCCTTCACCTCGGCCGCAGCCTCTTGAAGCTCCTTATTCGTCTCCTGGACGGTAACGAGCTCCTTCTCCAAGCGACACTTCGCAGCAAGCCGTTCGGCTGACTTGCGCTGCAGGCCCTGCATGCAAACTACAGTGTCAAGAACAAACAACTCCTAAGTGCCCACCTGCTGAAACTCAGTGACTAGGCACTCGGGGACTGGGCAATGAAATTCCTAAGTGCCCACCCGCTGAAACTTAGGGACTAGGCACTCGGGGATTGGGCAATGAAATTCCTAAGTGCCCACCCGCTGAAACTCAGCGATTAAGCACTCGGGGACTGTACGATGAAATTCCTAAGTGCCCACCCGCTGAAATTCAGCGATTAGGCACTCGGGGACTGGACGATGTAATTCTTAAGTGCCCACCCGCTGAAATTCAGCGACTAGGCACTCGGGGACTGGATAACATAAAGAACATTAAGAATCCGACCACTAAAATTCAGTGGCCAGATCCTCGGGGACTGGACATACCTGGATAGCAGCGCCTAGCATGCCATGAAGCTCCAGCACATCCACCGACGCAAGCATGACCGGAGTGTGGCCACGACGCTGCCCAATCTCTGTCTCGGCGGCCCCAGGAAGCCGGCCTGACGGCACCGAGGCACTCACTGCGGATGCCTTCATCACGAAGCAAGGGAAAGTTGCTACAGCGGCCGCTACGACACTCGAGGTTGGCTCGACCACATCGGTTGAGTACGCAAGCACCATATGCTGTGACCCGACATCTTCCTTGGCCTTCGGAGCCGCTTCCTCCACGGTTGGAGGTTCGCTCGGAGCAACAGCTGGATCGTCAGAGACCATGAAAACATCGTCACCTTTCGCCCTTTTGATACCTTCGGCAGGAGCATCGACCTCGTCGCCCTTACTCTTCCGCGAAGAATCTACTGGCGCCTCTATGACGACTTGCGGAACCTTGACCATAGAAGGATGGCCTATCTTCTTAACACCCGTCCTGTGAAACAGTTCTATCAATAAAACTTTTCGATTGAAACACAAAGCAAGCAGACGAGTAAAGGACAGAGGAGCACTCACTTGGCGACTGGAAGGAAGCGTAGGCCGGTGCGGATGCTGGCCGTCTTCTCCAGTTCGGGCCCCAGCTTCCGAGTGAGGCCCGTCTCGAACACATCATGTGCCCAAGACACTGACGGCTTCTTAGAAGATGAAGCCACGACGGGAGCCTCCATGGCAATTGTTATGGGAGCCCCCTTGGTGGCGAGGCCCCTGCGGCTGGAGTGGCTCCCAAGCTAGTGACTGGGCGAATGGCGGTGGCAATGACGCCAGCGGCACTTCGTCCCTTGTGACAGCAGTGCCAGCTGCCGCGGTCGCGTGCGCCGTCGCGTCCTCAGCCGAGCTGGTGGCATCGGAACTGCTCGCAGATCGAGGCGGAGATAGCGGCTTCGCCGGCTTCGTCTTCTTCTTTGGCGGAGATTTCTTCTTCTTCTTTGACGGCGTGGCCTCGCAACGTGAGGTGTGTTCTGGGATCTCATCGTTGTCATCGTCGTGGGGCTTGAGGCTCTTGCTCCCCTTGAGTTCACGCTGGTGCTGCCCGCGAGTCTTGCGAACCGTGGGGGCAGCGACTTCCATGGGGTCGTCGTCTTCATCATCATCGTTATCACCCCCGTCGCTCTCGGCGTTGCCCTTGGGGGCGATGACTTGCTCCCTTCCTGGGCAGACGAGCTCGAGGTCTCGTCGTCTGCAGGTGGAATCCACCCTTCCACCACTTGAAACAACTGCAACAGGAACAAACGACGTTAGCACAACCGCGAATGCACCAACTGCGAATGCGAGTGCAAATGGAATAATGGCTTACCGTTGGAGCTGGGTGCCTCGCAGTATAAGGGGCGACCCCGGCCTTCGCGTCGAGGTACACTGCCTGGGTAATATTCTTCAGGGCCAGTGTATAATCGTTGAGTCTCCACTCAACGATGCAGGATTTCGTCGGGTCGTCCTTACCCGTATACTCGTGCATGCAGTGGTCACGGCTGGCCAGGGGCACGAGCCACCGCCCGAGCCAGCAGTTGTAGAGATTGATGGTCTGGAGGCCTTTCTTCTTTAGGGTGTGAATGGTTTGTAACATCTCGTCAACAACCATCCGCTAATCCAGCGGGAGTTTAACGATCTGGAGCCGACGCGGCTCGAGCCGGTCGGCGGAGTACCTTGGAAGCGCCACTTCGTCGCCTAGAGTCGACTCGGTGACATAGAACTAGTACTTCTTCCATTCGTTCGCCGCTTTGGCGGGCAGCATCAAATCAAAGAACGATGCCTTCGATTTCAGCTGGAACATCAGGCCACCCGCGGCTAGCATCGGGCCGCCTATTTCTTCGCGGCTGATTCTCCCGTGGAATAGGTCTTGCCACAAGGGGAAATAGGGCCTGCAGCCCAGATAGCACTCGCGGAACGCCATGAAAATGGCGAGCTGCTCGATGCTGTGCGGACCCAGGTCTAATGGCTAGATTCCGTAGAAGGCGCAGAAACGCCGGAAAAAGGGGGAAGTTGGGAACCCAAGACCCCGCTCCAGGTGGCTGGTGAAGCAGATGAACTCCCCCTCGCACGGATCTGGAATTACTTCTCCGGCCGCAGGGATGCGCCATCTCCCGGCGTGATCAATCCCCGCCTCCTCGAATGATGCTAGCAGTGCCTTCGTGCATTTGGATCTACCCCATGGCTCGGTGGAGGGGGTCATCGGCTGGAGGATCGTGGGAGTTAGAACTTTTGGATCGCTCTGGTCACTATGCGGAATGGGGAAATAGGGAGGCGCGGGATCGGAGGAAGCGAAGGACGCGTTTTCCCCGTTCGCCCTTCACTATCCTTATATAGCGGTTGTTACCCGCCATTCTCGGGAGCCGTTACTACGCGGTAATTATGCCGATATTACCGTTGGGTTAACCAACGGCTAGTTTGACCACAACTGACGGTCCAACTTCATCTACTCGACTCGTTGCTCCTAGCAACTCGACGATTTGCCGACCCGATCACTATAATAGTGATAAATTATTCACCAACCTGATCACTATAACAGTGACTAAGTACTCGCCGACCCGTTCGTCGAGCTGCGATACGATTGGTCGCCGTTATTGCGACTAAAATGACTAGTTCTTTCCTTTGTTCAGGAGTCTGCTGCCGATTCGACTAGGAATCCGCATTGAACCCGCATACTCCGACTGCCAGCAACCACGTGCGACAAATCAACGATGGCCTCGGGGACTACTGATGGGGATATGCCTACCGGGGTATGCCCAGCAGGACTTTTACTACTGGCCCAAGCCATCAGCGAGTGGGACTGCAGGACGACGACTGGATCAAGACTTGGCGTGGACCCAGGCGAATGGAAGCTGGAGGCCTAGAAGCATAGCTAGGCCCAGTCGGACTAGGTCATAGAACCTCCGAATCCTTAACTTATTCGGTTGTAATCTGTAAACCCTAGCGAGGTGACCCTATATAAACCTCCCTAGGGGACACATAGGGGATACGTTCCATCATACACCCAAGCGACTCGCCGCCCAGTCATCGAGCTCGCCCATTGTACTCACACCATAATACAATCTAGTAGGAGTAGGTCTTTACCCTCCAGGGGGCCGAACCTGGGTAAACCCTTGTGTCTCTGCCCTCATCTCGCACCGCAGATGGCTGGCCGCCCTTGCCCCATGTTCTACTACTCGCTGCCGATTGCAGCGTCTGCTGTGGTCATTTCCCCGACACGGTGTTCGATTGTTCCTATCGGAGGCATCCACCTCTTCATCGGCGAAACCGACTCGGGCACTAGTTCCCTGGGAGTCGGAGGAGCATCAAGGCCCGCACGGACCGCCTACGGGCAGCATACGTTCGCGGAAGGATCGATGTCGGATCTCTCTTCGGAGTTTGCCGACAAAGATTGGAAAAATTCAAGACCCACCCAAACCGCTCCTGTGCAGGATATAAAGGTGGAAGATCACTGCAAATCCGCCGGCTTCACCCGTGCGTCTGGACAACAGAGATCCAATTTCGTCGGTGTGGTTATCATCTTCGATCTGGCGCGTTGCGTTCAGAGAGAGGGCGAAAACCCCCGCGATTACCTTGCCAGGTGGCTCCATATACGAGCCGATCTATCCCACTACCCCAATGATGATGCTATGTATCACTTTGTGGAATGACCGGACCATGGCATGCTTGTCCGGCATTCTCTAAGGCGGCAGCAGGCGGCAGGGCGTCTCACTTTCGAAATCATGGTGAACACCGTCAATAGATACGCGGAGGCTGACGGGGCAACTCAGGCGGATCTCGCGCTCATTGGCGGAACACCACCGCCTCAGCAACCGCTTCCACCACCTCCAGCCGCCATCGCCGCAGCAGCGCCACCACCCCCAGTCATCGTCGCTGATGTTGCACCTCCACCCCCCATCATAGAGGAAGTCCTGGCACCTTCCGACTCTGTGATTGATGCGCTATATGCCGACTTCAGTGCAGACTCGGAGGAGATAGATTTCAGTCCAGAAGAAACAGACTCCGCCATACAGGAGATGGAAGAGGAATACACACGCGACGAGCAAGCCACCAACACCGTCATGTCTCGAGAGGTGTTCGTCACCATTGGGTTGGCGATGGACGAAGATCAATCCGGACGAGCTCCGCCTACAATGCTGGAAAAGGGGAAGGGGCCACTTATTGCTGCTGACGATGATCGCGCAAAGGTCATGACTCCTCCGCCTAACCCAGTGCAACAGCCACAGGAACCTGGCACCGGCCCGAGCAGCAACAACACCGCAAACTTGCCACCTCTGGCATCTACGTCTACTACTGCCCAAGTTACTCCAGCTGATAGAGTGATGTACGGAAACCTCCTCGTCGAGCCACTGATCGTCGCTCATATCCGGAACGTGACCCAGCTTGACGAGAAGCGCCAGCAGTTGCTGGAGGAAGCGCAGGCCATCGCGGAGCAAGGCTCTAAGCTAGATCGAGATCTGATCAACACGCAGAAATCCATAGAGAAATCTAGAGCAATGGAGGCGGAATACAAGACTCTACTATAGCAGCAGAAGGCCAAAAAAGCTCCGGCTCGCATCATCAACGATCCTGGCGTACGGCGAAACCTAGGATGGGCTCCCACGAAGCCGGCACAGGCCAAGCCATACATTGACAGTGAAGGCAGGAAGGTGATGCCCACTCCCATCCTCAACCTCGCTGTTGCCAAGACCCTTCTAGAGCAGGATCGATCGCCTGAGGCGGTGGAACAGGTCTATGACCTAGTGGCCAAGGCAGTGAAACAGCAGGAAAAGGCCACCTCCTAGAGGCCAGAGTCTGACCTAGCGTTTTGCCGGTCTAGCCAGCACAAGCCGCCAAGGGACAGATCTCCTCTTGATGTCGGGTCCCATACGGGTTCATCAGAACGAAGACGGAGGGATGCGCGCAACAGGAAAGATGCGATTCACATATCCTTCGACCATGGATAAAAGGCCCGACCTCGTCGCCCATCGCCACTGCCCTGCTCCCCCCGACATCACGAAGACCCCAAGACACCATCGTACGGATATGCCCCCACCAAGGCAGGCAAGCATCGTCATCCGCGAACAACGCGGAGCAGACCGGTCATGACGAAGAGCGCAACCAAGGACACAAGAGCAGGTCACGCCATGACCCTCCATGTCCGACAAGCAACTGCGATAGGCGTGAGGTGTCGCGGAGGGTAATATTAAGAAGGCTAAACCACCGCCACCTCCGCCTACGTTGCCACCCAGCAGTCACCATGGCGGAGGAGGCCCGCGTCGTTCACGCAGCCCATCCCCTGTTGACAAAAACAAGAAAAACCCGGAGCCATACGACGCGCGTTCGCGGATCGATAAGATCCACGAGGCCCGAGAAGGGCCATACCTGGGACCACGTTGCTTTGGACCTGCAATACGGTCCGCAACTTACCCCAAAGGCTTCCGGATTGACAAGACCATCAATCCCTACGACGGCACCGCCAAGCCAGACACATGGTTGCAGGACTACGGCAACGAGGTGGAGATTGCCGGAGGCAACCCCAACGTCGCCGTCAAGTACCTCCCTTTAATGTTGGCGGGCACGGCCCGTCAATGGATTGATGACTTGCCAGAGAAGTCCATCTGTAATTGGTTGGACATGCAAGAAGCGTTCACCAAGAACTTCGAGGGTACGTACAAATGTCCATGCGCTGTTGGAGATCTACGGCGGTGCGTGCAAGAGAAAGACGAGACATCTCGTGCCTACCTCTCCCGCTGGCTGGATATGAAAAATTCCTGCGCAGGAGTGCACGCTCAACCCGCCATGGCCTCCTTCATCGATGGGTTGGAAAGGGGCACGTTGCTCCGACATAAGCTGAAGCGCTTGCAGGACAATCACCAGCTTGACTTGAACCAGATGATTCAGTTGGCGAGTGAGTTCGCAGCTGCCAACGACGATGCTTGTGGCTCCTTATCGGCAACGGGCGTTCTAACTCAAGCCCGGAGGAACAGCAGTACAAAGCGGAAAACCGCCCTAGAAGAAAAGAAAACTCCCGACATGGTCACCATGACCTTTGAAGGACGAGGTGATGGCGGACAACGTGGCCGAGGACGGGGAGCTGGTCGTGGGCAGCAACGAGGAAGTGAAACTACCTCGGAAGCGCTTCGCGTTCCCTAAACCTACGAGGAGTACCGCGATATGCCGTGCCTTGTACACCTCGATGTCAACGGTGAAGCCACTCACACCAATCGACACTGCAAGTTCGTCAACGACCTCAAGGAAGACCCGGAGTCCGGCTACAAGCAAAGTTGGAAGAACAGACCGCGAGGCAAGGGCAAGGGGAAGAAGAAGTAGGAGGAGTCCAAGGATTCAAGTGACATGGACGAGGACGTCGACCCCAAGCACGCCACCAAGATCGACGACAAAGGAAAGAACCCCTTCATGAAGAAGGCGCCAGTTTACCACACTTTCCTTGGCACCCCCTCCGCCCGACAACAGAAGACCTCTATGAGGATCCTGATGGCTACTCTACTCCCAGTTACCCAGTACCTACGCTGGTCGAAGGTTCCAATTACTTGGGACAGGAAGGATCACCCAGACCTCATTCCTACGAAGAACCAATACACCATGGTCATCAACCCCCTGATTGACGGCAATGAGTTCACCAAGTGTATGGTGGATAGTGGAAGCAGCATCAACATCATGTACCTGGATACACTACAGAAGATGAACTTGATGGAGGCAAACCTAAGACGGACCAACACCATCTTCCACAGCGTAGTTCCTGGTCGGGAGGCTCGGTCCCTAGGGTGCATCATACTACAGGTAGCTTTTGGCGATGTTAATAATTACCGCCAAGAGCGCATGACCTTTGAGGTGGTCCCCTTCAAGAGTGTGTACCACGTCATATTCGGTCGCGACATATTCCACACCTTCATAGCCAAGCCATGCTTCGTCTACAACAAACTCAAGATACCCGGACCAAACGGTGTCATCACCATATCCGGAAGCTTTACCAATGCTAGGGACTGCGAGATTAATGAAGCAGACTATGCGGAAGCTGTCCTTTACAGCAAAGAATTCAAGGAGATCCAGAGCAAGGTCGATGACTCAGAGATGCCCGCGTCGAAGAAACAAATCTCTGACTCCGCTCCAGCATTCAAGGCCGCCATTGAGACCAAGCTGGTGGAACTTGTGGTAGGAGATGCCTCCAAGACCACCGCCATTGGGACGAACCTGGATCCCAAATAGGAAAGCACGCTCGTTGAGTTCCTCTGTGAGAATAGGGACATCTTTTCCTGGCAACCTGCCGACATGAATGGTGTACCTAGGGAACTTGCCGAGCACAGCTTAAACATTGATCCAAAATTCAAACCCGAAGGAAAGCCCTCTGGCTTTGGAGATGAGAAAAGATGCCATTGGCAGAGATATCTAGGTTACTTAAGGCTAGTTTTATCCGAAGTCCTTCACCCAATGGGTGGCCAATCTTGTACTTGTCCCCAAAAGGGAACCAATGAGTTAAGAACGGCAATGATTATTACGGCTTGAACAAAGCATGTCCCAAAGATTGTCCTTTGCCTCGCATTGATCTCATTGACTCGACTGCGGCTCCTTGAGCTTTTGTGTTTTCTCGATGCATACCGTGATACCCGGATCAAGATGAGGATCAAGTCGTGGCCAATTGGCTCACTACTCACTACTCCATACGACACGTTTTGCTATGTCACGATGCCCTTTGAGCTGAAAAACGCAGGTGCTACATACCAGCGGACAATGCAACATTGCCTACACGATCAAATTGGTCGAACGCGTATGTGCCTATAGCGACGGTGATGTCTAAAAAGTCAAATGACTTAATCTCCGACTTAAAAGAAACCTTTGATAATCTCCGAAAATACAACATGATGCTTAACCCTAAGAAGTGCGTCTTCAGGGTCCCAACCGGCAAATTGTTGGGCTTCATCGTTTCCTAGCGTGGAATCGAGGTCAACTCGGAGAAAATCAAGGCCATTTTAAACATAAATCGTCCGACATGCCTAAAGGACATTCAATGACTAACAGGTTGTGTTGCAGCAGTTAGTCGGTTCGTCAGCCGACTTGGAGAGAAGGCTCTGCCGCTATACAAGTTGGTAAAGAAGGCAGACAAATTTACGTGGACGGACGAAGTAGATGCAGCATTGAAGCAGCTCAAGGAGATTCTTTCCTTAGCGCCCATCCTTGCAGCACCCGAGCCTGGAGAGCCCATGTTACTTTACATGGCGGCAACCAACCGGGTAATCAGCATCGTTGTCGTGGTAGAGCGGAAGGAACCAGACTATGAGCATGGAGTTCAACGACCAGTTTACTACATAAGAGAGGTCTTGACGGAGTCCAAGCAGTGTTACCCGCACTACCAGAAGATAGCTTATGGAGTATTCCTTGCTTCTCGGAAGCTGAGGCATTACTTTCAGGAGCACCCAATCACACTGGTGAGCAAGACTCCACTGTCCGACATTATCAACAACAGCGACGCTACATGAAGGGTCGCAAAGTGGGGCATTGAACTTTCCGCCTTCGAGATCACCTACAAGCGACGCGACGCTATCAAGTCACAAGCCTGGGCGGATTTAATTGCAGATTGGACGTAGATGCCAGATGTTACTCTGCTGCCGGAACCAGAGTACTGGGTGATGCACTTTGACGGATCAAAGCTGCTCAACGGCTCGGGGGCTGGTGTATTGCTACAGTCACCAACTGGCGACAAGGTACACTATGTTCTGCAGATCCGCTTCGACGCTACAAACAACATGGCGGAGTATGAAGCACTCATTCACGGATTACGCGTAGCCAAGGATATTGGCATCAAGCGCATAGTTTGCTATGGAGATTCCGACTTGGTTGCCCAGCAGTTGGCTGGCACCTGGAATGCGCGGAACCCTATGATGGTGGCATATCGAGACGAATTGGACGAGATAGCCAAGAGCTTCTTGGGCTACGAAGTAAAGTATGTACCTAGGGAGCAAAACAGGGCGGCTGATCTACTATCTAAGCTTGGATCAGGGCGCAAACGAATTCCACTAGGATTTTTCCTAGAGCATCTACGGACACCATCCGTGAAGGGTGCCAACATAGACAACCCGAATAGAGTTGACTCTTTCGTCCACATGGTGGCAAAGGTCCCTCCGGCCTGGACAAAACCGTTCATGGAATATCTCGAACACAGAACTTTGCCCGACGACAAAGTCGAAAGACAGCAAATAGTACGTCGAGCTAAGGGCTATACCATAATCAATGGACAGCTCTACAAAAGGAGCACTACCGGTGTATACCTTAAGTGTGTTTCCCAGCTAGAAGGTATTGAAATCCTACGTGAAATCCATCTCGGAGATTGCGGGCATCACGCCGCTCCTCGATCGTTGGTCGTGAAAGCTTTCCGGCAAGGATTCTACTGGCTGACCGCGAAGGCGGACGCCGAAAAACTGGTTGAGACATGCATGGGATGCCAGTATTATGCCCGACAACCACATGTTCCTGCTGAAGAATTGCGAACAATACCAATAACTTGGTCGTTTGTAGTCTGGGGGTTAGACATGGTGGGACCGTTACAAACGACACCATGTGGGTTTACGCATCTGCTAGTAGCAGTTGATAAATTCACTAAATGGATAGAAGCTAAACCCATTAGAAAGCTTTATGGGACAACTATCCTTAGGTTTGTCCGTGATCTAGTGGTGAGATTTGGTCTCCCACATAGCATTATCACCGACAATGGCAGCAACTTGTCACTCGGAGAAGTGGAGGCTTATTGTTGGGAGAAGGGCATCCGACTTGACCTTGCATCTGTGGCACAACCACAATCCAATGGTCAGGTTGAGCGAGCCAATGGATTAATTCTGCAGGGAATAAAGCCACGTCTTGAGGCACCGCTACATAGATCAGCTGGAGCCTGGGCGGAAGAATTGCCATCTATGTTTTGGAGTTTACGAACTACACCCAACAGATCCACCGGCTACACCCCTTATTTCATGGTATATGGAGCAGAAGCCATCCTACCTTCCGACATACTTCACGATGCACCAAGGGTCGTCGCCTACGACGAAGATAACGCTGAAGAATCCAGACAACTAGATGTGGACCTTCTCGAGGAAGAGCGCGTTTTGGCATGCCAAAGATCCGCCATCTAGCAGCAGAAGCTACGCAGCTACCATAGTTGCCGCGTTTGGCATCGCTCGTTTAAAGAGGGGGATTTGGTGCTCCGACTTAAGCAGAAGAAGTCACACAAATTATCCCCGCCATGGGAAGGACCGTTCATCATAAGCAAGGTGCTACTCAATGGGACTTACTACCTTGTTGACAATCGTGAACTTAAGGATAGACCCAACGAGGATCATAAGCGTAAGCGACGTGACCCGGATGATGATTACCCGGAGCTTGATCGGCCATGGAACATAGCACAACTACGTCCTTTTTACACTTAGCATTTTTTATCTAATTGTGTACCTCTTATATGATCAATTAAATAAAGCTCTCTGGTTCACTCATATTTCTGAGTCTTTTACCTCATTTAGTGTTCATTTTTTGATCATATAAAACCTTTATGCAGAAGTTTTGCGATTGCACTTGTGAAAATTCCGCCTACGGGCGTTAGCTTAAGTTTTTTGGTCTACACGTTCTTTGTCGTTTTTATGTGGATTCTGGAGTAGTGACTTTTGGCACTTATTGTCGGAGATTTTGTGCATAGGTTATTGACGGTGCCATTGGGCATCATCACCTAAGCGCATGGTTCCGACAACGAGTCTTCCGACTCATGAAAAGTCAAGCATAAGAACCAAAGTAATGGATAATCCAGCACTTGCTTAAAAAATATATACATGTTGGACCTAGTTCTTAAGTAGCTGGACATACATCATTGTATTCCTCCTTAATATTAATACATAGTTTTTTCCGCATACGCGTCACAAAGAAAACAAATATTACAGATTGTTTTTCATTCCTTTGGCGCAGGCGACTTGGAAGCAGCGTCATCGCCAGCAGGAGGATCACCCTCAAAGTCGGCAGTGTGAAGAGACTCGGAGGAGATTTGGTTGCCGCCATCGTTGGTATTCATCGGCACGAAGACGTTGACTTTGACTAACTCAGCAACTCTAGTGTCATAACCCACGAGTGATGACAAGATGGATTGGTGGTTAATCTCTTTGCCATCGTCATCCACATCGGGAATGGCAGAGGTTACCGTGTCGATGTCGGCATCTTCGTAGTGTGCCTTTACCATGGACAACGCCATCCTTGCACCGGCCCGTGCACATGAAGCTTTCCAGCTTGTGATACGCTCGGGGGCTCGACGCAGGATCTCCGAGAACTTCTTCACAGAGTCCGATGCCTTGATATTGATCTGGAGGGGCTTGGCAATCTCTTTGGCTTGCGCGATGGCGGTGTTGATGAAGTTGTCGGCAAGAACCATGCATTATTTGCTGGAGGAGGCGACCGGGTTAAACCCATAGGAGCTGCAAACTCTGACAAAGGAGCACATGAGTTCAAAAGTTCAGAGTATCCAGACTATAGAAATCCAAGACGGAGAATCACTTACTGAAGATGCTAGCCTCAGCTTGCCAGAGGGTATCCGCCAAGGAGTCCCGTTATTGTTGGAGGAGCTTGTACACCTCATGATGGCATTGATTCTGCTCATCGCCGGCTTTCTTCTGATCTCTTAAAATCGAGATCTCCTCCTTCAAGCGGTTCATCTCCTCGGTGGCAGAATCCTGCAGGGCTTTCATTGATTCTTCATGCATCTTCAGCATGTTCTGCCTCTCCTTCTTAAGGATCTTGTTCTCGCTATCCAGCTCTTGAATGTGCTTGGATTGCTCGACAATGTCCTTAGCCTTGGAAATGGTTTCTACAAGTCGGAAAAAGCAAAGTACACAGTGAGTACTCGAAGAATACACAAGTTTAAGTTGGAATACGAAAAAGAAAGGAAAAACAGATGCTTGCTCTTGATGATCTATTCCTTCATGAGGGCAGTTTTACCCTTTTTGGCTTCCAAATCCGCGCGTATCTTCTGGTACTTGTCGTTGGCCATGCCCCTCCGAGCATTCTCGTTATGTGGAAAAAAGAAAAGTTAAACGTTGTTTGGTCTACCTGGAGAATCTAGGTGGAAAATTTCCACCTAGTCGCTCAGGGGCTATAGCGAGAGTTTTTAACTTAGCAATATGCTTAGTCTTTCTTTAAGCATCTAGTCGGAACTAATTCAGTTTTCGATTAGACGCTTGGGGGCTACAGTATTAAGTTTTTAACTCGAATATATGCTTAGCTTCTCTTTAAGAATCTAGTCGGAACTAATTCAGTTAAAACTAGAGGCTTGGGGGCTATAGTATTGAAATTTATAAACACTGCGTATGCTACTCTTAAAGCATCTAGTCGGAATAATTGATTCCACCTGTATGCTTGGGGGCTACAGTGAGAAGTTTTCTATCTTAGTTATTTTCAGAGCATTGAGATGCAAAGACCTATGGTTTTTCGTTTAAATCCTCAGGGGCTATAGTGGGATACTCATATAAAATGCAAAAGGCAAATAAAACTTACAAGTGCAATGATCTTGAGGTTAGTAGCACTCTCAGCCAGCAGCTTGCCGAAGGATACACTATTTCCTTGCAAGATCTCTGCTTGCCGGAGAAGCTCCTCTAGACCTTATGTCGAAGATGTCGGCGTCGCACCAGGAACCAGAGCAGTGTTACCCGGTGTAAGTACCGGATAGACTATCTTTGGATACTCTATGGTTTTCTTGGGTGCGGGGGCACCGCCTTCGGTAGAAGTACCAGCTTCCACCATCGCCTTACTTCTACCGATGGCATCCTTAGACGGAGCTTCGGCCATTTGGTGTGCAACACTTTCCTGCATCGCCTGCTCGCCGACAACATCGAGCTCAGTAGAGGCACCTGAGTCCACTTCCATGGCGGAAGGGCCAGATGCTTCCTTAGCTTGTGAGCTTGTAGGAGCGGAGGAAGGCTTGGTGATAGGGGTAACAGGGGCGATGGCGGGAGATGCGTCGCGATGCAGCATGTCCTTGATGGTTCTAGAAGCCCCCAATGTTTTGGAGGTCTTCTTCAAGCTGGTCGTGGCTTTCTTCCTAAAACGTGCAAAAATGCATAAGTACGGGAATAAGACAGACAAATGGACAATGTCGGAGAGAAAGAAACTTACACAAGAGGGGGTGCTTTGGCAAAGAGGATCCCGGTAATCTTTCTTTTCTCCACCTCTAGGGCGGCGGTAGTATTTTTGGAGGCTCCACCCTCCGTCTTCTTCTTGCCTCCGTCAGCAGCGTCAGAGGGGGAGCTCTTCCGCTTTCGTGTTACCGGAGCATCGTCATCGGACACGACTGTTATTTCCTTCATATTTGGATCATAGATTTGAGGAGCCATGTTGTCCTCATCTATGTAGCTAAGCTGTTAAGTGAAGAACCACAGTGTTAGATGGGATGGCAATTGCTAGACGGAAGAACTGGAGTATATGTCATACACGGAAAATAAGCAGTTACCTTTGGGCACTTGCTCTCTACGAACATGTCGTAGGTGATGGTGAAGCCACGCTTCTTGTCCTTCACCTTGAGGATGTCCTTGAGGCGAAGCTTGACGGAGTCGCTCGAGAAGTTGTCCACGGAGATGCGGAGGCTATCCCTTCTGTCGTTGGTATACTCGTGCATCAGCTTCAAGCGGTGCTGCAGAGGCTAGATTCGCCTGATGAACCAGCACATGGCTAGGTCCAAACCGGTCAAACCCGTCTCTACGAACCACTCTATCCGCCTTATAGCGCGGAAAGCGTCGATGTCGGAGGGAAGGGAGGCCTGGGATCTCCATGTTGAAGTTTCCACGATAGCTCCATCGACGAAGTCCGGGTACGTTACTTCTCGGTTATCCAGAGGGATATCTGGACCGTAGAATTAAGAAAACAGCCAGTTCTTACAGGACTCGTGGCCGACGACGTCGGGGAACCGTCGGCTAGGACGGATCTTGAAGCTAATGGTGCCACAATTTCTAAGTTCATCCTTGCTGGCCCCGGCTTTGCGTTTGACGGTGAAAAAATAGACAAAGAGATCTAGCCTAGGCCTAATTCCTAGGTAACCCTCACAAAGCGCCGCGTAATTGCTAAATGCTAGGATACTGTTGGGAGAAAGGTTTTGGGGCTGTACTCGATAGTGGTTCAAGACGGCAAGGAAGAACTTAGAGATGGGCAGGGAGACGCCGCGTACCAATTGTGCTTTGAGGTACATCTTTTCTCCGGCTTGGGGAGAAGGTGTGACCTCGCCGGCCGGCGCCGCCCGCCAGGCGAGCCCCTCCGTCGCGGGGAGGTAACCCTCGACGATCAGCTCCTTGATGTCATGGTCCGTAATATCCGAACCGCGCTAGTCGCCTTTGTGGGAGTCTCTGTCCTCCTCCAGCAGCTCCAGTGCCGCTGGATTGTGGTCGCCGCCGGTGGACTCAACCACCGCAGAGACGGGGATGACTAGGCTCTCTAGGGTCACGATGACGGAGCTCGCCGGATTTGCCGCGGCTTTGCTTGACACTGTCATCGAGGGAGTAGGACCGCTGCTGGCCATTGCGAGTGTTTGGAGGTGGATGGCGATATTGGAGTTAGAGTTTTTCGCAAATTGCACGGAGAGCTCGAGGGGGTGCTCGCTGGAGGAAGAAGATGATGCGAAGAGAGAATGAGGTGAAAAGTAAATTTTCCACCGTAGTTACTATTTATGGTCTCCAGCATCAAGATTCGTGTAGCTTAATCGGACGGTTGCCACGTAGACGACGTGTGCGCGAACATGCGTGGAAATTTCGCCATGTTCCAACCGTCGCCGCGAACGGTTTGTATCGCTAGCGCGGAAAAATCGGACATGATTGCTATCTCTGTATATGTGAGTTACGAGGCGTCGCTGAACTATGTCTGCGTCACCTAGCTGTCATAGGCAGATGAACCATCACATCAGAAGATTCCGGCATGGACGGATCCAATCCGGCTATGGAAGAGTACGATGGAAGATTCAGCATTTCTCCGACTTATAAATTGAAGACGGAGAAAACCTTGCAGGGTTCTTTGGGAGGAATACAAGATGTTGCTTGATGATTTGCCGACATCCATCTTGACAGAGCATTCAACGTGAAGAGTCAAGACAACGCAAGATCTCGGAGTTCTCCGGGGGCTACTGTTGGGGATATGCTATATGGGTATCCTCATAGCATGTCTCCTATCCGGATAACCCGGGTGGCCCATAGTTGGTAGCATGGCCCATGGCCTGCTGGGCGTCCCAGTTTGATGGATCGAGAAGGGAGGCCCATGCCGGATAAAGGAAGGCTACGGTGGAGTCACCAGCGTACCCGGAGCCTTGGAGTACAAGACACGCAAGACTAATAATAGACGGTGTAGGACTCTGTAACCTGTCCGGCTAGGACTTTTCCCTATAACCCTAGGACCTAGCGACTATATAAGTCGGGCCTATGGGAGCCTTTAGGGCGCAATCTCAGACAACCTAGTGTCGACTACGACACACCTTGCACAGCGAACCAATCCTTGTAACTCGGCGTATTGCCATTATAGTGATTTATAAAAGGAGTAGGATTCCGCCACCGTTGTGGGATCTAAACCTGGGTAAGGTGTGTTAGCTCGTACCCATTAACCGTCCGCCTTCCCCCACGTCTCTAAACGCGCACTGTGAGGACCCCTCCATGGCGTACTCGTCGGCAATACCACGACATCTAGTAATCTAGGGAAGTGACAGAAATCTCTAAGGTTGTAGAAGTGTTGTTGCTACTAGGGAGAAAACAACAATCTTTTGTTCATGGAACAATTGTATTGTTTACTTTACACGCATTGCTTAATGCAATTATCTGTTGCTTGTAACTTACTACTAGAAGGGGTTCGGATGATAACCTGAAGGTGGATTATTAGTCTTAGATGCAGTTGGATCACGGTCTATGTATATTGTTGTAATGCCTAATCAAATCTCATAGGAGTCATGATGTCTAGTATATGCATTGTTATGCTTTCTCAATCTGTCAATTGCCCCACTGTAATTTGTTCACCCAGCATGTTATCTATCTTAAGGAGAACACCTCTAGTGAACTATGGACCCTGGTCCAATCTTTATAATTGATACATCATCTACTGTTACTGTTTACTTTCTACAAGCAACTATTATATTCCACACTATACGTTTAATCCTTTATTTTCAGCAAACCGATGAGATTGACAACCTCACTATACGTTGGGGCAAAGTTTTGAGTTTGTGTTGTGCAGGTTTCAAGTTGTTAGCAACACCTTGGAGTTGTTTCCTTCCTCCTACTGGTTCGGTAAACTTGGTTTCATAACTGAGGGAAAACTTACTGTTGTGCTCTTCACATCTTCCTCTTGGGGTATCCCAACAAAGATCTATCGTGAACTGAGCCGCATCAAGACATTTTCTGGCACCGTTGCCAGGGAGTTAAGTATAGTTTCAATATCTTCATCCTCGTCAGTCACCTTTCAGGGAGAAATAAGATTCTCACAAGGGGATTCTCTCACAACCAATCTCTTTACTTTGTTTTTGTTTTGCTTAGTTTCTTTTGCTTTGTTATGCTTGTTTATTTCTTTCAAAATACAAAATAATTAGTTTCATTTGGTTTGCTTTTTCTTATCAAAAGCACAAAAAATAGTTTTCCTATAGTTGTCACCTTGTTCTAGCTCACCATGTTGATCCCTAATTCACCCTGAAAGACCTTTCAATAGGTAGTGGCTCTATAATTGGGAAATAAAATATTGAAGAATTCTTTAATCATGTTAGCAAGCACGAGGATATTGAGGATAGATCCTTAGGAGAACTTGCTCCATATTATGAAATTGCTGCAGCTTCTTTAGTTTACATGTTGGAGTCTAGGTTTGTTAACCTTAACCCCATGATGCAAATAATGTTTCTTAAACTTAAAGATATGGAGGATACTAAAAAGAGAGATTTTATTCTGGAAACTTTGCTAAAGGAGTTCAATGATGTTGCGAAAGAAGCTAAAAAGGTATTTGATCGTTTTAGTATGCTAGGCTCATGTGTAGATGTTACGGGCACATTAGAAAAGTTGGAAAAAACCGAACCCAATGGAGACGAAATTAAAATACCCATACTGTTTAAACTTGTAGGAATGCATGAAGCCTTAGAAAAGAATTTTAATTGGATTGTTCCTGAAAATCCGTTTGATGAAAGCAATGAATACAAGGGTGTTGAGAAAGGATCCTATAGAACTCATTTGGATGAGATACCTTGCCTGGTTGAAGAAATTTTGAGTAATGATCTTAATGCTTCTTCATTTGAAAATACTTGATTCTTGCTTCTTATGCCTAACTTAAAGGCGTTAAAGAAAAGTACTTCTTGGAAGATAAACCAATAGTTTTAGTTGAGTCTTGGAACTTATTAATTCTGTAATAACCTCTCCTTTTCCTTTTTGTGTGATTTTGTGCCAAGAATAACCTGTAATGAGAGAGAAGTATGATTTGGGGAAGTTGCTGTCCCGAAACAGATTTTTGTGCTCCACTGTAAAAATTAGTGAAAAATCTCTATATATCGTATTGAGCTATAATTTTCTAATCTTATGCCCCAGCTTGTTATCTAACTTTCGTTAGTTCAACACTTTTCGATTTGAGCAATATAAGGTCTTCGAAAAAATCGGTTTTTACCTGATGGTCTGTTTTGACAGATTTCTGCCATTATTTTCATTTGCCTCTTAATCAGTTTCTTTTTTAGTTCTTCTTGATCACTTGAGATTTTTAAAGGAATAGCTATAGTAGCTTGTGTTTTAATGGAAGTTTTACTTGTTTTGAAACTAAACCAAAGGTTTATTATCTTGAATACACTAATGTTTCAAATGAAGATTGTATGAAGGAAATTTTCAAGTGTAGGGGAAGAATGATGTGATGAGATGAAGAATGGACAAAATCTCAAGCTTGGGGATGCCACCCCGTTTCACCCCAATAAATATTCAATAGGTACAAGCATCAAAGCTCGGGGATGCCCAAGGCATCCCCTTCTTCATCGATAAAAATCCCAGGTCTCTTTCTAGACACTTCGTTTTTATTGTTTCATGCACTTTTGTGTTGTTCTTGGAGCATCTTAGTTTTCGTTTTTGGTTTTCGTTTGTTTAGTTTGCTTGAATAAATTAGTTGTACCCCCGCATTCGCTCTTTCGTTTCAAATAAGTTGATTGGTGTTTGAAAAGAGTAGACAGTTTCATGCTTGTAGTGGTACAAAAAGGAGCATTGTTTTGATTATGGCTTAGACTTTATCTATGCTAGATGTTGCTTTGACCTTATGCTTAGTGATTATTTTTGTATCATGACTTGTTCCAAACAATTGAGATTGCTTAATGTTCCTTGAAAGAATCATGCGTTGTTTTAGCATACAAAAGCATAATATTATGGTATTCTCCTTTGATGCTTTGTTTGGGTTGACTTGGAACATGCTTACACCATGTTATGACTATGAACTAGTCACCTGAGCCTCTATGATCATTTAGTTTTTGACTTGTAATATCACTTTATGCTTTGATTGATAATGTTTTGTTGCTCTACATGATTATGGCCATTATTGCTCTGTTAGTTGGTCGCTCCCAGTATTTTGCTAGCCTCCACTTGTACTGAGTAAGCTATACTCATGCATCCAACTCCCAAGAAACCAAGTTATTCCAAAGAGTCCACTATAAATTCCTATGCATGTTGTGTTACACGATTCCAAGTATATTCATGTTTTATCTATCTTCCAAATTAAACTTGTTATGAGAAAATTAGTGATTAAAGCTCTCACAAACTTGATGGCACACTTTACTTTCTTGCACCTAATAAGCTTAAACCATTGTGTCATCTATGTTGTATATGCTTGCACTTATAAGTTGGGAATTAGCAGAAGCATGTTGTCATGGGGAATGCTTTCAACACCTGTACATATTACCCAGTTGATATCATGATCTTTTGTTTATGGATGTCGGCAGTGTGAAATAAAAGGGGAGCTTGTAAGTCGATGGAGTATTATATATGTGTTAGAGAAACGCCTGGGGCGGCTAGCCTAATCCATGCCTAATCATGGTGGAAACTTGCAGCATCACCATAGTGAGCAATCTATGAAGCATCCTTAGAAAAAATATAGAAAAAAAGAGAAGAGAAAAATATGCACCATGCTCATGGTAAATAAAAGGATCGCTGAGATGCTCACTGTTTGTTGCCTTGTCATTTTGATATGGGATAGCTCCTGTGTCTTGGGGCAAGGGGTACCCCATTGGCGGTTCTTTATGATACATATATACTTACAATGACAAGAACTTGCTTTTGACTAAAGTTGAGTAGCATGAGGAATGACCCTCGTACTCAAGGGATATGAGATTGCCAACTTTTGATTTGTCAAGCATATACTCCATATTTGTTTCACTTTAACCTTAATCACTTCAGATGCTTATGATAGGGGCAATGATAGCTGAAAGCTAATAAGTACCATAATTTTTGGAAGCTCTTTATGAAACTTGAAATCCCTGCTTCCCTTTGAAGGGACTTTCTTCCTACTTTTATATTGAGTCTTCGCCTTCTATCCTTATGCACCAATTAAGAGAGCATAGTTGTCATTCTTATTTTTATGTGCATTGTCCCAAATCTTATTGATTGATTCATAATGTTGATATTGCTTGTTCTTGAACTATTTGTATCTAGTCACCCCATATGAACTTTGAAGGTGTCCTATGCATTTATGTTTTGCTACTCCATGAGGGACAAACTGAATACCACTCTTGCTATGTTTTCAATATGTGAAACAAAAAAATGTCTTTCAATGCATTGTTATTCATGATCTTTGTTTGTATCTTTTCATGTTACAACATAGTTACTATGTCTTATTGTTAGAGCTACATCTTTCATGCTCATGTTTAGAGTACTTTGGTCCCATCTTTCAATGCTTTAAAAATGGTTTGATCAAGATTGTGATGGTGCATGTCACTTAAAAAAAATTATCACTTACCTACTCGAGGACGAGCAGGACCTAAGCTTGGGGATGCTTGATACGTCGTAAAAGTATCTACATTTTTTATGCTCCATGCTTGTTTAGTATCAATTTTGTTATGTTTTGTCTACACTTTGAGGTGTTTATATACATTTTCTGGGACTAACCTATTAACAAGATGTCGTAGTGCTAGTTGCATGTTTTCTGCTGTTTTTGGTTTCAGAAAAACTAGTAAGGAAATATTCTCAGAATTGGATGGGACAAAAGCCAAAGTCAATATTTTACCGGTGAGAACAGAGAGTCCGAAGGGCAGCCGAAGGAGGGCCATGAAGTGGCCACACCCTAGGGTCGCGCTGTGACACCCCCGAGATCAGGGCTAAACAAATCCCAGACCTTCGTCTGAAATAAGCTTAACCTTGAGCTCGAGAATATCCAGTGAAGAATCGGTAACACAATAGTGACCCTAGGACACAAAAATTATTACAACAAGTTCATAACTGAGCGAAGAACCAAATTATTACAAGCAGAGTTCACTGACCACAAACATCAAACAACATAAGGCAAATTATGCTATTAAGTATAGCAAACTTAACAAATGGCCTAAGAGGCCTGAAGCATAACGATGACGTCCCAGCCCATAGATTCCAGGCAGCCGGCCGGGAACCCCAAGCTACTCGTCGATGTCGATGTAGTACAGAACTCGTCTTCAGGGGAACACTTACTCTACCAAAAGTATCAACAAAGCAAGGGTGAGTACAGGGTGTACTCCGCAAGACTTATGTTTGGTATCTCAGAGTATTTTTTGAACACTCCATTCATGAGTTGACCATGAGATACTCCGTGTGTTGTTTAGTGTGTTTCCCGCTTATCTTTAGAGTGGCCCTGTTTCTTTCTCTATCTGTCTCTCTTCCTACCTTTGGAATCTCAGGTCGAGATTCTCGTAAGGGGGATAGAGCTATAACACCCCAGTTTTAGTTAATATTTACTTAGGGTTTGCTCGTGCATCATGATCATCATATCTTAAAAATGCATGCAAGAAAATAAGGAGAAAATCCTAAAACCCAAATCCTCCCCTCTCTTTTTGAACTGCATTCAAAAGGGTTTTGAATATTTTGAAAAGTGCCAAAATTATGGAGCCCAAATGGATTTTACTAGTTTTATAAAACCTCCTGGTATTTTTGAAATATTCAAAATAGATTTCAAATAAAAACTACAAAGGGAAATACAAAACAGAAAAAGGGAAAAGAATTTCTGCTAAAAAAATGGATCCTAAGCTAAACAGGATGGCCCATCTCTCCTTCCCTCCCTCCCTGCCGCTCCGCGCAGTAGCCTCGCAGCCCAGCGCAGCCCACATCGGCCCACCTGGCCCGTACCTATTCGTTTTTCGCCTTCCTCGCGAAGGAAGCAACTCGGTGTCGCTGCCTCCGCCGCTCACCGGCGTCGCGATGCTCGCTCAGCTCCAAGTTGCTCACTGCTGCTTGGGAGGCCTACAAGTATCCCATCACCATCACGGGGATCACCACCGTGCCCAGTTTCCCCTCTCCCTCCTTATCCTCTCCTCGCGCGCAGAGAGCACAAACCTTAGCCGTCGGCCGCCGCATCGCCCTGTCGTTTCCGGCCTCCTCATGCCTCATAGAGGTGCCTAGCAGCTCCGCCATGGTGGACTTAGTCACCTACCCGAAGGAATCGAGATCGCGCGCCTCTAATTGTCGCCAAGGACATCGTCTTCCCGAAGTCCGGAAGGTGTCGATTCGCCGTCCTCTGACCTTCTCCAGTCTCGCCGTCGCGCCGTGAAGCCTCAGGGTGAGATTGTGGTGGTCGTGCAACTCTTCTCCGACCCCCTAGCTTTCCGTAGCTCGCTCTCACCAAGCGTCGCCATGCTCTGCCGCCAGACGCCGTCCGTGCCGCCGCACTAGCGACCAAAACGAGGCGGCGCCGCCAGGTTTAGGACCGTCTCGGTGAGCTCGTTCTAGCGCGCTAAGTTTCGCCGACCCCCGCGCCCTCCTCTGTCGTCTGCCATCGCCGTCTGGAGTGTACGCCGACGAGCTGACGTGGTCCCGCGTGGCATCTACGTGGCAGTCGCGTGGAGTCGACGTGGCCACCCCGCTGCCTTCCATCGTGGTACGCTGACCTGGCCATAGGGCCCAGTCGTCAGCGACTGGGGCTAGATAGAGCCCAAGTGAAAAACGCCCACCCCCTCTGGTGAAGACAGCATGTCTCTATGCTGACGCAGTAAACCTTTTAAAATGGTTTAATAAATCCATAAATTGATATAAATCTTGTAAATTCAATAACTAATTATTTATAAGTCAGAAAAATACAAATAATATATCAAAATGTTTAGAAAAATGAGATCTGTCTATCTAAGCTATAATCATGCATTGTTAAACAACTACAATGACAAGTTTAATTAGAAGAACATAGTAACCCCTCACAGGTGATTCCAAAGTTTCCCCGAGTTAAGGTTTGCGCCCCTCAGAACCCCGTTTAATTTGTCGAGCATGCTTTAGGGTTACTTTTCAATACAATTTAACTTGTCATATCATCATCCTTGCTTGAGCATTGCATCAATGCCATGTGTTGATTGTTTCCCCTTTATTTCTGGTGTTTGCTTCTTCCCGGTAGAATACGAGATAGAGATCGAGATTAAAGACCGAGATTAACACCGTTGAAGACCGAAGATCGAAGAACAATACTTGACCAACTGTAACAAGTCAAGTATAATGCTCCCGAAGATCTTGCTTATCTTCTATCACCTGGCAAAGGCAAGCATAGCCCCACCATGATATAATCCTATGATTTCGAAAGCATTTCAATTCCTGCCATTATGCATACGATTCTACTATGGTCTTTTATCGACAGATAGAGTATCCTATCTGTTGCATTACTCCCTCGAGCTTATATTACCTGATCCACTGCTCCTAGCATAACTAGGTTTGGCTGGTGTGCATTGCTAGAGCTTATATCTGCGTCCTTCTTAGCCATGCATAGCTGTTGAGTCTGGTCCATCCAAATGATGTATCAGATGCAGATAATCTAGTATGACAGGATAACGTGATGATATGAGATAAGTGATATGATATTAAACATGCTAAGGCTTGTATGGGAGGCCACGGTGGGATGTGGTTTTTCTAGTCCCATGCTCGCCACCACTAGGACCCGAGTTCTTGCCTCTTGAACCAAGATGAGCGTACAACCACACGGGGTAAATGGGGACCCCCCTGATTGACTAACTTGCCTAGTAGATTCCATGAGTCACATAGTTCGGGCGTTCCATTCGACATATGCATAGAAAACCTTTTGAAATATTTGCCGGGTGAAGAAGGTGCGTTCATAACAGGTAGGTAAGCGTGGCCGAGGTTGCTTGGGGTAGATGGAGCCCCTGGTAAACCAACCTCGCCTCACATCTTTAAGTACCGCCTTCGGGATTTGACCCGTTATGGTGGAACAATACTTATTGCGTGACTCATGGTCTCGGCGAAAGCAAGGTAAAGGTCATGTCTAACCACCCTCTGCCGGCCTTCCAAGGAAGAGGGCTAATCTTAAGTGGCATTAAGAGAAGGTTAGTACATGTGGGTAAAGTTTTACACCCCTGTAGGGTAATAATCTTTCAGAAAGCCGTGTCCGCGGTTATGGACGACTTGGGAACGGACGTGATGATCATAGAGAACTTGAACCTACTCGTAAAACTTGGCAGATCAATGTGTGCTTAAGGATGCTTCCTCATGGGTACGAGGGGTGATCCTAGTTGGTAGATGATGATGATTTGGTGGATATCAAAAGATGATGATCAATATTTCGGTGATGTCGCTCTCTTATCCCCTTTTAAAATACTCTTATTGGACAAGCTTCTTCTCTCTCTTGTTTTACACACAAATATGGCTTTATGCAAAACAACTCCACCAGCCATGAAACACGTCAAGGTAACGAAGGAGACAAAAGGAGATGGTTTCCAGTTGTTAGATGATGGTCTTCATAATAATTGAGACCATGGAGCTTACATGAGATTTTGAAGCTTCTGAAGAAGAAAGCTTCCAAAGAAAGAACATGACCACAGACTTTCGTAAGGAACCTCTACTAAACGATTTAAGTAGAGATTTCAGGTTGCAGAGATATGGATCAACAAAACCAAGCTGTTGACTACTTTTGACATAGAAGGGTCACTCTTTAATTCAACAGAAGGCCAGGACAGAAAGGTGTTTTGGTGGAGAGGACTCATAAGAGTCACAAGAAGCATGTAGCAAGAGAAACTTCTGATTACCAAAATCATAGTCTCTCCTAGAACACGGCTGAGAAAAGAAAGGAAACTCTTTATTCATCTAGGTCTATTAAAATCTTTGCCAAAGATCATGGTATCACTTTACACCACTAGACGAATTGGTAAGAAGATTCACGATCACACGAGAAGAAAGAAACTTCATTCTCAGACTTCAATTACTTGGCACAACAAAATGATTGCCAACATAAAATGGTCTGGAGGATCGACCGAGAGACATTTAACAACACTACTTTAAACGTTCTCCTTGATGTTCGGAACACGAGACACCAAGTAAAAGGTCAGACTTCAGACACAAAGGAAACCATAAGAACAACTCATATGATAAATCATAGAAGATGCCTCATGAAGAGTGGTTGTTATTGTTGAATCAAGAGAGTATGGCAAAAGGTCTTCCTAGATAAGTGTGTCAACCATTACATCAATCTTGCCAGATTTACAAAGAAACCAATATCAAAACCTTAAGGAACACCAACCATCATTGCTGCTTGAGATTCAGCTTTGGTTACGCGAAATGATACTTCAGACTCAGCATGTCTGAATAGAAAATGTATAACATTTATGACAAAGGAAAAGTTACAAGATTCTCAAGATATGGACTTCAGTGTAAAGCTCCAAAATATGAGCTAGGTTGCAAGACCTATGCATTAGCAACTTGTTGAAAGACAATTGCGCACACATAAAGTACTATCAATGGAACAGACATGTATCCTTAGGGAACGGAGATAACTCTTCTCGAATCCAAGGCGACATCTTTCAACAACTGCACATGAACCGGTGAAGGTTACATCTAACATCCAGAACACATACTTCGAGATGACTCGAAGACAGTTCTAAAAATTTTCCAACATTAATGCGCAATGTTCCATATGAATCTAATCTAGCATGGAGAAAATAAGGATGTCATTGATGGGATCAACAACAAACTTATCGAGACACTCCAAGAAGATGGACTCATATGTTGCTTGAACAAGTAAACAATGCTGGTCAGGCCATAGGACATGAAGATGTGCTCAAGTGAAACATCACGAGTAGCAACACCATCAAGATATTCCTTGGAACTGAGTTTGATTTGACGATAACCCAAATCAAATCAAAAGAGGGGAAGATAACATTTCCACAAAGAAATATTATCATTCTTCAACACGAACAAAACTAGACATCCCTTTAAGGAAGAACTGGGTCGGATAGAACTTTTGTCTTACAACTCTCCAAGTTGTTGTTTAAGCTCAACCAACTAGTTCAGGGGTATCCAGTATGGATCCTTGGAGAAAGGAGCAGTTCAGAGAACTTGCTTGCTCAAGAACTTGACATCACGGTCATGTGGCAACAAGGCAATACTTCTAGGAAGACATCTAGAATATCACGAACCACCGATATGTCATTTAGTTCGAGAGGAAACTTGCTTGGTAAGGCAAGAAGACATAGTCTTAGAGCTTCAGCACAAGCCTAACTCTTTGACCGAAGAGAGTATACCAGAATAACAGACTTGGTAGGACAATCAAACTTCGCTTGGTGATTGGATTAACCAATCACGCTAAGAATAATACAAATGTCCTTAGAGTTAAAAACAATAATAATTTCTAAGATTCTCAGATGGCCACATTATTATGCACATGCATCACTCACGAGCACGAAGGCTCGAGGAAGGGTGGGTAAATATGTGTGAGAGTATCACTTCAGTAAGGGGTCATGAAACTTAACATGACCTCTTAGTATAAAAGGGTGTGATACTTTAAGGTGGAACGGACAGAAGCTTATCAACGCCTCTTGATCTGCAGATTACAACGCTTTGACCTGGTCCTATATATGACGAGGTGCTGGAGTTTGTTTCTCCTAGACATTCTAAAATGGTTTATCATGACGGACCACAAGATTATCTTACATCGGAAGACACCGATGCACATTTACTACTTGTCTACCAACTAGTAGACAAAGGTCGGAAAACATCAAGGGGAAAAGAACATGCTCAGGATGGAATCCCGAGATGTGGATGCATAAGTCAACAACCTTCCGAAAACCAATGCAAAGAAGGGGAAAGGTGTGGCAGAGTCACGAGTACCGATGCGAGACTCTCAAGGAGTACTCTTGTCGTGATCTATTTGGTTCCATTAAAGAACATCTGCCATAGCAGGTGGTAGGGGAAGTCCCTAGTTGTCACAATTCAATTGCGACCAATACCACAAGCTCGAAGACTAGATTATATTACCAGCCATCCTGAGGTAATGTATGAACACTGACGACAGGTGTCAAAAGAACATATCTTGGGTTAAAGGTCAGCTTCATGTACAAGATTCGCAACACCAGAATCCAGCACAATCAGGGATCTTAAGTTCAAGTCCAAGGGTTAAAACCCGAGAAAAGAAGTAACTACTACTTGAGTGACTTAGCGTACACTACAAGATAGTAATCATAGGGTAGCTTCTGAAAGAAGAAACGACTTCTGAAGTACCCAACAAACGAAAAGGAGGCACACGAGGCGAAAGGAAACCTCGAAGCCTAGAACAGAACACTGAAGATCCAACAATATAATATTGTGGGTCCAAAAGATAGAGAGATCATGGTGGGAAGGAACCTCTCAGAAGAAACAGAGCAAGGGAACAAGGAACTCATAACACACACAACTCTAGAGAACTCAACACTAGTTCAACTGGATGAGAATCGACATTCCTAGAAGGCACCTAAGCTTTGAAAGACTAGAAGAGATACCAAAACTTTTCGAAATTCAACACCAGATAAGATAACCCGGAGTTAGAGCGAAACTGGATAAGGATAAAAAGAAGCATACTAGAATTTTCGCAAATACTTTTCATCTTTTAAAATAGTTTTCACAAACACTAGACTCAACATCGACCAATAGCAAGGTTTTCCTACGGTCAGTACTGCTCTGATACCAAAACCTGTGGCACCCCTGGGATCAGGGCTAAACAAATCCCAGACCTTCGTCTAACATAAGATTAACCTTGAGCTCGAGAATATCCAGTGAAGAATCGGTAACACAACAGTGACCCTAGGAAACAAAATTTAATACAGCAAGCTCATAACTGAGCGAAGAACCAAATTATTACAAGCAGAGGTCATTGACTACAAACATCAAACAATGGAAGGCAAATTATGCTATTAAGTATAGCAAACTTAACAAATGGCCTAAGAGGCCTGAAGCATAACGATGACGTCCCAGCCCATAGATTCCAGGCTGCCAGCCGGGAACCCCAAGCTACTCGTCGATGTCGATGTAGTACGGAACTCGTATTCAGGGGAACACTTACTCTGCCAAAAGTATCAACAAAGAAAGGGTGAGTACAGGGTGTACTCCGCAAGACTTATGGCTGGTGGAGTTGTTTTGCATAAAGCCATCTTTGTGTGTAAAACAAGAGAGAGAAGAAGCTCGTCCAATAAGAGTATTTTAAAAGGGGATAAGAGAGCGACATCACCGAAATATTGATCATCATCTTTTTATATCCACCAAATCATCATCATGTACCAACTAGGATCACCCCCTCGTACCCATGAGGAAGCATCCTTAACCACACGTTGATCTGCCAAGTGTTACGAGTAGGTTCAAGTTCTCTATGATCATCACGTCCGTTCCCAAGTCATCCATAACTGTGGACACGGCTTTCCAAAAGATTATTACCCTACAGGGGTGTACAATTTTACCCACACATACTAACCTTCTCTTAATGCCACTTAAGGTTAGCCCTCTTCCTTGGAAGGCCGGCAGAGGGTGGTTAGACACGACCTTTACCTTGCTTTCGCCGAGACCATGATTCACGCAATAAGTATTGTTCCACCGTAACGGGTCAAATCCCGAAGCTGGTACTTAAAGATGTGAGGCGAGGTTGGTTTACCAGGGGCGCCATCTACCACAAGCAACATCGGCCACGCTTACCTACCTGTTATGAATGCACCATCTTCACCCGGCAAATCTTTCAGAAGGTTTTCTATGCATATGTCGAATGGAACGCCTGAACTATGTGACTCATGGAATCTACTAGGCAATTTAGTCAATCAGGGGGTCCCCATTTACCCCGTGTGGTTGTACGCTCATCTTGGTTCAAGAGGCAAGAACTCGGGCCCTAGTGGTGGCGAGCATGGGACTAGAAAAAACACATCCCACTGTGGCCTCCCATACAAGCTTAGCATGTTTAATGTCATATCACTTATCTCATATCATCATGTTCTCCTGTCATACTAGATTATCTGCATCTGATACATCATTTGGATGGACCAGACTCAACAGCTATGCATGGCTAAGAAGGACGCAGATATAAGCTCTAGCAATGCACACCAGCCAGACCTAGTTATGCTAGGAGCAGTGGATCAGGTAATATAAGCTCAAGGGAGTAATGCAACAGATAGGATACTCTATATATCGATAAAAGACCATAGTAGAATCGTATGCATCATGGCAGGAATTGAAATGCTTTCGAAATCATAGGATTATATCATGGTTGGGGTATGCTTGCCTTTGGCAGTTGATAACAGATAAGCAAGATCTTCGGGAGCATTGTACTTGACTTGTTACAGTTGGTCAAGTATTGTTCTTCGATCTTCAATCTTCAACGGTGTTAATCTCGGTCTTCAATCTCGATCTCGATCTCGTATTCTATCGGGAAGAAGCAAACACCGGAAATAAAGGGGAAACAATAAACACATGGCATCGATGCGATGCTCAAGCAAGGATGATGATATGACAAGTTAAATTGTATTGAAAAGTAACCCTAAATCATGCTCGACAAATTAAATGGGGTTTCGAGGGGCACAAACCCTAACTCGGGGAAACTCCGGAATCACCTATGAGGGGTTACTATGTTCTTCTAATTAAACTTGTCATTATAGTTGTTTAACAATGCATGATTATAGCTTAGATAGACAACTCATTTTTCTGAATATTTTGATATATTTTTTGTATTTTTCTGACTTATAAATAATTAGTTATTGGATTTATAAAATTTATATCAATTTATGGATTTATTAAACCATTTTAAAAGGTTTACTGCGTCAGCACAGAGACAGGCTGATGTCATCAGAGGGGGTGGGCGTTTTTCACTGGGGCTCTATCTAGCCCCAGTCACTAACGACTGGGCCCTATGGCTAGGTCAGCGTACCACGATGGAAGGCAGCGGGGTGGCCACGTCGACTCCACGCGGCTGCCACGTAGATGCCACGCGGGGCCACGTCAGCTCGCCGGCGTACACGCCAGACGGCGGAGGAGGGCGCAGGGGTCGGCAAAACTTAGCGCACTAGAACAAGCTCACTGAGACAGTCCTAAACCTGGCGGCGCCGCCTTGTTTTGGTCGCCGGAGCGGCGGCACGAACGGCGTCTGGCAGCAGAGCATGGCGAGAGCGAGCTACGGAAAGCTAGGGGGTCAGGGAAGAGATGGACGACCACCAGAATCTCACCCTAAGGCTTGACGGCACGAGGGCGAGACTGGAGAAGGTCACAGGACGGCGAATCAACACATGCCGTACTTCGGGAAGACTTTGTGCTTGGCGACGATTAGAGGCGCGCGGCCTCGATTCCTTCGGGTAAGTGACTATGTCTACCATGGCGGAGTTTCTAGGCACCTCTACGAGGCACGAGGAGGCCGGGAACGGCGGGGCGATGCGGCGGCCGACGGCTAGGGTTCGGGCTCTCTGCACGTGAGGAGAGGATAAGGAGGGAGAGTGGAAACTGGGCATGGCGGGGACCCTCGTGATGACTACGGGATACTTGTAGGCCTCCCAAGCGGCGGCGGGCATCTTGGCACTGAGCGAGCATCGCGACGCAGACTGCGAGGAGGCAGCGAGGAAGGCGACGAACGAACATGTATGGGCCAGGTGGGCCGATGTGGGCTGCGTTGGGCTGCGAGGAGCTGCAGGGAGGGAGGAAAGGAGAGATGGGCCGGCTTGTTTAGCTTAGGATCCATTTTTTAGCAGAAATTCTTTTCCCTTTTTCTGTTTTGTATTTCCCTTTGTAGTTTTTATTTGAAATCTGTTTTGTATATTTCAAAAATACCAGGAGGTTTTATAAAACTAGTAAAATATTTTTGGGCCCTCTTAGTCCATTTGGGCTCCATAATTTTGGCACTTTTCAAAATATTCAAAACCCTTTTGAATGCAGTTCAAAAAGAGAGGGGTGGATTAGGGTTTTAGGATTTTGTCCTTATTTTCTTGCATGCATTTTTAAGATATGATGATCATGATGCACAAGCAAACCCTAAATAAATATTAACTAAAACTGGGGTGTTACACTCGTGGCCTAGGGGGGCGCCGCCACCAGGTGTGGGCCCTTCGGGCGTCCACCGAACTTGCCCCTTTGCCTATAAAGTCACCCCGATGCAGAAACCCTAAGCACTCGCTCAAATCTCCACGAAATAGGTTGTAGCCGCCGCCACCATAATCTCTAGATTGGGGGGTCTGAAGCTCTTCTCGAAACCCTATCGGAGGGGAGAGATCATCCCGGAGGCCTTCTTCATCACCATGCCAGCCTCCGATATGATGCGTGAGTAGTGTAGGGGTTCATAGCATGGAAAACAAAATTTTCTATCGCATACAAACAAACAAGCCAAGATCTATCTACTAGATTGTAGCAACGAGTCGATGGAATAACTTACCCTCGAAGATTCCAAAGCGGTTAACGAGAGCAGATTCTCGTGGGTGATGTAGTCGTACTCTTTTCGATATCAAGATCGCGTAGACGATCCTTCCGGTACGTTCGGCACTCCCTGATCGGTCACACGTTCGGTACTCGACGAAGACCTTCCTCTCCCTTGTTCCATGAGCGGAGGTTGTAGCACTCTCCTCGCGATTCGGCAAAGACCTGGCGTGGTATCGGAAATAGAGGGAGATCATGAGGCTTATAAGCCGGAGCGAGTATGGTGGAGTATGAGAGAGAGCTATTAGTGGTCTAGGGTTTAGACACACCAATTAGAAGGCTCTAATCCAAGGCGGTGCAATTAGAAGCTCTAAACCAAAGCGGCTCTAAACGGAGTCTAGGGCTAGGATTTAGATTAGAGGATAGGAACTTGTGTGTCCATAGGAGGAGGCCCTGCCCCTCCTTTTATAGGTGGGAGGGGCGGCCAAGGGGAGGGAGTCCCTCCCCAAGTCGGCCTTGGGTGGCACGAAGCTTGGAGGAGGACTCCTCCCAAGTCGGTTTCAACCTCCTCTTGCTTGTTTCCCTCAGTTTCCTGTTTTAGCCGTTTGACTTTCAAACTGGCCATTTGACTTTTAAGTTTTAGGATTCAATTTAATCCTTTATTTGGAACAGCGAGAACACTTAGTACATGATGCAATCATTCCAATATGTAATGACACATTCATGTACCCCTCCCCCCCGGAGTGCCGGACATTTCGGAACTCTAGAACATTCCCGATGAAAACACCGGAATCATTTCCGAACTCCGAAACGGGACTTTCCTTATATGAATCTTATTCTCCGGACCATTCCGGATCACCTCGTGATATCCCGGATCCCATCCAAGACTCCGAACAACATTCGGTCTCTTTCTCATAATACCATAACTACTCAAACAACGTCGAATCCTTAAGTGTGTCTCCCTACGGTTCGTGAATTATGCGGACATGATCGAGACACTTCTCCGAACAATAACCAATAGAGGAATCTGGAAATTCATATGGCTCCCACAATATTCTACGATTACTTTGCGATCGAATGAACCACTTACATACGATACCAATTTCCCTTTGTCTCACGATAGTTTACTTATCCGAGGTTATGATCGTCGGTATCTCTGCATACCTAGTTCAACCTCGTTACCGATAAGTACTCTTTTCTCGTTCCCGTGATATGTGATCCCTTGTGAGCCAGTTACATGCTTGCAAGCTAATTGGATGACATTTACACCGAGAGGGCCCAGAGTATATCTATCCGTCATATGGATGGACAAATCCCACTCTTGATCCATGTGTTTCAATCAATACTTTCCGAACACTCAATGCCAACTTTATAGCCACCCAGTTATGGTGTGGTGTTTGATGTCATCAAAGCATCCATCCGGTAAAGGTGATATGCATGATCTCATGGTCGAAGGAATTAGGTTACTATGTATCAGAAAGCTTATAGCAAATGAACTATATTAAATGACTTGATCTTTATGCTACGCTTAACTATAGGAGTATGTCCATCACATCATTCTCCTAATGATATGATCCTGTTGTTAATAACATCTCTATGTTCATGATCAGGAAACCATGATCATATATTAACCAACAAGCTAGTTTAACAAGAGGCTTTACTAGGGACTCTTATTTTAGTTTACAAATCACACAAGTATTAATGTTTCCGCTTAATACAATTATAGCATGGTATGTAAACATTTATCATAAGTGTGAAGATATGATAATAACCACTTTATTATTGCCTCTTGGGCATATCTCCAACAGTCTCCCACTTGCACTAGAGTCAATAATCTAGTTTCAAACCTTTGTGTATTCAACACATATGGCTTTCCAGTGTTGTATAAACTTAATTTGTACTTTGTGACAAAACTAGTATCAATGTAGTACTTTTGCAATGAACTAACCATCTATTTGTCACTTCTACAAATATTATACTCTTAGTTCTTCCAAAAGATCATAAGAATATCCTTACTATTGTCCAATGATCATCTTACGAATCATTCTGGTATATGCTCACAACATTTAGAGCATAGGACATATCTAGATTTGTACATATCACAGTATGATTGATATAAATACTCTTTGTGATTTCATACATCAAGTATCAATCTATACTTGATTATTTGTTTCACTTTACCAAATGTCAATACACTTGAATATATCATAAACATTGAACTCATTCAATCCTTTCTCGTACAAGAACCTCTCTTGTAGTTTCTATATTGAACTCATTCAATATCTTGTCTATGTACTTCTGGCACAACCATATTAGCGTCTATTGATGCCAAATATTTGGGTTTTGCCTAAGTCTTTCATCGGGATGAAATTCTTAATATGTGTTAATAAAAGATACATTATTTCCAATCAACAATATGTCTTCCACATAATGTATTAGAAACATGTATTAGCGCTCCCACTTAATTTCTTGCAAATGCAAGCATCTTCATCGTCTCTAATGAACTTTTAAACTCCTTTAACAGTTTCATCAGAGTGAAGATTCCAACTCCGCGATGCTCACTTTAACCATTGAAGTTTGCATATGCTTTTAGCATCCTTTGAATTAACAAAACCCTATGGACCGTGTTATGCACATGTCCTAGGTAACGATTCTATTAGAAGAACTTGTTTTGTTTATTCAACTACCATATAACAAATTATATGTAGTGGTTGCTACATTAATCCGTCTAGACTAAATATCACTATGGAAGATCAAATCTTGTCATAGTCAACCTTTGAACATTTTGTGAACTCTTTCCCAAAGATGTCGACTATTTCATAGATGTAAAACATCCATGTCTATTTCTTTATAGATCCAGACACAACTGTAAGGTCTTACACCTTTCTCGAGGGTCCTTCAAGTTCAAAACTTGATTTCTCGTGTATGGAACTATCACGGATTTTATGGCTTCAAGCCATTTTACTTGAGTCAGGCCCATCATCACTTCTTTGCATGTAGTCCGTTCATTATTCTCAAATAATGATTGAACCCTCAAATCTTGGTATTTGATTGTTTACTCGACCTACTTGTTTCAATAGGAACTTAGATCTTCGTGACCATAACCTTTGAGGCACGTGAGCCATGAGCATTGTTGCTGCCTCTGGAACACTTTTCGACCTCAAGGCAACTCTGCACATATAGCTAAGGTTCTTTTAACCTTATCAAAGTTCTATTGTCCTCCCACTTATCTTTTCACGAAAAATTCCTTCTCAAAGAAACTTGACGTTTTAAGCGACAAACACTTTTGTCTCCGGTGTTTTATGGAGGAATACTTAACATTTATACAAAGATAGGTTCATCCGACTTTGGTTGCACACATCTTTCTTATGCATAGCATACCAATGTTTTAAGAAAGGACTACTTGGGTTTTATCCCAAACCATAACATATGGTGTCATTTCAACAGATTATGATGGAGCTCTTTTCAGTGGAAAAACGGTAATCTCTAAAGCTTTTAATCTTTAAAATATAATGGCAGTTTTATGAATTATACCTTTGATCTTACCATGTCAAACAAGGTTTAATTACATATCTCGAACGCTCCATACTCTTATGGTGTTTCGGGAAATGCAAATCCACGGAACGATTCCTTAAATCTTAGATATTATGCTAAACTTGTAACTCAAATATCTTCCTTTATGATCTTATCATAAACTATTCATATTCTTTTTACAATGATTTTGCACTTCATCTTGAAAGTCTTTGAACTTTTCAAATATTTCACACTTCATCCTTATTAAGTAAATATTCATATATTCACTCAAATTTTCGGAGAAGGCATATGAAGTTGAAATCCACCGCTCTTGACTACACATAATGGATTTCGTACAACAATATGTACAAGTTCCAATAAGCTAGTCATTCGTTCCCTTTTGGCCTATGAACGAAGTTTTAATTATCTCTAGGAAAGTTTCACAAGCGTCATTTGATCAAAAACAAATAGACTCCAAAATTCCATCCACATGGAGTTTCTTCATGTTTTCTTTCCATTATAATTTAAACGGCGATGTCACTTCCTAAGTGATCTTCCAATCAATTTGTCTTTCGACATTTTTAGCACTAGTGTTATGGATGTGATTTCTCCAACGAGATTTGTGAATCATCCATATTTTATGGATTACGGTAATTTATTTGAATAACCCTTTTGTTCTCATAATACCTGATAAATCAAATCTTGAAGGCAAGCTTTGATGTTTAACGAGCAACACAATAACCCTTTATTTGTTCTCGATGAACATCATCACATATTCTTTTGCTAGTTACTTAGGCCATTGTAGTTCATGAATTGTGTTGTTTCGTATGACGATTCACACCAACAAATTCAGTATCAAATACTTAATAACCACATTGTTTAATAAGCAAAGAATATAGCCATAACATGTATATCATCTATATACTTAAACTGAAAAATTCTAGTCTTTTCTTTTCTGCCATATATTTATGAGATTCTCTTTCAATATTTCCTTTTCTGTTTGAAAGAATCTATCAATATCAATAGTGGAGTTATACATATGACACATAATCCAAAGCGTGTATAATTAAATACCAATGTCTTTGGACTTGCACTTTGAAGTAGATCACCTATCATCAAATGTTTGGTGTTCTTTCAAATTCCTTTCTTTAGTAATCTCTTGGTGTAGTAAACATCTTACCTACATCAAATATTCACCCTCATCATGGATTTATCCATGATCAAGCTACTTTTAGCTTATAACGATGAATTATGAGTATAGTGTTGCTATCCAAAACCTTTTGGAGGATTAGGACAACAAGTGTCTCCAACCTTTTGCAAATTCTCATCAAATATGAGAACATGACTTTTGCCATATTATACTCTATCATGTTGTAACCAATACTTCGTTTCAGATATCACAATATCTTCCACACATCATGGTTTCTGAAACAACTCTTTCAGATCCTAGATAACCTTGATATTAAGAGAATCCTTTGAATATCAAGAATCATGGAGACAAATATGATACTTATATACTAACACTTGGAATTGTTACTCTTGATTTAATACTAATTATTTAAACTTCATAGAGTAACCGGAACTTACTGAAAGTTTGCAATAGGACTTTTAAACTTTAGATTAACACTTCAAAACAATACGATACCAACAGAAAGTAACTAACCAGAATTCTATAGTTCTATCATCTCAACTATAACTAAGCGCAAGGTGGTAAACGGATGCCAATGACTACAACAACTATGCAAATTCACTTTGATTTAGTTTATGATAAATTGAGTTCTAATTAATAATTAAATTAATCTAGGTGAACTCCCACTCAAAACAATATCCCTCACATTGTTTTAGTGATTACACGAACCAAATCCACCACATCAAAACCGATCATCACGAGAGTTGATATAGCTTCAATGGCGAACAATCAACATGTTCATCATATCTACTATATGACTTCATGCTCTACCTTTCGGTAATCCGTGTTCCTGAGGCCATGTCTGTACATGCTAGGCTCGTCAAGATCAAACCTTAGTTTCCGCATGAGCAAATCTGGCTTGCTCACGTTGTATACACTTGTAGAATCTAACACACCCGATCATCACGTGGTGCTTCGAAACAACAAGCTTTAGAAATGGTGCTAACTAAGGGTGAACACTTTATGACTTGAAATTCACGTGCATGAGGGATCATCTTATAATGCTACCATCGTCTACTAAGCAATACAAGATGCATAAAGGATTAACATCACATGCAATTCATAATATGTGATATGATATGGCCTTTCTTATTTTTGCTTCCGATCTCCATCTTCAAGCACGGACATGATATCCATCATCACTGACGTTGCATCAAGGTCAATGATGCTTCTCCATGGTTGTCGTTCACCGACTTCAACTATTAAAACTACCTTGAATAGACACGCGGGTCTTTTAACAGAAATTAAAGATAACCATATGGCTCCTGCCGGTTGCCGACTTACAATAAGGAACATTTCATACATCATATATAATCACAATCATGGCCATATCACATCACTGCACACCCCTGCAAAACAAAGTTAGACGCCTCTACTTTCTTTGCATATTTTACGTGGTTTGGGGCTTTCAATAAGTGTCGTTCTAACTTACGAACAAGAACCACAACATTGATACTAGTATTGTCAATCACCCGTTGTAAATTGGATCTTAACTATGCTAGGAGAAACAGTACCATAAAGCCACTTATGCAATACAAGTTGCATGTCAAGCGTGGAGCAAGTCTCATGAACGATGTCATGTAAGGTTAGCCCGGGCCGCTTCATCCCAACATACCGCAAGATGCAAAGTACACAAGAAGCAATGGACAATAAAAGCATCAATGCCCACAATGACCATTGTGTTCTACTCGTGCAAACAGATCTACATATAGACACGGCTCTGATACCACTGTAGGGGTTCGTAGCATGGAAAACAAAATTTTCTATCGCATACAAACAAACAAGCCAAGATCTATCTACTAGATTGTAGCAACGAGTCGATGGAATAACTTACCCTTGAAGATTCCAAAGCTGTTAACGAGAGCAGATTCTCGTGGGTGATGTAGTCGTACTCTTTTCGATCTCAAGATCGCAGAAGCGATCCTTCCGCCACGCCACGTTAGCAGCCCCGCATGATCGGTCACATCGTACATTTTCGACGAAGACCTTCCTCTCCCTTGTTCCAAAGACGGAGGTTGTAGCACTCTCCTCGCGATTCCGCAAAGACAACGTGGTACCTGGAAGTAGAGGAGATCCGCAGGCTTCATAAGCCGAGCGAGTATGGTGGAGTATGAGAGAGAGCTATTAGTGGTCTAGGGTTTAGACACACCAATTAGAAGGCTCTAATCCGAAGGCCAGTGCAATTAGAAGCTCTAAACCAAAGCGGCTCTAAACCGGAGTCTAGGGCTAGGATTTAGATTAGAGGATAGGAACTTGTGTGTCCATAGGAGGAGGCCCTGCCCCTCCTTTTATAGGTGGGAGGGGCGGCCAAGGGGAGGGAGTCCCTCCCCAAGTCGGCCTTGGGTGGCACGCCGGCTTGGAGAGGAGGGACTCCTCCCCAAGTCGGTTTCAACCTCCTCTTGCTTGTTTCCCTCAGTTTCCTGTTTTAGCCGTTTGACTTTCAAACTGGCCATTTGACTTTTAAGTTTTAGGATTCAATTTAATCCTTTATTTGGAACAGCGAGAACACTTAGTACATGATGCAATCATTCCAATATGTAATGACACATTCATGTACCCCTCCCCCCCGGAGTCTGGGACATTCCGAACTCTAGAACATTCGATGAAAACAGGAATCATTTCCGAACTCAAAGCAGGACTTTCCTTATATGAATCTTATTCTCCGGACCATTCCGGATCACCTCGTTATATCCCGGATCCCATCCAAGACTCCGAACAACATTCGGTCTCTTTCTCATAATACCATAACTACTCAAACAACGTTGAATCCTTAAGTGTGTCTCCCTACGGTTCGTGAATTATGCGGACATGATCGAGACACTTCTGCGAACAATAACCAATAGAGGAATCTGGAAATTCATATGGCTCCCACATATTTCTACGATTACTTTGCGATCGAATGAACCACTTACATACGATACCAATTTCCCTTTGTCTCACGATAGTTTACTTATCCGAGGTTATGATCGTCGGTATCTCTGCATACCTAGTTCAACCTCGTTACCGATAAGTACTCTTTTCTCGTTCCCGTGATATGTGATACCTTGTGAGCCAGTTACATGCTTTCAAGCTAATTGGATGACATTTACACCGAGAGGGCCCAGAGTATATCTATCCGTCATATGGATGGACAAATCCCACTCTTGATCCATGTGTTTCAACCAATACTTTCCGAACACTCAATGCCACCTTTATAGCCACCCAGTTACGGTGTGGTGTTTGATGTCAGCAAAGCATCCATCCGGTAAAGGTGATATGCATGATCTCATGGTCGAAGGAATTAGGTTACTATGTATCAGAAAGCTTATAGCAAATGAACTATATTAAATGACTTGATCTTTATGCTACGCTTAACTATAGGAGTATGTCCATCACATCATTCTCCTAATGATATGATCCTGTTGTTAATAACATCTCTATGTTCATGATCAGGAAACCATGATCATATATTAACCAACAAGCTAGTTTAACAAGAGGCTTTACTAGGGACTCTTATTTTAGTTTACAAATCACACAAGTATTAATGTTTCCGCTTAATACAATTATAGCATGGTATGTAAACATTTATCATAAGTGTGAAGATATGATAATAACCACTTTATTATTGCCTCTTGGGCATATCTCCAACAAGTAGTTCACCCTTGGACTATGGGTCCATATAGTAGCTAGATGGTTGTTTCTCCTCCTTTGTGCTATCATGTTTAGATCTTGTGAGCTCCGTTCATGATCAAGATCATCTATTTGTAATCATACATGTTGTATTTGCGGGGATCTGATGGATATTGAGATACTATGTAAGATTTTGTTGATTCTAACATGTTTGTGTTATTTGTGATCTTGCATACTCTCCGTTGCTAGTAGCTATCTTGGCCAATTAGATGCTTGTGACTCCAAGAGGGAGTATTTATGCTCGATAGTAGGTTCATGCCTCTATTAATCTAGGAAAGTGACAGAAATCGCTAAGATTGTAGATGTGTTGTTTCTACTAGGGAGAAAACAACAATCTTTTGTTCCTCGAACAATTGTATTGTTTACTTTACACACATTGCTTAATGCAATTATCTGTTGCTTGCAACTTAATACTGGAAGGGGTTCGGATGATAACCTGAAGGTGGATTATTAGTCATAGATGGAGTTGGATTACAGTCTATGTATATTGTTGTAATGCCTAATCAAATCTCATAGGAGTCATGATGTCTAGTATATGCATTGTTATGCTTTCTCAATCTGTCAATTTCCCCGCTATAATTTGTTCACCCAGCATGTTATATATCTTAAGGAGAACACCTCTAGTGAACTGTGGACCCCGATCCAACCTTTATCATTGATACACCATCGACTGTTACCGTTTACTTTCTACAAGAAACTATTATCTTCCACACTATACGTTTAATCCTTTGTTTTCAGCAAACCAGTGAGATTGACAACCTCACTGTACGTTGGGGCAAAGTTTTGAGTTTGTGTTGTGCAGGTTCCAAGTTCTTAGAAACACCTTGGAGTTATTTCCTTCATCCTACTGGTTCGATAACCTTGTTTTCATAACTGAGGGAAAACTTACTGTTGTGCTCTTCACACCTTCCTCTTGGGGTATCCCAACGAAGCTCTACAGTGAACTTAGCCGCATCAAGCTCCCACTCAAAATGAAAAGCCTCCACTCATATAAACATGCCTCCACTCAAAAATTCACTCACATCCATTAAATTTCCACCAAATTTAATGCAAGCTCTCATTTAAATAAAAATCTTTTATTTATTTATTCAGAATTTTGTTAATAACATTCATTAAAAAACATTCACAAAAAACCCTTTGCAACATTTCAATATCACATGCAGAACCAGTTTCTGCAATTTAGTCCAAAATAATTCCGGTTTCCATTGAAATAATTCATGCGCTTTCTTTTTCTTTCTCTGGCATATTATTTGCTCCAAATAGTGTCGGTATCCCTTAAGTGTATCACCCCATGGTTCGCGAATAATGCAAACATGATCGAGACCCCTCTCCAATCAATAATCAGCAGGGGGACCTGGAGATCCGTACTGACTCCCACACATTCAACGATGACTCTGATGTCTACGCACATCTATTCTTGTAGATAGTTGTTGGGCCTCACTAGTGGAGAAAGGGCCTCTAGTCCCGGGCCGTAAGGGCCTTTAGTCCCGGTTTTTGAACCGGGACTAATCAAGCAGGACTAGAGTCCCAACACTAGTCCCGGCCCAGTTACCAGCCGGGACTAGTGGTTGTCCACGTGGCTGCCCCTGCGTGCTCAGGGTGCACCCGCACTAGTCCCGGTTGGTGTTATGGACCGGGACTAATGGGTATCTGCTGCGACAGCATTTTGCCCCTTTTCTCTGCCGCGGCAGAGATTTTATTTTTTATTGTTTTATTTACTTATTTTTCATTTCAACATATAGTTTTTGAATATTTCTATGCCACCATATATCGTACACATTCGTGCATATATAAGATACCTTGTATTACGATATCGAAATACAAATATATACAATTTACATAGTTACATGGAGATCACAAAATCTTGGGACTAGAGCACGTCTATTCGATTATATGGAGATCAGTAGCGCATATTCACACTAAATTCTTCGGCATCCTTTATGATCTCCTTGGCAATAAATCCCGCCAGCTCATCCACAATTGCTAGTACGCGTTGCGTTGGTAGTAGTTGATCTTTCATTCTCTCGAACTATATATAAGAAAAAAGAGATCAATATGAATATCAATCATGATAACAAAATATGACGACAATAAAATGATGGTGTGAATGCATTGCTTACATCGACTCTATAATCATTGTGTTCGGTGGTAAACGTGCGAATGAACTCGCATACATAGAATCCACATAGATTCGACCCCTGTGGCTGCCTCACGCACTTTACAAGAATAGAATTCAATCAAAATAATAATCTATCATCATTATTGTATTTAACTAGAAGTGAAGAGATGTATGGACATATCACGTGCTACTTACCGAGACCGCCCGAAATGTCAGCTTCTCACTAAATACACCGGTAACCTCGCGCTTGAACCAGATCCAAATCCTGCCCGACAAAGAAAATGAATGAATGAGTTATTCATTACCTGTTATCTCAGGAAATCAACGAAGGAGACCGATATAGCGCGAAACTTACTTCTGTAGCATGTCCTACATGCTACGGAAATCTTCTAGGTTTCTCTTTGATGGGTCCATGACATCAAATCTTCCCTTATCAAGTTGAATGTCTAGCAGAACCCAGTGGAAGCTACAAACGTGTATATATACATCAGTAACTCATCAGTTACACTTATTATCGACTAATCAAAAGTGAATGTGTACAACAGAGTAAGACCCTCACCTGAAATTGGAAGGAAACAGTATGTGGTCAGAGAAATTTTGCTCCATTAGAAACCTTAGAAGGTTTTTTTCCGTCTCCTCGGGGTTATCCGTTAGCGTGGTTATATGCACTTTATCTGGGTCAATGAACCCAATATTGTAGATTCTTTTTCTTTTAGATTTCAGGATCTTCATTCTGCATAATAAGGATAATCACATGTTCTGAACTAAACAACTGAAAAATGAACATGTAGACAATGAATTCAACAACTTACAGACAATAGCAGCTGAGGATGGATTTGTCCAGGGCGTCGAGATGGTATAACTGGAATAGTTCTGAAAACTCAATATGTACCTCTTCGGGTCTGAAGTAGTACTCAGGTGGGACTTTGGCTATGATCATTATTCTCCCCTGCTTCAAGACCGCCGAGTACCATTGATGGAGATTCCGCATTTGTGTTGGCAGTTCTCTCAGCCTCTCTTTGCTGACCAAATCTTCACCTGCGACATATTTAGGGGCTAGTGGGGTGTTGGGTAGATGGTCGAGTTGGGGGCCTAACAGTTCATCAAGAGTAATTTCCATGTTGGCTGCCAACTCCGCAGTTATTGACATATCTACTGGCTGTTGTGCGAGGAGTGGAACATTTTGTGAAACCACCTTGAGGGGTGCGATCGTTTGTTTTGCCTGTTGTCCGAGAAGGGGAACGTCTGATTTTTTACTGATTGCAGTTTTAGTCCCGATGCACCTATGTTTGCTGGTTTTTTACCGCTTGCACTTGATTTGCTTGATTTGCTCTTCGCCACATCTTTCTGAAGTGTGCGTAGATAGTCATCTGGCTTATGGTGCAACTCATATTGCGATGGTGTGTTCAGAAAATCAAGTGCATATGCCTTTTGTTTCTCAGTGTATACCGGAGCGGGCTCAGGTTTCTTCTTGTCAAAATGCGCCGCCACTTCGGCCTTTGATATCGCTGCAGATTCCACATCAGTATGATCGTAAGGTCTGATGGGAAGATTCTGATGAGGCACTGTTGGGAGGGGCGACATTTTCCGTTTTGGGCTGCCGCGTCCTTTAGTACTCACTGACGGAGCACACTTCTGCTTATTGTCCTTAGCGGGCGGCGAAGACTGCTGAGCCTGCGGCGGAGATCAGGATGGACTCGGGATATGGTGGTCATAGTCATCATGGGGTGGGCTTCTTGGAGGTGAGGGAGGTGGAGGTGAAGGATACCTGCGACGACTCGGAGGCGGTAGGGTTATCCTTGGAGCCGAGCCTGGAAACCGTATGTTGTTCTTTTCCCAGAGAATGATCCTACCAAGTACTTCTCCCAGTGTGATCTCACCTTCAGGTCCAGGGATGTCAAGCTCCATTGACTCCCACTCCTTTACGATTTGATCCACCCCGACTTTAGCATAGCCAGGTGGAATCTCACGGCCATGCCAACATGCGTCAGGCGGACAAGGCAAAGCCGATCCGACCACCACCTTCACAGATACGTTATTCAATTTTTTATGGATCTCACAAGGTATCTGCTCCTTAATTCCATCCACGGGGTAGCCGGGACTGCCATCTGTAGTATACGATGCATCGTTAGACGGGACCTCCGATTCAGCGACACTGCTTCTCCGCTGAGATGGGTTGGCGATAATATCGAGTGGAGGATCTTGCTGCAAGCGCGCTATTCCTCTAAGTTCGTCGATCTGCTGCTACTTGTCAAGTATTCCTAGCAGCTGCTTGAACTTGTCTGCCTCCTCCTCCTCCAGTCTCCCACGTGAAACTCCTGTCAAGGCCTCGGACTCGTCCTGTATGTTTGCGATTCCCGAGGACCAAGGTCAGCAAGTCATTCTCTCTATCGGGATGAAACTGTTTTATTCCATCTTTAATATCTTTGACCACTTTTATCCATGCAGTACTGGGTACCTTTATCATGTCACTGCAAACAAGGTCCCCTGTAAGTTCGTCATATGTACTCCCATGCCCACGGAACCAATTTCTTGCCCTCAAATCGCATTCTTCGCGAATTGGCTCTGGAATGATCCATTTATTATGAAGCTCTTTCTCTTTTGCATCCCACTTAGGCATGGAAGCCGCGTAGCCCCCTGGCCCCAAGTTATTGTGATATTTCTTCTTCGCAGCATTTATCTTATTTTTTCTGAATTTTCCTCTGCAACTCCTGACTTCCTATACAGCACAAATGCATCCCAGTAAGGCTGCTGCTTCACTAGATAGCCTTCGAATAATGGGGTTTTCTTGTCCTTTTGATATTGTTTCCATAATGACTTCTTCCAGTTCTTGAATAGTTCGGCCATCTTCTTTAGTACGAACTGCTTGACTTTCTTTCTCATTTCAGCAGTCTCGTCCTCAGTGTCACATTCTGGCAGCTTGAAATGTCCCATTAGGTCATTAAAATTTTCATCTTTGAACCTATCGTCGACATACACATCACTCCATTCCGCCTCTTTGGGATTATTCCACTCCCGAACAGTGATCGGGGTGCGATCTCTAGCAATAAATCCGCATTGTTGTACAAATAGTTTTTTTTTCTTTGGTTCCAATGGTTCGCCGTTTCTTGAAACCTCTGAAATTTCATAAATAGTACCCAGGGGCAACTTTTTGGCTGGGCCGCACTTGGTTTTCTTGCTCGATGTAGAGGCCTAAGAGAAGAAACATTCATCAACATTATATATATATATACAACTAGGTACATCTAGTGACGATCATCGGACATCATATATATATATACCTCGTCGGTCTGTGTTACACGTCCATGGGCTTCTTCCTATTGTCTGTTGGTCTCCTCTCCCTCACCGGATGAGTTCAGATACCTCGAGGGAGATCCCTCATCGGCATCGTGAATCATATCCTTGAGCAAGTGTTCCGAATCTAGGTCTCGGCGGACTGGGGGACTAGGTGGATCCATAGTTCCTGCAAAATGCACACAATATTTATTTGAACTTAACAAAATAAAACCTAAACCCCTAAACCCGGAGGTGCGGTGGGCGATGGACGGTGATGGTGGCCGCGGGAGAGGCGGGCGACTAAGCGGCTTCCCGCGAGAACCACCACCCTAACCCTAACTCTGGTCACCACCCTGAACCCTAAACCCGAAGGTGCGGTGGCCAGTGATGGTCGTCGCGGGAGAGGCGAGCGACTAAGCGGCTTCCCGCGAGAACCACCACCCTAAACCTAAATCCGGTCACCATCGAGCACCAACGCACCAGGGGAGAAGGGCTACTTTTATACCCCCCCCCCCCTTTAGTCCCGGTGCGTGGCAGAAATCCTACACTAATAATAATAATCACCCTATTATTAAACACTAACACAAACTTAACCTAAAAAAATCCTAATTAAGCACTAAAAAATCCTAAACAAAATAATAATCCTATAAACAAAATTAACCTAAACAAATCCTAATTAAGAACTAACAAATCCTATAAATAAAATTAACCTAAACAAATTAACCGAAACAAATCCTAAATAAATCCTAATTAAGCACTAACAAATCCTATAAAAAATTTAACCTAAACAAATCCTAATTAATCACTAACAAATCCTAATTAAGCACTAACAAATCCTATAAAAAAATTAACCTAAACAAATCCTAATTAATCTTACATGGTTGTAACACCCTCAGAATCGGACCTATGCAAGTTTTAGCGAAACCCGCCAAACCCGCATAGAAACGATTCAAAGGTGCCCACCAGGCACTTTCGTGCGGGTGGAAAACGAAGTAATAACATTACACAACAGTCCTCGATGGGACCCACAGAACAGATATATATACAACACGACTCCATGAGTCAAGAATACAGATATAAGGTACAAAGATCCAAATCACCTTGTAAACGATAGAGCGTCCGACTATGGACAAGATGCAAATGGGGCTAAGAGCCCTGAAGAATAACCAATGGCGTCCATAACCCTGCCAAGCGGAAGGGTAACCACGCTAACGACGTCGATCTCAAAACCTGCTTAAACAAAAGGGTGCCGACAAAGGGCAAAGGAAAAGAGGAGCGTCGATCGAGGCCAAGACACAGCGAGGGTAGAATTCGGCGGTCCTCGCCTACATAGGTATGGTGGACTGAAGCGGCAGCATGCACTAAACAACCTATAGAGACTCGATACAACTGGCGACTATCAGAGAGGGATAAGAAAGACCTATTCGGATCCAACCTGAATCTAACACCAAACAATCCCATCCTGGTGTTTCCCCCTCGAGACCAAACGAGGAAGTCAACCAAGGAACTCACACAGTTGGCAGTTTTATTTATTCAGTTATCGTTGCAGCAATTACTAGTCAGGTGTAGATAATCGTCCTAATAAAATAAGCAGTGGGCACTTTTAGTTAACCATTCCGTGATAGTTGCAACACTTACTAGTCAGATACAATTGGCATGAGAGATCCCCAAAACCCAGCAGTTGTTGGTACTTTTATTCAGCCATTCCGTTGTAGTTGCAATACTTACTAGTCAGGTACAATGTTCGCAAGCGACGCTCCAAACAAGCAATTGTGGGCAGTATTATTTAGCCATTCCATTATAGTGAAGCTGATTACTAGTCATTATAAAGTCAAATTTATAGTACTACTTTAGTTATGCTTGTCTATGGTCGAGATACTGTGCTCCAAGTCGTCCATAACCATGACACGGCTTTCAGAAAGTTTTACCCGGCCGGGGTGCACCAATAGCAACACACGCTCGATCAACCTCGGAAAAACCAAATCAAAACCCAACGAGGCCTTCACGACAAAGCAATCACAGGATTCAGAAATATTTCAGGGGGCCACCCTTGGAGTACACCCGCAACGAAGTAAGCTAGCTCCGAGACGGACCCGAGCTTTGGGTGGACGGCTGTGAATGACTGGGAACCCAAAACTGGGCTTGTCGACACCGCGGAATCGTGTCCCGATCCTAAACAGTACAGTGTGCTCCTCACACAATCGTAAATACAGAAGTAGCATGGCATAAGTACAGGATAGTAAATAAAACCTCAAACTAGTTTGTGGCCCCAAGAAATAAGACTGAATCAAGCTCTGGCTCAGGGGGGTCCCATAATCCTCCCGGATGTAGATAGCGCGATAAATCAAGGAACAAGTATCAAGTACTCGGGGTCCTACGGGACACAAGTGGGCGTTCGGAAACCAAATATCATATATCACCCACCGATGCCTCTGCTTACTTCAATTTTAGTTATTAAACAGGAATTAAAGTGGGCGATAAGTAAAGCCATGATCATCTCCAACATCAAACAGGCGGCAATTCTCCAACAACTGTGGCACTTGACAACACGCAACAGCACTTGAGCAAGCGACTATGGCGCGCAAGTCCAACTATCTACCAAACAACAGGTAATAGGATGTGTCCAAGGCAAATATAAGGCTGCAAGGGATATCACGGGTACGAAAGCTAGAGCAACGCAACACAGATAGCAATAGATCAACATGAGGGAATAAATACTATAAAAGTAAGATAGGTAGAAAGGGGGAGGTGCTCGCCTGAAAACATTGCCGAAGGTTCAACCGAAGATCGGGTCGACACTCGCATCAACTCAACGGCCTTATCCGCGAAGAAGCAAACCACTAGAAGAAACACCGGATGCAATATTTAATGCTACGGCAAAAGATCGGGCATGATGCATGTATGATGTATGGCATGGCAAAGGTGCGATGCAATTAGGTCATATTAAGCGGAACCGGGGTCCCGACAATTAATTGAACGGTTCAAGTTATTTAGCTACCCCGCAGATTAAATGTTGTTTTAGCATGGCAAAAGATAGCACCGGTTCGCTACACAAATTTAAATGAGGCCAATATAAGGCTAGATTTGCCCGCATATGGGCCCCATATTTAATTATTAGGTGAACCGGCATAAGGCCCCCAACCACACAATATGCATGCGGGATGAAAAATTAATATGCGACAAGTTTATTATATTATAAAATAGGGTTTCGGGAAGGGGTTCACACATTAGAGGGTCTCGACGAACTTGGGGATCCGGGGGGGGGTCGGGGTTCGACAGGGTTCAGGGTTCGACGGGATCGGTCTCGGACAACAGAAGTAGATCTTGTCGCATCCGCGGAAGCAGGACTTGGTCCGGTGCCGGGGGCGCATCGGGTGCTTCCGGGTCGGTGTCGATCTGGTCGTGGTGAAGATCTTGTCGGTCTCCGTATCGGGTCGGTCTTGGCGTCCGGGGTGAAGCACTCGGCGTCCTCGAGGGAGTACTTATCGCACATGTGGCCTTCGGGTTCTATGACGATCTTGGCGTAACCGGGATGGAGGGCTTGCCGTATCGGGGAGAAGATCTTGAAGGGTGCCGGCTTCAATTGTCGATGGCGAACTTGTTCGGTACCGGGGTTTTTTCGGAGTTCATGGCGCGGCACCGGGTACGGGATCGGTCTTCGGGTTCGGGGTCTCGGCGTCCGAGGGTGCGGCCTTCGGGGATCGGTCTGCGGATTCCCGAGAAGTAGATCTTGATGTTTCCGTGACGGTGATCTTATGGTTCCGGTTTGCTTGTCGGTGGTCTCTGAGTCGCGCAACTTTCACTTGTCCATGTCGGAGCCGAAAGGATCATGACCACCACATCAGAACAATATGGGGCCGATATTCAGGGCGTGGTCGATCTGGGCCGAGGCAGGGGCGCATACCGTCGATGTAAGGGCCGCGCGGGCTCGGCCAGGGTGGAGGACGGCGGAGGGGTCCGGGACCAGGCGGCCTGCTGAGGAGGAGGGCGCCACGGAGCAGGAGCTCTTGGCGGCGGTTCGCGCTATGCTCGGCACGGCGATAGGCGTCGACGATGCGGCGGTCTTGCGGAACTCGGCGGATGTCGAGGGTAGGCGACGAGGTCGGCGGCGGCCCTGCGACGGAGGGGACGGTGGCGGTCCGGGGGTTCCAGGGAGGCGGCCGACGGGGAGAGGCGGGCGACGGCGGCGGAGATCGGGGACGGGCCGGGGCGAGCAGCGGTGGAGTCGGGAGGAGGAGGGCCGGCTCGAGGAGGACGGGCGGTGGTCGACGGGGAGGTCGAGGGGGCGCGGAACCTGCCGGAGGCGGCGCCGGCGAGGGAGGCGGTGGCCGGAGAGGGGAGGGGCGAGCTCGGGCGGGGCAGCGGCGGTAGGAGGGCGCGGTGAGGCCGAGGGCGGGGTGGAGGAGGTCCGGAGGCACGGACGCGGGCGCTGGAGAGGGAAGGAAGGTGGCTGGTCGGCGGAGGAGAGCCCTGGCGGCGAGGGGCCTCGGGTCCGACGGGGTCGGCCAGAGGTGGGGGGTCGTGGCGTGGGCGTGTGTGGTGTGCTGCGGCTGGGTGGAGGGGTGGGGTCCAGGAGAGGGAGTGTGGGGCCGGGCCCAGCGGCCAGGGAGGATGGCGCGGGGTGGGGTGGTTGCTGGGTGTGTGTTGTGTGGGTTGAGGGGTGAGAGGGAGAGGTGGGGAGAGGGGTAGGATTAGGTGGCAGATGGGGATTGGGTGAGGGAGAGGGTTGGGGTGAGGTGGCGAGCCGCGAGTGGCTGGGGTGAGGTGGAGGGGGTGTGGGTAGCATAGGTCTGGGTAGCCTAGGGATTTTTGGGTGGGCCGTTTTATTTTTGGGGTGGTCGTTCGGGTCGAATCGGCCCGTTCGACTGCCCCACTAAAAATAATTAAATATTTTATTCGTTTTAAATGCACCGTTTGCAAACCGACAGCAGACAACAAAATAATCCGGAGACCCGGGGTTTGCATTTTGAAAACAAGACGGGACGTTTAGAAAATAAAGACAGGTTTTTCTGCAATTAGTTTTATGAAAGCAAATGCAATATGATGACGATGCTCAAATGCAATGTGGCATGATGACATGAGCATGCGGTCATGATGATGCAATGCACAAAAACAACGCGATTTTCTAGTAGTGGTTTTGCGGGATGCCACAATGGTGCTGGCGGTGGCCGGAGGCCAGAGGTGCTGGCGTGGCCGGAGGTGCTGCGAATAGGTGTGGCGCCGTGAGGGCGTGGGACCGGCGGGCACGGGCGGCAGAAAGGGCGCGACAGGGCGGGGCGACGCGGGCGCAGGAACGGGCGTACGTGCTCGTCGACGCCGAAGTTGGGCGTGACCGAAGCGGAGGGAGGCGTACGTGCTCGTCGGCGTCGGAGTTGGGCAGCCTGGCGGCGTCTCTAGTCATCTGCTGGCCTCCAATTCTCCCGGTGCGTGGAACGCACCGGGGGAGAAGCCCCCATTTATACCCCCCCCCCTCTAGTCCCGATGTGTGGCACCAGCCGGGACTAAAGGGGGTCTCTAGTCCAGGCTGGTGCCACGCACCGGGACTAGAGGGGGCATTTCGTTTTTCTCGCGCTGGGGCCAGACCTTTAGTCCTGGATGGTAAACTGGGCCCGGACTAAAGGCCCAAATTTGCGCGCGTTGGGGCGCTCGTGTGCTTTTTTTCAAATTTTTAAAAAATATCATTTAAATTAGTGTGTTTTTGCATACTTGTGAATTTGATAAAACTTTCAACATGAAAAGTTATTGAATTTGAATAATTAATCCAAATCCATTTCATATTTTATCAAATAATTATTTTAAATAGTCAAATTATTAACCATTTTGCCATTATCAATTTAAAAATGCATTAACTATTATTTTTTGCATATTTTTGAATTTGACAGAACTTTCAACATGAAAAGTTCTTGAATTTGAATAATTAATCCAAATCCATTTTATGTTTTATCAATAATTATTTTAAATAGTCAAATTATTAAACATTTTGCCATTATCGATTTAAAAATGCATTAACTATTTTTTTTGCATATTTTTTAATTTGACAAAACTTTCAACATGAAAAGTTCTTGAATTTGAATAATTAATCCAAATAAATTTTCTGTTTTATCAAATAATTATTTTAAATAGTCAAATTATTAACCATTTTGCCATTAGCAATTTAAAAATGCATTAACTATTATTTTTTGCATATTTTTGAATCTCACTAAACTTTCAACATGAAAAGTTCTTGAATTTTTAATCCAAATCCATTTTATGAGTAAGCTTTAGTCCCGGTTGTATCCACTAACAGGGACTAAAGATTTTTCCCGCCATTTCTCACCGCTTCCCGCCAAGTTTTCCCGCTCTTTCCTCTGAACTGAGCTTTTAGTCCCGGTTGTAGCCACTGATAGGGACTAAAGATATTTCCCGCCATTTCCCACTGCATCCCGCCATGTTTTCCCGACCTTTCCATCTATATATAGGCCGACCGTGCCATGGTAATGCACACATCCACACCTTCCTCTGTCACAGAAATGGACAGCGCCTACTGGGCCATTATGACCCTCGAGGAGATGGAGGCGCTGTGCGCCTCAAGCTACCCTTGCCCACCAGGCTACCGGCCGCCCGCCGGCTGGATGCTGAGTGTTGGAGGTGTTCTTCTCCCTCCCGTGCCTAAAGTCTCTGCCTGACAGGTGGCCATCACGAACCACTTCTACCACGAGCTCACACCGGAGTAGCGGATGGATCCCGAGTGGGATCCCAATAACTACGACACATGGAATGCCTTCTTCGCTAACCAGCGGGAAAGGGAGCTCGCCAGGTACAATGGTGATGGCCTGCCCCCGGTGAACCACAATGAAGTCGACTGCCGTCTCTGGTGGGCGAACCGTACTATCATAGGCGTGATGCGCTACATCGCCGGGGGAGACCATCCTCGCCTGAGGTGCCCACAAGTCCACCCACCCACCGTGAATCCGAGGCCGGAGTGGCAGGTGCCCCCGGTATATGCCATGGCTGGGCTCAGGATCCTCGAAGTGGCAGGTGACGATGACAATGATGATGACGATGACGAAGAAGACCCCGAAGTTGTGTACTATAGGACTAGGCATGATTATGACTAAAGGGGCGGCTTTAGTCCTGAGTGTTAGCTAGTCCCGGTTTGTCCCGGTTTTTAATATTAATAAATGTATTGAGTGTTAGTCCCGGTTTGTGGCTGGACCGGGACTAAAGGGGGCCTTTAGTCCCGATTCCGTAGTCTCGGTTTTTAAATATTAATAAATGTCTTGAGTGTTAGTCTTGTTTTATGGTTGTACCGGGACTAAAGGGGGACCTTTAGTTCCGATTCGTACTATGACTTTCCCAAACTATGAAGATGTTGTCCCGATTCGTACTTACCATGAAGATCTGATCTCCAAACACGTGCGGTCACATATTAGGGAGTGCCTCTATGACCAGTTTCTTGGAGATGCCGGAGGACTGGGCTCCGGCGGCATCTCCCTGAAACTGGCCGTAGTGGTGTCCCTGCTCTCGAAGACCATCTTGCAGCTTGTAACTTCTCTAACTAGATCAATATGCCTAGGAGCTAACCTAATTTCACATATTAGGGAGTGCCTCTATGACAGTTCTTGGAGATGCTTGTGACTGGGCTCGGCATCTCCTCGAACCGCCATAGTGGTGTCCCTGCTCTCAAAAACCATCGATCTTGGAGATGCCTCAAACTGGCTGGAGGACTGGCCTATTTATAGTATAAGCAGCTCGACATAGTGTCGACACTCATGACATAATGTCGACACTCACCCCTATTATTAGCGCTCACTCGTGTTTTGTCCCGGTTGTTGTCTCCGACCGGGACTAAAGTTTCATCCAACCGGGACTAAAGGTTCAACCCCTATTATTAGTGCTACCTGGCCCAGCCTGCCGCAATCCCTTCAGTCGCGGTTGGTTTCTCCAACCGGGACTAAAGGCTCAACCCCTATTATTGGTGCTGCCTGGCCCAGCCCGCCCTGCCTTTTCCCTCTATTTATAGTGCGGCCATCATGGCCATGGAGAATCTTCATCATTTAACAATATGATTACATAAAAGGTTTAATATATTACACCAACATACCTATATAGTGTTGTTGTTTTCTTCTGCGCCGTAGCCATGGAGAATCTTCATCATCTAACAGGAGGCTTGGGTCAGTTTTCACTTTGAAGGGCAGGATTTCATAAAACTTATTATAATCTTCTGACATATATGTCTTGTCATCCACTCCCACGATGTTTCTTTTCCCTGAAAGAACTATGTGGCGCTTTGGCTCATCGGACGATGTATTCTTTTGTTGATTTCTTTTTCTCGGTTTCGTAGACATGTCCTTCACATAGAAAACCTGAGCCACATCATTTGCTAGGACGAATGGTTCGTCCATGTACGCAAGATTGTTGAGATCCACTGTTGTCATGCCATACTTTTCGTCATGCCTCCAAGTCCAGCGGTTTGTAGAACAGCAGCAAGTTTCCCTTAAGTGGATTACCCAAGGTTTTATCAAACTCAGGGAGGAAGTGGTCAAAGTTATCTGATGACCCACAAGTATAGGGGGTGTATTGTAGTACTTCCGATAAATAGGAGTGTCGATCCCAACGAGAAGCAGAAGCTACTCAACAGTGGTATGGAGCAGGAAATCCCTGTGAATACTTAGCAAATGGATTTTTAGTGGTTTTCTGACAAGGCAACAAAACAAAGAGCAAGTAATAGAAGTACTTATAAGCATTTCATAGAAAAGGACAAGCCGGTGGAAATACTTATAAGGACCAAACGTTCTCGAGGACACATGGGAATTCTGTCAAGTGCTTTCGCTTCAAATAGCTGAGTACTCTTCTTTGGTGTTTGTAAGTGTTGTGTGGGTGAACCTGTGCTAACATACTACCCTTCCTAGCACTAATACATACTTATGATTAAACCCCCTTCAAACGTCCGTAACTACAGGAAAGTAATTGAGATATAAATCTAACCACAACCTTAAACTCTAAGATCCTACACTCCCTTGTGCAAGGGTGTCGTCACGGGGGTTCAGGTTTCTGTCACTCCGGAAACCCCGCGATTAGTAGCCAAATACACGATGCATTCCCCTAGGCCCATAAATGGTGAAGTATCATGTAGTCGACGTTCACATGACACCACTAGAAGAATAGCACCACAACTTAAATACTAAACCATTGAATAATAACTCATCCCAGATTCACTACTAACAACATGACTTCTCCCATGTCCTCAAGAACTAAACGAACTACTCACAAGACATCATATGGATGAAGATCAAAGATGATATGATAATGGATAACAATCTAAACATAAACAATAATCCAATGGTTCCACTCACAAGCATCAACTACAATAGTAATCAACACCGGTAAAGTTTCCCCAAACGAACTAAAGCAATATCCAACACAATTGTTACAGCGGGACGGAGTGGTGGTGATGGTGCTGGTGGAGATGATGGTGTGGATGATGATGATGATCTCGATGAAGCCTAGCTTGATGACGGTGTTGATGGCGACGGTCTCCCCTCTCCGGGAAGGAATTCCCCCGGAAGAAATCTGTCTGCCGGAGAGATCTTTCTCTCTCGGTGTTTTCCGCCCCCTAGAGGCGGCGGAAATCTATCCGTGGTCTCTCCTCGAGGCTTAGGGTTCTGTAGGGAAGATATAGGTGAAGGGGCGTAGTCGGAGGCCAGGCAGGTGGGCCACACCTGCCCTAGGCGCGGGGTCAGGTGGGCCCACGCCTAGGGTGGTGTGGGCCCCCTGAGGACCATCTCCGTCCCTCCTTCTGGCTTCCTTCGTCTTCTAGTAAAATAATATGTTTCCATATTTTTCTGGTATTTTTCTGAGCTTCTCGAAATTGCACCGAAACGCCTTCTTTTCCATTAGAATCCAGACTCCGGCAGTCCATTCTCCAGGAATAATCCAACATGCATAAACAGATGAAAAGCCATAAGTAATACGTCAAAATAAGACAAATATCAATGAATAGAGGTAAATTATGATATAGAATGGTGATGCAAATTGGGCGTATCAACTCCCCCAAGCTTAGACTTCGCTTGTCCCCAAGCTTAAACGAGCTCAAGAACATGTCCACAGGTTTATGGAGTGAAGTGTCGATAAAATAATACGAACAAGAAGCATCACACGTACCATTGCACAACTCATAGAAGAAAGCAACTCACCATTATATAACTTAGCTTGCAACCAAGTACAGCAGTCACAAATATAGATGCATAAAGGTAAATCATAATTGGAATTGGCAAACTTGTTCTTGGTCAGAGAACACCTGGCAAACAGTTTCACAAAAGCTTTTTGTAGAAGTTTCAAAACTAGAGCACTCTTTGCTCAAAAAGGGTTTTTCACAAGTGAAGGCTTTCAAAGTAATACTCAATAGATAAGGGTTTTGTGCAAACAAGGAATATAAAGAACATGATTGAATAAATCACCATATGAATGCTAGAAACACAACAACTCAAAATCTTGCTGGAGATAGAGAGGAAGTAGGTTTACTGACTCAACTTGGAAGTGGAATAAAGGTCCCTTCTTAGAGGGTAGCAGGGATTACAAGTCATAAAGATCTTTCAAAAGATTATGGTACTAACTAGATTTGAGCCCTCATTGCCCCTATCATAAGCATCTTGAGATGATTAAGGTTAAAGTGAACAAAGATGGAGTATATGCTTGACGAAATATAAGTTGGCAATCTCATGTCCCTTGAATATGAGGGCCACTCCTCATGCATACTCAACTTTGAGCCCATGTAAGTTCTTGTCATTGTAAGTATTTGCATATCATTGAGAACCGCCAACGGGGTACCCTTTGCACATGGTACAAGAGCTTTCCCATAACCAAAATGACAAAGCAAGCAGACAATGAGCATCTCAGCAATCTTTTTATTTAGCTTTTTATTGAGGATGCTTCATGGATGACTCACTATGGTAATGCTACAAGTTTCCACCATGATTAAGCATGGCTTAGGCTAGCAGCCTAGGCGTTTCTCTAACACAGAATACAAACTCCATGGACTTACAAGTTCCCTCTTTAATTCACATCGTTGACATCCATAGACAAAAGAGCATGATATCAACTGTGTACAAAGTACAAGTGCAATGTTGAAAAGCCTCGTGATGACAGTTACGCTAATTCCAACGTATAGATGCAAGCATATACAACTTCGATGTCCACAATGGTTCAAGTTTATTAGGGGCAAGTAAATAAAGTGTGCCATCAAGTTCGTGAGAGCTTTACTAACTAGTTTTCACATAACAGAATACTTTTTAATTCGAAAGGTAGATGAAGCTTGAGAATTTGCTTGGAATAGAAATAGCTACTAGGTAGATATGTTGGACACAAGTCGCAAAAGGTTTTTGGTTCAAAGGGTTTTGGAAACACAGGTTTTTGGCTAGCAAGGCTGAGTAGCAAGCAAAAGAGTTGAAAGAAACAAGCAAACATACAAGTAATAAAGCCAAACATGCAATCTTCCTTGAAGACACAAAAGGATCTTAAATAAATAATACTAAGCTTATGAGCCAACAAGAAAGAAAACAAATGATACAAAATACCTATAAGCTTTTTTATTTCTTTTTTCTCTTTCATAGTAATGCTACTGACCAGAACTCGGTTTGCCAAAACCAATTTAGATCCACTTGATGATCCCAAAGTGGTTCCAATACTGATCAACAAGATCCATCATATAATAGAGATTGCAAACTAAAATAAGAAGTGCAAAAAGTAAAAGATGAGACTTCTCATTAATATTCAAATAAAGGCACTCACACCAAGGGATACAAAGATAATCAACTAAAGGAGAGATACTTCCACATACAAACCAAACTATAAGATAACCTATCTACCATAGATATGAATCCACTAAAAAGGTAAAAGATAAAAGATAATGGTGGTGATACCGCGGCACTCCCCCAAGCTTGGAACAAGCCAAGGGGATGCCAAACCTGATGACGAATTACTCCTTCGGTGGTGATGTGTTCTCTTGTCATCATAAAACTTCCAAGGCAATGGTTCCCCATCCAAAAAGGATCTCCTTGTCTCTGCAATCCTGAAACTAACAACAGAGCTTATGCGATCAAATCTAGCCTCATACTCATAGTTTTGGTTATGTATGTCATAGAGTTGTGCTTGCAATTGGTTGGTGGTTTGACGGAGTGAAAATATCTCTTCTCGGAGCTCAGCAACTTCTCCCTCGTGCTTGGTGATGAGTTATGAACTTATCTTATGAATGATATCCACCTCGCGTTCTGCCATCTTCTTGTACCTGAAAACTTCCTGTTCCAATGCTTCCATCCTGTCTTCTAGACTGCCTTCTCCTTTAGGGCCTTGAACTTCTTTCATCTGTACCTTCCCCTCCTTGAGAATCAACTCTTTGGGATGAATCCTCAACTCGTACATGTACAGGTTGAGGACTTCCGTAGAGGAATCCTTCGTGGGTGATCCAGAGGAAGACATTGAGGCTCCAAATTTGAGAACTTTCCTGACAGAAAACAGATCGAAACGAAAACACGACGAGAACACGATGCAAGAACCTCGGGGGATCCGGGGGTTATATATTATGAAGTTTCAAGGCATAAGGAAGGTACTGACACAGAAAGGAGGAGGATACAGAGTTCAGGGGAGTCAACCCCTCCCAGGCGTGGCCAGGCTAGGCCCACACCTGGGGTGGGTTTGTCCACCCCGGGCTCCGTTTCTGTCGTGGTGGTATCACGGCATATGCCATGGGTAGGCTAAAGTTGGGGCCGATGGACGTGGAGGAATCCGGGGAGGGATGATGCAGTGAAGACCGCACTCGTATGAACAAAGAGAAATACAATGCATCTAGGATTGAGACTCTCAAGTGGAGATAACACCTCATTCTATACATCTAATCTCTTATAACCTGGCCATACTTGTGGCTACAATCATGCTCCTTGAGCTGTATCTCCTATACCTCTATCTAGATTTCTCTGTGAGATTGGAGGAGGAAGAAGAAGAAGGACTCCTATTGAGCAGAGAAGTGAAGAACCCCTACGGGCCTCTCTTGCAAACGATCCCCCTGGTGCTCCTTATAAAGGGGAGCCCAGGGGACAAGCCTTGCTCCCTACGATTGGCATCTTCTCAGCATATTTCGGGCATCTTCTGGAGATGCTCAGCATATGCCTTGGCATCTTTTGAGATGCCAGGGCATATTCTCTAGCATCTTCTTGATGCCAAGGGCATATTCCATATGCCCACGTGACAGTCTGAGCCAACGGCGTCCCGAGACTGATACGATACTTGTGGCGCTCGCCTTGGTCGATGGAAGGTAGCTGCGGTGGTTGAGGTAGTCTTCTAGGATGCTTACAGGGGCGTCCAGATCATTATAATTCGGCCCAAGTGTTCTTGACATAGGGGAAACTCGGCATGGGAGGAAATAATTCGGCCTGGGGGGAGAAACCAGCCCAGCCGAATCACCAGTGGCCCAGCCGAGGTCTGGTAGTGGTCCTAGTCAAGTTGCTCCTTACCTGGCCCAAGCTGCAACCTGACTCGGCGTGGGATCCCGTGGAGGGCCGAGTTAACCACCGTTGTCCCACTCGGGGCAAAGGGGAGGCGGCGTGCAGATTCCGTGGTGCGCCGAACTTGGCCTGAGTCGGCCCACCCGGGGGAGGAGAGACGGTGCGAGGAAGTCCCACGGTGGGCCGGATTGCTCTGTTGTCGGCCCACCCGGGGTAACAGGCGACATGGTGCTTGTGTGTGCTCGAGGTGAAGACCCGACGGGAATGGAGGCAACGAGGTGGGCCGGATCTGAGTTGATTCGGCCCAGTATGGCTGAGTGAAGGTTAGTTCGGCCCGTAAACGGTATTCTGGCCTAAAAGATATAGCTGAACTAGGCCGGATTAAGTGTAATTCGGCCCAGGTCCCTTTTCTCTCTTATATTTCTTTCTTAACTTCTCATATCTTTTGATATATATATTTATAGGTCTTCATTCTTCTATTGAAATGTTGATTACTCTCTAGAGATCTCTTTATACCTCAACTCTGGGGTACCTGGGGTTATATCCCCGATAGTTTCCTCTTTAGTTTTGTCTCGTAGTCTTCCTTGTGTATTAAAAACATCAAAAATATAAAAAGATTGGAGTTTCACGAACCTTCTGTTTTTACCACTTTTACCTATTTAAAGACGAACTCTGCAGTTTCTCGTGTTTGGCTTCTGATAAATTCTTCTGGAGTTATCATTTGAATAACATCTACATCTTCGTTATAAGAATTTCCAGAAATATAATGTTTTAATCTTTGGCCATTCACCACCTGTGTTGTGTCATCCTTCAGAGAAGAAATTTTGATGGCACTTGAACGGTACACTTCCTTGATAACAAAAGGTCCTTCCAATTTGGAAAGTAGTTTCCCTGCAAAAAATCTGAGACGAGACCTATACAAAAGAACTTTATCACCAACATGGAACTTCCTTTTGAGAATTCTCATATCATGCCATCTTTTTACTTTTTCCTTAAAGAGCCTAGCATTTTCGTAAGCTTCCCCTCTCCACTCATCTAGATTACTTAAATCAAGCAGTATTTTCTCACCAGCAAGTCTAAAATCTCTATTCAACTCTTTCACTGCCCAATAAGATTTGTGTTTTAATTCTAAAGGCAAGTGAAAAGCTTTTCCATGACCTTTTTGTAAGGAGACATCCCCATAGGATTTTTATAAGCAGTTCTATAATCCCACAAAGCGTCATTCAACTTTTTAGCCCAATTTTTCCTAGATCTATTGACAGTCTTCTGCAAGATAGATTTGATTTCCCTATTGTAAAGTTCTACTTTCCCACTAGTTTGGGGGTGATAAGCTGAAGCTATTTTGTGGTTTACGTCATACTTAGCGAGAGTTTTTCTAAAACCCCCGTGAATAAAATGAGAGCCCCCATCAGTCATGAGATATCTAGGCACACCGAACCTAGGAAAAATAACATCTTTGAGCATCTTCAAAGAGGTCTTACCATCAGCAGTGCTTGTAGGTATGGCTTATACCCACTTTGTAACATAATCAACAGCAACAAGAATATGAGTATACCCTTTTGAAGGAGGAAAAGTCCCCATAAAGTCAAATCCCCAACAATCAAAAGGTTCAATAATAAGAGAATAATTCATAGGCATTTCATTTCATCTACAGATGTTACCTACTCGTTGGCATTCATCACAGGATAAGATAAACTTCCTTGCATCTTTAAAGAGAGTAGGCCAATAAAATCCAGATTGTAAAACCTTTTGTGCAGTCCTATCTCCAGCATGATGTCCTCCATAAGCACTTCCATGACATTTTCTCAAAATCTCTTGTTGTTCAAATTCTGGAAAACATCTTCGCGTAATGCCATCTACTCCTTCTTTATATAAGTGTGGGTCATCCCAAAAGTAATGCCTTAGATCATAAAATAATTTCCTTCTTTGCTGGGCTGTAAAGGTTGGAGGCAAATACTTGGAAACAATAAAGTTAGCATAATCAGCATACCAAGGAGTCTCATGTGGACTTACCCTTATTGCAGCTAAATGTTCATTTGGAAAACTATCATTAACGGGAAAAGGGTCAAAAGAAATGTTTTCCGAACGAGATAAATTATCAGCAACAGGATTATCAGCACCTTTCATATCCACAATATGCAGATCAAACTCTTGCAAAAGCAATACCCACCTTATAAGCCTAGGCTTAGCGTCCTTCTTCGTCATAATGTATTTAATAGCTGCATGATCAGTATGAATAGTAACCTTGGAATCAACAATATAAGGTCTAAACTTATCACAAGCAAAGATTACAGCTAAGAACTCCTTTTCAGTAGTAGCATAATTCTTCTGAGCAGCATCCAAGGTCTTGCTAGCATAATGAATGACATTTAACTTCTTGTCAACACGTTGTCCCAAGACAGCACCCACAGCAAAATCACTAGCATCACACATAATTTCAAAAGGTAAACTCCAATCAGGTGGTTGGACTATAGGAGTAGTTGTCAAAGCTTTCTTCAGAGTTTCAAAAGCTTCCTTACAATCATCATCAAAAACAAAAGGTACATCTTTTTGAAGAAGATTAGTAAGGGGCTTTGAAATTTTGGAGAAATCTTTATAAACCTCCTATAAAAACCAACATGACAAAGGATACTACGAATACCTTTGATATCTCTAGGACAAGGCATCTTCTCAATTGCTTCAATTTTGGCTCTGTCAACTTCAATGCCTCTTTCAGACATCTTATGTCCAAGAACAATTCCTTCATTAACCATGAAATGAAATTTCTCCCAGTTAAGAACAAGGTTGGTTTCTTCACATCTCTGCAAAACTTTATCAAGGTTGTGCAAACAATTATCAAAAGAAGTTCCATAGACGGAAAAATCGTCCATGAAAACCTCGAAAATTTCCTCACAAAAACCATGAAAGATAGTAGACATACATCCCTGAAAGGTAGCAGGAGCATTACATAAACCAAAAGGCATACGCCTATAAGCATAAGTACCATAAGGACAAGTGAAAGTGGTTTTCTCTTGGTCCTGTGCTTTCACAGTGATTTGAGAAAACCTAGAATAACCATCAAGAAAGCAAAAGTGAGTCTTTTTGGACAGCCTCTCAAGCATTTGATCAATAAAGGGCAAAGAATAATGATCTTTCTTAGTAACTTTATTAATCTTTCTAAAATCAATGCACATTCTATACCCAACCACTACTATTTGGGGTATAAGATCATTATCCTCATTAGGCACAATAGTTATTCCCCCTTTCTTGGGAACACAATGAACAGGGTAACCCATTGACTATCAGCAATAGGATAAATAATACCACCATCAAGGAGTTTTAATACATCATTTCTTACCACTTCATTCATCTTAGGATTTAGACGGCGTTGGTGCTCAACAACTGGTTTTGCATCAGGCTCAATATTAATAGCATGCTGACATATAGTAGGAGAAATTCCTTTTAAATCATTAAGAGTATAACCCATAGCTCCTCGGTGCTTCTTCAATACCTCCAATAACCTTTCTTCTTCCTTCCCTAAAAGTTTAGAACTAATAATAACAGGATATATCTTCTTATCATCAAGATAAACATATTTAAGATCATCAGGTAAAGGTTTTAATTCGAAAACAGGATCCCCTTTAGGTGGTAGTGTGGTACCCAAATCTTCCACAGGTAGATTATGCTTAAGATGTTCTGGCTGACGAAGAAAAACTTCGTCAATCTCATTTCTTTCCTTCATGAAGACATCACTTTCATGATCTTCCATGAACTGCTGCAAAGCATTGTTAGGAGCAAGAGAAATAGCAGACAGTTGTTAAACCCTGAAATCCTTATTAGGTAATTCATTTTCATAAGGAGTTTTGGCAAATTTGGAAAAAAATAAACTCATAAGATTCTCTAGCAAAATTAGTCAAAACTTTTTCCTTCCTACAATCTATGATATCCCCACAAGTATTAAGGAAAGGCCTACCAAAGGTCTAGGGATCATACTTTCACTAGTGAACACTCTCAATAAATATATTCTCTTCGTGATACTACTCTAAACTACTCTTTGGTTGGACAACTCTAATCCACGGTAGGGCTATAACAGCACACCTCAAAGTCCGCCTTCCCCATCTAGATAACCCCACACTGTCACCTTGAGCGCTAGATGGTTCCAACAAACACCACAATTTCATAAAGACATCTAACTCCAAATATACTCATGATAAGTATTTATAAACTCTAGCCTAAGTGCCACCACGGCGTGCACTGATACGTCCAAAACATATCTACTTTCCCGAACACTTTTGTTATTGTTTCTCCTCTAAACTTGTGGGATTTGGATACAACTAACAAGGACTACTGAAAGAGCATGTGCTATCCCCTAGTGATTTTGGTGTTTGATAACAACACACATATCGGACTAATGGTTTGCTAAGTGTATCGTAGGTACATTAAAAAGGTTTGCATACATTCAGAAACTGTCTGCCTGGCGCGGTACCAAAAAGCGGTAGCACCGCTTTTGCTAGGACGCATGTACAAATGACTAATCGTCAAAATTCTCCGGCCGGTACTAAAAAGCGGTAGTACCGCATTTTAGTACCTAGCGCGACAGAAGCTTTTTTACAGCTTGTCAAAAGCTTCTGCCTGCTCCGGTACTAAAATGCGGTAGTACCGCATTTTAGTACTGCTCAGGACAGAGGCTTTTTGAACGTTGCAAAAAGCTACTGTCTGCGCCGGTAGAAAAATGCGGTAGTACCGCATTTTACTACCTGGCGTGACAGAGAGTTTTTGCTCGTTGCAAAAAGCTTCTGTCTGCGCCGGTAGCAAAATGCGGTAGTACCGCATTTTACTACCTGGCGTAACAGAGAGTTTTTGCTCGTTGCAAAAAGCTTCTGTCTGCGCCGGTAGCAAAATGCGGTAGTACCGGGTTTTGCTACCTGGCGTGACAGAGAGTTTCTTGTATGGATTTGTGTTGTTCGAAAAAGGGTGATCCGGTACCTAGGTCCGGTAGTACCGGAATTCTTCGGTAGTACCACTTGTATCTCCGGTACTACCGCTTCAGTAAATGCAGCAACAGTCAGATTTTGTGGAGGGGTATAAATACCCCTCCACCTACCTTGGGACAAAGTGCTCAGCTCATTAAAGTCTTGCCCACCATTGGAGTCCATTGGAGCCACTCAAATTCTCAAGATCTCATCATCCAACCACCCAAAGCCCTTGATCTTTGGGGAATCGAAGGAGGAGTCCCCGATCTACTACTTCACCAAAAGAGATCTTCATTTCCCCCTCATTTCATTGAGGTCCCCTTTGCTCTAGTGTTTTGTTGGAAACCATAGCTCTCGTTTTTGTTCTCACAAGCTTATCTTTGATTGCTTTGACAGCTTGCTTGTATTTGGGAGCCTCCGATTAAGTTGTGGATGTGTGCCCCAAACTTGTAACGGTGCCGGCTTCCACCTTGAAGGTTGCCGATATAGTGGAAGGTGAATCGATCCCATTGGGGTGAGATTCATCGGAGAACAAGGGAGGCCTCTCGTGGCGTTGGTGGTTTGAAACCACCCCCTCTCCAAACGTAGACGTACTTCCCCTCAAAAGGAAGGAACTACGGAAACAAATCCTTGTGTCTCCGTCCACTTTTGTTACCTCTATCCTTTACCGCACCTTACTTACTTGTTACTACTTTGTGTTGTGGTAGCTCTTGCATTTTGTCATATAGGTAAATTCACTGTAGTTGCATTATCTAGAGAATTTACCTTATTGTCAAACCTTAATTTGAAAAAGAAGAAAATTTGAAGTAGCACCTATTCACCCCCCCTCTAGGTGCCCATACGATCCTTTCAATTGGTATCAGAGCCTCGGCTCTTTATTCGGGCTTTACCGCCTAAGAGAATATGGGTAGCCAAGAAGGGGAAGGTGGTAGTGAGTCAACTCCGGTGACCATGGAAGATCTCAGAAACTTGGAAACAAGATTGAGCTCTTCCTTGGTCAACGAAGTCAATAAGATGCTTGAGCAACTTCTTAAAGACAAAGATGGCTCATCACCCCCATCCCCTCGAGAGGAACTACCATCCGCACCTAAAGGGAATACTCGGGTATCCCCCGAAGGTATGGTGGTAGGGGATAAACTAGACACTACTAATTCCTCCACACGACTTGATGGGGGGAAGGGCGAGCACCGTGATTCTTGGTACTCTCCCGATCCTCCCATCCCTCACCCTCATGTGTACAATAGAGGTGACCCACCTAAGCTAGAAGAGTCTGCTACTTTTGCTCAATGGCAATCACTAATGAGAACTCATATGCGCAGCTCTTGCATTGAACTATGGAACATCATCGAGCATGGACTCTTTATTGGGGATCCAAACAACTTGACAAGAAGAGAGGTTGTCAATAGTTAACTCAATGCCACTGCTTTGCATATGATTCAACAAGGATTAGGAACAAAAGATTATCCACACATTGAGCACTTTAGCATTGCCAAGGAAGCTTGGGATGCTCTCACTGTGTTGTTTGTTGGAAATGAGAGTATGAGGAGGAACAGATATGATGCTCTAAGCAATGAAGCCAAAGGTTTCTACATGAAAAAAGGTGAAGATCACGAAGACATGTATCGAAGGCTCAAGACCACCGCCACCGCCTTTAGAAATGTGGGTGACTCACATGTGGATGATGCATGGATAAAAAGGAAATATGTGAGTGCACTCATGCCTTTTGAGCCCACCGACTTGAAGAGCTTACAAGGAAGACACAACTACCATCTCATGACCTCAAACGAAGTTATGCAAGAGATGGCCGCTTTCAAGGTCGCCGCCAAGAACGCCAAAGATGCCCGTGCTCGTGCCCTCGGTATGAGCAATGTGGTCAATGTTGCTTTAAAGGCCAAAGCTGTGGACTTTGAAGATGAAGATGATAGTGATGAAGGCCTCTCCTTGGACCATCCCGATGATGTCAAGATTGCTCATAGTCAATATATGGCTTTCTATGCAAAGAACTTTTGGAAGAATCCCGCCAAGGCCAAGATGGAAATGCAACGAAGAAGCAATCCAAATGGGAAAAGAGAGAATGCCACTAGGTTGAGAACTTGCTTCAACTGTGGTGACCGCTACCACTTTGTGGCAAGTTGCCCCTATGAGAAGAGAGAAGATAATGGTGGGAAGCTTGTGTTGAGGAAGACTCTCAAGGCACCCTACAAGAAACCTTTCATCAAAAAGAACCCCATTAACAAGAAATCGGGAGAAATTGTCTTGATCACTCATGAAGAATACTCTTCCGATAATGAAGATGATGAAGATGAGGAAGAAGAAGAATCCTCACACGGTATGGCGGCTCTAGCCACCACCTCTACTCCGACACTCTCACTCTTCGACTCTCCAAATGAGAACTCTTCCTCCAAGGACGTCACTTGCCTTATGGCAAGAGGAACGGAGACCTATGCTTCCGGAGGTTCAAAATGGGTGCTTGATAGTGGTTGCACTTGTCATATGACCGGAAGCTCGTCTATTGTCAAAGACTTGGTGTCAAATGAAGATCAAATCACCGTCACATATGTCGACAAGTCAAAATCTATGGTAATGGGTTTCGGCAAGGTAGTGGTGGCTCACGACATTACACTCGTGAACATCATGCTTGTTGAAACCCTTGGATACAATTTACTTTCTGTCCGTGCTCTTGGAAAGATGGGCTTTGCCGTCTTTATTGATAATGATATTGTGGTCCTCATGTGGAGCAAGTCTCTCAAGGTCGCTTTCGTTGGGTACGTCGAAAATGACTTGTATGTGGTGGACTTTTCGGGGCAAGCCACTGCAGGTCCGATGTGCTTATACGGAAAGGCTGATGTGGGTTGGCTATGGCACCGCCGACTAGCCCATGTCAATATGAGAACTTTTCAAAGTCTCCATAAAGAGGGCCATATTGTTGGACTAAAAGAGAATGTTTCCTTTGCCAAAGATCGTGTTTGCAGGGCATGTGTTCTAGGGAAGATGCATGACGCTCCTCATAAGCCCACGAACCAAATCAAGTCTAACAATATCTTGGAACTCCTTCATGTGGACCTATTTGGTCCTCCATCTCATGCAAGTCTTGGTGGGAAGAAATATTGTTTGGTGATTGTTGACGACTTTTCAAGATACTCTTGGGTTTATTTCTTCAAGTTGAAGAGTGAAACTCAGAGGACCTTTATCGACTTCATCAACTTGGTTCAACGGCAACACAATGTTCCCGTGTTGATTATAAGAAGTGACAACGGCACCGAGTTCAAGAACTACACCTTGAATGACTTCCTTAGTGATGAGGGGATTAAGCATCAATATTCCGCCGCATACACCCCTCAACAAAATGGTGTGGCCGAAAGGAAGAACCGGAATCTCATTGAGATGGCTAGGACCATGTTGGCGGAGTTTTAATCTCCATACAACTTCTGGGCCGAAGCCGTCTCCACCGCTTGCCATGCTTCAAACCGTCTCTACCTCCGCAAGAAAATCAACAAGACTCCATATGAGATACTTACCGGTAACAAGCCCAACATATCTTATTTCCGGGTGTTCGGTTGTAAGTGTTTCTATCTCATTAAAGGTGTTCGTTTGTCTAAATTCGAATCTAAAGCATTAGAGGGTATTTTTGTTGGCTATGGTCTCGAATCTCACACTTATAGAATCTATGACAAGCTCTCCGGAGCCGTCATAGAATCTTGTAGTGTGACCTTCGAAGAATATGATGGTCCCCAAGGGGGGCGTGTTGATGCTTGTGATGCAGATGTTGAAATGCCTCAGGATGCCATAGGAAGAATGGGTGTGGGTTATATCCGCCCCATTGAGGAACCCCTTATGGCGGATCGAGAAGAACTATGCTCCACTCGAGTGGATCCCTCATCTTCACATCCTCAACATGCTCCATCTACCGAGGAGGACTTTGACTCAAGCCAAAGACAAGATGTGGACCCTCAACATAGTGATCAATGTGTGAACTCTAGTCAAAGGGAGATTGGTCCATTTGATGGGGTGTCAAGTGGAGTCAAGTCAATTTACCAAGAAAGATCCATTCAAGCTGTTTTGAGGGGTGCTCAAGTTGAGGCTAGAAGAACACTTGATCAATACCAAGGTCAATCCGTGCCTCCCAATATAGAGGATGAATCCAATAATGATCAAGGTCAAGTTGATGGTCAAGACGAGGATCAAATGATGAAGAGGGTCCTCCAAGAAACAATGAGGAGATCCACGCTCGTCGCGAAGCTAGAAAGGAAAGAATGTTGGAAATAAGAGACCACTCCCTCCAAAATGTTGTTGGAGATTTAAGGAAAGGTATTTCCACACGAGCATAATTGAAAAGGTTCAGTGAACATCAAGCTCACATTTCCATGATTGAACCAAAGAAAGTGTGGGAAGCTCTTGAAGATTCGGATTGGTTAGAAGCTATGCACAAAGAGCTCAACAATTTTGAGAGAAACAAAGTGTGGAAGTTAGTTGAGAAGCCAAAGGATTGCCGCAATGTTATTGGAACAAAGTGGATATTCAAGAACAAGCAAGATGAGCATGGGATTATTGTAAGGAACAAGGCTAGATTGGTTGCACAAGGTTATTCCCAAATTGAAGGCATTGATTATGGAGAGACTTATGCACCCGTGGCTCGCCTTGAGTCCATCCGTATCCTTCTTGTTTTTGCGGCACATCATCACTTTAAGTTGCAACAAATGGATGTAGAAAGTGCATTCCTTTATGGTCCTTTGAATGAATTGGTATATGTTAAGAAACCCCCGGGATTTGAGGACCCCAACTTTCCAAACCATGTCTACAAACTTGATAAGGCACTCTATGGGCTCAAGCAAGCCCCACGCACGTGGTATGAGCACCTTAGAGAGTTATTGTTTGACCGTGGCTTTGAGGTTGGGAAAATCGATCCCACTCTTTTTACTAAGAGGGTTAATGGGGAGCTTTTCGTATGCCAAATCTATGTTGATGATATTATCTTTGGCTCATCTAACAAAGCTTTTAATGATGAATTCTCAAAGCTTATGACTAGTAGGTTCCGGATGTCCTTGATGGGGGAGTTGAAAGTATTCCTTGGCTTTGATATCAAGCAAGTTAGAGGAGGAACATTCTTCAATCAAGCCAAGTATACTCAAGATATGCTCAAGAGATTCAAAATGCAAGATTTGAATGGAGCCCCTACTCCAATGGCAACAAAGACTCATCTAGAACAAAATCCAAATGGTAAAGATGTGGATCAAAAGGTATACCGGTCTATGATTGGTTCTTTGCTTTACCTTTGTGCATCTAGACCCGATATTGTGTTGAGTGTAGGTGTGTGTGCAAGATATCAAGCGGCTCCTAAGGAAAGCCATTTAATGGCAGTCGAGAGAATCTTTCGATATTTAGTTCATACCCCATTTTATGGTCTTTGGTACCCTCGAGGCTCAACATTCTCCCTTTGTGGATACACGGACTCGGATTGGGCGGGAGACAAGGATGATAGAAAATCAACATCCGGGGCTTGCCAATTCCTTGGTAGGTCCTTGGTATGTTGGTCTTCTAAGAAGCAAAATTGTATATCACTCTCCACCGCCGAAGCCGAGTATGTTGCTGCTGCTAGTTCTTGCACCCAATTGCTATGGATGAGGCAAACTTTAAAGGAATACGGTGTCCAATGTGACAAAGTGCCTCTTCTATGTGACAATGAAAGTGCCATCAAGATTTCATACAACCCCGTGGATCACACAAGGACAAAGCATATTGAGATTCGACATCACTTTATTAGAGATCATGTTGCTAGAGGTGATATTGATCTATCCTATGTATCAACCAAAGATCAACTTGCCGATATCTTCACGAAGCCACTTGATGAAGCAAGGTTTTGCTACTTGAGGAATGAACTAAATATCGTAGATTCAAGGAGCTTGACTTGATTATCTTGCATTCTCACCTAATACTCGACCCATGTTTGGTTTAGGTGTAGGCATGGACATAGGGGGAGTGCGTTCCTAATTGATTGGACTATCCCTCCCCCCATTATGCGCAAATTAAACAAATATCATTCCTCTTAATATCATTTTGTGATATGTGAGCTCAATGATGAGTTTCGGTAATGGACCCAAGATACATCTTCGTGGTACCAAGCCGAGTATACTCAAATATGGTGGCCTAGGCCACCGCCCCCTCTCAATCGAGAGGATGATGTGCTTACTCGTGGTTGTCACCTAGTTGAATTGGTTCTTACTCATGTTTGTCATCCACTAGTTGTTGTTGTTTCTCTTGGTCATGCGCTCAAGTCTGGTTCTTCATTTGTTTTTTTTTGTATTCTTCCTTGAGTGCATTGGCCCATTTCCGCGTGTCTCTCTAAACCCAGGCCCCTCTTCTCCAACAAAACCCATCTACTCTGCACAAGAACCTTCCTGTTTCTGTTTCCTGGCCTCTGTTCTGTTGGTAACGGTACTACCGGATCACACGCGGTACTACCGCCCAACGGTACTACCGAAGTCATCGGTACTACACTGGGTATGTTTCGTGTTCTGCCTGAAAACTTCCCAGGAGCGGTACTATCGGCCGGTACCTGCGGCACTACCGCTCGGCGGTACTACCGTTTGAGAAGATCCGGTACTACCGCTCGCGCGTGTCGGTTAAGACTGGAGACGAGGGAGAGGCACCCCTCAGTGCCTCATTCATCCCTCGTCTCCACTCCTCACCAGCGCCACCACCAGAGCACGACGTCGCCGGAGGAAGCCCATCCGCCCCTCCCTCTCCCGGATCCACCCCGGATTCGGTCTCCCTGCGGGATCCTCCCTCTTCCCCACCGTCATGGACACCGGTACCATCGCCCTCCTCATCTTCCTTCTTGTTTTCTCCATTGAATCTAGGTACCTTCGATTCGTGGTTAAAACTTGCATCCTTGAGGTTGTATCGTGTGCTATTTACCCGATCTATCACTTGGCCCGATGGGAATCGTGTTTTGACAAATAATTTGTTTCCCATACTCGGATCTTAGTTCAGATCTGCAATGTAGTCGCAGGCCGGTAGTACCGGGAACCTTTTTCCGGTACTACCGCTTGGCGGTACTACCGCTTGTGCAGGTCTGGTACTACCGCCCCAGTACTGGCAGTAATTTTTTTAAAAAAACACTCATTTCCATCATCTGTTTGCCCCAGGTTCTTGTGACCTTACCCCTATGCTTTCTCCCTCGTTCTTTCACAGGTGCAGGGGGTTCCCAGGGATCGCGCAAGCGCTCCAAAGCTCACTATGGGATCGAGGACTATGAGTCAGAATCTGAGACTGAGTCTGAAGAGGAGGTCATGCCTCAACCTAGTGCCCGTCTGAAACTGCCAACAACTCGTGGTCGTGGGGGAAAGGGGGTCATGCAAAGTGCTGGTCGTGGTAAAGCTCCTCCACCTCCTCCTCCCTCTGGTCCTCGCAAGAGTCAAAGTTCCGGGCCATCAGGGCCAAAGCTGTTGTGTGATATCTCTGAGTCTGAATTTCATGCTCTGCGGGTGGTCAGTCCGTATGGGGCGGCCCGCGCTTTTGCTCGACAGAACAGCCTCTTCTACACGGAATTCCAGGAGCGGGTGTTCCATGAGATTCTCATGAAGGATGACAAAATTGTGGTTCCTCAAAAATGGATCGAGATGAATCATGTGAGGAAGAATCTGAACTACTTTGGTGAGGCTCTTGACATGTGTACCAACTTTGGCTTGCTTCCTATTATGGAGTTCACATGCAACTATGATCCAATGCTCATTGCTCAGTTCTATGCAACCGTTCACTTTGCCAAGAATAATTCTAGGACTCTCACTTGGATGACCGAGGGTGTTGTCAAGGAAGCATCATTGGCTGAGTTTATGCTATCCTGCAATGGAAGACCGTGGCAAGGATTTCCCGTTGGGTTTCGGTGCCATGCAAATGACAATCCCATGAAGAAAGATAGACTTGCCCCTCTGTACATCCGGGGGCGCGGCATCCCTGGTAAGATCAAAGGGCTCCTTCCCACTTATGACATCATGAACCGCATCTATCGCGAGACTATCGCCCCTCGTGCAGGGAATGTTGATGAGATTCATGCTTACATGGTGGACATTATGATGGCCACCTATCACCATCGTGACTCTGTCCTCCCTATGGATGTGATAGATGTTATCTGGAATGAGATGGTCTGCGCCACTTTTCAGCGGAGGGTGCCTCCTTTTGCTCCATACATCATGGCTCTCATCATTAGCAAGTGCCCTAAAATTGCCCGTGACTTGCCTCATATTCGTCTTACCACTCACCGTCACAAGAATCTGCTGATCAAGACCCATCCCAAACCCCGCAATGCGGATGGTCAGATTGTTGATGAGGATGGGAACCCGGTTGAGGACTCAGGTGATGCGGCTGATGCACCAGCTTTTGTGGTCTCTCGCCACCCAAAGACCATCTTGGGCTAAGAGGGTTGAGGCCAAACTTAAGAAGATATTCTGCCTCCAAGTGGACAATCAGAAACGCCTGTACGAGGCTCATGTCTATGCCAAGAAGGCATGTGCTCGTCAGAAGGAAATGATGGAGGCTCAAGGCTTGACTGCTTCCAAGGGCTCCGAGAACAACATTACCCTAGAAGACCAATGGATCTCCAAGCACAGCACCTGGGAAGATGATGCCACCTCCTCCTTTCGTGCCCCTCCACCTCATGGTGCATGGGACGATGTTGATGATGATGATGAGTGATCTTCGGGGCGTTAGTGTTGCTCTTGTCCCTTTTTGGCGTCTTGATGCCAAAGGGGGAGAAGTTGCACATTAGGCATGCGGGAGATTTGCGAGGGAAAGTCACAAGCTCGTTCTTGCCTTGGATTTTATTCGCTTGTGAACTTTATTTGGTTGCTTCTTACTATGTGTGAACCTAACTATTGGTGCTTTGTATGTTAAGACTATGTGGTTATCTTATGGATCCATCTTGTGTGTATTATGGCTATTCTGGTTGGATACATTCTATGTGATGATATTCCTCATTCCTAATCTATTGTTCATCACATGTTTCTTAGCAAAGGTATGTCCTCTATGTGCGACTTCTATTCTAACTGTTGGGGCTTGTTTCTACATATCTAGGGGGAGCCCCATCTACATCTTGTCGTCACTAGATTTCCTTGCAAAATGTGTGTTGTCATCAAACACCAAAAAGGGGGAGATTGAAAGAGCATGTGCTATCCATAGTGATTTTGGTGTTTGATAACAACACACATATCGGACTAATGGTTTGCTAAGTGTATCGCAGGTACATTAAAAAGGTTTGCATACATTCAGAAACTGTCTGCCTGGCGCGGTACCAAAAAGCGGTAGTACCGCTTTTTGCTACCGGACCAGACAGAAGCAAATGACTAACTGTCAAAAAGTCTCTGCCGGGCCAGGTACTAAAAAGCGGTAGTACCGCATTTTAGTACCTAGCGCGACAGAAGCTTTTTTACAGCTTGTCAAAAGCTTCTGCCTGCTCCGGTACTAAAATGCGGTAGTACCGCATTTTAGTACTTTCGCCAGACGAGGCTTTTGAACGTTGCAAAGTTCTTGTCTGTTGGTAGCAAAATGCGGTAGTACCGCATTTTACTACCTGGCGTGACAGAGTTTGCTCGTTGAAAAGTTACATGCTGTAGCAAAATGCGGTACCGCATTTTACTACTGGCGAACAGAGTTTTTGCTCGTTGCAAAAGCTTCTGCGTCGTTAGCAAAATCACGGTAGTACCGGTTTTGCTACTGCGTGTTGAGAGTTTCTTGTATCGATTTGTCTTTGTTCGAAAAGGGTGATCCGGTACCTAGGTCCCAGGTAATCTGGAATTCTCCGGTAGTACCGCTTGTATCTCCCAGACTACCGCTTCAAGAATGCAAAGAACGGTCAGATTTTGTGGAGGGGTATAAATACCCCTCCACCTACCTTGGGACAAAGTGCTCAGCTCATTAAAGTCTTGCCCACCATTGGAGTCCATTGGAGCCACTCAAATTCTCAAGATCTCATCATCAACCACCCAAAGCCCTTGATCTTTGGGGAATCGAAGGAGGAGTCCCCGATCTACTACTTCACCAAAAGAGATCTTCATTTCCCCCTCATTTCATTGAGGGCCCCTTTGCTCTAGTGTTTTGTTGGAAACCCTAGCTCTCGTTTTTGTTCTCACAAGCTTGTCTTTGATTGCTTTGACAGCTTGCTTGTATTTGGGAGCCCCCGATTAAGTTGTGGATGTGTGCCCCAAACTTGTAACAGTGCCGGCTTCCACCTTGAAGGTTGCCGATATAGTGGAAGGTGAATCGATCCCATTGGGGTGAGATTCATCGGAGAACAAGGAAGGCCTCTCGTGGCGTTGGTGGTTTGAAACCACCCCCTCTCCAAACGTAGACGTACTTCCCCTCAAAAGGAAGGAACTACGGGAAACAAATCCTTGTGTCTCCGCGTCCACTTTTCGGTTACCTCTATCCTTTACCGCACCTTACTTACTTGTTACTACTTTGTGTTGTGGTAGCTCTTGCATTTTGTCATATAGGTAAATTCACCGTAGTTGCATTATCTAGAGAATTTACCTTATTGTCAAACCTTAATTTGAAAAAGAAGAAAATTTGAAGTAGCACCTATTCACACCCCCCTCTAGGTGCCCATATGATCCTTTCAACTACCGTTGTTTTCAGCAGAATTACGTGTCTCTAGTTTTTGTGCAGAAAATCAACTATCAGGAAAAATCCTGGAAAATATTCCAAAAATCCTATTTCACCAGAAGACTCACGGAGCTAGAAGATGAGACGGAGGAGGGCCATGAGGGGACCACACCCCCTGTCCGCGCGGGCCATCCCAGGCCACGCCTGGGAGGGGTGTGGCTACCTCGGGCACGCCCTCGGCCTCCCTCTTCGCATATAAGAAGCCTCTTGACCTAAAAACTCTCGGGGGGTCGATGTTTTTCCAGAAAGAGTTCCGTTGCACCGCCACCACCAAAATCCGCGATTCGGAACCAAAAACTCTGTTCTGGCACCCTGTCGAGATGGGGAATTTGGAGGGGATCATCTCCATCATCATCACCAACGCCTCTCCATCAACCATTCATGTTTCCCCCATCCATGAGTGAGTAATCTCCCGCTATAGGCTATGGGGATGGTAGGGATTGGATGAGTGCTATCATGTAATCGAATAAGATTGTTAGGGCATGGTGCCTAGTATCTCTATTAGTGCTATTTGACTTTATTGCAACTTGTTATGCTTAATGCTTGTCACTAGGGCCCGAGTGCCATGATCTCAGAACTGAACTTATTATTGATTCATGATGATAGTATTGTTTGTGATCTTATCTGCAAGTTGTGTACACATATCATTGTCCGGATCCAAAGGCCCCGAAGTGACAGAAATTGGGACAGCCGGAGGGGATGGTTGTGATATGAGGATCACATGTGTTCACGGAGTGTTAATGCTTTGCTCTGGTGCTCTACTAAAAGGAGCACCTTAATTGCCAGTAGATTCCCTTGAGTCCCCGCTGCAACGGGCTGGCTATACAAAAGATGTTATGCAATTTCTCATTGCGAGCACATATGACTATATATGGAACACATGCCTATGATTGTTTAGTAATTGGATGCTTTACCTTATTTATCTGTAATTGCCCTAGATCTTGAAGTTACATGAATAATCTCGTCCATGCAACGCCCTTCCATCCATCCCTATGCCTACCGCACTCATATCCTACTGTTTGCTACTATAGTTACTATTGCTTTTGTTTTACTACTGTTGTTACTTTGCTATTGCTACTACAAAATTGTTGATACTGATAAACTACTATGAGCAAGACTATTTCCCGGTGCAGCTGAATTGACAACTTAGTTGTTAAGGCTTATAAGTATTCTTTGGCTCCCCTAGTGTCGAATCGATAAATTGGGCAATACTACCCTCGAAGACTGTTGCGATCCCCTATACTTGTGGGTCATCAAGACTATTTTTTAGCGCCATTGTCAGGGAGCATAGCTTTATTTGTAAGTTCACTTGGATCTATTATTGTTCACTGCTATTGCTTTCATCATGGGGAAGTCTCGTGATGGAAAGTTTCTTATTTTACCATCCACTACAAGAAGAGGTACAGTCCTAAACACCTCTGCTGCTCTTGATTCACCGTTTGTTATAAGTAAGCTTGTTACACCACCACCACATACACATGCTACACACACTGCTGAATCTGAAATTGCTTCTGATACTCATGATGTTACTTCTACTGTGTTTGATGTGGTTGGTTCATTAAGTCCTTTCCTAGATGTTACTATTGCTAGAACTATTTTGGGAAACACTGAAACTCCTAGTGAAGACACTATTACACCTCTTAGCTCACCTAAGTCTAGAGAGAGATATGATATTAATGATGGTTACATTGAAATGACTGATGAATTTATTGAAGAGTGTCAAAGCACACATGGTGCTAGTGCTATTAGGAGTTTCCTTGAGAGACGTACCATTATACCTAAAATATCTCCTGATGCTAAGTTTGCTACTTCTCCCATAGACACGAAAGGTAAAGATTATGATTTCTCTCTTGATTTATCCTATATAAACATTGTTGAGAAAGAACCTATTTGTGGGACTGAAAATAAAAGCGTTGTAGCTCATATGAATGAGATTTCCACTATGAGTGCCTTATTCTCTGATGATTTTAAAATACGCAAGTACTTTGTTACAAAGATCTTCCCTTTTTCACTAAAAGGAGAAGCAAAAGCTTGGTTTAATAGATTACCTCCTGGATCCATTGATAGCCCTGATTGCTTGATTGCTACTTTCTTTCAGAAATATTTTCCTCCTAGTTCTAGACATGCTTCTTTGCAGAATTTTTTTGATTTTAAATAGGGAGAAGAAGAGAAATTGCCTGAGTCATGGACAAGGTTATGTGCCTTGATTCATGCACATGCTGGATGTCCATTACCTAAAAATGAGCTTCTTGATATTTATTATAATGTACTAACTGATGAATCTAGGACATACCTAGATAGTTTTGCTGATTGTGTTTTCAGGAAAAGAACTCCATCAGAAGCTGGAGAATTAATGGCTAAAATAAGCAAGAATTATGATGATTGGACTTCAGCTGAGCTAATTACACCTGGGCCTACTATACCTGAACCAATTGTGCCTGAACCAATTCCAACACCAACACCAAAGAAGAGAGGAGTGATTGCATTAAATGATGAAGTGATGAAAGAAGCTAAGAAATGTCTTAAGGAGAAAGGTATTAGATCTGAAGATGTGAAGAACCTACCTCCTATAGAAGAATTATGTAATCCAATTCCCCACTCATATACTATTGAGGTACACTCTCCCCAACACTTTGATGAAGGTGATATTCCCTATGGTAAAACTCATGATCAATGCTTAGAGGAACTTGACATTTTTATTGTTAAACAAGGTAATTTAAATAAACAAGTTCGGAATCATTTATTGGAAAACTCCAGAGCTATTAATGAGTTGAAAGATATTGTGGAAAGAACTGCTAATGATGTTAAAATGCTTGTTAAACACTTCCAAATGGTTCAAACTCAAATTGATCAACTTGCTAAGGTACAAATTTATATACTAGTTAATGCTTCAGGAGATAAACATGCTTATGGAATTGGAACTAGGAGTGGTACAGCCACTCAAGATCCTTTATATCCTGAAGGACATCCTAAAAGAATTGAGCAGGATTCTCAACAAGCTGAAAATAGTGGTAGTCCTCATAAGAGAAAGAAAAAGAAACATAAAACAGTTGAGGAACCTCCTGAACCTGCTGTAGATCCTAATAGTATATCTGTCTCTGATGCTAAAACTGAAAGTGATAATGATAAAATTATGCTCTTGATAAGGAAGAAATTGAGGAAGAATCTGAGAAGAACGCTAAGAACACTAGGTACACTAAGGAAGATTTTATTGCTAATAAACATGGTAGTGAAAGAGAACCTTGGGTGTAGAAACCTATGCCTTTTCCTAATAAGAAACACAAGTCAAAGGAGGAAGAACACTATATACAAGTTTTGTGAGTGGATGAAACCTTTATTTTTGCAAATTCCTTTGACTGATGCTATTAAGTTGCCTCCTTATTCAAAGTATATGAAGGATATTGTCTCTAATAAAAGGAAGATTCCTAATGAGAAAATTTCTACTTTTCTTGCTAATTATTCCTTCAATGGTAAGTTTCCAAAGAAACTTGGTGATCCAGGTATTCCAACTATTCCTTGATCTATTAAAAATAATTATGTTAGAACTGCTTTATGTGATTTGGGAGCTGGAGTTAGTGTTATGCCTTTTTCTCTTTACAAGAGACTCCAGCTAGAGAAGTTGATACCAACTGATATATCTTTGCAAATGGCTGATAAGTCAAATACTATTCCTGTTGGTATATGTGAGGATGTTCCTGTTCAAGTGGCTCATAATTGCTTGGTTTTAACTGATTTTGTTGTGCTTGAGATGCCTGAAGATGCTAATATGTCTATTATTCTTGGAAGACCTTTTCTTAATACTGCAGGTGCTGTCATCAATTGTAATCAAGGAAAAGTAACTTTTAATATTAATGACAAAGAGCATACTGTCTATTTCCCCAAGAAAATTGATAAGAGCTATTGCCTGAATTCAATTGAAAATGTTGAGAGCATCAAAGTTGGAGAAATATATTGTCCCATTCCACAAGAAAGTTTTGAAACTATTATGATTGGGACTATTGCTATCAAGTTTGGAGGTAACATAATCATTTTGTGAAATGCAAAGTTTTGCATCATTTTAAATTGTTTTGGCAACAAGACTTGATCAACCTTGTTGACAAAGGGATTTTAATGAACAAAACAATGATTTCACAATGGTTATACTTGCTCGCTTTTATTTTTTCTCCTCTCCAGTCTTTGCTCTTTCTCTTGTTAGCTTTAGTTTTGCTAGTTGTTTTCTTATTAGAGTGTCTTAGAACTTCTGTAGTTTTGGTTTTGGTTTGCTCTTTGTGTCTTTCAAAAATATTTTTCTGCGAGAAAATCAATTTTTATAACCTGAAAATTGGCCAAAAATAAAGTTTCCCGAAAAATTCCAGAAAATTCATATTAAATTTTTTCCTCGAAAAAAGGGTCAGATGGGCACCTGGAATGGCCCAGGGGGACCCACCAGGCCATCACACCCCCTGGTGGAGCCTGTCCTGGGTGTGGCCCATCCCTGGACCTCCAAGTTGCCTTCTTCTAGACACTTCTTTCTCTCTCCCGAAAAACACCAGAAAACTTTCTCAAGCTCGACTTCCTGCTATTCTTGCTCATGAATTTCTATCTCCTTGCTCAGCCCATCTTTGCTGCTGATTTTTGGAGGGATTTCTCTTTGGTATGTGCCTCCTCCGCTTGTCCAATTAGATTTTTGATTGGTGGAATGTATCTTGAGTATTTTGCTACTGTAGGTGACAGGTTGTGTGAGCTTGCACGCTTGTTCTATGCTCAGAGGCTTGATCTTGCTACCATGAAAGCGCATCACTTTGTCACTGCTAGCTCTACCCTTGAGAGTTTGGTTTACAGGATGATGTTTACTGATGGGGAAGAGAGGGAAATTCATTTGCCACAAACCACTTTGTTCAGTATTTGCAGGGGACCTTGGTCACGCTCCAAGGAGGAGATGGACGAGCAGCTGTGCATTCGTGGTTTCCACGAACACTACCAGGGGGACGCGCCCACTTATGACCACTCTGTGCATTACACAAGGGTTTCCTCGAGTACGTACCAGGACGAAGGGGCCTCTTCGTCACACTACGGAAGTGCACCTTCTTGGCCAGGCTGGGATTGAGCCCCACTTAGGCCAAAATCCTAAGCTTGGTGGGAGGTATACCGACATCATACTCATCTATATATCATGTTTCGTTGGTTCTTTGTATATCCATGTTACGCTTACTTTTTAGTTTTTGCTTTTGCTTTCTCAAAACACAAAAGGACCAAAAATATTTTCATTGTTTCTCTTGGTTTGTTTCTTTGCATTTTTAGCTTTGGTTTGCCTTAAGAAAAATCCAAAAAGATTCTGCTTTGTTTGTTTTTGCTTTTAGTGCTTGCTTTAAAAATAAAAAATACCAAAAATATTTGTTGTTCTTCTTTGGTTTTGTGAAGCTCATTGCAGGGTTCGGTAGTCCTTAGTGGAGTATGGTTTCATGTTATTATTCAAGCCACACAAGTGGGGCAATAATGAAGGTTAATGGCAACTTGAGGTGTGATAAGAGGCTGGTAATGAACTCTATTTATTTTAATTTTTGTATATATACTCATCATTGTGGGCATGCTTAGTCTATTCATGTAAGGTGTATGTTATTTATGAATGCTTAGTAGTTCTTGCTCTCTTATGATTAGCTCCAGCTTGCTAATAGTTTGTATCATGTCATATGAATGTTTGCTTGCATTGTTCTATTCATAAATTGTATGACATTGTGGTATCCTCCTCTGAATGTTTCATTTGAATCGACTTGGCACATGCTCACGCATGCATATGACTAAACAAAGACAGTTAAGCCTCGGTGATTTATTTTGCCTCAGAGTTCTTGTATCACTTTCATGCCATGATTAGTCTTGTTTTGTTGCAAGCATGATTATGACAGTTATTGCTCTCTCATTTGTCGCTCCCTTTCTATTGATAGCCTTCACTTGCACGGAGTATGATCTCTACTCGTGCTTCCAACTCCCCAAAACCAATATTGTCAAAAGTGTCCACCATACCTACCTACTAGCATCATTTGCTATTCCATGCATATTCATTATGCCTTGTTTTATTCCAAATAAAATGTTTGCTTGTTATGAGAAAGTTAGTTAGTAAAGCTCTCACGAACTTGATGGCATACTTTATTTCTTGCACTTAATAAACCTGAACCATTGTGACTGTCCATGAAAGTTATATGCTTGCAAATTATAGGCTGGGAGTTAGCAGAACCGTGCTATCACGGGGAACGCTTTCAACACCTGTAAATATATACCCAGTTGATATCATGCTCTTTTGTTTACGGATGTTGTCGGTGTGAAATAAAAGGGGAGCTTGTAAGTCCATGGAGTTATGTATATGTTCTAAGTGAGGGCATAGGATGGTGCAAGGTTTGGTTGGGAAGGCATGTTTAACTTAAACTTTGTGAGGGATCGTTCTACTTATATCATCTAAGCATGCATAGTAATAAAACGCATAAGAATAGCATTCACATAGTTGTGACATAGTATGGCCCATTTTCTCATGGTGATCTCTATCGCCATACAACCTGTCCACCATGATGATCTCCATCTTCATGTTCCATGCGATCCATCCTCCAAGTGATGAGTCCTCCAAGAACTAATACAAGCTATTACTCCTAACAGCTAGTAATCAAAATTACATAGTATTGGGATCATCACAAGTTGGTACGCAGGCCATTACAATAATTGACAACACATTTGGCTCCAGCCATGTTGCCCTACTCATGGCACGCATGTCATGATAAATTTCATACATGCATCACATACATATATGGGCCATACTGATCACATACATCCTGCAAAAACAAGTTATGCATAGAATCGCATTCTACCGGATCACGTGACATCGTAGCACCTAGTTACCTTAACGAGATACAAAAGGAGCTACAATTAAGGGGGGTATCCCCCTACGGGGTTCGAAGGGGCAGCACAATTTTCAAAACTGTGAAAAATGAGAGATCGGATCTACACAATTTTCTTTAAGGATTTTGATCGGCAAATCAAATTTACCATAAACCGACTATCTTTCCGATTCAATCAAACTCCTTTGATCACGGTACATCGATTTTAGATCTAGCTTCCGATTCGATCAATCATATTGATCTTCGCGTGGTTCGACAGGATTTATGTGTCACTGTCTACCCCGATGGCGAAAACCGACCAGTAGGGGTAAGTCGTTCGACAACCTCAGAATCACGATCACGGAAAATAAGATCATAGATCAATCCTGAACCACCGCAATACAAACGATCACATCATTCATATCATTCTGCATATCACCATATGCAAACATCCTGAACTTATAACTGAACAACATCGGCTTTGATACCACTGAAGGGATACAGGTAGGCTACACTAGCGGAAATCAAAAAAATTCTACCGCGTATACTAGGATTACTGTTGTCATAGATCACGGGATTACCACTAGAAGCGCAGTTGCGGAACTTGATGGAGGCAGTGTAGACGTTCTACCTCTCCTCCTTGTCCTCGTCCCACGAGCATCTCCCCTTGCACGGCTCATCCAAGTGCCACAGATGCAGCACCTCTGAGGTATCCACATGTGCGGGGTGGAAGGTCAAACGCCGGACTGCTAGGTCTGCGCGTGCAACATAGGCATGAGGAGTGGCGGCTGGGTGGAATGGTCTAACCCTGGTCAGCTCGCCCCGCCCTCTCTTATATAGGCGTCCCTAGTGGGCTTCTACATTAGCAGCCCATTAGTAGCCTAAGCCTGGTCTAATTCGGATATATTCCTCATTAGGCCTCCAGCCCCTTAAGTGTGTGACCCTATATGTTCATATACATATAGACATGACACGAATACACTTATTCTATCAATAGTTGGTAGCGGCTTCTAGCAAGACGTGCCAACTCCTAAACGCATACAACGATCATATCGGACGAACCATCACAAGGTTTAGTACATGTGTTTCCCTTTGCCTCACGGTATTTGGTCTAGCTTCAAGCTGACCTCCCTTTCTCGATACTGCGATTCGGAATCCCTTTATTAGGTTAACTCTTAACCTTATATAGCACGGCCATGCATTTCTGGATCCGATCACTCGAGGGCCCCAGAGATATCTCTCTCAAGTAGAGAGGGGCAAATCCCATCTTGATTGACCATGCCTTGCAGCATGCTTTAGGACAAACCCGAAAGCTACCTTTATAACTACCCAGTTACGGAGCAGCATTTGATAGCCCCAAAGTAGGTCGATCCACATCTCAAGTACATGCGACAATCTCAGGTCTAAGGACAAAACGTACACGATGTGTAGAGAGAGATGCAAGTCTAATTGTCAGTCTCAAGTTGGGTCAGTCCAACCCCATGTTCATAGCATGTGTCCACATCATTTGTTTAGCATCTCCATGTCTATGACTTGCGAAACATAGTCATCAACCAATCGATGTGCTAGTCTAATATTCACGTGTGTCCTCACATGAACTCCGACTAGGGACAACTATTAAATAACCATACAAGTAAAGAGTTTCACAAACAACTCGCATAATTGCCAATCAATACAAGTTGCCTCATAAGGATATTCAAGGAACATTACAATAACTCATGGATACATAAGAAATATAATCATCTCTATGATTGCCTCTAGGGCATATTTCCTTCAGTTAGAGAAACACCTTGGCCGCTAGCCTAAGACATGCCTAATCATGCTGGAAACTTACATCATAACCATAATGAGCATTCTATGAAGCTTTCTTCTTATAAAAAAAGAGACATATTGAAAATAGGAAAGAGAGAAAAAAAGCACAATTTTCCCATGGTAGATAAGATTGCTGAGCTGCTCATTGTATGCTTGCCTTGTCATTTTGATTATGGGATAGCTCCTGTATCATGTGCAAGGGGTACCCCATTGGCAGTTCTCTATGATACACATGTATTTACTATGACAAGAATTTACCGGTAACTAAAGTTGAGTAGCATGAGGAGCGGCCCTCGTACTCAAGGGACATGAGATTTCCAATTTATGGTCTGTTAAGCATATAACTCATATTGGACCTCACTTTCACCTTAACCATCTAAAGATGCCTATGATAGGGGCAATGAGAGCTCAAAGCTAATGAGTACCATACTTTCAGCATTTGGAAGCCTTTCAAACTTTTCAAAACCTTTTCACTTCCTTGTTGAGTCACCACTTGTTCTATGATTTGTAATGTGCTTGTCTCAAAACTTGGTTAATTATGTCATGACTTTGATGCTTGTTTCTTTGATATCTTTACTTCTAGTCTTCACTTGAACTTCAGAGGTACCTTGGCAATTATGTTGTGCTCTACAAACAAAGGCAAGCGAGATACCACTCTATCATACCTTCTTATGAGCATTGCAATGTTGCTTATGTTTATGTTTCATGTTACTTATTATTATTGAGTTGGAATATCTTCATAGCTTGCAATGACTACTAAGTAGACTTATTTGCATACTCTTTATTATGAATTGTCTAAGTATCTACTCAGGTGCTAAGAATATTTACATCATATGAAGCAAATGTGTTCATGAAAGTTCTTTTATCGCACTCAGTTTTCAACTAAATTGCTTGAGGACAAGCAATAAGCTAAGCTTGGGGGAGTTGATACGTCCAAAACGTATCTACTTTCCCGAACGCTTTTGCTATTGTTTCTCCTCTAAACTTGTGTGATTTGGATACAACTAACACGGACTAGCGTTGTTTTTAGCAGAATTACCTCGGTGTCTAGTTTTTGTGTAGAAAATCAACTATCACGAAAAATCCTGGAAAATATGCCAAAAATCCTAATTCATCAGAAGACTCACGGATCCAGAAGACGAGACGGAGGAGGGACACAAGGGGACCACACCCCCTGGTCACGCGAGCCAACCCAGGCCACGCCTGGGAGTGGTGTGGCCACCTCGGGCACCCCCCTCGGCCTCCCTCTTCGCCTATAAGAATCCTCTTGACCTAGAAACTCTGGGGGGGCGACGTTTTTCCAAAAAGAGTTCTACTGCGCTGCCACCACCAAAAACCACGATTTGGAACCAGAAACTCCGTTCTGACACCCTGCCGGGACGGGGAATTTGGAGGGGATCATCGCCATCATCATCACCAACGCCTCTCCATCAACCATCCATGTTTCCCCCATCCATGAGTGGGTAATCCCTCGCTGTAGTCTATGGGTATGGTAGGGATTGGATGAGTTCTATCATGTAATCGAATAAGATTGTTAGGGCATGGTGCCTAGTATCTCTATTAGTGATATTTGACTTTGTTGCAACTTTTTGTGCTTAATGCTTGTCACTAGGTCCCGAGTGCCATGATCTCAGATCCAAACTTATTAATGATTCATGATGATAGTATTGTTTGTGATCTTATCTGCAAGTTGTGTACACATATCATTGTCCGGATCCAAAGGCCCCGAAGTGACAGAAATTGGGACAGCCGGAGGGTATGGCTATGATATGAGGATCACATGTGTTCATGGAGTGTTAATGCTTTGCTCCAGTGCTCTATAAAAAGGAGCACCTTAATTGCCAGTAGATTCCCTTGAGGCCCCGCTGCAACGGGCTGGCTGGACAAAATATGTTGTGCAAGTTCTCATTGCGAGCACGTATGACTATATATGGAACACATGCCTATGATTGTTTAGTACTTGGATGCTTTACCTTCTTTATTTGCAATTGCCCTAGATCTTGAAGTTACATGGATAGTCTCGTTCATGCAATGCCCGTCCATCCATCCCTATGCCTACCGCACTCATATCCTATTGTTTGCTACTATTGTTACTATTTCTTTTGTTTTATTGTTGTTGTTACTTTGCTATTTCTACTACAAAACTGTTGATACTGATAAACTACTGTGAGCAAGACTATTTCCAGGTGCAGCTGAATTGACAACTTAGTTGTTAAGGGTTATAAGTATTCTTTGCCTCCCCTAGTGTCGAATCGATAAATTGGGTAATACTACTCTCGAAGACTGTTGCAATCCCCTATACTTGTGGGTCATCATGCACGCTATCACTTTCACACACGTGGAGAGAGCCGGAGATCTATTAAAGCACTTGAGTAATAGAGTAGAACTACTTGATTATAAAGCTCATGATCACAATAAGATCACGCATAGAGAGAGAGATGAACACATAGCTACCGGTAGAGCCCTTAGCCTCGAGGAAGAACTACTCCCTCCTCATCATGGGAATCAGCAACGGTGATGGAGATGGTGGTGGAGATCGATGGAGATGGCTCCGGGGGCACTTTCCCGTCCCAGCAGGGTGCCAGAATAGATACTTCTGTCCCCCGAATCTCCCCTTCGGTGGCGGCGGCACCGTGGACCTTTCCGTGGATTTTTGCCCGCTTTAGGGTTTACGTCTGAGGGAGACGTATATATAGGCGAAAGGGCAAGGTTGGTGGAGTCTCGAGGGGCCCACACCTAGGGCTAGCGTGGCCAAGGGGACCCGCGCCACTCTAGGGTGTGGCCACCTCCTGTCCCCCCTTCGTCTGTCCTTCTGGCTCCGTGTTTGCTCCGGAAAAATAGTAACTTTAGCTTTTGTCCCGTCAAATTCCGAGAATATTTATTTCTGGCTTTTCTAGAACCAAAAATAGCAGAAAACAGGCAACTGGCACTGTGGCATCTTGTTAATAGGTTAGTCCTAGAAAATATATAAAAATACCTCAAAGTGTAGACAAAACATAACAAAGTCGATACTAAACAAGCATGGAACATCAAAAAATATAGATACGTTTATGACGTATCAGACTTCTATAATCGTGTGAATCTTATACGCATGTAATCCAATACCTTTGTCTAGCGATATATTATATGTTCAAGATTCGATCATCGGTATCACCATACCTAGTTTGATCTCGTTACCGACATGCACTCTTTTATCGTTCCTGTGATATAACATTCTAGTAATCTCATCACTTGTTTGCAAGCTAATTAATATGATATTATCGAGAGGTCCCAGAGTATATCTATCCGTCATCGGGATGGAAAAATTCCACTCTTGATCCATGATCCTATACATAACACCTTCGTAGTACTGAACCCACCTTTATAGTCACCCTATTACGGTGTGACGTTTGATATTATCAAGATACTCTTCTGGTGTTAGTGATTGACATGATCTCATGGTCTAAGGACTAGGATTACTTCGTATGATGTTATAGCAATATAAAAACAATGACCTTGATCGTAATGCTATACTTCGGATGAATGTTCATCACATTATTCTAACAATGTTGTGATCTCATTATTAACAATATACAATGTCCATGATCATGAAACCTTTGATCATCTTGTTAATCAACGAGCTAGTTTATAAGAGAGTCATAACTAGGAACTTTCTATTTGTTTATTAAACACACATATATTAACGTTTCCGTATTAATACAATTATAGCATGCAAAATAAACATTTATCATAAACAAGGAATAAGATAATAACCACTTTATTATTGCCTCTCGGGCATGTTCCCTTCACGATTTGTGCAGGCGACGCAGTTCCATTTCCTTCATCATCGACCGCCGCCAGCCACCATCAGTGAGGGCCGACGCTGGTGGTTTTCTTGGAAGCGCCAGCGGTGCTCGTCCCAACAGCAGCAACAGACAATCTCTTGGGCTTGCCCATCTTGCTAGATCGGCGCGCGATGAGATGAGCACGAAGAAAGGAATATGGGAAAATGCAGAGAATTTCTAGTGCAAAGTACGTGAGAGCTCTGAAAATGGAGGAGGATAATCGACGAAGGAAGTGGTGAAGGGAAAATTGCCACAGATCCCCGCAGTATAAAACAACGAAGACGACGAAGCACAACCGTCGATTCATCAACCCTAACACGTGCCCTTCATTGCGTCAAACACGTGGCAAGAATCGCCCAAACCTTCGTGAGCACGCCTTCCACTACGCGTGGAAATCGAGGAGACATAGTAAATTTTGCGTAAACTATGCATGACTAGTCAAGTCCTAGTCAGACAGTGGGACTCACGATCATATCGTCCCATCGATTCTGCTAACGTAGAAGGTTGAGATCACCAGGCGTCATCAATGACGTCAGTAAAATCAAAGGCCAACAACGGCTCTAATTTTTTGACTCAAGACAAAAGTACTTACTTGAGTCTGCTACTCAACCAACTACTCGGGGGCTACTCCTATCAGGAGCGTTGGTCGTGCACCTGAAAATTTGGTAGGGTCCTGGGTCAGTCGAACAAAATCTCAAAGCTTCGAGTCTACGACTCCATTATGGACTCGGGGGCTACTCCCATATGGAGCGCCAGTCGCGCATTCAAAAAAGTGTCGGCACTGATGGCGTCTTTCAAGGTCATACGAAGAACTTCCGAATCGCTGTAACATACAACCGACGACTATAAGTCTCTACTCGATGATACGACTCGAATGGACACTCGAGGATACTCCCATAGAGAGCGTTGGTCCGCACCCTATGAATTAAATGATTGAGATCATTTGGATCCTCCACGATTACAATAAATCATAAGTCACAATCGGCAACTCTGCTCAAAATAACGCTAAGAGAGACAACATCTCCTTGGTCACCCGAAACGCCTCCGCGTCGAAAAACTTTCGGATGTTGTGTCTATGACACAAAGATAATACCTACAGATACAATCAGATAGCATGTCAACGCACCCTACTGCGCTCTGCTAGTAATATTCCATGTCAACAGGCACACGATGAAAAATCCCGACGGACGTGTTGGGTACATAACTTAAAAACACTAGAATTTGACTCCTATAAGACCTCCGCGACCTGGGTTTAATTACGCTAACAATTTTCTAGATTCGAGTCCAGGGACTCGAGTCTGAAGTAGATCGCGTTGTTTTGTGCAAAAACAGTTAACTGACTCTGATCCGTCGGGAGAGTCAGGCACGCCGTATCAACAATGCCTATGAACCGACACATTTACCCGAAACTTGTTCGGATGAAAGCACCCAAAAAACTTAAGAGTCTCCAATCGAATCTACGATTTGACTGAACACTCGGGGGATACTGACATGGGTATTCCCTACGGGTGCCTGATGTTAGCTTACCCAGTCCAGCCTGGCAGAAGCCCATACAATCACCCGCTCTGGATGGCGAAGCCCAGGAAGGATTCAGATGACCCAGACCCATGAAAGATGCGACTCCTTGGAGAACACGACCAGCTTTAGATAGAAATTCAAAGGGTCAAACCCTAACTTATAACCGACTCGACCTAAACCCCGAGACCTGGCTTCCCCATATAAAGGCCGGGAGGGCATGGCGAGGAGGACATCCATAACCCTAGCACACAACTCGCCAGATCTCATCTGCGCGCCCCTGTAACCTTTGGCATCGCCATCAATCAAGAACATACAAGCAGGAGTAGGGTTTTCCCTTCGGGGGCCTGAACCTGGGTAAACTTCGCGTCCCCGTGTTGCGAATTTGTTAGCCGTTCCGCGATCTCTAGCGTCTCTTCCTTCTCAAAAAACCCAAGTCCATAACAATGGGCATTGACGAGTCGAACCCTCGTCACTAACCAAGGCAGTCTAGTAGATGTTGCTAGACAAAGTGGACGGTTACCTAGCTACTTGGAAAGAAAAAATGATGAGCAAATCTGGGAGGCTAGAGATGCTCAACTAAGTGCTCACATTTCTAGCAATCTACATGATGAGAATTAACAAATGCCCTGGGTTAAGAAGGAGTTCGACCATAGAAGAAGGGCATGTCTATGGGAAGGGGAAGCCTCCTGGAAGGAGGGGTGGAATGCAAAGTGGGACGGAAAATGGTTTGTTGGTCAAAGGCATTAGGAGGCCCTGGAGTTCACTACGTGGACGCATTTGGCACAATACTAAGACTAAAATGGCAATGGCAATAGTGGAAAAATCTGAATAAGCCATGGACTCACATGACATTGCCATCCTGTAAGAAGGGCCACACACTTTTCCCGGCCGCCACAAGGATAGTTATTGGGAACGGGCATAAAGCAAGATTCTGGACCGATCGATGGTTGTTCGATCAAACTTCGGCTGAGATCGCACCAACGATCTTTAAAATATCAGTGAGGAAGAATCGCTTGGTTCATGAGGCAATTAAGGGGGGAAAGTGGTTAATCGACCCGCACCACCACCTGGACGTGGCTCACTTACCACAGCTGCTAAAGCCTGCGGAGATGATTAAGGGGTGCAACTGAGTACAGATCCCGACGATATCATGTGGCGGCTCAGGGACAAGAATGCATACTCAGCTAGAGCGGCCTACCGGCTGCAATTCATCAGGACAGAATGCACAGATTACAAGAAGCTGATCTAGAAGGGTTGGATGCCAGCCAGACGCAAGTTCTTCATCTAGACGCTAATGCTCAACCACATCCTTACGGCGGACAAGCTAATGATGCAAAGACAGTGAAAAATGATTACTTCTGTCCACTATGTAGAAGAATTCTGGAAACTCCTTCACACCTGTTCACAGAGTGCCCATTCAGCAGAAGCATTTGGGATAAGATGTCGTCCCACTTTGAAATAGAAGCTCTAAGTCCACATAAATGGATCGGCAAAGACCTCATCATCCAGGAATGGTACAGATCGATGGTAGGAAATCAAACAAAGGACAAACGGAAATGTATTTTCCTGACTGCTCAACTCAAATGTTTCGAAATGGATATGCACTAGTAATGAAAATATAGGACGAAGCAGCCGCATGGCCGCATGGGGACTACCAGGAGCCCCCTGCCTCTTGTTGATCAATACGCACGGCCCCTTTCGACTCAGACTGAAGTGCGCGTAGTTTTGTTTTTTTCCTTGGTCAGCTTTCTCTCTAAGCTAACCCAACAATCGTTTTTGTATTGCCCTCTTACTATTGCAATGAAATACAACAGCTCACTTGACGTGATTAAAAAAATTAACATATTTGTCCGCTACTAAATATACAAAGGGCACAAAAATACTACCCAAATTCCCAACGAACAAGATGCACATGTATTCCAAAAATTTGCTCTGATCAAGGATTAGTCTAAATATATAGGAACTATTTGATGAAAACTTGATATAATCAGATAGTGTTTTCCAACACGAACCAGAGATATCAATTTTGTATAAACAAATAAAGTATTATTGATTAAAACTTTGGTCAAATCTTCTTGAAAAAGGCATACCCTTTTTTTGTTGAAGTAAGATCACTTATATTGAGCAACAGACCGCCTCATTCAAAACCCTCCAGCCCCCTTAGGTACTCTGGTAGAAAAAAGATTGCGTAAGAAACTTGTTGCCCCGAGTTTTACATAGTGTTCTTACAATCGAGAGTGACCAAGTCCTGAACATAGTTAGGAACTGAATCACGAGAACTATCCAATAAACCGGACTTCCCTAGCTAGGCTAAAACATGAGCTACTCCATTATACACACAGTCTACCTTTAAAATAGAGATCTCCTTGAAAACTTTCAGTAGCTCCCGTGCTTCCAAGATGGCAGCCCAACTGGACGAGCCTTCGTCTGACTTTGAAGTAATTGCAAACACCGCTTGTTGGCAACCTGACTCAAGGGATGCAGACTAGCGTCGCAGTGATATCACGTGACGAAGTCCTTCAACGCATCCAATAACTTCAGCTTCTTCACACAAGAGCAGAATTTGATAAATTTCCACTCCGCAAGGATAGGCTTACCCCGATGATCTCTAACAATGATTCCAATGCCAGCATTCTTCGAGATAGGTTCCCAGCCAGCATACATGTTGGCATTGATAGAGCCAGTACTTGGTGGCGACCAAGTTGCCCCAGGGGAGCTCGTCGATCCAGTATTCAACCCTGAAAAAGAATGAAGATAGCTCACAAGATAAGGAACAAAAGCCGACACCGACGCCTTCCCATCTCCGTGCACGATGTTATTGCGATGGTGCTAGGCTCGCCAGAGCAAGAAAAGGATCTTTCGTCTTTGATCTTTAGGTGAATTTCTGAGGAGGGAGAACACCCATCGGGCACTCTTTTATTGAACTCATCATCTGTCGGCATTGCCCTGTGAGCGCGGCGTTCCTCCCGAAGCGCCTGAGCCAAAGTGCATGAGATGAGGTCATGGTGTGCATCCTCGTCTTGGTGGCCACAAATAGTACAAGTAGGGTCTACTATGAGAATTCTTCGGTGCAGATTTTGGCGAACTCCAAGCGAATTCGAAGCCACCCTCCATGAAAAAACTCTTAGCTTAGGAGGAACATTCAGCTTCCAAATGAGATCCCAGATTTTCCAATCAACTGATGCTTCTTACCTAGACTGGCCAGGGCTAAGTAGTTGTAACTTTGGCTGCAAACCAATATGGTAAGTAGACCGAACACTGAAAGACCCATTACTTTTGCCACTCCATGCAATAAAATCCTTCGAGGCACGAGCAGGAATTTTGATATTGAGGATCACGTCTGCATCATGTGGATAAAAAGACTCATGAACAACCACCTCATTCCAGGATATGGAATCATTATTTATAAGTTCAGAAACCCATTTCCTATGTGAAGGGCTTCTTTTTCCTTCAATCTGCATGGCGCCCATCCTAGAAAGCCAATTATCACGAACAATTCTTACACTGGTACCATTATCAATCCGCCAGATTATACCTTCCTTCAAGAGATCAAGACCATGAACAATTCCCTGCCAAGTTTGTGACTGATTTTGAATGAAGGACGTGTCCAACAAGTTTCCAGAGAGGTAGTATCTCGATTTTAGAAGGCGCGCGCACAGGCTGTTCGGGAATTTGAGAAGCCGCCGGGCCTGCCATGCGAGCAGGGCTTAGTTGAAAACTCGAAGGTCCCGAAATCGAATGCCATCATAGGATTTTGGTCAGGCTACCTTGTCCAAAGTCAACCAGTGCATTTTCCGTTTGTTCATCTCATCCCCTCACCAGAAGTTGCGAATAATTTGCTCAAGTTCGTTAATCAGCCTCATTGGGAATTTGAAGATGCCCATAGCATAGGTATAAATAGACTAAGCACAACCTTGATGAGAGTATATTTCACAACAGGGGACATATATTTCTCCGACCGATCACTTGCATGCTTTGAAAACTTGCCTTTTGTAGATTTGAATTTTCCCTTTGTCATCCTCCCATTCGGAACTAGAAGTCCCAAATATTTCTCTTCAAAACAACTCGTATCATACTGCGGGATTTATTTTATCTTGGCTTGTACCTCAGATGTACACCTGTCCCCATATATGATGGAGCATTTGCCCAAACTTACTAGCTGCCCAATTCTTGTTCATAATGATCGAGTATTGATTTTACAACCATTGCTTGCTCAACTGACCCTTCGAAAAATAACAAGTTGTCATCCGTGAATAAAAGGTGGGATATACCCGGAGCTCGTCGACAATATGCAGCTCCCGAAGATCATTATTCTCAATTTCCTTGCGAATAAGACACGAAAGACCATCAACAACAAAAAGAAACAGATACGGAGAAACAGGATCACCTTGGCGGAAACCACGAGATGGGTGAAGGAGTCCAACATGTGACCGTTAAAGCGAATTGAATAAGGAACAGTGGTGACACACTCCATAACCCACTGAATTCATTGACTATGAAGGCCTAGTTTTGCTAAAAACCCTTCCACAAACCTCCAATCCACACGATCATACGCTTTGGCCATATCCAACTTGTAAGTGCAAAAATTCCTACGGGATGCCTAACCAGTCTATATAGCATGTATACACTCAAAAGCCATTGATACGTTGTAAACATATCTATAATTTTTTATATTCCATGCCTGTTTTGTATCCATTTTGCTATGCTTTGTCTATACTTTGAGTTATTTTATACATTTTTTGGGACTAACCTATTAACAAGATGTCATAGTGTCAGTTGTCTGTTTTCTGCTATTTTTTGTTTCAGAAAAGTTAGTAAGGAAATATTCTCGGAATTGAACGGGACAAAAGCCAAAGTCAATATTTCACCGAGACGAACACAGAGACTGAAGGGCGACCAAAGGGGAGCCACAGGGTGGCCTCCCCCATGCAAGGGCCTACCCTGGGTCGCGCCTGGGCAGGGTGTGCGCTCCCTGGCCACCCTCCTGCCTCGCCTCTTCGCCTATATAAACCCCCAATGCTAAAACCCTAAGTACCCGATCAGATCTCTAGGAAACAGTCCGTAGCCGCCGTCACCATCGTCCCTAGATCGATGGGATCTGAAGATCTTTCCGGCACCCTCCCGGAGGGGAGAGATTATCCCGGAGGCCTTCTTCATCACCATGCCATCCTCCAGTATGATGCGTGAGTAGTTCCACCTTGAACTATGGGTCCATATAGTAACTAGATGGTTGTTTATCCTCCTTTGTGCTATCATGTTTAGATCTTGTGAGCTCCGTTCATGATCAAGATCATCTATTTGTAATCATGCATGTTGTGTTTGTAGGGATCCGATGGATATTGAGATTACTATATAAGATTGATTATTGATTCTATCATGTCTCTTGATTATTGATTCTAACATGTCTATGTTGTTTGAGATCTTGCATGCTCTCCGTTTGTAGTAGCTATCTTGGCCAAGTAGATGCTAGTGACTCCAAGAGGGAATATTTATGCTCGATAGTGGGTTCATGCCTCTAATGAATCTGGGAAAGTGACAGAAATCTCTAAGGTTGTAGATGTTTTATTGCTATTAGGGAGAAAACAACAATCTCTTGTTCATGGAACAATTGTATTGTTTACTTTACACACATTGCTTAAAGCAGTTATCCGTTGCTTGCAACTTAATACTGGAGGGGGTTCGGATGATAAGCTGAAGGTGGATTACTAGTCATAGATGCAGTTGGATGGCGGTCTATGTATATTGTTGTAATGCCCAATCAAATCTCATAGGACCATGAATGTCTAGTACTGCATTGTTATGCCTTGCTCAGTCCTGTCAATTGCCCCGCTGTAATTTTTTTACCCAGCGTGTTATGTTATTTATCTTAAGGAGAACACCTCTAGTGAGTTGTGGACCCCGATCCAATCTTTACCATTGTTACATCATCCACTGTTACTGTTTAATTTATCCAAGCAATCATTACCTTCCACACCATATGTTTAATCCTTTGTTTTCAGCAAACCGGTGAGATTGACAACCTCACAGTATGTTGGAGCAAAGTCTTGAGTTTGTGTTGTGCAGGTTCCAAGTTGTTAGAAACACCTTGGATTCGTTTCCTTCCTCCTAATGGTTCAATAACCTTGGTTTCATAATTGAGGGAAGACTTACTACTATGCTCATCATACCTTCCTCTTGGGGTTTCCCAACGAAGCTCCAGTGATCTGAGCCGCATCAAGACGTTTTCTGGCGCCGTTGCCGGGAAGTTAAGGACAGATTCACAAGGGGAGTCCTTCACAACCATTCTCTTTACTTTTTTTTTGTTTTGCTTAGTTTCTTTTGCTTTGTTTTGCTTGTTTCTTTTTATCAAAAACACAAAAAAATTAGTTCCTACTCTAGTTTCTACTGCTGCTGGCTTGCTCCACCTTTGCAAAAATGAATTCTGCTGAGAACACCAAGTTGTGTGACTTCACTAGCACAAACAACAATGATTTCTTGAGTACACCTATTGCTCCACCTTCTCCTGATGCTACCTTTTATGAAATTAAGCCTGCTTTGTTGAATGTTGTTATGAAAGAGCAATTTTCTGGTGCTAGTTCTGATGATGTTGCTGACCACCTCAATAACTTTGTTGAACTTTGTGAGATGCAAAAAAATAAGGATGTAGATGGAGATATTATTAAGCTCAAATTTTTTCCTTTCTCCTTGAGAGGAAAAGCTAAAGAATGGTTGCTATCCTTGCCTAGAAACAATATTGATTCTTGGATTAAGTGCAATGATGCTTTTATTGGAAAATACTATCCTCCTGCTAAGATTATATATATGAGAAGTGAAATAATGAAATTTAAACAACTTGATAATGAACATGTTTCTCAAGCTTGGGAAAGAATGAAATCTTTGGTAAAGAATTGTTCCACCCATGGACTTACTTCTTGGATGATTATCCAGACTTTTTATGTAGGATTAAATTTCTCTTCAAGAAATCTATTGGATTCTGCTGCTGGAGGTACCTTTATGAACATTACTTTGGGTGATGCAACAAAGCTCCTTGATGATATGATGGTTAATTATTCTGAATGGCACACCGAGAGAGCTCCACATGGTAAGAAGGTAAAATTTGTTAAAGAAACCTCCTCTTTGAGTGATAAAATTGATGTTATCATGGCTGTGCTTGTTAATGGAAAAGCTCATATTGATCCAAATAATGTTCCTTTAGCCTCTTTGCTTCCTCAAGAAGATCAAGTTGGTGTGAACTTCATTAGAAATAACAATTTCAACAACAATGCCTATAGGAATAATTTTGGTAATAATAATTATAGGCCTTATCCTCCTAATAATGGCAATACTTATGGAAATTCCTACAACAATACTAGAAGTGCTCCCTCTGAGCTTGAAGTCATGCTTAAGGACTTTATTAGTAAACAAACTACTTTCAACAAGACTGTGGAGGAAAAGCTTTTGAATGTTGAGAAAAATATTTCATCTTTGTCTGAAGCACAGTCCTCTTTGATTAATAAAATGACTGCTAAACCTAAAACTTTGAAAGTACCTTTGTTGCTACTCATGCCATACAAGTTACTATTGATGAAAATGTTAGACTGGTAGCTAAATTACATGCTAAGTGGGAAAGAGAAGCTGAAATTGCTAGAAACAATAGTGTTTGTACTATTACCAACACCAATATGGATGCTAGCAAACCACAAGAAGTCCCTATTCCTCCTACAACAATGCCTAAACCCAATAAGTCTACTACCTGTGATGCTAAGTTTGATTTTGATCTTGATGGTTGCAATATATCTGAAGGGATTATGTTCCTACAAAAGCTTGCTAAAAGTCCTAATGCTAGTGATATGAATATGGCTTTCACCAAACACATTACAGATGCTCTCATTAAAATTAACGAAGAAAAATTGAAACACAAAGCTTATATTCCTAGGAAAGTAGAAGATAGCTGGGAACCTGTAACTACCTCGGTGAATTACGCTCCTAGTTACAAGCCCGGATGAGCGGAAATGGTTGAAATAGTATGGTGGGGCCCAAATGCCACTCACAGGTAGACCTTTCGGCCGTCCCAACCATTTCCAAACATCGAGACAAGAACGGGCGGCGTAATCGGCAGGCGAAGGGATCAACTACATACACAAATGAGTATGTATGCAAGCCACCATACAACAGTACATCAGATCCATTCCATATAAAAAGAAAGAAAATATAGCAACGCCATACGGCAAGATTCAAATGTCCTAGATAGATATAATAGTTTAGGATATCTCCTCATACATCACACATCAGAGTATCAGGCGGAAGCGGCAAACAAGATCCGAGTACGGATAAGAAGCAAATCGGCATAAGATGCCCCATAAATAAGCACATCCCGCCCACAGATCTCACGGATCCCCGTTCCCGGAATCTCAACACCGAACGATCGTTGCCCACATCATCCGCCTCCTCCACCCAGTATCCATCTTGTGAGTGCACCTGTTCATCTGAATCAAACAATTTATCGTGTGAGACCCTAGGGGTACTCAGCAAGTCTTTATGCCTCTAAAGAGGACACAACCTGGGGTGAAGCAATTGCAGCAAAAGATAAACCCTAACAGTTCTATAGATACTCGCTAACCATCCGCCTAACCAAAGATAGACGGATGTCCGTGAATTAATGACAACAGTTATAACAGTAATATCCACAGATCCATCCTCCTCCTCGCTTACCAACGAGGAAGCGGATGAACAACCCCCATCCGTTGGCAATTTTATTAACCATTCCATGAGTGTTGCACTATTTACTAGTCAGTTACTTAGTCAAATTAAAGCGGTACTTTAGTTATGCTTGTCTATGATCGAGAAACTGTGCTCCAAGTCGTCCATAACCGCGGACACGGCTTTCAGAAAGTTTTACCCTGCAGGGGTGCACAAATAGCAACACACACTCGATCAACCTCGGAAAAACCAAATCAAAACCCAACGAGGCCTTCACGACAAAGCAATCACAGGATTCAGAAATATTTGGGGCCACCCCATTGAGTACACCCACAACGAAGTTAGCTGACTCCGAGACGGACTCAAGGTTTGCGTCAATGGCTGTAAACGACTGGGAACCCGAAAATGTGACTGGGCTTGTCGATACCGCGAAAACACTCCGCTTACCTAAACAGTACAGGTGCTCCTCGCACAATCGTAATAAAGCAGTAAAGCATGGCATAAGTACAGGATAGTAAATAAAACCTCAAACTAGTTTGTGGCCCCAAGAAATAAGAATGAATCAAGCTCTGGCTCAGGGGGGTCCCATAAGCCTCCCGGATGTGGATAGCGCGAATAATCAAGGAACAGGAATCAAGTACTCGGGGTCCTACGGGACACAAGTGAGCAGGAAAAACCAAATAGCAGATATTGCTCACCGGTGCCACTTTCATTAGTTATCCCATTACTACTCAAGTTAAGTTGTTTAGGTACCTCGTTATCCATCAGACACTCACATACCCTACACATGCTGTTCTACGACTCGCATGGCTCAAACAACTCCTGTAGTAATGGCTCATGAGATGGAGGAACAAGCTTCGGTGGGGTTTAAAAGTAAAGGCTATGCAGTACTTGGGATTCAGTTTAATGCAATCGCGACTCAATGATGCAAGAATAAGATAGAGGCAATAGGTACTATATGTATGCAAGCATGTGGTAGTGCTTGCACGGCTCAGTTGAAGCGAGAGAAGGATCTGGGTAGTGCTCCTGGGTCTCTTGATATATCCCCTGCTCAGCGTCTATTCGAAGAAGAACCAAACAAACAAGGGCCAACATAAATATAGTATACAAGCATATGAATACAATGCGACAAGCAAACAATCATGCCATGATGAATGATGCACAATTTGCATGGCAATAAAGTAGCATGGCATGGGTGAGGTGTAGAATACAAGAAATTAACATTTTATTAAGTTTTAATCATGTTTTATACTCAATTAAGTTGCTGTAATCTTTATATTTACATGATGCATGCTGCAATTCAGAACATGGAATGCATAAACATAAAGGTCTCGTCGAGCTGATCATTTTAGACATATCATTTGTTAAATTTGGAGTTATAAAACAAAAGTTATTAATTTATTAAGAAAAGGGCATTTTATTGTAATTTTAATCAACTTGGAAAATAAAGTGTCCAAAATATATTTTGGATGGCATATTTGAAATCCTCACATTTTTCTGATCTAAAAACATATATCATTTGTAATATTTGAAGTTTGATTTTAAAAGTTATATTAAAGCGGATTTAAATTTAAATTTAAATAATTTCTGAAAAGGTTTATTTTAAAACAGAAACCAGAAACGTTTTTCACACAGCCCAGATCTAGCCCCAGTCTGTGACAGGTGGGGCCAAGCTGAGCTGGCCGAAACCAACACGCGGCAGACTTCCTCACCGCGACCACAGCGAGCCACAGCGGTTGACAAGTGGGCCTTGCCTTGGTCGGCCCCACAAGCCAGCGGGTGAAGGGGCATGTGCCACCTGGCGCGGTCGGGGACGGCGGGTTCAGGAGTACAAACTCCGGGATCCTTTTTGCAAAATGCCACGGGAGGCTGACGTGTGGGCCTAGAGGAGCGCGGGTTAAGTAAAAAGGTTTTGGGGGGGTATCTGCAAGATGGCCATGCTACTGTTTTTCTTCCTGGTTAACTGACGAAACTGACAGCGGAACGGTCGCGTCGCGGTGGGGGCTCGAACGCGACTGGGCGCTTCAGCGGCGGCGGCATCGCGCTAGGTGGGATTGGTGACAGGAGGGAGTAGCGCGGATAGGTGAGGTTCTGCACGTCGCGGGGCGTGCAGACAGCAGCGAGCGGCGGTGCGCCGAGGGCGCTCGACGCAGGTTCCGGTGAGCACAGGAAGCAACGGCTAGAACGGAGGTGTCAGATCGAGAGAGGAGCTCACCGCGAGGCTGCCGGCGGTGTTGGATCGGGCCGGGAGCAGCAGATCGTCGACGGAGCTGGCGCTCCGTCGGGCGGCGCCGGTCCTGGGGCTCTTGGTCCTCCTCCTCCTCGACGGCGTGTACCGGGCCGCTGCAGGGGACCTCCTCGATCTTCCAGACCACCCCCTTGACGCGTTGCACGGCTGGTTCGACGAGGGCGACGTTGTGCTGGCGACGGCCGGCGATGGGGTAGATGGTGGTGGAGAGGAAGGAGGGGAGGGGGCCTGGGCGGATCTGGAGAGGCGAGGACGGAGATAGGGTAGATAAGGATGGGGAGGAGAGGGGATGCCGTGGGGGCTCGGGGTGGAAAAGGTGGTCTCGGCCACCTTTTTTCTCCTCCTCACGTGCTCGAGCTGGCTCGGCCGGGCAGGGGCAGGGTAGGTTGAGGCCGTCAGGTGGGCCAGGGAGAGGGAGCTTGGGGTGGGGCTAGCCCATCAGGGAGAGAGAAAGAGGGAAGAGAGGAGGCTCGGGTTGGAGCTCTAGGGTTGGAGGGGGCTCGGGCTAGGGTTTGCTTAGGGTTGGGGTAGAGAGAGGGAGTAGATGGAGTGGGGCCAGGGAGAGGGGTGGCCGTGTGGGGTATGCATAATAGAGAGAGGAAGGGAGCTAGGGAGCTCGGCTTAGGGTTTAGAAGAGAGGGTGAGCTGAGAGGGGAAAAGGTGTAATTAGGACTAGATTAGATGAGGTGATTAGGTCTAGGGTTTAAGCTAGGTTAGAGAGAGGAGAGATGAGAGAGGAAGCTTGCATGGCCCATGCACAAGTAATAAATGCCACTAATTCTAGTTGTGAAAACAACTATCTTTAATCATGGACATATATTCTTGCATGCATGTCAACATATTTGATTAAAATCATTCGAAGAAGAATCTTTCTTGACATATGGAAATAATTAGCATATGCACATGTATGAGGATAAATGACCATGGCAGTGTGTATTTCCTCACTAGAGCACTTGTGGCCAAATATAGCTCCATACATGAGCATATAGTAAATAAAATCCATATAGAAACTTAGATGCAACCTTTCTACTCACATGTCAGGCAAGAGTGGCCACATGGCTTCCCATAACCAATATTGTGAGAACAACATGTACCATGTATGGAAGCATGTAGAAAGAAGTGGATCCACCCCAACACATATGAGCTAGATTTAAATGCCAAAGAGAAATGTAAAAGCTCATGTATAATTAGGATGGTCGAAATATAAGGTGGTGACAAAGAAAGGTGGTGGAGTGGAATAAAAGATATGCCCCCAACTCAACTTGGGCATTTAAACAATATATCAAGAACCAAATACAATATCTAGAGGCAAATACAATTAATAATGCATATGAGATAAGAACCAAAACAAAAAGGGTTTTTGTATGATGTTCAAATGCAAGGTGGCATGATGACATAAGCATGATAGAATGATGATGCAACAATTATATGTAGGAAGTAGCCATTATATTACTAGACCAAGTAGCATTACAATTGTTAGACAAATGGGATGCTACAGAACCCATCATTAATATGCAAGTGAATGACTTTGATCTCAAAGATTCATGTGACCTTGGTTCTATTGTCTCTATTATGCCTATAAAGATTTATGAAATGCTTGATTTGCCACCTTTGGAAGATTGCTATTTGGATGTCCCACTTGATGATAATGCTAAAAATAAACTCATAGGGAGTGTTAATGTTGTTCTTATTATGGTTAACAATGTCTATGTCCCTGTTGATTTCTACGTTTTGGATGTTGAATGCAATGCTTCTTGTACTATCACTTTGGGAAGACCTTTTCTTAGAACTGTTGGTGCCATCATTGATATAAAAGAAGGCACCATTAAATATCAATTTCCATTAAAGAAAGGTATTGAACACTTCCCTATGAGGAGAGAGAAGTTACCTTTTGCTCCTCCTTTTAAAGAAAAAATTGATGTTAATGCTTCTTCATTTGAAAACACTTGATTCTTGCTTCTTGTGCCTAATTTAAAGGCGTTAAAGAAAAGTACTTCTTGGGACATAACCTAATAATTTTCTTGAGTATTGGAAGTTATTACTTATTTAATAACCTCTTATTATAATTTTTGTTTGATTTTTGTGCCAATAATAACTTCTAATGAGAGGGAAGTAAGATTTGGGGAAGTACTGTCCCGAAACAGATTTTTTACGCTTCACTGTAAACATTCGTGAAAAATCTCTGTAATTACGATTGAGATGTAATTTTTTTAATAAATCCCCCAGGTTGTTAGCAAACTTTCGTTAGTTTAGCACTTTTTGATTTGAGCAACAGAAGGTCTTCGAAAAAATCGGTTTCTACCTGTTGGTCTGTTTTGACAGATTTCTGCCATTATTTTCATTTGCATCTTTATAAATTTCTTTTTGGGTTCTCTTTGGTAAAAGGAATTTCTATAATAGCTTTTGTTTTTAATGAAAGTTTTGATGTTTTGAAACTAAACCCAAATGTCTATTACTTTTGAGTGCACGAATGTTGCTAATGAAAATTGTGTGAAGTTTTGTATGAAGGAAAGTTTTCAGGTGTAGAGAAAGAATGATGTAATGAGATGAAGAATGGAAAAAAGCTCAAGCTTGGGGATTAAACCCCGTTTCACCCCAAGAAATATTCAAGAGGTACAAGCGTCAAAGCTAGCGGATGTCCAAGGCATCTCCTTCTTCATCAATAAAAATCTCAGATCTCTTTCTGGACACTTCGTTTTTATTGTTTCATGCACTGTTGTGTTGTTCTTGGAGCGTCTTAGTTTCGTTTTTGGTTTTAGTTTGCTTAGTTTTCTTGAATAAAGTAGTTGGACCCCCGCTTTCGCTGTGTTATTTCAAATAAGTTCATTGGTGTTGGAAAGGAGTAGAAAGTTTTATGCTTATAGTAGTACAAGAGGGAGCTTTCTTTGACTATGACTTAGACTTTATCATGTCATGTTATATGTTGTTTTGACTTTATTCTTAGTGATTATTGTTGTAGCATGAATTATTGCAAACAATTAGGATTGATTAATGTGCCTTGAAAGAATCATGCGTTGTTTTAGCATACAAAAGCATACTATTATGGTATTTTCCTTTGATGCTTTGTTTGGGTTGACTTGACACATGCTCACACCATTTTATGACTATGAACCAGTCACCTTAACCTCTATGATCATTTAGTTTTTGACTTGTGGTACCACTTTATGCTTTGATCAGTAATGTTTTGTCGCTCTGCATGATTATGGCCATTATTGCTCTCTTAGTTGGTGATGGCGTCCACCACTTGTCGTGGGACGCTTCGTTCGAAACCCCAAGAGCTAGGTATGAAGCAGCATAGCAGCAAGTTTCCCTTAGTAATAAACCGAGGTTATCGAACCAGTAGGAGGAAGGAAACGTCACACAGGTGTTGCAAGCAACGCGGAGACCTGCACAACACAAACTCAAGACTTTGCCCCCAATGAATCAGTGAGGTTGTAAAGCTCATCGGTTTGTTGTAACAAAGGATTAAACATATGGTGTGGAAGGTAATGGTTTGCAGCAAGTAAACAAGTAACAGTGGAAGATGTATCAATGGTAAAGATTGGATCGGGGTCCATAGTTCACTAGAGGTGCTCTCCTTAGATAAAAAACATGGCATGAAGGGTAAACAAATTACAGCAGGGTAATTGACAGGAACTGAGCAAGGCATAACAGTCCAATTACTAGTCAGAAAGATCCTATGAGATTCGATTGGGCAATACAACAATATACATAGACCGCCATCCAACTGCATCTATGACTAGAAGTCCACCTTCGGGTTATCATCCGAACCGCCTCCGGTATTAAGTTGCAAGCAACAGACAACTACTTTAAGCAAAGTGTGTAAGGTAAAAAGTCCACATGTTCCATGAACAAGAGACCGTTGTTTTCTCCCTAGTGGCAACAACACATCTACAACCGAAGAGATTTCTGTCACTTCCCTTGGAAACTAGAGGCATGAACCCACTATCGAGCATAAATACCCCCTCTTGGAGTCACTAGCAACAACTTGGCCAAGATAGCTACTAACAACGGAGAGCATGCAAGATCACAAACAACATAGACATGATAGAATCATAAAGACAAAACCATTAATCAAACCAACATAATAATCTCAATATCTATCGGATCCCCGCAAACACAACATGCATGATTACAAATAGATTAGATCTTGATCATGAACGGAGCTCACAAGATCTATACATGAAAGCACAAAGGATGAGATACAACCACCTAGCTACTACATGGACCCATAGTCCAAGGTGGAACTACTCACGCATCATACCGGAGAGAAGGCCTCCGGATGATCTCCCCTCCGGCAGGGTGCCGGGAAGAACTTAAGATCCCCCCGATCTAGGGATGATGGTGGCTGCGGCTACAGACAGTTTCGTGGAGATTTGATCGGGTGCTTAGGGTTTCTGCATCGAGGGCTTCTTATAGGTGAAGGGGGAGGCCGAGGCGGCGGCCAGGGGCCCAAACCCTAGCCAGGCACGAGGAAGGGCCCACCCGCGCCTGGGGTGGGTCTGGCCCCTCCGGCTCCCCTCTGGACTTCTTGTTCCCCGCAGAAAGTAATTGACTTTGACGTTTGTCCCGTCCAATTCCGAGAATATTTCTTTACTAACTTTTCTGAAACCAAAAACAGCAGAAAACAGACATCTGGCACTGTTGCAACTTATTAGTAGGTTAGTACCAGAAAACATGTAAAAAACACCTCAAAGTGTAGACAAGTAAAGAAAAGTAGATACGAAACAAGCATGGAGCATAAAAAATTATAGAAAAGTTTCCAACGTATCAACATCCCCAAGCTTAACTCCTGCTCGTCCTCGAGTAGGTAAACGATAAACCGAATAATTTTTGAGGTGACATGCACCCTCACAATAAAGATCCAACCATTTGCAAGCATTGAAAGCTGGGATCAAAGAACTCTAAACATGTGCATGAAAGATGGAGTTCTAACAATAGGACATAGTAACTATGCATGCAACATGACAAGCTACAAACAAAGATCATGAATAAGATGCATTGAAAAACGATTGTTTGTTTCACATACAGAAAACATGGCATAGTGGCAATCAGCTTGTCCCCCATAGAGTAGCAAATAGATGCATAGGACACCTTCAAAGTTCACAAGGGTGACTAGAAACAAATAGCACAAGAACAAGTAATATCACAATATGCATCAATTAATAAGCTTTGGAACACTTCACACAGAATGACAACTATGCTCTCTTAATGGTGCCTAAAGGTAGAAGATGGAGACTTAATAATGGTGGAAGAAAAGACTTTTTGTAAAGGAAGCAGGGATTTCAAGTTTCAAAAGGAGCTTCCAAAAATTATGGTACTTGTTAGCTTTAATCCCTCATTGCCCCTATCATAAGCATCTTGAAGTGGTTAAGGTTAAAGTGGCAAAGCTAGAGTATATGCTTGAAAAAGTATAAGCTGGCAATCTCAAGTCCCTTGAATACGAGGGCCACACCTCATGCATACTCAACTTTGGGTCCAGGTAAGTTCTTGTCATTGTAAGTATTTGCATATCATCGAGAACCGCCAACGGGGTACCCCTTGCACATGGTACATGAGCTTTCTCATAACCAAAATGACAAGGCAAGCAGACAATGAGCATCTCAGCAATCTTTTTATTTACCATATGCATAGCTTTTTATTCAGGATGCTTCATAGATAGCTCATTATGGTGATGCTGCAAGTTTCCACCATGATTAGGCATGGCTTAGGCTAGCGGCCCAGGCGTTTCTCTAACACAGGATACAAAATCCATGGACTTACAAGTTCCCTCTTTATTTCACACCGGTGACATCCATAGACAAAAGAACGTGATATCAACTGAGTACAAAGTACAAGTGCAATGTTGAAAACGTTCCCCGTGACAACACGGTTCTGCTAATTCCAACTTATAAGTGCAAGCATATACAACAAAGTTGTCACAATGGTTCAATTTTATTAGGGGCAAAGAATATAAAGTGTTCCATCAAGTTCGTGAGGGCTTTAATCACTAAGTTTTCACATAAACAAAATAGTTTTTAATTGGAAGATAGCTGAAAACAAGAATATACTTGGAATGGTGTAACACACCATGCATATGAGTTTATAGTGGACACTTTGGAATAACTTGGTTTCTTGGGAGTTGGAAGCATGAGTAGAACCTACTCATATAAGTGGAGGCTAGCAAAAGACTAGGAGCAACCAACTAAGAGAGCAATAATGGCCATAATCATGTAGTGCAACAAAACATACTAATCAAAGCAAAGAGTGGTACTACAAGTCAAGGACTAAATGATCATAGAGGCTAATGGTGACTTGTCATAGTCATAACATGGTGTGAGTATGTGCCAAGTCAACCCAAGCAAAGTATCAAAGGAGAATACCACAATACTATGCTTTTGCATGCAAAAACAACGCATAATTTCTTCAAGGCACATTAAGCAATCCCAATTGTTTGGAACAATACATGCTACAGCAATAATCACTAAGCATAATGCTAAAACAACACCTAGCATGTCATGCTAAAGTCTAAGTCACAGTCAATGCAAGCTCCTCTTGCACTTCAATCAAGAACTTACTACTCCTTTCCAACACCAAGCAACTTATTTGCAAAACAACACAGCGAGAACGGGGGTCCAAACTACTTTATTCAAGCAAACTAAACAACCTAATCAAAGCAAACAAAAACTAAGACGCTCCAAGAACAACACAACTGTGCATGAAACAATAAAAACGAAGTGTCTAGACAGACCTGAGCTTTTTATTGATGAAGAAGGGGATGCCTTGGGCATCCCCAAGATTTGACGCTTGTACCTCTTGGATATTTCTTGGTGTGACACCATGGTGGCATCCCCAAGCTTGAGATTTTCTCCATTCTTCATCTCATTGCATCATTCTCTCTCTACACCTGAAATTTCTCCTTCATACAAAACTTCACACAATCTTCATTAGCAACATTAGTGTATTTAAAAGATATTAGACCTCTGGCAAAGCTTTGGAACAGCAAGGATTTTCACTAAAAACACAAGATACTGTAGTAAATCCTTGAAAAAACTCAATTCACCTAAAGAGAACTCAAAAAGGAATCAATAAGAAGCAAATACAAATAATGGCAGAAATTTGTCAAAACAGACCAGCAGGTAGAAACCGATTTTTTTGAACATATTAGGTTGCTCAAATCAAAAAGTGTTGAACTAAAGAAAGTTAGCTAACATATTGGGAGATGCATTCGTAAATTTTGAGCTCAATCCGAGTTACACAGACTCCTCACAATTTGTTTTGGTGGAGGACACAAATCTGTTTCGGGACACCAACTCTCCAAATCTTACTTCCCTCTCATTAGAGGTCATTCTTGGCACAAAAACCAAACAAAAAGGATAAGGAGAGGTCATTACTGAAGTAATAAATTCCAAAACTCAAGAAAACTCTTGGGTTATATTCCAACAAGTACTTTTCTTCAACGCCTTTAAGTTAGGCACAAGAAGCAAGAAGAATCAAGTATTTTCAAATGAAGAATTGCCTCTCTTGTTCCTTCCTTTCTTACCTTTCTTTTTTCTCTTTAGGGAAGATATGATTGCTTACCGGAGGATCAAAGTGCATAATGACTTTTCCCACATCTATTACCGCTCCAAGGTGCTTCAGTAAGGATCTTCCAAGTGTGATCTGTCCTTTGCCTACACATTCAATAACAAGATAGTCAGTAGATACCATTTTCCCTGAGATTTTTGTAAACACACCTTCAGCTATTCCAATGGGAAATATAGTGGCATTCTTGGTAAGAGAGATTTCCTCTCCTCCTTCAGTAAGCCCCCAAAGACTCAAGGAATCATAAATATCTTTAGGCATGAGGCAAAATTCAGACATGTTATCACAGCGAGCATCAAAAAGTGTAGTATTTATAGAGACTTTGATTGTGGGAAACCACTTTGAAGGCTCAGAATTTATGGGAACATAATCATGGTAAGCCCTAAGCGTGTGATAGCAACTATTCATAGCAGCAATACTAGTCTCAAGTGTGTTCAACCTAGCAAAAATATTTGTGAAAGAGGAATCAGACTTGCCAGGTGTACCATAAATTATGATTAATTTCTTTATGGCATCAAAAGCTTCGTCCTCAGTACATAGAAAAAAATATTTCTCAGCCACAGCATCTAAAGCATATCTATAACGAAGATCAATACCGCGGTAGAAACTATCAATAACCAAGCTAAGACTCATCTCAGGCTCAGTTTCCCTCTTGAAAGCGGAGATTCTAGACCAAGCTTCTTTAAAACTTTCTTCACTTTTTTGCTTAAAAGTGGAGATTTCTACCATAAGGGAAATAAAGGTTGGTCCAAAACCCGACATGGAAGCAACTAGAGCAGGAACTATTTTTTTGTGTTTTTGAATAAAGCAAGCAAACCAAACTAGACTAATTTTTTGGGTTTTTTTGGAAAGAGGCAAACAAAACTAAGCAAAAGAAACAAAGCAAAAAAAAAACAAAGTAAAGATAAAGGAAGTGAAGACGTCCTTAGCCTCCCCAGCAACGGCGCCAGAAAATAGCTTGATGGCGCCCACCACTTGTCGTGGGATGCTTCGTTGGAAACCCCAAGAGCAAGGTATGAAGCAGCATAACAACAAGTTTCCCTCAGTAAGAAACCGAGGTTATCAAACTAGTAGGAGGAAGGAAACGTCACACAGGTGTTGCAAGCAATGCAGAAACCTGCACAACACAAACTCAAGACTTTGCCCCCAACGAATCAGTGAGGTTGTCAAGCTCACCGGTTTGTTGTAACAAAGGATTAAACGTATGGTGTGGAAGGTAATGGTTTGCAGCAAGTAAACAAGTAACAGTGGAAGATGTATGAATGGTAAAGATTGGACCGGGGTCCATAGTTCACTAGAGGTGCTCTCCTTGGATAAACAACATGGCATGAAGGGTAAACAAATTACAACAGGGCAATTGACAGGAACTAAGCAAGGCATAACAATGCAATTACTAGTCAGAAAGATCCTATGAGATTCGATTGTGCAATACAACAAGATACATAGACCGCCATCTAACTGCATCTATGACTAGAAGTCCACCTTCAGGTTATCATCCGAACCCCCTCCGGTATTAAGTTGCAAGCAACAGACAACTGCTTTAAGCAAAGTGTGTAAGGTAAACAGTCCACATGTTCCATGAACAAGAGACTGTTGTTTTCTCCCTAGTGGCAACATCACATCTACAACCGAAGAGATTTCTGTCACTTCCCTTGGAAACTAGAGGCATGAACCCACTATCGAGCATAAATATCCCCTCTTGGAGTCACTAGAAACTACTTGGCCAAGATAGCTACTAACAACGGAGAGCATGCAAGATCACAAACAACACAGACATAATAGAATCGTAAAGACAAAACCATTAATCAAACCAACATAATAATCTCAATATCCATCCAATCCCTGCAAACACAACATGCATGATTACAAATAGATTAGATCTTGATCATGAACGGAGCTCACAAGATCTATACTTGAAAGCACAAAGGAGGAGATACAACCATCTAGCTACAACATGGACCCATAGTCCAAGGTGGAACTACTCACGCATCATACCGGAGAGAAGGCCTCCGGGATGATCTCCCCTTCCGCAGGGTGCCGGGAAGAACTTCAGATCCCCCCCGATCTAGGGACGATGGTGGCAGCGGCTACAGACGGTTTCGTGGAGATTTGATCGGTGCTTAGGGTTTCTGCATCGGAGGCTTCTTATAGGCGAAGGGGGAGGCCGAGGCGGCGGCCAGGTCCCCAAACCCTAGCCAGGCGCGGGGCAGGGCCCACCCATGCCTGGGGTGGGTCTAGCCCCCTGGATGGCCCCTCCGGCTCCCCTCTGGACTTCTTGTTCCCCACGGAAAGTAATTGACTTTGACGTTTGTCCCATCCAATTCCGAGAATATTTCTTTACTAACTTTTCTGAAACCAAAAACAACAGAAAATAGGCATTTGGCACTGTTGCAACTTGTTAGTAGGTTAGTACGATAAAACATGTAAAAAGCACCTCAAAGTGTAGACAAGTAAATCAAAGTAGATACTAAGCAAGCATGGAGCATCAAAAATTATAGATACGTTCCCAACGTATCAGTTGGTCGCTCCCAGACTTTTGCTAGCCTCCACTTGTATTGAGTAAGCTCTACTCATGCATTCAACTCCCAATAAACCAAGTTATTCCAAAGTGTCCACTATAAATTCCTATGCATGGTGTGTTACACCATTCCAAGTATATTCTTGTTTTATCTATCTTCCAAATTAAACTTATTATGTGAAAATTAGTGATTAAAGCTCTCACAAACTTGATGGCACACTTTATTTTTCTTGCCCCTAATAAACTTGAACCATTGTGTCATCTATGTTGTATATGCTTGCACTTATATGTTGGGAATTAGCAGAACTATGTTGTCACGGGGAACGCTTTCAACACCTGTAAATATCTACCCAGTTGATATCATGCTCTTTTATTTATGGTTGTCGGCGGTGTAAAATAAAAGGGGATCTTGTAAGTCCATGGAGTTATGTATATGTGTTAGAGAAACGCCTGGGACGCTAGCCTAAGTCATGCCTAATCATGGTGGAAACTTGCAACATCACCATAGTGAGCAATCTATGAAGCATTCTTCTTATAAAAAGAGAGAGAGATAGAAAAAAGAGGAAAAGACAAAAAAGAGGAAAGAAGAGAAAAAAAAGCACCATTTTCCCATGGTAAATAAGAAGATTGCTGAGATGCTCATTGTCTGTTGCCTTGTCATTTTGATATGGGATAGCTCATGTATCATGGGGAAAGGGGTACCCCGTTGGCGGTTCTCTATGATACACATGCACTTAATATGACAAAAACTTACCGGTGACTAAAGTTGAGTAGCATGAGGAACGGACCTCGTACTCAAGGGACATGAGATTGCCAACTTATACTTTGTCAAGCATATACATACATATTTTGTTCACTTTAAATTTAATCACTTCAAGATGCTTATGATAGGGGCAACGAGAGCTGAAAGCTAACAAGTACCATAATTTTTGGAAGCTCTTTATGAAACTTGGAATCCCTGCTTCCCTTTGAAGGGACTTTCTTCCACTTTTATATTGAGTCTCCACCTTCTATCCTTAGGCACCAATTAAGAGAGCATAGTTGTTATTCTTAGTTCTATATGCATTGTCCCAAAACTTATTGATTGATTCATAATGTTGATATTGCTTGTTCTTGAACTATTTGTATCTAGTCACCCTTATGAACTTTGAAGGTGTCCTATGCATTTATGTTTTTCTACTCCATGAGGGACAAGCTGAATGCCACTATGCTATTCTTTCTATATGTGAAACAAAAAAACGTATCTCAATGCATTGTTATTCATGAATCTTTGTTTGTATCCTTTCATGTTGCAGCATAGTTACTTTTTCCTATTGTTAGAACTTCATATTTCATGCTCATGTTTAGAGTACTTTGATCCCATCTTTCAATGCTTGCAAATGGTTTGATCATGATTGTGATGGTGCATGTCACCTAAAAAATTATTCTTTTTATCACTTACCTACTCGAGGACAAGGAGGGGTTAAGCTTGGGGATGCTTGATACGTCGTAAACGTATCTATAATTTTTTATGTTCCATGTTTGTTTAGTATCCACTTTGCTATGCTTTGTGTACACTTTGAGGTATTTTTATACATTTTCTGGGACTAACCTATTAACAAGATGTCATAGTGCCAGCTGCCTGTTTTCTACTGTTTTTGGTTTCAAAAAAGCTATCAAGGAAATATTCTCGGAATTGGACAGGACAAAAACCAAAGTCAATATTTCACCAAGACAAACACAGAGACCGAAGGGCGACCGGAGGGGAGCCACAGGGTGACCGCACCCCCCCACGAGCGGGCCCACCCTCCTGCCTTGCCTCTTCGCCTATATAATCCCCCCGATGCCAAAACCCTATGTACCCGATCATATCTCCACTAAACAGTCCATAGTCGCCGCCACCATAGTCCCTACATCGAGGGGATATAAAGCTCTTCCCGGCACCCTGCCGGAGGGGAGAGATCATCCTGGAGGCCTTCTTCATCACCATGCTAGCCTCCGGTATGATGCGTGAGTAGTTCCACTTTGGACTATGATTCCATACAGTATCTAGATGGTTGTTTCTCCTCCTTTGTGTTATCATGTTTAGATCTTGTGAGCTCCGTTCATGATCAAGATCATCTTTTTGTAATCATGCATGTTGTGTTTGCAGGGATCTGATGGATATTGAGATTACTATGTCAGATTGATTATTGATTCTATCATGTCTCTTGATTATTGATTCTATCATGTCTGTGTTGTTTGAGATCTTGCATGCTCTCCGTTTCTAGTAGCTATATTGGCCAAGTAGATGCTAGTGACTCCAAGAGGGAGTATCTATGCTCGATAGTGGGTTCATGCCTCTATTGAATCTGGGGAAGTGATAGAAATCTCTAAGGCTGTAGATGTGTTGTTGCTACTAGGGAGAAAACAACAGTCTCTTGTTCGTGGAACAATTGTATTGTTTACTTTACACACATTGATTAAAGCAGTTATTTGTTGCTTGCAACTTAGTTCTGGAGGGGGTTCGGATGATAACCTGAAGGTGGATTACTAGTCATAGATGCAGTTGGATGGCGGTCTATGTATATTGTTGTAATGCCCAATCAAATCTCATAGGATCATGAATGTCTAGTATTGCATTGTTATTCCTTGCTTAGTCCTGTCAATTGCCCCGCTGTAATTTGTTTACCCAGCATGTTATGTTATTTATCTTAAGGATAACACCTCTAGTGAACTATGGACCCCGGTCCAATATTTACCATTGTTACATTATCCACTGTTACTGTTTAATTTCTACAAGCAATCATTACCTTCCACACCATACGTTTAGTCCTCTGTTTTCAGCAAACCGGTGAGATTGACAACCTCACTGTATGTTGGGGCAAAGTCTTGAGTTTGTGTTGTGCAGGTTCCAAGTTGTTAGCAACACCTTGGAGTAGTTTCCTTCCTCCTACTGGTTTGATAACCTTGGTTTCATAACTGAGGGAATACTTACTGCTTTGCTCATCATACCTTCCTCTTGGGGTTTTCCAACGAAGCTCTACAGTGATCTGAGCCGCATCAGCCATCAGTGCGTTATCTGTGATGAGACGACCAGGGATGAATGCACTCTGAGTTAGAGAGATGATATCCTGGAGGTTAGGTCTGAGTATGTTAACAAACACTTAGAGACAACCTTGAAAATCACATTGCATAAGCTTATCGGGCGGAAGTCTTCTAGTGCACCAGGATCATTCTTTTTATGAATCAAAACAATAGTCGTGTCATTGACCTCCTCGGGCATGACACTAGTAGCAAAAAATATTCGCAGCGCTTTTACCACCTATTCATTCAACATGTCCCAATTCCTTTGTATGAAGCGGGCTGGGAAACCATTGGGCCCAGGGGCCTTTAAAGGGCCGATTTGGAAAAGAGCATCACTGATTTCTTTTTCAGTAAAAGAGAGATGCCATCTCCTCCCATTCCATGGATTGTCCATTCTTTAGCAGCTTATACCATGCCTCAGCTCTCCATTTCAAGGATATGGAGAGTAACTTCTTATTCACTTGTTCAGTTGTGATACCTGCACACTTAAACGACCCGCAAAATTCATGGATATAAAGCAAGTGATCACCAGGATGGACAGTTCCATCCCCGAAATAATAATTATCCATAACATGATTAACAATACTTGTAGGTATCTTAAAAGGATCGATCTCAACAGGTGATCTTTCATCTACTACCATAGAAGTGGTATTAGTTTTCCCAAACAGAAAACCAAGTGGGCTATTCATATTGGAAACAAAGTAACAAGCAGTAACAAAAGCAATACTCACAGTAAAAGTTTCCCTAACCAGTTCCACTCTTCAATAGCGCTTCACTCCCCGGCAACGGCGCCAAAAAATAGTCTTGATGACCCACAAGTATAGGGGGTGTATCGTAGTACTTTAGATAAATAGGAGTGCCAATCCCAAAGAGGAGCAGAAGGTGTTGAACAGTAGTATGGAGCAGGAAATCCCTGTGAATACTTAGCAAACGGATTTTTAGTGGTTTTCTGATTAGGCAACAAAACAAAGAACAAGTAACAAGAGTAACGGACAAACGAAGCAAGTGTCCCAATCCTTTCTTAGCAAAGGACAAGCCGGTGGAAATACTTATAAGGACCAAACGTTCTCGAGGACACATGGGAATTCTGTCAAGTGCTGTCGCTTCAAGTAGCTGAGTACTCTTCTTTGGTGTTTGTAAGTGTTGTGTGGGTGAACCTATGCTAACATACTGCCCTTCCTAGGACTAATACATACGTGTGATTAAACCCCCTACAAACATCCATAACTATAGAAAGTAATTAAGGTATAAATCTAACCACAGCCTTAAACTCTGAGATCCTACACTCCCTTGTGCAAAGGTGTCCTAACGGGGGTTCAGGTTTCTGTCACTCCGGCAACCCCACGATTAGTAGCCAAATACACAATGCATTCCCCTAGGCCCATAAATGGTGAAGTGTCATGTAGTCGACGTTCACATGACACCACTAGAAGAATAGCACCACAACTTAAATACTAAACCATTGAATAATAACTCATCACAGATTCACTACTAACAACATGACTTCTCCCATGTCCTCAAGAACTAGACGAACTACTCACAACACCGGGAAAGTTTCCCCTAAGAACTAAAGCAATATCCAACACAATTTTTACAGCGGGGCGGAGTGGTGATGATGGTGCTGGTGGAGATGATGATGATCCCGATGAATCCTAGCTTGATGACGGTGTTGATGGCGACGGTCTCCCCTCTCCGGGAAGGAATTCCCTCGGCAGAAATCTGTCTGTCGGGAAGATCTTTCTCACTCGGTGTTTTCCGTCCCCAGAGGCGGCGGAAATCTATCTATGGCCGCTCCCCTGGTGTTAGGGTTCCGTAGGGAAGATATAGGCGAAGGGGCAGAGTCGGAGGCCAAGCAGGTGGGCCAAACCCACCCTAGGCGTGGGGTCAGGTGGTCCCGCGTCTAGGAGGGTGTGGGCCCCCTGAGGCCCCCCTTCGCTCCTCCTTCTGGCTTTCTTCGTCTTCCGGTAAAATAATATGTTTCCATATTTTTTTGGTATTTTTCTGATCTTCACGAAATTGCACCAAAACACCGTCTTTTCCATCAGAATCCAGACTCCAGCAGTCCATCCTCCAGGAATCATCCAACATGCATAAACAGATGAAAAGCCATAAGTAATACCTCATAATAAGACAAATATCAATGAACAGAGGTAAATTATGATATAGAATGGTGATGCAAATTGGGCGTATCAACTCCCCCAAGCTTAGACTTCGCTTGTCCCCAAGCGAATACCGAGCTCAGTAAACATGTCCACATGTTTATGGAGTGAAGTGTCGATAAAAGAATACGAACAAGAAGCATCACACTTACCATTCACAACTCATAAAAGAGAGCAACTCACCATTATATAATTTAGCTTGCAACGAAATACAGCAGTCACAATAGAGATGCATACAGATAAATCATAATTGGAATTTGCAAGCTTGTTCTTGGTCAGAGAACACCTGGCAAACAGTTTCACAAAAAGCTTTTTGTAGAAGTTTCAAAACAGGAACACTCTTTGCTCAAAAAGGTTTTTCACAAGTGAAGGCTTTGAAAGTAATACTCAGTAGATAAGAGTTTTGTGCAAACAAGGGAGATAAAAAACATGATTGAATAAATCACCATATGAATGCTTGAAACACAACAACCCAAAAGCTTGCTGGAGATAGAGAGGAAGTAGGTTTACTAACTCAACTGGTAGAAAAGTACCTTCTTAGAGGATATCAGGGATTACAAGTCATAAAGAGCTTCCAAAAAATTATGGTACTTACTAGCTTTGAGACCTCATTGCCCTATCATAAGCATCTTGAGATGATTAAGGTTAAAGTGAACAAAGATGGAGTATATGCTTGATGAAATATAAGTTGGCAATCTCATGTCCCTTGAATATGAGGGCCACTCCTCATGCATACTCAACTTTGGGTCCAGGTAAGTTCTTGTCATTGTAAGTATTTGCATATCATTGAGAACCGCCAACGGGGTACCCCTTGCACATGGTACAGGAGCTTTCCCATAACCAAAATAACAAGGCAAGTAGACAATGATCATCTCAGCAATCTTTTTATTTACCATGTACATAGCTTTTTATTGAGGATGCTTCATAGATGACTCACTATGGTGATGTTGCAAGTTTCCACCATGATTTAGCATGGCTTAGGCTAGCGGCCCAGGCGTTTCTTTAACACAGAATACAAACTCCATGGACTTACAAGTTCCCTCTTTATTTCACACCGTTGACATCCATAGACAAAAGAGCACGATATCAACTGTGTACAGAGTACAAGTGCAATGTTGAAAACATTCCCTGTGACATCATGGTTCTGCTAATTCCAATGTATAGATGCAAGCATATACAACTTCGATGTCCACAATGGTTCAAGTTTATTAGGGGCAAGGAAATAAAGTGTGCCATCAAGTTCGTGAGAGCTTTACTAACTAGTTTTCTCATAACAAAATGCTTTTAATTCGAAAGGTAGATGAAGCTTGATAATTTGCTAGGAATAGCAATTGCTACTAGGTAGATATGGTGGACACAAGTGGCAAATTTTTTGGTTAAAGGGTTTGGAAACATGAGAAGTATGCCTTCTCAAAACAGGTTTTTGGCTAGCAAGGCTGAGTAGCAAGCAAGAGAGTTGAAAGAAACAAGCAAACATACAAGTAATAAAGCCAAACATGCAATCTTCCTTGAAGACACAAAAGAATTTTAAATAAAGAATACTAAGCGTATGAGCCAACAAGAAAGAAAACAAATGATACAAAATACCTATAAGCTTTTTTCTTTCTTTTTCTCTTACATAGTAATGCTACTGACCAGAACTTGGTTTGCCAAAACCAATTTAGATCCACTTGATGATACCAAAGTGGTGCCAATACTGATCAACAAGATCCATCATATAATAGAGATTGCAAATAAAAATAATAAGTGCAAAAAGTAAAAGATGAGACTTCTCGTTAATATTCCAATAAAGGCACTCACACCAAGGGATACAAAGATAATCAACTAAAGGAGAGATACTTACACATGCAAACCAAACTATAAGATAACCCCTCTACCACAGATGTGAATCCATTAAGAAGGTAAAAGATAAAAGATAATGGTGGTGATACCGCGGCACTCCCCCAAGCTTGGAACAAGCCAAGGGGATGCCAAACCTGATGATGAATTACTCCTTCGGTGGTGGTGGTCTCTTGTCATCATCAAACTTCGAAGGCAATGGTTCCCCATCCAAAATGGATGTCTTTGTTTCTGCAATCCTGAAACTAGCAGCAAAGCTAATGCGATCAAATCTAGCTTCATACTCGTAGTTTTGATTTTGTATGTCATAGAGTTGTGCTTGCAATTGATTGGTGGTTTGATGGAGTGAGAAGATCTCTTCTCGTAGCTCCGCAACTTCTCCCTCATTCTTGGTGATGATTTCTGAACTTATCTTGTGAATAACATCCACTTCGTGTTCTACCATCTTCTTGTACCTGAAAACTTCTTGTTCCAATGCTTCCATCCTGTCTTCTAGGTTGCCTTCTCCTTTAGTTCCTTGAAATTCTTTCATCTGTACCTTCCCCTCTTTGAGGATCAACTCTTTGGGGTGAATCCTAAACTCATACATGTACGGGTTGAGGACATCCGTAGAGGAATCCTCCGTGGGTGATCCAGAGGAAGACATTGAGGCTCCAAATCTGAGAATTTTCCTGACAGAAACAGATCGAAAACGAAAACACGACGATAACACGATGGAAGAACCTCGGGAAACCCGGGGGGGGTATATATTACGAAGATTCAATGCATAAGGAAAGTTTTGACACAGAAACGAAGTGGAGACGGAGTTCGGGGGAGTCAAACCCCCTCCAGGCGCAGCCAGGATGGGCCCACGCCTGGGGTGTGTTTGTCCACCCCGGCTCCGTTTCCTCTTCAGTTTCATCCCGTAACTTCCCTTATGTATTAAAAACATCAAAAATATAAAAAAAATGGAGTTTCACGAACCTTCTGTTTTCACCACTTTTACCTATTCAAAGACGAACTCTACAGTTTCTGGTGTTTGGTTCTTGATAAATTCTTCTGGAGTCACCATTTGAATGACATCCACTTCTTCATTGTAAGAATCTCCAAAAACATAATGTTTTAGTCTTTGACCATTAACCACCTGTGTTGTGTCATCCTTCAGAGAAGAGATTTTTATGGCACCTGAATGGTACACTTCCTTGATAACAAAAGGTCCTTCCTATTTGGAGAGTAGTTTCCCTGCAAAAAATCTGAGACGAGACCTATACAAAAGAACTTTCTCACCAACATGGAACTCCATTTTGAGAATTCTCCTATTATGCCATATTTTTACCTTTTCCTTAAAGAGCCTAGCATTTTCTAAGCTTCCCCTCTCCACTCATCTAGATTACTTAAATCGAGCAGTCTTTTCACACTAGCAAGTCTAAAATCTCTATTCAACTCTTTCACTGCCCAATAAGCTTTGTGTTCTAATTCTAAAGGCAAGTGACAAGATTTCCCATAGACCATTTTGTAAGGAGACATCCCCATAGGATTTTTATAAGCAGTTCTATAAGCCCACAAAGCGTCATTCAACTTTTTAGCCCAATTTTTTCTATACCTATTGACATTCTTCTACAAGATAGATTTAATTTCCCTATTGGAATGTTCTACTTGCCCACTAGTTTGGGGGTGATAAGCTGAAGCTATTATGTGGTTTACATCATACTTAGCGAGAGTTTTTCTAAAAAAAACCATGAATAAAATGGGAGCCTCCATCAGTCATGAGATATCTAGGTACACCGAACCTAGGAAAAATGACATCTTTGAGCATTTTCAAAGAGGTCTTACCATCAACACTGCTCATAGGTATGGCTTCTACCCAATTTGTAACATAGTCAACAACAACAAGAATATGAGTATACCCTTTTGAAGGAGGAAAAGGCCCCATAAAGTCGAATCCCCAACAATAAAAGGTTCAATCACAAGAGAATAATTCATAGGCATTTCATTGCGTCTAGAGATGTTACCTACTCGTTGGCATTCATCACAGGATAAGATAAACTTCCTTGCATCTTTTAAAAGATTAGGCCAATAAAATCCAGATTGTAAAACCTTCTGTGCATTCCTATCCCCAGCATGATGTCCTCCATAAGCACTGCCATGACATTTTCTCAATATCTCTTGTTGTTCAAATTCTGTAACACATCTTCTCATAATGACATCTACTCCCTTCTTATATAGGTGTGGGTCATCCCAAAAGTAATGCCTTAGATCATAGAAGAATTTCCTTCTTTGCTGGGCTGTAAAGGTTGGAGGCAAATACTTGGAAACAATAAAGTTAGCATAATCGGCATACCAAGGATTATCATGTGGACTTACCCTTATTGCAGCTAACTGCTCATTCGAAAAATTATCATTAACAGGCAAAGGGTCAAAAGAAATGTTTTCCAAACAAGATAAATTATCATCAACAAGATTATCAACATATTTCCTATCCACAATATGCAGATCAAACTCTTGCAAAATCAACACCCACCTTATAAGCCTAGGCTTAGCGTCCTTCTTTGTCATAAGATACTTAATATCTGCATGGTCAGTATGAATAGTAACCTTAGAATCAACAATATAAGGTCTAAACTTATCACAAGCAAATATTATAGCTAAGAACTATTTTTTAGTAGTAGCATAATTCTTTTGAGTAGCATCTAGAGTCTTGCTAGCATAATGAATGACATTTAACTTCTTGTCAACATGTTGTCCAAGGACAGCACCCACAACAAAGTCACTAGCATCACACATGATTTCAAAAGGTAAACTCCAATCAGGTGGCTAGAATATAGGAGCAGTTGTTAAAGCTTTTTTCAAAGTTTCAAAGGCTTCCTTACAATCACCACCAAAAACAAAAGGTACATCTTTTTGAAGAAGATTAGTAAGGGGCTTTGAAAATTTGGAGAAATCTTTAATAAATCTCCTATAGAAACCAGCATGACCAAGGATACTATGAATACCTTTGATATCCCTAGGACAAGGCATCTTCTCAATTGCTTCAATTTTGGCTCTGTCAACTTCAATACCTCTTTTAGAGATCTTATGTCCAAGAAAAATTCCTTAATTAACCATGAAATGACATTTCTCCTAGTTAAGAACAAGGTTGGTTTCTTCACATCTCTGCAAAACTTTATCAAGGTTGTGCAAACAGTTATCAAAAGAAGTTCCATAGACAAAAAAATCGTCCATGAAAACCTCCACAATTTCTTCACAAAAACCATGAAAGATAGCAGACATACATCTCTGAAAAGTAGCAGGAGCATTACATAAACCAAAAGGCATACGCCTATAGGCATAAGTACCATAAGGACAAGTGAAAGTGGTTTTCTCCTGGTCCTGTGCTTTCACAGCGATATGAGAAAACCCAGAATAACCATCAAGAAAGCAAAAGTGAGTCTTTTTGGACAGCCTCTCAATCATTTGATCAATAAAGGGCAAAGGATAATGATCTTTCTTAGTAACTTTATTAATCTTTCTAAAATCACTGCACATTCTATACCCAACCACTACTCTCTGGGGTATAAGCTCATTATCCTCATTAGGCACAACAGTAATTCCCCCTTTCTTGGGAACACAATGAACATGGCTAACCCATTGACTATAAGCAATAGGATAAATAATACCACCATCAAGGAGTTTTAATACCTCATTTCTTACCACTTCCTTCATTTTAGGATTTATACATCGCTGGTGCTCAACAACTGGTTTTGCATCAGGCTCAATATTAATAGCATGCTGACATATAGTGGGAGAAATTCCTTTTAAATCATCAAGAGTATAACCCATAGCTCCTCGGTGCTTCTTCAATACCTCCAATAGCATTTCTTCTTCCTTCCCTGAAAGTTTAGGACTAATAATAATAGGATATATCTTCTTATCATCAAGATAAACATATTTAAGATCATCAGGTAAAGGTTTTAATTCGAAAACAGGATCCCCTTTGGGTGGTAGTGTGGTACCCAAATCTTCCATGGGTAAATTATGCTTAAGTAACTCAGTCTGACGAAGGAAAACATCATCAATCCCATTTCTTTCCTTCATAAAGGCATCACTTTCATGAGCTTCCATGAACTGCTGCAAAGCATTGTTAGGAGCAAGAGAAATAGCAGACAGTTGTTCAACCTTGAAATCCTCATCAGGTAATTCATTTTCATAAGGGATTTTGGCAAATTTGGAAAAATTAAACTCATAAGATTCTCCAGCAAACTTAGTCAAAACTTTTTCCTTCCTACAATATATGATGGCCCCATAAGTATTAAGGAAGGGTCTACCAAAGATGATAGGATAGGTTTTACTAGCTTCTTTACCAAGTACTAGAAAATCAGCAGGATATTTAATCTTACCACAAAGGACCCCCACATCTCTTACAATACCAATGGGGCAAACTTTCTCTCTATTGGCAAGGTGAATAACCACATCAATGTCTTCAAGCTCACAAGGACCAATCTCATGCATAATTTCCCTGTAAAGCTCATAAGGAATAGCAACAGAACTAGCACCAATATCACATAAACCATAGTAGCAATGATCACCAATTTTAACAGAGAGCACAGGAACACTAGCTTTTATAGCCTTACTAGGATGAGAGATAATATTAGAAGCGTCTTCACAAAAGACAGTATACTTATCCTCTATATTTCTAGTGACAAGATCTTTCACAATAGCTACCACATGCTCGATATCAATAAGCTCATCGGAACCTACAATTTTCTTTGCGCTTTTACTAACCACATTATCCAAAATAGAGTATTCCCTTACCTTGGAGGGAAAAGGGATCTTCTCAATATAAGGTTCAGGCAAAATAGGATCAACAGTACAAACCTCTATACTGGCAGGAACGTGGGTAACAATGTCTTTATAAGGAGCATGATACTTGTCCCACTCTTTCTTGGGAATCTCAATATAAGAAGCAAACGCATTAAAACATTCCGCAAGAACTTGAGGATCAAGGCCAAACTTATTGATAATATCACGGAAGTTATTAGTTGCCATAAAATATTTAATGCACTCTTAATCATAATTTATACCTAACTTTCTTCCTTTGTCATTTTCCTAAGCCTTGGTATTATCTTGAATACGGTCTAAAAGATCCCATTTATCTTCTTCCTTCATACTTGTGAATGATCCAGCACAAGAAGCATCTAATAAACCTTTATCATGAAGAGAAAGCCTAGCATAAAAGTTATTAAGAATAATATTGTTAGGGAGTTCATGAATAGGACATTTAAGCATTAGCATCTTCAATCTCCCCCAAGGTTGAGTTGTACTTTATCCATCAAGAGGCCAAAAGTTATATATAAGACTTCTATCCTTTTGGATTTCACTTGGAGGATAAAATTTAGAGTAAAAGAGAGATGCCATCTCCTCCCATTCCATGGATTGTCCATTCTTTAGCAGCTTATACCATGCCTCAGCTCTCCCTTTCAAGGATATGGAGAGTAACTTCTTCTTCACCTGTTCAGTTGTGATACCTGCACACTTAAACAACCCGCATAATTCATGGATATAAAGCAAGTGATCACCAGGATGGACAATTCCATCCCCAAAATAATATTATCCATAACACGATTAACAATACTTGTAGGTATCTTAAAAGGATCGATCTCAACAGGTGGTGGTTCATCTACTACCATAGAAGTGGTATTAGTTTTCCCAAACAGAAAACCAAGTGGGTTATTCATAATGGAAACAAAGTAACAAGCAGTAACAAAAGCAATACTCATAGTAAAAGTTTCCCTCACCAGTTCCACTCTTCAATAACACTTCACTCCCCGGGAACGGCACTAGAAAATAGTTTTGATGACCCACAAGTATGGGGGGTGTATCGTAGTACTTTCGATAAATAGGGGTGTCGATCCCAACGAGGAACAGAAGGTGCTGAACAGTAGTATGGAGCAGGAAATCCCTGTGAATACTTAGCAAACGGATTTTTAGTGGTTTTCTGACAAGGCAACAAAACAAAGAACAAGTAACAAGAGTAACGGACAAACGGAGCAAGTGGCCCAATCCTTTCTTAGCAAAGGACAAGCCGGTGGAAATACTTATAAGGACCAAACGTTCTCGAGGACACATGGGAATTCTGTCAAGTGCTTTCGCTTCAAGTAGCTGAGTACTCTTATTTGGTGTTTGTAAGTGTTGTGTGGGTGAACCTGTGCTAACATACTTCCCTTCCTAGGACTAATACATACTTGTGATTAACCCCCCTGCAAACATCCGTAACTACAGGAAAGTAATTAAGATATAAATCTAACCACAGCCTTAAACTCTAAGATCCTACACTCCCTTGTGCAAATGTGTCCTAACAGGGGTTCAGGTTTCTGTCACTCCGGCAACCCCACGATTAGTAGCCAAATACACAATGCATTCTCCTAGGCCCATAAATGGTGAAGTGTCATGTAGTCGATGTTCACATGACACCACTAGAAGAATGGCACCACAACTTAAATACTAAACCATTGAATAATAACTCATCACAGATTCACTACTAACAACATGACTTCTCCCATGTCCTCAAGAACTAGACCAACTACTCACAAGACATCACATGGATCAAGATCAAATATGATATGATAATGGATAACAATCTGAACATAAACAATAATCCAATGGTTCCACTCACAAGCATCAACTATAATAGTAATCAACACCGGGAAAGTTACCCCTAAGAACTAGAGCAATATCCAACACAATTGTTACAGAAGGACGGAGTGGTGATGATGGTGCTGGTGTAGATGATGATGATGATCCCGATGAAGCCTAGCTTGATGACGGCGTTGATGGCGATGGTCTCCCCTCTCCGGGAAGGAATTCCCCCGGCAGAAATCTGTATGCCGGAAAGATCTTTCTCTCTCGGTGTTTTCCGCCCCCAGAGGCGGCGGAAATCTATCTATGGTCGCTCCCCTGGTGTTAGGGTTCCGTAGGGAAGATATAGGCGAAGGGGCGGAGTCGGAGGCCGAGTAGGTGGTCCAAACCCACCCTAGGCGCGGGGTCAGGTGGGCCCGCGCCTAGGGGGTGTGGGCCCCCTGTGTAACTACCTCGGTGAATTACGCTCCTAGATACAAGCCTGGATGAGTGGTAGTGGTTGAAATAGTACGGTGGGGCCCCAAAAGCCACTCACTGGTAGTACTTTCAGACGTCCCAACCACTACCCTCTCAACGGGACTCAGACGGGCGTAATCGGCGGCGAAGGATCAACTACGTACACAAGTGGGTATGTACGCAAGCCACCATACAAGAGTACATCAGAGCCATACCATCTAGAAAGAAAGGAAATATAGCAACGCCATACGGCAAGATTCAAATGACCTAGATAGATCTATATTTTAGGATACTTCCTCATACAACACACATCAGAGTATCATGCGGAAGCGGCAAACAAAATCCGAGTACGGATAAGAAGCAAATCGGCATAAGATGCCATAGAAAATAAGCACATCCCAACTACAGGTCTCACGGATCCCCGTTCCCGGAATCTCTACACCGAACGATCGTTGCCCACATCTTCGGCTTCTTCCACCCAGTATCCGTCCTGTGAAGGTGCCTGTTCATCTGAACCAAGAATTTATCGTGTGAGACCCTAAGGGTACTCAGCAAGTCTTAATGCCTCTAAAGGGGACACAACCTGGGGTGACGCAATTGCAGCGAAAGATAAACCCTAGCAGTTCTACAGATAACGCTAACCATCCGCCTAACCAATGATAGACGGATGTCCGTGAATTAAGTACAACAGTTATAATGGTAATCTCATCAGATCCATCCTCCTCCCTGCTTACCAACAAGGAAGCGGACGAACAACCCCCCATCCGTTGGCAATTTTATTAACCATTCCATGAGTATTGCACTATTTACTAGTCAAGTTACTTAGTCAAATTAAAGCGGTACTTTAGTTATGCTTGTCTATGATCGAGAAACTGTGCTCCAAGTCGTCCATATCCGCGGACACGGCTTTCAGAAAGTTTTACCCGGCCGGGGTGCACCAATAGCAACACACGCTCGATCAACCTCATAAAAACCAAATCAAAACCCAACGAGGCTTTCACGACTGAACAATCACAAGATTCAGAAATATTTCAGGGGGCCACCCCATTGAGTAGACCATAGCAAGTAAGCAAGCTTGAGACGGACTCAAGGTTTGCGTCAATGGTCATGTATCGGGAACCTGAAAGTGTGGCTGGGCTTGTCGATACCGTAATCAATCACTCCGCTTACCTAAGCGACAAGGTGCTCCTCGCACAATTTAAATACAGAAAGTAGCATGGCATAAGTACAGGATAGTAAATAAAACCTCAAACTAGTTTGTGGCCCCAAGAAATAAGAAGGAATCGAGCTCTGGCCCAGGGGGGTCCCATATACCTCCCGGATGTGGATAGCGCGATAAATCAAGGAACAGGAATCAAGTACTCGGGGTCTTACGGGACACAAGTGAGCAGGAAAAACCAAATGGCAGATGTTGCTCACCGGTGCCACTTTCTTTAGTTATCCCACTACTTCTCAGGTTAAGTTGTTTAGGTACCTCATTATCCAACAGACGCTCACATACCCTACACATGCTGTTCTACGACTCGCATGGCTCAAACAACTCCTACAGTAGTGGCTCATGGGATGGAGGAACAAGCTTGGTGAAGTAAAGGCTATGCATACTTGGGATTCAATTTAATGCAATCGCGACTCAATGATGCAAGAATAAGATAGAGGCAATAGGTACTGTATGTATGCAAGCATGTGGAAGTGCTTGCCTGTCAACTCAGTTGAAGCGAGGGATGGATCTGGGTAGTGCTCCTGGTTCTCTTGATATAACCCCTGCTCAGTGTCTATCCGAGAAAAACCAAACAAACAAGGCCAACATGAATATAGAGCACAAGCATATGAATAAGATGCGTCAAGCAAACAATCATGCCATGATGAATGATGCACAATTTACATGGCAATAAAGGTAGCATGGCATGGTGAGGTGTGGAAGACAAGTAATAACATCTTAATGGGGTTTTGGATCACTTTTTGTTGTCATAACAATTGATGTTCACTATATATTTATATGATGCATGCTGCAATTAAAGTTATGGATAGCATAAACAGAAAGGTCTCGTCGAGCTGATCATTTTAGACATATCATTTGCTAAATTTGGAATTATAAAACAAAAGTTATTAATTATTGAAGTTCCAGTGGCATTTGTGTAATTAACTCAACTTGGAATTTTAGAATGTTCAGAAGGTAATTTAGTTAGCATATTTGAAATCCTCACATTTTTCTGATTCAAAAACATGTATTATTTGTATTATTTGGATTTATGAATTTAATTTTATTTTTAGTCAAAATTAGTCAAATTAGGTCAAAGTCAAAGGTTGATTAATTAAATTAATTTTTGAAAATATTTGAATAAAGATTTGAATTAACATTCAAAAACAAATCATTTTTCATATAAGGTTTGAATTCAAATTCTAAACCAGGAATAAGTTATGAATTTATTTGAATTTGGCCAGATTTGTATTTGAATTTGATTTGAATTAAATTTGCAAAGAATTTAATTTGAATCAGACAGCTTTTCTGGGCTTTTATTACCCAGGCAGATCTACCCAGGAGTATGACAGGTGGGGTCAGAGGCGTAAGGGGCCACGGTGGTGCTGGACGACGTTTGCTACTGCGGGTTAGCCAGCCCAGCCGCTGTCGTGCGGGCCCAGCAGTGCCGACGGTCCCGCGTGCCAGCGAGAGCCTGGGTGAGCTAAGACGCGCAGCGAGGAAGGAGTGCGGGGTGAGGCCTGGAAAAGCTGGGGGGGTTTTTGGTCAAAGCTCTGGGCGACTGACAAGTGGGGTTCTGGGCGGCTACGGATCTGAGCGTGCTCGACCGAAACTAGGGGGGTTTACAAAACTGCCTCGCGAGCTCTGTCTGACGGACGCAGCTCTCTGAAGCTCGTTGACCCCTGGCGACGGCGAGTTTTTCCGGCGAGGATGGCGTCGCGTCCACGGCGAGGTGGCCCTGGCTACCAAAACGAAAAACGCAGAGGGTGGCTCCGGCTACAGATTTCACAAGGAGGGATCGACGGCGGCGCGTTGTGCGGGAATGGGCACGTCGGGGAACAGGGGGGAATCGCCGGTCTGGGCTTGTGCGTCGGCGGGGCGGCTCGTCGGCGGGGGTCACAAACGGGCGGCGCAAGGCAAACAGAGGGGGGGTAAAACGGTAGGGGCTTGGGGGAGGAGCTTACCTCGGTCGATTCCCACCGGAATCGGGGCAGGAGGTGGTCGAAGCGGAGGGGAAAACGGCGGCTGCGCGGCTCCGGGAAGCGGGACGGAGCAGAGAGGCTTCAGATGCCGCCGGGAAGAAGACGTAGTCGACGCTCCTAGCGGCTCGACTTTCACGACACGGGCTCGTCGGCAGAAGTCAGCGAGGGAGGTACTGGCGGTGACGACGAGCGCGCCACGCAGGAGAGAGGGCGGGAACGCGAGGCTCTAGAACGATTGGACTCGCCGGAGGTTGAGGCACTCCGCCGGTGGCGCCGCTTGAACGGGACCGGCCAGAGCGGGACCATGGCGGTTCAGAGGCGGCGCAGGAAAAAGGAGGAGGGGTAAGTTGCCATGAGGAGGGAGAAAGCTAGGGTTCGGGGCATCGATCTGGGGATAAGAAGAGGAGGGAAGGGTGACGCGGCTGACGGCGGGGGAACGGCCACCTGCTCGCCTTTCCGTCACTTGCCGAGGCGGCCAAGCGTCGAGCCGGGAAGAAGAACAGGGCTGACGGCTGAGCGGTATGGGCAGTGGCCGAGTTGGGCCGGGGGAGGTTCGGTCTGATGGGCTGCTACTACTACTTGGGCTGCTGCGGCTGCTACCAGGTATGGTTTCTCTTTTATTTTGTTTCTTATTTGTCTTTTAGACATTTGTTTGTTATTTTATTCGATTTCAATTTTCAAACTAGTTTATAATTCCAAAAACCTTTGGAACATTTTTACCAGGAGGTTTTGTATAGGGGCTTGACTAAGAGGGGAGGTGGGGTTTAGGGTTAGAGGGGAGGATGAGAGGGGGAGGTGAATGGGGTGATATCATGGTACTTTCATGCATTAACAAGACCAAGCAAGATCAAAAACAAGATCCACAAGAACAAGCAAAAGGAAGAAAGAAGACAAGGGTGATGGTTGCATGGCCCATGCAAAAATATTTATTGCCTTGATGGTTCTTGTGAAAACAAGGTTATTACATGGCATTATTATTTGCGTCCTCCAAAGTTGGAGCAAGGCCAAGCAAGGATTGGTGTTGGATCCATCCAACCCACATGAGCTAGGTATACTCAAATAAATGCCAGCTCATATTAAGTTGGATGGTGGAATATAAGGTGGTGAAAGAAAAGGTGGTGGAGTCATTAAGAGAGATGCCCTCAACTCAACTTGGGCATTTAACAATATATCAAGAGCCAAATACAATATCAAGATGCAAATACAATTAATATTGCACATGAGATAAGAACCAAACAAGGAAAAGGGTTTTATATGATGCTCAAATGCAAGGTGACATGATGACATGAGCATGATATGATGATGATGCAACAATTATATGTTGGAAGTGGCCCTTTTTATTATTATAACATGTAGCATTACAGGTGTTAGACAACTGGGATGCTACAACTCTCCCCCACTAAACAGGAATCTCGCCCCGAGATTCTAGGAAGAAGAAGAAGATACAAAGAGAGAAGGATGGTTGTACGGAGTTCATCTTCACGCTCCCATGTGGCTTCATCAATGTAATGGTGTGACCATCGCACCTTGCGTAACTTGATGGACTTGTTGCAGTCCTTCGCTGCGGTCTCAAGGATTTTGGTGGGGTGTTCTTGATAAGACAGATCTTCTTGGAGGTCGATCAGCTCATGGTCCACGGTCCTGCCGGGATCTTTGAAGCACTTCTTGAGTGAGAGATGTGGAAAACATCATGGACTTTGAGCTTTTCCTAAGCTCCGGTGCATAAGCAACTTCTCCTCTTCTACCACGTATCTTGAAAGGACCGATGTATCTAGGAGCCAACTTTCCTTTGATACGCGGTGTGTTCCTCTCATGGGAGTGACACGAAGGTAGACGAGGTCACCAGGCATATACCATATCCGTGTGCTTCTGTCATAGTTGCTCTTCGGCGACTTTGAGCAATCTTCGAGTTCTCGAATGATATGCACCTTCTCCTGCCTCGAGTTACAATGTCGAGGGCCAAACCAGATTCTTTCTCCCACTGACCAACCAATCGGAGTTCGCACTTGCGACCATAGAGAGCCTCAAATGGTGCCATCTTGAGACTCTTACGGAAGTTTGTTGTTGTAGGAGAATTCAGCATATGGAAGACATTCCTCCCACTTCATGCCAAACGAGATGACGCAAGCCCGAAGCATGTCCTCCGATCGATTGATTCTTTCCACTTGTCCTTGCGATCGAGGGTGGTAGCAGTCTTGAAGTTCAACTTTGTTCCCAAAGCTTTTGGAAACTCTCCCGAACTTTGAGGTGAAGATGCTCCCAGTGCGAACTGATTTCGGTGGAACCCCATACAGAGAGACAATTCATTGATATAGATCTCATAACTGAATTCCGAGAAATTGTTTCTTTGATCGGGAAGAAATGAGCCACTTTAGAAAGCCTCGATGACAACAAAATTGCATTGTTGCCCTTGCGACCTTGGAAAGCCAGTGATGAAGTCCATCTCTACTTTCTCCCATTTCCATTCGGAGGTTTCAATGGCTGTAGAAGACCAAATGGTTTCGATGGACAGCCTTCACCCTCGGCAGACATCACATTCTCGAGACATACTTGGCGCAATACCGTTTCAACCTAGGTGCCACCAAGATTGTGTTTTCAAGTCCATGTACATCTTTGTGCTGCCGGGATGGATAGAAAGAACCGAATCATGTGCCTCCTTGAGAACTTGGTCTCTCAGACCCGGGTAGTTTGGAACAAACATCCGGTGTTCAAAGAAGAGCGTGCCTTGATCATCCACGTGGAAGGACTCATACTTCGGAAGGTCAATCTTAGAGATGAGCTTTTTGGTGTGCGGATCACCAAGCTGACGAGAGCGAATCTGTTCTTCCAAGAGAGGAGTAGCCAGGAGGTTCGGGAGATGCCCTTGTTCCACAATTTCCAGGTTGAGTCGACGGAATTCCTCGCACAAGAGAGGTTGCTCTTCCACCATGAGGTTGTTGACATAAGCTTTACTAAGCGCATACGCCATGACATTTGCTTTGCACGGAGTGTAGTTGATGGTCACATCAAAGTCATTGATTGCTTCAATCCATCTCCTCTGCCAAGGTTGAGATCAGCCGAGTGAAGATATACTTCAAACTCTTGTGGTCCGAGAAGATCTCACAACGGTTACCAAGCAAGTAGTGCCTCCATAGCTTCAAAGCAAAGACAACTGCTGCTAGCTCGAGGTCATGTGTGGGATAGTTGATTTCATGCGTCTTCAACTGACGAGAGGCATAAGCAACCACCTGTTTCTCTTGCATCAGGACCGCACCCAATCCTTGCAAAGAGGCGTCACAGAATATCTGGAAAGGCTTAGATGTATCTGGAGGAACCAAGACTGGTGTGGAAGTGAGTTTCTCTTTGAGTGTCTCAAAACTTTCTTGACATGCAGGAGTCCACAGGTACTTCTTTCCTTTCTTGAGGAGGTCGGTAAGAGGCTTCGCTATCTTCGAGAAGTTCTGAACGGCGCAAGCAATAACTAGCCAAACCGAGGAAACTCGCACGCACTTCCTTGACATTCACGGGAGGAAGCCATTCAACTATTGTCTTCACGGTTCGGGTTGTTGATCTGCAATGCCTTGGCAGAGATAACATGACCCAGGTATGTTACTTCAGGCAGCCAAAACTCACACTTTGAGAACTTTGCATACAAGCGGTTCTCACGAAGCTTGTTTAAGACACACCGCAGGTGTTCTTCATGCTCCTCCTTAGACTTGGAATAAACCAGAATGTCATACAGATATACCACCACAAACTTATCAAGGTACTCCATGAAAACGGAGTTCATCAGCCTCGAGAAGGTAGCAGGTGCATTGGTGAGACCGAAAGACATGACCGTGTACTCATACAGGCCATAGCGGGTGGTGAAAGCTGTTTTGGGCACATCTTCTTTGCGAATTTTGATTTGGTGATAACCACTTCTCAAGTCCAGCTTAGAGAACACCACAGCTCCTGCTAGCTGATCAAATAGATCATTTATCCGTGGAAGAGGATATTTGTTCTTGATGGTTTTAGCATTTAGAGCCCGGTAGTCAACACAGAGTCTATCGGTTCTGTCACGCTTCTTCACAAAGATTGTTGGGCTACCCCAAGAAGAAGTGCTGTGTTGAATGAAACCCAATTTTTCTTGTTCATCAAGTTGTCGTTTGAGTTCAGCCAACTCAGAAGGACCCATTTTATATGGCCGCTTGGAGATAGGAGTCGTCCCAGGTTCAAGCTCAATCACGAATTCAACCTCGCGATCCGGAGGCATACCTGGCAACTCTTCGGGAAAGACATCTGGGAACTCACAGACCACTGGTACACTCTGAATAGCTTCCATAGCATCATTATTCAGAGCCGCCAAGGAATAGAGCTGGACAGCAGGAGTCAGACTTGGAGAAAAGACTATATGGCCTTCAGGAATCTTCAGAGACACTGAGCGTTCAGCACAATCAATCACAGCTGCATTTGCTGTCAACCAATCCATGCCCAAGATGACATCAATGTCAGAGTTGCCCAGAACAATCAAAGAAGCCGAGAATGAAGAACCACCCATCTCAATTTGATTGCCATGACTGATTTTAGAAGCTGCCATTGTTGCTCCAGGAGAAAGAACCATTAACCGCTTTTGGAGAGGAACCATGACTAACTCATTCTCATTTGCAAACTTGTGAGACACAAAAGAATGCGATGCACCAGAATCAAAGAGAACTCGTGCAGGGACTGAGTTAACGGATAGCATACCCATTACAACTCCAGGTGCGAGCTCAGCTTGAGAGGCGTTGACGCAGTTGGCGCGAACAACCGCAGACCCGGGCTTAGTGTTGATGTTGAGAGCCCGAGGCGGTGGTGCACGAACCGAAGGAGAGCTTGTTGCAGATCTTGGCGGGGTGGAGGAGAGCTTTGTTCTTCATTGGACAGTTCGGTGGGATGTCCAGATCTCCACACGTGAAGCGTGCACCGGTGAGCGTGGAGCGAGTAGCCAGGACTCCGCCAGCTCGAGGTAATGGTTGTTGTAGCCCACAGGAGCCTTGATGGTGAAGTTTGGTGGCCTTGACGTGAAACTCGCAGGTCTTGGTGGAGCCGGAGCGACGGTGGGGTGTTAGGAACCCGGACACGCCGCTTAGAAGGAGATGCCATAACTGCAGAGCTTGATGCATCCTGTTGTGTTTCTTGGACTCTCGAACATTTGCACCTTGCCTCCTCTTGCAAGGTCTTTGTGTCTGTAGTTCGGGAAGGTTGCCGGTCTTGCATGTGCGATTGCATACTTGATCGACGCATTGAGCCCTTGCTCGAACCTTTTTCGCTTCTTCTTGTCATCGATACCTCATCACCACCATAACGGATAGATTCATGAAGTTCTGATATAGGTGTTGACGTTATCATTTCCACGCTTGAGTTGAGGAAAGCCTCCTTCATCCTTTCCATTACAATCTCGAGAGAAAGCGCTCTTTGAAAGCTGCGGTGAATCTCTACCAAGTAGGCTGGAACCAGTCAGCTTGCCTTCAAGTAGTTCTCCCACCAAAGAGCTGCATCTCCCTTGAGAAGGTGGGTAGCACACTTGACCCACTCTGCTAGGAACATCGGGTCTCGAGCAACCTTGAGATCTCACGCAGCCAATCATCCGCGTCAAGAGGTCGGTCAGACACATCAAACTGACGAGGGTTGAACTTGAGGAAGCTCTTGATGTCACCACGCTTGGGAGGTGGAGGAAGTGGAGCAAACTCATTTCTTCTGACACTCTCCTCAAAGCGCTGCTGGTTCTCTTGCATTGCCGCCAAAACATTAGCTATGTTTGACAGCGCGGAGCCCAGTTCCGGAGGTATGTCCTCCTCAGTACGGCGTGGGGGAGCCATCCTGTCATTGATATAAAACTCAAGTCAGTACTATAATGGAAGATGATTATAATCCAAAATAGTACCAAGATGGAATTAACCAAGATTAAAGGATGCAATTTACTGAGATGATATTAAAATATCAACAAAGTTCAAAGCACCTAAAAGATATTAAGCATATTGCACACGACTGAAAAGGAGTGTGGTACACAAATATATCAAAGAAATTTTTTTCACAAATTTCGGCATTAAAATACCAATAGATGCGCAAAATTACTTAACGAATCAAGATTAGTGACTCTACCGATTCAATATACGAAAGCGAATGATAAAAGTAGTGGTATGGTCGCGACTCCATCCCGCACTCAAATCATTACTCCGCACATGAACAAGTGGAACACATATCCTAACCCCTTGTTCTCACGACGAAACCTAAAGATTGGTAACTACGGAAACGAACACCCCAAACACGATAGTGTCGGATACAAGAGGAAGATAGATTGCGTCGGTTTGCAAAAGCCTGTCGGTATGGAATGTACCAACAGTTGATAACCAAAGGCAGATAAGATAACAACTTGGATGCAACAGATAGACAAGGGATTACACACACACACACAACCTATGGTACTACGGAAACCCAGAACACGTGAATCCTAGTTTGAATTTTGAGAAGAGGATTGAAAACGTTGCACTTCCTTACCAGAAAAGGGTGGGTGGGAGGTTAAGAAGAAAAGTGGCAGTCCTACTCTCGCGTTTTGTTTTTCCCTAATATACATAACTACCAAAATATTTGCTAGACTGACAACGACCGTTTGGCTGAAACCCTGAAGGTCGGGATGGCTCTGATACCAATTGTAACTACCTCGGTGAATTACGCTCCTAGATACAAGCCTGGATGAGTGGTAGTGGTTGAAATAGTACGGTGGGGCCCCGAAAGCCACTCACTGGTAGTCCTTTCGACGTCCCAACCACTACCCTCTCAACGGGACTGACGGTGGCGTGTCGGCGAAGGATCAACTACGTACACAAGTGGGTATGTACGCAAGCCACCATACAAGAGTACATCGAGCCATACCATCTAGAAAGAAAGGAAATATAGAAACGGCATACGGCAAGATTCAAATGACCTAGATAGATCTATATTTTAGGATACTTCCTCATACAACACACATCAGAGTATCATGCGGAAGCGGCAAACAAAATCCGAGTACGGATAAGAAGCAAATCGGCATAAGATGCCATAGAAAATAAGCACATCCCAACTACAGGTCTCACGGATCCCCGTTCCCGGAATCTCTACACCGAACGATCGTTGCCCACATCTTCGGCTTCTTCCACCCAGTATCCGTCCTGTGAAGGTGCCTGTTCATCTGAACCAAGAATTTATCGTGTGAGACCCTAAGGGTACTCAGCAAGTCTTAATGCCTCTAAAGGGACACAACACAGGATGACGAATTGCAGTGAAAGATAAACCCTAGCAGTTCTACAGATAAGCTAACCATCCGCCTAACCAATGATAGCGGATGTCCGTGAATTAAGTACATGATTATAATGGTAATCTCATCCGATCCATCCTCCTCCTCCTACCAACAAGGAAGCGGACGAACAACCCCCATCCGTTGGCAATTTTATTAACCATTCCATGAGTATTGCACTATTTACTAGTCAAGTTACTTAGTCAAATTAAAGCGGTACTTTAGTTATGCTTGTCTATGATCGAAACTGCTCCAAGTCGTCCATATCCCGGACACGGCTTTGAAAGTTTTACCGGCCGGATGCACCAATAGCAACACACGCCGATCAACCTCGGAAAAACCAAATCAAAACCCAACGAGGCTTTCACTGAACAATCACAAGATTCAGAAATATTTGAGGCCACCCCATTGAGTAGACCATAGCAAGTAAGCAAGCTTGAGACGGACTCAAGGTTTGCGTCAATGGTCATGAAGCGGGAACCCGAAAGTGTGGCTGGGCTTGTCGATACAGCGTAATCACTCGCTTACCTAAGCAAGGTGTGCTCCTCGCACAATTTAAATACAGAAAGTAGGATGGCATAAGTACATGATAGTAAATAAAACCTCAAACTAGTTTGTGGCCCCAAGAAATAAGAAGGAATCGAGCTCTGGCCCAGGGGGGTCCCATATACCTCCCGGATGTGGATAGCGCGATAAATCAAGGAACAGGAATCAAGTACTCGGGGTCTTACGGGACACAAGTGAGCAGGAAAAACCAAATGGCAGATGTTGCTCACCGGTGCCACTTTCTTTAGTTATCCCACTACTTCTCAGGTTAAGTTGTTTAGGTACCTCATTATCCAACAGACGCTCACATACCCTACACATGCTGTTCTACGACTCGCATGGCTCAAACAACTCCTACAGTAGTGGCTCATGGGATGGAGGAACAAGCTTGGTGGGGTTTAAAAGTAAAGGCTATGCATACTTGGGATTCAATTTAATGCAATCGCGACTCAATGATGCAAGAATAAGATAGAGGCAATAGGTACTGTATGTATGCAAGCATGTGGAAGTGCTTGCCTGTCAACTCAGTTGAAGCGAGGACGGATCTGGTAGTGCTCTGGTTCTCTTGATATAACCCCTTTCGGTGTCTATCCGAGAAAAACCAAACAAACAAGGCCAACATGAATATAGAGCACAAGCATATGAATAATATGCGTCAAGCAAACAATCATGCCATGATGAATGATGCACAATTTACATGGCAATAAAGGTAGCATGGCATGGTGAGGTGTGGAAGACAAGTAATAACATCTTAATGGGGTTTTGGATCACTTTTTGTTGTCATAAAAATTGTTGTTCACTATATATTTATATGATGCATGCTGCAATTAAAGTTATGGATAGCATAAACAGAAAGGTCTCGTCGAGCTGATCATTTTAGACATATCATTTGCTAAATTTGGAATTATAAAACAAAAGTTATTAATTATTTAAGTTCCAGTGGCATTTGTGTAATTAACTCAACTTGGAATTTTAGAATGTTCAGAAGGTAATTTAGTTAGCATATTTGAAATCCTCACATTTTTCTGATTCAAAAACATGTATTATTTGAATTATTTGGATTTATGAATTTAATTTTATTTTTAGTCAAAATTAGTCAAATTAGGTCAAAGTCAAAGGTTGATTAATTAAATTAATTTTTGAAAATATTTGAATAAAGATTTGAATTAACATTCAAAAACAAATCATTTTTCATATAAGGTTTGAATTCAAATTCTAAACCAGGAATAAGTTATGAATTTATTTGAATTTGGCCAGATTTGTATTTGAATTTGATTTGAATTAAATTTGCAAAGAATTTAATTTGAATCAGACAGCTTTTCTGGGCTTTTATTACCCAGGCAGATGTACCCAGGAGTATGACAGGTGGGGTCAGAGGCGTAAGGGGCCCGCAGTGGTCTTGGACGACGTTTACTCATGCGGGTTAGCCATTGACCACTGTCGTCTGAGCCCAGCGATGCACGGTCCCTGCGTGCCGAGAGCCTGGTGAGCTAAGACGCTTGAGGAAGGAGTGCGGGGTGAGGCCTGGAAAAGCTGGGGGGGGTTTGGTCAAAGCTCTGGGCGACTGACAAGTGGGTTCAGGCGCTACGGATCTGGCGTGCTCGAAAACTTGGGGGGTTTACAGCGCCTCATGAGCTCATCGGACGGACGCTCTGAAGCTCGTTGACCTGGCGTGGCGAAGTTTTTCGGCGAGGATGGCGTCGCGTCCCAGGTGGCCTGGCTACCAAAAAAAAAACGCAGAGGGTGGCTCACTCTGATTTCACAAGGAGGGATCGACGGCGCGTTGCAGCGGGAATGGGCACGTCGGAACAGGGGAATCCGGTCTGGGCTTGTGCGTCGGGCGGCTCGTCGTGCGGGGTCACAAGCAGGCGGCAAAAGCAGAGGGTAAAACGGTAGGGGCTTGGGGAGGAGCTTACCTCGGTCGATTCCCACGAATCGGCGAGGAGGTGGTCAGCGGAGGAAAGCGGCGCTGGCGCTCCGGAAGCGGGGAGCAGAGAGGCTTCAGATGCCGCCGGGAAGAAGACGTAGTCGACGCTCCTAGCGGCTCTGACTTTACTGCTGACACGGGCTCGTCGACGAAGTCACTGACGGGGAGGTACCTGCGGCGGTGACGATCAGACGAGCGACGCGCACGCAGGAGAGGCTGGGGAACGAGGCCGCTGGCTGGCGGGACCATGGCGGTTCAGAGGCGGCGCACAGGAAAAAGGAGGAGGGACAGGGTAAGCCGCGGCGCGAGGGGAGGGAGAAAGCTAGGGTTCGGGGCATCGATCTGGGGATAAGAAGAGGAGGGAAGGGTGACGCGGCTGACGGCGGGGGAACGGACACCTGCTCGCTGCCACTGCTTTCCGTCTGCTGCCGAGGCGAGCGACCGACGGCGTCAGGCCAGGAAGAAGAACAGGAGCGCGACGGCGACGAAGCGGTATGGGCCAGGTGAGCGAGTTGGGCCGGGGGAGGTTCGGTCTGATGGGCTGCTACTACTACTTGGGCTGCTGCGGCTGCTACCAGGTATGGTTTCTCTTTTATTTTGTTTCTTATTTGTCTTTTAGACATTTGTTTGTTATTTTATTCTATTTCAATTTTCAAACTAGTTTATAATTCCAAAAACCTTTGGAACATTTTTACCAGGAGGTTTTGTATAGGGGCTTGACTAAGAGGGGAGGTGGGGTTTAGGGTTAGAGGGGAGGATGAGAGGGGGAGGTGAATGGGGTGATATCATGGTACTTTCATGCATTAACAAGACCAAGCAAGATCAAAAACAAGATCCACAAGAACAAGCAAAAGGAAGAAAGAAGACAAGGGTGATGGTTGCATGGCCCATGCAAAAATATTTATTGCCTTGATGGTTCTTGTGAAAACAAGGTTATTACATGGCATTATTATTTGCGTCCTCCAAAGTTGGAGCAAGGCCAAGCAAGGATTGGTGTTGGATCCATCCAACCCACATGAGCTAGGTATACTCAAATAAATGCCAGCTCATATTAAGTTGGATGGTGGAATATAAGGTGGTGAAAGAAAAGGTGGTGGAGTCATTAAGAGAGATGCCCTCAACTCAACTTGGGCATTTAACAATATATCAAGAGCCAAATACAATATCAAGATGCAAATACAATTAATATTGCACATGAGATAAGAACCAAACAAGGAAAAGGGTTTTATATGATGCTCAAATGCAAGGTGACATGATGACATGAGCATGATATGATGATGATGCAACAATTATATGTTGGAAGTGGCCCTTTTTATTATTATAACATGTAGCATTACAGGTGTTAGACAACTGGGATGCTACAACTCTCCCCCACTAAACAGGAATCTCGCCCCGAGATTCTAGGAAGAAGAAGAAGATACAAAGAGAGAAGGATGGTTGGCACGGAGTTCATCTTCACGCTCCCATGTGGCTTCATCAATGAATGGTGTGACTCGCACCTTGCGTAACTTGATGGACTTGTTGCAGTCCTTCTTCTGCGGTCTCAAGGATTTTGGTGGGGTGTTCTTGATAAGACAGATCTTCTTGGAGGTCGATCGGCTCATGGTCCACGGTCTGCCGGGATCTTTGAAGCACTTCTTGAGCTGAGAGATGTGGAAAACATCATGGACTTTGAGCTTTTCCTAAGCTCCGGTGCATAAGCAACTTCTCCTCTTCTACCACGTATCTTGAAAGGACCGATGTATCTAGGAGCCAACTTTCCTTTGATACCAAGCGGTGTGTTCCTCTCATGGGAGTGACACGAAGGTAGACGAGGTCACCAGGGCATATACCATATCCGTGTGCTTCTGTCATAGTTGCTCTTCCGACGACTTTGAGCAATCTTGTGTTCTCGAATGATATGCACCTTCTCCTCTGCTTGAGTCACAATGTCAGGGCCAAACCAGATTCTTTCTCCTGCACCTGACCAACCAATCGGAGTTCTGCACTTGCGACCATAGAGAGCCTCGAATGGTGCCATCTTCAGACTCTTCTGGAAGCTGTTGTTGTAGGAGAATTCAGCATATGGAAGACATTCCTCCCACTTCATGCCAAACGAGATGACGCAAGCCCGAAGCATGTCCTCCAGAATCTGATTGATTCTTTCCACTTGTCCTTGCGACTGAGGGTGGTAAGCAGTGCTGAAGTTCAACTTTGTTCCCAAAGCTTTTTGGAAACTCTCCCAGAACTTTGAGGTGAAGATGCTCCCAGTGCAGGCTCGATTTCAAGTGGAACCCCATACAGAGAGACAATTACATTGATATAGAGCTCACCAACTGAATTCCAGAAATTGTTTCTTTATTTGGGAAGAAATGAGCCACTTTAGAAAGCACGTCGATGACAACAAAAATTGCATTGTTGCCCTTTCGCGACCTTGGAAAGCCGTGATGAAGTCCATCTCCACTTTCTCCCATTTCCATTCCGGAGGTTTCAATGGCTGTAGAAGACCAAATGGTTTCTGATGGACAGCCTTCACCCTACGGCAGACATCACATTCTGAGACATACTTGGCGCAATACCGTTTCAACCTGTGCCACCAAGATTGTGTTTTCAAGTCCATGTACATCTTTGTGCTGCCCGGATGGATAGAAAGAACCGACTCATGTGCCTCCTTGAGAACTTGGTCTCTCAGACCCGGGTAGTTTGGAACAAACATCCGGTGTTCAAAGAAGAGCGTGCCTTGATCATCCACGTGGAAGGACTCATACTTGAAGGTCAAGCTTAGAGATGAGCTTTTGGTGTGCGGATCACCAAGTCGACGAGGAATCTGTTCTTCCAAGAGAGGAGTAGCCGAAGGTTCAGGAGATGCCCTTGTTCCACAATTTCTGTGTTGAGTGACGGAATTCCTCGCACAAGAGAGGTTGCTCTTCCACCATGAGGTTGTTGACATAAGCTTTACGGCTAAGCGCATCTGCCATGACATTTGCTTTGCCTGGAGTGTAGTTGATGGTCACATCAAAGTCATTGATTGCTTCAATCCATCTCCTCTGCCGAAGGTTGAGATCAGGCTGAGTGAAGATATACTTCAAACTCTTGTGGTCCGAGAAGATCTCACAACGGTTACCAAGCAAGTAGTGCCTCCATAGCTTCAAAGCAAAGACAACTGCTGCTAGCTCGAGGTCATGTGTGGGATAGTTGATTTCATGCGTCTTCAACTGACGAGAGGCATAAGCAACCACCTGTTTCTCTTGCATCAGGACCGCACCCAATCCTTGCAAAGAGGCGTCACAGAATATCTGGAAAGGCTTAGATGTATCTGGAGGAACCAAGACTGGTGTGGAAGTGAGTTTCTCTTTGAGTGTCTCAAAACTTTCTTGACATGCAGGAGTCCACAGGTACTTCTTGCCTTTCTTGAGGAGGTCGGTAAGAGGCTTCGCTATCTTCGAGAAGTTCTGAACGAAGCGACGATAATAACTAGCCAAACCGAGGAAACTCCGCACTTCCTTGACATTCACAGGAGGAAGCCATTCAACTATTGTCTTCACGGTTTCCGGGTTGACTGCAATGCCCTTGGCAGAGATAACATGACCCAGGTATGTTACTTCAGGCAGCCAAAACTAACACTTTGAGAACTTTGCATACAAGCGGTTCTCACGAAGCTTGTTTAAGACACACCGCAGGTGTTCTTCATGCTCCTCCTTAGACTTGGAATAAACCAGAATGTCATCCAGATATACCACCACAAACTTATCAAGGTACTCCATGAAAACGGAGTTCATCAGCCTCGAGAAGGTAGCAGGTGCATTGGTGAGACCGAAAGACATGACCGTGTACTCATACAGGCCATAGCGGGTGGTGAAAGCTGTTTTGGGCACATCTTCTTTGCGAATTTTGATTTGGTGATAACCACTTCTCAAGTCCAAATTAGAGAACACCACAGCTCCGCTAGTGATCAAATAGATCATTTATCCGTGGAAGAGGATATTTGTTCTTGATGGTTTTAGCATTTAGAGCCCGTAGTCAACACAGAGTCTATCGGTTCATCACGCTTCTTCACAAAGATTGTTGGGCTACCCCAAGAAGAAGTCTTTGTTGAATGAAACCCAATTTTTCTTGTTCATCAAGTTGTCGTTTGAGTTCACCAACTCGGAAGGACCCATTTTATATGGCTTGGAGATAGGAGCCGTCGAGGTTCAAGCTCAATCACGAATTCAACCTCGCGATCCGGAGGCATACCTGGCAACTCTTCGGGAAAGACATCTGGGAACTCACAGACCACTGGTACACTCTGAATATCTTCCATAGCATCATTATTCAGAGCCGCCAAGGAATAGAGCTGGACAGCAGGAGTCAGACTTGGAGAAAAGACTATATGACCTTCAGGAATCTTCAGAGATACTGAGCGTTCAGCACAATCAATCACAGCTGCATTTGCTGTCAACCAATCCATGCCCAAGATGACATCAATGTCTGAGTTGCCCAGAACAATTAAAGAAGCCAAGAAGGAAGAACCACCAATCTCAACTTGATTGCCATGACTGATTTTAGAAGCTGCCATTGTTGCTCCAGGAGAAAGAACCATTAACCGCTTTTGGAGAGGAACCATGACTAACTCATTCTCATTTGCAAACTTGTGAGACACAAAAGAATGCGATGCACCAGAATCAAAGAGAACTCGTGCAGGGACTGAGTTAACGGATAGCATACCCATTACAACTCCAGGTGCGAGCTCAGCTTGAGAGGCGTTGACGCAGTTGGCGCGAACAACCGCAGACCCGGGCTTAGTGTTGATGTTGAGAGCCCGAGGCGGTGGTGCACGAACCGAAGGAGAGCTTGTTGCAGATCTTGGCGGGGGTGGAGGGAGAGCTTTGTTCTTCATTGGACAGTTCCAGTGGGGATGTCCAGGATCTCCACACGTGAAGCAGGCACCAGCTAAATGTGGAGCAGAGTAGCCAGGGACTCCGCCAGGCGCTCCAGGGTAATGGTTGTTGTAGCCCCTGGGAGCCGCAGTGGTGAAGTTTGGTGGCCTTGACGTGAAACTCGCAGGTCTTGGTGGAGCCGGGAGCGACGGTGGGGTGTTAGGAACCCAGACACGCCGCTTAGAAGGAGCTGCCATAACTGCAGAGCTTGATGCATCCCTGTTGTGTTTCTTGGAATCCTCGAACATTTGCCTGCTTGCCTCCTCTTGCAGTGTTGTGTGCTGTAGTTCCAGGAAGGTTGCCGGTCTTGCATGTGTGATTGCATACTTGATCGACGCATTGAGCCCTTGCCTGAACCTTTTCTGCTTCTTCTTGTCATCAGATACCTCATCACCACCATAACGGGATAGATTCATGAAGTTCCTGATATAGGTGTTGACGTTATCATTTCCCTGCTTCAGGTTGAGGAAAGCCTCCTTCATCCTTTCCATTACAATCTCTGAGAGAAACTGCTCTTTGAAAGCTGCAGTGAATCTCTACCAAGTAGGCTGGAACCCAGTGCAGCTTGCCTTCAAGTAGTTCTCCCACCAAAGAGCTGCATCTCCCTTGAGAAGGTGGGTAGCACACTTGACCCACTCCTGTTCCGGAACATCATCAGTCTCGAGCAACCTTGAGATCTCACGCAGCCAATCATCCGCGTCAAGAGGTCGGTCAGACACATCAAACTGACGAGGGTTGAACTTGAGGAAGCTCTTGATGTCACCACGCTTGGGAGGTGGAGGAAGTGGAGCAAACTCATTTCTTCTGACACTCTCCTCAAAGCGCTGCTGGTTCTCTTGCATTGCCGCCAAAACATTAGCTATGTTTGACAGCGCGGAGCCCAGTTCCGGAGGTATGTCCTCCTCGATGCGTGGGGGAGCCATCCTGTCATTGATATAAAACTCAAGTCAGTACTATAATGGAAGATGATTATAATCCAAAATAGTACCAAGATGGAATTAACCAAGATTAAAGGATACAATTTACTGAGATAATATTAAAATATCAACAAAGTTCAAAGCACCTAAAAGATATTAAGCATATTGCACACGACTGAAAAGGAGTGTGGTACACAAATATATCAAAGAAATTTTTTTCACAAATTTCGGCATTAAAATACCAATAGATGCGCAAAATTACTTAACGAATCAAGATTAGTGACTCTACCGATTCAATATACGGAAGCGAATGATAAAAGTAGTGGTATGGTCGCGACTCCATCCCGCACTCAAATCATTACTCCGCACATGAACAAGTGGAACACATATCCTAACCCCTTCTTCTCACGCATTTAAACCTAAAGATTGGTAACTACGGAAACGAACACCCCAAACACGATAGCGTCGGATACAAGAGGAAGATAGATTGCGTCGGTTTGCAAAAGCCTGTCGGTATGGAATATACCAACAGTTGATAACCAAAGGCAGATACGATAACAACTTGGATGCAACAGATAGACAAGGGATTACACACACACACACAACCTATGGTACTACGGAAACCCAGAACACGTGAATCCTAGTTTGAATTTTGAGAAGAGGATTGAAAACGTTGCACTTCCTTACCAGAAAAAGGGTGGGTGGGAGGGTAAGAAGAAAAGTGGAAGCAGTCCTACTCTCGCGTTTTGTTTTTCCCTAATATACATAACTACCAAAATATTTGCTAGATCGACAACGACGTTTGCTTTGAAACCCTGAAGGTCGGGATGGCTCTGATACCAATTGTAACTACCTCGGTGAATTATGCTCCTAGATACAAGCCTGGATGAGTGGTAGTGGTTGAAATAGTACGGTGGGGCCCCAAAAGCCACTCACTGGTAGTCCTTTCAGACGTCCCAACCACTACCCTCTCAACGGGACTCAGGCGGCGAATCGGCAGCGAAGGATCAACTACGTACACAAGTGGGTATGTACGCAAGCCACCATACAAGAGTACATCAGAGCCATACCATCTAGAAAGAAAGGAAATATAGCAACGCCATACGGCAAGATTCAAATGACCTAGATAGATCTATATTTTAGGATACTTCCTCATACAACACACATCAGAGTATCATGCGGAAGCGGCAAACAAAATCCGAGTACGGATAAGAAGCAAATCGGCATAAGATGCCATAGAAAATAAGCACATCCCAACTACAGGTCTCACGGATCCCCGTTCCCGGAATCTCTACACCGAACGATCGTTGCCCACATCTTCGGCTTCTTCCACCCAAAGATCCGATCTGTGAAGGTGCCTTCATCTGAACCAAGAATTTATCGTGTGAGACCCTAAGGGTACTCAGCAAGTCTTAATGCCTCTAAAGGGACACAACTGGGTGACGAATTGCAGCAAAGATAAACCCTAGCAGTTCTACAGATAACGCTAACCATCCGCCTAACCAATGATAGACGGATGTCCGTGAATTAAGTACAACAGTTATAATGGTAATCTCATCCGATCCATCCTCCTCCCTCGCTACCAACAAGGAAGCGGCATTTAACAACCCCATCCGTTGGCAATTTTATTAACCATTCCATGAGTATTGCACTATTTACTAGTCAAGTTACTTAGTCAAATTAAAGCGGTACTTTAGTTATGCTTGTCTATGATCGAGAAACTGCTCCAAGTCGTCCATATCCGCGGACACGGCTTTGGAAAGTTTTACCGGCCGGGTGCACCAATAGCAACACACGCCGATCAACCTCGGAAAAACCAAATCAAAACCCAACGAGGCTTTCACGGTGAACAATCACAAGATTCGAAATATTTCAGGGGCCACCCCATTGAGTAGAACCATAGCAGTAAGCAAGCTTCGAGACGGACTCAAGGTTTGCGCCAATGGTCATGGCTTCGGGAACCCGAAAGTGTGGTGGGCTTGTCGATACCGTAATCACTCCGCTTACCTAACAAGATGCAGTGTGCTCCTCGCACAATTTAAATACAGAAAGTAGCATGGCATAAGTACAGGATAGTAAATAAAACCTCAAACTAGTTTGTGGCCCCAAGAAATAAGAAGGAATCGAGCTCTGGCCCAGGGGGGTCCCATATACCTCCCGGATGTGGATAGCGCGATAAATCAAGGAACATGAATCAAGTACTCGGGGTCTTACGGGACACAAGTGAGCAGGAAAAACCAAATGGCAGATGTTGCTCACCGGTGCCACTTTCTTTAGTTATCCCACTACTTCTCAGGTTAAGTTGTTTAGGTACCTCATTATCCAACAGACGCTCACATACCCTACACATGCTGTTCTACGACTCGCATGGCTCAAACAACTCCTACAGTAGTGGCTCATGGGATGGAGGAACAAGCTTGGTGGGGTTTAAAAGTAAAGGCTATGCATACTTGGGATTCAATTTAATGCAATCGCGACTCAATGATGCAAGAATAAGATAGAGGCAATAGGTACTGTATGTATACAAGCATGTGGAAGTGCTTGCCTGTCAACTCAGTTGAAGCGAGGGACGGATCTGGGTAGTGCTCCTGGTTCTCTTGATATAACCCCTGCTCAGTGTCTATCCGAGAAAAACCAAACAAACAAGGCCAACATGAATATAGAGCACAAGCATATGAATAAGATGCGTCAAGCAAACAATCATGCCATGATGAATGATGCACAATTTACATGGCAATAAAGGTAGCATGGCATGGTGAGGTGTGGAAGACAAGTAATAACATCTTAATGGGGTTTTGGATCACTTTTTGTTGTCATAACAATTGCTGTTCACTATATATTTATATGATGCATGCTGCAATTAAAGTTATGGATAGCATAAACAGAAAGGTCTCGTCGAGCTGATCATTTTAGACATATCATTTGCTAAATTTGGAATTATAAAACAAAAGTTATTAATTATTTAAGTTCCAGTGGCATTTGTGTAATTAACTCAACTTGGAATTTTAGAATGTTCAGAAGGTAATTTAGTTAGCATATTTGAAATCCTCACATTTTTCTGATTCAAAAACATGTATTATTTGTATTATTTGGATTTATGAATTTAATTTTATTTTTAGTCAAAATTAGTCAAATTAGGTCAAAGTCAAAGGTTGATTAATTAAATTAATTTTTGAAAATATTTGAATAAAGATTTGAATTAACATTTAAAAACAAATCATTTTTCATATAAGGTTTGAATTCAAATTCTAAACCAGGAATAAGTTATGAATTTATTTGAATTTGGCCAGATTTGTATTTGAATTTGATTTGAATTAAATTTGCAAAGAATTTAATTTGAATCAGACAGCTTTTCTGGGCTTTTATTACCCAGGCAGATCTACCCAGGAGTATGACAGGTGGGGTCAGAGGCGTAAGGGGCCACGGTGGTGCTGGACGACGTTTGCTATCATGGGTTAGCCTTGACCGGCAATCGTGCCCAAGAAGGCCGACGGTCCCGCGTGCCAGCGAGAGCCTGGGTGAGCTAAGACGCGCAGCGAGGAAGGAGTGCGGGGTGAGGCCTGGAAAAGCTGGGGGGGTTTTTGGTCAAAGCTCTGGGCGACTGACAAGTGGGGTTCTGGGCGGCTACGGATCTGAGCGTGCTCGACCGAAACTTGGGGGGGGGTTTACAAAACTGCCTCGCGAGCTCTGTCTGACGGACGCAGCTCTCTGAAGCTCGTTGACCCCTGGCGACGGCGAGTTTTTCCGGCGAGGATGGCGTCGCGTCCACGGCGAGGTGGCCCTGGCTACCAAAACGAAAAACGCAGAGGGTGGCTCCGGCTACAGATTTCACAAGGAGGGATCGACGGCGGCGTTGTCAGCGGAATGGGCACGTCGGGAACAGGGGAATCGCCGTCGGGCTTGTCGTCGGCCAGCGGCGGCTCGTCGGCGGGTCACAAACGGCGCAAGGCAAACAGAGGGTAAACGGTAGGGGCTTGGGGAGGAGCTTACCTCGGTCGATTCCCACCGAATCGGGCAGAGGTGGTCAAGCGGAGGAAAACGGCTGGCGGCTCGGGAAGCGGACGAGCAGAGGCTTCAGATGCCGGGAAGAAGACGTAGTCGACGCGCTCCTAGCGGCTCGACTTTATCACGACACGGGCTCGTCGACGAAGTCACCGAGGGAGGTACTGCGGTGACGATCGGACAAGCGGCCAACGCAGGAGAGAGGGCCGGGCGAGGCTCTAGAACGATTGGACTCACCCGGAGGTTGAGGCACTCACGCCGTGGCGGCTTGAACGGGACCGCCAGGCGAGCGGGACCATGGCGGTTCGAGGCGCAGGAAAAAGGAGGAGGGACAGGAGTGGCATGGCGAGGAGGAGAAAGCTAGGGTTGGGGCATCGATCTGGGATAAGAAGAGGAGGAAGGGTGGCGACGACGGCCGGGGAATGGCCACTGCCATCGCTTCCGTCTGCCGCCGAGGCGAAGCGGCGTCGAGCCAGAAGAAGAACAGAGCTGACTGACGTAAGCGGTATGGGCAGTGAGCGAGTTGGGCGGGAGGTTGGTCGATGGGTCACATTACTACTTGAAGGGCTGCTACCAGGTATGGTTTCTCTTTTATTTTGTTTCTTATTTGTCTTTTAGACATTTGTTTGTTATTTTATTCTATTTCAATTTTCAAACTAGTTTATAATTCCAAAAACCTTTGGAACATTTTTACCAGGAGGTTTTGTATAGGGGCTTGACTAAGAGGGGAGGTGGGGTTTAGGGTTAGAGGGGAGGATGAGAGGGGGAGGTGAATGGGGTGATATCATGGTACTTTCATGCATTAACAAGACCAAGAAAGATCAAAAACAAGATCCACAAGAACAAGCAAAAGGAAGAAAGAAGACAAGGGTGATGGTTGCATGGCCCATGCAAAAATATTTATTGCCTTGATGGTTCTTGTGAAAACAAGGTTATTACATGGCATTATTATTTGCGTCCTCCAAAGTTGGAGCAAGGCCAAGCAAGGATTGGTGTTGGATCCATCCAACCCACATGAGCTAGGTATACTCAAATAAATGCCAGCTCATATTAAGTTGGATGGTGGAATATAAGGTGGTGAAAGAAAAGGTGGTGGAGTCATTAAGAGAGATGCCCTCAACTCAACTTGGGCATTTAACAATATATCAAGAGCCAAATACAATATCAAGATGCAAATACAATTAATATTGCACATGAGATAAGAACCAAACAAGGAAAAGAGTTTTATATGATGCTCAAATGCAAGGTGACATGATGACATGAGCATGATATGATGATGATGCAACAATTATATGTTGGAAGTGGCCCTTTTTATTATTATAACATGTAGCATTACAGGTGTTAGACAACTGGGATGCTACACCCTGAGACCCCCTTCTCTCCTCCTTATGGCTTCCTTCGTCTTCCGGTAAAATAATATGTTTCCATATTTTTCTGATCTTCGCGAAATTGCACCGAAACGCCGTCTTTTCCATCAGAATCCAGACTCCGGCAGTCCATCCTTCAGGAATCATCCAACATGCATAAACAGATGAAAAATCATAAGTAATACCTCATAATAATACACATATCAATGAATAGAGGTAAATTATGATATAGAATGGTGATGCAAATTGGGCGTATCAATAACTTTAATGAAATCTCCAAGCATTAGCCAAGATTTATCGGAGCGATCTTTGATTTCCCGTAATTTAGTCCACATGTGATGACGGTCACAGTCCTTCGGCTCCTTATAGACAGAAGTACCTCTCCACATATGATCAAACGGACCACCACTGATATGCACATCAATACGGTGCTTACTGAATGACATAAGATCCACAATTACGTCCTCCTTCCAGTACAGAACAAGGCCACCGCCTTTACCTTCTCCATTCACCTGATAGCAATGCTTCATACCAGTACGATACCGTAAATTTTCCACTCCTTTCTTGCTTTGTCTAGTTTCACAAATGAAAACCAGACTGGACTTATACGTCTGTACTAAACAGTCCAGCTCTTGAACAGTCTACGGTTGCCCCAGCCCGCGACTGTTCCAGCCTAATGTCGTCATTTGGCCCAGCGGTCTCCTCGCCGGAGGCAGCCGATGTTGTCGAGTTCGTTTTAGGGCTACCTGTTTTCCTTAGCTTCGAGCGATTGCGAGGGTCTACATAACCAGGGGCGGAGGAGGTGTTTTTGGTTTATTAGTCGTTGTAGCGGATTGTTCCTTGATCCCAACATTGTCAGGATTGATATCACCGAATTCGATCTGTTTCTTCGCTCCAGGCTTTCCCTGTCCATCATCACATTCCTCCATACTAAATTCCTTTAGTGGACTAGTCGCTGAATCAGTAACATCATGCTCATCAAGTGTAGCCTCCTGTGAGGATCTCTTCTTCGGCTTCTGGCTTTGACCACCACGACATGTCCAGCCACCACGTGACGAAAATCGTGGAATAGGACAACGAGGTTCCGCACCAGACAAGGTCTCACGCCGGGACGCGAGCATCCAGTCTCCGTACTAAAGATCCTTTGCTGCCCAATCACCATCACCACACTCCTCATAGTCATGACCTAGCAGGCCGCAACGCTTGCAGAAGAATGGCATTTTCTCGAATTTTACAGCCAATCTTTTCCTCCCTTCCCCTTGAACGGAAAGAGACACGAAGCGCATAAGAGGTTTTGTGATATCAATCATCACCCTGATCCTCACATAGTTCCCTTCGAAATAAAACTTTGGATCCATCTGCACCCTGATCCACACGACGAGCTAGATCATCAACAACTTCAATCTTCCTATACAACTCTGGGATGCCATGGATTTGTGCCCAAACATACATGCCACCAATGATGATCTTCTCAGGATCTTCACGTCTGTCATAATCCTCAATCAGCAGAGCCCAACCTCGAAAAGTCCATGGACCTTGATGTACTACCTTTTTGCAATCACCCAGGCAATGCATATGGAAGATAAACAAGTTGTCCCCGGCTTCACGACAAGATGGATCTCGAGACAAATTCTAGATAGCCTTCATCTTAGCGAACATGGCTTCAGAGCTAAACGATCGAGAGGTGTGAACCTTTCCAATTGCCATCCATCTTGTCGCCTTCTGATACTCCTTAACTTCATTTGCACCAATCACAACATCATCAAGTTCGTCATCGAGCTGCTCTAGATGCGCGAGCATGTCGTCGATCTCCGGTTCCGTCCCTACAGCCGCACTGGACAAGCCAACATCAATTGATTCCGCCATGACCGAAACAGACAGAAACCTGGGAAGGGTGCGGAGGCCGGGAGCAACCCGGGATTGGTTAAAAACAAAGAAAGATTGGAAATCAGGGGTGATTTAGGAAAAAACTAAAGGAATCTCACGGGAAGGAGTGAGTCGCCGTCGGAGCACAGAAAACCCTAACGAGAGGGTGCGTACTTTAGATGTGGATGTGGCATACCCTTTATTCGTTGGAATGGAGGTAGCATAAGCATATCACACAAAACAACAGCCATGTTCTATTGTTTCTCAAGCATAGCTCGATAGTAGCACTATACATATGACAATACCATTACTCGTGTCAATGGGCCATGGCCGTTCGCTGGTCGCCGGCAGCACCGCGGCGACACCACGACCATCGGCGTTTCATTTTTTCCCAGACTCAAAGCGCGCAGGGAGTTGCTACAGAACCAATCAATCCAGAAGAAGAAACGGGAACAGCAACACATGTGGCTCATCTAACAAACTCAGGCACCTCGGGTGCTCACCGAATTGCCCGTGTTTCTCTGTGCGGTCCCTGCAACCAAAGTACGGATTCTCTGCCCCTGCAGGTTGGACCCAGCCCAAAGCCCGAACCCCGGCCCGGGCCCACAGGTGGAGCCAGGGGTATCGGGGCATCACGGGTCGCAGTCGCACCACCAACTCGTCGTCCCGATAGTCACTTTCCCCACCCACCACGCCATATCTCCTACCCTCCTGCCTTCAATTCTTTCTCAGAACAAACAAACAAGAATAAATCTCCAGCCTTCAATGAAGCGGCCACTAGTCCACTACGGCCTTTAATCCGGAATTCCCGGTCACCCTTCCTCCGTCACCTCCCGGACAGGTGGGCCACGCGTGCCGGCGCGCAGGCTTTTCCACAGGGTATGACAAAGCGCCTGTGTGGAAAGTTGCTCCCGTCCCCGGGTGGATATGCGAACGCGCCCCGGAAAAACGACAAGGCACCTCTGCTGGGATGCTGCCACGCGGGTGTACGATGGCGTTCCTTCACTGACAAGCGGGCCCGTCCATGTGGTGTTGGCGTGAGTGGGAGATGGGCATCGTCCAAAACGTACGGCCTTGTCAGGGTCAGGGATGAGGGAACAAGAAAGCCCTGACCGGCCGCGACCGCCACGTCCGACGTGGCGACCCTGAGGCACGGTGACTGGTCCCCACGAATGGGATGTCCCCACGTGTCTGCGTGACGTGTCCGCGTGAGTAAACGGGTAGGTGGATACGCTCTCCCGTTCCAATTATTAAAGACGCGAGAAAAAAATAAGACTCGGTCCCCCGTCCCGACTTCCCTAGTCCCCTCTAGAGCCCCACCTCCCTTTTTTTGCCCGGAGAAAAAAGAAAAACAAGTGAAAGCTGTTCGTCTTTCAGGCGTAGCAGAGAGGGAGAGAGAGAGACGAAGGTGCGGAGGGGGATAGAGACCAAGGAGCGCGACCGCGGCGGCCCAGCGTCTCCGATCGAGCCCGCCGTGAGTCCTCTATCCGCTCCCCGTCCCCGATCGCAGCCCCCGCTCGATGCTTCAGTTCCTCTAGCTAGGGCTTGGGGCCGCCGCAATGTGGGGTTTTCCTCGCGGGGGTTTTCCGGCGAAATCGGCGCTGTATTTCGGCCTATTCGGTCGCTTCCGAGCGCCGCTGTTACTGTTTCGAAGCGCGTGCGGTGGGGGAATTTCTTAGGGCTTTTGGGTTTTGGTTCGAATGTTGCGGGGATTTTGGCGGCGGTTTTGGTAGGCACCACTGGTTGAAGCGGCGGATTGTTCCGATTGCTCGGCGCGATTTCGATCGCGACGAAATGTATCATGCGTACGCGGCGGTTTCGGGCGGTTATTTGATTATTTGGGGGCTACTGTCAGGATTCGCTTCTACTGAATAAAAAATTACTTCCGTGTTCCAAGTGTTTATGGATTTGCTTTACTAGCAGTTTAACTTCCCCGTTGAAATTTCACTCAAGTTTGTGGGATTTTTGGCAGTCTGGGGTTGGGGTTTTAGGGGAATGGTCAATGATGAGTCTGTGCTATTCCTTTTTACCTAGGGTTCTGATGCGGAATGATAGAGACTTGCTTAATCTCATATCTAGACGGGTCCCATCTATTAATTTAAGAACCTGCATTGTTGTGTGGTTAAGAGGCCATTAGACTGTAGATTTCTGATTTAGGTGTGGTTTTCCTGCATGCACCTGCAGGAGTTTGGGATTTGCATGTAGACCCCTTAATAATTGATTAGATTAGCTTGATGAAGTGTTTGTCAGCACAGCCTCTCGGTGATGTGGAAGTTAAGAAACCTTATGAACTGTTGAGGGAACTCGGAAGTAACTTGGTTGAACTCTCCTTACCAGCACATGTGGACCACACTTGGTTTCAAGATGCCTGATGATTATGTAGCTTCATTCATCTTGACTTTGGACCCAGAGTTTACATAATGCAACCAGGAGCGTATGCCACTCTTAGCAATGAGTCTGACAACTGTTATTTCTCCTCGGTTAAACAGAACAGGGATTGTCTAGTGGAAACTGGATAACTCTTGATTTACTTGATAAGATGTGTACCTTGTAACATTCTGATTTATATTAGTACATTTTTTGTTAGTTTATTTTGTTAATAATGAAGTTCATTTTTCTATTTCAGTTCTCTTATTTGCCTTACGTATTGGCTCGAGATACCATGAGTACCCAAGCTAAAGACAAATGTCCACTTTGCTTGGAGACGATGGATTTGACAGATAAACATCTGAAGCCTTGTAAATGTGGATACGAGGTAAAAAGTCCATGTGAGAGTCATGTTTGAGTGTTTGGTTTCATCTGATTCTTTCTAATGTGCTATTTGCTTTCTGATCACATGCTATATCTTGGGAAATGCCTTGAAACCACGAAAGACGTCAGTTCAAACTCATCTGTTTGAAGATTATTTTCTATATGTTCCATTGTAAAATTGAGAAAAATCATCCATGATGGCATCTCTGTCAAGTGCCTTAAGGATTGGTTTTAAGTGAAAGGCCAATAGTATTCAGCATGTGTCATTTAGTAATTTCTTCATTACAGTATGTTTTAGAAAATTAATATCAGTATTATCTGAGTATCAACTAAATTAAGTTTTTTCCAGTCTGAACAAGACTAGAAGTTTGGTACCTAAACTCCCAAACCCCTGTTCTTATTAAGTGCCTGGAGATGAATACTGCAAGCAACATCTATTATATGAGTTGTGTCTGCTCTTTGATGCCAGCTAGTGCTATTACAATATTATAATAGATTTCATATAGGTATTTTTCTCTATTACTTCTGTAAATTAAATGCTTGTTCTGCTGCTTTTATATCTGAATGTGTGCATTCATGGTACTTCTTATATTGTAGCTCATTTCATACAGTAGGCACATGATGAACGATTCAAATGGTGTATTTTCTTGTGGACTTGTGTATCAATCAAATCGGTAATATTTATAATCTATATATTTGGTAGATATGTCTATGGTGCTGGCATCATATAATGGAAATGGACCGGAAGGATGAATGTGGTGGGAGGTGCCCTGGATGCCGTTCTATCTACAACAAGGATAGGATTTTGCAGACGAGCACCAGCAACCAAATGCATGTGTTCTATGACTTCGTTGCTAAAATGCCCTGTTATCGTATTCATCAAGTTCCTTTCCATTTTTCCCTTTTGGTCCATTTTATATTTCTTGAGATTCTAATTTAGGATACTTCTTATCCAAATAATGTGGTAACTATTGTGTGACTTAGTGTGTTGTTTTACACTTGCAGATTAAAGGAACTTTGTGCAGACAAATCAAACTTGCAACAAGAACAAATGAAGCTTCAAAAGCAGAAGTCAGTGACGAGTCAGTCGAGAGTTGTAGAAGAACCAATAGACCCAAATATTGTCCGTGTGATACAGAGGAAGCTTGTGTATATTATTGGGATGCCTTCTGAGTTTGCCAGTGAGAAGGTAAATGGTCTATATTGTAAAATCGTCATCGTTTAGTACCTTGAATTATATTAGATGTTTATTGTAATGCATATAAAAAAGCTAATTGTTCACTGTTCACACAGGTGCTAAGGCAAAAGAGTTTCCTTGGACAATATGGAAAAATAGAAAACATCATTATTGACAACATTGGTGCTAACCAACAGCTTCCTGATTCTGGCCGTGTGTAAGTTTTTTCTTTTGGTTAAATAGAAGTTTCAAATGTAAAATATATCCCTTTGGCACTGGGAGGTGGGAACTAGTCAAACAGCAACCACTCAATTAATAGGTACTCACTCTGTTTTATATTAGTCGTGGAGAGGGGAGGAGTAGTATTCTTGGTCATGGGTTCAGATCGACAACCAGTAAAAGCTGCAGACACGTTTCTGAAAAGGCATTGTGTGCATGAAATATTCAACTACTTCAACTACATACGGTTTAACCCGTCTCTGGCCTTTTAGTAACATAAGCAATCCATCATTATTCATGCCACCGAAATATGATCTAACAACAGATATTGTCGCTCTGTTCACTGGTAATCCTGACACGATAAATACCACCAATATACCCCCACCGACCAAATAAAAAAGTGCAATGGCTTCTGCTACATTTAGTTGCTATGCTTATTTTTCAGCTCTTCGGATATGTTTTCATCTTTGTGTCAGTCAATATGTTGTTTTGGCTTCTTGTAATTCTCTGCTTGTCTCCCTACAGATATGTCACATTTTCGAGAGAAGAGGAAGCTGTATTGTGCATAGAGTCGGTTAATGGCTACATCTTGAATGGCAGGCCTTTAAAGTAACTTTTGCCACTAAATACATAGGTTACACACCACCCACGTTGTGTTCTATGCAGCTTAAGTCTTACCTTCTTATATGTTGATCATGTAGAGCAACCTTTGGTGTTACGAGATATTGTCATATATGGCTGAGCAATAAGGTATGTATATTACATATTAAGCCGTTATCTTCACTTGCCTGCAACTACTGACTTCTTCCTTCTCCGTTAAACTTCATCGTGCCTTACCTTAGGTTTGCCAAAAGCCAAACTGTTCATATGTGCACCAGAAAGCCCTAGCAGAAGATATTTGTACCAAAGATGATGTTGGTGTGTTTTGTGCAAGGTACAAATTGCTACTACCCTTTTTTATTGCACATCTAGAATATAATTTAGCATTTGTCAATCTTGCTTTCTTGTTGACACCACATTCAGTGCCGAATTCTCTGTATGATTAAATATGTCAACATTTGTTCATTGTGTATCTGATGATGCAGTCGTACATGATATCTGGATTTTTTAATTGGAAACTCAAACATACACTTGAAATTTATGGATCTTAATATATACAACGGGTAATATGATCCGGCCATCGTGGTATATTTCTTGGGTATCCTTTCTTTTTGTGCAAAGGTCAGAGGCATTATATTTCAACATCAGAAATGGTTTACAGTCATTGTAGACAAGCTGCATTACAAAATCCAGTTAAGAACCCATTCGTACTTCATAGTGATGAGTTGACGTCGCTCATGGCATGGTAAGCTCGCTTGTGTTCTGATGATGCGCTCTATGAACTACATTTTCCATTTTGAATTTCATGCAAAAAACAAAACAAAAACTTCTGCAAGACAAACGTGCTTCAAGACCAATATGCTCCCTTGCTCTCAAAAGAAGCAGATGCTACGATTTCTCTGAAGTTAGATTATTGAGAACTCAACATATGTTCTGAGCTGCTTCTGATTGTATTTTGTCCTCCTGCCTTTCTTTTCCTGTCTTTTCATATACAGTTCGATACTTGTTCTGTTGCTTTGTATAACTCTTCGATTTTACCATGTGGCTTTTGTACTACTCATTTATCAGTTCTCTTAATTGGTTGCAGCACATTTTGAATCATATTGCCCATTATCCGGATTATTCAAGCCGTTTCTTATCTATGCTTTATCACCACTCACTGCCAGCACACACACATGAAGAAACTTTTGCTTTTAAATCATTATTATATTTGTCTCACCCTTTTCTCTGCCTGTCTCTCAAGCTTTAGACTTCCACATCCACTTTTACTCATAACATTTTCATAGTCAAAGAAAACTATAGCTTACTTATGCTCCATAAATTTGATATATTGTCAAAGCACGAATTTCAAAATTTTCTTTTACTTTCTTTTCCGAGGTAAGGCTTCAGCATTTGTTGGGAATGAATATGACGGGTCCCCAGCGTTCAGGAAGTACTTTACCTTCTCCAGGTGGCTGCAATTCAAAAATTTCCATGTGTACTGGGAACTCCAAAGATAAAGTAAGAACTTACCTTGTCTGAAAGAATGTTCTATTGATGTGCTCTTCAATGCCATTTTTTGTAATTGTTCTGTAATAAAAAATTCCGTCTTGGTATGTGTTAATTTTTGTACATGATTGATTCATTGTACCGATTGTGTTTCTTGCATCTGAAGATTTGCATCAATGAAGGAGTGGTATCCAGAGACGGCAGCAAGAATCCTGGTACAGCAGCAGCAATTATAAGGTAATTTGTTTTGTTTGCTGGCTCCTGATTGCTGATCCTGCTGTTTAATAGTAACATATACTGATGGCCATCCTTTCATCCTTTGGCAGGGATTCAATTCATCCTTCTGGCAAGCCGCCATCCATTGTAAATGCAGCTCTTCATCAGCTGAATAACCATGACAGCATACTTAGTCAGCAAAAGAAGGTTTCCTCTAAATCTCAAGAATTACCACAGCTTGGACCAAAGAGCCGACTCGATGAGCAGTTGGCTTCCACTGATGATAAATCCCAAGAATCTGCACATTTGGGAGATGAAGTTTCAGATTCGAAGCAAATGACCTCAGCAGTAAATGGAACGGTTGAAACTTCATGGAGAAAACTACATTATGCTACTGCTGTTTCACAAGGATCTAGCGGTCCGAGTCGCCGCTTTACCGTACTTACCAGGGAGTTGACATCTACTGATACAAGGTCTAAAGCCACGGGACAAGAAGGCAGTTGGATTTCTAAGAAACTTGCATTGCAAAAAGAGAATGATAGAGTTACATTTCCTAGATCCCAGAATTTAAAGATAGTTTCCCAGAGACCAGAGGAACCTCCCCATAGGTTAACTAGCCAGCTATCCTCCACAGTTGTCAAGTCTCATGCTGCAGCAGAGGAAAAGAGTGCCTCACATATCACTATCAGGGATACTCCAGTCCAAAGAAAACACATGCAATTTCCGGTGAGCACTGCATCATCCAGTGCAACTGCATTGCAGAGTGTCAGTTCTACTGTGCTCAGTAATCTTTCAACTTCTGACGCTGTGACACAGACATCAGTTGGGACATATAAGCTTCCACACAGAAAGTTGGCATCTGAGAGTAAACCTCAGATCTTATGTCAGCAAAAGGCACCTGTTTCAGATAAAGGTGTAGGAAGTGTAAGTGACTGTCGTAGCATTCACAGTAATCAAGTTGTGTGCAGTGATGGCAAACATCAAACTTCAGCACAAGGAGGGGATCACAGCTCGTGCACTGGGGAAACAGCTCAGTCAGGAGATCAAACTTCATCGGAACAGGCAGGGAGCATTCCGTTGTCAAGACCAGTCAGTGTCCTATCTTCCACAGATATATTGGCCAAGGATAACAAGGAAAGAAAAAGACTAGTGTGTCCTCCTGGATTTAAGGTGCTTCACAAATCTTCTGATTCAGGCAGTTCTGTACCAATGAGCTCCTCAACTTGCTCTGCACTGTGCTCCACATCTGATGCCCCGTTACAAGCCATTACAGACCAACCGGACATAATTAGCTGGGTCTCGGAGTGCCTCGAAGATGGTGGTGATACCAGACAAAGCAATAGTGTGAGCATACCCTCCACACTGAGTTCCACTGATAGCATCTGGAGACCAACACAGCTTCCAGGCTCCAGTTTGGGTGCATCAAATCACTGTGTATTACCGCCCTACCCTGGTGGCATGTTGCAGTGCATGGGTGGGAATCAAAATCCCATGATATGCTGCTGCACTTTTCCGTCAGTGAGCAGTATACCAAATCAGAAGCCTGAATATTGGAATGGAGGTGCCAGTAGCTACATGGCCCCTGGGGGGTATAACACATTCTACCAAAACACGGCATCAGGCATGAGAACTGGTATGGTAGGCACATTGCTCCAACAGTCGTCCCCACCAGGCCTTTACAATGACTGGACTAATGGAAGCGCAGATCCAGGCTTGAATACTGCACAGGTTGGCCATCCATACTCAATGTACTCCCTGTTCTGATTACAGGGCTGTCTCGCAACCTTAACAATACAGAGTACAAGTGACATGCATACATGCTAACCTAGGTGGCAAAATTGTGGATGGTGGCGACGCGGTTGTCCAAAAAATGCAGAGTATTTGTGCTGAAGCTTGTAAAGATTGAGCACGGAACTTTATGTAAACGATTGTGTTGGATGACCCTTGGTATTGTACTTGGTGTAGTACTGCCGTTCTGGTGCTGCCTGTGAGTGACTTGGTCTTTGCCGTTCTCTGGGTATCTTGTTGTCTGATCGATATGGTGATAGGCATAGCGGAAGGGCAGCACACATGAATAACTATGACATGGTTTACCATCTCATCCGACTTAGTAACTGGTCAACTGTGCCATGATGTTTGTTGGAAATCCTGGATCGCCAAAAAGCACATGTCAGCCCATCAGAGAGGCGGCTGCTATGTCTCTTCCCTTTCTCTTGAACCTTTTTATCACAACATGCTCCTTACCATGATGGAATCTATTCCTCTCAAAGCAGAGGCTCTGAGCCATTCCTTTCACGACAGCGAGCACCAAAATTCCGCTGCTGCAAACTCATAACTGGAAAGTAAAGCGACTGCTAATAACCTTTAGCAATCTACTAGTACTAGTAGTAGTGAATGGCTTATATATTCTCTCTGTTCGTCAACCAGGCCTTTGAACTCGAATGATCACGACTTCTAGCAGCCTCTAGTTGCTTGCAGAAGAGAGCAGACAGCTGGCGACCATTCCTCCATTGCATATGCAATTATGAGGTTCCGTCAGTTGGAAAATGTACTACCAAGTACCAAAGTGGTTCGAGAGTTGGTACCACACCAAGCGCAATCGCCTCTTGTGGCGCATTAAGTCGCCGAATCAAAAGGACGTGTACCACGCCCTGATATGATTAGCAGTCTACCACTCGTTTACCGAAAATTCCAGAACGCTGAGGCCTGTACTGTATCGAGACATGCATCCTCGTCAATGTGCCGTGATGTGTAGAGTGGGGACTTGGATAAAAGTTTACGGTACATGACCTTGGAAACCAAGCGAAACGTATGGCCACATTTTCTTCTAATGGAAACAAAGAGTTCCATGAATGAATTGTTCTACGGCTAGAGAAGTTCAGTGAACACACACACATACTCGCAACTTTCTGCTTGGGGTTGGCGTGCGCGTGTTGGTTAACCGAACGGAAAGCTTGTGGAGCGCTTCTCTCTTCTCGCGCGCACCATGATGGACGCATGGGCAGGGTCGGGGGGTTAGAGGCTTCACACTCAAAGTTGTTGCCTTCTTTTCCTCCAAAGTTGCCCCTCTTGTTTTATCTTTTTCGCACGGGAACAGAGAAGAAGAAAAGAACAGAGAAGGAGAAAAGAAAAGAACTGAAAAGAAGAAAAAAATCCCGATCTTTTTGACATTTTTCACAGTCTTTCTTACTACTAGTAGGACTAGTTTGGGTGGGTCCAGTCAGTCGTCTTGTTTCTTCTTTCACGCGTTTAAACAGAGAAGAAAAAAAAGGACGGGGACAGATCAATTCCTTGGAGACTAGGCACTTGACCAACGGACAGATCATCCTTTTATGCGATTCCTTTCCCTGGACAATGTGCGACGACTAGATTTTCCGTAGGGATGACTATGAGACCCGATCCACCATTCTGCTTTGACCACTTCAAACATCCAACTCTCTCTTTTTTTTTTTTGCGGGTATTCAAAAATCCAACTCTAGCTCCCCAGTTCTTCGGTAAAGACAGTATGCAAGTCTAGCCATCCAACTTCATTGAACGGAGAAAACTTTTGTCTTGCACCGATCTGCCATATATTAGTATTGTTGTTACACCTATGTTACGTACTCTAATCTGATAGCTGCATGTTGTCTCTTCTTTTGGAATATATTCCATCATATCCTACTTGACCTAATTGGTTGCTCTACGCTGTAGCTAGCTATACTACTGGATGCGTTAAATGGTTGCTCATGCCTAACAAGTGTTTTTCTAATGCCGATAAAACATCTTAGGTTTCGGTCATATGGTTTTATTTATAAACCGGGACAAAATCATGTTTAGAGAGACAATCTTTTTTTCTTTTTGAAACTCAGATTAGACAGTCAGGAGTACTCTCCATTTCGTCCTTCCAAGCGGAATAGCGTAATTCTCGTCTTTTGTTAGCGGTCTCCAATAACAGATTTTTTCACCGATAACAAATCAAATCAATAGGGATCAAGTCAGTTCGGTTTCTGTGTGAGAAAAACAGAATCCTAAAACTACTCGTTCGTGTTTCTCTCTACATGCGGTGACCAACCCAACTCCCTCCCCAGATCTTAGCCGGCGAGGGCGCTGGATCCCTCTCTCTCTGCTTGCCGCTCCGGCGGCTAGAAGGAGGGGGACCTTGTTCCTCCGCCTAGTAGTCGGGGTTAGGATCTTTTTATCATGGTGCGTCGTTGAGGTGGTGATGGGGATATGCCGAGTGCGGTATATCTGTTGGAAATATAAACAATAATCCATATGATTTAATCTGAATAATAAACTGATAAAGCATGACCATACAAACGGTACTAAAATCAATTATGCAAATCAACAAAGTAGATGGACATATTATATCTATATGAGATAAAACTATCACATCTACACCAAACGCTAGAACTAGAAACTCTAGCATAATCCGAAAGAGAGAGATTGAGATCACATACGATGCAGTTGCGGCAGTAGCCGCGGCGGTAGCAGCAGCAAAGTTGTCGCTCGTGTTGAGGTTGCCGAAGAGGTCATGGACGTCCGGAAAGAAGTCGTCGTTCGGGAACTCGTCGTCGGACGACGTCGTGGTTGCTAGTAGTCGCGCTGAGCGCTCCCCAAAAACCTGATCGCCTCACATGCATGTGTTCACGAGAGGCGGGTTTGAGCCTCTTGTCGATCTCGGTGCACTGCAAGCCGAGATGGGGAAGACGAAAGCGGCGGCGCAAGGTTCTGGAGGTAGGTGTGTGTGTTGTGGATTGATTCACCGATTAGGTTTAGCGCAGACGCTTATATAGTGCAGGTTAGGGAGATCGTGGGACTCAGCCCACATCCGAGTCGGTAATAGCCCACGTCCATAAAAACTGAAAATGGCTGTAATTAACGCGTCCGTTAATGACTCATAAATAATTTTTCCAACCAGCAAAATAAAGCTCGGCTCGGCGAGATTCCCGCAACCCGTGGCGCGCGCGCGTCGTGGCGAGGCGAGGCGGGCGACGTCGAAGGAGGAGTGCGCGAGAGCTTCTCTCCTTCTCACACCTTAGTGAGTGGTGAAACACTCTACTATATAAGGTGATCCAACTCCCCTTCAACTAGCAATGTGGGATTAAACTTTAGCACCACTAGCATAGCCATATGCTGCCATATACAAGTGGGACAAAGAGAATTTCAGAATTTGGCTAATGGGCCAATAGCCCAAAACTCACCAAATTCCAACAATCCCCCACAAAGTCTCATTGGAACATCACATCACTTTTATTTCAGAACATTGTTTTATATACCGGTGTATAGTGCAGACTGTTAAGTTGAACTTCCACGTTAAATTTTATGCTACACTAGCTAGCAACTTGAATAGTGGACTATGCCTTGAACTAGAAGTTTTCTGTGCGCTAGTTTCACACAAAATCTAGACCAGTACAGGGTTGTCGTCGACTTCCCCGCGGTTTGGAGCTTATGCGTCATACTGCAGGACCTTTCATGAGTTTATCAGAGAGCACCAAACTCTCACGGACTGCAATGTTTGACAGTCAGACTCATATAGGTGTGTTCCTTAAAAGATGTTCTGCATGACAACATCTCCGCTTATAAAAGCCACTTGGAATACATTAAGATAAATATTAACCTTCCATGCAGATTAAAAGAGTATTGCATCTTTATGGAGATGTAAATATAATATGGGGATACTCTCCTCTCAGCTGACCAACAACTTGTCTCCCAGCCCTAATTCACGGGATCTCCGATCACATAGAGTGGGTTGCCATTGGGATCAACTTATAAAGTGGGTCTCAAACCCATCTCCCTCGATGCATTATCTATCACATTGCGTGATAAACCCTTTGTGAAGGGATCTGCCAGATTTTTAGATGTTTGGATATAATCTAACGCAATAACTCTGGAGTTTCTCAGTTCCTGACAGATTTCAATCTCCTCTTCACATGCCTTGATGACTTCATATTATCCTTAGAACTGTTTACTTTGACGATCACAGTTTGATTATCATAGTTCATCAGGATGGTGGGTATTGGTTATTCAACCACAGGTAAGTCCATCAAGAGCTCACGAAGCCACTCTGCTTCAACAGTGGCTGTGTCTAATGCTGTGAGTTCTGCTTCCATTGTTGATCTCGTTAAGATGGTCTGCTTACAAGACTTCCAGGAAACAGCGCCACCACCAAGTGTAAACAAATAACCACTTATGGCCTTAATCTCATCAGCATCAGATATCCAATTTGAATCACTATAACCCTCAAGTACCCGTGGATACCCAGTATAGTGAATACCATAACTCACAGTGCCTTTCAAATAGCGCAAAACTCTTTCAAGAGCATGCCAATGATCATCTCCAGGATTTGACACAAATCGACTCAGTTTGCTTATAGCAAAGGAGATGTCAGGTCTAGTAGCGCTGGCTAAATACATGAGCGATCCAATAATTTGAGAATATCTCAATTGATCTTTAGCAGTCCTTCGATTATTTCGAAGTAGCACACTCAGATCATAAGGCATTGGAGAATAATTGCAGTCGCTATACCCGAAGCGACTCAATATCTTTTCCACATAGTGAGACTGAAGCAATGTAATCCCACCATTGTCATCCTTTAGTAGCTTGATGTTTAAAATTACATCAGCCACTCCCAAGTCCTTCGTCTCAAAGCAGCGAGATATGAACTCTTTGACCTCCTCGATAATAGCAAGGTTGGTACCGAATATCAATATGTCATCAACATAGAGACACATAATAACTCCCTCGCCCCCACCATGGCGATAGTACGCACATTTGTCAGCTTCATTTACAACAAAGCCTTCAGCAGTTAAAGTTCTTTCAAACTTCTCGTGCCACTGCTTAGGAGCTTGCTTAAGAACATACAAAGACTTCACTAACTTACACATATTTCCTTCTTGACCATCTACTACAAATCCGCCGCTCCATATAAATTTCCTCATCTAGCTCTCCATTTAGAAAAGTTGTCTTAACGTCCATTTGATGAACGAGAAGACCATGTGAAGCAGCCAAGGATAGTAGTACTCGAATAGTGGTCAATCTGGCTATAGGTGAGTAGGTATCAAAGAAGTCCTCACCTTACTTTTGGGTATAACCCTTAGCCACAAGACGTGCCTTGTACTTTTCAATAGTACCATGAGGTCTAAGATTTTTCTTGAACACCTACTTACATCCTACAGGTTTACACCCATAAGGACGATCAGTGACTTCCCAAGTTCCATTAGCTAAGATGGAGTCCATCTCTCTTCGGACAGCTTCCTTTCAGTAGCCATCATCTTGAGATGCATAAGCTTCTGAAATAGAAGTGGGAGTATCATCCACAAGGTACACAATGAAATCATCACCAAATGACTTTGGAGTCCTTTGTCTCTTGCTCCTTTTGGGAGCTTCATTGTCGTCCTCCACAGGATCATCAGAGTGTTCTATCGGCATAGTGGGTTCATGAATTATAACAAATTCCTAACTAGATGAACTAGTCATCTCCTGATTTGACGAGCTAGACATACCTTTTATAGGAAAGATGTCCTCAAAGAAAGTCGCATCATTCGACTCCATAATTGTACCAACATGCATGTCGGATACCTCAGATTTTACTATCAAAAATATATATCCAATGCTATGAAAATCATATCCCAGAAAAACATAATCAACGGTTTTTGGTCCAAGCTTTCGCTTCTTGGGTATTGGAATATTGACTTTCGCCAAACAACCCCTAGTTCGTAAGTAAGAGATTTTAAGCCTTTTCTTTTCCCATTCCTCAAATGGAGTCATGGTGTTATCCTTTTCGGGAACACGGTTTAGGACATGACATGCAGTCATTAGCGCCTCCCCCGCCATTCCTTGGAAAGACCTGATGTACCTAACATGGCGTTAACCAAATCAGTTAGAGTGCGGTTCTTTCTTTCGGCCACCCCATTTGACTAAGGTGAGTAGGGAGGCGTCCTCTCATGTATAATGTCATGTTCCATACAGAATAAATCAAATTAATTTGAAAAGTACTCTCCACCACGATCCGACCTTAACCGCTTGATTTTAAGATCAAGTTAGTTTTCTGCCTTAGCTTTATAGATTTTGAAGTAGTTCAAAGCTTCATATTTAGATTTCAGAAGATAAACATAGCAGTATCTAGTGGAGTCATCAATCAACGTCATAAAGTATCTTTTTCCACCTTTTGTCAACACACCATTCATCTCACAAAGATCTAAATGTATAAGTTCTAGTGGTGCTAAGTTTCTCGGTTCCGCAGCCGTATGAGACTTGCGGGGTTGCTTTGCTTGCACATAAACTTGGCACTTAGAACCTTTGACAGTGGTAAATTTCGGAATTAAACTCATATTGGTGAGCTGCGTCATGCAACCAAAGTTAATATGACAGAGTCATGAATGCCAAAAATTGGACTCATTATCATTGCAAACATGATTAATAACTTTAGTACATGAGTCTGACAAAGACAAGCGGAACAGACCTCCGCACTCATAACCCTTTCCAACAAATTGTACATACTTAGAAATTACAATTTTGTTGGACTCAAAAACCAACTTAAAACCATCTCGACATAAAAGCGATCCGCTGATGAGATTCTTATTGATGGAGGGAACGTGCTGCACATTCTTCAGCTGTACGGTCTTCCCCGAAGTAAACTTCAGATTTTCCGTACCAACACCATGAACAGAAGCACGTGAGACATTTCCCATCAGCACGGAAGAAGTCCTTGAGACCCGATAAGAGGAAAACATGGAAATATCAGAACACACATGTGTATTAGCACCCGTGTCTATCCACCAATCAGGAGAATGACATACTGAAAGGATAGTAGGTAAAATACCGTACCCAACATCCTTAATCTTAGTATCACTAATAACAACATTAGCGGCCTTGCCGCTGTTCCCATGTTGACGCTTGTCAAAGCGATTAGGGCAGCTAGGAGCCCAATGACCAGGATCACCACAAAACGTGGAAAGAGCCTTTCCTCTTATCATTTTTCTTCTTGAAGTTGGTTGAGTGCGTGGCCTTGTTCTTGCCATCAAACTTCCCCTTTCCTTCAGTTTTGTTCTTATTCTTGAACTTGTGGGATTGGAAGTTTTTCCTCTGCACCAAATTGGCAGTAGAACCTCCCTCAAACCCTCGAGCAGTTTTGTCCTTTGCTCTCGCCTTATCTTCCACATGAAGAGACCCAATGAGATCCGTAAAAACTCTTGTCTCTTATGTTTTAGAGAAGTAGCAAAGTTCCTCCACGAGGGAGGAAGCTTGGCAATAATACCACCAGCCACAAATTTGTCCGGTAAGGAACACTTGAACTGATCAAGTTCTTTGGCAAGTGATTATATCTCATGAGCTTTCTCAATGACAGAGCGCTCATCAACCATCTTGTTGATGGGTTTCGCAGCATAGTAAATCAAAAATTTCTACGGATGCGAACGGGAAAGCCAAGATCTAATCTAGGAGATGCAAACAACGAGGGGGAATAGATGAGATCTTCATACCCTTGAATATATCGCACAGCGGAACGTTCGACGGAACGTGGGGTGATGTAGTCGTACTCGCTTCTCCTTCTCGCGATCCGATCCGATCTAACACCGCAAGTGGCGATGCCTCCGAGATATGCACACGTGCGGCACCTCGACGTCTCCTCCTTCCTCGCTCCAGCAAGTATGGTGGAGAGACGGTTGGATCTACAATGCGACGACGCGGTGCAAGTGGTGGAGAGTTTCTGCAGCAGGGCTTCGCCTACACGCAGTTGGGAGGGAGAGAGAGAGGAGGGTAGCAGGGCGGCTAGGGCTTGAGGAGGAGGTGTGGGAGGGGTGCTGTTGGAATTATGCCCTAGAGGCAATAATAAAGATGTTATTGTTATAATTCTTGTTCATGATAAAGTTTATATTCCATGCTAGAATTGTATTAAGCGGAAACTTTAATACTTGTGTGGTTTGTGAACAACACCGTGTCCCTAGTACGCCTCTATGGACTAGCTCATTGATCAATGATGGTTAAGGTTTCCTAACCATAGACATGAGTTGTCAATTGATAATGAGATCATATCATTGGGAGAATGATATGGTGGAGACCAAACTAAGCGAAGCAATTAGATCGTGTCATCGTGTTCGTCTTTGCGGCTTTTCCTATGTCAAATATTGTATTCCTTAGACCATTAGATAATGCAACTCCACACGGAAGAAAGCTTTGAGGTCATCAACGTCATCCTATGAGAGGTGATCATAAAGGTGTCTCTCGGTGATCGGAAAGTATCTGTTGGGTTGTATGTATCGAGATGGAATTTGTCCCTCCCAAGTCGAGAGATATACTTCGGCCCACTCGGTGTCGATATCGGCACCGCTTGCAAGCATGTGGTTAAGGAGTTAATCACAAAGTGATATCGGATTACGGGCAGTAAAGTACTAACGTGAGCGAGATTGAACTAGGTATGGCCATGCAAGCGATCGAATCTCGGGCAAGTAAAATATCGCGAGACGAAGGGAATATATATATGGGATTGATTGAATCTTGGCATCGTGGTTCATCCGATATGATCATCGAAGAATGTGTGGGAGTCAATATGGGTGCCCAGACCCCGTTGTTGATTATTGATATAATATCATGTCTGCATATTCTCGAACCCGCAGGGTCACACACTTAACGTGTCTCGACGCTAGGATAGATTGGATAATTGGTTTATGAATTTTTGTTCGGAGTCTCGGATGGGATCCGGGATATCACGAGAGGTTCCGGAATGGTCCGGAGAATAAGATTCATATAAGGCAGTGCAGTTTTTGAGTTGAATTGTTCAAGTTAATCGGTATTGTACCGGAAGCTTCTAGAACCTTCCGGAAGGGGACCAACGTGGCCCCACCTTCCGGGAGGGGGCATGGGCCTATGAGGGAGTGTCCTGGCCGCATTGGGCCAGGGGCACAAGGCCCCATAGGGCCCAGCCGATCCTAGATAAGTTTAAATCGTTTAAACTAGAGATAGGATTTGTAGATAAGGGAGAGTTTAAATTGTTTAAACTAGAGATAGGCTTGGAGGAGGGGCAAGGGCTGGCCTCTCCCCCTCTATATATAGAGGGGTGGTGCGCCCCCTCCCCCCACTACACACCTTCCTCCAAGCCCTAGCAGCCTTGCTACCTTCCTCTCTCCCTCCCGACTGTTTGTAGGCGAAGCCCTGCAGCAGAAATTCTCCACCATATACACCACGCCGTCATGCTGTAGATCCAATCTATCTCTCCACCATACTCGCTGGTCCGAGGAAGGAGGAGACGCGTCAGTCTTTGCGTGTGCATCTCACGGAGGCACCGCCACTTGTGGTGCTAGATCGGATCGGATCGCGAGGAGAAGCGAGTACGACTACATCACCCACGCGTTACGAACGTTCCGCTGTGCGAATCTTCAAGGGTATGAAGATCTAATCCAATCTCTCTCGTTGATTGCATCTCCTAGATTAGATCTTGGCTTTCCCTCTGTTCGCATCCGTAGAAAATTTTGATTTACTATGTCGCGAAACCCTTCAGGTGCGCCCCCAGCCCTCTTTATATAGAGGGGTAGGCGGCCAGCCCTTTCCCCTCCCCCAAACCCTAGGGTCGGCGGCCAAGGAGGAAGGAGTGGGGGGCAAGTCCCCCCCTTCTAGAAGCTCCCCTAGGGTTTCCCTAGGGTTTGGCCGGCTGGGCCCTATGGGGCCTTGTGCCCCTGGCCCAATGCGGCCAGGGCACTCCCTCATAGGCCCATGCCCCCTCCCAGCAGGTGGGGCCACGTTGGTCCCCCTCCGGAAGGTTCTAGAAGCTTCCGGTACAATACCGATTAACCCGAAACAATTCCGAACTCCAAAAACTGCATTGCCTTATATGAATCTTCTCCGGACCATTCCAGAACCTCTCGTGATGTCCCGGATCCCATCCGAGACTCCGAACAAAAACTCATAAACCAATTATCCAATCTATCCTAGCGTTGAGACACGTTAAGTGTGTGACCCTTCAGGTTCGAGAATATGCAGACATGATCTTATATCAATAATCAACAGCGGGGTCTGGAAACCCATATTGACTCCCACACATTCATCGATGATCATATCGGATGAACCACGATGCCAGGATTCAATCAATCCCATTTATATATTCCCTTCATCTCGCGATATTTTACTTGCCCGAGATTTGATCGTATGCAGTCATACCTAGTTCAATCTCGTTCACGCAAGTACTTTACTGCTCGTAATCCGATATCACTTTGTGATTAACTCCTTAACCACATGCTTGCAAGCGGTCTGCTCGATATCTTGAGTGGGCCTGAAGTATATCTCTCCGACTTGGGAGGGACAAATCCCATCTCGATACATACAACCCAACAGGTACTTTCCGATCACCTGAGAGACACCTTTATGATCACCCTCTCATAGGATGACGTTTGATGACCTCAAAGCTTTCTTCCGATACCAGGGAGTTTTATTATCTCATGGTCTAAGGAATACAATATTTGACATAAGAAAAACTTCGCAAAGATGAACACGATGACACGATCTAATTGCTCCGCTTAGTTTGGGTATGTCCATCATATCATTCTCCCAATGATATGATCTCATTATTAATCGACAACTCATGTCTATGGTTAGGAACCTTAACCATCATTAATCAATGAGCTAGTCCATAGAGGCGTACTAGGGACACGGTGTTGTTCACAAACCACACAAGTATTAAAGTTTCCGATTAATACAATTCTAGCATGGAATATAAACTTTATCATGAACAAGAATTATAATAATAACATGTTTATTATTGCCTCTAGGGCATAATTCCAACAGTCTCCCACTTGCACTAGAGTCAATAATCTAGTTTACATCTGGCAACAATCTAACACCCATGGCACTAAGGTGTTGATCATGTTTTGCACGTGGAAGAGGTTTAGTCAATGGATCTGCGACATTCAGATCTGTATGTACTTTGCTAATCTTCAGATCTCCATCTGCTATATAATCTCGGATTATATGAAAATTGTGGTTGATATGCTTGGTCTTTGGATGATATCTTGGTTCCTTAGCGAGTGCTATGGCGCCAGTGTTGTCACACAATATCTCCAGTGGGTCCAATGCACTTGGAACCACACCAAGCTCAGTGATGAAGTTCCTGATCCAAACTCCTTCACTTGACGCTTATGCAGCAGCCATGTATTCCGCTTCTATTGTAGATCCCGCGATCACGCTTTGCTTGCAGCTTCTCCAGCTCACAGATCCTCCATTCAAAATATAAATGTATCCTGTCTAAGATTTAGAATCATCCTTGTCGGTGTCGAAACTAGCATCGACGTAACCTTTTACGACGAGTTGTTCATCACCTCCATAGACTAAGAACATTTCTTTATCCTATTTAGGTACTTTAGGATGTTCTTCACGGCTGTCCAATGTTCCACTCCTGGATCACTTTGGTATCTGCTCGTCAAACTAAGAGCATTGGAGACATCCGGTCTAGTACACAGCATGGCATACATGATAGAACCTATGGTCGGGGCATAAGGAACTTTGCTCATAGCTTCTCTATCATTTATCGTAGCTGGACACTGATCCTTGCTCAATATCTTACCTGACAACATAGGCACTGAACCTTTCTTTGCCTTATCCATTCTGAACCTTTTCAGAACTTTGTCTAGGTATGTACTCTGGCTTAAAGCTATCAGGCGTCTTTGTCTATCTCTATAGATTTTGGTGCCCAATATATAAGCAGCTTCACCTAGGTCTTTCATTGAAAAACACTTGTTAAAATAACTCTTCACATCGTTAAGCATGTTAATGTCATTTCCAATAATCAATATGTCATCCACATATAGTACCGGAAATGTCACTGAGCTCCCACTCACTTTCTTGTAGATACAAGCTTCGTAGCAATTTGGAACAAATCCAAAGCTCTTGATCACTTGATCAAAACGAAGGTTCCAACTCCGAGATGCTTGCTTCAGTCCATAAATGGAACGCTGAAGTTTGCACACTTAATCAGCATCCTTAGGATCGACAAAACCTTCGGGTTGCATCATATACAACTCTTCATCAATGTTGCCATTGAGGAACGCAGTCTTGACATCCATCTGCCGTATTTCATAATCATGAAACGCAGCAATTGCTAATAAAATCCGAATGGACTTAAACATCGCTACGGGAGAGAAAGTCTCATCGTCGTCAACACCTTGAACTTGTCGAAAACCTTTCGCGACAAGTCGTGCTTTATAGACGGTAACATTACCATCCGCGTCCATTTTCTTCTTGAAGATCCATTTGCACTCAACGGCCTTTCGTTCGCTAGGAGGGTCCACCAAAGTCCATACTTGGTTTTCGCTCATGGATCGCAATTCGGATTTCATGGCCTCTAGCCATTTCTCAGAGTCTGGGCTCATCATCGCTTCCTCATAGTTCGTAGGTTCACTGTCGTCTACTAACAAGACAATTAAGACAGGGTTGTCGTACCACTCAGGAGGGGCACGCGACCTTGTCGACCTGCGACGTTCAGTAGCAGCATCATCCGAAGCTTCATGATCCTTGTCATTAGCTTCCTCTATTGTTGGTGCAGGTGGCACTGGAACAATTTCAGGTGCTGCGCTACTCTCCAACTCAAGAGAAGGTTCAATAACCTCGTCTAGCTCTACTTTCCTCCCACTCACTTCTTTCGAGAGAAACTCCTTCTCAAGAAAGGATCCGTTCTTTGCGACAAACACTTTGCCTTCGGTTCTGTGATAGAAGGTATACCCAATAGTTTCCTTAGGGTATCCTATGAAGACGCATTTCTCCGCTTTGGGTTCGAGCTTGTCTGGCATCAACTTCTTGACGTAAGCTTCACATCCCCAAACTTTAAGAAACGACAACTTAGGTTTAGCACCAAACCACAGTTCATACGGTGTCGTCTCAACAGATTTAGATGGTGCCCTATTTAAAGTGAATGCAGCAGTTTCTAATGCATAACCCCAAAATGATAACCGCAAATCAGTAAGAGACATCATTGATCGGACCATATCTAATAGAGTTCAATTCCGGCGTTCAGACACACCATTGCGTTGTGGTGTTCCGGGTGGCGTGAGTTGCGAAACGATTTCGCTTGCTTTAAGAAGCGTGAGAAAATCATAACTCAAATATTCACCTCCACGATCAGATCGTAGAAACTTAATTTTTCTGTTACGATGGTTCTCCACTTCATTCTGAAATTCTTTGAACTTTTCAAATGTTTCAGATTTATGTTTCATTAAATAGATATACCCATATCTACTTAAGTCATCGGTAAAAGTGAGAAAATAGCGATATCCACCGCGCGTCGAAACACTCATCGGTCCGCATACATCGGTATGTATGATTTCCAACAAGTCCGTTGCTCGCTCCATCATTCAGGAGAACGGAGTTTTGATCATCTTGCCCATGAGGCATGGTTCGCATGTGTCAAATGATTTAAGATCAAGAGACTCCAAAAGTCCATCAGAATGGAGTTTATTCATGCGTTTTACACCAATATGACCTAGACGACAGTGCCACAAATAAGTAGTATTATCACTATCTACCTTGCATCTCTTAGCCTCAATGTTATGGATGTGTGTTTCATCCCTTTCGATATTCAGAAGAAATAAACCATTCACAACAGGTGCATGACCATAAAAGATGTTACTCATATAAATAGAACAACCACTATTCTCAGATTTAAATGAATAACCGTCTTGCAATAAACACGATCCAGATATGATGTTCATGCTCAACGCAGGCACATAATAACATTTATTAAGGTTTAAAACTAATCCTGAAGGTAAAAATAAGGAGAGCGTGCCTACGGCCATCACATCAACTCTTGATCCGTTGCCAACGCACATCGTCACCTCATCCCTCGCAAGCCATCGTCTATTCCGTAGCTCCTGTTTCGAGTTACAAATATTAGCAACTGAACCAGTATCAAATACCCAAGCACTACAACGAGGGCTAGTAAGGAAAACATCAATAACATGTATATCAAATATACCTTTGATGGTGCCAGCCTTCTTGTCCGCTAAGTACTTCGGACGGTTGCGCTTCAAGTGACCCTTGTCCTTGCAATATAAGCACTCAGTGTCTGGCTTAGGTCCAGACTTGAGCTTCTTCTCAGCAGGGGCAAGGCGCTTGCCGCCGCCTTTCTTGAAGGGCTTCTTTGCACCCTTACCTTTCTTAAAGCTAGGGGCTTGTTGACCATCAACACATGATTATCCTTTTTATGTCCACCTCCGCAGCTTCGACTTAGCGAAGAGCTCGGTGATCGTATCAGTGGAACCAATCTGATTATGAGTCACTACAAAACTTTTGTAGCTGGGAGGGAGTGATTGCAGAACCCTGTCAATCTTGAGCTCCTCTGGAATCTTCCAGTCCAGTTGCTCAAGGCGTTGAGTGTAGCTCGACATCTTTATGGCGTGCTCACTAACGGAACTCCCTTCCTCCATCTTGCAGTTAAAGAATTTCTCAGAGATCTCATATCTCTCAGAACGGGCCTGAGTCTGAAACATAGTTTTCAGCTCCTCAGGAATCTCAAAGGGCCCGTGATAACCTTCAAAACGATTTTGAAGGTCCGATTCCATAGCAAACAACATGGTGCTCTTAATCACACCATAATCATCTTTGCGCGACTGATAAACAGCTTTCTCATCAGCCGGCGCATCTACAGCAGGGGCGTCACCTAGCGCATTCTCAAGGACATAGTCCTTTTGTCCGCCAGCGAGAATGATTCTCAGATTGCGGAACCAGTTGGTGAAGTTAGACCCATTGTTTCTAAGCTTTTCTTTCTCAGCAAAAACGTTGAAGTTGAAGTTGGACTTAGCCATTTGATCTACAATATTTGCAAGTACAAATTAGACTATGTTCATGATAACTAGTTCAACTTAATCAAATTACTAGATGAACTCCCACTAAATTCAACATCCCTCAAGTTGTTTAGTGAACATGATCCAAATTCACCACACCTAATCCGATCTTCACGAGAAGAGATGTGGTTTCAATGGTGGACAACGAAGTGTCGATCATATCATTCATATGACTCATGCTTAACCTTTAGGTTCATGTGTTCCGAGGCCATGTCTGTACATGCTAGGCTCGTCAAGTCAAACCCAAGTATTTCCGCGTGTGCAAAACTGGCTTGCACCCGTTGTATGTGAACGTAGAGTTTATAGCACACGATCATCACGTGATGCTTGAACACGACAAACTTTCGCAACGGTGAATACATGGGGAGAACACAGTTTTATCTTGATCTTTAAGTGAGGAATCATCTTATAATGCTACCTTCGCGATCTAAGCATAATAAGATACATAAAAGGATAAACATCACATGCATATAACTTTATGTGACATGGTATAACCAATCTTCGCGCAATGATCTCCATCTTGTGTGTGCCGGCATGATCTCCATCACTCCACCATGACTGCCTCCACCACGAATAGCAACTACAACTATTGCTAACTACTTAGCGATAAAGTAAAGCTATTACATGGCGTATAAGAAGTCGACACACATGTCAAACACAATTATAAAGACAACCATATGGATCCTGCCGGTTGTGTACTCATCGACATGCAAGTCGTGAAACATTACAAAACATGATCATTGCATACAACATACACATCACATCTTGGGCCATACCATATCACAGAAAACACTCCCTGCAAAAACAAGTTAGACGCCTCTACTTTGTTGTTGCATGTTTTACGTGGCTTATGGGAGTAGCAAGCTAAGAACGATTCTTACCTACGGAAAGCTACAACGGTGATATTATGGTTGCCAAACTCCGGTGTAAATTCCATGACAACTATAGTGAGAGAAACTGGCATCCACCAGCCGCATGTGTGGAACAAGCCACACGTCAAGTGCCGAGTCGGTCTCATGAGCAGGTCGTGGGTTGGCCTGGACCGCTTCGATCTCACTATCCCGCGTCATAAGAAGTACACAAACAAGAGGCTTGCAACAGAAAACATCAACGCCCGCAACAACCATATTGCGTTCTACTCGTGAAACACATCTACGCATAGATCTATCTCTGATACCACTGATGGGTTTTGCAGCATAGTAAATCAAAAATTTCTACGGATGCAAACGGGAAAGCCAAGATCTAATCTAGGAGATGCAAACAACAAGGGGGAATAGATGAGATATTCATACCCTTGAAGATTCGCACAGCGGAACGTTCGACGGAACGTGGGTGATGTAGTCGTACTCGCTTCTCCTCCTCGCGATCCGATCCGATCTAACACCACAAGTGGCGATGCCTCCGAGAGATGCACACGTGCGGCACCTCGACGTCTCCTCCTTCCTCGGTCCAGCAAGTATGGTGGAGAGACGGATTGGATCTTCAACGCGATGGCGCGGTGCAAGTGGTGGAGAGTGTCTGCAGCAGGGCTTCGCCTACACGCAGTTGGGAGGGAGAGAGAGAGGAGGGCAGCAGGGCGGCTAGGGCTTGAGGAGGAGGTGTGGGAGGGGTGCAACCCCAGCCCTCTTTATATAGAGGGGTGGGCGGCCAGCCCTTTCCCCTCCCCCAAACCCTACGGCCAGCGGCCAAGGAGGGAGGAGTTGGGGGCAAGTTCCCCCCCTTCTAGAAGCTCCCCTAGGGTTTCCCTAGGGTTTGGCCGGCTGGGCCCTATGGGGCCTTGTGCCCCTGGCCCAATGCGTCCAGGGCACTCACTCATAGGCCCATGCCCCCTCCCGGCAGGTGGGTCCACGTTGGTCCCCCTCCGGAAGGTTCTAGAAGCTTCCGGTACAATACCGATTAACCCGAAACAATTCCGAACTCCAAAAACTGCATTGCCTTATATGAATCTTATTGTCCGGACCATTCCTGAACCTCTCGTGATGTCCCGGATACCATCCGAGACTTCGAACAAAAACTCATAAACCAATTATCCAATTTATCCTAGCGTCGAGACACGTTAAGTGTGTGACCCTTCGGGTTCGAGAATATGCAGACATGATCTTATATCAATAATCAACAGCGGGGTCTGGAAACCCATATTGACTCCCACACATTCATCGATGACCATATCGGATGAACCACGATGCCAGGATTCAATCAATCCCATATATATTCCCTTTGTCTCGCGATATTTTACTTGCCCGAGATTTGATCGTCGGTACCGTCATACCTAGTTCAATCTCGTTCACAACAAGTACTTTACTCGTTCCGTAATCCGATATCACTTTGTGATTAACTTCTTAACCACATGCTTGCAAGCGGTGTTGATATCGATTACTGAGTGGGCCCGAAGTATATCTCTCCGACTTGGGAGGGAAAAATCCCATCTCGATACATACAACCCAACAGGTATTTTCCGATCACCTGAGATACACCTTTATGATCACCCTCTCATAGGATGACGTTTGATGACCTCAAAGCTTTCTTATGATACCAGGGAGTTGTATTATATCATGGTCTAAGGAATACAATATTTGACATAAGAAAAGCTTCGCAAAGATGAACACGATGACACGATCTAATTGCTCCGCTTAGTTTGGGTCTGTCCATCATATCATTATCCCAATGATATGATCTCATTATTAATTGACAACTCATGTCTATGGTTAGGAAACCTTAACCATCATTAATAAATGAGCTAGTCCATAGAGGCGTACTAGGGACACGGTGTTGTTCACAAACCACACAAGTATTAAAGTTTCCTCTTAATACAATTCTAGCATGGAATATAAACTTTATCATGAACAAGAATTAAAATAATAACATCTTTATTATTGCCTCTAGGGCATAATTCCAACACTTGTAGTCATAGAATTGCTCCATGACATACAACTCAGTGCCAGCGTCCGAGACCCCAAACTTGGCCTCGAGCGCTTCCCACGCGACCTTGACATTATCAAATGACATATACGGGTCAACAATGTTGTCCCCAAGAACACTGAACAAAGCCGCCATAAACATGGTATCGGCTTTCTTGAAGGTCGCTTCCTACTCAGCAAAAAGATCTCCTTTAGGCTTGCCAAGAGTGGCGCTATAGCAGTTTAGGTTTTCAAACCATAGGACTGCTCTCTTGCGCTATCTCTTATAGTGCATGCCATCAAAAGGAGGCGGCCTAGTAGCCATGGCTGCACCAGTGGAATTCAGTTGCCTATAATCAGGTTTTTAGATTGTTCGAAATATAAGCAATAATCCATATGATTTAATCCGAATAATAAGCTGATAAAGCATGATCATACAAACGGTACTAAAACCAATTATGCAGATCAACAAAGTAGATGAACAGATTACATCTATAGGAGATAAAACTATCACATCTACACCAAATGCTAGAACTAGAAACTCTAGCATAATTCGAAAGAGAGAGATTGAGATCACATACGATGCAGTTGTGGCAGTAGCTGCGGTGGTAGCAGCAGTAGAGTTGTCGCTCATGTTGAGGTTGCCGAAGAAGTCGTGGACGTTCAGGAAGAAGTCGTCGTTCGGGAACTCGTCGTCGGACGACATCGTGGTTGCTAGTAGTCGCTAGCGCCTCCCCAAAACGATCGCCCTCACCCGTGCGAGTTCACGAGAGGCGGGGTTAGGAGGCCCTCTTGTCGATTTGTGGTGCATGCCTCAAGCCGGGATGGGGAAGACGAAAGCGGCGGCGCAAGGTTCTGGAGGTAGGTGCGTGTTGTGGATTGATTCACCGATTAGGTTTAGCGTAGATGCTTATATAGTGCAGGTTAGGGAGATCGTGGGACTCAGCCCACGCCCGAGTCGGTAACAGCCCACGTCCATAAAAACTGAAAACGGTTGTAATTAACGCGTCCGTTAATGACTCATAAATAATTTTTCCAACCAGCAAAATAAAGCTCGGCTCGGCGAGATTCCCGCAACCCGTGACACACGTGTCGTGAAGAGGCAAGGCGGGCAGCGTCGGAGGAGGAGTGTGCGAGGGATTCTCTCCTTGTCACACCTTAGTGAGTGGTGAAACACTCTACTATATAAGGTGGTCCAACTCCCCTTCAACTAGCAATGTGGGACTAAACTTTAGCACCACTAGCATAGCCATATGCTGCCATATACAAGTGGGCCAAAGAGAATTTTAGAATTTGTCTAATGGGCCAACAGCCCAAAACTCACCAAATTCCAACAATACCCAGCAGGACGTTTCCCATTGGCCCATACCGCCAGAGAGTGGGCCTGCAGGACGGCGACTGGATCAAAAGTCAACAAAGAGCCAGGCGACTGGAAGCTGGAGGCCCGGAAGCATAGCTAGGCCCAGTCGGATTAGGTCAAACACCCTCTGAGTCCTTATCCAACTCGGTTGTAGATCTGTAAACCCTAGCGAGGTGACTCTATATAAATCTTCCTAGGGTACGCATAGAACTCACGTTCCATCATACACCCTTGCGACTCGCCGCGTAGCCTTCGAGCTCGCCCTTGTACTCTCTCATCAATACAATCTAGCAGGAGTAGGACTTTACCCTCTAGGGGGCCGAACCTGGGTAAAACCATATGTCTCCGCCCTCATCTCACACCGCAGATGGCTGGCCGCCCTTGCCCCTGGTTCTACTACTCGATGCCGATTGCAGCATCTGTCGTGGACATTCCCACAACAGTGGCGCCCACCGTGGGGCCTGGCCAGTCAGGCCTGTGTTCTGCGGCGAGATCCAATCTGCCAATCAACGAGACGATCGCCACCGGCCGCATGATCGCGATCGGCGATATCCTCTAGATCTTGCCGAGCAGCTACGTCCCAGCGGCACGCCCCGTCACGCACAGTGTGATCATGCCAGTCGGCACGATCAGCTTCTTCGTCGGCTTCACCGACGTCATCGTCTCGGAGGACTCGGCTCACATCCCTGAGTCGCCACCGCGCGATTGGCTCTCTGAGAGTCAGGTCCGCACCATCCACCGCCTCGCCTCCGAGTACGGCTCGGCCAACAGCAACGTGGCCGAGACCAGCGTGGCTGCAGACGACACGGCCCTCACTGCCGATGCCGACTCGGCGACCCCGGCGTCAAATGCCGGATCCACCGTTGCCGCGTCACCCACGGGCTCCATCACCCAAGTCTCCAACATGGGGGACTTCGAGGATCCATCCATTCTCGATAACTTTGACTCCGACTCCGGGTCGGAGAAATCCGGCGACCTCCATGTTGGATCGGGTTGCTTCGTCGCAATCTACATGGCGAGCGGCATGAGCGCCCCGCAAGACCTCTTCTCTACACCGATCCCGCCGACCACGACGGCGATGGAGGTCGAGGAACTCCTCCTTTGACTGGAGGAGGCGGTATGCAAGGAACAAGCTGAGCGCAATTTTTTTGCCTCAAGCAAGCAACGGCGCAGGAGCTCTAGCTCTACCACCAGCGCCGCATCAGGTCGCGCCTGAACCCCACCATTCAGTGTTGCGCCCTAAACTTCAACGACAAGAACGACCCGGCCCGCATGGCCGACCGCGTGGCTTGCGAGAATGCGCCACCAGGAGGAAGTTCCCGGCTGCCATCGGGCGCAACGGTGAACGGTCCTCCCCCACCACCGCCTGGTCGCACACCCCCTGGATCATCCAAGGATCATGATCTCCCCGCAAGAGCGGAACACGAATGGCCTCCCGCTGTTCTCCACTCCAATGGACAATGTCATCGTGAGTCGAGACGCGGTCGCCAGCCTCAACGTGACGGGTGAAGGTGCGTTTCAGATCCAGTATGCCAAGGCCCTTCTCTCCAAGGATGTCGAGCAGCAAACCACAAGTGCCGGTTCGTGGGGGCGCATGTACTCCCGCTCTTTAGGAAGTAGGGCAGCCTCGAGCGGTCGCCCAACTATGGCAAATACTCTCAATTGCCCAACTCCTGAACCCCTGCAGCTCCATCCGTGACCCGCGAACGCGGCACTCTCCACCAACGACCCGTGACCAACAAACAACATGGTCGCTACCAACGGGCAACCAGTCGATGCACGAACCCACATCATCAACAACCAAAGCTGGCGCGCACGCCAGCCCGACGACTTGAGGAACACCCTCACAAACTGTAGCATCCCAGCATTTAGGAACTAACGAAGGGTAGATTTAGGAATATGAAATGATGCATGCATTTATTTGTGAAAATGTGGGTAAAATTTTCGCCAAATTAAAATCTTAAGTGATCAATGTTTCTTTCATCCTTTGAGATTAGGTTTTGTCTTAAAGGATGATTGTTATAAACTTTGAGATGATCTTTAAGGAGTTATGTGTTTAAAATGAATTTGAATTTTAAACTTGAGTGTTTGAATTATAATTTAAATGATTTAGATATAAGTTTTGAATCTTAAATTAATTAAGAGATAAGTATTATAACTTAAATTTTTTCCAAAAACAATATTGAATATGAAACTTATTTCATATTATCAATATATAAACAAGTTACAAAGAATGTAACCTACTGAAGCCATTTTCAAACTTCACAATTTACAAAAGAATAAAGAATAAGAATATTCTTTATTAATAATAATATAATCTTTATTACAATTGAATAAAATAAAGATTACAAGAGTAATAAAAGAAAAATTACAAAAGAATAAGAAAATTACATTGGAATATTTACTAACTATCCTATATCTAAATCTAAACTAAATCTTCATATTTATCTTTGTACCTACAAAACAAAGTCTAAATAAAAACAAAAGAAGATTAGTGTTAGTATTATTTCTCTCAGATATGTCAGTGAAATGCACTTGACAAATTCATCATTGAGAAATGTTATAAAAGGGGCAAGTTTCACCAATATGAAAGATTCCATCTTTCATAAATTCAAAGCCAGAAGTCAAATGACAGCCAAGAGGGACCAAGTCACCAGCCAGGTGAAAGTAATCTGGTAATAGTAAGTTCAAAAATTCTGAACATATCCACAAGTGCATAGCAGGCACACAAGCTGGACACACACCTGAAGGGTTTCGCGGCATAGTAAATCAAAAAAATTCTACGGATGCGAACAAGAAAGCCAAGATCTAATCTAGGAGATGCAATCAACGAGAGTGATTGATGAGATCTTCATACCCTTGAAGAAATCACACAGCGGAAACGTTCAACAGAACGTGGTTGATGTAGTCGTACTCGCCGTCTCCTCCTCGCGATCCGATCCGATCCGATCCGATCCTACGCCGCAAGTGGCGGCGCCTCCAAGATATGCACATGTACGGTGCAGCGACGTCTCCTCCTTCCTTGGTCCAGAAAGTATGGTGGAGAGATAGATTGGATCTGCAGCACGACGGCAGGGCTTCGCCTACGCGCAGTCGGGAGAGAGAGAGGTGGAGGGGCAGCAGGATGGCGGCTAGAGTTGGAGGCATGGGAGAGGGGGAGGGTGCGCCCCTGCCCTCCTTATATAGGGGGCTGGCCGGCCCCCTTGGCCCCTCCTCCAAGCCCTAGGGCGGCGGCCCCAAGGGTGGAGTGGGGGGCAAGTCTTCCCCCTTCCTTCTAGAAGGCTCCCCTAGGGTTTCCCTAGGGCTGGCCGGCTGGGCCTTGAGGGCCTTGTTCCCCTGGCCCAAAGTGGTCGGGGCACTTCTCTTAGGCCCACGCAGGCCTCCGACAAGTGGGCCCATGTTGGTCCCACTTCGGAACTTTCTAGAACCTTCCGGTACAATACCGATAAACTCCGAAACGATTCCAAAATCTAAAAAATTGCTTTCCTTTATATGAATCTTATTCTCTGGACCATTCCGGAACCTCTCGTGATGTCCTGGATCTCATCCGAGACTCCGAACAAAAAACAATAAACCAATTATCCATTCTATCCTAGCGTCGAGGCACGTTAAGTGTGTGACCCTACGGGTTCGAGAATATGCAGACATGATCTTCTATCAATAATCAACAGCGGGATCTAGAAACCCATATTGAATCCCACATATTAATCGATGATCATATCGGATGAACCACGATGCCAGGATTCAATTAATCCCATATATGTATTCCCTTCGTCACGCGATATTTTACTTGCCCGAGATTCGATCGTTGGTATCGGCATACCTAGTTCAATCTCGTTCACGGCAAGTACTTTACTTGTTCCGTAATCCGATATCACTTTGTGATTAACTCCTTAACCACGTGCTTGCAAGCGGTGTTGATATCGATTACCGAGTGGGACCGAAGTATATCTCTCCGACTTGGGAGGGACAAATTCCATCTCGATACATACAATCCAACAGGTACTTTCCGATCACCTGAGAGACACCTTTATGATCACCCTCACATAGGATGACGTTTGATGACCTCAAAGCTTTCTTCTGATACCAGGGAGTTGTATTATCTCATGGTCTAAGGAATACAATACTTGACATAGGAAAAAGCTTCGCAAAGATGAACACGATGACACGATTTAATTGCTCTGCTTAATTTGGGTCTGTCCATCATATCATTCTCCTAATGACATGATATCATTATTAATCGACAACTCATGTCTATGGTTAGGAAACCTTAACCATCATTAATCAAATGAGCTAGTCCATAGAGGCGTACTAGGGACACAGTGTTGTTCATAAACAACACAAGTATCAAAGTTTCCGCTTAATACAATTCTAGCATGGAATATAAACTTTATCATGAATAAGAATTATAATAATATCTTTATTATTGCCTCTAGGGCATAATTCCAACAGTCTCCCACTTGCACTAGAGTCAATAATCTAGTTTACATCTGGCAACAATCTAACACCCATGGCATTAAGGTGCTGATCATGTTTTGCTCGTGGAAGAGGTTTAGTCAACGGATCTACGACATTCAGATCCGTATGTACTTCTTCTTGTCTCCATCTGCTATATAATCTTGAATTATATGAAAATGGCGGTTGATGTGCTTGGTCTTTGGATGATATCTTGGTTCCTTAGCCAGTGCTATGGCGCCAGTGTTGTCGCACAATATCTCCACTGGGTCCAAGGCACTTGGAACCACACCAAGCTCAGTGATGAAGTTCCTGATCCAAACTCCTTCACTTGACGCTTTTGAAGCAGCCATGTATTCCACTTATGTTGTAGATCCCGCGATCACGCTTTGCTTGTAGCTTCTCCAGCTCACAGCTCCACCATTCAAAATATAAACGTATCCTGTCTAAGATTTAGAATCATCTGAGTCGGTGTCGAAACTAGCATCGACGTAACCTTTTACGACGAGCTGCTCATCACCTCCATAGAACAAGAACATTTCTTTAGTCCTATTTAAATACTTTAGGATGTTCTTTACGGCTATCCAGTGTTCCACTCCTGGATCACTTTGGTATCTGCTCGTCAAACTAAGAGCATTGGACACATCCGATCTAGTACATAGCATGGCATACATGATAGAACCTATGGCCGAAGCATATGGCACTTTGCTCATAGTATCTCTATCGTTTACCGTAGCTGGACACTGAACCTTTCTCAATATCTTACCTGACAACATGGGCAATGAACCTTTCTTTGCTTTATCCATTCTGAACCTTTTCAGAACTTTGTCTAGATATGTACTTTGGCTGAAAGCTATTAGGCGTCTTTGTCTATCTCTATATATTTTGATGCCTAATATATAAGCAGCTTCTCCTTGGTCTTTCATTGAAAAAAAATTATTCAAATAACTCTTCACATCGTTAAGCATACCAATGTCATTTCCAATAATCAATATGTCATCCACATATAGTACTAAAAATGTCACCGAGATCCCACTCACTTTCTTGTAGATACAAGCTTCGTAGCAATTTGGAACAAATCCAAAACTCTTGATCACTTGATCAAAACGAAGGTTCCAACTCCGAGATGATTGCTTCAGTCCATGAATGGAACGTTGAAGTTTGCACACCTTATTAGCATCCTTAGGATTGACAAAACCTTCAGGCTGCATCATATACAACTCTTCATCAATGTTGCCATTGAGGAATGCAGTCTTGACATACATCTGACATATTTCATAATCATGAAATGCAGCAATTGCTAATAAAATCCGAATGGACTTAAACATCGCTATGGGATAGAAAGTCTCATCGTAGTCAACACCTTGAACTTGCCGAAACTCTTTTGTGACAAGCCGAGCTTTATAGACAGTAACAGTACCGTCCGCGTCCGTTTTCTTCTTGAAAATCCATTTGCACTCAACGGCCTTACGGTCGCTAGGAGGTCCACCAAATTCCATACTTGGTTTTCGCTCATGGATCCCAATTCGGATTTCATGGCCTCTAGCCATTTCTTAGAGTCTGGGCTCATCATTGCTTCCTCGTAATTCGCAGGTTCACTGTTGTCTAACAACAAGACGGTTGAGACAGGGTTGCCGTACCATTCAGGAGTGGCACGTGACCTTGTCGACCTGTGAAGTTCAGTAGTAGCATCGTTCGAAGTTTCATGATCCTCGTCATTAGCTTTCTCTCTTGTTGGTGCAGACGGCACTTGAACAATTTCAGGTGCTGCGCTACTCTCCAACTCGAGAGAAGGTTCAATAACCTCGTCTAGCTCTACCTTCCTCCCACTCACTTCTTTCGAGAGAAACTCCTTCTCAAGAAAGGATCCGTTATTTGCAACAAACACTTTGCCTTCGGATCTGTGGTAGAAGGTATACCCAATCGTTTCCTTAGGGTATCCTATGAAGACGCATTTCTCCGCTTTGGGTTCGAGCTTGTCCGGCATCAACTTCTTGACATAAGATTCGCATCCCCAAACTTTAAGAAACGACAACTTAGGTTTAGCACCAAACCATAGTTCATATGGTGTCGTCTCAACGGATTTAGATGGTGCCCTATTGTGAATGCAGCGGTTTCTAATGCATAACCCCAAAATGATAACAGCAAATCTGTATGAGACATCATTGATCGCACCATATCTAATAGAGTTCGATTCTGGCGTTCAGACACACCATTGCGCTGTGGTGTTCCGGGTGGCGTGAGTTGCGAAACAATTCCGCTTGCTTTAAGGTGCGTGAGAAAATCATAACTCAAATATTCACCTCCACGATCGGATATTAGAAATTTAATTTTCCTGTTACGATGGTTTTCCACTTCGTTCTGAAATTCTTTGAACTTTTCAAATGTTTCAGATTTATGTTTCATTAAATAGATATACCCATATCTACTTAAGTCATCAGTAAAAGTGAGAAAATAGTGATATCCACAGCGTATCGAAACACTCACTGGTCTGCATACATCGGTATGTATGATTTCCAATAAGTCCGTTGCTCGCTCCATCATACCGGAGAACGGGGTTTTGATCATCTTGCCCATGAGGCACGGCTCGCACGTGTCAAATGATTCAAAATCAAGAGATTCCAAAAGTCCATCAGAATGGAGTTTCTTCATGCGTTTTACACCAATATGACCTAGATGGCAGTGCCACAAATAAGTTGGATTATCACTATCTACTTTGCATCTCTTAGCCTCAATGTTATGGATGTGCGTTTCATTGCTTTCGAGATTCAGAAGAAATAAACCATTCACAACAGGTGCATGACCATAAAATATGTTATTCATATAAATAGAACAGCCATTATTCTCCGATTTAAATGAATAACCGTCTTGCAATAAACACGATCCAGATATAATGTTCATGCTCAACGCAGGCACATAATAACACTTATTAAGGTTTAAAACTAATCCCAAAGGTAAAACTAAGGAGAGCATGCCGACGGCCATCACATCAACTTTTGATCCATTGCCAACGCGCATCGTCACCTCATCCCTTGCTAGCTGTCGTCTATTCCGTAGCTCCTGTTTCGAGTTACAAATATTAGCAACTGAACCAGTATCATATACCCAGGCACTACAACGAGCGCCAGTAAGGTAAACATCAATAACATGTATATCAAATATACCTTTAATGGTGCTAGCCTTCTTGTTTGCTAAGTACTTCGGACAGTTGCGCTTCCAGTGACCCTTGTCCTTGCAATATAAGCACTCAGTGTCCGGCTTAGGTCCAGACTTGAGCTTCTTCTAAGCAGGGGTAACGCGTTTGCCGCTGCCTTTCTTGAAGGATTTCTTTGCACCCTTACCTTTATTAAAGCTAGGGGTCTTGTTGACCACCAACACATGATTATCTTTCTTGATATCCACCTCCGCAGCTTTCAGCTTAGCGAAGATCTCAGTGATCGTATTAGTGGAACCAATTTGATTGTGAGTAACTACAAAACCTTTGTAGATAAGAGGGAGTGATTGTATAACTCTGTCAATCTTGAGCTATTCTGGAATCTTCCAGTCCAGTTGCTCAAGACGTTGATTGTAGCCCGACATCTTAATGGCGTGCTCACTAACGGAACTCCCTTCCTCCATTTTGCAGTTAAAGAACTTCTCAGAGATCTCATATCTCTCAAAACGGGCCTGAGTATGAAACATGGTTTTCAGTTCCTCAAGTATCTCAAAGGGCTCGGCGAACTCCTCAAAATGATTTTGAAGTTCCGGTTCCATAGCAAACAACATGGTACTCTTAATCACTCCATAATCATCTTTGCGTGACTGATAAACAAATTTTTCATCAGCCGACGCATCAGTAGCAGGGGCCTCACCTAGCGCTTTCTCAAGTACATAGTCCTTTTCTCCGCCAGGGAGAATGATTCTCAGATTGCGGAACCAGTTGGTGAAGTTAGACCCATTGTTCTTAAGCTTTTCTTTCTCAGCAAAAACGTTGAAGTTGAAGTTGGACTTAGCCATTTGATCTACAAAATTTGCAAATACAATTTAGACTATGTTCATGATAACTAGTTCAACTTAATCAAATTACTAGATGAACTCCCACTAAATTCAACATCCCTCAAGTTGTTTAGTGAACACGATCCAAATTCACCACACCTAATCCGATCTTCACGAGAAGAGATGTGGTTTCAATGGTGGACAGCAAAGTGTCGATCATATCATTCATATGACTCATGTTTAACCTTTCGGTTTGTGTGTTCCAAGGCCATGTCTGTACATTCTAGGCTCGTCAAGTCAAACCCAAGTATTTCCGCGTGTGCAAAACTGGCTTGCACCCATTGTATGTGAACGTAGATTTTATAGCACCCGATCATCATGAGGTGCTTGAACACAACGAACTTTCGCAACAGTGCATACATGGGGAGAACACAATTTTATCTTGATCTTTAAGTGAGGAATCATCTTATAATGCTACCCGTCGCGATCTAAGCATAATAAGATACATAAAAGGATAAACATCACATGCATATAATTTTATGTGACATGGTATAGCCAATCTCCGCGCAATGATCTCCATCTTGTGCGCGCCAGCATGATCTCCATCACTTCACCATGATTGCCTCCACCACGAATAGCAACTACAACTATTGCTAACTACTTAGCGATAAAGCAAAGCTATTACATGGCGTATAAGAAGTTGACACGCAGGTCATACACAATTATAAAGACAACCATATGGCTCCTGCCGGTTGTGAACTCATCTACATGCAAGTCGTGAAATATTACAAAACATGATCATTGCATACATCTCAATTCATACACATCATGTCTTGGGCCATACCATATCACAAAACACTCCCTGCAAGAACAAGTTAGACGCCTCTACTTTGTTGTTGCATGTTTTACGTGGCTTATGGGAATAACAAGCTAAGAACGATTCTTACCTACGGAAAGCAACAACGGTGATATTATGGTTGCCAACATCTGTTGTAAATCCCATGACTACTATAGTGAGAGAAACTGGCATCCACTAGCCGCATGTGTGGAACAAGCCACACGTCAAGTGCGGAGCTGGTTTCGCGAACGAGGTCGCGTAAAGTTGGCCTGGACCGCTTCGATCTCACTATGTCGCGTCATAAGAAATACACAACAAGACGTTTGCAATAGAAAACATCAACGCCCGCAACAAGCATGTTGCGTTCTACTCGTGAAACACATCTACGCATAGATCTAGCTCTGATACCACTGAAGGGTTTCACAGCATATTAAATCAAAAAAATTCTACGGATGCGAACAAGAAAGCCAAGATCTAATCTAGGAGATGCAATCAACGAGAGTGATTGATGAGATCTTCATACCCTTGAAGAAATTGCACAGCGGAAACGTTCAACAGAACGTGGTTGATGTAGTCGTACTCGCCATCTCCTCCTCGCGATCGATCTGATCCTACGCCGCAAGTGGCGGCGCCTCCGAGAGATGCACACGTACAGTGCAGCGACGTATCCTCCTTCCTTGGTCCAGCAAGTATGGTTGAGAGATAGATTGGATCTGCAGCACGACGGCGTGGTGCTTATGGTGGAGAGTTTCTGCGGCAGGGCTTCGCCTACTCGCAGTCGGGAGAGAGAGAGGTGGAGGGGCAGCAGGACGACGGCTATGGTTGGAGGAATGGGAGAGGGGAAGGGTGTGCCCCTTCCCTCCTTATATAGGGGGGTGGCCACCCCCCTTGGCCCCTCCTCCAAGCCCTAGGGCGGCGGACCCAAGGGTGGAGTGGGGGGCAAGTCTTCCCCCTTCTTTCTAGAAGGCTCCCCTAGGGTTTCCCCTAGGGCTTGGTGGCCTTGCGCCCCTGGCCCAAAGTGGCCAGGGCAATTCCCCTTAGGACCATTCAGGCCTCCGACAAGTGGGCCCACGTTGGTACCACTCCGGAACCTTCTAGAACCTTCTGGTACAATACGGATAAACTCCGAAACGATTCTGAAATCTAAAAAAATTGCTTTACTTTATATGAATCTTATTCTCCGGACCATTCCGGAGCCTCTCGTGATGTCCTGGATCTCATCCGAGACTCCGAACAAAAACTCATAAACCAATTGTCCATTCTATCCTAGCGTCGAGGCACGTTAAGTGTGTGACCCTACGGGTTCGAGAATATCCAGACATGATCTTCTATTAATAATCAACAGCGGGATCTGGAAACCCATATTGACTCCCACATATTCATCGATGATCATATCGGATGAACCACGATGCCAGGATTCAATTAATCCCATTTATGTATTCCCTTCGTCACGCGATATTTTACTTGCCCGAGATTCGATCGTAGGTATCGGCATACCTAGTTCAATCTCTTTCACGGCAAGTACTTTACTCGTTCTGTAATCCGATATCACTTTGTGATTAACTCCTTAAACACGTGCTTGCAAGCGGTGTTGATATCGATTACCCAGTGGGCCCGAAGTATATCTCTTCGACTCGGGAGGGACAAATTCCATCTCGATACATAAAACCCAATAGGTACTTTCCGATCACCTGAGAGACACCTTTATGATCACCCTCACATAGGATGACGTTTGATGACCTCAAAGCTTTCTTCCGATACCAGGGAGTTATATTATCTCATGGTCTAAGGAATACAATACTTGACATAGGAAAAAGCTTCGCAAAGATGAACACAATGACACAATCTAATTGCTCTGCTTAATTTGGGTTTGTCCATCATATCATTCTCCTAATGACATGATCTCATTATTAATCGACAACTCATGTCTATGGTTAGGAAACCTTAACCATCATTAATCAAATGAGCTAGTCCATTGAGGCGTACTAGGGACACGGTGTTTTTCATAAACCACACAAGTACCAAAGTTTCGGCTTAATACAATTCTAGCATGGAATATAAACTTTATCATGAACAAGAATTATAATAATAACATCTTTATTATTGCCTCTAGGGCATAATTCCAACAACACCAGCATGCATATGGTGTGCTGTCGACCTCACAAGCATAGCCCAATCTCACAAAACACAGCACAGCCGTGGGGGGCACTAGTGCATCACCCCACTGCACAGCACACAAGAACAACAAGTGTAGAAAGCAGTTAAACCAAGAACCACAGCCAACAACCACACCAACCAAGGATCAACCAAACATCACCAGGATGGTGACATGAGGAGGGGAATTGATCAGGTGGACAGCAAGATCAAGCCCAGGAGCTAGGAGGAGCAGGCTAGCTCAAGAGCAAGCAAAGTAGTCCAGCAAAACCAGATCAAGATCATCATCACCAACTTACTACACCATCATCAGATTTTGTGGTGAGTTTCATAAAACCTTCACATGATCTAATCATCTTATTTAGAGAGAAACATGTGTTGTTTTATAAAACAAAACCTCAGAAAGCACCTAAGAGGGGTGAATCCATCATAGGAATTTTTGAAACTCTAAAGGCAAACCACTAAGTACCAAGGTTCAACCAGAGCTCAGAGCAACATCCTTGTTCTGGTTGTCCAACAATATTTTACCAATCAATCATGCATATACCTATGATCTATTTCTAGGCACATCCCTAAAGGAAGGGTAGCACCTTAGGAAAAAATCCATAGGATCCATAACATGATCAGGCTCACTATCATTTTTCCAAGCTTTGATTCAATAAAGAATAGCTGGTACCACTACCAGGACTATCTAGATGAACCAATTAGATAAGATTTGAATCCCTAAGCCTCATACCAACATCATTGGTCTTAGGAAATTCAGATAAGAGCATCTATATTTATCTTTCAAAGCCAAGATCGCCTTAAGCATAAACTAACCAAATCCATGGTTTTGAATCAAACTTGTGTGCCATACCTGATGGTGTCACAAGAACAATCCAATATGAATCAGGAAAGACAGTAAATCATCATAGATTCAGACAATCAACTAACTAATCATTTTCCTGTAAAACATGAATCATAACTAGGATATTCCTATAATACACTTCACCGTTTGAGATCATAATTATCTCAAACCACATGTTAATTCCCAGGCTAACAACACTAAGACAGTAGCTGTATCTTATCATAGTTATGACCATGAATCAATTAAACAGTGGAAAGCTATCAGATCATTAGTTTAACCAAGCATGCTTCCTAAACAACTACATCATCTGAATCAGATGCAATCCCAAGCATCAAATCATCTAGCAAGTCACCAGAAACATCATAGATCATTCTTAGCAAACAAGCCTCGGGCCAATAAGCAATTAGCAAGTGTACAGACCATCCAAACATGAATCCAATCATCCAGTACATGATCAATCACATAACAGGAACCCTAAAATGGATAATCATCCTAAATGGAATCAGACCAAAGATAGAGAGGACACTACCAGTCTCTAACATCGAATCGACAAGCACAGAAAGCACCAAGGGAGAAGAATCAAACTCACCGTAGGTCCTCGCTGAAGAAATTGAAGAGGAAGCAGATTGGTCGATAAACCCGCGGCGGCACAGGGAGCACCCAGGGGGTGCTGCAACCTGCACCGGCCATGGTGGAGGCCACCACAACATATGAATCCACCACAACACCATATACGGTACCACGGTGACGGCGGCAGCACTTTTTCCTAACCCTAGGGTTCGGGAACGGGGTGAACCTGGCCACGGAGAAGCCCCGAATTCAAATACAATTGGATAGAACGAACGAGCGTCATCGATAACCCCCTAAAGCACCACAGCGGCGACCGAAACAGCCTACAGCGGCGAGAATCAACGGTGGCAGCATCGCCGGCCACGAGGTCGGGGTTAGAGGAGGAGAGGATAAGCTCGAGGGAGAGAGAGAGGCAGTAAGGAGTGGGCCGAGCTGGGCCAGACCCTTCGGGGTGGCTCTTTTGTCTAGAATTAATCCAAACTACTCAAATAAATTAAAATATAAAATTTTAGACATTTAAATTTTATTAGGAATTTTGTAAATTATATATTCCTTATTGAATTTTACGAAATTATTGAAGGGTGATAAAATTAATTAAAATTCACTTTCCTCATGTATTAATATTGTACTATTTTAGAAAAATAATAAATAAATATTTAATCACCATTTCTAATGTATAATTAATAATTCCTAAAAGAATTATTAAATCAATAAAAGTCAAATAAAAGGGAAATAAAATAAAATAACTCAATATATGTTATAAATATTAAAAAGTAATATTTATAAATCCTTTATTACTAAAAAGGAACTTTTTGGGGTAAATGCATTACATTACTTGCATAATCATCTTTGCTTCTTTAAATATTGTCCTTAGCGGGCAATAATGATGTTTTTGTAGAACTAGAAGCTCAAGGTCCAGTGCAAGCATCAGACTTCACTACCTTGCCATCACAAGGCAAGTTCATCACTTGCTCATGTCCTTTGAAGAGTCTTTATCAAAGTATTTGCAAATTGTGTGTTATCATATATGCTATAAAAGAAAGAAAATATTATTTTCATAAATAAAGAAATCATAGATATCATCCTAAGTGGTGATATAATGGAGCAATAGAACTTAGGGTTCTATTTTCAACAATGATGATCAAGTAGGGACTTAATAACCCCTGACATTAGTGATTCTAGCGTCGTATATTACGCGTTAGCCATGAGATTTGGAATGGGACAGAGAAGTCAGTTGTATCTTCTTCCTATCGCATGAAGCCAGATGTGCAGGTCGTGGCTATTATCCTCGTAGCGTGTATATTAATTGGTTATTCATAGAGGATATGCAGCATATGGGTGGGAACCCTCATCGTCCCACGATAGTTCTGGCATCTAACGGTTTGTACAAACCATTGTCGTAATTCATTATGTGGGCATGGTGTACACCAAGGAGGCATGCGGGTCAAAGGGGCATCGATTGGCTTGGACCAACTACTAGGCCCCACATCATGGAATTGTGGACGGGAAAGTACGCCGGGTTATGCAACAAGGAGTTGATCTCTCATGAGTAAAGTAACGCACCTCTGTAGAGTGTAAGAACTGTAACTTGTTACTCCCTGTTCCGGGAAGGAGCTACGAACGTGGCAGGAAAGGAACTCCATGAAAGTTCTGGTCAACCTGTGAAGGCTGATTGTCATAGTTTTTCGGAATAAAATCAATCTTTGAAGAAAGATTTACAAAAACTGCATAGTGCCAAGGATTTATAATCCGAGGTGGTAGTTAGAGCATCAAACTTCCCACCTTGCATATAATGAACTTGTTGGGTAACGCTATTACTCATTCTTTCCTTTGATCCCATGCTTAGACGTTGAGGATCCCGAAGACGTGCCAATGTATGCAGCCGAATGCCAAGAAGATGTGTTCTATGAGGAACCTGATCTGTCCGGAGGAGTTGAAGGAGTGGATTATGAAATCCGCTATGGTGTTGATGATAATGAGTCCAATTAAGTAACCCTAGTTAATAATAACAAATGGAGCCGAGCAGCATGAACTCTATAGAATAAGCTGTTGAGCTCAACTCCTAGACGGAGTTGCTACTTTTAAATTCCGCTGAACACTTTATATTTTGGTTTGTAAGTTGGATCTTTTGGAAGTCTTGAACTTCCGGTATTGTAATAATAATAATGTGTGTACATTTGTAATATGGACCCGCAATGTTTCTGTTGTACCACTCTGAGGGATGTGATATTTACGGTACGGTGTTCTGTAGGTGTCATGTCAACGACTATAGTGTACTACACATGCAGTGGTATGCTGGGTCACCGCACAAACAGCCACGATGGCGAGCCAAGGAGCTCCCTCAGCCGAGTCGACCCCTAGTTCTTCGAATTAATGATCTGAGGCGAGAAATACCCGGCGAACTTCAAGGCGCCAAAGGAGACCGAGAAGTATGACCCCTCGTACGACCCGTCCGTGTGGATGGACACATACCTCATGGCAATGGGAATCGTCGGCCACACCGACCTACTCGCCGCTCACTACCTCCCCTGATGATGGAGGGAGCGAGTCGGAAATGGATCAACACCCTCCCCGCGGACAGCATCGACTCCAGGGAGGATAAGCGTGACGCCTTTGTCAGGCATTTCGAGGGTTCCTACACCCGCACCACCACCATCGAAGACCTGGAGCGATGCGTCTAGGGACCCCACGAGTCGACTCGCAGCTGGGTCCAGCGGTGGCAGGACCTATGGTTCAACGCGGCCAACATCCACCCGGACACGACGTTACATTGCTTCAAGACCTCATGCCGCTACGAGCCCTTAGTTGCCAAGCTCAAGCGGGTGTACAAGACACTCGACAACATCCTAGACCTCCTCTAGATCACCAAGCGGTATGCAGAGGAGGACCCGAACCAAGAAACCGACGACGAGTCGGGAGGAAATCGCCGCCCAAGCGGCCACGATAACGCGATGCGACCCGGGCTACGCTACAACAACACTCGCCTCACCGGCAAGCGCCGCGGTGACGGGCGAGTCAACTTCGTCGCCAACACCGGCTACGCGCCACGTGAGCCCAAAAGCTTCCACCGCGATGGAGGCCAGCGCAGCGACAACGGAAAATACAAGGCGAGGCCGAAATTGGACCCCACGGCTCTCCTTAACCAGCCCTGTGTGTTCCACAGCAGGGAGGGGAAGCCCGCCACGCACTTGACCATCGACTGTCACTCCCTGAAGGAGATTGAGAAGGCACAACACGCATGGGAGGACCCCCACAACCACCTACCGAACGGCGGGGCATTTGGCAACGACGTCGGATCGATCCACACCTTCATCGGGTTCGGCACCAAGCGCGAGAAGAAGGTCATCGCCCACATCGTCGCTGTCAATGCGGTATCCCAAGTCAACGTCCCCCGCTTCCTCAACTGGTCTGAGCAGTGGATCACCTGGAGCCGCGAGGACCACTCTCCACAGATCGAATATCCGGGGCGAGTTGCCTTGGTGGTAAAGCCCAAAGTGGGCGACTATTGGCTCCCCAAGACGCTGATGGACGGCGGGAGGTCCATCAACATCCTCTACCTGGACACGTTCAGGCGACTGCGGATCCCGCAGTCGATGATCGAGACAACCTACACCACCTTCCATGGCATCGTCCCCGGTCGGAAGGCGTACCCGATCGGCAAGGTGACGCTGCCAGTCACCTTTGGCACACCAGCAAACTTCCGCACCGAGTGGATCGTCTTCGAGCTGGTTCCCTTCAACATCCCCTACCATTGCGTCTTGGGGCTGCAAGAGTTTGCCAAGTTCATGGCAGCGCCACATTACACGTACAAAGCGATGAAGCTTCCAGGGCCGTGCACTATCATCACCATGCACGGCGACCTCGACATGGCCGCGGAGTGCAAGGCCAAGGGCGCCAAGCTTGCTGACGCCGTCATCGCCATAGAAGACAACCACGCAGAGGAGCTCGCCAAGTACACGAGCGGGGTTAAAAATGACGACCACACAATACTCAAGAAGGCCAACTCGGAGAACGGCGGCTCGGCCACGTTCGAGGCGACCACGCACACGCGCTCCGTCGAGCTAGTCCCGGGCGACTCCAGCCAGACGTTGACGATCAGGACGGGCATGAGCCCAACATAGGAAGGCGCGCTCATCGAGTTCCTCCGTGAGAATCGCGACATCTTCGCATGGAAGCCATCTGACATGCCTAGTGTCCCGAGGGAACTTGCTGAGCACAAACTCAACACCGACCCCAAAGCGCGACTCATCAAGCAGTCGTTGTGGCCCTTCAATGAAGAGCGCCGCTGAGCAATCGCCGAGGAGGTGCAGCATCTACTCGCTGCAGGCTTCATACGGCCAATCAAGTACTCCAAGTGGCTGGCAAACCCAGTCCTGGTCGAGAAGAAGAACGGGACCTGGAGAATGTGTATCGATTACACAAACCTCAACGGCGCTCGCCCAAAGGAGCAGTTCGTTCTCCCGTGGTCGACCAAATCATCAACTCGACCGCGGGCTCGGAGTAGCTGTGTTTCCTTGACGCCTACCCTGGTTACAACCAGATCAAAATGGCAGTCGAGGACTAGGAGAAGATGGTGTTCATCACGCCATTCGGAGCATTCTGCTACACCGCCATGACGTTCGGCCTGAAGAACGCCGGAGCGACCTACCAGAGGTGCATGCAGGAGTGCCTTGCGAGCCAAATTGGCCGCAACATCCACGTCTACATCTACAACGTGGTGGTGAAGTCCACTAGCCAGGGCGATCTACTCGCCGACCTGGCCGAAACCTTCACAAATCTGCAGAGGTACAAGATCAAACTCAATCCAGGAAAGTGCACCTTCGGTGAACCTACTGGACAGCTGCTGGGGTATGTAGTCTCCAAACGAGGCATCGAGGCAAACCCCACCAAGATCAACACGATTGCCCGGCTCGGCAAACCCGAGTGCCTGCGCGACGTCCAGAAGTTGGCCGGGCGAATCGCGGCCCTCAGTCGCTTCATCCCCCGGCTAGGTGAGAAGGCAATGCCTCTCTACCGCCTAATGCGCAAGAACCCCATGTTCCAATGGGACAGGGAGGCAGACGATGCACTCCACACACTCAAGGAAGTGCTACTCATGGCCCCGCTACTTGCCGCCCCCGTCGACAAGGAGCCCATGCTCGTCTATGTCGCGGCTTCCAAACGATTCGTCAACGCCGTCATGGTCGTCGAGCGACCAGAAGAGGGCAAGGAGTGCCCGCTGCAGCGACCTGCCTACTACATCAGCGAAGTCCTCACCGAGTCGCGTCAGCGCTACCCGCAATACCAGAAGTTGGTATATGCGGTCTTCCGATCCCAACGGCGACTGCCGCACTACTTTCAGGAGCATCCAATCACGGCCGTCTCCTCAGCGTCTTTGCAGGACATCATCCGCAACCGCGAAGCGACTGGACGAGTCGCCAAGTGGGCCGTCGAGATCGGAGTCCACAACATCAGGTACGAGCCTCGCAAGGCAATCAAGTCGCAGGCCCTGGCAGACTTCCTCGCCGACTGGGAGGAGGTGCAGCAGCCGAAAAAGCTGTCGTACCTCCACTACTGGTCTCTACACTTCGACGGTTCTAAGAACGCAGACAGCGTAGGGGCATGGATCGTCCTCACGTCTCCCAAGGGCGACAAGCGACGCTACGTATTGTACCTCGACTTCACCCCTGCACCAACAACATGACCGAGTACGAGGCCCTCCTCCACGACATGCGAGCAACCAAGGAGATGAACATCAACCGTCTGCGCTGCTACGGCGACTCCGATCTCGTCGCCGGATAAGTCGCTGGCACCTGTGACGCTGTCTCCCCCACCATGGCGGCTTACCGCCAAGTAGTGGACCAGCTAGGGGGCCACTTCGCTGGCTACTCCGTCGAGTGGATCGACTGGCGGAAGAACGAAGATGCCTACGCCCTCTCCCGCATCACGTCGGCTCGTCTCGCACCATCCGCTGGTGTCTTCGTCGACACCATCACCAAGCCGTCCGTCTCTCCCCCAAGGGAGATCCACATAGGGATACCACTGCAACCAGAACCAGCCTTGGTCGCCATGATCGTGGAGCCAAGCGACTGGACCGTGCCATACGTCGCCTACCTGGAGGGAAGGACCCTACCCGCAGACGAGACGGAGGCCCGCATGATAGTACGTCGCTGCAAGTCCTTCGTCATCATCAACGCGAGCTCCACAAGCGCAGCGTGACGAGCGTGTTCCAACACTGCGTGCAACCCGCGAAAGGTTGCAAAATCCTCCAAGAAATCCACGCCGGCGACTGTAGGGTTTCGTAGCATGGAAAACAAAAAATTTCTACCGCATACAAACAAACAAGCCAAGATCTATCTACTAGATTGTAGCAACGAGTCGATAGAATCACTCACCCTCGAAGATTCCAAAGTGTTTAATGAGAGCAGATTCTCGTGGGTGATGTAGTCGTACTCTTCCCGATCTCAAGATCGCAGAGCGATCCTTCCAAGGCCATGCTCGGTGAGCGCCCCACGCCGGTCACACGTTGTACGATTTCGCGAATACCTTACTCTCCTTGTTCCAAAGAAAGTGGAGGTTGTAGCACTCTCCTCGCGATTCCGGCAGCACAACGGCGTGGTACCGGAAGTAGAGGGGAGATCTCACAGGGCTTCGCCTTAAGCCGGAGCGAGTATGGTGGAGTATGAGAGAGTCCCTCCATGATCTAGGGTTTAGACACGCCGAGGAGGGGGCTAGGCCGGCGGCTAGGGTTTCACCTAGGCGGCGGTGGTGAGTGCCCTAGGGCCGGCGGCGGCTATGGAGGCGGCGGCGGCTTGGTACTAGGGTTTGGAGGAGAGGATCTTGTGTGTCTCTAGGAGGGAGCCCTGCCCCTCCTTATATAGGTGGAGGGGCCGGCCAGGGAGGGGAGTCCCTCCCCAACTCGGCTTGGTGGTGCGTCGGCGGTGGGGAGGAGGGACTCCTCCCCAACTCGGTTTCCTCCTCTTTTTCCACTTCCCAAAAATAGCCGTTTGACTTTCAAACTAGCCGTTTGACTTTTCAAACTAGGATTTGAATAAACCCTCTATTTTGTTCAGTGATGACACCGAGTACACGATGCAATCATACCAACTTGATATAACACATTCATGTACCCTTCCCCCCTGGAGTGCCGGACATTCCGGAACCTTCTAGAACATTCCCGATGAAAACACCGGAACCATTCCCCAACTTCGAAACGGGACTTTCCTTATATGAATCTTATTCTCTGGACCATTCCGGATCTCCTCGTGATATCCCGAATCCCATTCGAGACTCCGAACAACATTCAGTCTCTTTCTCATCATTCCATAACTACTCAAACAACGTCGAATCCTTAAGTGTGTCTCCCTACGGTTCGTGAATTATGTGGACATGATCGAGACACTTCTCCGAACAATAACCAATAGAGGAATCTGTAAATTCATATGGCTCCCACATATTTCTACGATTACTTTGCGATCGAATGAACCACTTACATACGATACCAATTTCCCTTTGTCTCACGATAGTTTACTTATCCGAGGTTATGATCGCTTGTATCTGCATACCTAGTTCAACCTCGTTACCGATAAGTACTCTTTTCTTGTTCCCGTGATATGTGATCCCTTGTGAACCAGTCACATGCTTGCAAGCTAATTGGATGACATTTCACCGAGAGGGCCCAGAGTATATCTATATGTCATATGGATGGACAAATCCCACTCTTGATCCATGTGTTTCAACCAATACTTTCCGAACACTCAATGCCACCTTTATAGCCACCCAGTTACGGTGTGGTGTTTGATGTCATCAAAGCATCCATCCGGCAAAGGTGATATGCATGATCTCATGGTCGAAGGAATTAGGTTACTATGTATCAGAAAGCATATAGCAATTGAACTATTAAAATGACTTGATCTTTATGCTACGCTTATCTATAGGAGTATGTCCACCATATCATTCTCCTAACGATATGATCTTGTTGTTAATAACATCTCAATGTTCATGATAGGGAAACCACAATCATCTATTAACCAACAAACTAGTATTATATAGAGGCTTTATTAGGGACTTCAAATTAAGTTTACAAATCACACAAGTATTAATGTTTCCTTGTTAATACTATTATAACATGAATATAAACATTTATCACAAACACAAAGATATAATAATAACTATATTTATTATTGCCTCTAGGGCATATCTTCAACAGTCTCCCACTTGCACTAGAGTCATCTAATCTAGATTACATGGTAATATACCGAACACCCATAGCAGTTTGGTGCTGGTCATGTTTTGCCCTCGGGAGAGGTTTAGTCAACGGATCCGCCACATTCAGATCTGTGTGTACTTTGCAAATCTTTATATCCCCATCTTGGATATGTTCTCGAATAGCGTGAAAACATAGCTTGATGTGCTTCAGCTTCTTGTGTGACCTTGGTTCTTGCGCATTGGCTATGGCGCCCATGTTATCACAGTAGATAGACATTGGGTCCAGCGCACTAGGAACCACACCCAGCTCTGTAATGAACTCTTTCATCCATATCGCTTCTTGTGAAGCCTCGGCGACCATGTATTCCGATTCAGTTGAAGATCTCGCCATAACGCTTTGCTTTGCCTCCTCCAGCTAATCACGCACCATTCAAAATAAATACGTATCCAGATTGTGATTTAGAATCATCTGGATCGGTGTTCCAACTAGCATCGGTATAACCATTTACAACGAGTTGTTCATCACCTCCATAAGAAAGAACCATATCCTTAGTTCTTCTCAAGTACTTAAGGATGTTTTTGATCACGTCCAATGATCCACTCGGATCACTTTGATATCTGCTAGTTAAACTAACGGATATGCAATGTCGGGTCTAGTACATAGCATGGCATACATTAGAGATCCTATGGCTGAGGCATAGGAGTCTTACTCATACTTTCTCTATCTTACGCCGATGTCGGACTTTGAGTTTTACTCAAGGTCGATGGGCAACATGGGCAAGAACCCTTTATTGCTATCTTCCATTCCAAACCTCTTGAACATTGTCCAAATATGTACTTTGTGACAATGATATTTGCGTTCGATCTATCTCTATAAATCTTTATGCCTAATATGTAAGTCTTCGCCAAGATCCTTCATTGAAAAACTATTATTCAAATATTGTTTGACACTATTAAGAAGGTCTACATCATTCTCAATCAACAATATGTCATCTACATATAGTATTAAGAATGCTACAGAGCTCCCACTCACTTTATTGTAAATACAAGCTTCTCCATAAGTTTGTATAAAGCTATAACTTTTGATCACCTTATCAAAACGTTGATTCCAACTTCGGGATGCTTGCTTCAATCCATAGATGGACTGTTGAAGTTTGCATACCTTGTTAGCATCTTTAGGATCGACAAAACCTTTGGGTTGCATCATATACAACTCTTCATCAATGTCTCCATTGAGGAATGCTGTTTTGACATCCATCTGCCATATCTCATAATCATAATATGTGATTGCTAACATAATCCTCACAGACTTTAAGCCATCTTGGTGAGAAAGTCTCATCGTAGTCAACTCCTTGAATTTGTCGAAACCCTTTTGCGACAAGTCGAGCTTTATAGATAGTAACATTACCATTAGCATCTGCTTTCTTCTTGAAAATCCATTTGTTCTCGATGACCTTCCGCCATCCAAAGAAGTCCACCAAAGTCCATACTTGGTTTTCGTACATGGATCCAATCTCGGATTTCATGGCTTCTTGCCATTTATTGGAATCTGGGCTCATCATCGCTTCCTCATATGTATCAGGGTCATCGGTGTTGTCCACCAACATGACACTCATAACGGGATCATACCAATCTGGAGTGGTACGAGTTCTCGTTGACCTGCGAGGCTCTATAGCAACTTCAACCGAAGTTTCATGATCATCATCATTAGCTTCCTCTCTTATTGGTGCAGGCACCAGAGGAACTTCTTCCGGTGCTGCGCTACTCGCAATTTCGAGAGAAGGTTCGATAACCTCGTCGAGTTCTACTTTCCTTCCAGTCACTTCTTTCGAGAGAAATTCCTTCTCTAAAAAGGATCCATTCTTGGAAACGAAGATTTTGCCTTCGGATCTATGATAAAAGGTATACCCAATAGTTTCCTTCGGGTATCCTATGAAGACGCATTTTTCCGCTTTGGGTTCAAGCTTGTCCGGCCGTAACTTCTTTACATAGGCTTCGCATCCCCAAACTTTAAGGAACGACAATCTAGGTTTCTTCCCAAACCATAATTCATACGGTGTCGTTTCAACGGATTTAGATGGTGCCCTATTTAAAGTGAATGCGGCTGTTTCTAATGCATGACCCCAAAATGATAGCGGTAAATCTGTAAGTGACATCATAGAACGAACCATATCTAAGAGAGTTCGATTACGACGTTCGGACACACCATTACGCTGTGGTTTTCCGGTGTCAGCGTGAAAGTATTCGCATTTCTTCAAATGCTCGCCAAACTCAGAATTAGATATTCACCTCCACGATCAGAACGTAGAAATTTAATCTTCTTGTTACGTTGATTCTCAACCTCACTTTGAAATTCCTTAAACTTCTCGAAAGTTTTGGACTTATGTTTCATGAAATAGATATACCCATAAGTCATCCATGAAGGTAAGAACATAACGATAACCACCGCGCGATGCTACACTCATTGGACCACACACATCGGTATGTATGATTTCCAATAAGTCTGTAGCTCGCTCCATCATACCAGAAAATGGAGTTTTAGTCATTTTACCCATCAGACATGCTTCGCATCTATCAAGTGATTCGAAATCAAGTGATTCAAGAAGTCCATCGGAATGGAGTTTCTTCATACGCTTCACTCCAATGTGACCAAGACGACAGTGCCACATATAGGTCGAGTTATCGCTCGATTTCAAACGTTTAGCCTCAATGTTATTAATATGTGTATTTCCACTATAGAGATTCAATAAGAATAGACCATCTATCAAAGGTGCATGTGCATAAAACATATTACTCATATAAATCGAACAACCATTATTCTCGGACTTAAACAAGTAACCGTCTCGCAATAAACAAGATCCCGATATAATGTTCATGCTTAACGCAGGCATCAAATAACAATTATTTAAGTATAAAACTAATCCCGATGGTAGATGAAGGGGTAGCGTGCCGACCGCGATCACATCAACCTTTGATCCGTTTCCCACGCGCATCGTCACCTCGTTCTTCGCTAGCTTCCGTTTATTCTGCAACACCTGTTTCGAGTTACAAATATGAGCAACCGAACCAGTATCAAATACCCAGGCACTACTACGAGTACTAGTGAGATACACATCAATAACATGTATATCAGATATACCTTTCTTCTTGATGTTGTCGTTCTTCAAATCCGCCAAGTACTTTGGGCAATTCCGCTTCCAGTGACCTTCTCCCTTGCAGTAAAAGCACTCAGTATCAAGCTTAGGTCCAGACTTGGTCTTCTTCGTCGGCGTGGTAACTTTCTTACCACCCTTCTTGAAGTGTCCCTTCTGCTTATACTTGCCTTTCTTGAATTTGGTGGTCTTATTGACCAACAACACTTGGTGCTCTTTCTTGATCTCCACTTCTGCAGATTTCAACATGGCAAAGAGTTCTGGCAACGTCTTGTTCATGTTTTGCATGTTGTAGTTCATCACAAAGATCTTGTAACTTGGTGGTAGTGATTGGAGGACACGGTAAATCCCCAAAGCATTAGGAATCACAATACCCAAGCTTTGAAGTTTGTTTGCGTGCCCAGACATCTTAAGCACATGCTCACTGATGGAGCTGCCCTCTTCCATCTTGCAGTTAAAGAACTTTTCACAAGCATCATAGCTTTCAATTGCCGCATGAGTCTCAAAGATCAATTTGAGATCCTCGACAATATCATATGGGTCTGAATTCTCAAACCTTTTCTGAAGCTCCGATTCTAAACCATACAAGATAGCACACTGAACTGTGGAGTACTGAGTCTTCCGAGTGAGGTAAACATTCTTTACTTCATCGGCAGCATCAGCTGCAGGTGGGTCACCCAGCGGTGCATCCCGCACATAGGTCAAATTACCAGTTGTGAGGACAATCCTCAAATTGCGGAACCAATCCGCAAAGTTGCTTCCATTGTTTTTCAACTTTTCTTTCTCTAGGAACGCATTAAAATTGATGGTAGGGGCTTCCATTGATCTACAACATATTTGCAATAGTTTAGACTATGTTTATGACAAATTGAGTTCAAATTAATAAAATTAATCTAGGTGAACTCCCACTCAAAACAATATCCCTCACATTGTTTTAGTGATCACACGAACCAAATCCACCACATCAACACCAATCATCACGAGAGTTGACATAGTTTCAACGGCGAACAATCGTCATGTTCATCATATCTACTATATGATTCATGCTTTACCTTTCGGTGATCCGTGTTCCGAGACCCTGTCTGTATAGGCTAGGCTCGTCAATATCAAACCTTAGTTTCCGCATGAGCAAATCTAGCTTGCTCACGTTGTATACACTTGCGGAATCTAACACACCCGATCATCACGTGGTGCTTCGAAACAACAAGCTTTAGCAACGGTGCTAACTAAGGGTGAACACTTTATGATTTGAAATTCATGTGCATGAGGGATCATCTTATAATGCTACTGTCGTCTACTAAGCAATACAAGATGCATAAAGGATTAACATCACATGCAATTCATAATATGTGATATGATATGGCCTTTCTTCTTTGTGCTTCCGATCTCCATCTTCTAGCACGAACATGATCTCCATCATCACCGACATTGCATCAAGGTCAATGATGCTTCTCCATGGTTGTCGTCCACCGGCTTCAACTATTACAACTACTTTGAATAGACACGGGTCTTAACATAAATTAAAGACAACCATACGGCTCACGCGGTTGCCAACTTACAATAAGGAACATTGCATACATCAAATATAATCACAATCATGGCCATATCACATCACAAGACACCCCCGCAAAACAAAGTTAGACGCCTCTACTTTCTTTGCATGTTTTACGTGGTTTGGGGCTTTCAATAAGTGTCGTTCTAACTTACGAACAAGAACCACAACATTGATACTAGTATTGTTAATCACCCGTTGTAAATTGGATCTTAACTATGCTAGGAGAAACAGGCACCCGCAAAGCCACTTATGCAATACAAGTTGCATGTCAAGCGTGGAGCAAGTCTCATGAACGATGTCATGTAAGGTTAGCCCGGGCCGCTTCATCCCAACATACCGCAAGATGCAAAGTACACAAGAAGCAATCGACAATAAAAGCATCAACGCCCATAATGACCATTGTGTTCTACTCGTGCAACAGATCTACATATAGACACGGCTCTGATACCACTATAGGGTTTCGTAGCATGGAAAACAAAAAATTTCTACCGCATACAAAAAAACAAGCCGAGATCTATCTACTATATTGTAGCAACGAGTCGATAGAATCACTCACCCTCGAAGATTCCAAAGTGTTTAACGAGAGCGGATTCTCGTGGGTGATGTAGTCGTACTCTTCCCGATCTCAAGATCGCGTAGACGATCCTTCCGGCGTTCGTAGCGCTCCCAGATCGTTCACACGTTCGATACTGACGAAGACCTTCCTCTCCCTTGTTCCAAGAGGCGGGAGGTTGTAGCACTCTCCTCGCGATTCCAAGACAACGGCGTGGTACCCAAGTAGAGGGAGATCTCGAGGGCTTCGCCAAGCCGGAGCGAGTATGGTGGAGTATGAGAGAGTCCTCGACGATCTAGGGTTTAGACACGCCGAGGAGGGGCTAGGCAAGGCTAGGGTTTCACCTAGGTGGCGGCGGCGAGTGCCCTAGGGCCGGCGGCGGCTATGGAGGCGGCGGCGGCTTGGTACTAGGGTTTGGAGGAGAGGATCTTGTGTGTCTCTAGGAGGGAGCCCTGCCCCTCCTTATATAGGTGGAGGGGCCGGCCAGCCAAGGGGAGGGAAGGGAGTCCCTCCCCAAATCGGCTTGGTGGTGCGCCGGCGGTGGGGAGGAGGAACTCCTCCCCAACTCGGTTTCCTCCTCTTTTTCCACTTCCCAAAAATAGCCGTTTGACTTTCAAACTAGCCGTTTGACTTTTCAAACTAGGATTTGAATAAACCCTCTATTTTGTTCAGCGATGACACCGAGTACACGATGCAATCATACCAACTTGATATAACACATTCATGTACCCTTCCCCCCCGGAGTGTCGGACATTCCGGAACCTTCTAGAACATTCCCGATGAAAACACCGGAACCATTCCCCAACTCTGAAACAGGACTTTCCTTATATGAATCTTATTCTCCGGACCATTCCGGATCTCCTCGTGATATCCCGAATCCCATTCGAGACTCCGAACAACATTCGGTCTCTTTCTCATCATTCCATAACTACTCAAACAACGTCGAATCCTTAAGTGTGTCTCCCTACGGTTCGTGAATTATGCGGACATGATCGAGACACTTCTCTGAACAATAACCAATAGAGGAATCTGGAAATTCATATGGCTCCCACATATTTCTACGATTACTTTGTGTAACACCCTCAAAATCGGACCTATGCAAGTTTTAGCGAAAACCCGCCAAAACCCGCATATGAACGATTCAAAGGTGCCCACCAAGCACTTTCGTGCGGGTGGAAAACGAAGTAATAACATTACACAACAGTCCTCGATGGGACCCACAGAACAGATATATATAACAGCGACTCAAAGAGTCAAGAATACAGATATAATATATAGAGATCCAAATCACCTTGAAAACGATAGAGCGTCCGGCTACGGACAAGATGCAAATGGGGCTAAGAGCCCTGAAGAATAACCAATGGCGTCCATAACCCGCCCGCCAAGCGAAGGGTAACCACGCTAACGACGTCGATCTCAAACCTGCTTAAACAAAAGGGTGCCGACAAAGGGCAAAGGAAAAGAGGAGCGTCAAGATCGAGGCCAAGACACGGCGAGGCTAGAATTGGCGGTCCTCGCCTACATAGGTATGGTGGATCAAGCGGCGGCAAAGATGCTCTAAACAACCTATAGAGACTCGATACAAGGCGGCAATCGATAGGGGTAAGAAGGACCTATGCGGATCCAACCGATACTACCATCAAACAAACCCATCTGGCGCTTTCCCTCGACACCGATCGAGGAAGTCAACCGAGAAACTCACACAGTTGGCAGTTTTATTTATTCAGTTATTGTTGCAGCAATTACTAGTCAGGTTTAGATAATCATTCTGATAAAGTAAGCAGTGGGCACTTTTAGTTAACCATTCCGTGATAGTTGCAACACTTACTAGTCAGGTACAATTAGCATGAGATAACCCAAACCCAGCAGTTGTTGGTACTTTTATTCAGCCATTCCGTTGTAGTTGCAATACTTACTAGTCAGGTACAATGGTCGCAAGCGACACTCCAAAACAAGCAATGGTGGGCAGTATTAATTAGCCATTCCATTATAGTGAAGCTGATTACTAGTCATTATATAGTCAAATTTATAGCAGTAAACTTTAGTTATGCTTGTCTATGGTCGAGATACTGTGCTCCAAGTCGTCCATATCCGCGGACACGGCTTTCAGAAAGTTTTACCCGGCCGGGGTGCACCAATAGCAACACACGCTCGATCAACCTCGAAAAACCAAATCAAAACCTAACGAGGCTTTCACGACTGAACAATCACAGGATCCAGAAATATTTCAGGGGGCCACCCCATTGAGTAGACCATAACGAAGCCGGTGACTCGAGACGGACTCAAGGTTTGGGTAGACGGTGTGAACGATCGGGAACCCGAAAGTGTGGCTGGGCTTGTCGACACATGAATCGTGTCCCGATCCTAACAAAAGCAGGTGCTCCTCACAATCGTAAATACATAAGTAGCATGGCATAAGTACAGGATCGTAAATAAAACCTCAAACTAGTTTGTGGCCCCAAGAAATAAGATGAATCAAGCTCGCTCGGGGTCCCATATACCTCCGGATGTGGATAGCGATAAATCAAGGAACATGTATCAAGTACTGGGGTCCACGGACACAAGTGGGCGTTCGGAAACCAAATATTATCTATCACCCACCGATGCCTCTGCTTACTTCAATTTTAGTTGTTAAACAGGAATTAAAGTGAACGATAAGTAAAACCATGATCATCTCCAACATCAACATGCGGCAAGGCTCCAACAACTGTGGCATTTGACGACACGCAACAGCACTTGAGCAAGCGACTAAGACGCGCAGGTCCGACTATCTACCAAACAACAGGTAATAGGGTGTGTCCAAGGCAATATACGGCTGCAAGGGATAGTACGGGTACGAAAACTAGAGCATCACAACACGGATAGCAATAGATCAACAGGAGGGAATAAATACTATAAAAGTAAGATAGGAAGAAAGGGGGAGATGCTCGCCTGAAAACATTGTTGAAGGTTCAACCGAAGATCGGGGCGAAGCTCACATCAACTCAACGGCCTTATCCGCGAAGAAGCAAACCACTAGAAGAAACACCGGATGCAATATTTAATACACGGCAGAGATCGGCATGATGCATGTATGATGTATGACATGGCAAGATGCGATGCAATTAGGTCATATTAAGCGGAACCGGGGTCCCGACAATTAATTGAATGGTTCATGTTGTTTAGCTACCCCGCAATTTAAATGTTGTTTTAACAAGACAAAATAAGATACCGGTTCGCTACACAAGTTTAAATGAGGCCGATATGAGACTAGATTTGCCCGCATATGGGCCCCATATTTAATTATTAGGTGAATCGGCATAAGGCCCCCAAACCACATGACAAGTATGCATGCATGATCAATCAATATGCGACAAGTTGTTTTATATTATAAAAATAGGGTTTCGGGAAGGGGTTCACACATCGAGGGGGTCTCGACGAACTTGGGGGTTCCGGGGGTTCGGGGTCGGGTCCCGGGGTCCAGGGATCGACGGGGTCGTCTCGACGGGAACGTTCTCGAACATCGGGGCAGATCTTGTCGCATCCGGGTTCTCGGCGTCCGGGGGGAAGTACTTGGCGGCGACGTCGTCGGCATCGGTGCGGGAAAGGGTCTTGTCGTTCCGTGTCGGTGATCTTGGCGTGTCGAGGGCTCGGCCTTCGGATCCATGTCGGAGGTCTTGGGGTTCCGCGGTCTTCGGTCCCGAGAGTGTTCATGTTGGAGGTCTTCGCATCCGAGGATGGGCTCCAAAATCCACGAGGAAGATCTTGTTGGTCTGGCATCATCGCGTCCGGTCACTATGACGAAGTACTTGGGGTTCCCACTACGATTGTCGATGTCGGACTCGGGTTGCATGTCATCGAGGAGGCCTTGTCGCATCCAACTTGCGTCGGTCCTTGACAACAAGATTGCCTCAACAACATCACAGAGGCCACGGTCGGAGGTAGAGCTTGGAGGGCAGCGACCACTCGCTGGCCATGGCGACAAGCGCACTTGTAGACAACGACAAGGACGCAGACTTCCTGGGTGCACGTCGGAAGACGGCGCGAGCGAGCCATGGGGCTTGAGGGCGTGGAGCAAGGGCGAGCTTGGGGGTACCGCCGATGGGGACACGCTGGGCGGCGCAGAACCGGGCATCCGGCGGAGGACAGGTCCGAGGTAGGTGACGCGGCGAGGAGGCCCACGCGGAGGGAGGACGGCCGAGAGGTGGACGGGAGGCGGGTCCATGGCGCGGGCCGAGCTCGGCTGAGGCGGCCCGAGGGCTGCGGTGGCGGAGGCGAGCCTGGCGCTGGCCGAGCGGGATCGGAGCTCGGCGGCGTCGGGGTCGCAGGCCAGGGGGGGGCGCGGGTCTGGTCGAGGAGGAGGAGAGGGCGAAGCCGGCGGCTGACGCAGGAAGCGCGGTTGGCGGATGGCGGTGAGAGCAGCGGAGGCGGTGAACGGCGATGGGAAGGGAAGTGCGGGAGGAGGCGCTGCTGAGCGGCGGCAGGCAAGGCGCGCCGAGGAGGTGCTTGAGGCGGCGTGTGGCGGCCGAATCAGTGGGGAGAGCGGCACGGGCTGTGAGGCGCGCGAGAGAGAGAGGTCGGAGGGGCTGGAGGCGGCGGGCCGCGGCCGGGCCGGGAGAGGAGAGGTTGGAGCGGAGGAGAGGAGGGACGGCTGGGCTCGAGGCTGGCGGGGTTGGTGAGAGAGATGGGAGGAAGAGGATGATGGCGGGACAGGTGGGGCTGGGGTGGGCTGTGAGAGTGGGGGCCACGGGGAGAGGGCGCGTGCGTTAATGCGTCTGTGTGTGAGCTGAGTGGGCGGGGAGGTGTGGGCGCTGGTTGAGGGGTGGAGAGGGTTAGGTGACGTGGCAGTGGGATTGGGTGAGGGAGAGAGAGGTGAGGTGGAGAGAGGGCATTGGGTTGGGTGAGGTGGCCGGTGGGTGTGGGTAGATTATCTGGTAGCTGTAGGATTTGTCTGGTGGACCGTTTTGAAAATGGGGGTGGTCGTTCGGGTCGGGTCGGCTGCTCGACGCCCACTAAAATAATTGAACAGCTTACTTATTTTAATCGCACCGTTTGCAAACCGATAGCCGACAACAAAATAATTCCGGAGACCCGGTTTTGATATTTGATTAAATATGGGGCGTTTTAGAAAACAAAACGGGCTTTGCGAAAATAGTTTTAGACAACAACTTATGATGATGACGATGCAATGCACAAATTCAACGCGATTTTCTAGTAGTGGTTTTGCGGGATGCCACACTTTGCGATCGAATGAACCACTTACATACGATACCAATTTCCCTTTGTCTCACGATAGTTTACTTATCCGAGGTTATGATCATCGGTATCTTTGCATACCTAGTTCAACCTCGTTACCGATAAGTACTCTTTTCTCGTTCCCGTGATATGTGATCCCTTGTGAACCAGTCACATGCTTGCAAGCTAATTGGATGACATTTCACCGAGAGGGCCCAGAGTATATCTATATGTCATATGGATGGACAAATCCCACTCTTGATCCATGTGTTTCAACCAATACTTTCCGAACACTCAATGCCACCTTTATAGCCACCCAGTTACGGTGTGGTGTTTGATGTCATCAAAGCATCCATCCGGCAAAGGTGATATGCATGATCTCATGGTCGAAGGAATTAGGTTACTATGTATCAGAAAGCATATAGCAATTGAACTATTAAAATGACTTGATCTGTATGCTACGCTTATCTATAGGAGTATGTCCACCATATCATTCTCCTAACGATATGATCTTGTTGTTAATAACATCTCAATGTTCATGACAGGGAAACCACAATCATCTATTAACCAACAAGCTAGTATTATATAGAGGCTTTACTAGGGACTTCAAATTAAGTTTACAAATCACACAAGTATTAATGTTTCCTTGTTAATACTATTATAACATGAATGTAAACATTTATCATAAACACAAAGATATAATAATAACTACATTTTTTATTGCCTCTAGTGCATATCTCCAACAGCGACCGCGGCCACCACGCTGGCGCTTGGTCCCTGGTCGCCAAGGCCATGCGACATGGATTCTACTGTCTCACCGCACACGCCGACGCGGTCGATATCGTCCAACGTTGCGTGGGGTGCCAGAAGTACGCCAATCAGACTCACGTGCCAAGCTTGGCGCTCAAGACCATCCCTATCACCTAGCCATTTGTCGTGTGGGGCATGGACATGGTGGGCCCCTTCAAGAAGGCCCCCTTCGGCTACACCCACCTCTTAGTCGCAGTCGTCAAATTCACAAAGTGGCTGGAGGCCAAGCCAGTTCGCAAGTGCAACGGGAAGACCGCCGCCAAGTTCCTACGCGAGCTCATCTATCGCTATGGGTTCTCGCACAGCATCATCACGGACAACGGCACCAACTTCGCCAAGGGGGCCATGGCCGAATTCTGCGAGGAACACAACATACGACTCGACCTCGCCTCAGTCGCCCACCCGGAGTCCAACGGCCAGGCGGAACACGCCAACCAGAGCATCCTCCACGACCTGAAGCCGCGACTGCAAGTCTCCCTCGAGAGAACCCCGGGGTGCTGGGTCGAAGAACTCCCCTCGGTCATCTGGGGCATCTGCACCTCCATCAACAGGTCGACCAGCTTCACTCCCTTCTTCATGGTGTACGGCGCCGAAGCCGTCATGCCGACCGACCTCGAGCACGACTCACCACGAGTCGTAAACTATGCGGAGGCCGACAACGAGCTCGCACGCCAAGACGGAGTCAACCAGCTCGACGAAGCACACGACCTAGCTCGCTCCCGCACCGCCATCTACCAGCAAGGATACCGCTGCTACCACAGCCGCCGAGTTCGAACTCGCACCTTCCAGGAAGGCGGCCTGGTCCTCCGGCTGATCCAGGACAAGACGGGCATGCACAAGCTCTCTCCCCCGTGGGAGGGACCATTCACCATAGGGTGAGTCCTAGGCAATGACGCCTACTACCTCATCAATGTCTGAGGCGACGGACAGCTCGACGTCAAGCGGCCATGGAATGTAAACCTCCTAAGGAAGTTCTACACCTAGAACTCCAACATGTACTCCCCCACTATGAAATAAAGAAGACAGATTTGCACAAATTGTGTTCACTCTCCGTACCTTGTGTCATTCACACTCGTGAAAACAGTGTCACGCTAACCGCGAAATTCAACCTTTGGTACGCGACCGGAAAGGCTAATTAGTGCAATACAAGGGCACCGATCAAATTCGGGCCTTGTGTCATCCACGAAAACGCCAAACCGGAGCCCCATCGGAGTCACCTCGTTCGACTGGCCTGCCGGGACAAGATAACCGCACTCGCTTCTCACAGCAACCCAATCCTCCACATCCTTGGTGCAGCGACTCGAATGGTTAAGTACCACGCTCGGGGACTGACGCTAGTCTAAACCCACGCGGCCAGGGAAAACACCAAGTATGAGAGCGCGTCCTAGACTCGCCATGTGACTGATTCTCCGAGTCATGTGGAGCGACGCGCCAAGTACAAACGCGCCTCGTCCTCACCTACCTTGGGCATGCGACTAGAACGACTAAGTACCACGCTCGGGGACTCGTCCAACCGACCCCATTCGCACTCAGGAAAACGGCTAAGTATAGAGCACCCCTTGGGGTCGCCACGCGACTGGATTTCCAAGCCACGGTGAGTTGACCTCAACTAACAAACAGTATAACAATAAACATACACAAATAAACGAGGTAAACCCCACAAAAGGGTGGACGCGCTCGGGGACTCGCACAACCCAACAATTCATAATCAAAGCAACACTGACAAAAGCATCCATGCATTCCTTATGGCAACAAAATCTTGTTCGCTTACAAGGGCATGCACATTTTTCTTTACAACTAATGCCACTCGGCAAACTCTCCTACTCCACAGGCTTCGATGACGACACGCCACCGCTTCCGTGGACACGGATGAAGGGAACCCACGGGTACGTCGTCAAAGCGCCCGCCATGACCGCTCGGAACGGCTGCTCCACCTTGAAGTCGCGAGTCGTCGGCTCGGGGTCATTCGGGGCACCGATCGTCTCCTGATACGGAAGAAGATCACCATCGCCAACACCCGTTCGGAGTAGACCACGGCCCGGTCAGTCAGCTTCAGCACGTCGGCGATCTCGACCGCACCCGTCGACAAAGGGTACCCGCTGGTGATGTCGTCGAGGTCAAAATCGCCGGGGAAGTGCGCGAGCCCGAGGCTCAGCGCAGTCGCAACCCCACGGCAAAAAGCCGACTGCGACATGAACTCCACAACCACTGGAGCTTTATCTAGATAGCGCCAGACCTCGGTGAGCTCGCTGGGGATCACGTCCATCGACGAAATATCCTGAAGGTACGAGCGAATGCAAGTCGCCAATAGAGCGGCAGAGTCCACCAACATAGTGACACACCGTCGCACATCATACGACTGCGCTTCGGCCTCGTCGTCCAGAATCTTCCCTGCAAAGCACAATAAGTTCACAATCAGACGGGCGCAAAAAATAAAAATGCAAAGGAGACCCGCGAGCTTGGGGACTCGCTAGACCAAACACACGAAGGTCAACGGAGCTCACCAATCAACGGACGGCAGATCCCCGTAACGAAGTCCTGCAGACTCGAGAAGTCAGTCTGCAGCCCAGCGATAAGTGCATCCGACACCTTCCACTCCTCGGCAGCAGCAGTGATGGCTGCTTTAGCTCTCTCGTATGCCGAGGTCGCCTCCGCCTTCGCAGCTTTGAGCTCTCGCTCTAGCTCGGCCACCCGCTTCTCCGCGATAGACAATGACGACTAGGCAGCCATCAAGTCGTTCGTAGGGACCAAACCCACGCGAGCCTTCTCCACCACGGCCGCATGACCTTTTGCACAAACACGAGCATGAGTACAAAATTAGACAAAATGCCCATGGAGAAGGGCATCTCAAGTTCTTACCAGCGGCAGCTTGAAGTTGTTCGTTCAATTCCCGCATGGAACGGAACTCCTTCTCCAGCCGATCCCTGGCGGCCAGCCGATCCGCCGACTAACGCTGGAGACCCTGCATAGACATGGCAAACGTCAGCAAAAGTTTACAAAATTTCCTAAGTGCCTAGCCGCTGAAATTCAGTGACTAGCCACTCGGGGACTGGACAACAAAGAAATTCCTAAGCACCTACTCGCTGAAATTCAGCAACTAGTCGCTCGGGGACTAGATATTGAGACAAAAAAGAGAAGTAAGAATCTACCCGCTGAAACTCAGCGACCAGATCCTCGGGAACTGGACATACCTGGATGGCCGCACCTAGCATACTGTGCAGCTCGATCGCGTCCACCGACGGGAGCACGAGAGGTGTGCGCCCGCGACGCTGCTCGACCTCTGAGTCCAAAGCTTCGGGTACTTGGTCCGACTGCGCCAACGCGCTCGCAGTGGAGGCCCTCGCCACAAAGCGAGGGAAGGTTGCCACTGCTGCTCCCGCAGTGCTTGTCGACGGGGCCGTCGCCTTGACCAATGCCGCATCTTCCACGTGCTGCGGCCCTGCGTCCGTTACGGCCTTCACGGCCGCATCCACTCCAGTCGGAGCCTTGCTGGGGGCGTCGACTGGCTCGTCCTAGATCGTGATGACCACGTTTCCCTTTGCCCTCTTCGCGCCCTCAGCAGGCGCCTCGACCCCGTCGCTCTACCTCTTCTTCAAGGGATCATCCTCTGCCCCAGTGGTGCCTACTGGAACCTTAGCCACCGAGGGGTGGCCGATTTTCTTCACACCAGTCCTGCAAAACAACATTATCAGCAAAATCGCAAGACAAGTTCAAGCCAGTCACCTATAGGAGTACACCAAAAATACTTACTTAGCGACGGGGATGAAGCATAGACCGGTGCAGATACTCGCCGGTTTCTCTAACTTTGTCCCCATCTTTCGGCTAAGGCCCGTCTCTAACAAGGTTTGCGCCCATGACACCGACGCCTTTTTCAAAGATGAAGCCCTGGCAGGAAGTTCCCCGACGGTCGATGTGGCTGCCTCCCGTGGCGGCGATGCTCCCGCGGGTGGGGCAGCCCTGATCCCGATGACTACGGAGAAGGGAGGTGGCAGCGACGCCAACGGCACTTCGTATTCTACCACCGCTGCATCAGCTGCCGCATTCGCCTGCGCTGGACCTGGCCTTGTCGGCCGCACCGGTCGCTTCGGAGCTACTCGTAGACCGAGGCAGCGACACTGCCTTAGCCGACCCCTTCTTTTTCTTCTACGGCGACTTTTTCTTCGACGGAGTGGCCACACGCCGAGAAATTTGTTCTTCAACCTCGTCATCGCCCCCGTCGTGAGCTTCGAGGCTCTTGCTAGCCTCGAGCTCGCGCTGCCGTTGCCCGCGGGTCTTCCAAGCCACGGGTGCGGCGACCTCCACGGCCTCATCATCTTCATCGTCATCATCGTCATCATCATCACCTCCGACGTTGCCCTTGTTGGAGGAGGACTCGCTCGAGTTTTTAACATCAGCAGGTGGAAGCCAACCTTCCACCACTTGGAGCAGCTACACGAACAACACATGGTCAGTAAGGCCGCGACTACAACTCTGCGATTGCGAAATGGAGAGGGGAGAGTGAACTTAACGGTGGTCCCTTGCGCTTCACGGTGTACGGAGGTATCCCGGCCTTCGAGTCGAGGTACTCCGCATCAGTAATCTTCCTCAGTGCGAGGGCGTAGTTGGCGGCGCTCCATTCAGCGGTGCAGGACTTGGTCGCATCGTCCTTGCCCGTGTACTCGTACATCCAGTGGGCGCGGCTGGCCAGAGGCACCAGCCGCCGCCCGAGCCAGCAGTTGTACAAGTTGATCGTCTGGAGGCCCTTCTTCTTCAGATTGCGGATCGTCATTAACATTTCGTCGACCACCATCCGCTGGTCGTGCGGGAGTTTGGTGACTTGAAGCCGACGCGGCTCGGCTCGGCGGAGTACATCGGAAGTGCGACCTCATCGTCCAGTGTAGACTCGCTCACGTAGAACCAATGTTTCTTCCACTCGTTCGCCGCCTTCTTCGGTAGCATCAGGTCGAGGAAAGAGGCCTTGGACTTCAGCTGGAAGGTGAGGCTGCCCGCAGCTAGCATTGGGCCGCCTGCCCCTTCGCGTCTGACCCGCCCGTGGAACAGATCTTGCCATAGGGGGAAGTACGGGCGACAGCCCAGATAGCACTCGCAAAACGCCACAAAAAGGGCGAGTTGCTTGATGTTGTGCGGCCCCTGATCTGACGGCTGGATGCCGTAGTACGCACAGAAGCGATAGAAGAAGGTTGAGGAGGGGAAGCCGAGCCCCCTCTCCAAGTGGCTGGTGAAGCAGATGAACTCCCAGGCACGCGGATCGGGCACCACCTCTCCGTCCATGGGGATCCGCCATCTACCGGCGCAAAGAATGCCCGCGTCTTCGAAGGATTTCAGTAGCACTTTCGTGCACTTGGATCTCCCCCACGAATCTGTTGGAGGCGCCATCGATCGGAGGATCTGGGTCCGCGGAGTCGCTCTGGATCGCTCTAGGTCGCTCTGGGTCGCTATGGAGGAATGGGAGATTGGGAGACGCGTGAGATCGGAAGAAATGTGGGGAATGATCACCCTTCGCCCGTCACTCTCCTTATATAGCGGTTGCTACCCACCATCTTCGGGGAGCCGTTATCGCGCGATGATTACGCCGATATTACCGTTGGATTACCCAACGGCTAGTTTGACCAAGATTGACGGTCCAACTTCGTCTACTCGACTCGCCAGCTACAGCGACTCGACTACTCGCCGACTCATTCACCATAGCCGCGACTCGACTACTCGTCGACCCATTCACCAAAGCCGTGAATCGACTTCTCGCAAGCCCATTCGCCATGGCTGCGATTCAACTGGTCGTCGTTATTGCAACTAAGATGACATTTTCCCTTTTTCATTGAAGGAGTCCACCGCCGATTCGACTGGGTGTCCAAATTGGGTTGAATACTCCGACTGCCAAAGAACACCTGCGACGAATCAACGATGGGGGACTATTGATGGGGATATGCCGAGTGGGGTATACCCAGTAGGACGTTTCCCATTGGCCCATACCGTCAGTGAGTGGGCCTGCAGGACGACGACTGGATCAATACTCAACAAGGAGTCAGGCGACTGGAAGCTAGAGGCCTAGAAGCATAGCTAGGCCTAGTCGGATTAGGTCAAACACCCTCCGAGTCCTTATCCAACTCGGTTGTAGATCTGTAAACCCTAGAGAGGTGACTCTATATAAACCTCCCTAGGGTACGCATATAACTCACGTTCCATCATACACCCCCTACGAATCGCCGCCTAGCCGTCGAGCTCGCCCTTGTACTCTCTCATCAATACAATCTAGCAGGAGTAGGTCTTTACCCTTCGGGGGGCCGAACCTGGGTAAAACCCTCGTCTCCGCCTTCATCTCGCACCACAGATGGCTGGCCGCCCTTGCCCCTCGTTCTACTACTCACTGCCGATTGCAGCATCTGCCGTGGCCATTCCCACGACAGGTGGTGGGAGCGGCATCCAAATGAATAAATCTGCATCACCTCTGCTTCCACACTGCCATTGATATTCACGGTGGCGCCTCAGAGGTGATGGCAACATGTGTTGTCGGTCCTTCAGATTGGTAGTTTGGTCTTCTCGTCGTTCTTCATATATGGCGAGATCTGTTTCTCGGTGTGTCGTTGGCGTTCTTCTTAATCTGCGACGATACTGGCGGTCAGGGCGAGGTGGTTTCTCTAGAGCGAGGATGTTGGTCCGGAGGTGGTGGATCTATCGTTCTTCTCTGACTTTGTCGATAGGAGGCGGTGGATCTTAGTTCAAGACAACATGGGGGACGTCTCCCGGTCGACGTTCCACAATGACATGTGCCTCTTGCGTGCAACGGGCCTGCTTATCGACTTAGAGCCTTGTTGGCGATGGTGCTTTCTTGGATCTGGCGATGGTGGAGGCTCGACATTTCTTCCGGCATGTGTCTCGACGGCGCTAGAGTTAGGCGGCGGCCGCTGACTTCGGTGGTTGCAGAAAATCCTAGAGATTGATTTGTAGACTTTATCCCGATTTATCTTTTAGTTTCCACGCATGTTGTTTCCTGTAACTTGATTTTCAATTAATGAAATATGTGGTTTCTCTAAAAGAAAGTCAATTCGGTTTGGCTCGATGACACGCCCCCCTCCCCCAAGTATCTTTACTTCTTTTGTTGATTGCAGATGTAACTTTGATTCATAATTAATAAAGGGGTAGTAGTAAGTTGTCAAGAAAAAATCAATAGGATCAGATTTGAGTTTTATATCTTTTTTGGTCATGCTTTGTCTTGCTTTGTTTCGAAGGACTGATATAGATGTGCCATGCATGTGTGTAAAGTTTGCAGTTTGGTTGATATCTTTTTCTTTTTTTCAAAAAGGAGGGAAGTGCAGCTTGGTTGATACTATGGCTCCGCTAAAATAATACTACTCGGTTATGGGCCAAACAAGCTCACATTCTTGCCAGGAAACACTAAACAAAGTAACAACTCAAAGGCCGCCAGCCTCAAGCTATGTTTGGTCAGCGTCTGGTTGCAGCCACATATTTGGCGTGCCGAACTTCTAGTTCACCTGAACCTGTACTTATTTATGAACCATTCACACACGATTTCATGTCAAAGTTATAGCATCCGGCATAAAAATCTTTGCAGAAGTGCGGTCAGAAAATTGTTACACTAAAATATATCTAGATAAATACGAATATAAACAAGTCGCTTATTTTGGAAGGAAGAGAGAGTAGTAGAAGAATCATGTAGTAACTCCATTTTCAATTTGTTGCTTTGAGCCTTTGACAAGCCATATTCCATACCAACAGCCCCTTCTTTTGTAATTCGACACATGCAATCTACTAAACTTCCACCAAAATTTAGGAATTTCTATTGTTTTAGAGTTTAAATGGTCGGTCAGAACATGAAATAATTAAGCAAATCTATAGGTACGGTAACAAGATTTTCACATAGTCAATCTATAAGATTTTGAACACAATATTGGAAAAAATCCTGAAAGTATGACATCAGTTAACCTAGAACGATGACTACATATTTGGAATACACACCGGAATAGTTTCGTCGTAATGCACTGAGCTAAACAACTCTGACTAGTTCTTGACTCGTTCCTTAATTAAGTATTGAAGTCTAATTCATAAAACTGGTCCCATTGAATAGCCACAACTTAATGGTGCACCGACTTTATTATTAAGAGCTTCCATATGTATTTTATTTAGGATTTTTTGGGGTAAAGTTTCTTAATTCACCTCTCTATCTCCAGTATTATTTGGTATTTTAGATTTTTCTATTATATTTATTTGATATTAGGCTGGTCATAGTGGGAGTATCATATTACTAGTATTATGCATATGATACTAGTATACGATACTATGCGTATAGTGCATTGTATCATATAACAGTATCATAGTAGTAGTATATTTATTTATTTATAAAATCTCTATGTAAATGTGTGTATAAGATTTACTTGCCATTAAGATTTCTAATTTTACGTGCTATGATATAGTATCTACCCATGATACTCTAACCATCTATTTCTTTATTAATTGGTGTATCACGTCAGATTTTTGCTAACATGACATGCATGATACTCTCACTATGACTAGCCTTAACCATCATTTTGTCCCCAGGTTTCTGTTTTAGGCACATAACAACAATTCATAGTCCTCCAGAATAAGGAAGCACGTAAAGTACTCTATTTTTCTTCAATTTAGAAACATAATAAATAAAATAACATCAAAACTGCACTGATCATTCTTTACATAATGCACCGATCAAATTCATGTTTTAAGTTAGCAGGAAGATGCATATGCATCAAACTAAAGGACCCCAAGCAAGTAGAAGCATGATATAAGTGATTTCGCAAACATTGTAGGTTTACATATATTTGGAACAGACACTAAAATAATTTCCTCATAATGCACTGAGCTAAACAACTCTGATCGGTAACTGTTGAAGCCTAACTCATAAAACGGGGGTGCGTTGACTTTATTAAGAGCTTCGAGATGTACTTTATTCAGGATTTTTTTTGGGTAAAGTTTCTTTATTCAGCTTTCTATCTTCGGTATTATTTTGGTATTTTTAGATTTTCTATTAATTTTATTCGATATGAACCATTATTTTTTTCTCAAATTCTGTTTTGGATCTTTTTGTATTGTTGTCGATGATTATCAATAGATTAGTGGATTTTTCATTTAAAAAAATTCATACCCTCCATACACACAGAATAAGAAAGTACGCAAGACCCAGTTCTTTTGGTGGCTTCTTCGAAAAGTTGTCCTAGACCCAATTTTTTTTCGAAAAGCCGCTTTAAGAAAATTACAAGGCTTCTACAATGGTTAAGGCTAACTAATTTGAAAGTCTCACAAAATTTTAACACCGGCTTCCCTAGAAAGCTAGGGGTAGGACAGCTTCTTTAAAAAGCCGCCAAAAGAACTGGACCGAAGTATCTCCACTAAGTATTTTTCTTTAGTTTGAAACATAATAATAAATAAATAAAAATAAAACTACACCGTTTATTTTTTCCATAATACAGTAGTGTCTTCAAATTCAGGTTTTAAGTTAGCAGGGAGATCGCAGATGCATCAAACTTTAGGGACCCATACAAGCAAGTACAAGGACGATACAAGTGATTTCGCATAGATTGGAAGGCTTTTCTTTTCATAAATTAAAAATAAAACTCCTATAGATAGATATCAGTTACAATTTACCAAAGTGGCATCTAATCAATCACATTAATTAATTACCCGCAGAAGAATCAATCACATTAATTATCTGATTATCCTTAAGATCACCTAAATAAAATGTTTTGCATGATTGTTGGTGTACCGCGTCATGGTACGTGTTACGCCGGCGTATGGACCACGTCCGCGTGGAAACCAGGCCGTCCGTTTCTTTTCGGTGCCTTTGGCATTATATATTTTCCACGCCGGAAATCGCCAAAAACCTCGTAAAGCAAAACCCACCCGCGACTAATCGACGCCATTAGCGACAGCACGAGCGCATCACAGTGCCAGGTACCTTCCCCCTCCTTCCTCCTCCTCCTCCTCCTCTTCTGCTTCCTTCTGGAGTCCAGAGGAGCCATCAGATGGCCTCGCTTCTGTGGTAGAATCCCATTGATCCGCCCCTCGATTTGACCAGGGTTGGTGGCCCCGTCGACCGTCTGGTGCATCGGGGCGACTGTTGCGGATGGCGGCGGTGGCGGAGGGCTCGCACGGGGCCGCGCAGGCGGCTTCCTCCGCGGCGGCGGCGGCCGCCGCGGCGAAGGAGGCGGAGTACCAGAAGGACGTGCAGAAGCTGGTGGACCTGCTCTCCAAGCTGAACCCGGCCGCCAAGGAGTTCGTCCCGTCCTCGGCGGCGGCGGCGGCGCCGTCCAGGAAGGCGCTGTCGGCGGACGCGCCCGTGTTCGACTACGGTCTGATCGGAGGCGGCGGGAATGGGGGGAGCTTCGGGTACCCCGGCGCCGACGCCGGGTACATTGGGAACCAGCATCAGCAGCGCATGGTAAAAATCCTAACACACTCTCCTGCTATCCCCTCGGATCGGTGCCGATCTTTGCCTATGCGATGGATTTGACTACTTCCTGTGTGCATCAGTTGCTACGTTAAGATCGGATATGTTATCCCCTCTTTTTTTTCACAATTTGTGTTGTTGGATTGCGTTATCGGTTGGTGGTTTGCGCGGTGCGGTGGTTGGCGTTCTTTGGTGAAAGGCTTCCCCTGTTTCTTCTTTTCTAGGTTCCCCTGCTTTCTGTGTTATGCCGCTTCAGGATCACCACTAGTGCACCATGTGCGAATCTCTCTGCAGGATATGCTGTCTCTGCTTAGATCGTCGGTGTATTTGATTAATATTATAGGTTTTAGATCCTATTGATTTGGTTTGTCATTATGGCCTAAATATCCCAGTTCATGTGAGTTGTCAGGTACATTTTCCTAATTTTCTATAGGTTTTGTAGACGGATTACACGGTCCTTTAGCAGGAGGACCTGATTCTAGAAAGTCGTTATCATTTCTGAACATATCATTTCAATTCAGAGTTCAGATAGATGTAAAATGCAAATTAAAATGTACTATCATATCATGTCTCTGTAACCGTGATAGAGCAGTCCTCTGATCCACTCTACACATTCCTGTAGTTAGGTAATCTCAGAATCACAGATCTAGCAATTTAGTCTAGAAGAGAGAAAACATAATTCAGTTTAAGAGCGACTCATTTTAAATTCGATATTTATAGCGATTCATTTTTCAGATATCAAAATCTGACACTAGACTTATTCTTTGTTTTGACTCAGAAATCTATTGTTCAATAATGCAATTCTTCTCCAGATAAGCTGCTTGTAATAGTAAAGATTGGATAGTATGATTCAATTGGAATGGCAAAAGAAATAAAAGCAGGAATAGAAGTGATAATTTTGTTTGTTTCATCCAGAGGAGGACTTATGTAGATAATGAGAGGAGAAATGGATACTTCAGCCATGGAAGGAGAAGAACAAATGAGAGGGCGAGGCGTGGAGACAGGGAGGACAGCATTCGGCGAACTGTTTATGTCTCTGAACTCGACCATACCGTGAGTAATTGATGAATATTTTTGTGTGCACAGCTATATTCTTGACTGCCTGTTAGATCTAATGATGCTTACCATCTATTAGGTGACAGAGGAAAGACTTGCTGATATCTTTGCTAACTGTGGTCAAGTAAGTTACTTTAACTGGAAGGATTGAGTTTTAGTGATACTATGAACTAGAAAATACTATCACTAGATGTTTGTCTATTTAACTGCTCTCCCAGATCAACTTGACACTATATTACTTGGGTGGATGTTAGTAATTATTGTTATTTACATTATATTCCACCAGCATGGTGTCTCTATTGTCTGTTCTGTAGATTATATGCATCTTCTTCGGTTATCAAAATCAAACAGGGGGAAATGTGAAAAACAAAAATTACTTATGACCATGTTGTGATTTATTCTTTTATAGTGTTCTGCAATGCAATTCCCTGTATTATCCGCCATGTTGCACTGTTACTGGAGATTGGCAAATCTGTGAAACCATTTCTCTCTACCCTGAAGGTTGTTGACTGCAGAATCTGTGGTGATCCCCACTCTGTTCTGAGGTTTGCATTCATCGAGTTCTCTAGCGAAGGTATTACATCTTCACATGGTCAATTACGTTTTGCAGCAGTCAATTTGATGGTTTGATACATGCTACATTTCGTATAGAGGGTGCTAGAGCTGCGCTTAACCTTGGTGGCACAATGCTCGGGTTCTACCCTGTTAGAGTCTTGCCTTCAAAGACAGCTATCTTACCTGTGAATCCAAGATTTCTTCCAACAGTAAGCTGTTTGATGTTTCATCCTCTGCCACTCATATTCTACTAATCCACATTGCTAACAATACTATCCTATCCTTCCTGGCCCATAGACGGACGACGAGAAGGAAATGGTCATGAGGACGGTTTACTGTACAAATATAGATAAGAAGGTACCCATCTCCGTTTACCTTTTCTATCTTTATTGTCTTTCACTTGTTCATTTTTCATCATAGTTTCTTTATATTGGAGGTCCTTAATTTGTCTGTGAGCTACATGAGAATCGAGATATGGCAATCAAATCACATATTTTATGGTATGTTTTACTTGTTCTGTCTGCAGGTTACTCAATTAGATGTAAAGTGTTTCTTTGAAGAACTTTGCGGTGAGGTGAGATTTTGCACAGATCCAATCATCCCATGCATAGCTTTTCATCCTACCTGCTTACTGTTTTTGTTGGTGTAATTGATGCCTGCTAAAATGTATTATCTTTGCAGGTCTCTCGTTTGAGACTTCTAGGCGACAATGTACATTCAACAAGGATTTCTTTTGTTGAGTTTGTCAATGTAAGAACTAAGAGCCTTTTTTCCATAGCCTAACTCCTGATTAATTGTATGGTTTCCTGCTATCTAATTAGCTACTACTTGAAATTACTGGCTTTGTTAACAGAGTGATATGTACATCTAGTGTGGTTGATTTTTGCATCCCCCGGATAATAGGCCTACACTTTGGCATCTGTATCCAGCTACTCCCGTTTGGTGCTGTCACATGAGTACAAACTATAATAACATGATCTATTATCCCAACTCCCAACCAGTCACACTCCGCTGCTTCCTTTTGGAATGTCAACCAAGATGCCATTTTAGTACTCCCTCTGACCCATATTAGTTGACTCAAATTTGTCTAAATTCAGATGTATCTAGCACTAAAACATGTCTAGATACATACGAATTTAGACAAATCCAAGTCAACTAATATGGGTCGGAGGGAGTACTTACTCAAAGGTTCTGGGAGATACTTATCTAGCAGTAGGTTGCCACAAACACCATTTTTCTTAGATTTATCACAAAAGGGCTATGGTGTGTTGCCAGTTTTGAGTTTATAAGCAAGTGAAACTTAGCCATGGTTCTTTCATCATTTAGAAGTAGTTTATCCAGAACCAGGAGCTAAGCTTGCCTGAGGCTTACCATGATGACATAACTCCATCAAGTTCCCTCGAGTCAGAAGTCATTTAAATTGTAATGTGACTGCCCCATAAAACGCTTTGACAGAATCATAAGCATGTAGTGTTCTGTTATGTATCCACTATAGCGAGTAAGTATGCTAAAAAAACTGAAAAACATGTTTTAATTTCCAATCTTTCACCATCCCTTGTTTTTTCCTTACTCAAATTTCTTTCCTTCATATTGAATTGTCACCTGTTATGGAGGTTCTGACAGTCATTTCTCCTGTTGAACTCTATGAATTACAGGCTGAAAGCGCTATCCTGGCTCTGAATTGCAGTGGGATGATTTTAGGCACACTGCCAGTCAGGCATGGCCTTCTGACTCCTATCCATTTATGTTTCCTATCTGAAATTTGACATGCCTTGTATATTTGCTAATCTTGGCACCTTGGCATGATGGTTCAGGGTGAGCCCTTCCAAGACCCCGGTGAAGCCACGCGTAAACCGAGTGGTGTATAACTGACCGCTTCAGCTACACTGGATTGTTCCTGGGAAGGCTGCTTGACCATCACCTATGGCTTCCGCGATCCAGTGAAACCCTTACAACCGAAGAGCGGTTTCTTCCTTTTAATCCCTTTCGTGAACTGTTAGTAGGGATTGGCTAAAACCAGACCCTTGAGAGTCGGCATCTCGCAGACAAATCTGTGATGGATGGAACTGTCGTTAGAAAAACCTGCCAGCAGAGTAATTTCTGTGGATTTCACCTTTTTCGTTGTTATATGTCAGTTGACTGGTACATTTAAAATGGATGATAACTTAACATCTTTGCCTGAGACTGTTATTTTTATGGTTTTCGCTACTGTCCTGCTATTTTATGTTTGAATCCTGGAGCCTTTTCAGCTCCTGATTACCCTTTGTCCAGAAGTTCTGCGTGGTGTGCACACTCTGATTATGCTCCTGTAGTCCTGTACACTGCACACTTTGTCCTGGTGTGCACGCTGCAGTTCTGGTTGTGTCAAGCAAGAACCAGAACTGAGATTTCTCTTCGGAAGAGAGTACAGGTTAGGCAGTAACGTCGTCGTTACTGCATGTTCGTCAGAGAAATCAGATCAGAGGGATCGTGTTAATGGGAAGCACGCACTGCATCTGACCATCTCACAAAGAGTTTTCAGTTTTCCACAAATTGCTTAGTGTGACATGATCTACAGATATGCAATGTGGGATACAGAGGGACAAGCTCTGTCAGCAAACTCAAATTCCGGATATGCAATCTGGGATGGGTGTTCGACATTTAGCTATACAGAGTAGTACTACGAACTGCAAAGAAGAAGACTTCGGTTCACTTGTCCCACTTCGGGGTGTCCCCGCCATTCGCTTCGCCGCCTCCGGCGACCTCATTCGCCGGCGCCGCCTTCTTCCCGCACTGATGCTTGCGGCACTGGCACTTCGCCGAGCGCGCGCTCACTGCGCTCCCGAGCCGCCCAAGCCTGGCGCTGCCGCCTCCCTCCTCCTCAGCATCCTCCCCGACCATCCCCGCAGTGGCGCCTCCCCTCGCAGTGCCGCTGCTGCTGCTCCTCGGCCACATCTCCATCATCCTCCTCCGCACCTCGCAGCCCGGCTCCTCGTGCCCTTCCTCGTCGCAGAAACCGCACCTGCTGACGCTGACGCCGTTGCCGCTCACGGCCGCCGCCGCCTTCGCCGCGCGCCGCGCATCCCGCAGGCTCTCGGCGCGCTCCCAGGTCAGCGCCAGCGCCACGGCGTCGTGCGTCGTCTGCGGCTGCTGCGGCGCCACCCATTCCTGGAACTCCGCGCGAAGGCCGTGGACGAACGCGGACTTGACGAACGCGTCGGGCACGTCCGCGCCGGCGTCCGGGGCCCGCCGGAGGATGCCCTGCATGCGGAGGTGGTACCGGTTGATGGCCTCGCCGGGCCGCTGCCTCAGCGACATGAGATCCGCGCGCGCGCGTCCGGCGGCGTCCGGCGGGCGGAAGAAGTCGAGGAAGGCCGCGCGGACGGCGCGCCACGGCGGGGGCGAGGAGGAGGCGGTGAGGTCGTACCAGAGCGCGGCGTCGGCGTCGAGGGAGGCCGGGAAGATGCGGGAGGCGTCGGCCGTGGAGGTGGCGTTGTTGGCGCGGCAGACGCGGTCGAAGCGGGCGAGGTGGGCGTCGGGGCACTCGCCGGGGTCGCCGCGGAAGACGGGGAGAGGCGCGACGGCGACGTAGGGACCGGTGGGGGTGTCGTTGTCGTCCGGGGAGGGGATGTAGGATTGTGGCGCGGAGACTGATGCCTCGGAGTAGGGGGAAGGGGTGCGTTCTTGGGAGGAGGCGGTTGGGTCGGCGGAGGACGGGGTGGGAGAGCGGTGACGGCGCCGCCGGAGTCGGAGGCGGCCGCCGAGACGCTGGCGGCGAACCGGCGTGGCGTGGCCGGAAGTGGAAGGATCAGTGGAAGCGCCGCGGCCCATGGCGGTGTGTACTGTTTGGTCGCTTGTCGAGAGAGGGGACGGGAGGAGGAAGTTGGCGTTGTAAAGATGGAAATGGCGCGACGGTTTGGTTTCGGAAGGAGGGCGGTTGCCCTACCTTATACTGTTGTAGTCTTGTTAACCGCAGAGCAGTGCAATTCCCGATTAGTATGAAAGCAGCAGCCGACCAACAGCATTTGGGCTCTTTCAGGCCTCATGAACACAAGAGTTGAACCCTTAAATAAAGAAAAAAAATGCAGGAACCATTAACACAAGAGTTTGGTTGCACCACATGAAAAACGCAGATATTCTCAAGAGATTGAGTGTATGTCATAAGAGTTCTGAAGGATTCATTTCTTTAGACCAAAAAATGGACTCTATAGATTTTTTTTCCTACGGATTGGAATGCTCTGAAAATCGTTTTGGACCGAAGAGAGACCCTAAACATGGGAATGGGCTCCTGTTATCGATTTAGTAGTGCTCATGGCTAAAATTGAAGAGGTGGGTCAGCAAAGAATTAGCAGCAAATAGTACTAGTTTAAACACATAAATAATCAGTAGCTAGCTAAGGTGTACTAGCAAACAATCACACAGCATCAGTCACGGGAACCGTGAGAAGGATTCAGTCAGACAACGCCGTATGATCGAATGGACCAGTGTACACAGTACAGCCTACATAGAACATATTTAGCTGGGACAACACATTCTCGTCACAGAGAAAATCTAGGAAACGAAATTTGTTATAATCAGTTTGATCCTGGCCAATCCTGCAATTTGGCTAACGACAGCAAACGCCACATGTCCTCCCGATTAATCGGATTCGAGATCCTGCACATCGCGATGTTGGCAAACTAACACGATGGCCTGCTACGATCTCGATTAACTAGGCCGCATACGGGGAGGTCCACCCTGCTTTTGGGCCACCAGTCGATATGTGATCCGCTCTGCCTTGTGTCCCGGCATGGCTTAAGACTGGTTCGATTCTTTAGTCCCACACCGCCAAGCGAAGGAGATCCAGACCAGTTTATAAGCACCGCGCTGCAGCTTGTGTCGTCCCTTCGGGGACATCCGATAAAATTGGAACGATACAGAGAAGATTAGCATGGCCCCTGCGCAAGGATGACACGCACAAATCGAGAAATGGTCCAAATTTTTTGAGAATTTGCGCGCTAGTCCCTGGAGCCTTCTTTTTAGGCCCCTACGTCTTCTGCTTTTTTTATAAAGGTGCTCATAGGTCTCCTTTCCGTCCAGTTAAGTCCTTCCAGCTGCTATTTTCTCAAGCATTCAGTGCGTCTGTCGTTGGACACTTCTTTTTAACCCCCTATATATCTACTGATTTTTCGTGCAAATGTACCCAACTGTTTTCATTTCCATCTAGCTAGGTCCTTGCTGCTGCCATTTCAGTTTTCAACTCCCTCTATTCATCAAATCACATGCTTTGCTTCATTAATTTTGCTTTGTTTTAAGAAGAAACGACTGTGTTGCCTCGGCTGCCTCATGTTTTTCTCCTACTTTCCGCATGAAAGTACCATGCAGAAATAGAGTAATAAATAAATTGTACTTACAAAGAACGCATGCATAGATTGTAGGCAGGCGAAATCCTACAGAAAAAACACAGGAACTTATAACATAAGTCAGTTTTTTTTTGAAACAAGAAGTCAGTTTGGTTGCACCACATAAAGACACATAAATTCTTTAGAGGTCGAGTCTGTCATAGTTGTCATAGAGTTTTGAAGGATTCATTTGTTTGAACTATGGATTGGAATACTTTGAAAATTCCTTTTGGACCAAAGAGAGACCCTAAACATGGAAATCGGCTCAATTTTTTTTGTTTTGAAATTGGCTCAATGTTGGTAGTAACAGGATACTAGTAGTGCTCATTGGTAATTTTCAGTTGACGAAGTGGATCAGCGAAGAATTAGCAGCAAATAGTTTAAACACACAAATAGTCAGTAGCTAGCTAAGGTGTACTAGTAATCAATCACACAGCATCAGTCACGGTAACCAGGAAAAGAATTCAGTCAGACAACGCCGTATGCTCGAATGGACTAGTCTACACAGTACAGCCTATACATAACATATTTAGCTGTGAGAACACGTTCTCGTCAGAGAGAAAATCTAGGAAACAAAATTGGGTAATCAGTTCGATCCTGGCCATGGCTAACAACAGCAAATGCCACATGTCCTCCCGATTAATTGGATTTGAGTTGCTCTGGGTCCTTAGCAACTTGTACAGGCAGCCTCCTTAGCAACTTGTACAGGCCAAAAACATTCTTGTGCTGCCATTGGTATGGTATGAAGAACGACCGGTACAGTGCAGGGGAAAGCTCTCTGTCTAGAAATGGTAGCGCTGCCAATGTCTGGAAGAGTTGCAGAGAATTGTCAGATTCAGAACTGGGATTTAGAGCACTGAGAAGAGAATACGACGAGTATTGATTTACCTCCCATGTTGACAGGTCATTCCCACGAGAGGGATAAGCTCGCCTCAGATCAAGCTCCATCAGTAAGTTGCATGCTCCAATGTCTTTCAACTGCGACCAGAAAGTGCAAACCAGCTGTTATGCAAAAGTATTATCGAAGGGAAAAGTCTGCTGGTAGAATTTCAAGTGAAAGGGAGGTACATATTGCTTGTCAGAGGCCTTGTTCTTGTCATTGAAATAAGATGGAGCAGCAGTGGTGCCTCCCAGAGTTTCATTGAAGGGAAACGGTAGAAGGCCTCGGAAACCATCGTCTATCCAACGAACTTCACTGATATAGGAGGGTACGAAGAATGATGAAGGATAGCGGTGCCACTCACTTCCAACACACAGAACAGACCCTGTACAGAAACGAATTAGCTAGCTAGTTCAAAGAATTTTATGGTGTCAACATTTTTTTGGAGAATACACAATACACTTAACTGCTCGATTCAACATAAATATGCTTACTCATTAACCTAATCTAAGAGCTGCACTGCTCAATGTAAATATGCCTACTCATTAAATAAACGCAATAACTGTGTTTGTGGAACTGCCTCTACAATAAGGACCCTGCAGCATGAGGTTGCAGCAAATCGTGGTAATAGATGCATCATGAAAGCCACTATTGTCTTTGTGGTGTCTAATTCAACCGCTGAAAGGCCTAATACTTTGATTAATAGGAAGACACAAGTCAATACTACAAAAGTAGTATGATAATATAAAGTTGTTTATGAGTGCATTGTTAGGTCCTTACCAGGTCCAGTATCTTCATGGTATTCAAGATGCTCATAGATCTGCAGAGGAGCACCATATCCGTTCAACATAGAGAATGTCCGGCTGTGGGAGGTGCACAAAATAAAGCCTAGGATCAAAGGCCGTAGGACCTTCGCTACCTGTCAAATGTTTCAGGAAATAGTAAAAAGCCATTCCTAGTAACTACTGTAGAAGACATGGGATGCAATTAAGAATGCCACGCTCACCTTAAAAAAAATTGACTGCTCAGATGCATATTTATCATGGAAAAAATCAGGAAAGCTGTCAATAACAGAGGCTGCCGCAACACATATCAATGTATAAATTGGATAGAGAAACCTGCAAAAACAGATTAAGAAAAATAGTGGTTTTAGTTTCTATCGCTTTCATGTGTGGAATCATTAACTTCCAGGATTAGGAGAATATCAAAAAATATTCGTCATGTAGTTACTTCCACACAGCAGAACAATGGCTTTTTGTATGTGAAAAAATGCTTTGTTTATGTGCATCAAAATAATGGTGAGAAGGATATGCAGAAAACCTGGTGATTCTTTTAAACAAGTATATACATATAAAAAAATCCAGTAAGCCACCAGTAGAAACAAGCAAATAGTCAAAACGGTGTGCATTACATAAAGACTAAACTAATTGATTTAATTATCATTAATATTTAATATAGAAATGAACCACGTAATTTGGTTAAAATTAGATTTATTGAATGATAAGCTAGATTGAGGGAGTTAAGTTCAAATGTACAACTCAACTATGTTTCCAGAAATGGTCATTCAGGAATATAATAAATCCAAACAAATATAGAAACTTGGAGATTATGGTTAACACACAGATTGAGAACACTTCTATTTCATCTGAACTCAGAAAGTCTGTACCCTTTAATTGCTAGTTGTTACAGCCACAAGCAAGCAGATGATGGAACTTAAGGGGCACAGAGAACATAAACAAACTGAAGAAAAGACACCCCTTGATGAACCAAATAAAGCAATTTTAACCATGCAGTCGGGTGCTACAGAAAAAGCATAAACTACACTGATGGAGCTTGTGTTTGGCTCAGTGATAGACTAACATAAATATTCTAGTTGTCCCTGCTCAATGAATTCAGGCAGAGAGAATTCATTTCACTCAAACGTTAATTTCCAAACATTATTTACATGCTACACTGATCGATAAGATGGTATTTACACTTTGATGCTTACCTTTCTTCTTTATGTGCCTGCATAGACATGAAAGCCAACCAAATGTAGACAGGAGAGACAACTATCAACAGATCTGGGGCAAATTTCCTCCTTGCAGATAGTGCAACCCCCACGAATAGCAAAGCCAAAACAAATGCAAAATTGAAGTTATTAAATCCATTCCTCAGGTAGAATGTAGCCCCCTCTGTTCCATACAAGTGACTTTCACCACCACCAAGCACATTATATTTTAGAAGATTGAACACGGATGATGTCCATCTACCATAGTAGTAATAATCAGCAACAAACGAAAGGACCTAGCAAAAATTGTGATGATCAGATCAAATATGAACTTGTTCACATCGCAGCATACTGATAATGTAAAGGTGTTACTTACAAGAAGGCACAATGAAGTCAGAAATCCAGACAAAAACACTCTTTTAAAAGGTCCCCTCATTAATGAGTAAACAGTGACAGGGAGAAACACCAAAATTGAGAAAGGCCAGCCAAGAATTACACCAGCAGCTGCAACAGAGACTGCACTAGCATACTTCTCTAGAAGAAAGAGTGCTGAAGAAAGTGTTACAGCATACATGGAAAATGAACTTGGCAAGAAACCTGTGATAAGAAAAAAGATCAACAAGTTAGTTTGATTACATATCTGCAATAGAGCGTTGCACACCGACCTGGTAATAAAAAATAGAAGATCAGAAACATACTGGTACTGGCAAAGAAGCAGCCACTGGTTAAGCATAGCATTGCAAGGACATAACAAGCAAGTCTCTTTCCATATCTTCTTGAAAGAGCAACTACCAGAACTGTTTCTGTTATAGTCGATAAAAGTCCAAGAAAGAATCTCACAGAGTAGAACACACGAACCTTTACAATCACAACAGAACAGGTTGAAGTATGATTAGTACTAGACAAAAATAGGTCTACTTGGTAGGGCATAATTACCAAGTCAAACAAAATACAGATTAAAACGCGGCAAACCTTGTGTTCGCCACCAAAGATCGATGAAGCAGGACCAGCTACAATACCATGAATTAAAAGGTACAAATATGACCTAAGAGCATGGTCAGAACTGCAAGAAAAAATACCCAGAATCAAAATCAAAGTCCTTATATTAATACATAATACAAAAGAACTTGCAGTTGGAGTAGCTTTCTTGTCCGATGATTTTTATTTTCTGTACAACTGCACATGCAGCCCTCAACGCAAACGTACTGAAGGAAAAAATGAAATTGAATTGCACATAAACACTCTTATCAAGTTCATGGTATTGTAGCTGAAAGATATGCCGTTACACATCATTATCAATCTAAGCAAGAATTTCAGCTAACTGCAGAAACCATGCAGATTCCTTATCGCTATTCCTATTTTGAAACCACTATAATGCAAAGTGTTAACTGTCACCAAAGATTAACCGTAACCAAAGAGTATGATCAACCCCCGGAAATATTAGTGAAGTCTATCAAAGTGAGGTTTCAACGCCAAGGAATGCAAAGCATTTAAAGTCTCAAACATGAATGAACCCCCATCAGTATTAGTGAAGTCCATCAAACTGAGGTTCTGACTCCAAGGAATGCAGAGCAATGGAACCTTCTCAGACACGAATGGACCTTCCAAAATGGCATATTGGACATTTTAGAAGAAACATTGCCAGTATGTTCTAGGATGAACCATGATGTATCAAACCTACTTTCAAGCTTACGGAATGCGTAATCTATGTCAAACATTGACAACTCAATAAACGAAGTATTTCAATAAGTTGGACTAACCACCATTTCTTAGTTTCTGAAACAAATAGTTGACCATTTCTATGACTAAGCTATAACTTCTAAATCTTGATTTCTACACCAATCAGCTTCATGAATTCACTACTACAAATCACCCTTGAATTTTAAGTCATCAAATACAAGTAAACTAACACCATTCTCGACCATTTCTATGACGACACGATGACTTTTCCACCATGCTTTCTGCTTGACTGCAAGCAGCTCTTAGTTCAAATCATTCAACAGAAATTAAGAAGGAACAGATGATTTCGCCCCAACATCGTGAGACTACAGAAGCATACTGACAAATCTCGGGCAAAATATCAGTGAAATAAAACATACATTTTCAGCTAACATTGTTCAAATCACCTTGTACACCCTCCAAACAAGACAATGGCACTAAGCTAGGACTACACAGGATGAGGAAAGTGTAAAACCCTTATTTATTTGTTCCCTTGAATAGAAATGAAAGCAGAGATGCACAGTAACAATGCTCAAGCTGCAAGCTTGCAAACTTCAATACTCCCACAAAATAAAGAACCCCACATTTCACTAGTGTATCTAACTTACTAAGAAGCATAGCACTAGACTACCACCTTATAGAAAATAACTGAAAGAGCGCATTCCTACAGCCCAAACCCCTTACAATAAAATCACTCCATGAAATCAACCCTCACTTATTATGCACCGAACATCTAATGATCTAACATGCAGCTACCCCCACCAATACACTGAAGAAATCAGAGCAAATCATTCAATATGGCAAGGTGGATCTGTCATCCCCAAATCAGAGCACAGATATGTACACACTCCTAAACCCCTCAAACCTGTTACCACGCATCAAGAAACGAAATGGCCGGTACAGCTAGGGTTTAGTCTGGTGGGGATGAGGTAGGAGAGGTAACCTGTATTCCCAGGTCTGGAAGCCGGAGCGGTAGAGGAGGAAGTGGAGAGGCTCCCAGTAGTTGAACACTTCGTCGCAGTCGTGGATCAGGTTGGAATTTGCGCTCATGTGGCGGAGGAGGCCGAGGGCCAGGAACGGGAGGAACCACCGGATTCCCTCCTCCGCCTCCTCGCCGTCGGGGCGCCGCCTCGTGTCCTTGGCCTCCTTGGAGTAGCCGTCATCGGCTAGGGGCGACGCGGCTGTGGGCCGCCGCTGGCGCGCAGAGGAGAGCGACATGGCCGGAGCACGGAAGCGGCGGCGGGTTTACTTGGCCTTCGCTTCGAGACTCTCACAAAGGGAGGGGAGCTATGCGCCCTAGAGCCTCTATGGTCTAGAAGCTTCTGGATTTTTTGTTCCTCTCTCGTCGAGTGAAACAGAGAAATTACAGATGGCCCCCTGACTGAGTAGCTTTTTGAGATGCTTTGCTTCCTTCTCTCTCACCGTTTGTTTCCCTTTTCTTTTGGGCCCTCCTTTTTAGGTTTTCTTTACTCCTACCAAAAACATAGCAGAGCTAAAACTTAAGCCGTAAGCAAGACCACTTCCCACTAAGCAGTGCACTTTACACAATTTTGAACACTGTCTCACTGTGGATGGGGATGCAAGCGGCATCTACCAGTATCCCGCTTCTACTCATTCTAGTCACAGTGTAACCTTGAGTAGTATTACACCGGTCTAAGTTATCATTTTTATAGTGTATAATAACTATTAGGTAGTATCATAGATGATTATATTAATTAGCTTATAGACTTATTTTATCTAAAAAAATATGATATTATGATAACATAGCTAGTTACCATAATCATCTCTTTCCTTGTTTAATAGTATGTCATGTCATCGGCATTACATATAGTTATACGCTGCTAGTGATGTTACTTCCACTATGACTACTCTAGAGTCTAAAAATGAAGCATAAGCAGATATGGGGGCGTGGAATCCCACCCGACTCTTAAGTGCGAGGTCTTGATTATACCTCTCTACTTTTAAAGAGTACCAGTCAGCTAAAACATCTTATATTTTGGAACAAAGAAAATATATCATATGGCTTATGACTATTGGGATCCACTTTTTACTATATGAAATGACTCCTTTTGCCCTTTACATTCTCTATCCAAAAACCCAATGTGTTTCACTATGAGCGAGCGCCGATAGTCGGACAAATTTGATTGAGCCGAGCTATCGGCCACGGTCTGGCCTCATGGGGCCTCCCATAGTCCTCCGTGCACGCTCTTTGTGCACGCTCTCGATGCCACGTGAACATCGTCGCCTAGGAAAGGACGCATTTGCCAAGGTAACTACCATCGTATCTTCTTCTTAATTACTTCTGGAGCTGCCGAGCATCTTCAAGTACACACAACTAGACGATTTTGTTCATTATCACGGCTGCATGAGGCAGAGAAGCTAAACCCGGAACCAAATCGCTATCATCATGGACAATACCAACGACATGATGATGTCTTCCTCTGTAGGGTTCGCAGCATAGAAAACAAAAAAATCTACGATGAGAACAACTATGTACCAAGATCTATCTACTAGATACAAACAACGGGCGGATGTATATACGTAGAGACCATACCCTTGAAGACCGACAAAGCTTAACGAGTTAAACTTGTGGTTGATGTAGACGATCTCTTGCGGATCTCAAGATCGAGAGAAAGTCCTAGTGCCACAAATCAGCAGCGTATCCGTGCTCGCACACACATACAAGACACCGAGCAACCTCCGCCTCCTCGCTCCAGCGATGCAGCGGAAGCACAACTCTTTCTTGCCGAATAGCCACCGGGAACATGTATCTCTCTAGTCCGAGACCATGGGGGATAAATTCTAGAGGGGAGAGCGATCCTTCACGAGGAGGTGTAAGTGAGAAGTGAGGAGGGGGTGCCTTTTATAGGAGAGGGGGACCCCAAGGGGGTGGCCGGCGCATGGGGATGCCCCTTTCCCTCCCCTCATTCATGTGGGTGGACACTCCACTCACAAAAATCCCTTCAATTCCCTCCACTCAAAATCCCATTAAATTTCCACCAAATTTAATGCAAACTCTCATTAAATAAAACTCCTTTTATTTATTCAGAATGTTGTCAATTAATTTAATGACAAACATTCACATATAACCCCTTGCTAGTATTTCATTTCACATGCAAAAACACTTTCTACAATTTCACCCGAAAACCTATTTCGGTATCTAGTGAAATAAATTTATGCGCTTGTTATTCTTTCCGGCATGAAACTTTTGCTCCAATTGGATGTCGGTGTCTCTTAAGTGTGCCACCCTACGGTTCGCGAATAATGCGAACATGATCGAGACCCTTCTCCGATCAATAACCGAAAGCGGGATCTGGAGACCCATACTGACTCCCACACATTCGACGATGACTGTCCTATGATCGTCGGAACCTTTTATGTTAGTATCTTAATCCCTTTGTTTCAAGATATATTACATGTCCGAGATTCGATCATCGGTATCTCCATACCTAGTTTGATCTCGTTACTGATATGCACTCTTTTCTCGTTCCCGTGATATAACATTCTAGTGATCAAATCACTTGCTTGCAAGCTAACTAATGTGATATCACCGAGAGGGCCCAGAGTATATCTATCCGTCATCGGGATGAACAAATTCCACTCTCGATCCATGGGCCTCAACATAACACTTTAGTAGTTTTGAATCCATCTTTATAATCACCCAGTTACGGTGTGACGTTTGATGTTATCAAGAAACTCTTCCGGTGTTAGTGATTGACATGATCTCATGGTCTAAGGATTAGGATCACTTCGTAAGTTGTTATAGCAATATAAACTCAATGACTTTGATCGTAATGCTATACTTCGGATGAATGTTCATCACACCATTACACTAATGTTGTGATCTCGTTATTAACAACATCCAATGTCTATGATCAGGAAACTTTGATCATCTTGTTAATCAACGAGCTAGTTTATGAGAGAGGCATAACTAGGAACTTTATGTTTGTTTATTAAACACACATGTATTAATGTTTCCGTATTAATACAATTATAGCATGCAAAATAAACATCTATTATATACTTGGAATACACATAATAAACACTTTATCATTGCCTCTTAGGGCATATTCCCTTCATCCTCGGCACCAACGAGAAATCCGGAAGGTGATTTTTCCGTAGATGGCGAGCCTCCGCTAGATTCCATCTCTAGCAGAACCTTATATCTTATCTAAGTAGTTCACCAAGTATATGAGACCTCATTTGCGCATTTTTTGTTCGGTGGCGCTCTTTCCCCTCCCTGCTAACAAATAGATGGGGAAAAGCAATATACTCAAGGGAAGAGTAGTCATTTGACATGGCAATGATGGGATCCATTAATCAAAAATGACAAAAGAAAATGAAAAGGGAAATCATCTAGAAAGCAAAGTAAATTAGTGCAAATTATCAAAAACGAAATAAAGTATGCAAATTATCAAAATCAAAATAAAGAATGGCAAATTATCAATTTCCCAGAGTGTGGCATATCATTAAATCCCCATTCTAGGGTAGCCCTGGGTACGGCCCCACTTAGTATTTTTCTTGGTCCGGTTTATGTTGATACCCATATTTGGGATAAGATATGTGCAATGCTTGCATAAAATTAAATTTACCTACGAAATCAACATGCTCCATACTTAGGGATTAGGTTACGAGTTTACCACTAGACGCACATGTAAAAAATTCGATGTAGTGCATTGAGGCAGTGTAGTCCGACTCATCTGATCCATCAAAAAACTCTGCTCAAATCCCACAAGCTCCACCGTCTCAACTCTCAAGTTCCACATGTGTAAACCTCTAAGATATCCACACATTAAGGGAGCATGATTGATAGATCTATCTTCATGACCTAGAACTTGGTGGTTGCAAGGGTTGCCAACACATGGAACTATGGCGCCACCTTTTGATCATGTTGCCTCCACCTTATATAGGTGTGTACATGGATGCACAAAACTTCTCCCATCAAACCCTCATCTTCAGTACTACATGAATCCAATTCGTATAGGACTCGGTGCCGGTGTCATTAGGATCTAGCCCGGGTGACCTATTTTAGTTGAATCACATCCAACCAAGTTTAGTTCCACCTAAGTGTGTGACCCTATAAGTTTGGTTCACTCGGACGTGACTTGATGTATCAGTGAATACTCTAGCTTTAAGTCGAAAGTTGGTAACAATTCCTAGCATAACATGATGCCAACTCGAGTGACATAAAGTCATCACAATGGACCTAAAAATGTGTCACATATTGCATTCCCTTTGCCTCATGATACTGATGGGATTCACAACATAGAAAACAAGAATTTTCTACGAGAGAGCGAACAAAAACATATCTAATCTAGGATATGCAAGGAAGGAGAGAGATTAGATCTTCATACCCTTGAAGAACACAAGCGAAAATGCTTTAACAATGTTGTTGATGTAGTCGTTCCCTCCACGATCCAACTGATCCAAGGCCACAACTAGCGCGCCTCCGATATATGCACACGTACGGCTCGATGACGACTCCTTCTTGATCCAACAAGAGAGATGGAGTAGTAGATGGTATCGGATCCAGCGGCATGGCATCATGGTGTTGGTATATGGTGGAGATTCGGTAGGTGTTCGCCAAGCTGCTGCGGAGTAGTAGTAGTCAGGAGAGAGGTAAGGCGGTGGCCAGTAGATGGGATGAATTGTGTGCCCCCTACCCCCTGCATGGCCAGCCAAGGGAGCTTCCCTCCCCACCCTGAGAAAGAGGGGCGGCGACCAAGGGGGGTCCTCCGAAGGACCCCTTTCCTCCCCTAAACTCCAGGGTTTACTTGGGCGCATGAGTTTGCGAGGCTATGGCGTCTTGGCCCATCTAGGGATGAGTTCCCCCTCCCATGTCCATGTGGGCCCCTTCGTGATAAGTGGGCCCCATAGTGGTACCCTCAGAATGTAACATCCCAGCATTAGAGCTTAGAAATAAGTTGAACCCAGATGTGTGCATTGCATTCATGCATAGAAAATCCGAATAATTTTCGCGCCTTTAAAATAGAACTTGTCAAAGTGATTGGAGCTTCTCTTAATTTGATGGAATTGAAGTAGATCATCAAGTTAACTGCGATAAGTTTCAATATGAACTTTGCTAAAACCTTATTTGGTTAAACATGATTTGTTCTAAGGGTAGACCAGATATAATAAAGTGTCACTCATAATACATTGCTTAAATAATTAATATCCGATCCTTAAGGGATTCTATCATCATATTCAACACAACAATTCATAAGTGCCAAGTTAAGATTACAAACTAAAGTAATATAAATGTAATGACTAATCCTGACCTATCTTATTCTTATCTATCCTTACTACGAGTGTCATAGTAATACTTAACTTTAACTCTTTAATGAGTTGGAGTTGGAAAGAGACTAAGTCAAGATCATCTACTATATATCTTTCTTTCTATAGCAATCTTTATGGAACTTATCTTAATATTTGTTGTTCATCAATGTTGGATAATTTCCATTGATTCACAAATTCTTTAACTAGCAATCATTGATCTACTATTTCTTGATCTCATCATGACATCTACTTAAATATTTTAAAGGGGGCATAGTCCATTAATAGCTTTAAATACAATATGAGATCCTAAGAAGATAATTTCAAGACAATGAAAAGTAGGATTGATAAAGCCTTGCTTAGCCAAATAAGAACTTAAGCAATAAATGATTAAAGGATTATAATGGTAATGCTTTAGCCACCAATATTGAATGCTTATATTTAGTATAAGTAATACTGGTGGGTAGAACATAATTGGCACCTTAGTAGAGATAAGTGATCCTAGAGTAGTCATTGCAAACCACATAAATATAATTTAGGGATTGAAGTGTGAGTCATTAGAGTTAAGTGAATATAGGATGATATTATTCAATAAAAGCTAGTATAGCATAGAGTTATAGAAGTGGTGTTATTCATCTTAAAGGATAGTCAACTTTAGAGAAAGGTAGTTGGATGCATATAACTATTAGAGATACATTAGTAATGAATGATTAAGGAAGATTTTGAGTAGATATTGAAGTAACTATTTGGTGGATGGAAAGTTATCAACATTAGAGTAGTAAATACAACCAAGCCAGGATATGAGGAAGTTGTGAAATATTTTAGTATCAAACTCATTTGAATCATCCATAAGTTTAGAAGGTTAAACAGTGAATGAGAATATTTCTATGAATTAAAACTCATCATATTAATTATAATGATAGATAGGAAAAAGGTAGTATATCTAGGAAAGGAATTCCTTAATAAGAAGTCTAGAGTTATGAATTATGGAATATAATAATTCTTGGTAAACAATCAACTCTAAATCTTAAAACCAAGTAGAATATCCATTTCGTATTAAGAATTCTCCATCTTATATCTATATCACTTGATAGGAACATTTCCCTACAACAAATCACATAAACCCATCTTTGACAATTCCAACCATCATAATTGAATGTGCTCAAGAGTATCTTTACAAATTTCTTTTTATAAAACATTCTAGATATAAATTTCTCTTATAAAAGCTAATGTCATCAAATATCCCAAACAGAAAATAATATGCTTAGTTATTGAATATTTAACCATATCCATAAAGGAGTCTAAGTATATTAAACACCCCAAACCCTAGGGTAAATAATTATAATCCAAAATCGTAAACTTCCTTGTTTATCATAAAAGAATAGATACAATTGCCATTTTCCAAATCAATGGAACTAGTAATGAACATATTCATTTCTTTTATATTTCATGCATCAAATAATGATCTAGGATCATTATACATATAAAAATTTATATTCAAACTCTGAGCCAACTAGAGTTAAGAGTTACAAACAAATAAGAATACATCATTCAAGAAATTCATAACTAAAAGAGGAGAGAAAAATAATAAGAAAAGTTTCTACAAATTATTATAAAAGGGGTTCCTATTGATTAAATAAGAGGAATACAAAAAGATTATATAATAAAAGTTCACAAATGATACTAAATATATTTTAGTATTATTGCAATTATCCAGCAAATAAATCCTACCAAGAAAAGTTCAAAATATAAATCAAATTCAAATCTGAAAAGGAAAACAGAAAATAGGAAAAGGTAAAACAAATAAAAAAACCAAACCTGGCCGTAGCCCAACCCTACCTGCTTACCTAACGCCCCTGTGCAGCCCACAATAGCCCAGCAACCAGCCCAACTCGTTTCCATCTGTGACGGACAAGTGGGACCAAAGGAGGACCGCGGGTTGAGCTGAAAGAATCGCCAGGGGGTTATCCGCAAAAGTTACATCGTCGTCATCCTCACGCACACAGGCAGCTCGCTGGAGGAGCTAGCCGCCGCTCGATGCCGTCGTCGTCAGCCGTGCGCCAAGATGCTCGCCGTCGTTCCAGAGGGGGATAAGAAGGCCACCGCGGCGCCCTGCCTCAATCCCTCACTACTAGGAAAATGGCTATAGGTAATCAGCACATCCGTGGCTCACATGGTTGAAGTGCCCCACGGCTAAAACAGGCGTGGCTCACCTATGGGCAGTGCCCTACTAGTAACTATAACAACCATGGCGCACATGATCATAGTGCGCCACAGATATGTGTGGGCCAGGGCCCTGTTGGCCGCACGCCAGACATCCGTAGCGCACATAGGGTAGGTGCGCTACGATTGTTAGTGTCAACCGTGGCGCACATGGAGGGGGTGCGCTACACCTAAGCGCATGCCCCTCTCTGCTGTGAAACGGCCAGACACATCCGTGGCGCACTATGGCATGTGCGCCACGGATGTTACTACTCCCTGTGGCGCGCTAGGGTAGAGTGCGCCACGGATGTGGTGATTTTTTTGGCAGCTGCACTTTATGTGCACATGTGTGACCATCCACCACCCCACACTTCACTTTCCCCTTCTTCTTCCTCCTTAGATCTAGTCGGGATCTTCTCCTTCCCACCTCAATTTCTCCACCCATTCACCATTTTTAGCATGTAGAACTTGCCTTGGATGTTACATAAGTAATAGAGGAAGGTCTTCGGTCTCTCATCTCCTTCTCCGGTCTCGCGCGCACCTCTCCTTTTCATATTTCTCGCGATTGGTCTCTCATCTCGGTAAGTTGTCCATGTAAGGATGTGTTCATGTGTATATGGATGATATGCTCATATGTATGTAGATGATCGATGCTCATGATGTGTGTATGAGAGGATCGATGGTCATATGTGTGTGTATATGGAGAGTATCAATGATGCTCATGCATGTGTGTATGGAGAGGATAATGATATGTTCATGTGTGTATGGATCGGTCTCTCTCTCTCTTGTGTTTGTATGTGAACAAGTTGCCATTTGTTTTGCCAAAATGTTGATCCATTTCCATTTTGGCAAGACTTTGGCATTTCGCAAAGGTCCTAATTTTAGGATAGGTCATGCCGAAATTTTCTATCGACACCATTGCATGCATGCATTGATTATGTGGTTCTAATATACTTCTAATTGTACCGTGTACACCGTGCAGACAAAAATGGTGCTCATAATGAGCGAAGACATTGTGGCTAGATTTTTGAAATGTGCGACGACTGACATGATACGAAATAACAAGACGGATATAAGATGTCCGTGCAGAAGATGCAAACTCAACTGGGTGATCGACCCAGATTCTGGGAATCTGAGCGCACTGCCGCCATGGTTTCATGGATGGATACACTCGTTGGATAAGCGATGACGAAGACGATGGAGACGGTGAAGGTGGGCAACATGACGATGATCATCATCACGGCGAGAACGGGCGAGATGATGAAGAGTCTCCTGGAGATGGTGAAGGTGCGGAAGCAGACCGGGATGATGATGATCTAGATGCCGGAGGAGAAGACGACGATGGAACAATGTCAGGCTGTGTGCGGGACCCTTATGTGCAATAGCTGCTTCTCAAGCAGACGAGTAACACCAGGGCTGCCGCTAGAGAGAAAGCCAAGCTTGCGCAACTTGAGAAAGACGTGGTTACTCCATTGTATGAAGGATGCAGGCCCGATGATACCCGGTTGAATGTAACGCTCAAGGCTATGGAGATGAAGGCAAAACACAAATTGAGCGACGCAAGCTTTGACGATATGATGGCATTCTGGCACGATCGTCTCCCGGAGGGGAACACATGTCCAACTAGTATCGAGGACGCCAAGAAAATCGTCTGTCCTCTCGATCTACCGCATGTTAGATATCACGTATGCATCAACGATTGCATCATTTATCGGGGCGAGGACGCGGAGAAAACCACATGTCCGGTGTGCGGCGTGAGTCGATACAAGAAAGGGAAGAAAGCACCTCGAAAAGTGGTATGGTACTTTCCTATCACCCTCGTCTGCAGCGCTATTTCGCGGACCCTAAGGAAGCGAAGCTCATGCGGAAAGGAAGAAGCCAGGAGATGATGATGACCCCGAAAAGGATGAGTGCGACGCACCTTCGATGCTAGCGGTGGAAAGCATTGGACCTCGAATTCCCAGAATTCGGTGGAGATTCGAGGAACATCAGGCTTGGTGCGAGCACCGATGGACTCAATCCTTTCGGTAGCCAGAGCAGCACGCACAACACTTGGCCCGTGTTTGTATGGATGTATAACCTCCCTCCATGGTTGTGCATGAAGAAGAAGTACATACAAATGAGTATGCTAATTCAAGGGCCGAAACAACCTGGTACCGACATCAATCTGTATCTCGGGCTGTTGAAAGAGGAGATAGCCATGTTATGGGAATATGGAGCCAATACTTACGACACCGTCGCACAAGATTATTTCACTATGAGAGCCGCGTTGGTCACTACGGTGCAAGACTATCCAGGTTGCGGGTATATCTCGGGGCAGGTTATCCAAGGATTCTGCGCATGCGTTAGGTGCATGGATAACACAAGCTATCTCCAACTAGAGAAAGATCTAGGGTCATCGAAAACCGTGTTCATGGCGCACCGGAGGTGGCTCGGCAAGAATGATCCATGGAGAAAACGTGGAGACCTGTTCGATGGCAAATCCGAGACCCGAGTTCCCAAAGCCTAGGAGCAGCGAAGAAGTGGAAGAGTTGCTGAAAAACTGGAAAGATTGTCCTAAGCCTGGAAAGAAGCAAAAGAGGCAGCAACAAGACAAGCCGCTGATGAAGGTATGGAAAACAAGGTCTATTTTCTGGGAGTTGCCATACTGGAAGTTTCTCCGCACGCCTCATAGCCTCGACATCATGCATATCACGAAAAATGTGTGCGAGAGTCTGGTCTCCACCATAATCAACATGCCAGATAGGACGAAAGATGGTCCGAAAGCAAGGAACGAACTGATATGCTTGGGTATCCGGAAGGAGCTTCACGGAGGACGCACTACTCCTGATGATCAGGAAGATGACGATGATCATGAGTCGGAGACGACACAAGGTCGTCGGAAGGGTAATTTTTTTAAGAAGAACGAATATTACTGCCCTCCTTCTTGCTTCACTCTAAGCCAGGATGAGATCAAAAAGTTTTTCAAGTGCCTTCTAGGAGTCAAATTTCCTTACGACTACGTGGGCAAGATAAGCAGATACCTAGACGAGGCGAAGCAGAGGTTCAGTGGCATGAAGTCTCACGACTGTGTCGTGCTAATAACGCAGATACTTCTGGTCGCACTAAGAGGGATAATGGACGAGCACGTCCGTGAAACGTTATTTGGCCTCTGCAAGTTTTTCGACATCATCTCTTGGAAGTCGATTGGCGTGAATCAGCTCGGGAGGCTACAGGAGGAAATCGTGGTGATACTATGTGAGCTTGAGGTCTACTTCCCACCCGCATTCTTTGACATTATGGTGCATCTGTGTAACACCCTCAGAATCGGACCTATGCAAGTTTTAGCGAAATCCGCCAAACCCGCATAGAAACGATTCAAAGGTGCCCACCAGGCACTTTCGTGCGGGTGGAAAACGAAGTAATAACATTACACAACAGTCCTCGATGGGACCCACAGAACAGATATATATAACAGCGACTCCATGAGTCAAGAATACAGATATAATATACAAGATCCAAATCACCTTGAAAAGACGGAGCGTCCGACTACGGACAAGATGCAAATGAGGCTAAGAGCCCTGAAGAATAACCAATGGCGTCCATAACCCTGCCCAGGCCAAGCCGTAAGGGTAACCCTGCTAACGGCGTCGATCTCAAAACCTGCTTAAACAAAAGGGGTGCCGACAAAGGGCAAAGGAAAAGAAGGAGCGTCGATCGAGGCCAAGACAGCGAGGCTAGAATTCGGCGGTCCTCACCTACATAGGTATGGTGGACTGAGCGGCAGCGGCAGCATGCACTCAACAACCTATAGAGACTCGATACAACTAGCGGTTATCAGAGAGGGTTAAGAAAGACCTATTCGGATCCAACCTGATACTATTGTCAAACAAACCCATCCTGGCGTTTCCCCCTCGAGACCAAACGAGGAAGTCAACCGAGGAACTCACACAGTTGGCAGTTTTACTTATTTGGTTATCGTTGCAGCAATTACTAGTCAGGTATAGATAATCATCCTGATAAAATAAGCAGTGGGCACTTTTAGTTAATCATTCCGTTATAGTTACGGCACTTACTAGTCAAATACAAATAGCATGAGATAACCCAAAACCCAACAGTTGTTGGTACTTTTATTCAGCCATTCCGTTGTAGTTGCAATACTTACTAGTTAGGTACAATGGTCGCAAGCGACACTCCAAACAAGCAGTTGTGGGCAGTATTAATTAGCCATTCCATTTTAGTGAAGCTGATTACTAGTCATTATAAAGTCAAATTTATAGCAATAAACTTTAGTTATGCTTGTCTATGGTCGAGATACTGTGCTCCAAGTCGTCCATATCCGCGGACACTTTTCGAAAGTTTTACCCGCCGGGTGCACCAATAGCAACACACGCTCTATCAACCTCGGAAAACCAAAACAAAACCCAACGAGGCTTTCACGGTGAACAATCACAGGATTCAGAAATATTTCAGGCCACCCTTAAGTAGATCCATAGCGAAGTCGGTGACCGACCGAGACGGACTCAAGGTTTGGGTAGATTTGTGAGAACGATCGGGAACCCGAAAGTGTGGCTGGGCTTGTCGACACCGCGGAATCGTGTCCCGATCCTAAGCGATGCAGTGCTCCTCGCACAATCGTAAATACATAAGTAGCATGGCATAAGTACAGGATCGTAAATAAAACCTCAAACTAGTTTGTGGCCCCAAGAAATAAGATGAATCAAGCTCGCTCGGGGGTCCCATATACCTCCGGATGTGGATAGCGCGATAAATCAAGGAACATGTATCAAGTACTCGGGGTCTTACGGGACACAAGTGGGCGTTGAAACCAAATATTCTCTATCACCCACCGATGCCTCGCTTATTTCGATTTTAGTTGTTAAACAGAATTAAAGTGAACAATAAGTAAAACTAAGATCATCTCCAACATCAACATGCGGCAAGGCTCAAAGAATCGTGGCATTTGACGACGCACAAGACTTGGGCAAGCGACTACGGCGCAAGTCCAACTATCTACCAAAACAACAGGTAATAGGATGTGTCCAAGGCAATATAAGGCTGCAAGGGATATCACAGGTACGGAAACTAGAGCATCGCAACACAGATAGCAATAGATCAACAGGAGGGAATAAATACTATAAAAGTAAGATAGGTAGAAAGGGGGAGATGCTCGCCTGAAAACATTGCCGAAAGGTTCAACCGAAGATCGGGGCGACGCTCACATCAACTCAACGGCCTTATCCGCGAAGAAGCAAAACACTAGAATAAACACCGGATGCAATATTTAATACAACGCAGAAGATCGGCATGATGCATGTATGATGCATGGCATGGCAAAGGTGCGATGCAATTAGGTCAATATTAAGCGGAACCGGGGTCCCGACAATTAATTAAACGGTTCAAGTTATTTAGCTACCCGCAAATTAAATGTTGTTTTAGCATGGCAAAAGATAGTACCGGGTTCGCTACACCAATTTAAATGAGGCCAATATGAGACTAGATTTGCCCGCATATGGGCCCCATATTTAATTATGAGGTGAATCGCATAAGGCCCCAAACCACAAGACAATATGCATGCATGAACAATTAAGATGCACAAGTTTATTATATTATAAAATAGGGTTCTCGGAAAGGGTTCACACATTGAGGGGTCTCGACGAACTTGGGGTTCCGGTTCGGGTCGGTCTCGTGGTTCGTGGTGCACGGCCTCGCGGGATCGTTCTCGGACCGGGGTTAGGGTCTTGTCGCATCCGGTTCTCGCGAGCTCGGCGTCGAAGGAGAACTTGTCGTCGGTCTCGGTGTCCGGGTGAAGCACTTTCGGCGTCCCCACGGTTCCACGTCGACGGCCTTGGTTTCCTCGATGGAGAACTTCGGTGTGTCCGTGTCGGGTTCTTGTCGGGTCTCGCTTCGCGCCGGGCGTCGTGAGATCTTGGCGATTCCATGGTTTTGGGTTCGCCTTGGCGTCATGGTGGTCGATGACGAACTTGTTCGATCGGGTTTTCGGCAATCTTGGCGCGACACGATGAGGATCGATCTTCGCCGGAAACGGGGCTTCGGTTTTCTTTGGTTTTCCATGTGGCGGTCTTGACGTGCCCTCATCGCACGGTAAAAACAGGCACACCGAGGCCAAGGTGAAACTCCTAGGCGGTGGCGATGTGCAGAGGGACATGGCGTCGCGAGCCGGTAGGGCGGTCGAGGCCCGCGGTGGGTGCTCACGCGACGCTGGGCTTGGGGACGACGCGGCTGCAGGGCTCCGGCGATGCTCGGGGAAGACTAGGCGGCGGCGGTCGGGCACGGGGCGAGGCGCCGACGAGCTTGGCGAGAGCTACCGCCGCGAGGGCAACGGGCGGCGACGGGGCTCGAGGACGGGCGAAGCGGCGATGGGGAGAATCTTGGCGAGTCGGCCGACGTGGGCTGCGGCCGGCAGCGGGCAGAGCGGCGTCACTGGGACGCGCGGCGGGCGGTGGTTCTCGGGAGGACGGCGAGGCGCGACCAGCGGGCGCGGTCGGTGACGGAGCGACGCAGGCGGGTCGGCGGGGGTCACGGCCCAGCAAGGGGCGGCCTTGAGGTAGGTGCTCGCGGGGTCGCTCGGGCGAGGCTGGAGGCGACGGAGGCGGGAGCACGGCGAGGCGAGGCCCGGCGGGCTTGGGCTAGCGTGGTGGAGGCGGGCAGCTCGGGCGGGCGACGAGGTCGTGGCCCGGACGGGAGGTCTCATGGGGAGGGCAGCGGTCGGCGGAGGACGCCACGGGCCGACGCAGCGCCGGTGGCGCCGAGGTCGAGGAGATCGCGCTAGGGAGGGCGCCGAGACCGAGGGCGAGGCGGAGGAGGGAACTCCGGAGCGGGCTGGCGCGAGCCATGTGAGCCGACACCGGGGGAGGGAGTGAGAGCCGGTGGGAGAGGGGGTCATGGGCGCGTGGGAGGGGAGACGATGGGGAAGGAGATAGGAGGAGTGGCGGGCGGGGTGGGACGTCGGTGGGACCAGGGGCAGCGGCAGTAGTTGCGTGGTGGGCGCGTGGAGTGCGCGTGTGTGTGTGTGGCGCGTGGGTGGCGTGTGGGCGTCTTGGCTGGCAGGTGTGTGTGTAGAGGGTGTGGGGCCAGAGGCGGGCAGTGGTGTGCGTGGGGATGACGCGTGGGCCAGGGGGGTAGAGAGGGTGGGTAAGAGTGGGCTGGGTGAGAAAGAGGGGGAGAGGGGGCTGGATTGCTGAGGTGGCAGGTGGGTAGGTTTTGGGTGAGAGGGGGAGGTGGCAGCCTGTGAGAGGTGGGTAGGATAGGATTTGGTGGGAATAGGATTTAGGGGGGGGGGGGCTGTTTTTAAAAGGTGTGTTTGTTCTGTCTTGTTTAATTTAAAACTAGGCCATTTTGCAAACAGTTTTTAGACAAATAAAATCTCCGATGCGATCGGGGTTTTGTGTTTGAAAGTAAGAGGGGTATTTGTATAAATCAAAACTAGGCTTTTCAAAAATGCAGACAAACAATGCATGATGATGACGATGCAATGCACAAAAACAACGCGATTTTCTAGTAGTGGTTTTACGGGATGCCACAATTCGACACCACTAACAATGGATCTCGCCCTCGAGATCCGCCTCATGGTACCGGAAGGAAGGTCGGCGAACTGCGTCTTCTCGCTTCGTGTAGATCCTCACGACACCACTAACAAGGGTTGTTGTCCGTGATCGTCGAGAGAACACCCCGGGGACAAAAGGTCGAAGGTAGAGGTATCCACAAATAAAGCCACCCCTAGCTTCCGATGGATGGAGTAAAACTGCTGGATCCACTGATTCGATGTACAAGAGCGAATGATAAGAGTAGTCGGATGGTGATCAGTCCATCGCGCACCAAAACCATTACTCTGCACACGAATAGGTGGATTATGCAACCAACTCTCGGAATTAGACTGAAGATCTCGACAAGCGAGGTTCGGAACAATGGAGTGCTACAGACTCTGCATCGGATCTGGCGTAGATGATGCCGTCGTGTCGGAAAACACCGGAAGGCACAAACAAGGAACAAAGAATGATACCACCGTAGACGGATTTCCTCAGGCAGCATGAACACCGGATGGTAGGACACCGTTATCGAAGAAGGAAGCGAAACCCTGAAGGTACGACGGAAACCCAACCACGAGAAATCCTGGACTCGAAGAAAAGATAAGAGGTGGATTCAAAACACGTAGAGGTAAGAGGAGAGCAGCAGAGGGGTAAGGAGTAAAATCAGACCTAGACAGAACTATCCAACCGATTTTCAAAAATAGTTTTGACACTTCTACTTCGGCCGTTAGCTAGGTTATCCTACAGGCTGGACTTGTGGGGTATCGCAAGCCGCTGGCTCGATACCACTCTATAACACCTCGAGAATCGGACCTATGCAAGTTTTAGCGAAATCGCCAAACCCGCATAGAAACGATTCAAAGGTGCCCACCGTGCACTTTTGTGCGGGTGGAAAGCAAGTAATAACATTACACAAATCCTCGATGGGACCCACAGAACAGATATATATATAACAGCGACTCCATGAGTCAAGAATACAGATATAATATACAAGATCCAAATCACCTTGAAAAGACGGAGCGTCCGACTACGGACAAGATGCAAATGAGGCTAAGAGCCCTGAAGAATAACCAATGGCGTCCATAACCCTGCCCAGGCCAAGCCGGAAGGGTAACCCTGCTAACGGCGTCGATCTCAAAACCTGCTTAAACAAAAGGGGTGCCGACAAAGGGCAAAGGAAAAAGAAGGAGCGTCGATCGAGGCGATGCAGGCGAGGCTAGAATTCGGCGGTCCTCGCCTACATAGGTATGGTGGACTGAGCGGCAGCGGCAGCATGCACTCAACAACCTATAGAGACTCGATACAACTAGCGGTTATCAGAGAGGGTTAAGAAAGACCTATTCGGATCCAACCTGATACTATTGTCAAACAAACCCATCCTGGCGTTTCCCCCTCGAGACCAAACGAGGAAGTCAACCGAGGAACTCACACAGTTGGCAGTTTTACTTATTTGGTTATCGTTGCAGCAATTACTAGTCAGGTATAGATAATCATCCTGATAAAATAAGCAGTGGGCACTTTTAGTTAATCATTCCGTTATAGTTACGACACTTACTAGTCAAATACAAATAGCATGAGATAACCCAAAAGCCAGCAGTTGTTGGTACTTTTATTCAGCCATTCCGTTGTAGTTGCAATACTTACTAGTCAGGTACAATGGTCGCAAGCGACACTCCAAACAAGCAGTTGTGGGCAGTATTAATTAGCCATTCCATTTTAGTGAAGCTGATTACTAGTCATTATAAATTCAAATTTATAGCAATAAACTTTAGTTATGCTTGTCTATGGTCGAGATACTGTGCTCCAAGTCGTCCATATCCGCGGACACGGCTTTCAGAAAGTTTTACCCGGCCGGGGTGCACCAATAGCAACACACGCTCTATCAACCTCGGAAAAACCAAAACAAAACCCAACGAGGCTTTCACGACTGAACAATCACAGGATTCAGAAATATTTCAGGGCCACCCTTAGTAGATCCATAGCGAAGCGGCCGACTCGAGACGGACTCAAGGTTTGGGTATACGGCTGTGAACGACTGGGAACCCGAAAGTGTGGCTGGGCTTGTCGACACCGCGGAATCGTGTCCCGATCCTAAACAGTACAGTGTGCTCCTCGCACAATCGTAAATACATAAGTAGCATGGCATAAGTACAGGATCGTAAATAAAACCTCAAACTAGTTTGTGGCCCCAAGAAATAAGACTGAATCAAGCTCTGGCTCAGGGGGGTCCCATATACCTCCCGGATGTGGATAGCGCGATAAATCAAGGAACAGGTATCAAGTACTCGGGGTCTTACGGGACACAAGTGGGCGTTCGGAAACCAAATATTCTCTATCACCCACCGATGCCTCTGCTTATTTCAATTTTAGTTGTTAAACAGGAATTAAAGTGAACAATAAGTAAAAACTAAGATCATCTCCAACATCAACATGCGGCAAGGCTCCAGCAACTGTGGCATTTGACGACACGCAACAGCACTTGGGCAAGCGACTACGGCGCGCAAGTCCAACTATCTACCAAAACAACAGGTAATAGGATGTGTCCAAGGCAATATAAGGCTGCAAGGGATATCACAGGTACGGAAACTAGAGCATCGCAACACAGATAGCAATAGATCAACAGGAGGGAATAAATACTATAAAAGTAAGATAGGTAGAAAGGGGGAGATGCTCGCCTGAAAACATTGCCGAAAGGTTCAACCGAAGATCGGGGCGACGCTCACATCAACTCAACGGCCTTATCCGCGAAGAAGCAAAACACTAGAATAAACACCGGATGCAATATTTAATACAACGCAGAAGATCGGCATGATGCATGTATGATGCATGGCATGGCAAAGGTGCGATGCAATTAGGTCAATATTAAGCGGAACCGGGGTCCCGACAATTAATTAAACGGTTCAAGTTATTTAGCTACCCCGCAAATTAAATGTTGTTTTAGCATGGCAAAAGATAGTACCGGGTTCGCTACACCAATTTAAATGAGGCCAATATGAGACTAGATTTGCCCGCATATGGGCCCCATATTTAATTATTAGGTGAATCGGCATAAGGCCCCCAAACCACAAGACAATATGCATGCATGAACAATTAAGATGCGACAAGTTTATTATATTATAAAATAGGGTTCTCGGAAAGGGGTTCACACATTGAGGGGTCTCGACGAACTTGGGGTTCCGGGGTTCGGGGTCGGTCTCAGGGTTCAGGGTGCGACGGCCTCGGCGGGATCGTTCTCGGACTCCGGGGGTTAGGGTCTTGTCGCATCCGGGTTCTCGGCGAGCTCGGCGTCCGGGAAGGAGAACTTGTCGTTCAGGGTCTCGGTGTCCGGGGTGAAGCACTCGGCGTCCTACGGTTCCACGTCGACGGCCTTGGTTTCCTCGATGGAGAACTCGGTGTGTCCGTGTCGGGGTTCTTGTCGGGGTCCTCGGCTTCGGGCGCCGGGCGTCAGTAGATCTTGGCGATTCCATGGTTTTCGGGTTCGGCCCTTGGCGTCATGGTGGTCGATGACGAACTTGTTCGGTACCGGGGTTTTTCGGAGATCTTGGCGCGACACCGGATACGGGATCGATCTTCGCCTCCGGGAACGGGGCTTCGGTTTTCTTTGGGTTTTCCATGTGGCGGTCTTGACGTGCCCTTACTGCACGGTGCAAAAGCAGGCACACCGAGGCCAAGGTGAAACTCCCAGGCGGTGGCGATGTGCAGGAGGGACATGGCGGCGTCGCGAGCCGGTAGGGGCGGTCAGGGCCCCGCCGGGTGGGTGCTCACGCGACGCTGGGCTCGGGGAAGACTAGGCGGCGGCGGTCGGGCACGGGGCGAGGCGCCGACGAGCTTGGCGGAGAGCTACCGCCGGCGAGGGCGGCACTGGCGGCGACGGGGGCGGCTCGAGGACGGCGCGGAAGCGGCGATGGGGAGGCGCTGGCGAGGTCGGCCGACGTGGGCTGCGGCCGGAGCAGCGGGCGCGGGGCAGAGGCGTCGGGGCGACTGGGGACGCGGGCGCCGGCGGCGGTGGTTCTCGGGGGAGGACGAGGCGAGGCGCGGCCCAGGCGGCGGAGGGGCGCGGTCGGCTGGCAGACGGAGGAGCGCACGGGGCGGGGTCGGCGGGGGTCACGGCCCAGCAAGGGGCGGCGACGCCGGGGAGGTGGGTAGGTGCTCGCGGGGTCGCTCGGGGAAGGGGCGAGGCCGCGGAGGCGCACGGAGGCGGGGAGCACGGCGGAGGCGAGCGCCGCGCCGGGCTTGGGCTAAGGTGGAGGCGGGCGGCGGGGGCGGGCGGCGGCGGGCAGACGAGGTCGCGCGGCGGCGACGGCGGTCTCGCTGGGAGGCGGCGGCAGGCGGTCGGCGATCGGAGGACTTGCCGGGCCAGACGACGCTGCCGGGGGTGGGCGGCGCCGAGGTCGAGGGAGATCGCGAAGTGAGGGCGCCGGAGACCGAGCGGGCGAGGCGGAGGAGAGGAACTCCGTGAGCGGCGGCCGAGGGCGCGATGGGAGCTGGACCGGGAGGGGAGGTGAGAGCCGGTGGGAGAGGGGTCGCTGCGGGGCTCGAGGGAGACGGATGGGGAAGGAGAGAGGAGGAGTGGCGGGCCTGGTGGGACGTGGGGTCATGGGACCTGTGGGCAGCGGTGGGGTGAAGGGGGCTGGGTGTGCGGGCGGTGGTGTAGGGGTGGTGAGAGGTGTAGGGTGTGGAGAGGGCTGGGTGAGAAAGAGGGGTAGGTTTTGGGTGAGAGGGGGAGGTGGCAGCCTGTGAGAGGTGGGAATAGGATTTAGGGGGGGGGGCTGTTTTTAAAAGGTGTGTTTGTTCTGTCTTGTTTAATTTCAAACTAGGCCATTTTGCAAACAGTTTTTAGACAAATAAAATCTCCGATGCGATCGGGGTTTTGTGTTTTAAAGTAAGAGGGGTATTTGTATAAATCAAAACTAGGCTTTCAAAAAATGCAGACAAACAATGCATGATGATGACGATGCAATGCACAAAAACAACGCGATTTTCTAGTAGTGGTTTTGCGGGATGCCACAATCTGCTGGTCCATGTCGTGGAGGACATCGTACAACTCGGGCCGATGTTCCTCCGCAGCATGATGGCGTTCGAAAGGATGAACGTACACATCAAAGGATACGTTCGCAACAGGTCCCGTCCAGATGGAAGCATAGCCAAGGGCTTTCTGGCCGAAGAGTGCATCTCTTTCTGCACGAATTATTGTGGCATCCCGCAAAACCACTACTAGAAAATCGCGTTGAATTTGTGCATTGCATCGTCATCATCATGCATTGTTTGCCTAAAACTATTTTCGCAAAGCCCGATTTGTTTCCAAACGCCCCATCTTAATTCAAATGCAAAGCCCGGCCTCCGGATTATTTTTGTTGGAATGCTATCGGTTTGCAAACGGTGTTAATAAAACAAATAAAATTATATTATTTTTAGTGGGCAACGGGCCAGATCGACCCGAACGACCACCCCCAGGATTGTAAATCGGTCCAACCAGTCCCACCCATAATCCTAAACCTACCAAACTATCTACCCCAACCCAGCCTCCACATCACCCTGGCCACTCACACGCTGCCACCTCACCCTCTCCTCTCCTCCCCACCAACCATACCATGCCACTTGTCCAACCCCCTCCCCCCAATCCCCCCCACACGCACACCACAAGACGCCACCAGCCACTGGCCTGGCCCCACCAAGACCCCACCACACCCCGGCCCGGCCTCCCTCCTCACCCACACGAAACCCTCTCCTGCCCGTGGCTCTGTCTCCCCAGTGGCCTACTGTCACCACCTGGACCCACCCCGACCCAGGCCTCCCGCGGCCCCCACCTCCTCCTTCTCCTCGGCCTGCCTCCCCGCTCGCTCGCCGCCTTCCTCCCTCCTGGCGTCTCTCCTCCAGCGCGCGCCACCCTCTCCTCTCGCCCGCGCTGGCCCCTCCTCCTCGCGTCTCCCGAAGGCGCTGGCCGCCAAACCGTCTCGCGACGACCTCCTCGCCGCCCTCGGGCTGCTGCCTCGACCCTCTCGGCGCCTCCCGAGCCATCCGCCTCGCTATCCTCCGGCGCCCTCGGCGTCGACCGCGGCCTCCTCTCGGTGCCTCGCTTCCCCGAGCCTCGGCCGTGAGCCCTTCCAGCGTCGCCGGAGCCGCCACGGTCGCCTCCGCCTCGGCAGCGCCTTCCGCCAGAGCCCCCGCCCGAGCCGTTGCCCTCCGCTCCAGCCCGCCTCCTCGTCTCGGCCAGACCCCACCGCTGCGGCGGTGCTCGGTCCGCTATGGCTGGCCGCGGCGTCGCCTCCGGGCTGCGTCCCTCACGCCTGGTTTCCTCTGCATGAGGCCCGCGCGAGCCATGCCATGCAGGCTCGCCAAGTGTGTTCCATGTATTACTTAGGTAGTACTCATGTCGATGGAGGACGCGAAGAGGATAAGCAACGGGATAGTACTGTTGCGGCTCAGATACGACAAGTCGGCACCGGCAGCGATGGCACCCTCAACCACCGATGCAAACCGAGTTCTCCCGGAGCTCGAACGCCAACCCGGAACCGAAGTCCCCGGAACGCCGAGTTCCCCTTATTGGACAACAAGATCTTCTTACATGGTACGACAAGAACCCCGGACACGGAACTACAAGATCATCGTCAGGGACGTCAAGGCCTCAGAACACCAAGCTCTCCTTCCCGGACTAGAAGACCATCGGTCAGGTTCACCACCGACAAAAGACGGACTACCAGTTCCACTTCACGGATACCAAGCGACAAGATCTACTACCCCGATCCGAAGACCTAACCCTGGAACCCCAAGATCTCCATCGTAGGTGTCGTGTCCAAGACCAGGGCGATGACAAGATCTACCGCTGACCGAGAACCCGGACGCCAAGATCACCACCGGATACGCCAAGTACTTCGCCGCGGATGCGCCAAGATCCACCCCCGCTATCCGAGAACGCTTCCGTCAAGACCGAATCCGTCGAATCCCGGACCCTAAGACCGACCCCGAACCCCCAGAACCTCAAGATCGTCGAGACCCCTAAAGTGTGAACCTCTTATCCGAGAACCCTATTTTATAATATAATAACAACTGGTTGCATAATTACATTGTCATACTCGCATGCATAATCATGTGGTTTGGGGGCCTTATGCTGAATTCACCTAATGATTAAATATGGGGCCCATATGCGGGCAAATCTAGCCTTATATTGGCCTCATTTAAATTTGTGTAGCGAACCGATGTTGCAATCTTGCCTTGTTAAACAACATATAAACTGCGGGGTAGTTAAACAACTTGAACCATCTAATTAAATGTCGGGACCCCGGTTCCACTTAACTTGGACTAATTGCATCGCACCTTTGCCATGCCATGCATCATACATGCATCATGCCGATCTTTTGCCGTAGTATTAAATATTGCATCCGGTGTTTCTTCTAGTGTTTTGCTTCTTCGCGGATAAGGCCGTTGAGTTGATGCGAGTGTCGACCCGGTCTTCGGTTGAACCTTCGACAAAGTTTTTCAGGCGAGCATCTCCCCCTTTCTACCTATCTTACTTTTATAGTATTTATTTCCCTCCTGTTGATCTATTGCTATCTGTGTTGCGATGCTTTAGTTTCCGTACCTGTGATATACCGTGCAGCCCTATATTGCCTTGGACACATCCTATTACCTGTTGTTTGGTAGATAGTTGGACTTGCGCGTCGTAGTCGCTTGCTCAAGTGCTGTTGCGTGTCGCTCAGTGCCACAGTTGTTGATGTATTGCCGCATGTTGATGTTGGAGATGATTCTAGTTTTACTTACCGTTCACTTTAATTCCTGTTTAACAACTAAAATTGAAGTAAGCAGAGGCATCGGTGGGTGATAGATAATATTTGGTTTCCGAACGCCCACTTGTGTCCCGTAAGACCCCGAGTACTTGATACCTGTTCCTTGATTTATCGCGCTATCCACATCCGGGAGGTATATGGGACCCCCCTGAGCCAGAGCTTGATTCAGTCTTATTTCTTGGGGCCACAAACTAGTTTGAGGTTTTATTTACTATCATGTACTTATGCCATGCTACTTATGTATTTAAATTGTGCGATAGATAGCACGCTGTACTGTTTAGGATCGTGGCACGATTCCCCGGTGTCGACAAGCCCAGTTTTGGGTTCCCCGTCGTTCACAGCCGTCCCCACAACCTTGAGTCCGTATCGAAGCTTGCTTACTGGTATGGTTCTACTTTAAGGGTGGCCCCAAATATTTCTGAATCCTGTGATTGTTCGTGAAAGCCTCGTTGGGTTTTGATTTGGTTTTTCCGAGGTTGATCGGCGTGTGTTGCTATTGGTGCACCGGCCGGGTAAAACTTTCAAAGCCGTGTCCATGGATATGTACGACTTGGAGCACAGATCTCGATCATAGACAAGCATAACTAAAGTTTATTGCTATAAATTTGACTTTATAATGACTAGTAATCAGCTTCACTATAACGGAATGGCTAATTAATACGCCCACTATTGCTTGTTTGGCTTGTCGCCATACCACGTGTACTGACTAGTAAGTATTGCAACTACAACGGAATGGCTGAATAAAAGTACCAACAAGCTTTGGGTTTTGTGGTTATCTCATGATAAATGTATCCGATTAGTAATTGTTGCCACTACAACGGAATGATTAACTAAAGGCCCATCGCTTATTTTATCGACGATTATCTAAACGACTAGTAATTGCTGCAACGATAATCGAATAAGTAAACCGCCAACCGTGTGAGTTCTCGGTTGACTTCCTCGTCGGTCTCGAGGGGAAACGCCAGATGGGTTTGCTTCTTTGGTAGAATCAGTTGGTTCGGATAGGTCCTTCTTACCCCTCTCGATGCCGCCGCCATTGTATCGAGTCTCTATAGGTTGTTTAGTGCATCTGCCGCCGCTTGATCCACCATACCTATGTAGGCGAGGACCGCCAATTCTAGCCTCGCTGTCTTGGCCTCGATCGACGCCCTTTTCTTTCCTTTGCCCTCTGTCGGCACCCCTTTTGTTTAAGCAGGTTTTGAGATCGACGTCGTTAGCAGGGTTACCCTTCCGGCTTGGCCTAGGCAGGGTTATGGACGCCATCGGTTATTCTTCAGGGCTCTTAGCCCCATTTGCTTATTGTCCGTAGTCGGACGCTCTATCATTTCAAGGTGATTTGGATCTTTGTATATTATACCTGTATTCTTGACTCTTTGAGTCTCTGCTGTGTATATCTGTTCCGTGGGTCCCATCGAGGACTGTTGTGTAATGTTATTACGCTTTCCACCCGCACGAAAGTGCTGTGGGCACCTTTGAATCGTTTCTATGCGGGTTTGGCGAATTTTGCTCAAACTTGCATAGGTCCGATTCTGAGGGTGTTACAGAGTGGTATCAGAGCTCAGCAGTTGCGATACCCCACAAGTCCAGCCTGTAGGATAACCTAGCTAACGGCCGCAGTAGAGTGTCAAAACTATTTTTTTTTAAAAATCGGTTGGATAGTTCTGATTAGGTCTGATTTTACTCCTCACCCCTCTGCTATTCTCCTCTCACCTCTGCGTGTTTTGAATCTGCTCTCTTCTCTCTCTTCGAGTCCAGGATTTCTCGCGGTTGGGTTTCCGTCGTACCTTCAGGGTTTCGCTTCCTCCTTTGATAACGGCGTTCTACCATCCGGTGTTCAAGCTGCCTGATGAATCTGTCTGCTGTGGTATCATTCTTTGTTCCTTGTTTGTGCCTTCCGGTGTTTTCCGATGCGACGACATCCTCTACGCCAGATCCGACGCAGAGTCTGCGTTACGCCTTTGTTTCCGAACCTCGCTTGTCGAGATCTTCAGTCTGTTTCCGAGAATGGTTGCACTCTTTTCTACTGATTGCGCAGAGTAATAGTTTGGGTGCGTGATGGATTGGCCCCCATGCCGACTACCCCTTCTATTCGCTTTTGTACATTGAAGTGAATGAGAATGCATCGGTTCCCCCTTTCCATCGGAGCTAGAGGTGGCTTATTGTTGATACCTCTACCTTCGACCTTTTTGTTCCGGAGAGTTCTCTCGACGATCACGGACAACGACCTCTTGTTAGTGGTGTCGCGAGGATCTACACGAAGCGAGAAGACGTAGACCGCCGACCTTCTTTCCGGTACCATGAGGCGGATCTCGAGGGCGAGATCCATTGTTAGTGGTGTCGAATTGTGGCATCCCGCAAAACCACTACTAGAAAATCGCGTTGAATTTGTGCATTGCATCGTCATCATCATGCATTGTTTGCCTAAAACTATTTTCGCAAAGCCCGATTTGTTTCCAAACGCCCCATCTTAATTCAAATGCAAAGCCCGGCCTCCGGATTATTTTTGTTGGAATGCTATCGGTTTGCAAACGGTGTTAATAAAACAAATAAAATTATATTATTTTTAGTGGGGGCAGTCGAACGGGCCAGATCGACCCGAACGACCACCCCCAGGATTTTAAATCGGTCCAACCAGTCCCACCCATAATCCTAAACCTACCAAACTATCTACCCCAACCTAGCCTCCACATCACCCTGGCCACTCACACGCTGCCACCTCACCCTCTCCTCTCCTCCCCACCAACCATACCCTGCCACTTGTCCAACCCCCTCTCCCCAATCCCCCACACACGCACACACCCTGCGCGCACGCCAGCCAGCCAGCCCCCCTGGCGCCTGGCCCCACCAGCACCCCACCACCAGCCGGCCCAGTGCCTCCCTCCCTCACCCACACGCAAACCCCCCTCTCCCTGCCCGTGGCCCCGTCTCCCCCAGTGGCCCACGCGTCAGCCCCCTGTCACCACGCGGGACCCACCCCGACCCAGTCTCCCCGCGTGCCCCCACCTCCTTCTCCTTCCTCAGCGTGCGCCTCCTCAGCCTGCTCCTTCCTCCCTCCCTGGCGTCTCTCCTCCAGCCGCGCCACCCTCCTCTCTCGCCGCTGGGCCCTCCTCCTCGCGTCTCGAAGGCCGCCCGCAGCAAATCGTCTCGCTGACGACCTCCTCGCCGCCCTCCCGCCTGGGCCCGCTGCCTCGACCTCCGCGCCTCCCGTCCTCCCGAGCCGTCCCTCGCCGCTATCCTCCGGTGCCCTCGGCGTCGATGGCCTCCTCCGGTGCCTCGCTCGCCTCCCGAGCCTCGGCCGAGCCTTCCCAGCGTCGCCGAGCCGCCACGGCCGCCTCGCCTCGACAGCGCCTTCGCCAGAGCCCTGCCGCCGAGCCGTTGCCCTCCGCTCGCCCGCCTCCTCGTCTCCGGCAGACCCCACTGCTGCGGTGCGCTTTGGCCCGCCTTGGCGTCGGCGTCGCCTCAAGGCGTCCCAGCGCCTCAGTTTCCTCTGGCGTAGCCTCAGGCGAGCCATGCCCCGTGTCGCTCGGTGTGTTCCATGTATTACTTAGGTAGTACTCATGTCGATGGCGGACGCGAAGAGGATAAGCAACGGGATAGTACTGTTGCGGCTCAGATACGACAAGTCGGCACCGGCAGCGATGGCACCCTCAACCACCAGATGCGAAACCGAGTTCTCCCGGAGCTCGAACGCCAACCCGGAACCGAAGTCCCCGGAACGCCGAGTTCCCCTTATTGGACAACAAGATCTTCTTACATGGTACGACAAGAACCCCGGACACGGAACTACAAGATCATCGTCAGGGACGTCAAGGCCTCAGAACACCAAGCTCTCCTTCCCGGACTAGAAGACCATCGGTCAGGTTCACCACCGACAAAAGACGGACTACCAGTTCCACTTCACGGATACCAAGCGACAAGATCTACTACCCCGATCCGAAGACCTAACCCCGGAACCCCAAGATCTCCATCGTAGGTGTCGTGTCCAAGACCAGGGAGATGACAAGATCTACCGCTGACCGAGAACCCGGACGCCAAGATCACCACCGGATACGCCAAGTACTTCGCCGCGGATGCGCCAAGATCCACCCCCGCTATCTGAGAACGCTTCCGTCAAGACCGAATCCGTCGAATCCCGGACCCTAAGACCGACCCCGAACCCCCAGAACCCCAAGATCGTTGAGACCCCTAAAGTGTGAACCTCTTATCCGAGAACCCTATTTTATAATATAATAACAACTGGTTGCATAATTACATTGTCATACTCGCATGCATAATCATGTGGTTTGGGGGCCTTATGCCGAATTCACCTAATGATTAAATATGGGGCCCATATGCGGGCAAATCTAGCCTTATATTGGCCTCATTTAAATTTGTGTAGCGAACCGATGTTGCAATCTTGCCTTGTTAAACAACATATAAACTGCGGGGTAGTTAAACAACTTGAACCATCTAATTAAATGTCGGGACCCCGGTTCCACTTAACTTGGACTAATTGCAAGACTTTGCCATGCCATGCATCATACATGCATCATGCCGATCTTTTGCCGTAGTATTAAATATTGCATCCGGTGTTTCTTCTAGTGTTTTGCTTCTTCGCGGATAAGGCCGTTGAGTTGATGCGAGTGTCGACCCGGTCTTCGGTTGAACCTTCGACAAAGTTTTTCAGGCGAGCATCTCCCCCTTTCTACCTATCTTACTTTTATAGTATTTATTTCCCTCCTGTTGATCTATTGCTATCTGTGTTGCGATGCTTTAGTTTCCGTACCTGTGATATACCGTGCAGCCCTATATTGCCTTGGACACATCCTATTACCTGTTGTTTGGTAGATAGTTGGACTTGCGCGTCGTAGTCGCTTGCTCAAGTGCTATGCGGTCGCCATTACAGCTTGTTGATGTATTGCCGCATGTTGATGTTGGAGATGATTCTAGTTTTACTTACCGTTCACTTTAATTCTGTTTAACAACTAAAATTGAAGTAAGCAGAGGCATCGGTGTGATAGATAATATTTGGTTTCGCCCACTTGTGTCCCGTAAGACCCCGAGTACTTGATACATGTTCCTTGATTTATCGCGCTATCCACATCCGGGAGGTATATGGGACCCCCCTGAGCCAGAGCTTGATTCAGTCTTATTTCTTGGGGCCACAAACTAGTTTGAGGTTTTATTTACTATCATGTACTTATGCCATGCTACTTATGTATTTAAATTGTGCGACAGATAGCACACTGTACTGTTTAGGATCGTGGCACGATTCCGCGGTGTCGACAAGCCCAGTTTTGGGTTCCCCGTCGTTCACAGCCGTCCCCACAACCTTGAGTCCGTCTTGAAGCTTGCTTACTTCGTGGCGGGTCTACTTTAAGGGGTGGCCCCCTGAAATATTTCTGAATCCTGTGATTGTTCAGTCGTGAAAGCCTCGTTGGGTTTTGATTTGGTTTTTCCGAGGTTGATCGAGCGTGTGTTGCTATTGGTGCACCCGCCGGTAAAACTTTCTGAAAGCCGTGTCCGCGGATATGGACGACTTGGAGCACAGTATCTCGATCATAGACAAGCATAACTAAAGTTTATTGCTATAAATTTGACTTTATAATGACTAGTAATCAGCTTCACTATAACGGAACGGCTAATTAATACTGCCCACTATTGCTTGTTTGGCTTGTCGCTTGCGACCACTGTACCTGACTAGTAAGTATTGCAACTACAACGGAATGGCTGAATAAAAGTACCAACAACTGCTGGGTTTTGTGGTTATCTCATGATAAATGTATCTGATTAGTAATTGTTGCCACTACGGAATGATTAACTAAAAGGCCCATGCTTATTTTATCGACGATTATCTAAACCGACTAGTAATTGCTGCAACGATAATCGAATAAGTAAAACCGCCAACTGTGAGTTCCTTGGTTGACTTCCTCGTTCGGTCTCGAGGGGAAACGCCAGATGGGTTTGCTTTGGTAGAATCAGTTGGTTCGGATAGGTCCTTCTTACCCTCTCGATCCGCCATTGTATCGAGTCTCTATAGGTTGTTTAGTGCATCTTGCCGCCGCTTCAGTCCACCATACCTATGTAGGCGAGGACCGCCGAATTCTAGCCTCGCCGTGTACTGGCCTCAGTACTGACGCTCCTTTCTTTTTCCTTTGCCCTCTGTCGGCACCCCTTTGTTTAAGCAGGTTTTGAGATCGACGCCGTAGCAGGGTTACCCTTCCGGCTTGGCCTAGGCAGGGTTATGGACGCCATCGGTTATTCTTCAGGGCTCTTAGCCCCATTTGCTTATTGTCCGTAGTCGGACGCTCTATCATTTCAAGGTGATTTGGATCTTTGTATATTATACCTGTATTCTTGACTCTTTGAGTCTCTGCTGTGTATATCTGTTCCGTGGGTCCCATCGAGGACTGTTGTGTAATGTTATTACTTCGTTTTCCACCCGCACGAAAGTGCCTGGTGGGCACCTTTGAATCGTTTCTATGCGGGTTTGGCGAATTTTGCTCAAACTTGCATAGGTCCGATTCTGAGGGTGTTACAATTATCTAGACATCGAGAACCCTGTCGGTCTTCTCGTCAATAGGCACCTTGTCAAGCTCGACGGATCTGGTCATTGAGAGGGTCATCGCATACTGCATGCAGACTTCGATTTTCGACGCGCAGACTTTGATGGAGCAAACCTCGTCGCGCTACAACATTTAGAACTGGTCGATCCTTGGGTACAGGAGCACAAAAGGTTAATTGAGAAGAAGTACAGTGACCGGGGCATACAGAGGACGCAGGGAGAATAATCAAAGAGCACAACTCAGATTTCACGCGTTGGTTTAGGCAGACACTCCTTGATAATCCCCCGCGATCGCATTCTTCTGACATAGAAAAGATCATATTCACCTTGTCGCAGGGACCGATGTAAAACCTGGTGACCTATCATGCGTATGATATCAACGGCTACACATTCTACACGGAGGAAAAGGACAACAAGTGTGATTATCAGAACTCAGGCGTAACCGAATTCTACCGATGACAACGTGAAGGAAAGATTCTACGAAAGAATCGAGGAGATCTGGGAGCTCGACTACTGTGGAGAAAAGGTGCCGATGTTCCGTGTCAGATGGGCAAAGAGCGTCGAAAGAGAAGACCGGTATTTCACAACCATGGTTATACCCGAAGCAGCCAAATCCAAGGCCGTCGGTGCGAACGTGGCCGCGAAAAATGAACCGTGGGTACTGGCTACCAAAGTGGACCAATATTTTTGCATTACCGACCCGACAAAGCCTAGCCATGTTGTCGTGAGGAGAGGAAAAAGAAACATCATCGGAATGGATGGATTCGCCAACAAGCAAGACTTCGACCAGTACGGCGATCCAAAGATTGAAGATGACGACGACTACGATGCAGCAACATACATCACAAGAAGAAAAAGGACAACCCTACCCAAAAAAGGTAGCCCGTTCGAAAGAAGAAACATTAAAGTGCCGGGGCTAAATTATTCAACCGCAACAAAGAAGGGAAAAAGATTGTAAAACACTAGCTCAAAAAATATTGTAAAACGCGTGGTCGAAAAAGATTGTAATATTCATGGACAAATTATTATGACATATTTGAATCATATTTAATTTGTACCACTTTTATGACATATATTATCACTTTTGGGCATTTTTGGAATATTTAAAAGTATTTTAAAAACAAAACAAAACTTTTGTAGCATATATCACCACTTTTGGGCATTTTTTGGAACATTTAAAAGTATTTTTAAAATAAAAAAAATGTGGGCACCAGGATTTGAACCTGGGTGCTAGCAGGTTTAGAATAGAGCAGTGGGCGAAACCAGTGGGATAAGGCAGTGCTAGTGTTAGAAAAGGGGTGGCAGCCCTCTTATCTGACTAGTCCTACCCACTTAGGCGTAGCGCACCCTGGCCAAGTGCGCTACGGATAACCGTAGCGCACTTGGCCAGGGTGCGCTACACCTAAGTGGGTATGACTAGTCAACAACTCGCCACGTCGTAGTCCCTACCCATCCCCATCATCCTTAGCCGCATCCCATCCCATCGTCCTCAGCCGCATCTCCACTGCCGCATCCGCATCGACGCCACCGCCGCCACATCCCAGCCATGCCAGGAGGAGGAGGAGACCACCTTGCCCGTGCGATCGAGGAGGAGGTCGTGCACTAGAGGAGGAGGAGCCCGCGCGCCCGTCGCTCGAGGAGGAGCCCGCCGCCACACGCGCACCGTCGCTCGAGGAGGAGGAGGCCGCTGCTGCTCGAGGAGGAGGCCGTGGAGGAGACCGCCGTCATCCTCATCTTAGAGGTGAGACTATCCCCTCCCCTCTCTCCCTCTCTCGCCTCTCTCTGCATTCATTCCTGGATTGGGCCATGGATTAGGGTTAGGGTTCATAGGATTAGGTTAGCAGTAGCTAGTGTTAGCAGTAGCTAGTGCTAGCAGTAGCTAGTGCTAGCAGTAGTGTTAGGTTAGCAGTAGTGTTAGCAGTAGTGTTAGAAGTAGTGCTAGTGCTAGTAGTAGTGTTAGGGTAGCAGTAGTGTTAGGTTCAGAGGATTAGGGTAGCAGTAGTGTTACCAGTAACTAGAAAATAGTGTCTTCAAAGTTTAAATGTTTTCAGAGGATTAGGCTTAGGCATTGATTCATTGTAGGTTTAGGTTGATTTAGGTTTAGATTTAGGTGGACAGGCCAGAAATTTAGTTCAGTACTAAATTTTTTAGGTTTAGGTTGATTTGATGATGTTTAAATTCCATTCAGTCATGGATATGATGGCAGTCAGTCTTCGCTTCGCTACATTACCGGTGTCCGTAGTAGTAGCTTTGCTAGAAATGGATGGTGTGTTATTGGTAGTAGTAGCCTCGGCGTTGATCAAAGTAATTAGGCTACGATGTGAGCAAGTCTTGTTCCATGGCCAAGATCAGCAAATAGAAATGAGAGGGTATCAACATCTTTATTAGGCTGCGATTTTATCTATCGGCAAGATTTCATTTTAATGGATGTAGTTGCTGGATTAATATAGGCATAACCTAATGCTAGACTTGATGGAAAACTTAATGTAGTTGACAGAATGTTCTGTCTGAATCTTGTACATCAAGCATTATAGTTAGTAGTAGGAATTTTATAGTTAGCAGTATAGTTAAGCATTTATGCTTGCTGAAACCTGAAACTCTTGTTCTGGTACCATCTTCGATTAAATTCTTGTAGGAGACCAGAAAAAAACATGTATATGAAAACTGTGCATAACCTGACATGTTTTCCCTTGGCAATATTTCAACTTTTTCCTGGAAATGTGTCAGCAGTTGTGAGTGCATAACTAGCAGCTTTGACCTGTGAAACAAAGAAAAAACCATGTCCATGTGAGTGATTTGTGGAGATAAGATCAGTAGATCAACCATTTGATGTTCCAAGAGTACCTCTTCATCTCCATCAGACTTATTTACAGTGTCAATGAGATGATTTTAATTCTGCAAGCACATGGCACATGTTATATACAGTATAATATGATTTTAATTCTGATTTTATATTTACAGTGCTTGATGTTTTATGACAGTGAGGTTGTTGACAGTTCTTGATGTGCTATTGACAGTGTTAAAAGTTTCAAATGTTCCCGAGTTTTTTTTGCACATGTTGCTGCTGTTATTGCTGTTATTGCTATAACACTTGAAATTGTGCGTGTGCTTGTATATGAAGCACTTTATTATGTCGTGTATGCAGGTTCTTGTATGAAATGAGTCCCGATTTTTGCCGGAATGTTGATTAACTTCCGTTTCGGCAGAAATCGGGCACTCCTAGTTTAAGAAAATTAGCAAAGGTCATGCCGGATTTTTCCGTGCATTTAACCAATTATTTGTTTTTTATTAGTGCAAAGATGTGTGACAACGACGAGGTTGGATGTTCTAAGCGCGCGTCAAGGAGAACTCGCTTCTTGAATAAACAATTGAAATTCTGGGAGGTGGCCTAGCGGCTAGAAGACGATGAAGAATACCATCCTTTGAAGAGCGAGGATGATGAGATGGAAGACGCGGAGGAAGAAGCCGAAGGAACAGCGGATGATGAAACCAATGATGGCGGTGAGGGCACAGGGAGTGGTAGCAATCCTCCTAAGAAGAAGAAGAAGCCGAAGGACCGGTGCCCGAACACAGTCGGCACGGTCAGGGAGGAAATTACCAAAGTGAGCCCATCAGGGGTTCCTTTGGAGCCCGCCCTTGTCGTCAAAGGGTACGGTGGGCAAGTGGCGGCGATCACCCGGACAACCATCTCGATCAACACCGATAATCTCCGGCATAAAGATAATGGCCACTTGCGCACACTCCTCTTCGAGAAGCTGCACGCAAGATACAAGTTCCCCGCTAAGTATCAGAACACAAATTATCATGGGAACGAAGTAAACAAATCCGCCCTCACAAAGATGAGCACCGCCCTGGCCAGCTGGAGAACCCGGATAAAGAAGAAGATTTATAAAGAAGGCAAAAGTCTCGAGGAGATCTAGAAGATTGACCCGCAGATCACCGAAGATCGCCATGGAGTTCAAGGAGAGGTGTGAATCAAAGAGCCACGCCAATAGTAATCGGGGAAAGGTGCTGCAGGCAATGAATATAGGTCATCACCATCTCGGATCCGTGGATACGAATCATGGAGGCCAAATGGAATAAGGAGGACGAAGAGTATAGATCCAAGGGGATAGAAAACCCCTTTGCGAAATTCCAACCCGGGCAGGTTCGAAACTTCATCAGGGCCCGTTACCATGTGGACCCAAAAACCAAACAACTCACCGTGGATCCTGCGGTGAAGGAATTCGAGGAAATTGTGGTAAGTATAATCTAATTACCATGGATCAACTCGATTGCAATCTAATCGATGATCTAAACGATTCACTGTTACTTCTTCTGCGGGAGGAGGAAATTGTTGCTAGTCATGGATCCCAGGGTTCCTCATCCCAGGGGTCGACGGCGGCCACCAGGTGGGATAACCCTTTTAATAGGGCGATGAACCGCGCCAAGAAAATAGAGCCGGTTACGAAGAAGCCGTCGTCGGCTGGCCGTCTGGCTGGCCTCGGGGGTAAGAATTGGGTGGATCATTTTGGTCCACCACCGAGGACGCATGTGGCGCCATCGGGAAGGAGTGAGGAGGAAAACCGCGAGGTTCAAGAACTTAAGGCACAAGTGGCGCGGATCCCGCAGATCGTCCAAGACAACCTGGCAATCACCCTCACGTCCTTCATGCCTACCTTGGTGGAGTCAATAGAGAACTGGAGTGCGGGTGGTCGAGTAGGGTCGTGCCTGATTCCAAGCATAGTCAGCAGCCACTCGAACAACGCGGCGCCGACGAATCAGGCGAACTACGTGTTCGTGACTCCTCCCGCTAGCACCGCGGCGCCGCAAGTGTTGGTGACTCCCCCTGCCATCACCACGACGCCGGAGTACATGTTGGTGCCCCCTGCCATCGTCGCGGCGGCACCGGAGCTCCAAGCACCCGTCGGTAGGGAGAATACACCGGCGGCCAGCACCGCGCCATCAAGCAGCCCTTCCGTCTCTTGCATGCCCGTCGCCGTATGCGGTGCATCGACATTAGCCGATCTCGACGCCATCACGGTAAACAAATTGCTTTACCGCCTTTCATGCCATCTATTACTCTTATGGCATCTCTGACGATGTCGTACATGTTTTCCGCAGACGGATGTTCCTTGCACTCTCTTATGTTACGTGAACAACGAGATGAGGGATGTTGCCAAGGGTACCATCGTTCAACCCTTGCAGCGCATGTTCCACTCAAGGCCGATGCCAGATAGCGTGCACAGGGTTAAAATTAGTCGGGTGCTAAGGGGCTGCGACGACCTGGAACCTCCCATTCAACCCCCAGGAGTGGATGAAGAAGAGCCGTCTGTCCTCAGAACTTGCTTCGGCCTATTCTTTCTATGGCCAAAGAGCATGATCCGTTTGGGGACGACGGGGGCCATCACGCCACAAACAACAGCACCGCATGTCGTGCCAACGACAAGCGGTGGCAAGGCCCCCTTACCGCCCTCGCCGTCACCTCCACGCGGTGGGTCCGATGATCATGTTGATGATATGCACATGGCGCAGGATCCGGCCGAGGACAACAAAGACTGGAATGATCACTTCTTCAACACTCAGTTTAGCAACGAAGACCTAGCTGGTGGGCCCATAGAGAAAGCCACTATCACCAAGCATCTGTTTGGTTCTCAGGAGACGCCTCCATCTTGCGCCTTTACAGAGCCAACTGATACAACCAACCGGCCCTTTATTCTAATCCCTGACACACTACATAGGGCGGCCGGTGCTCAGATTGCGGTGCCTTCCCGCTCTCCAAAAGGAAAAAAGGGCAGGAAAAGAAAATCTAGCAGCTCGAGCCAGCCGGTGGCGTCAACAACCGCGAATCCGATCAGGTTTCGGGACGGGCCACCAAGACCCGAGGGTATTATGTGGAGGATTCATGTGGCGGGTGAGCCCATGCTACCTAAGAATTTGCGGAAGCTCGCCAGTTCGGAACTGCAGAGTGTGCATGACAACGTGCTGATGATAGAGAGACGCCTTCTATCGGAGAAAGATCCCTCGCACCCGGTATTCGTGGTTAAGGTGCCACCAGGTGTGGCGCCCCGCAAAAACCACTACTAGAAAAATCGCGTTGTTTTTGTGCATTGCATCATCATGACTGCATGCTCATGTCATCATGCCACATTGCATTTGAGCATCGTCATCATCCTGCATGGTTTTTGTCTAAACTATTTTCGAAACGCCTAGTTTTGTTTTCTAAATACTCCCGTCTTTATTCAAATTAAAACCCGGGTCTCCGGATTATTTTGTTTCGTCTACCAATGGATTTCAAAAGCCCCGTTTTGAATAATAAAATAATTTAAATTATTTTTGGGAGGCAGACAGCCAGGCCCGAAAGCCTAGCCGGCCACCTCCAAATTAAAACCCTACCATGTCTATCCCCAAACCCCTTTGCTACCAAATACTCTACCCACTCTAGTCCTATCCAGCCCTCCACCTCACCCCGGCCAATCACCACCCGCCCCCTCACCACTCCCTTCCCCCCCATCCAATCCCAGCCCGCCACCTCTACCGCCTGGCCCCACCACCTGACACCTCACCCCAACTCCCCACCCCGCCGCCGCTGTGCAATACTCACGCCTCCACCCCTCTGGACACACACCGTGCACGCCTACCCACCCATCGCGACCCACCCCGCTCCTCCCTTGACTTGCGACCCCGGCCCCACCTGCAGTGACCGAAGCTCACCAACCCCCACGCCTGCTCCCTCCCCGACCCTGCTCCTCGTCTTGCCCCTTCTCCCTCCCCAACCCGATGCTCCCTCTGGACTCTGCTCGATCCCTCCTCCCTCTCCCCTCGATCCTCTCTGCGGCATGATGCCGTAGATGGCCTACCTCTCGAGCGCCGCCAGCAGCCGCCGTTCTCTACTAGGCCATGCTTCATAGGCACCCTCGACCCCTGCCTCGCACCTCACCCGCCTGTCGTCCTCGCCACCGTCCCGCGACCGAACCGCCCAGGTCCCCCACCCCTTCCTCGCGATCTTCCTCTCCCCCATCGCTCTCCTCGCCGCCACAGGCCCCTGCGCCACCGCGGCCTCCGGATCCCCAACCCCGCCGCCGCTTCCCTCTCCTCCTTGCCCCGCCGCCGCTCCTCCCCTCTGCCGGCGCGGCCCCTCCTCCTTCCTCCTCTCCTCGCCTATCTCCCTGCTCCCTGTGCCCTCACCCTGCAGGCCTCGCCCCGCAGAGCCGCTCGCCACCAATCCCGTCGGTGGCCGTCTTCTGCAGCGGCGTGGTGCCTCTGCCCGAGGTCGCCCGCCTCTGAGCTCCACCGCCTCCCTCGTCCTCGTCCTTGGCCGCCCTCCGTCGTCGTTCCTCCCGCGAGCAGCGCCACCGTGGCGCCCTCCTCCACCTCAACATCGGCCTCCCTCTCCCTGTCCCCTTCCCCGCCGTCGGTCAGCGTGCCACTGTCACCTCCTGCCTCGGTCACCATGGCCACCCTCGACCCGTGAGCTCGACCTCCTCGCCTCCATGCCTGCCCCTCCATCCTCTGCCTCGCTGCAGCGAGCTCGGCCGCCCTCCTAATCCCCTTCCTCGCTGTGGGTCCCGCCTCTGCCCATCAGCGCTGCAAGCCTCCTCAACCCCGATGCACGGTCCTCCGTTGTGTCGTGCAGTTCCTGTCCACTTGGAAAGTTGCGGCCTCCTGTTGAGTTTGGGCACGGGAGTTCAATTCAATCCCTGACGGCGTCTTTTTCTCCTACTTGTGTTCACGGCGTTGTGCTATCAAAATACTAATGTGGTGTATGTACTGATGTGGTGCCACCCAAACAATACCAAAACCCCGTGAAATATCTATTCCCTTGTTTTGTCAAGATCTTCCGAAGATGATTCGACAAAAGTCCGATGCGACAAGATCTTCCCGTTGACAAGGCCACCGGCGCCGAGAAAAGTTCGCATTTGACCATCGAAACCGGGGAACCCTTAAGGTCTTCTTCATGGATCCGATGACCCGAAGCTCTCCCTCCCGGACCCGAAGACCGAACCCGGACATGCCGAATTCTTCGACCCGAAGACTACAGATGCGACAAGTACTTCTTCCTGGATCCGATGCCCGAGGACCCGGACGCCAAGGTCGTCGACACGGATACGCCAAGTACTTCCTCGAGGACACCAAGTTCTTCACCCCGAACGCCAAGACCGACCCGATACGACGACCCGACAAGACCTTCGTGACGACAAGATCGGCACCGACCAGGGCAGATCCGATGCGCCCCCGACACCAAACCAGGTCCTTCTTCCCGGATGCGACAAGATCTACTTCCGTTGTCCGAGACCAAATCCGTCGAACCGTTTCCCCCGTCGAACCCTGAGACCGACCCCGAACCCCTCGGAGCCCAAGTTCGCCGAACCCTAATGTGATCCCCTATCCGAGACCCCATTATTTTATAATATGGCATTATCAAGTGATGCATATTAAATTGATCATGCATGCATACTTGTCTGTGGTTTGGGGGCATTATGCCAATTCATCTCATAATTGAATATGGAGTCGATATGCGGGATATCTTTGTCTTATTCCGGACTCCATTTAAATTGGCATAGCGAACCGAAGCCATGTTTTGTCTTGCTAATCCAACATTTAAATTGTGGGGTACCTAAACAACTTGAACCGTCTAATTAAATGTCGGGACCCCGGTTCCGCTTAATATGATCTAATTGCATTGCACCTTTGCCATGTCATACCTCATACATGCATCATGCCCGATCTTCTGTCATAGTATTAAATAGTCCATCCGGTGTTTCTTCTAGTGCTTTGCTTCTTCACGGATTAGGCCGATGAGTTGATGTGAGTGTCGACCCGATCTTCGGATGAACCTTCGGCAATGTTTTCAGGCGAGCATCTCCCCCCTTTCTACCTATCTTACTTTTATAGTATTTATTCCCTCCCGTTGATCTATTGCTATCTGTGTTGCGTTGCTCTAGTTTTCGTACCCGTGATATCCCTTGCAGCCTTATATTGCCTTGGAAACATCCTATTACCTGTTGTTTGGTAGTTAGTTGGACTTGCGCGTCGTAGTCGCTTGCTCAAGTGCTGTTGCGTGTCGTCCAGTACCACAGTTGTTGGAGTATTGCCGCATGTTTAATGTTGGAGATTGTGGCATCCCGCAAAAACCACTACTAGAAAATCGCGTTGTTTTTGTGCATTGCATCGTCATCATCATGCATTGTTTGTCTGCATTATTTTGAAAAGCCTAGTTTTGATTTATACAAATACCCCTCTTATTTTCAAACACAAAACCCCGATCGCATCGGAGATTTTATTTTACCTAAAAACTGTTTGCAAAGTGGCTTTGTTTTAAATTAAACAGAACCAAACAAACACACGTTTTAAATCAGCCCCCTCTAAATCCTATCCCCACCCAAATCTACCCTACCAACCGCAGCCGCCACCTCACCCTCTCACCCAACTCCTACCCACCCCGCCACCTCACCAATCCCCACTTTTCCCTCCCTCTCCTTCACACAGTTTCTACCCCACTCCCACTTACACCCTGCCCTCCCCTGGTCCCACCCAACCACAACTCTCTCCCCCACACACGTCCATTGCTTTTTCCTCTTCTCACCCAATCCCTTCTACCCCTCTCTCTCTCTCTCCCGACCTGGCCCCACCTGCCAGTCCCACCGCGTCCCCTCCTCCTGGCCCCACCCGGACCCACCTTACCCACCTACCCCGCCCTCTTCCTCCTCCCTCTGTCCAACCCATGACCCCCTTGGCCACATGCCTCTGGCCAGGCCGAGCCTCCGCCGCCTGTCATTGCCGCTGCCAGCCCCGCGTGCTCCAGTGCCCTCTCCCCACCTCGAGTTCGCGCCCCAGGTCGGCCCGCCTCCTGACGTCCCGCGTCGACGCCCGTCGCCGTCCGGTGCACCACCTAGCGCCTCTCGCCGGCCCGCTCGGCTGGTGTATGTGTGTGTAGGTTGTGGCACTCGCGGGCACCAAGTTCACCTCTCGGGCCTTCAAGATCTCCGTCACCGAAACCTCGAAACCTCAGACACGGAGCGGCGATGCATGACCTTGAGAAGGCCGACACGGTCCAAGATCCCCGGAACGCCAAGACCATCTACACGGGTCCAAAGACCGATCACGGCGCGCCCGAACCCCGTCAGAACATGCAAGACCCCTGGCGCTTGAACCGAGGGAACCTCGTCGAGAAACCCCGGTACCAGAGGTCGACATCAGACCGAAGCATCAAGGCTCCTTCACGGATCTCAAGTTCTCCGTCTCAGACGCCAAGATTGCCACGAGAACGCTCCCGAACGCTAACACCGACTCGATGGCGCGGGCCCAACAAGACCCTCGCAATGGCAAGACCGACCCCGTGGGACCCGACAAGACCTTCGCGACGACAAGAACGGCATCGACCCGGAAGAATCCGACGCGCCCCGACACCGACCCAAGTCCTGCTTCCCGGACGCGACAAGAACTACCCCCGATATCCGAGAACGATCCCGGAGTCCGAGAACGTTTCCGTCGAACCCTGGACCCTGAGACCGACCCCGAACCCCGGAACCCCAAGATCTGCCGAACCCTAATGTGTGACCCTTATCCGAACCCCTATTTTTATAAATGTTAAACATAAAACCTGTTGCATATTTAATTGTTCATTTCACACGCATATTTGTGTGGTTTGGGGGCCTTACGCCGATTCACCTTATAATTAAATATGGGGCCCATATGCGGGCAAATCTAGTCTCATATCGACCTCATTTAAATTGATGTAGCGAACCGGTGCTATATTTTGGCCATGTTAAACAACATTTAAATTGCGGGGGTTCTAAATAACAGGAACCATCTAATTACTTGTCGGGACCCCGGTTCCACTTAATATTGACCTAATTGCATCGCATCTTTGCCATGCCATCCATCATACATGCATCATGCCGATCTTCTGCCGTTGTATTATATAGTGCATCCGGTGTTCTTCTAGTGTTTTGCTTCTTCGCGGATAAGGCCGTTGAGTTGATGTGAGCTTCGACCCGATCTTCGGTTGAACCTTCGACAATGTTTTCAGGCGAGCATCTCCCCCTTTCTACCTATCTTACTTTTATAGTATTTATTCCCTCCTGTTGATCTATTGCTATCTGTGTTGCGTTGCTCTAGTTTTCGTACCCGTGATATCCCTTGCAGCCTTATATTGCCTTGGACACACCCTATTACCTGTTGTTTGATAGATAGTTGGACTTGCTAGTCGTAGTCGCTTGCTCAAGTGCTGTTGCGTGTCGTCAAGTACCACAGTTGTTGGAGCCTTGCCGCATGTTGATGTTGGAGATGATCATGCCTTTAATTATTGTTCCCTTTAATTAATGTTTAAACAACTAAAATTGAAGTAAGTAAGCAGAGGCATCGGTGGGTGATAGATACTATTTGGTTTCCGAACGCCCACTTGTGTCCCGTAGGACCCCGAGTACTTGATACCTGTTCCTTGATTTATCGCGCTATCCACATCCGGGAGGTATATGGGACCCCCGAGCGAGCTTGATTCATTATTTCTTGGGGCCACAAACTAGTTTGAGGTTTTATTTACTATCTGTACTTATGCCATGCTACTTCTGTATTTACGATTGTGCGAGGAGCACCTTTGTCTTGTTAGGAATTGTGACCCGTTCGCTGGTATCGACAAGCCAGTTTGGGTTCCCGTCGCATACCGCCCCACAAACCTTGAGTCCGTCTCGAGCTAGCTTGCCGTTGTGGGTAAGACTCAAGGGTGGCCTGAAATATTTCTGAATCCTGTGATTGCTTTGTCGTGAAAGCCTCGTTGGTTTTGATTTGGTTTTTCCGAGGTTGATCGGCGTGTGTTGCTATTGGTGCACCCGGCGGGTAAAACTTTGAAAGCCGTGTCCGCGGTTATGGACGACGGGGTGCACAGCTGCTCGACCATAGACAAGCATAACTAAAGTAGTGCTATAAATTTGACTTTATAATGACTAGTAATCAGCTTCACTATAATGGAATGGCTAAATAAACCTGCCAACAATTGCTTGTTTGAGTTATCGTTTGCGACCATTGTACCTGACTAGTAAGTATTGCAACTATAACGGAATGGCTAAGTAAAAGTACCAACAACTGCTGGGTTTTGGGTTATCTCATGCTAATTGTATCTGATTAGTAAGTGTTGCAACTACAACGGAATGGTTAACTAAAATGACCCACTGCTTATTTTATCAGGATGATTATCTATACCTGACTAGTAATTGCTGCAACGATAACTGAATAAATAAAACTGCCAACGGTGTGAGTTCCTCGGTTGACTTCCTCGTTTGGTCTCGAGGGGGAAACACCAGGATGGGTTTGTCTGATGGTCGAATCAGGTTGGTTCCGAATAGGTCTTTCTTATCCCTCTCTAATAGTCGCCAGTTGTACCGAGTCTCTATAGGTTGTTTAGTGCACGCTGCCGCTGCCGCTTCAGTCCACCATACCTGTGTAGGCGAGGACCGCCGAATTCTAGTCTCGCCGTGTACTGGCCTCGATCTTGACGCCTCTTTTTCCTTTGCCCTTTGTCGGCACCCCTTTTGTTTAAGCAGGTTTTGAGATCGACGCCGTTAGCAGGGTTACCCTTCCGGCTTGGCCTGGGCAGGGTTATGGACGCCATTGGTTATTCTTCAGGGCTCTTAGCTCAATTTGCATCTTGTCCGTAGTCGGACGCTCCCTCGTTTTCAAGGTGATTTGGATCTTTGTACCTTATATCTGTATTCTTGACTCATGGAGTCGTGTTGTATATATATCTGTTCTGTGGGTCCCATCGAGGACTGTTGTGTAATGTTATTACTTCGTTTTCCACCCGCACGAAAGTGCTTGGTGGGCACCTTTGAATCGTTTCTATGCGGGTTTGGCGGGTTTCGCTAAAACTTGCATAGGCCCGATTCTGAGGGTGTTACAGAGTGGTATCAGAGCTCAGCAGTTTCGATACCCCACAAGTCCAGCCTGTAGGATAACCTAGCTAACGGCCGAAGTAGAGTGTCAAAACTATTTTTGCAAAATCGGTTGGATACTTCTGATTAGGTCTGATTTTACTTCTTACCCCTCTGCTATTTCTCCTCTTATCTCGACGTGTTTTGAATCTGCTCTCTTATCTTTCTTCGAGTCCAGGAATTCTCGTGGTGGGGTTTCCGTCGTACCTTCAGGGTTTCGCTTCCTCCTTTAGTAACGGCGTTGCTACATCTGGTCTTTATGCTATCCGAAGAATCCTTCGTCTGGTGGACCATCCTTTGTTCCTTGTTTGTGCCTTCCGGTGTTCTCCGACGCGACGACATCATCCACGCCAGATCCGATGGAGAGTCTGCATCACTCCTTTGTTTCCGAACCTCGCTTGTCGAGATCTTCAGTCTAATTCCGAGGATGGTTGCATGCTTTTCCACTGATTGTGCGGAGTAATAGTTTGGGTGCGTGATGGATTGGCCCCCATGCCGACTACCCCTTCTATTCGCTTTTGTACATTGAAGTGGATGAGAATGCATCGGTTCCCTCTTTCTATCGAAGATAGGGGTGGCTTTATTTGTTGATACCTCTACCTTCGACCTTTTGATTCCGGAGTGTTCTCTCGACGATCACGGACAACGACCTCTTGTTAGTGGTGTCGCGAGGATCTACACGAAGCGCAAAGGATCAGATCGCCGACCTTCATTCCAGTACCATGAGGCGGATCTCGAGGGCGAGATCCATTGTTAGTGGTGTCGAATTGTGGCATCCCGCAAAAACCACTACTAGAAAATCGCGTTGTTTTTGTGCATTGCATCATCATCATCATGCATTGTTTGTCTGCATTATTTTGAAAAGCCTAGTTTTGATTTATACAAATACCCCTCTTATTTTCAAACACAAAACCCCGATCGCATCGGAGATTTTATTTTACCTAAAAACTGTTTGCAAAGTGGCTTTGTTTTAAATTAAACAGAACCAAACAAACACACGTTTTAAATCAGCCCCCTCTAAATCCTATCCCCACCCAAATCTACCCTACCCACCAACCGCAGGCCGCCACCTCACCCTCTCACCCAACTCCTACCCACCCTGCCACCTCACCAATCCCCCACTTTTCCCCTCCCTCTCCTTCACACACAGTTTTCTACCCCCACTCCCACTTACACCCCTGGCCCACTCCCCCTGGGTCCCACCCAACCACAACTCTCTCCCCCACACGTCCAGCCCCCCTTTTTCCTCTTCTCACCCAATCCCCTTCTACCCCTCTCTCTCTCTCCCTGACCCTGGGCCCCACCCGCGTCCCCACCTGCCAGTCCCACCGCGTCCCCTCCTCCTGGCCCCACCCGGACCCACCTTACCCACCTACCCCGCCCTCTTCCTCCTCCCTCTGTCCAACCCGACCCCGCCCTGCCAAAGCCGAGCCTCACAGCCTGTCGCCCGGCCTCCAGCCAAGACCGCGCCACAGCGTGCCTCGTGCCCTCTCCCCACCTCGAGTTACACGCCCAGGTCGGCCCGCCCACGCTGACGTCCCGTCGGCTGACCCGCCGCCGCGATCAAGCACCTCGCCGTCCGCTGGCGCCTCTCTCGGCCCGGCTCGGTGGTGTATGTGTGTGTAGGTTGTGGCACTCATGGCACCAATTTCTCCTCTCGGCCTTCAAGATCTCCGTCACGAACCCTCGAAACCTCCGACACGGGCGGCGATGCATGACCTTGAGAAGGCCACGGTCCAAGATCCCGAACGCCAAGACCATCTACGGGTCCAAAGACCGATCACGGCGCCCGAACCCCGTCAGAACACGCAAGACCCCTGGCGCTTGAACCGAGGGAACCTCGTCGAGAAACCCCGGTACCAGAGGTCGACATCAGACCGAAGCATCAATGATCCTTCACGGATCTCAAGTTCTCCGTCTCAGACGCTAAGATTGCCACGAGAACGCTCCCGAACGCTAACACCGACTCGATGGCGCGGGCCGATAAGACCCTATAGCAGCAAGACCGACCCGTGGGACCCGACAAGACCTTCGCGGCGACAAGAACGGCATCGACCGGAAGAATCCGGCGCCCGAACACCGACCAAGTCACGCTTCCCGGACGCGACAAGAACTACCGATATCCGAACGATCCGGAGTCCGAGAACGTTTCGTCGAACCCTAGACCACGAGAGCCCGAACCCGAACCCCAAGATCTGCGAACCTAATGTGTGACCTTATCCGAACCCTATTTTTATAAATGTTAAACATAAAACCTGTTGCATATTTAATTGTTCATTTCACCATATTGTTGTGTGGTGGGAGGCCTTCCATGATTCACCTTATAATTAATATAGGGGGCCCATATGCGGGCAAATCTAGTCTCATATCGGCCTCATTTAAATTGATGTAGCGAACCGTGCTATATTTTAGCCATGTTAAACAACATTTAAATTGCGGGGTTCTAAATAACAGAACCATCTAATTACTGTGTAGACCGGTTCCCCACTAAATAAATATTGACCCGCAATCTATCTTTTTGCCATGCCATGCACATACATCATCATGCCGATCTTCCCCTGTGTATTAAATAGTGCATCCATGTGTTTTCTAGTGTTTTTGCTTCTTAGCGGATAAGGCCGTTGAGTTGATGTGAGCGACCGATCTTGGTTGAACCTTCGACAATGTTTTTGGGTTCGATTGCCATCTGATATCCCTTGCAGCCTTATATTGCCTTGGAGCTAGCTTGCCGTTGCTTGGGTAAGACTCAAGGGTGGCCCCTGAAATATTTCTGAATCCTGTGATTGCTTTGTCGTGAAAGCCTCGTTGGGTTTTGATTTGGTTTTTCCGAGGTTGATCGAGCGTGTGTTGCTATTGGTGCACCCCGGCCGGGTAAAACTTTCTGAAAGCCGTGTCCGCGGTTATGGACGACTTGGAGCACAGTATCTCGACCATAGACAAGCATAACTAAAGTAGTGCTATAAATTTGACTTTATAATGACTAGTAATCAGCTTCACTATAATGGAATGGCTAAATAAACCTGCCAACAATTGCTTGTTTGAGTTTTCGTTTGCGACCATTGTACCTGACTAGTAAGTATTGCAACTATAACGGAATGGCTAAGTAAAAGTACCAACAACTGCTGGGTTTTGGGTTATCTCATGCTAATTGTATCTGATTAGTAAGTGTTGCAACTACAACGGAATGGTTAACTAAAATGACCCACTGCTTATTTTATCAGGATGATTATCTATACCTGACTAGTTATTGCTGCAACGATAACTGAAATAATAAAACTGCCAACGGTGTGAGTTCCTCGGTTGACTTCCTCGTTTGGTCTCGAGGGGGAAACACCAGGATGGGTTTGTCTGATGGTCGAATCAGGTTGGTTCCTGTAACACCCTCAGAATCGGACCTATGCAAGTTTGGGCAAAATTCACCAAACCCGCATAGAAACGATTCAAAGGTGCCCACCAGGCACTTTCGTGCGGGTGGAAAACAAAGTAATAACATTACACAACAGTCCTCGATGGGACCCACAGAACATATATATAACAGCGACTCAGAGAGTCAAGATTACAGATATAATATACAAAGATCCAAATCACCTCGAAAGCGATAGAGCGTCCAGCTACGGACAAGATGCAAATGGGGCTAAGAGCCCTGAAGAATAACCAATGGCGTCCATAACCCTGCCTGGCCAAGCCGGAAGGGTAACCCGCTAACGACGCCGATCTCAAAACCTGCTTAAACAAAAGGGTGCCGACGAAGGGCAAAGGAAAAAGAAGGAGCGTCAAGATCGAGGCCAAGACACGGCGAGGCTAGAATCGGCGGTCCTCGCCTACATAGGTATGGTGGATCAAGCGGCAGGCAAGATGCACTAAACAACCTACAGAGACTCGATACAACTGGCGGTTATCAGAGAGGGGTGGGAATGACCTATCCGGATCCAACCTGGAGCAATCACCAAACAAACCCATCCTGGCGTTTCCCCCTCGAGACCAATCGAGGAAGTCAACCGAGGAACTCACACAGTTGGCAGTTTTACTTATTCAGTTATGGCTATGCACCTTACTAGTCAAGTTTAGATAATCGTCCCGATAAAGTAGCGCAAGGCACTTTTAGTTAACCATTCCGTTATAGTGGCAGCACTTGCTAGTCGATACATTTAACATGAGATAACCCAAAACCCAGCAGTTGTTGGTACTTTTATTCAGCCATTTCGCTAGTAGTTGCAATACTTACTAGTCACGTACAATTGTCGCAAGCGACAACCAAACAAGCAATTGTGGGCAGTATTAATTAGCCATTCCATTATAGTGAAGCTAATTACTAGTCATTATAAGTCAAATTTATAGCAATAAACTTTAGTTATGCTTGTCTATGATCAAGAAACTGTGCTCCAAGTCGTCCATATCCATGGACACGGCTTTCGAAAGTTTTACCCGCCGGGTGCACCAATAGCAACACACGCCGATCAACCTCGAAAACCAAATCAAAACCCAACGAGGCTTTCACGACCGAACAATCACAGGATTGAGAATATTTCAGGGGCCACCCTTGAGTAGATCCCGAACGGAGTAAGCGAGCCCGAGACGGACTCAAGGTTTGGGTGGACGGCCGTGAACGACTGGGAACCCCAAACGGGCTTGTCGACACCGCGGAATCGTGTCCCGATCCTAACAAAGACAAAGGGTACTCGCACAATCGTAATAAAGCAGAAACATGGCATAAGTACAGGATAGTAAATAAAACCTCAAACTAGTTTGTGGCCCCAAGAAATAAGAATGAATCAAGCTCGCCTGGGGGTCCCATATACCTCCGGATGTGGATAGCGCAAAAATCAAGGAATGTATCAAGTACTGGGTCTTACGGGACACAAGTATGCTCGAAACCAAATATTATCTATCACCCACCGATGCCTCTGCTTATTTCAATTTTAGTTGTTAAACAGAAAGTAAAGTGAACAATAGGTAAAACTAGGATCATCTCCAACATCAACATGCGGCAATACATCAGCAACTGTGGCATATGACGACACGCAACATCACTTGAGCAAGCGACTACGACGCGCAAGTCCAACTATCTACCAAACAACAGGTAATAGGGTGTGTCCAAGGCAATATAGGGCTGCAGGGAATATCACAGGTACGGAAACTAAAGCATCGCAACACAGATAGCAATAGATCAACAGGAGGGAAGTAAATACTATAAAAGTAAGATAGGTAGAAAGGGGGAGATGCTCGCCTGAAAACATTGTCGAAGGTTCAACCGAAGATCGGGGCGAAGCTCACATCAACTCAACGGCCTTATCCGCGAAGAAGCAAAACACTAGAAGAAACACCGGATGCACTATTTAATAAAACGGCAGAAGATCGGCATGATGCATGTATGATGTATGACATGGAAAAGGTGCAATGCAATTAGGTCATATTAAGCGGAACCGGGGTCCCGGCAATTAATTACACGGTTCAAGTTATTTATCTACCCCGCAAATTATATGTTGTTTAGCAATGCAACAGATGGAACCGGTTCGCTACACATGTTTAAATGAGGCCGATATGAGACTAGATTTGCCCGCATATGGGCCCCATATTTAATTATTAGGTGAATCGGCATAAGGCCCCCAAACCAATGCTATGCATGCGGGAATGACAATTTAATATGCAATCAAGTTGTTATTATGCATTTATAAAATAGGGTATCGGAAAGTGTCACATTAGGGTTCGACGATCTTGGTCCGGGGGTTCGGGGTTCGACAGGGTCCAGGGTTCGACGGTCCGTTCTCGGCTGGATCGTTCTCTCGGGTTTCTGGGGGTAGTTCTTGGCGTTCCGGGAAGCCGGACTTGATTCGGTGTCGAGGCGCATCGGAACTTCCGGGCCGGTGTCGTTCTTGTCGTCGCGACGGTCTTGTCGGGTTCTCAACTCGGGTCGGTCTTGTCTTCGGGTAAGGTGCTTGGGGTCATGTTGTCGGCGGTCATGGCGTTCCAAGAGGAAGAACTTGTCGCGTCTGCGACCTCCGGGTCGAAGTACTTGATATGTCTGGGTCCGATCTTCGGGGTCCCTGTTGACGATCTTGAATAGGCACATGTGCCTTCGGCGAGGCGTGGTGCACAACTCTTCAGTAGAACTTGGCGGGGTCCTCGGAAGACTTGGAACGGCTTCGGCGTTTTATGTAGATGATCGACGGGTCCAGGGGTCTCGGCGTCTAGGTTCCGTGAAGATCGGGTATATCTCGTCGATGGTCCTTCTTGTGCTGCTCACTGTCGGTCATGTTGTCGAGGTCTGGGCCTCGGAAGATCTTGGCGAGGGGTTCGGTTCCGGGCTCCGAAGGCAGAACTTGGCGGCTCGGGCCCACGGGGTTTGGGGTCGAAGCCGACGCGGTCCTGGGCCCGGGGCAGAGGTACGGCGCCGGAGGAGGGGGTTCTGCGGCAGAGGGGGCCCCGATGCTTGCGGGAGGTGAGGCACGGCGGGACCAGGCCAAGGAAGGCCAGGCGGAGGAGCTTGCGGCGAGGGGCTGGTTTTGCCGGCCGAACGGGTCGACGGGCGGTGCGGTTCGGGCGCCGACGAGAGGCAGCGACGGCGAGGCGGGCGGGCGGCGGGCGGGGAGCCTTCTGGCGACGGCCTTGGACGGAGTCACGCGGAGGGGCGACGCCGGCGCGGCTGGTAGGAGCAGAGCGAGGCGAGGAGGCGGGAGCGCGCGGTGGCTCCTGAGGTGCGGGCCGCGACTCATGAGAGGGGCGGCGAGGGAGGCCTGGCGGCGCAGGAGGGTCGAGCGCTGGCGGCGCGAGCCGGGCGGAGGCGCCAGGGGGCGGTTGCCGGGCGGAGAGGAGGAGCACGGAGGCGCGGGCTGCGGGTGAGAAGGAGCGCCGGGCGAGGCAGGGGCGCGGCCGGGCGGGTTGCAGAGGGGCGAGCGGGCGCGCACGGCGCCGGGTGGAGGCAGCGGCGCGGTTTGGGGAGAGCGAGGCAGGAGTTGTGAACGAGGGGCAACGACGCTGGGGACACGGGAAACACGCTGGTAGGAGGACGTCGGGAGGCGAGTACTGGGGGCGGCTACCGCGGTTGGGACGCGGCCTGGGTGGTTGCGAGGAGCGGTCAGATGGTGGTGAGGAGAGTGGGTCCGGGTGGGGCTGGAGAGGTGAGGCATGCGTGCGTGGGTAGCGTGTGTGATCTTTGGGGTGTGGTTTGGTGGGTTTCGGGATGGGTGTCGGCGGCATAGAGGGAGTAGGTGGGATAGGATAGATTAGGGTTAGGGTTTCCACTGGTTGGGCCATTGGGCCTGGCCAGTTAGGTCTAGGTTTTATTTGATTTATACTTAAAATATTTTATGTTTTTCTTTTCTTTTGTATATTAAACATGTTGTAAACAACTTTACACGTGTTAAAATAGCAAAAATGTAGTTTGAATAAAGAACGAGATGTAATGTAGAAACCAATATAGGGTTTTATCAAAATAGTTTTGAGGCAAAGTATGCAACAATGATGTCATGATGATGCACAAAACAAAATGCCACGCGATTTTCTAGTAGTGGTTTTGCGGGATGCCACAATTCGACACCACTAACAAGGGATCTCGCCCTCGAGATCCGCCTCATGGTACCGGAAGGAAGGTCGGCGTTCTCCGTCTTCTCGCTTTGTGTAGATCCTCGCGACACCACTAACGAGGGTTCATCCTCCACCTTGAAATCGGCGACACCACCAACAAAGGGTCGTTGTTCCTGATCGTCGAGAGAACACCCCGGAGAACAAAGGACGAAGGTAGAGGTATCAAACGATAAGGCCACCTCTAACTTCCATTAGAAGAGGGAGAAGTTACATTGATCCACCAGTTCGATGTACAGAGCGAACAGTAAGAGTCGGGTAGGGTGATCAGTCCATCCCGTACCCACACTATCAACTCTATACATGAGTAGGAGAATCAGGCAACTCAACTCTCGAGATTTAGACTGAAGATCTTCATAGGCGGTATCCGAAACAAAGGGATGATGCTAGCAGAACTCGTATGAAAGACACAATGATTAGGTTCCGCGATGGTTTCATTGGCATGAACAACACATGCTCAAGGTATACTCCAACTTCACCAAAGCTCGTCCTTCTCATATGTTTTTCAACGACACTGATATCCAGCAAGGAACACATATGGAAAAGGAGGTCAAGAATAAAAGATCGGATGAAGGGCACAACCGAACAGTTGCAGATTGATGATCGTAGCACTCTGTTACAAAAGGGAGAAAGCGAAACCCTGAAGGTACGACGGAAAACCAACCACGAGAATTCCTGGACTCGAAGAAAGAGATGAGAGCGGATTCAAAACACGTAGAGGTAAGAGGAGAATAGCAGAGGGGTAAGGAGTAAAATCAGACCTAACCAGAACTATCCAACCGATTTTTGCAAAAGTAGTTTTGACACTCTATTTCGGCCGTTAGCTAGGTTATCCTACAGGCTGGACTTGTGGGGTATCGTAACTGCTGAGCTCTGATACCACTCTGTAACACCCTCAGAATCGGACCTATGCAAGTTTGGGCAAAATTCACCAAACCCGCATAGAAACGATTCAAAGGTGCCCACCAGGCACTTTCGTGCGGGTGGAAAACGAAGTAATAACATTACACAACAGTCCTCGATGGGACCCACAGAACAGATATATAACAGCGACTCAGAGAGTCAAGATTACAGATATAATATACAAAGATCCAAATCACCTCGAAAGCGATAGAGCGTCCAGCTACGGACAAGATGCAAATGGGGCTAAGAGCCCTGAAGAATAACCAATGGCGTCCATAACCCTGCCCAGGCCAAGCCGGAAGGGTAACCCTGCTAACGACGTCGATCTCAAAACCTGCTTAAACAAAAGGGTGCCGACGAAGGGCAAAGGAAAAGAAGGAGCGTCGATCGAGGCCAAGACAGCGAGGCTAGAATTCGGCGGTCCTCGCCTACATAGGTATGGTGGACTGAAGCGGCAGCGGCAGCATGCACTAAACAACCTATAGAGACTCGATACAACTGGCGGTTATCAGAGAGGGGTGGGAATGACCTATCCGGATCCAACCTGGAGCTATCACCAAACAAACCCATCCTGGCGTTTCCCCCTCGAGACCAATCGAGGAAGTCAACCGAGGAACTCACACGGTTGGCAGTTTTATTTATTCAGTTATGGTTGCGGCACCTTACTAGTCAAGTTTAGATAATCGTCCTGATAAAGTAAGCAGTGGGCACTTTTAGTTAACCATTCCGTTATAGTGGCAGCACTTGCTAGTCAGATACATTTAACATGAGATAACCCAAAACCCAAAGAGTTGTTGGTACTTTTATTCAGCCATTTCGCTAGAAGTTGCAATACTTACTAGTCGGTACAATTGTCGCAAGCGACAACCAAACAAGCAATTGTGGGCAGTATTAATTAGCCATTCCATTATAGTGAAGCTAATTACTAGTCATTATAAGTCAAATTTATAGCAGTAAACTTTAGTTATGCTTGTCTATGATCAAGAAACTGTGCTCCAAGTCGTCCATATCCGCGACACGGCTTTGAAAGTTTTACCGGGTGCACCAATAGCAACACACGCCGATCAACCTCGAAAACCAAATCAAAACCCAACGAGGCTTTCACGATTGAACAATCACAGATTCAGAAATATTTCAGGGGCCACCCTTGAGTAGATCATAACGAGTAAGCGAGCTCGAGACGGACTCAAGGTTTGGGTGACGGTCGTGAACGATCGGGAACCCCAAACGGGGCTTGTCGACACCATGAATCGTGTCCCGATCCTAACAAGATGCAGTGTACTGCACAATCGTAATAAAGCAGTAAACATGGCATAAGTACAGGATAGTAAATAAAACCTCAAACTAGTTTGTGGCCCCAAGAAATAAGAATGAATCAAGCTCTGGCTCAGGGGGGGTCCCATATACCTCCCGGATGTGGATAGCGCGCAAAAACAAGGAACAGTATCAAGTACTCGGGGTCTTACGGACACAAGTGGGCGTTCGAAACCAAATATTATCTATCACCCACCGATGCCTCTTATTTCAATTTTAGTTGTTAAGCAGAAAGTAAAGTGAACAATAGGTAAAACTAGGATCATCTCCAACATCAACATGCGGCAATACATCAAGAATCGTGGGCATATGACGACACGCAACATCACTTGAGCAAGCGACTCACGACGCAAGTCCAACTATCTACCAAACAACAGTAATAGGGTGTGTCCAAGGCAATATAGGGCTGCAGGAATATCATGCACGAAACTAAAGCATCGCAACACAGGTAGCAATAGATCAACAGGAGGGAAGTAAATACTATAAAAGTAAGATAGGTAGAAAGGGGAGATGCTCGCCTGAAAAACATTGTCGAAGGGTCAACCGAAGATCGGGGCGAAGCTCACATCAACTCAACGGCCCAATCCGCGAAGAAGCAAAACACTAGAAGAAACACCGGATGCACTATTTAATACAACGGCAGAAGATCGGCATGATGCATGTATGATGTATGACATGGAAAAGGTGCAATGCAATTAGGTCATATTATGAACCGGGTCCCGGCAATTAATTACACGGTTCAAGTTATTTATCTACCCCGCAAATTATATGTTGTTTAGCAATGCAACAGATGGAACCGGTTCGCTACACATGTTTAAATGAGGCCGATATGAGACTAGATTTGCCCGCATATGGGCCCCATATTTAATTATTAGGTGAATCGGCATAAGGCCCCCAAACCAATGCTATGCATGCGGGAATGACAATTTAATATGCAATCAAGTTGTTATTATGCATTTATAAAATAGGGTATCGGAAAGTGTCACACATTAGGGGTTCACGATCTTGGTCCGGGGTTCGGGTTGACAGGGTCCAGGTTCGACGGTCCGTTCTGGCTGGATCTCTTCGGTTCGGGGTAGTTCTTGGCGCCCGGAAGCCGGACTTGATTCGTGTCGAGGCGCATCGAACTTCCGCCGGTGTCGTTTGTCGTCGCGACGGTCTTGTCGGGTTCTCAACTCGGGTCGGTCTTGTCTTCGGGTGAGGTGCTTGGGGTCATGTTGTCGGCGGTCATGGCGTTCCAAGAGGAAGAACTTGTCGCGTCTGCGACCTCCGGGTCGAAGTACTTGATATGTCTGGGTCCGATCTTCGGGGTCCCTGTTGACGATCTTGAATAGGCACATGTGCCTTCGGCGAGGCGTGGTGCACAACTCTTCAGTAGAACTTGGCGGGGTCCTCGGAAGACTTGGAACGGCTTCGGCGTTTTATGTAGATGATCGACGGGTCCAGGGGTCTCGGCGTCTAGGTTCCGTGAAGATCGGGTATATCCCGTCGATGGTCCTTCTTGTGCTGCTCACTGTCGGTCATGTTGTCGAGGTCTGGGCCTCGGAAGATCTTGGCGAGGGGTTCGGTTCCGGGCTCCGAAGGCAGAACTTGGCGGCTCGGGCCCACGGGGTTTGGGGTCGAAGCCGACGCGGTCCTGGGCCCGGGGCAGAGGTACGGCGCCGGAGGAGGGGGTTCCGCGGCAGAGGGGGGCCTGATGCTTGCTCAGGGACAGAGGCACGGCGGGACCCGCGCGCGAAGGAAGGCCAGGGCGAGGAGGAGCTTGCGGCGAGGGGCTGGCTCGGCGCGCGCCGGCGAACAGGTCGACGAGCGGTGGCGCGGTTCGGGGCGTCGCTGACGAGGCATCGACGGCGAGGGCGGCAGGGCGCGCGGCTCGGGAGCTCGGGCGGCTGGCGCGGACGGAGCCACGCTGAGGCGGACGCCGCGGCGCGATGCGGGTAGGAGCAAGGCGAGGCGAGGCGAGCGCGCGCCTGGTGGCTCGAGGCGCGGGCTGTCCGCGACTCATGGGAGAGGGCGCGACGCGAGGCCCTGGCGGCCGCAGTAGGTCGAGCTTGCTTGGCGCGAGCCGCGAGGCGCCAGGGGGAGCGGTTGCCGGCGGTGAGGAGGAGCACGAAGGCGCGGGCTGCGGGTGAGAAGGAGGCGCGTTGGCGGCAGGCAGGCGGCGTGGCGGGTTGCAGAGGGGCGAAGCGGCGCGACGCCGGCGCCGGGGTGGAGGCAGGCGTGCGGCGGTTTGGGGAGAGCGAGGCAGGCAGGAGTTGTGAACGAGGGGCAACGACGCGGGTTCGACGGGGGGAAACGCGCGTGGTAGGGCCAGGGACGTCGGGGGAGGCGAGTACTGGGGGCGGCTACCGCGGTTGGGACGCGGCCTGGGTGGTTGCGAGGAGCGGTCAGATGGTGGTGAGGAGAGTGGGTCCGGGTGGGGCTGGAGAGGTGAGGCATGCGTGCGTGGGTAGCGTGTGTGATGCTGGGGTGTGGTTCGGTGGTGGGTTTCAGATGGGTGTCGGCGGCGGCATAGAGGGAGTAGGTGGGATAGGATAGATTAGGGTTAGGGTTTCCACTGGTTGGGCCATTGGGCCTGGCCAGTTAGGTCTAGGTTTTATTTGATTTATACTTAAAATATTTTATGTTTTTCTTTTCTTTTGTATATTAAACATGTTGTAAACAACTTTACACGTGTTAAAATAGCAAAAATGTAGTTTGAATAAAGAACGAGATGTAATGTAGAAACCAATATAGGGTTTTATCAAAATAGTTTTGAGGCAAAGTATGCAACAATGATGTCATGATGATGCACAAAACAAAATGCCACGCGATTTTCTAGTAGTGGTTTTGCGGGATGCCACAGTTCCGAATAGGTCTTTCTTATCCCTCTCTAATAGTCGCCAGTTGTACCGAGTCTCTATAGGTTGTTTAGTGCACGCTGCCGCTGCCGCTTCAGTCCACCATACCTGTGTAGGCGAGGACCACCGAATTCTAGTCTCGCCGTGTACTGGCCTCAGTACTGACGCTCCTCTTTTTCCTTTGCCCTTTGTCGGCACCCCTTTTGTTTAAGCAGGTTTTGAGATCGACGCCGTTAGCAGGGTTACCCTTCCGGCTTGGCCTGGGCAGGGTTATGGACGCCATTGGTTATTCTTCAGGGCTCTTAGCTCAATTTGCATCTTGTCCGTAGTCGGACGCTCCCTCGTTTTCAAGGTGATTTGGATCTTTGTACCGTATATCTGTATTCTTGACTCATGGAGTCGTGTTGTATATATATCTGTTCTGTGGGTCCCATCGAGGACTGTTGTGTAATGTTATTACTTCGTTTTCCACCCGCACGAAAGTGCCTGGTGGGCACCTTTGAATCGTTTCTATGCGGGTTTGGCGGGTTTCGCTAAAACTTGCATATGCCCGATTCTGAGGGTGTTACAGAGATGAACAAGACTTTCATTATTGTTTAATAACTAAAATTGAAGTAGGTAAATGCAGAGGCACAGGTGGGCAATATATGTTATTTGGTTGTTAACCGTCCACTTGTGTCCCGTAGGACCCCGAGTTCTTGACACCTGTTCCGAGATCGAGTGCGCTAACCACAGGTGGGGTGTATGGGCACCCCCATCGATTAGTACCTGATTTCAAAGTATTGTACCGGGGGCCACAATTAGTTTGGGGCTTTATTACTATCCTATACTTATGCCATGCTTTACTGCTTTATTTAAATTGTGCGAGGTACTGCACCTGTACTATTTAGGATCGTGACACGTTTTCGCTGTATCGACAAGCCCAGTCATCTTTTCGGGTTCCCAGTCGTTTACAGCCGTCTACACAAACCCTGAGTCCGTCTCGGAGATCGCCGACTTGCGGGTAGCTTAGTGGGTGGCCCCATGTACTTGCTTTGGGTGCGGGAAGCGTCATGACTTAGGCCCCGCCGACATACCGATGGGTGTATGTTAACCGATCCGCAAAAGGGTCGAAGTGCGTGGATACTTTGGTGCACCCTCAGGTTAAATCTTTTCGAAAAGCCGTGTCCGCGGTTATGGACGACTTGGAGCACAGTTCTCGATCATAGACAAGTATAACTAAAGTTTACTATTATAATTTGACTTGTATCCGATATGACTAGTAATCAGCTTCGATGCAACGGAATGGCTAAATAAAAGTACCAACAACTGCTGGGTTTGGGATATCTCATGCTAATTGTATCTGACTAGTAAGTGTTGTAACTACAGTGGAATGGTTAACTAAAACTGCCCACTGCTTATTATCTCAGGATGACTCATGCCATCTTTATTTGACTAGTAATTGTCGCCACTATAACGGAATGAATAAAACTGCCAACGGTTTGAGTTCCTCGGTTGACTTCCTCGTTTGGTCTCGAGGGGGAAACACCAGGATGGGTATGTTTGGTGGTAGTATCAGGTTGGTTCCGAATAGGTCTTTCTTACCCCTTTCTGATAGCCGCCAGTTATATCGAGTCTCTATAGGTTGTTTAGTGCATGCCGCGCTGCCGCATCAGTACACCATACCTATGTAGGCGAGGACCGCCGAATTCTAGCCTCATTGTAATCGCCTCGATCTTGACCGCTTCTCTTTTCCTTTGCCCTTTGTCGGCACCCTTTTGTTTTAGCAGGTTTTGAGATCGGCGTCGTTAGCGGTTACCCTTCCGCTTGCCTGGGCAGGTTATGGACGCCTTGATGGTTATTCTTCGTGGCTCTTAGCTCAATTTGCATCTTGTCCGTACTCGGACGCTATATCGCTTTTAAAGGTGATTTGGATCTTTGTCTTGTATATCGTATTCTTGACTCTTTGAGTCTGTTGTATATATCTTTTGTGGGTTCCATCGAGGACTCTTGTGTAATGATATTACTGCTTTCCACCCGCACGCAAGTGCTGGGGCACCTTTGAATCGTTTATGCGGGTTTGGCGGGAAGCGCTGAAACTTGCATAGGGCCGATTCTCGAGGGTGTTACAGTGGTATCGAGCTCAGCATATGATACCCCACAAGTACAGCCTGTAGGATAACCTAGCTAACGGCCGAAGTAGAGTGTCAAAACTATTTTTGAAAAATCGGTTAGATAGTTTTGATTAGGTCTGATTTTACTCCTTACCCCTCTGCTTCTCTCCTCTCACCTCTGCGTGTTTTGAATCCGCTCTCTTCTCTCTCTTCGAGTCCAGGATTTGTCGTGGTTGGGTTCCATCGTACCTTCAGGGTTTCTCTTCCTCCTTTGGTAACGTTGTTGCCACATCTGGTCTTCATGCTATCCGAGGAATCCTTCGTCTGGTGCACTTCTCTTTGTTCCTTCTTGTGCCTTCCGGTGTTTTCTGACGCGACGACATCATCTACGCCAGATCCGATGCAGAGTCTGCATCACTCCTTTGTTTCTGAACCTCGATTGTCGAGATCTTCAGTCTGATTCCGAGAATGGTTGCACGCTTTTCTACTGATTGTGCAGAGTAATAGTTTGGGTGCGTGATGGATTGGCCCCCATGCCGACTACCCCTTCTATTCGCTTTTGTACATTGAAGTGGATGAGAATGCATCGGTTCCCTCTTTCTATCGAAGCTAGAGGTGGCTTTATTGGTTGATACCTCTACCTTCGACCTTTTGTTCCCGGAGTGTTCTCTCGATGATCACGGACAATGACCTCTTGTTAGTGGTGTCGCGAAGATCTACACGAAGCAAGAAGATGCAGATCACCGACCTTCTTTCCGGTACCATGAGGCGGATCTCGAGGGCGAGATCCATTGTTAGTGGTGTCGAATTGTGGCGCCCCGCAAAAACCACTACTAGAAAAATCGCGTTGTTTTTGTGCATTGCATCATCATGACTACATGCTCATGTCATCATGCCACATTGCATTTGAGCATCGTCATCATCCTGCATGGTTTTTGTCTAAACTATTTTCGAAACGCCTAGTTTTGTTTTCTAAATACTCCCGTCTTTATTCAAATTAAAACCCGGGTCTCCGGATTATTTTGTTTCGTCTACCAATGGATTTCAAAAGCCCCGTTTTGAATAATAAAATAATTTAAATTATTTTTGGGAGGCAGCCATGAAGGGTTTCGCGGCATAGTAAATCAAAATTTTCTACGGATGCGAACATAGGGAAAGCCAAGATCTAATCTAGGAGATACAATCAACGAGAGAGATTGGATTAGATCTTCATACCCTTGAAGATTCAAGACAATGAACGCTCGTTAAACGTGGGTGATGTAGTCGACTCGCTTCTCCTCCTCGCGATCCGATCCGATCTAGCACCACAAGTGGCGGTGCCTCCGTGAGATGCACACGCAGCAGACCTCGGCGTCTCCTCCTTCCTCGGACCAGCAAGTATGGTGGAGAGATGGATTGGATCTACAACACGGGCGTGGTGTATATGGTGGAGAATTTCTGCAGGCTTCCTACAAACAAATGGGAGGAGAGGAAAGCTAGCAAGGCGGCTAGGGTTTGGAGGAGAGGTGTAGGGGTTTGGTGCGCCCCCACCCCTCTTTATATAGAGGGGGGGCGCAGCCCTAGCCCCTCCCCCAAGCCCAAAGGATAAGGAGTGGGGGGCATGGACTATCCCCTCTTCTAGAAACCCTATCTCTAGTTTAAACGATTTAAAACTCTAGGATCGGCTGGGCCCTATGGGGCCTTGTGCCCCTGGCCCAATGCGGCCAGGACACTCCCTCATAGGCCCATGCCCCCTCCCGGAATGTGGGGCCACGTTGGTCCCCTTCCGGAAGGTTCTAGAAGCTTCCGGTACAATACCGATTAACCCGGAACAATTCCGAACTCCAAAAACTGCACTGCCTTATATGAATCTTATTCTCCGGACCATTCCAGAACCTCTCGTGATGTCCCGGATCCCATCCGAGACTCCGAACAAAAATTCATAAACCAATTATCCAATCTATCCTAGCGTCGAGATACGTTAAGTGTGTGACCGCGGTTCGAGAATATGCGACATGATCTTCTATCAATAATCAACAGTGGGTGCAGGCACCCATATTGACTCCCACACATTCATCGATGATCATATCGGATGAACCACGATGCCGGATTCAATCAATCCCATATATATATTCCCTTCGTCTCGCGATATTTTACTTGCCCGAGATTCGATCGTTGCAGTAGTCATACCTAGTTCAATCTCGTTCACGCAAGTACTTTACTCGTTCGTAATCCGATATCACTTTGTGATTAAATCCTTAACCACATGCTTGCAAGCGGTGTTGATATCGACACGAGTGGGCAAGTATATCTCTCCGACTTGGGAGGGACAAATTCCATATCGATACATACAACCCAACAGATACTTTCCGATCACCTGAGAGACACCTTTATGATCACCCTCTCATAGGATGACGTTTGATGACCTCAAAGCTTTCTTCCGATATCAGGGAGTTGTATTATCTCATGGTCTAAGGAATACAATATTTGACATAGGAAAAGCTTTGCAAAGATGAACACGATGATACGATCTAATTGCTTCGCTTAGTTTGTCATCCATCATATCATTCTCCAATGATATGATCTCATTATCAATTGACAACTCATGTCTATGGTTAGGAAACCTTAACCATCATTGATCAATGAGCTAGTCCATAGAGGCGTACTAGGGACACGGTGTTGTTCACAAACCACACAAGTATTAAAGTTTCCGCTTAATACAATTCTAGCATGGAATATAAACTTTATCATGAACAAGAATTATAATAATAACATCTTTATTATTGCCTCTAGGGCATAATTCCAACAGATCCCACTTGCACTAGAGTCAATAATCTAGTTTACATCGGCAACAATCTCACACCCATGGCAATCGAGGTGTTGATCATGTTTTACACGTGGAAGAGGTTTAGTCAATGGATCTGCGACATTCAGATCTGTATGTACTTTGCTAATCTTCAGATCTCCATCTGCTATATAATCTCGGATTATATGAAACTTGCGGTTGATATGCTTGGTCTTTGGATGATATCTTGGTTCCTTAGCGAGTGCTATGGCGCCAGTGTTGTCACACAATATCTCCAGTGGTTCCAATGCACTTGGAACCACGCCAAGCTCAGTGATGAAGTTCCTGATCCAAATTCCTTCACTTGACGCCTGCGCAGCCATGTATTCCGCTTCCTTTGTAGATCCCGCGATCACGCTTTGCTTGCAGCTTCTCCACTCACAGCCTCCATTCAAAATATAAACGTATCCCGTGCGAGATTTGGAATCATCCTTGTCGGTGTCAAAACTAGCGTCGACGTAACCTTTACGACAAGTCGTTCATCACCCCCATAGACTAAGAACATTTCTTTAGTCCTATTCGGTACTTTAGGATGTTCTTCACGGCTGTCGATGTTCCACTCGGATCACTTTGATATCTCGTCAAACTAAGAGCATTGGACACATCCGTCTAGTACACAAGATGGCATACATGATGGAACCTATGGCCGAGGCATAAGGCACTTTGCTCATAGCTTCCCTATCATTTATCAGTAGCTGGACACCGAGCCTTGCTCAATATCTTACGACAACATAGGCCTTGAACCTTTCTTTGCCTTATCCATTACGAACCTTTTCGAACTTTGTCTAGGTATGTACTACGGCTTAAAGCTATCGCGCCTTTGTCTATCTCAATAGATTTTGATGCCCAATATATAAGCAGCTTCACCTAGGTCTTTCATTGAAAAACACTTGTTCAAATAACTCTTCACATCGTTAAGCATGTTGATGTCATTTCCGATAATCAATATGTCATCCACATACGCACCGTAAACGTCACCGAGCTCCCACTCACTTTCTTGTAGATACAAGCTTCGTAGCAATTTGGAACAAATCCAAAACTCTTGATCACTTGATCAAAACGAAGGTTCCAACTCCGAGATGCTTGCTTCAGTCCATAAATGGAACGCTGAAGTTTGCATACTTTACTAGCATCCTTAGGATCGACAAAACCTTCGGGTTGCATCATATACAACTCTTTATCAATGTTCCCATTGAGGAAAGCAGTCTTGACATCCATCTGCCATATTTCATAATCATGAAATGCAGCAATTGCTAATAAAATCCGAATGGACTTAAACATCGCTACGGGAGAGAAAGTCTCATCGTAGTCAACACCTTGAACTTGTCGAAAACCTTTTGCGACAAGCCGTGCTTTATAGACGGTAACATTACCATTCGCGTACGTTTTCTTCTTGAATATCCATTTGCACTCAACGGCCTTTCTCCGCTAGGAGGGTCCACCAAAGTCCATACTTGGTTTTCGCTCATGGATCCCAATTCGGATTTCATGGCCTCTAGCCATTTCTCAGAGTCTGGGCTCATCATCGCTTCCTCATAGTTCGGAGGTTCACTATCTTCTACCAACAAGACAGTCAAGACAGGGGTGCCGTACCACTCAGGAGGGGCACGCGACCTTGTCGACCTGCGACGCTCAAGAGCGAGATCGTCCAAGCTTCATGATCCTTGTCATTAGCTTCCTCTATTGTTGGTGCAGCGGCATCTGGAACAATTTCAGGTCTGCGCTACTCTCCAATTCAAGAGAAGGTTCAATAACCTCGTCAAGCTCTACTTTCCTCCCACTCACTTCTTTCGAGAGAAAATCCTTCTTAAGAAAGGAACCGTTTTTCGCGACAAACACTTTGCCTTCGTTCGTGATAGAAGGTATACCCAATAGTTTCCTTAGGGTATCCTATGAAGACGCATTTCTCCGCTTTGGGTTCGAGCTTGTCCGCATCAACTTCGACGAAGCTTCGCATCCCCAAACTTTAAGAAACGACAACTTAGGTTTAGCACCAAACCAGTTCATACGGTGTCGTCTCAACGGATTTAGATGGAGCCCTATTTAAAGTGAATGCAGCGGTTTCTAATGCATAACCCCAAAATGATAACGGCAAATCAAGAAGAGAGACATCATCGATCGGACCATATCTAATATGGTTCGATTAAGGCTCGTAGACACACCATTGCGATGTGGTGTTCCGGGTGGCGTGAGTTGTGAAACAATTCCACTTGCTTTAAGATGCGTGAGAAAATCATAACTCAAATATTCACCTCCACGATCGGATCGTAGAAATTTAATCTTTCTGTTACGATGGTTCTCCACTTCATTCTGAAATTCCTTGAACTTTTCAAATGTTTCAGATTTATGTTTCATTAAATAGATATACCCATATCTACTTAAGTCATCGGTAAAAGTGAGAAAATAGCGATATCCACCGCGCGTCGAAACACTCATCGGTCCGCATACATCGGTATGTATGATTTCCAACAAGTCCGTTGCTCGCTCCATCATACCGGAGAACGGGGTTTTGATCATCTTGCCCATGAGGCATGGTTCGCATGTGTCAAATGATTCAAAATCAAGAGACTCCAAAAGTCCATCAGAATGGAGTTTCTTCATGCGCTTTACACCAATATGACCTAGACGAGCTGCCACAAATAAGTAGTATTATCACTATCTACTTTGCATCTCTTAGCCTCAATGTTATAGATGTGTGTTTCATCCCTTTCGAGATTTAGAAGAAATAAACCATTCACAAGAGGTGCATGACCATAAAAGATGTTACTCATATAAATAGAACAACCATTATTCTCCGATTTAAATGAATAACCGTCTTGCAATAAACACGATCCGAAATGATGTTCATGCTCAACGCAGCACATAATAACATTTATTAAGGTTTAAAACTAATCCGAAGGTAAAACTAAGGAGAGCGTGCCGACGGCCATCACATCAACTCTTGATCCGTTGCCAACGCCGCATCACACCTCATCCCTAAGCCGCCTTCTATTCCGTAGCTCTGCTTCGAGTTACAAATATTAGCAACCGAACCGTATCAAATACCCGGGCACTACAACGAGGGCTAGTAAGGAAAACATCAATAACATGTATATCAAATATACCTTTGATGGTGCCACCTTCTTGTCCGCTAAGTACTTCGGACGATGCCCAAAGGACCCTTGTCCTTGCAATAGAAGCACTCTGTCCACTTAGGACCGACTGAGCTTCTTCTCGGCAGGGGGCATTGCGCTACGCCGCCTTCTTGAAGGGCTTCTTTGCTCCTTACCTTTCTTAAAGGAGGGCTTGTTGACCATCAACACATGATTATCTTTCTTGATGTCCACTTCCGCCTGCCTTTGCGAAGAGCTCGTGATCGATCGATGGAACCAATCTGATTATGAGTCACTACAAAACTTTTGTAGCTAGGAGGAGTGATTGCAGAACCTGTCAATCTTGAGCTCCTCGAATCGCATTCCAGTTGCTCAAGCGTTGAGTGTAGCCCGTCATCTTAATGGCGTGCTCACTAACGGAACTCCCTTCCTCCATCTTGCGTTAAAGAACTTCGGAGATCTCATATCTCTCGAACGGGCTGAGTCCAAACATGGTTTTCAACTCTTCGAGAATCTCAAAGGGCCGGATACTCTTCAAAACGATTTTGAAGTTCGGTTCCATAGCAAACAACATGGTGCTCTTAATCACACCATAATCATCTTTCTGACCGATAGACAGCTTTCTCATCACCGACGCAGCTTGCAGTAGGGTCACCTAACGCTTTCCCAAGGACATAGTCCTTTGTCCGCCAGAATGATTCTTAGATTGCGGAACCAATTGGTGAAGTTAGACCCATTGTTTCTAAGCTTTTCCTTCTCAGCAAAAACGTTGAAGTTGAAGTTGGATTTGGCCATGTGATCTACAGTATTTGCAAGTAAAATTTAGACTATGTTCATGATAAGTAGTTCAACTTAATCAAATTACTAGATGAACTCCCACTAAATTCAACATCCCTCAAGTTGTTTAGTGAACACGATCCAAATTCACCACACCTAATCCGATCATCACGAGAAGAGATGTGGTTTCAATGGTGGACAAAAAAGTGTCGATCATATCATTCATATGACTCATGCTTAACCTTTCGGTTCTTTTGTTCCGAGGCCATGTCTTTAGATGCTAGGCTCGTCAAGCTAGACCCAAGTATTTCCGCGTGTGCAAAACTAGCTTGCACCCGTTTTATGTGAGCGTAGAGTCTATAGCACCCGATCATCACGTGATGCTTGGACACGACGAACTTTCGCAACGGTGCATACTTGGGGAGAACACAGTTTTTATCTTGATCTTTAAGTGAGGAGTCATCTTATAATGCTACCGTCGCGATCTAAGCATAATAAGATACATAAAGGATAAACATCACATGCATATAACTTTATGTGACATGGTATAGCCAATCTTCAAACAATGATCTCCATCTTGTGCGTTCCGGCATGATCTCCATCACTCCACCATGATTTCCTCCACCACGAATAGCAAGTACAACTATTACTAACTACTTAGCGATAAAGTAAAGCTATTACATGGCGTATAAGAAGTTGACTCGCAGGTCATACACAATTATAAAGACAACCATATGGCTCCTGCCGGTTGTGTACTCATCGACATGCAAGTCGTGAAACATTACAAAACATGATCATCGCATACAATATACACATCACATCTTGGGCCATACCATATCACAGAAAACACTCCCTGCAAAAACAAGTTAGACGCCCCTACTCGGTTGTTGCATGTTTTACGTTGCTTATGGGAGTAGATGCTAAGAACGATTCTTACCTACGGAAAGCCACAACGGTGATATTATGGTTGCCAAACTCCGTGTTAATCCCATGACAACTATAGTGAGAGAAATTGACATCCACCACCGCATGTGTGGAACAAGCCACACGTCAAGTGTGGAGCCGTCTCGAATGACGTCGCGTAAGGTTGGCCTGGACCGCTTCAATATCACTATCCCGCCATAAGAAGAACACAAACAAGAGGCTTGCAACAGAAAACATCAACGCCGCAACAACCATGTTGCGTTCTACTCGTGAAACACATCTACGCATAGATCTAGCTCGATACCACCGAAGGGTTTCGGCATAGTAAATCAAAATTTTCTACGGATGCGAACGGAGGAAAGCCAAGATCTAATCTAGGAGATGCAATCAACGAGAGATTGGATTAGATCTTCATACCCTTGAAGATTCGCACGTGAACGCTCGTTAAATCGGGCGTGGGTGATGTAGTCGTACTCGCTTCTCCTCCTCGCGATCCGATCCGATCTAGCACGACAAGTGGCGGTGCCTCCGTGAGATGCACATGTGCAGCACCTCGACGTCTCCTCCTTCCTCAGACCAGCAAGTATGGTGGAGAGATGGATTGGATCTACAACATGACGGCGTGGTGTATATGATGGAGAATTTCTGCAGCAGGGCTTCGCCTACAAGCAGTCGGGAGGGAGAGAGGAAAGCTAGCAAGGCGGCTAGGGTTTGGAGGAGAGGTGTAGGATTTGCGCCCCACCCTCTTTATATAGAGGGGGCAGCTCAGCCCTCCCCAAGCCCAAAGGATAAGGAGTGGGGGGCATGGACTCTCCCCTCTTCTAGAAACCCTATCTCTAGTTTAAACGATTTAAACTCTCTAGGATTGGATGGGCCCTATGGGGCCTTGTGCCCCTGGCCCAATGCGGCCAGGACACTCACTCATAGGCCCATTCCCCCTCCCGGAAGGTGGGTCCACGTTGGTCCCCTTCCAGAAGGTTCTAGAAGCTTCTCGTACAATACCGATTAACCCGGAACAATTCCGAACTCCAAAAACTGCACTGCCTTATATGAATCTTATTCTCCGGACCATTCCGGAACCTCTCGTGATGTCCCGGATCCCATCCGAGACTCCGAACAAAAATTCATAAAACAATTATTCAATCTATCCTAGCGTCGAGATACGTTAAGTGTGTGACCCTGCGGGTTCGAGAATATGCAGACATGATCTTCTATCAATAATCAACAGCGGGGTCTGGGCACCCATATTGAATCCCACACATTCATTGATGATCATATCGGATGAACCACGATGCCAGGATTCAATCAATCCCATATATATATTCCCTTCGTCTCGCGATATTTTACTTGCCCGAGATTCGATCGTCGGTACCGTCATACCTAGTTCAATCTCGTTCACAGCAAGTACTTTACTCGTTCCGTAATCTGATATCACTTTGTGATTAACTCCTTAACCACATGCTTGCAAGCGGTGTTGATATCGATTACCGAGTGGGCCCGAAGTATATCTCTCCGACTTGGGAGGGACAAATTCCATCTCGATACATACAACCCAACATATACTTTCCGATCACCGAGAGACACCTTTATGATCACCCTCTCATAGGATGACGTTTGATGACCTCAAAGCTTTCCGATACTGTGGGAGTTGTATTATCTCATGGTCTAAGGAATACAATATTTGACATAGGAAAAGCTTCAAAGATGAACACGATGATACGATCTAATTGCTTCGCTTAGTTTGTCATCCATCATATCATTCTCCAATGATATGATCTCATTATCAATTGACAACTCATGTCTATGGTTAGGAAACCTTAACCATCATTGATCAATGAGCTAGTCCATAGAGGCGTACTAGGGACACGGTGTTGTTCACAAACCACACAAGTATTAAAGTTTCCGCTTAATACAATTCTAGCATGGAATATAAACATTATCATGAACAAGAATTATAATAATAACATCTTTATTATTGCCTCTAGGGCATAATTCCAACAAAGCCAGCCAGGCCCGAAAGCCTAGCCGGCCACCTCCAAATTAAAACCCTACCATGTCTATCCCCAAACCCCTTTGCTACCAAATACTCTACCCACTCTAGTCCTATCCAGCCCTCCACCTCACCCCGGCCAATCACCACCCGCCCCCTCACCACTCCCTTCCCCCCATCCAATCCCAGCCCGCCACCTCTACCGCCTGGCCCCACCACCTGACACCTCACCCCAACTCCCCACCCCGCCGCCGCTGTGCAATACTCACGCCTCCACCCCTCTGGACACACACCACGCACGCCTACCCACCCATCGCGACCCACCCCGTTCCTCCCTTGACTCGCGACCCCGGCCCCACCTGCAGTGACCGAAGCTCACCAACCCCCACGCCTGCTCCCTCCCCGACCCTGATCCTCGTCTTGCCCCTTCTACCTCCCCAACCCGATGCTCCCTCTGGCCTCTGCTCGATCCCTCCTCCCTCTCCCCTCGATCCTCTCTGCCGCGTGATGCCGTAGACGACCTACATCTCTAGCGCCGCCAGCAGCCGCCGTTCTCTACTAGTCCGCCGACGCGTCGCAGGGCACCCCCTCGACCCCGTCTGCACCTCACCCGCCTGTCGTCCTCGGCACCGTCCCGCGACCGAACCGCCCAGGTCCCCCACCCCTTCCTCGCGATCTTCCTCTCCCCCATCGCTCTCCTCGCCGCCACGGGCCCCTGCGCCACCGCGGCCTCCGGATCCCCAACCCCGCCGCTGCATCCCTCTCCTCCTTGCCCCGCCGCCGCTCCTCCCCTCTGCCGGCGCGGCCCCTCCTCCTTCCTCCGCTCCTCGCCTGTCTCCCTGCTCCCTGTGACCTCACCCTGCAGGCCTCGGCCCCTTGAGCCGCCACCAATCCCGTCGGTGGGCATCTTCAGCTGCAATGGTGCCTCTGCCCGAGGTCGCCCGCCTCTGAGCTCTACCGCCTCCCTCGTCCTCGTCCTTGGCCGCCCTCCGTCGTCTTTCCTCCCGCGAGCAGCGCCACCGTGGCGCCCTCCTCCACCTCAACATCGGCCTCCCTCGCCCTGTCCCCTCCCCGCCGTCGGCCAGCGTGCCACTGTCACCTCCTGCCCCGGTCACCATGGCCACCCTCGACCCGTGAGCTCGACCTCCTCGCCTCCATGCCGACCCCTCCATCCTCTGCCTCGCTGCAGCGAGCTCGGCCGCCCTCCTAATCCCCTTCCTCGCTGTGGGTCCCGCCTCTGCCCATCAGCGCTGCAAGCCTCCTCAACCCCGACGCACGGTCCTCCGTTGTGTCGTGCAGTTCCTGTCCACTTGGAAAGTTGCGGCCTCCTGTTGAGTTTGGGCACGGGAGTTCAATTCAATCACCGACGACGTCTTTTTCTCCTGCTTGTGTTCACGGCGTTGTGCTATCAAAATACTAATGTGGTGTATGTACTGATGTGGTGCCACCCAAAAAATACCAAAACCCCGTGAAATATCTATTCCATTGTTTTGTCAAGATCTTCCGAAGATGATTCGACAAAAGTCCGATGCGACAAGATCTTCCCGTTGACAAGGCCACCGGCGCCGAGAAAAGTTCGCATTTGACCATCGAAACCGGGGAACCCTTAAGGTCTTCTTCATGGATCCGATGACCCGAAGCTCTCCCTCCCGGACCCGAAGACCGAACCCGGACATGCCGAATTATTCGACCCGAAGACTGCAGATGCGACAAGTACTTCTTCCTGGATCCGATGCCCGAGGACCCGGACGCCAAGGTCGTCGACACGGATACGCCAAGTACTTCCTCGAGGACACCAAGTTCTTCACCCCGAACGCCAAGACCGACCCGATACGACGACCCGACAAGACCTTCGCGACGACAAGATCGGCACCGACCAGGGCGGATCCGATGCGCCCCCGACACCAAACCAGGTCCTTCTTCCCGGATGCGACAAGATCTACTTCCGTTGTCCGAGACCGAATCCATCGAACCGTTTCCCCCGTCGAACCCTGAGACCGACCCCGAACCCCTCGGAGCCCAAGTTCGCTGAACCCTAATGTGATCCCCTATCCGAGACCCCATTATTTTATAATATGGCATTATCAACTGATGCATATTAAATTGATCATGCATGCATACTTGTCTGTGGTTTGGGGGCATTATGCCAATTCATCTCATAATTGAATATGGAGTCGATATGCTAGATATCTTTGTCTTATTCCAGACTCCATTTAAATTGGCATAGCGAACCGAAGCCATGTTTTGTCTTGCTAATCCAACATTTAAATTGTGGGGTACCTAAACAACTTGAACCATCTAATTAAATGTCGGGACCCCGGTTCCGCTTAATATGATCTAATTGCATTGCACCTTTGCCATGTCATACCTCATACATGCATCATGCCCGATCTTCTGTCATAGTATTAAATAGTCCATCCGGTGTTTCTTCTAGTGCTTTGCTTCTTCACGGATTAGGCCGATGAGTTGATGTGAGTGTCGACCCGATCTTCGGATGAACCTTCGGCAATGTTTTCAGGCGAGCATCTCCCCCTTTCTACCTATCTTACTTTTATAGTATTTATTCCCTCCTGTTGATCTATTGCTATCTGTGTTGCGTTGCTCTAGTTTTCGTACCCGTGATATCCCTTGCAGCCTTATATTGCCTTGGACACATCCTATTACCTGTTGTTTGGTAGTTAGTTGGACTTGCGCGTCGTAGTCGCTTGCTCAAGTGCTGTTGCGTGTCGTCCAGTACCACAGTTGTAGGAGTATTGCCGCATGTTTAATGTTGGAGATGAACAAGACTTTCATTATTGTTTAATAACTAAAATTGAAGTAGGTAAATGCAGAGGCATAGGTGGTCAATAGATGTTATTTGGTTGTTAACCGTCCACTTGTGTCCCGTAGGACCCCGAGTTATTGACACCTGTTCCGAGATCGAGCGCGCTAACCACAGGTGGGGTGTATGGGCACCCCCATCGATTAGTACCTGATTTCAAAGTATTGTACCGGGGGCCACAATTAGTTTGGGGCTTTATTACTATCCTGTACTTATGCCATGCTTTATTGCTTTATTTAAATTGTGCGAGGTACTGCACCTGTACTGTTTAGGATCGTGACACGTTTTATTTGTCGACAAGCCCGATCATCTTTCGGGTTCCCGATGCTTACTACCGTCTACTAAACCCCGAGTCCGTCTCGGAGACCGGACGACTTCGTTCTGGTAGCTTAGTGGGGTGGCCCCATGTACTTGCTTTGGGCAGGAAGCGTCATGACTTAGGACCCGCCATACCGATGGGTGTATGTTAACCGATCCGCAAAAGGGTCAAGTGCGTGTGGATACTTTGGTGCACCGCAGGTTAAATCTTTCAAAAGCCGTGTCCGCGGTTATGGACGACTTGGAGCAGTTCTCGATCATAGACAACTATAACTAAAGTTTCTGTTATAATTTGACTTGTATCCGATATGACTAGTAATCACTTTCACCGCGCGGAATGGCTAAATAAAAGTACCAACAAGCTTTGGGTTTGGGATATCTCATGCTAATTGTATCGACTAGTAAGTGTTGTAACTACAATGGAATGGTTAACTAAAACTGCTTGCTTATTATCTCGGGATGACTCATGCCATCTTTATTTGACTAGTAATTGCCACTATATAACGGAATGAATAAAACTGCCAACGGTGTGAGTTCCTCGGTTGACTTCCTCGTTTGGTCTCGAGGGGGAAACACCAGGATGGGTATGTTTGGTGGTAGTATCAGGTTGGTTCCGAATAGGTCTTTCTTACCCCTCTCTGATAGCCGCCAGTTATATCGAGTCTCTATAGGTTGTTTAGTGCATGCCGCGCTGCCGCTTCAGTCCACCATACCTATGTAGGCGAGGACCGCCGAATTCTAGCCTCGCCGTGTACTGGCCTCAGTACTGACCGCTCTCTCTTTTTCCTTTGCCCTTTGTCGGCACCCCTTTTTGTTTTAGCAGGTTTTGAGATCGACGTCGTTAGCAGGGTTACCTTTCCGTCTTGGCCTGGGCAGGGTTATGGACGCCAGTGGTTATTCTTCAGGGCTCTTAGCTCAATTTGCATCTTGTCCGTACTCGGACGCTATATCGTTTTAAAGGTGATTTGGATCTTTGTACTGTATATCTGTATTCTTGACTCTTTGAGTCGCTGTTGTATGTATGTTTTGTGGGTTCCATCGAGGACTACTATGTAATGATATTACTTCGTTTTCCACCCACACGCAAGTGCCTGGTGGGCACCTTTGAATCGTTTCTATGCGGGTTTGGCGGGAAGCGCTGAAACTTGCATAGGGCCGATTCTGAGGGTGTTACACCAGGATTGGGATTCGTTGACAATGCCCCTGCGGATCTGTTCTTCCTGCGGTTCGACGACATCTTCAATATGTTCCACCTATACCCGCTGCACTATACCATGGTCCGTCTGTTTTCTCTCAGCCTGGCCATGCAGATAATTAGAGAGAACACACCGGGCATCGCTATAGTGGACCCCTACTACATGCATGACGGCTGCTTGGGTTCCCCCGCCGAACGACGTATCGTGTCCTCGTACCTAAAAATAATCCTCGTGGCGAACAAGACAAAGGAATACATTCTCGTGCCTTACTTTCCCGAGTAAGTCGTTATTCACTCGCCACCGTCGATTGGCTTTATTAGATCATCATCATTCTTTTTCCAACACATTCCATTTGTATTTTTTGCGCAGAGATGAACACTGCACGCTCATCTCCTTATCGCCGAAGCATTCCCACGCCACGTATTTCGACTCGGGGAGTCTAGAAAAGAAGAAAAACTACGACAAGATCAAGGAAGTTCTGGATGATGCTCTCACTGGCTTTGCCTCGACGGAAGGCACCACCTTCGTGCGTACGAAGGTCAAGTTCGGCAGGCACGTCTTCAACCACGTAACGGAGTTCCCATGCGTGAAGCTGCCGGAAAATAGTAAGAAGGAAGCCTACTACGCACTCCATCACATGAGGGCGTTCCTACTTGACCAGCAGAATTCTACGCTGCCAGATCATCTCAAACAGTGGGCCGAAGCGAAGGCCAAGATCACTGATTCAGATATTAGACAAGAGATGTATCGCATCCAGCAGCGGTTTGGGGCAATCTTATTTCGTGATGTCATGACTTCGAGGGGATCTTCTACGGAGGAAATATCCCGAATAACCGTGACATAGAAGATCGCCTAGAGATGCAGGGTGACTATAGGAAGTTCATGACGAGACAAGGCGTCCTCCCGTTCCCTAAGTCGAGCCAGAAGGCTTGATGTTGGCCTAGTTGTAGTTACAAACTATAGATGACCTTTGTGTGTGTGTGGACAAGTGTACATGCTACTATACTTATCTTATTAGGTTTATGAATCATCGCTTACTTCTTTTGCTTATTATTATTATATATCAATCAATGCTTGGTTTTTTTGCTTACTTTTTGGTCCTTTGCTCACTTTGGTCCTTCTTTTTTTCCTTACTCTTTTTTCGAGAATAATGTCGATGATTGAAATGTCATGGAACACTATATATGTGAATGTGCTACGATGGGATTGTGAGCCTTGTGATATGCACAAGTCCAGGTCTTGTGCATCCTACTTGGCTCACGGTTCCATCGTAGCATATTCCTGTGTCCAACGACCTACGTATATATATGAGGCATTCTTTTCGAGTTATTTTTGTCTTTTTTGAGAATAATGCCGATGATTGAAATGTCGTGGCACAATATATATGTGAATGTGCTACGAAGGGATAGTTAGCCTTGTGATATGCACAAGTCCAGGAATTGTGCATCCTACTTGGCTCACTGTTCCGTCGTAGCATATTCCTGTGTCCAACGACCTAGCTAGTTATATATGAGGCATTCTTTTCGAGCTACTTTGGTCTTTTTTGAGAATAATGCCGATGATTGAAATGTCGTGGCACAATATATATGTGAATGTGCTACGACGGGACTATAAGCCTTGTGTTATGCACAAGTCTAGATGTTGTGCATCCTACTTGGCTTATGGTTCCATCGTAGCATATTCCTGTGTCCAACGACCTATGTATATATATATATGAGGCATTCTTTTTGATTTACTTTGGTCTTTTTCGAGAATATGCCTATGATTGAAATGTCATGGCACAATATATATGTGAATGTGCTATGACGGGATAGTTAGCCTTGTGATATGCACAAGTCCAGGAATTGTGCATCCTACTTGGCTAACCGTTCCGTCGTAGCATATTCATGTGTCCAACGACCTATGTATATATATATGAGGCATTCTTTTCGAGTTACTTTGGTATTTTTCGAGAATAATGTCGATGATTGAAATGTCGTGGCACACTATATGTGAATATGCTGCGATGGGATTGTTCGCCTTGTGCTATGCACAGGTCCAGGTGTTGTGCATCCTACTTGGCGAATAGTTCCATCATAGCATATTCCTGTGTCGAACAACCTAGTTATATATGAGGCATGCTTTTTGAGTTTGGTCTTTTTGATTTAGGAGTACTTTCTATAAGTGTATCTTCATATGCGACTTTAATTATATATGTTTTTTTTAATCATCGGTTAATTATTATTGTTAACTTATAGATGACGTGGTACGTCGTGTACAAGGGACGGGTTCCCGGAGTCTACGATGATTGGGAAGACTGCCGGAGACAGGTGCACCGTTTCAGCGGCAATAGCTACAAAGGGTACAACACTATGGCGGAGGCGAAAGCTAGATACACGCGCTATCTAGCGAGAGTTAGGACAAGGAACCGGATGAAGACCTACACCTTCATCGCGACAGTGATCATGCTTATCTTCTTTGGTTGTTTATCCCGCGTTTGTGTCTAGCTAGTTTAAATGTCTAGGCGAGCTTCCGAGCTCTAACTTGTTCGATCGACACATGTATTCACATGTCACCAACTACTTTGTAACTTGATCGAAACAATGTAACTTATACTATGTATTCATGTATGAGACTTATCTATATGTATTTGTTTCAATCTTGTTTTTCAAATTGTGTATTTATATATATAATTTTATATCTTGTATCTGTGTGTGTATATCTGCCTGTAATATTGTATATAATCTGGCTCAAAAATTAAAAAAAAAAACAAAAAAACACCTGTGGCGCACATGACCTACCTTTTGTGGCGCACTACGCCTAAAGCGCACCTCAGAAGCTTAGTGGCGCACTGGGTAGTGCGCCACAGAAGATCCTAATTGTAGCGCACCTGCCCACATAGCCGTGACGCACTAGCAGGTGCGCTACGCCTATCTCGACACAACCATGGCGCACTAGGCAGTGCGCCACGGCTAGGAGATAGCTGTAGCGCAAGGCTAGTGGCGCACTCCTAGTGCGCCACAGATGCTCTTTTCAGGTGCGCCACGAATGGCCATTTCCCTAGTAGTGCCTATCCCCAAATTCCTCCTTATCCTCTTAGATGCGAATGGGACCAAAACCCTAGCTCACCGGAGCCACCCCTCACCGTCGAACCACATCTCTCTTCCAAGCAGCCATGGAGAAGTGCTGTCCTCCATAGATCCTCTGAGAGAAAGCCTGCATCAAGGGGAGCACTAGAGTGGACGAATTTGGCCGTTCTTCTTCACGGCAGTTCGTCGGAAATCTTGTCAGGGAGATCGCCTCCGACCGCGCCTGTCCTCGCCGACCTCTCTATCATCATCAGGGTGATTTCCTAAACCTTCCAGCATCCTTAAATCATCTTATCTCATTGTAAATCGTCGTCTCATCGTGTACCACTATCGGCCACCGTCGGAGCTCGTCGGAGCTGAGGCTCCGATGACCATTTTCGAAGGGCGCCGCCACTTTAGGACTCAGCACATTGCACTGATTTGAACTAGGATCATTTCATTTACTGGGGTGCAGTAGATCGTCGTCGGCGACCAACCACTGACGGAAGTGGTGGTGCTGACGCCATCGCTACGTCACGCCGACGCCACCCTAGACCCAGCCAGCTAGTTTGTCTAGTCTTTGTCTCGCGTGGCTGATGACATGGCCTTGGGCCCATGTATCATCAACTGAGGGTAGAGAGAGGGTCAGTAACAAATACATTTTCTTAACCTGAGAGCTGAGGTGGTGTAACATCCCAGTATTAGAGCCTTGAAATAAGCTGAACCCAGATGTGTGCATTGCATTCATGCATAGAAAATCCGAATAAATTTCGCGCTTTTAAACAAAACTTGTCAAAGTGATTGAAGCTTCTCTTACCTTGATGGAATAAGAAGTAGATCATCAATTTGACTGCGATAAGTTTCTATAGGACTTTGCTAAAACCTTACTTTGGGTAAGGGAGATTTAACCTAAGGGTAGATCAAATGAAATAAAATATAAAACCTAATACATTATGATTTATGTTTTATCCTTAGGTGATCATATCATAGTATCCATTATAATCACTCATGAGTACCAATTTAAGGATATAACACAAATAATAAGAATGTAACACCTATATCTTAATCTCATCTGCATATACCATGAGTATCATGGTAATACCTAACCCTACTTCTTAAGTAAGATGGAGTAGGAAAGGAACTAAGCTTAGATCATTCCCCATATATCTTTAGTTCCATATCAATCCTTATCATCTCTGTTGAGTTATATTTCCATGTCTGTTGTTCATCAATGTTGAGAAATCAACTATTGATTCATCCATTCTCAACCTATCAAGTACTTGATCATAACACCGCTTACAAATAAGGGTCTAAAAAGAAACAACTAAGAAAAGGTGAATAGTGATGCTAGTTTCAGATGTCAATTATTTGATAAGAATGATTGAAAAGAATCCAATCTAAAAGATAGTTGATGGAGTTAAATCCCTCCTTGATAGAAAAGAATATTACAAGGATGAAGTCTGGAGATAGTTACCAGGAGTAGTCCTATTGGATCAAGTAGGTATAGTTAATGAATTATATCTCTTAATCCAATAGATCTAAATAGAAGATAATTATAATACAACTGTAATGTTGAATTGATGGAGCCTTGTTTAGTCAACTAGAAATCTTAACCATAATGGATCAACAGATTATAATGATGTTGCCTGCCAAAACCCACCGGCGAGCAGCGACGAGCAACACGGAGAGCCGGGAGGCTCCCAGGACTGCTGGTGGGCCCTGGTCCCTCGGGCGACGGCCCGCAAAAGCTCCGGCACACGTCCTGGCTTGGTTCGAGGGCGTGCCACCTGACCTATACCTGGTCAGGAAGGTGAAGGATTGCTCCGATTGATTTCCTGCATGGTAAACAAGTATACGTAAAATTCGAGCCGTAATCGGCTCCCAGGTTTCCACAGAATCGGCTCCTAAAGCCGATCGCCCCATGGTTGCGTTAGATTTATGATAACATGGGGTTTTGCTTGATCACTACAAGTTAAATCGATCTACGATAGTCTAATGTTTTCACCACGAATCGAACGTCCTACGCGTGATTGAGCCTAGTACGTACAAAGATGAAGAATATTAACCCTAGAGGCCTAATAACCAACATAAAGCCAATTACCGGAACATCTTCTCTAGAACGAATAAGCCACGTCCTTATGCATTACTGGATCGTTCAACCCGTTTGTAAGGCCTAATTACGTAGATATTAAACTAAACCTTGGCGAACAAGGCACAACTATAACAGATCGAATCGACTAAGTAAAGATCAAGCAGGTGCTACCCTTGCACTTTGGGAAAAGGTGCAAGGGTAGCGAGATAGTCGAGGTAGCATAACCGGCGATAGTAATGAAAAAGCACCGATGCTAGCCTCAAACAATCTATGATAATGGTATTACTCGCCATCAACAACGCTTGATGAGTAAAACCAGGTAACGATAAGTGAATCTTGCCTAGATCGCAAGATGCTATCTAGGCAGCATGGCACTTACCCGAAAGAAACCCTAGAAACAAGGGGTGGCGATGCGCCGAGATTGTGTTTGTTGTGAACGTGGTTGTCCTCTTCTTTCGATAACCCTAGGTACATATTTATAGTCTGGAGACTCTCTACTTTTTGGAATAACTCTACAACTCTATCTCTACCTAGACATAAACGGAACCTAAACAAACACGAATCCTACTATGATACAAGATACACGGGCAATTTAGCCCAAATCCACACACTAGGCCGATCCAACAACTCGTTGAATATACATATCTTCCAAGCCCATCTTGATCACAGCCCATCTCCGTCTTTAGCCAAAATACGGTGGTAACACATGCCCCCCTGGTTTTGGCAATGATAATTCCAAAACCACTCTGTGTGTTTTTTTTCCTCTTCTTCTCCTCTTTTTTTTCTTATCGGGTTGCGCGTAGACAGAATGCGTGGCAGAACAGATCCGTCACGCTACCCCTTCATCATGATGCCCTGTCTTCTCAACTCCTGCGCAGTGCATGATTTGACGATTTTGGCAGTGCAATCTGGGGAACCGCTATGGCATTGAACCGTCTCTCCACTATTCCCTTATTTAAATCCTGAGCAGTTCACGCCCCCATCTTCCTCCGGTTGCGGAAAACCCTCTCCCTTCACGGAAAAACCCTCTTTCTCGCCATGGCCTCCTCTGCTTCCTCGGTGTGTCCTCCCACGCCTCCAACTCGATTAGCGACCAGAGCCGGCGAGCACCCGCCGGCGGCGTCTGATACTTTCCCACGATGGTGGGACGAAAGGGGAGATTCGCCGTCTGGTCGGAGGATGATCGTCCCCCGACGGCGAAGAGCCTCTGATTCCTCGTCGACGGAGGCGGAAGGCAGCGGCAACCTTTGGTCGTGGGGCGGCGTCGAATCTTCCGACGAGGAGGAGGAATCGGAGGAGGACACCTCCTCGGCAGTATCCGACGAAGCGCTTCGCGGCGGGTCCAGCGAAGACATCGAAGATGACAGCGAGGGCGAAGAGGTCCCGCTGGTTTCTTCAGGCAGCGGCGAGGCGATGCGGCGTGGCTGAAAGCGATGAAAGGGCGGCGGCGGCAATGGCGGCGACGACCTCGGCTTAGATTAGGAATCGAGTAGTAATAGCCGATAGTAGGCCCTTTTATGTCGATCGTCACGTAAGCAATGATCTTTTGAATGAATGAAAATCTTTCCCAAATATTTTTCCTCTTTGCTTCAATTTTGCCGACAACCGAAATAGGCCGATGCTTGAAGTCGATGACCGTATCGGCTTTCAACATCTTGCGCATCTGATCAAACAGGTCAAATCGCCTGAGCCGATGACTACCCATCGGCTTCTCCCAAAAACGTTAGCGATGTGGTCAACCTTGATCGCATCCTTAGACACATCACAACGGCCACTTCTTGGTTTCAAATGATGACCTGCGACCTTCCTCAACACGGGCGACCCACATCTCCAATTGCCCATCGAAAAACGTGCCCCGCACAAACGACTAGTGATAAGCAAAGATGAAGATGACTAAGCTGAGATCGCCAAGGTGGACCTGTTTGTAACATGTGTGAGCCTCTAGAGTCGATGGCCGTGCATCGGCTATATATTTCCTTTTTTTTTATTCGGCCGATTTTTGATCGGCCCCATATTTTTACTGTCCATCATCTCACGTGCCTTTACTTAGCCGATTTCATGTATCGGCCTCGAAGTTCTTGTCCAACATCCCACATGCTTGGGAAATATTTCTTGAGATGTTGCCCGTTGACCTTTGGGAACTTTACGCCATCCAACCGCTTTCGAGCATGTATCGTTTCCTCTTAAAACTTGGTCAACCCTGCGGACCGTGCCAATTTGGAGACCATTTACCATATGTCGCATCCTTAGTCCCCAAAGGGCAACATGACTTCCCATACGGATCACCAACGTGGAACTCCTTTGGCTTCACTTTCTTGTTGTATGCACGAGCTACTTTGGCCTTGTTCTCTTTGATTTTCTCGAGTGACCATAGCTGAGCTCGGTTAAATCCTCTACCTGTCACTCATCGAGTTGCGTATTCTTGATCGTTAGATCGTCACGAAAAGTGACGTCTTGATCGACCATAATTTCCCGGGGTAGGGCGGCTTCTTGTCCATATACCAGATGGTATGGTGAGGTTTTATTGCTCCATGGCATGACATACGATAAGCCCATAACGCCTCGACAAGACCTCGTGCCAGCGCCTTGGGTGCTCATCGACTTTTCTCTTGATCGACTTGATGAGGCTCGGTTGGGCCTTGACTTGCCCATTTGCTTGAGCATAGTATGGAGATGATCTAATCGACTTGATCCCCATGTCCTCAGAAATTTTCTAAACTCACGAGAAATAAAGACCGAACCCCATCGGTCGTGATAGTTTGGGAATCCGAATCTATGGATGACATGTTCTTTCACAAAATTCATAACATCCTTCGAGTTTACTGACTTCATTGGGACAGCCTCCACCCATTTTGTGAAGTAGTCAGTGATAGCCAGAATCCACATGTGGCCTTTGCTTGATGGAGGATTGATTTTGCCGATCATATCCATGCCCCAACCTCGGAATGGCCAAGGCTTGATGATGGGGTTCATTGCTGACGCGGGCACCATCTGGATTTTTCCAAACTTCTGACATGCTTGACACCCTTTGTAGTAGTTGAAACAGTCCTCAAGCATGGTGGGCCAATAAAACCCCGATCGCCTAATCAACCACTTCATCTTATGAGCCGATTGGTGAGTTCCACAGGCGCCTTCGTGTACCTCGTGTAGGAGCTGATTGGCCTCGGCTGACCCCAGGCATTTGAGCAATAGCCCTTCCAGAGTCCTGTAAAACATGTCATCCCCAATAAGCACGTACTTCATGGCTTTGTACCTTATCCGTTTAGGTGGCCCCAGGCGAATCTTTCAAGTAATTGAAGATATCGGCTCTCGATCGTCCTTCGAGGCGTGCACGAACGTCGGCTCCTTCTACCACGTCCTTGTATCCTGAAGCCATCCGCGCAAGATCGTTCGCCTCGGTATTCTGCGATCGTGGGATCCAAGTGAAGTTTACGTACCGGAATTGCGTCATCAGCTCGCGACAGTGCAGCCATAATGGGAAGAGGGACTTGCTCTCGCACTTGTAGTCCTCCGTGAGCTGGGAAAGCACCAACTTGGAGTCTCCAAAAATTTCCACTGCTTCCGCTCCGGCTTCGAGGAGTAACTCCATCCCCTTGCATATCGCCTCGTACTCGGCTACGTTGTTGGTGCAAGAGGTAGACAATCTGATGGAGAAGGAAAATGTTGCCCCCCGGGGCGACACGAGTAAAATGCCGATGCCGCAGCCATCGTCACAAACTGATCCGTCGAAAAACATAGCCCATGCTCTTATGGACAGTGCGGCTATGTTAGTGTTGATCCTTTCAGCGATAAGATCGGGCGCTGTCCCTTAACGCTTTGCGGGTTGATACCGGATGTCAAACTCGATAATGCAAACATCCATTTGCCCGGTCGGCCTTTTAACATAGGAGCGGCATGTGCTTTATGACGTCGATTTGCATATGATGATGATCTCTGATAGCAAAATGTGGCGCAACTTGGTGCGGTGAAAAAGCAGTGAGGCACAACTTATCGATATCGGGTACCTCGTCTCTGCGTCCGGCATCCTCACCTTATGTAAAAGGCGACCCGCTCCAGCCCATCATAAACTTGCACCACTCTGAGGCGATGGGCGTGTCGACCAGCGACAAGTAAATGTAGAATGGCTGTCGGTGAGGTGGAATTAACATTGGCGGCTTTGTCAAATATTCTTTGATCTCGTCAAAGGCTCGTTGTTGTTACGCCCCGGTGAATTCCTCGTCGATTTGATTTTACTAGTCCCATGAACGGCTCAATCCTTCTGACAGTTGGAGATGAAACGTCGTGAAGTTGATCTTGCCGATAAGGACTGTAGTTCTTTCTTCGTGGTGGGTGGCTTCATTGTCCGCCCGCCTCGACTTTTCAGGCCGATCTCAATTCCGCGTTCATGGACCAAAAACCCAAGAACCGGCCGTAGTCACCGAAAGCACACTTCTTTGGATTCATCCGTAGGCGAATTTTCTTGTTCGGTCCGGGGCGTTGCAGATCGTCCAAGTGTCCGTGCGCTGAGCGGACTTGACCACCACGTCATCGATGTAGATTTCAACCAGTTTGCCGATCGATCATGGAAAATATAATTCATGGCCCTTTAGTGCGTGGCGGCATTTTTCAGTCCAAGCGTCATGACTACATATTCAAATAACCCCATTGAACACGGGACTCGAATGCAGTCTTGTGTATGTCTTCTGGAGCCATGAAGATCTGGTTGTAACCGGCATTGCCGTCCATGAAGCTCAAAATCTTATGACCAGCTGCTGCATTGATTAATGTTTCTGCCACCGGCATCGGATACTCATCCTTTGGGGTAGCTCTGTTGAGATCTCGAAAATCTATAGCAACACGCCATCGGCCATCCTTCTTCTCTACAGGCACGATACTAGAAATCCACTCAGCATACCTGCATGGCCTGATCAACTTGGCTGTCAACATTTTCTCGACCTCTTTCTTGACTTCTTCTAGAATTTCGGCCTTCATTTGTCGTGCTCGCTGCTGAAACGGCCGAAATCCTTTTTTGAGCGGGAGTCGATGCTCGATGATGCTCCTGTCCAACCCAGGCATCTCTGTGTAGTCCTGTAAGTAGTGCGGATATTGTTTTAACGCTATCATCGGGCCCGCAGACTCGGATCTAACTTTGGCGATAAATGTTGGTGGCTTATCCCCAGGACCAATGTCGATCTCTTCTAGCTCATCAGCTGATGTAAACCCGTACCCTAGCTTTCCGTCACCTGTCAAATCGACGCTAAACACAGGGCAAACGGTGGGTGAGGACAACAAAAATAATTTGGGCCGATCGCTTGAATCGGCCCCCTTTTCGCTTGCATCAGTCAAGGACGGTTTACACCTCATTATTTTACAGTGGCAGAGCATCTCTCTGCTACGACTACATGAGCTGCTTGTCGTATGATCGCTGCTTTTTATTTTTTGTGGCCGATCGCAGGGATCGGCCGTACCACGGATGATCGTGGGCTTTTCTACTCTGTAAGGCGATGGATAAGACCAGACTCACCCGTTTTTGTAGCTTCAATCGCCGCAGCCGTCTAGATTGATTCGGAGATCGGCTCTTGGTCTTACGCTTCCCGCACGTTCATGCCAGCTATGGAGATCTCGATAGAATCGTCTGCGTGGATGACCTCCACCGTCTCCATCCCTTTGGATCGTGCATCGATGCATTGTGGACGGGATGCGACAATTAGCGTGAATCAATCCCTTCCTAGCAAGGCGTGTAAGTGCTCTTGCATCCACGACGAAGAATAGCGTGGAGTACGGTTTTTCCTTGTCAAGTCCACGTTCGACGCCTATGCGTTCAAGACGGCGTTGAAGTCGCTCAACGTGGCGTTGGTTTTGATCGGATCTGCGGTGGGCGTCCCAAGCGTCGTAGCATGGAGTATGGCATGATGTTGATTGCCGCTCCGGTGTCCACCAACATCTTGCGACAGTTGCCCATTGATGTAACCTCGCAGTGCAGGCTTTCGGATGTTTGTAACCCTTCTCACGTGGCTTCTCAAAGATAACCGCCGTGGGCGCGATCAACTGTGCCACGGGTAGCTCATCGGTTCTTGGCGCGCAGAATTCTGACGGGAGTACGAACACCATGTTTGTGCCAGCCGATGTCTTTGCATCGGCTTTTATCGGTTTGGGGCGCCACTCTTTCCTGGTCGGGCGGTCTTCCGTTTCCACAGCCTGCCTCACTTTGACGGCCAGATCAGGCCGTGCTTTCTTCAAAGCGTGGAGATACTGCGCTTCAGCTTCCTCTAAGTTACGCAGCCGCTGCACTCTACGCTTCTGGGTGTGTCTGAGTCCGTCGGGGCACCACCTTGGACGGTGATACCTGTCTTCGTCCTTGTCATCCTTTGGCTTCTCGAGGTCTTCTGCTCGAGCGGACTCCCTGTGACGGATCTGGGGCGGAAGAGGCCCTAGACGTTTGAATACTGACACTGGCCTCGTGTCCTCCCCCTGCTGATTGCATTCCGGGCAGTTGTCGACTGTAGGCAATCGGCTCATTCCCGCGCCCCAGCAATACTTGAAGAAAGGACAATCCCAATGCCTGTCTGCGCCTTCCTTCTCTTTCGACGGTCCCCTAGCAAGGTGCTCATATCTTTCGTCGTCTCTGTCGCGCCGGCGACGTTGGTCGTACTGGCGCTCATACTTGTTAAGGAGATGCGTAGAATGTGGCTTCTGATATCGCACTCTCCTCACTTGTTCCTCTGTTAAGTACCGCCTGTCATTGTGGCTGGGCCGGTCGCATGGACTAGCCTCCTTTCTTTCCTTGCCCCGAGAGCGACCACCGTCCTCCTTGTACGTGTCATGGTGGTACCCAGACCCTGCCATATTAACGCCGAACGAGAAATCCAGCTTACGCCTCGCGGAGCGACTGAGTTCTACCATGTTGACGCCGGGAAATGGGTTTGTGTCCACTTTCATGGCGAACTGCCCAAGGATCAGACGGCCTTGTTCTATCGCCATTTGGATTTGGCGGCGAAGCTCTTTGCACTCGTTGGTGGTGTGAGTGAACGAATGATGCCACTTGCAGTATGGTCTCCCGTTCATTTCCTGAGCCGTAGGGATTTTGTGGCCTTCGGGTAACCTCAGCTGCTTCTCCTTCAGCAGCAGATCGAATATCTGCTCAGCTTTGCTCACATCGAAGTCGAACCCTTTCGCAGGCCCTTGCTGTTTCACCCATTTGCAGGCCAGGATCGCCCCGAGCCCATTCAGCTACGGCCACCTCCCGGTCTGCGTAGGATCTTCCTCTTCGCATCGACCAGGCTTATCGGACGCTTGAATTTGTCTTGGTACAACTCGGTGGCGCTGCTCATACATCGCCGCTACGGGCCATGTGCGCCAATGAGTTGTACTCGAACGCCAGTCCTTGATGGGTGCCGAGACCCAACATGCCAGCTCGACCGCTTCCTTCTCGGTTAAACGAGCGAATAACATCGGTTCTTGAGTCTGGCTGGATGTACTCGGCTACGATTTCTCGCCACGCACTTGCGCCAGGTCTGCGATGCCGGCCTCAGTAGCCTCTGAATGGTACTGGATGTGGAACTTCCAGGTATGAATTGAATCAGGTGGTAGTGAGGTGTACCACCCAAAGGCTGGTCCTGTCAGAGATTGCGCAAAAAATCTTACGCGATCGATCCGATGTCAAATCATGCCTAGTTGTGCTGTATCGCTTATGCTCGATCGAGCTCGACCCTTGACCAATGAACCTTGAGAACTCAGGGAGCTTATACTTGGGTGGCAGCGGAATCAGATCAAACTCGTTGGGGTACGGCTTTGAATAGCCGATTGTCCTTCTCTTCGGCACGAAGCCGAACTGGTCCCTCAGGATGGTACCGATTTGCTCCACTGTTTGAGCTGTAGGGGCTAGATTCTCATGACTGGTTCCAGTGGCATACTTGGCTAGCCACGCCTGTTTGTCAGCGTCCATCCCAGCCATCGCTGCTCCAGACACGCCTGCCCCTGAAGATCCTGCCCCAAGAGCTCCTGCCGCAGAAACCCCTGCGGTTGCAATCTGTTTGGTGCGTGTCAGGCTATTGCAGTCCGCATGTAGGCATATATATCCGTGTGGGATCTCCTTAGGTGGTTCAAACAGGAATTGGCAATCGCCTGGGTCGCCTCCAGCCTTGTAGACGATGTAAGCCGCTGCCCCTGGCGGTTCTGGAGCGGCAAGTGCGAACGGGAGCTATGGCACAGTGGAGCGGTATTTCTCCTGGTGAGTCCCTAAGGTAGGTCCCGAGAGTCGATGCTTCATGATCTCACGAACTACGAACCGACCGCGAAAGCGTTCACTGTGCTCTCGTAATGGCGGCGAGAATGAGCCACCATGTAGTTGACTTCACGTCAGAGCTGCAGTGCGCCTCCGAAGGGAGACAGATCCACCTCATTGAGAGCGCCTTGGGGGAGAACCCTTCCACCGATGCCATGCTTATGGGTCCTCTCGAAAGAGCCGATGAGGTCTTCCTCAAGAGAGCCTTGATCTCGTCGTGCTTGGCCTTGTGCTCGTCGGTAGATCGTCAAGTGAGTGGTCTGCATTCTCCATTGCAGCGTCGGATGTTGATGTAGACGTTGTTGAAGGTCCCACCGGCGTGCAGAATGTGTTGCTGCCAAAACCCACCGGCGAGCAGCGACGAGCAACACGGAGAGCCGGAGGCTCCTCAGATCGGGCTGGTCCTCGGGCGACGGCCCAAAAGCTCAAGACACGCCCCGGCTTGGTTCGAGATGCCACGACCTATACCTGGTCGAAGGTGAAGGATTGCTCCGATTGATTTCTGCATGGTAAACAAGTATCGTAAAATTCGAGCCGTAATCGGCTCCTGTGTTTCCAGTAATCGGCTCCTAAAGCCGATCGCCCCATGGTTCTGCGTTAGATTTATGATAACATGGGGTTTTGCTTGATCACTACAAGTTAAATCGATCTACGATAGTCTAATGTTTTCACCACGTAACTGGAACGTCCTACGCGTGATTGAGCCTAGTACGTACAAAAGATGAAGAATATTAACCCTAGAGGAGGCCTAATAACCAACATAAAGCCAATTACCGGAACATCTTCTCTAGAACGAATAAGCCACGTCCTTATGCATTACTGGATCGTTCAACCCGTTTGTAAGGCCTGATTACGTAGATATTAAACTAAACCTTGGCGAACAAGGCACAACTATAACAGATCGAATCGACTAAGTAAAGATCAGCAGGTGCTACCCTTGCACTTTGGGAAAAGGTGCAAGGGTAGCGAGATAGCTGGAGGTAGCATAACCCGGCGATAGTAATGAAAAGCACCGATGCTAGCCTCAAACAATCTATGATAATGGTATTACTCGCCATCAACAACGCTTCAAGACGAGTAAAACCGGTAACGATAGATATCGCCTAGATCGCAAGATGCGATCTAGGCGATGGCACTTACCCGAAAGAAACCCTAGAAACAAGGGGTGGCGATGCGCCGAGATTGTGTTTGTTGTGAACGTGGTTGTCCTCTTCTTTCGATAACCCTAGGTACATATTTATAGTCCGGAGACTCTCTACTTTTTGGAATAACTCTACAACTCTATCTCTACCTAGACATAAACGGAACCTAAACAAACACGAATCCTACTATGATACAAGATACACGGGCAATTTAGCCCAAATCCACACACTAGGCCGATCCAACAACTCGTTGAATATACATATCTTCCAAGCCCATCTTGATCACGGCCCATCTCCGTCTTTAGCCAAAATACGGTGGTAACAAATGATCAAGCCTTATTCACCAAGATTGAGTACTTATGTCATGTATAAGTGGTATTGGTGGATAAAACATGATTGAACCCTAGTAGAGGTAAGTTATCCTAGAGTAGTCATTACAAACCACATAAATATGATTTAGGATTGAAGTAAGAGTTATTGGAGTAAAGTGAATCTAAGATGATATTATTCAATTACAGCTAGTATAACATAGAGTTATAGAAGTAGTGTTATTCATCTTAAAGGATAGTCAACTTTAGATAAAGGTAGTTGGATGCATACAATTAATAGAAAAAGATTAGTGATGGATGATTAAGGAAGGTTAGGAGTGGAGTTTGAAAGAACTACTTGTTGGATTGAAGATTTTCAATAGTAGAATAGTGGGTATAATCAAGCAAGGATATAAGAAAACTATGAAATGCTTTGATATCAAACTCATTGGATCCATCCATGATTTTAGAAGAATGATATATGAATAAGAAGATTTAAATGAGTAAAGCTCATCATACTAACCATGATGATGGATAGGAAGATGTATTATATCTAGGAAAGGAATTCCTTAATTAGAAATCCAGGATTGGGAAATATAATATGTTATAAATTACTCTTCTATTTATTCTTGGTAAACAATCAATTCTAAATCCCAAACCAAGTAGAATATCCATTTCATGTTATTGATCTATCATCTTATGTCCATATCACTTCATAGGAATATTTTCCTATAGCAAATCCTATAAGCATATTTATACCAATTCCTTTCTATAAAATATTCCAATTATGACTTTCTATTATAAAAGGTGATGTCATCAAATATCACAAACAGAAGACAATATGCTTAGTTATTAATTCTTTACTCATATCCATAAAGGAATCTAAGTATATTAAAAACCCTAAACCCTAGGGTAAATATTCATAATTTAAAACCTTAAACTTCTTTGTTTATCACAATAGAATATATACATTGCCATTTTCCAAATTAATGGGAGTAGTAATAACCATATCAATGTCTTTTATATTTCATGCATCAAATAATGGTAGAGGATCATGATACATATATATAAAGTTTCTATTCAAACTATGAGCTCACTAGAGTTGAGTTATAAACAAATGAGGAAATATCATTTAGAAATCCCTAACTAAAGGAGCAAAGTAAAGCAATAGTAAAAGTTTCTAAAAATTATTAAAGGGGCTCATATTGAGTAAATAAAAGACATACAAAAAGATGATATAATAAAAATTCACAAATGATACAAAATATATTTTAGTATTATTGTAAATATCTAGCAACTAAATCATACAAAGAAAGGTTCAAAGTATAAATCAAATTCAAATCTGAATAAGAAAATAGAAAATAGAAAAAGGATAAAACAAATAAAAAATAAACCTGGCTGCAGCCCAAACCTACCTGCTTACCTAACACCCAGGTGCAACCCACTTCTTCCCGCGACCAGCCCACTAGCAGCCCTGCACTGCCGCCTTCGCTTTCGTCAGTATTCCTCGCCGGAAGCAGTATGCGTGGCGTCATGATCGTCGATCTCCGATGCGTTATGATGCGCGCCGCCATCAGTGAGGAGGGGGATAAGAACGCCAGCGAGCTCCTCTATCCATTCTTACCCGAATCACTCTCTCTCGTGCTCTCTCTAAAATTTCCCCAACCATGCCGAAACCCTAACTCGCCGGAGTTGCTCGTTGTCGTTGTTCAAGACCACCCCAAGGCCAACTGAAGGTTCCACTAGCACCACCATGATGGACTTCGTCTGCTAGGAGGAGGAATCGAGCCGAGAAGCCTGAAACCATGTGCATCAAGCTCGTCTGTCCGCCGTTCGCCGTCGACCATGGCTCCGTCGTCTGAGCTCGCCTCCCCTTGTCGTTGCCACTACAAGCTTCCTGGTGAGCTTCTACTTCTGCTCGTTCTCTCCGATTTGATCCTAGTCATCTGTAGCGCCTTGTACGCACGCACCCGAGCCGGTCACCGTCGAAGCTCGTTGGATCTAGTGCTCTGGTGACCATTCCGGAGTGGCGCAACCATAGTTCGACTCGCCGTTGCACCCTCTTTCCAACGCACCAAACCACGCATGCTAAAACGCCGTAGATCATCGCCGGCGACCTTGATCTGGTGGTGGAGGTCGCGCTGACGTCAGCGTGACGACGTGCTGGGGTCAGCCTGGACCCAGTTCTCTGTTTGACCTGGTCTTTGTCCCGCGTGGCAAGTGACGTGGCCCAGGGCCCATGTGTCATCGACTGAGAGTAGAGAGAAGGTTAGTAACAAATGTATTTTCTTTCACCAGTGAGATGAGGTGGACACTGGCCCACCAGTCAGTGACTAGGGCTAGCTCTAGGTGTGCTGTAAAAAGTATTTTCTGTTAAGAAATAAATAAAATGTTATAATTCAATTAATAATATTCCAGAAACCATTACCCAAATAAAAAGAATGACCATTCTTAAGTAAACTAAAATAAACATTTCAGATACACAAGATACAAATGTATAAGTACCATACTTTCAAAACTATTTATATTTTAAATTTAACTTTAGTCTCCAAGAATCTAAATATAATACAATACACATTACTATATGTTTTATAGTTAACTTTGATCTGAAGTAGTTAATCTATAAAGCAACTCAAGCCAAACCATTTGAGTAGACCAATAACATCAACCACCACTAACTAACCACAAAGCTTGTTTAGACCTTAGAAGAGAAACCTTTTCTTCGAAGGTTATTATTTTTGCCACTTCAAACAAAAACTATTATATAAGCAATCTTGACTAGTATTTCATAAGCATATATTTTGTTGCTACATATGTGTTGCTCACAACCACTCATAAGCTCTAATAAAAGCACAAAGGTGAAACTTATCTAAAAGGACCACACATTCCAAAGTAACCATTTACGGAATCCAAACCCTAGGACACGTTATTCCCGGAATTTGCGTTTAGAACGTGCATCACATTACTTATGCATAAAATCATATTGCTTCTTTAAACATTAGTCCTTACCGGACCAATGATGCTGATTTCAAATTTTGGATCTTATACTAACTCGAAGACCGTGAGTGCATAATCTTGCAATCACAAAAGGCAAGTTCACACGTGCTCATGTCCTTTGTTTATTTTCTGTAAAGTATTTTACAAATCCAGTGTTATTATCACCTGCATTTGAAAAAGGTCTTAAAACACTATTTTTGATATTAATGTGAACTATTGATTACTGATCCAGGGTGATCAGCTAATCTATTAAATCTGACAGTTGGAATACCACTGTTCAGAACTATATCACCTAGGACTTAACAACCAATGTTGCCAGTGATTCTTGCGTCATATAATACACGTTGACCATGAGATTTGGAATGGGACGAAGAAGTCAGCTGTATCTTCTTCCTCTCGCATGAAGCCGGATGTGCAGGTCGTGGTTGTTATCCTCGTAGCGTGCATATTAATTGGTAATTCGTAGAGGATATGCAACATATGGATGGGAACCCTCAACGTCCCATGATAGTTCTGACATCTAACGGTTTGTACAAACCATTGCCGTAATCCAATATGTGGGCATGGTGTACACCAAGGAGGCATGCGAGGTCGCGAAGGGGGCAGTGATTGGCTTGGATCATCTTCTGGGCCCCACATCATGGAATTGTGGATGGGAATAAGCTGCCCGGTTGTGCAACAAAGAGTTGATCTCTCATAGGTAAAGTAACGCACCTCTATAGAGTGTAAGAACTGTAACTTGTTACTCCCTGTTCCGGGAAGGAGCTGCGAACGCGGCGGGAAAGGAACTCCATGAAAGTTCGGGTAAACCCATGAAGGTTGACGGACATAGATTTTCAGAATAAAAGCAACCTTTGAAGAAATGTTTATGAAAACTTGCATTGCCTACGACCTACGGTCTGTGGCTGTAGTTATAGTGCATCAAACACTCCTTTTCTAGTGAACTTGCTGAGTACGCTCGTACTCAAAGTATCTTCTTAACCCTTGCTAGATTCTGAAGTTGAAATAGACCACAACAACATTAAGATATACTCCAGGACTTATCAAGACCAGCTATAGCTCTTCAATGAAGACAAGGAAGTCAACATATATATCAACATAAGTGAAGACGAAGTTACGGATTAGATAGGACCGTAACCTCTAGCCAAAGAACCTATTTTTGTAGTGCGTTGCAATAGCAGCAATGCCAACCTCTTAGCCAGAATACTAGTCTTAATAGTATAATCGTTCTTGCGTTATTTATCTTTGATTCTTCTCCGTAAGAAGTTCTTTCTCTCTCTTTAACCTAGAATGTTCTCTGGATCTTGTGTAAAGAGTGAGTTGTAACCTTTAGCCATGTATTGGACCCGCTGTGTTTCTGTTGTGCCATTCTGAGGGATGTAATACTAGTGAACGGTGTTTCATTGGTGTTATGTCAACGACTATAGTATACTACATCATGCAGTGGTATGCTGGGTCACCGCAGTTGGTATCAGAGCATATGCTTTGACCGTAGGTTGGAAACCTAGTAAATGGGTAGAACCTGTAGGACACACCCTTGCAAAAAATAAAGAGTTCTCTAGTGATATGAGGGATATTCACTCGATAATAATCCTGTTATGTTACTAGTGCGATAACTCTTTTATATGATTGCAATTCCAATCATTACCCAAGAGTTTTGACTCTATGTGAGTGATGATAGTTTCTTATCCACAGTTTCACATGGCACCTCGATATCCACCCCGGAATGTTCAAGTGATGAACAGGACGTTGGATGACTACGGAGGGGATTGGACAAACAATCTCCGACAACTTCTATGGAGTTTGGAATGTGAATCAAGACTTTTGGTCAAGATTTACACTTACTATGATGGGCAGGTATTAGCAAAATACCGTGTCATGATCATGTTACCCAAGAAGTTAGGACTTAATGGAGAAATGCCAGCAGGAGTGGCAAGGTGCATGGCATCTGCATATCATATTGCCATAGCAGCAGCCATAACCATGATCCGAGAACAGAAATCCCAAGGTCTATAAGGTAGTACTCACACTGTTATACCACATGAAACCTCAAACTCAGAACATGAGTTAGATCACTCTACCTTAGTCCAAGCTGAACCTACTCTAGCTATAGAGTATATGGATCGTTATCGGTCTTTGTTAAACACTTATCATAACACTCACCAAGTCTTAGTCCAGGAATTGGATACGGTCATTGAGGATTTCATTGATCCTGATAAAGCAATGGCTCGTAGGAAGAAGCTAGATAAAGAAGCTAGGCATCCTAAATACATACCTTCAGGAGAGGTGTTTGAGGAAACTGAGTTTGATGATCCAAACTCAGAAAATTATGCCTATTACCAAAATGACTTCAAGCCACTATGGACTAAATATAACTCCGAACAACATGAATGGAATAAAGTTATTCCAAACAACCCTGAACCAATCAAGTATGGATGGGAAATAGAATCTCAAGGTAGAACCATAGGAAATCCCATACCTTGTGATACAGGTATTGAAGAAGAGACCAATTATAACCACCGAGACTTATGGACCCTATGGGGGTGATACCAATCCAATCAACTTAGAAGAGTATTCCGATAGCTATTACACCAATATCTATGACTGGATCCAAGAAAAAGCTAAGGAACAAACTTACTATGAGGAAGCATTGCCAGAAAACCCGAAATATTTGGTGGAAGATTACACCAACTCTAGTCATTTTTCAATGACTAATCTTAGTCTCAGTACTTATAATCAAGAATACGCACCTCCTGGATGGTCTTATGCTCCAGAAGGCAGTCGTAGGACTTCACGTCATCATGGACGGAACTCCGGGAAGCACTAGAGGAAGATGAAAGTAAGAAAGGAACGACATCCCAAGGGATGAGGGCTTGAATAATGTATATAGAGGGTAATGCGTATTGTAGTTTGAAGAGTTTGCTGAAATAAGTGAGGATATATCCACAAGATCAAGAAGTTCTTGTAAGATAGTTGTGTAAATAGATATGGAGCAAACCGTTGGAACATCTAGTTCATTTGTAAATTATTTAAAACATATGTGTAATACATGGTATATGTTTTGTTGTTTACTGACTTTTGGATCTTTTGATTCTTCTTGATTGACTAGATCTGTACATGAAGTTTAATTAGGTGTGCAAATGCATGATGTAACACCCAGTTATTACTTAATGTTATAGACCTAGATAGAAATGGGAATTCGTGTAAGGGAGTGACGAGTTTTGAAAATCATAAAGAAGACTGACTTTAAGGGTGAAGCATGATATAATGAGTATTAACACCATTTGGAAGATAGATCAAGCATAGAATAATTTTAGCCAGATTCAAGAAAGAAGTTGGTGTAGAAAATGTATGGCGCAACAAGAAGTAATAGACTTAAGGTCCATTTAAAGTAGGTAGCATTGCTAAGAAGTTAATGAAAGAGTTGTATCAAGTTCATGGAAGTATCATGAAAACGTACCAAGAAGGTGTCTTGGAACCAAAAGGGTATCTAAGCTCTGACAATTCGGAGAAAATGCCAGTTGTAGGTCGGAAACTGTAAGATAATACCTACCACCCAGAATGATCCACCTTTGGTACTTGATCCTTAGTCGGCATTCTGATCCACAGTTGGTGTTTTGTCCGCAACTGATATTTGGTTAACATAGTTACTCGAATCTTCTTAGAAGTTGCATAAAGAGCATTAAATTTGGCCTAAGCTAAGTATGACCTAAAAAGGTATAGAATTTAAAGGCGATCATCTTTCGAGAGGCTTCGCAAAGTAGACCTACCCAGCGAAAATGTCCAATAGTGAGTATGATATATAGTGCCGAAAGATTTACTTCGGAGATCCACAATGATGTGGATTCACCGTACAATCTTTCATCAAACCTTAATTAGGTGAAGTATAAACTTAACAGAGACCAACATTCTAGTTATAAAACCAATAAATATTATATAGACAAATTAAAGACTATTAGTAGTCCCTAAGGGGGAGAGCAAACCTTATAAATGAAAGTTGAAGAAGTACTATAGGTAATAATGAAAGATTATCTAAAACTTAATAAGGTAAAAGCCTGAAGGTGATAAAAGGTTAATCCTAACCGACTAATTCTAGAAGAAACAACTCTTAAGTGGTCTTTAAGAAGTAATAGAGAACCTCCACTAGGACATGGAAAGAGAATAATAAATTCCAATAGGTATGGACGAAATGAGTTCAAATCCAATCTTGGAAGGGGTACCAGTATCAATTATACTAGGACATGAATGGAAAGATAGTCTTTTGACTACTAACACGGGTATATAGAAACGTAAAATTTGTTTTAGTAAGGACCCCTAAATTGTACTTAAAATAGTAATAAAGTTTGATGATAAAATAAAAAGATTTGGATTATAAGATCTAATCAGGTTATGGAATACTACAATTAATTCCATTTGAGGTCATCATGGAGTGGAGAATGTAGCAACCACTACAAAACAATTTCTTACCCCGAAACATGAGAGTTTGCGAACTTCGAGGACGAAGTTTATTTTAAGGGGGAGAGTCTGTAACATCCCAGTATTAGAGCCTAGAAATAAGCTGAACCCAGATGTGTGCATTGCATTCATGCATAGAAAATCCGAATAAATTTCGCGCTTTTAAACAAAACTTGTCAAAGTGATTGAAGCTTCTCTTAACTTGATGGAATAAGAAGTAGATCATCAAGTTGACTGCGATAAGTTTCTATAGGACTTTGCTAAAACCTTACTTTGGGTAAGGGAGATTTAACCTAAGGGTAGATCAAATGAAATAAAAGATAAAACCTAATACATTATGATTTATATTTGATCCTTAGGTTATCATATCATAGTATCCATTATAATCACTCATGAGTACCAATTTAAGGATATAACATGTCAACACCCAGATTTTTAATCCCAGATACCTGTTATGCCATACATTGCAACCCCAGGATTACCATTTTGCGAGACATAACAGAATTGGATACCACAATACATCATCCATTACAAACCATACATAAGGTCTTACACAAATAAGGATCTCATGATCCAGTTCTTAATATAACTCAAGCAGCGGAATACGTAATAATAACGGTAGCGTAGGCGAAGCTCCATCTTCGAGGTCACAGGCAATGCTGACGATGGGAGATGATCCTAGTTGTCGTAACCTTCCTGGGGTTCATCATCCTGGTACTCTTCTTCATAGTCTGGCCACGGGAATAGCCAGGGACAAAGCCATGAGTACTCTTTAAGTACTCGCAAACTAATACTAACAAGTGAAGGGGGTTTTTGTAGTAGGACACTAAGCTCTATGGTTGTTTTGCAAAAAGCCAGATTTACCTCTACTAAGTTCAGAAGCAAGAAAAGCTAGTTGAAATTTTATAACACCTAAGTGGGAACTTGTATTTCATATCACAACTCTATTATGGTCAAGTCAAAATCTTGATCCATTTCACAAGTCATTTTGAAAACATCTGACGGGGAAACAGTATGGCCACTCCAGCTGTCCGTAACTGCGGACACGGCTATTCAAATAGTTTGACACTCTGCAGAGATTGTACACTTTCACCACAACATTCGATACATCCGTCAGGAACAAATCCTGAATTCACCATACTCAGTATGCGGATAATCAATCCTAACCTTTCAATTACATGCCCTAGTATAAGCACCTCTCCTACGAGTTTGGCCTCCCAACCATGACCATCTGTCATCTTGGGTACTGCACAGGTGGACAATCTTCATAAGGTAGCCTCAGCTCAGACCTTGGCCGTGAGGGAAACCATACTAAGGTATATAAGTTTCCAGTCAAGCCCTACCCAATTTTTGGGTATTGTGGTTGTACGGTAAAATTGGAATGGTATCGCATCCAGACAACCATCAGTTTTATAAAGGGCTAAGGCTCATGCCTTAACATTTTCATCATCCAAATCATCTGGTGTTCAGAAACACATGTCAAAACATCTCAGTAGAATGACTCATCATTCTAAGGTTTTCATAACCATTTTCCACCAAGTATTCCCATTTAAAGTTGATCAAGTTTTATGCTTAGCACTAGCATCTAAAAGTGGGGGTGAGTACTAATGAGGGGTGGTAAACAAGTGGAGTTTTAACTAAGTACCATCTCATGCCTTAGGATGACATCAATATTATCTAGCTTAGGCCAAATTTAATGCTCTTTATGCAACCTTCAATTATCTTTCTCGTATCTACAATTTATTTAAGTAAACTCTAAGAGAAATCTTTGATAAAGAAATAAAGTATAAAGCTTGCAAGTAAAACTAGGATGGCGTATCATCAAATGTATCTAACCAAGTATGCTTAGTGCATTGCATGGGTTATCTAACTTTCATAATTGCAAGTGTTAGCTTGCTCAATCAACTAGTAGTATTAGGCTTTCCTTGTGCAGAGCAGTGGTTGAAGTTCTCCTCGGCTTCTTCTTCGTAGTATCCTCCTTCCTCCTCGTATCCTTGGTAGGTACTAGCGTCTATGAATAAATATGAGGTACACAATCACCAAACAATACTTAACTACTTTCATTAATCACACAAAAGGGTTTTATAGATGATCTAGCATCATCACTAATATTACAAGATTAAAGAATTTGTCTTATTGATTTTATTTTTAGAAAAGTAATTTCTACTCATTGAAAAACTACTTAAGATTTAATATTCTCCAAACCAAACATGGGATCATGTTGACACATGTCATCACCACACATTTCAGTACATGGGAATGTGATTTAAAGTGGTGTCACAATTTAATAAGGTTTAACCTTTTAATTTTAAATCATTAAAGTGGCTAGAAATGCCTATGTGGCATTCTTTTATTACTTGAACATTATTTCTGTAAGTAAACCCCTATATTTTTATATATTCTGAAAGGTATGATCAAATGTGATTTTTGAGAGTTTGAATCAACTCAAAAGCTATTATGGTTTAAATTTGAAAAAATTTTGAATGCAGAAAAGCTTCTGCCTTGTTATTTTTACCAAGGTTGATCTATAGATCCAAATGATTTTAATCCAATGGGCTTGGATTAAGCATTTCAATATCTTTCTAACAAAATTGGTTTCATGCAATTTGGTTTACTGAATCGAGTTGGGTTGATTTTTGAAACTAGGTACAAAACTGGGTCTGAATATAAATAGAAAAAGCTAAATTCAAACGAGTGGGCTGCGCGGGAAGGGGTAATGGGCCGGCCCAGTGTCACTCCGCAGCGTGGGGCGCAACTGACAGGGGGGGTATACTAGTCAGTGGCTCTTTAAACGCGAAGCGGTACGGGGCGATGTGGTGCGTTGGATTAGAATGAAGATCGACGGCTGAGGGTCGTCGTCAATGATGAACAATTCACCGGCGAGCTCAAACCCTAGCGGCTTAGTGGGGGGTGCATAGGGGGCATACCGGGGCTCTAGTGAGGATGGCGAGACGGGCAAACGACAAAGTCCACGACGGCGAACTCAAGGGTGGTCGCGGCAGCTCCGGGGGTGGACGAAATAAACGGCTCCTCTTCTCCTCTGCAGCGGCGAGCTCCGGCCAAATTCTGGTGATGCGCTGCTCGCCTTGCTCTGGCTAAGGGGTGTAACGATCAGTGAGGTGAGGGGAGTGAGATGGTGTGAAGAAATCGAGCGGGGATCGTCTCCTTTTATAGGCCCGACGGCGAGACCGAGAGGGATGGGCAGACGACGGTGGCGACACGGCTACGGGCGGCTAGAGGCATGGCCGAGGTTGGCGATCAACGGGCGGTCTCCTGGCGATGCTCTATGGTTTAGATTCACGTGTAGGGGCGGTGGCAAACGGTCGGGAACGTGCGATGATCTGCGAGGCAGAGGCAGCGAACTCTGCGGCAAGCGGTGGCTACGGGGTACGGGCGGTGAAACGATCATGTTGGTGGTCTCCTGGGACGGTGGGGTGCATGCTGGCGGGTGGCGAGGGCTCGAGGTGGTCGGGTTGCGTGGGAACGGCGCATGCTCTGTTGTGCGCGTCGGCATGGTCTACAGCAGCGCGTGCGCGGCGTTCCTTGCGGTTCTGGTCGTTGTCTTCGAGCTAGGGCTGGTTGAGAGGGGGCGGTGAGGCATGGGCTGCATGCTAGACAAGATTGGCACGGCTAGTTCTTCTCCTAGCTTCCTGTCCACACTAGGGTGACATGGGTGCTCTCGGCCTATTCACCATTGATGACATTGGCGAGATTATAGTGGTGCTAGAGCTTAGTTAAGGTTGCTAGATGATCTACTGAGGCTAGTGTAACCAGAGAGGGAACAAGGTTGGGTCAAAACACTGCTCAAAATAGTGTTTGTGATTTTGTTGATTTGAATCTGCAACCTGTTTGATGAAATGGCCGCATGAACTTAAGTTTTGAATTTTGAAAAGAGTTTTGAAAATATTTTTTGAAAATTGAGCTTGTTTGAGTGGTTTTTGAAATAGTGGGATCTTCCCATATGAAATAGATTCAATTTTAAACTATCATTTAAACCATGCATTCAAATGTTTTTGCATAATCACAAAGTGGGCCTTGGTTCCTTGTTATGAGTACTATCAAGGGGTGCAAAGATCTATATATGTTTTTGTTAAGTTCTAAAAGTTAGAGATAGCCAAAGTAGGCATGGGAGTTAATTTCGCCAAAGTGACCATTCACTTAATTTGTTTGTTTTGATTTGTTTGTCTTTTGGAAAAGTTTGGGGATTGTTTAGATGATGTTTATTTCACCTAAGAATCATTTTACAAGCAAAGAAACACAGAACCATGGCAATTCAAAAGAATCCAAATTTTAATACATACACATATGAATGCTTTCATATTTTAATTGGAAAAGTTTTTGTTAACCCTAAATTTGATGATTAGAGTTTGATGATTCAAGTTTAATATTTTTGGGATGTTACAAACCTTCCCCCCCTTAAACAAAATCTCGTCCCGAGATTTGAAAAAGGACGAGAGAGATTACCAAGGATTTGAAGAGATCGGGAAACTCCATCCTGATATGATCTTCGCGCTCCCAGGTAGCTTCTTCTTCCGTGTGGTTGCTCCACTGAATCTTGAGAAACTTGATGCTTCGGGTTCTAGTAGTTCTGAAACCTTCTTCGAAAATACGGATGGGTACTTCGGGATATGTCAGGTCATCGTTGATCTCTATGGTCTGGTGATCAATGTTCTTGAACACTTCAGTCTTCTCTGGAACTTTGAGGCACTTGCGAAGTAATGAGATATGGAACACATTGTGCACGGCTGACATCTCTTCGGGTAGTTCCAATTGATAAGACACTTCTCCTCAACGGTTCAGAATCTTGAAGGGTCCGATATATCTGGGGGCTAACTTTCCTTTTAGCTGGAAACGCTGCATTCCCTTCAATGGCGACACTTTCAGATGCACAAAATATCCTATGTTGAAGGCGAGGTCTTGACGTCTCTTGTCGGCGTAACTCTTCTGCCTTGACTGGGCTGTCTTGAGGTGCTCAGGAATCTTGTGAACCTTCTCTTCTACTTCTCATAGGATATCGGGTCCGAAAATCTGACTCTCTCCTACTTCCGACCAGTTCAAAGGGGTGCGACACTTTCTTCCATACATGAATTCAAATGGGGCCATTTGCAAACTGGCTTGATAACTGTTGTTGTATGAAAATTCTGCAAATGGCAGACAGTCTTCCCACTTAGATCCATATTCTAACACACATGCTCTTAGCATATCTTCGAGTATTTGATTTACTCGCTCTGTTTGTCCATCGGTCGGAGGGTGATACGCGGTGCTGAAATCTAGGCGGGTTCCTAAACCTTCTTGGACTTTCTTCCAGAATCTCGAGGTAAACTGAGTTCCTCGATCCGATACGATGTTCTTAGGGACTCCATGCAAACTGATGATTCTAGCGATGTATAACTCCACTAGCTTCGAACTCTGATATGTGGTCTTGACGGGTAAGAAATGGGCGACTTTGGAAAATCTGTCCACTATGACCCAGATAGAGTCATTTCCCCTACTAGAAGTAGGCAATCCGGTGATAAAGTCCATTCCAACGGAATCCCATTTCCATTCCGAAATCTGCAATGGTTGCAACAATCCAGCGGGTCTTTGATGTCCCGCCTTGACTCTCTGACATATATCACACTTGGCAATATAGCTTCCGATTTATCTCTTCATCTTATGCCACCAAAATTGTTCCTTCAAATCTTGATACATCTTCATTCCTCCGGGGTGGATAGAATAAAGCGTATCATGAGCTTCCTTTAGAATAACTTCTTTCAACTCAGAATATGCTGGTACACAAAGGCATCCTTTGTACCACAGAACTCCTTCTTCATCTTCGGTGAATCTGGGTACTTTGCCTGTACCGATACGACGCTTGATTCCGTCGATACTAGCATTTCCTTTCTGCGCCTCTTTGATCTGGCTGATCAAAGTGGGTTGAAGTTCTATGCTAGCCAAAAATCCTTCACTTACTAATTCCATTCGGAAATCTTCCATCTCTTTGTGCAAGCTTGGTTGCTCCTTCAAAATCATGGAGTTCAAGCGGCACGGCAATCTGCTAAGGGCATCCGCTACCACGTTGGCTTTACCGAGGTGATAGTGAATGTCCAGATCGAATCCTTGATTAGCTTAATCCATCTTCTCTGTCTCATATTCAGCTCCTTCTGAGTGAATATATACTTCAGACTCTTGTGATCCGAATAGATCTCACAACGGTTTCCCATTAGGTAATGCCTCCATGTCTTCAGGGCTAGAACAACGGCTGCGAGCTCGAGGTCATGGGTTGGGTAATTTTGCTCATGTTGTTTCAGTTGTCAAGATAGATAAGATATAACTTTGCCTTCTTGCATTAGCACACATCCAAGACCGATCTTGGATGCATCGCAATACACGTCGAAGGGCTTCGTGATATCCGACATGATTAAGATTGGGGATGAAATCAATCTTCTCTTGAGTTCTTGGAAACTCGCTTCACATTTGTCCGTCCATTCAAACTTCTTGTCCTTCTTCAGCAATTGGGTCATGGGTCTGGCGATACTCGAGAATCCTTCTACGAACTTGCGGTAGTATCCCGCCAATCCGAGAAATGCTCAAACTTGGGTCTGAGTGGTTGGGGCTTGCCAATATTCAACATCTTTCACCTTTGTAGGGTCAACGGCAATTCCTCCGGATGATACAATGTGGCCGAGGAATCCTACCTCCTATAACCAGAATTCACATTTGCTAAACTTGGCATACAACTGATGCTCTCTAAGGGATCCAAGAATGGTCCTTAGGTGTAGCTCATGTTCTTCTTCCGATTTGGAATAAATCAGAATGTCATCGATGAAAACAACGACAAACTTATCCAGGAAGTCCATAAAAATCTTATTCATGAGATTCATGAAATAAGCGGGGGCATTGGTTAATCCAAAAGACATGACCATATACTCGTATAATCCATATCTGGTGGTAAAGGCAGTCTTGGGAATATCCTCTGCATGAATCTTGAGTTAATGATAGCCTGTTCTAAGATCAATCTTAGAAAACACTTTGGCACCGGTCAACTGATCAAACAGGTCTTCTATCTTGGGCAATGGGTATTTGTTCTTGATAGTGACATCATTCAACTTCCGATAATCCGTACACAAATGGTTGCCTCCATCCTTCTTGTCCACAAATAAGACAAGTGATCTCCATGGTGACGCACTTGGTTGAATCAATCCAATTTCCAACATGGCATCCAGTTGCTTCTTCAGTTCTGCTAGTTCAGACGGGTTCATACTATATGGTCTCTGGGCTATGGGTCCTGTTCCGGGGATTAGTTCAATGATAAACTCGATATCCCGATCTGGGGGCATACCAGGCAAAACATCTGGATATACATCGGGGTATTCACAGACTATCCGGACTTGGTCAATGGTAGGTTGGGCTATACTCTTGTTGCACTTGAATTGACGAGGTAAGGTTTCAGATATATGCTCGACTGATATTCCGGTTGTACTGTTCATGGTTATGGATTTCTTGGCACAGTAAATCCATCCTTTATGTTTGGACATCCAATCCATTCCTAGTACTATTTCCAAACCTTTAGTTCCGAGTACTATCAGATTAGCATAACAATCTATGCCATGGATTCGGATAGGGACGGCTTTGCAAATTTTCCTAGCTTTGGTGGTGGAACCGAGGATTTGAACAATCATAACATGCTTCAGTTTGGTGGGTTGAATCTTACTAGTGCATGCAAATTCTTCGGTGACAAATGAGTGCGATGCACTAGAATCAAACAACACTCTAGCGAGTACTAAATTAACAGAAAACATACCCAGCACGACGCCTGGCGCTTCCTGGGCTTCTTCAGCATGCATGAGAAAAATACGGCCATTGAGGTTGAGCGAATTCCCTGGGGCAAACCTTCTTCTAGGCTGAACACGGCGCTGCTGCTGAGCTGGGGCATTGGCATTGGGGGCTACGGCATTCTTCTTGGGGCACTCATTGGAGTAGTAACCCTTATTTCCACAGTCATAACACGTCACTTGCGACTTGTCCTTTGCTGCAACAGGCACAACATTACTTCCAGTCCTCGGGGCAGTGTTGGTGTTGGTGGCAGCATTGTTGTTGTTGATCTTGGGTGGTGCACGGTTGAAATTGCTAGACTTGTCGGGGTTGTTGTGATTTCCTCCGGGCCTTGGGTTTCCACGTTTGGGATAGGTCGGACGGTTCAGTGGGGGTCTGTTGGTTCTTGGGGCAAATCCTGGAGATGGTTTAGGGAGAAACTTTGGGGTCTGATGGGTTCCTGGCTGATGCATCATGCGACGCTTGCGGTTCTCATTGGCTTGGTTGATCTTTCCTTCCATCTGGATGGCAGAGTCGACAAGGGCTTCAATATCAGCAAAGGGGATATTGACCAACACAGTATGCATCTCATCTTGCAGACCATTCAAGAATCTCTCTTTCTTCTTGGCTTCGGTGTCGATCTCATCTGGGGCATACCTAGCTAATGACAAGAATTTGTCACGGTATTCCACTACGGTCATCCTTCCTTGCTTCAGTTCTCTGAACTCATCTCTCATTCTCTTGATCAAACCTGGTGGCACATGGGTTCTGCTGAACTTGACCTTGAATTCCTCCCAGGTCATCATCTGTCCTCCGGTCATTGCACGAACGCTATTCCACCATGCTCTTGCATCTCCGGCTAGATAATGGGTGGCGAACAGAACTTTCTCGTTGGCTTCCACTCCAGCGATTTCTAGGTTATTTTCCATAGTTTGCAGCCAATCATCGGCGTCTAGGGGCTCTTCCGATTTAGTGAAAACAGGTGGGTTGGTGTTCTGGTAATTCTTGAGCTTAGATCCATGGTTGTCCTGATTTCCTTGGCCTTGATTGTTGTGGGCCAGCTGAGCTATCTGCTGAAGGGTGGCTAAGTTGGCTTGACGTTCGGCTCTTTCAGCTTCGCGGTCAGAAACCAACATTTGCAGGATCTGCAACATCGGGTCCGGGGATGAACCACTTCCTCCGCGTGGCATCTGAAGATTGAGATGGATCATGAGAAAAGAGGGAAATTTCTAAGGTTCCGGGACTTTGAAAAGTTTTTTAAAGTTTGACTCAGATTTTTCCAGCAACTTGCTTTTCATTCATTCATTCATAGCACACGATACATACACACACCACAAAACAAGAAAAGCAGATGGTTTTAAGAACCATTCTGGAAACTACGATACAGTGGGACCGAATCCAACTCACTATGCTAGTGCTCAAGTGCTACTACTCCTTGGAGTCGGTGTAGTCGTCATCCTCATCATCCTCGTCGTCATCGATGAAGGCGAAATCATTCTCATCGGTGAATAAGTCCATAGCCTGATCCTCCAGAAAATCATCATCATCACTGAGATTGGAGTAGGGGTCTCCACGAAGATCTTCTCCGGCATTCTCCCTTTCCTCCAACTGCATGTCTCTCTCGTGGATGGTCTCCTCCAAATCCGAGATACAGTGGCGAAGACGGGCAATGATGCGCTCCTTCTTGTCGAGCTGACGGCGGCGAGACTTGCGATCCTTTGCTAGCATGGCGATGGTCTAATCCTTCGTCTTGATGATGACGGACTTGTGGTTGGAGTAGTCACAACAATTGTCCAATTCCTGCTAATGATCGTACATCATGAAGATAAGGTGGTCCAACTGAGTCTTCAGCTCGTGGTGGTATGGGGCTTCCAATGGTTGTCCCATAGCATCACGCCTTGGACAAAACTCAAAGCGGGTACCCTTGATCTGGTTGATACTTTGCCCACACAGACGGGCAAGAGCTTCCTGCATGGCCCTAGCAAGTCCATCGAGCCAGTTGTTCTCTCGCAAGGTGAACTGAATTTCTTCGGTAGTGGGAGGTTCAATCTTTCCTCGGAGACTTGCAACAATTAGCCACTGCAGATCTTCTCCTCCTTGATCATTGAGCTGAGCTCCGAAGAACTCGGGGTGCGGACGCTCCAGAAGTTCTGAAAGCTGGTCCAAATCCCGCTCAAATATAAGGTCTCCTCCATTCCCCAACAGATAAAACTTGTTGTACTTCACGTCCATCTATAAGAATATAGGATGAGTAAGTTAGTAGAGTGATCAAGTGTGTCAAGTTTTATGTATTTTGCAAGAGCTTTTGAGGAACATGAATTTTTATGAAAGAATCAAGGTGATAAGAATGGGAATAAGTTTTTGTAAATATTTGCTTCCTTTGGTTTTGAAACTAAGTTTTTGATTCAAACGTCCAGTCTAACTAAGAATCAAGGATATAACATGTTAACACCCGGATTTTTAATCCCAGATGCCTATTATGCCATACATCCCAATCCCAGGATTACCATTTTTGCGAGACATAACAGAATTGGATACCACAGTACATCATCCATTACAAACCATACATAAGGTCTTACACAAATAAGGATCTCATGATCCAGTTCTTAATACAACTCAAGCAGCGGAATACGTAATAATAACGGTAGCGTAGGCGAAGCTCCATCTTCAAGGTCACAGGCAATGCTGACGATGGGAGATGATCCTAGTTGTCGTAACCTTCCTGGGGTACATCATCCTGGTACTCTTCTTCATAGTCTGGCCACGGGAATAGCCAGGGACAAAGCCATGAGTACTCTTTAAGTACTCGCAAACTAATACTAACAAGTGAAGAGGGTTTTTGTAGTAGGACACTAAGCTCTATGGTTGTTTTGCAAAAAGCCAGATTTACCTCTACTAAGTTCAGAAGCAAGAAAAGCTAGTTGAAATTTTATAACACCTAAGTGGGAAGTTGTATTTCATATCACAACTCTATTGTGGTCAGGTCAAAATCTCGATCCATTTCACAAGTCATTTTGAAAACATCTGACGGGGGAACAGTATGGCCACTCCAACTGTCCATAATCGCGGACACGGCTATTCGAATAGTTTGACACTCTATAGAGATTGTACACTTTCACCACAACATTCGATACATCCGTCAGGAACAAATCCTGAATTCACCATACTCAGTATGCGGATAATCAATCCTAACCTTTCAATTACATGCCCTAGTATAAGGACCTCTCCTGTGAGTTTGGCCTCCCAACCATGACCATCTGTCATCTTGGGTACTGCACACGTGGACAATCTTCACAAGGTAGCCTGAGCTCAGACCTTGGCCGTGAGGGAACCCATACTAAGGTATATAAGTTTCCAGTCAAGCCCTACCCAATTTTCGGGTATTGTGGTTGTATGGTAAAATTGGAATGGTATCGCATCCAAACAACCATCAGTTTTATAAAGGGCTAAGGCTCATGCCTTAACATTTTCATCATCCAAATCATCTGGTGTTTAGAAACACATGTCAAAACATCTCAGTAGAATGACTCATCATTCTAAGGTTTTCATAACCATTTTCCACCAAGTATTCCCATCTAAAGTTGATAAAGTTTTATGCTTAGCACTAGCATCTACAAGTGGGGGTGAGTACTAATGAGGGGTGGTAAACAAGTGGAGTTTTAACTAAGTACCATCTCATGCCTTAGGATGACATCAAGATTATCTAGCTTAGGCCAAATTTAATGCTCTTTATGCAACCTTCAATTATCTTTCTCGTATCTACAATATACTTAAGTAAACTCTAAGAGAAAGCTTTGATAAAGAAATAAAGTATAAAGCTTGCAAGTAAAACTAGGATGGGGTATCATCAAATGTATCTAACCAAGTATGCTTAGTGCATTGCATGGGTTATCTAACTTTCATAACTACAAGTGTTAGCTTGCTCAATCAACTAGTAGTATTAGGCTTGCCTTGTGCAGAGCAGTGGTTGAAGTTCTCCTCGGCTTCTTCTTCGTAGCATCCTCCTTCCTCCTCGTATCCTTGGTCGGTACTAGCGTCTATGAATAAATACGAGGTACACAATCACCAAACAATACTTAACTACTTTCATTCATCACACAAAAGGGTTCTATAGATGATCTAGCATCATCACTAATATTACAAGATTAAAGCATTTGTATTATTGATTTTATTTTTAGAAAAGTAATTTCTACTCATTGAAAAATTACTTAAGATTTAATATTCTCCAAACCAAACATGGGATCATGTTGACACATGTCATCACCACACATTTCAGTACATGGGAATGTGATTTAAAGTGGTGTCACAATTTAATAAGGTTTAACCTTTTTATTTTAAATCATTAAAGTGGCTAGAAATGCCTATGTGGCATTCTTTTATTACTTGAACATTATTTCTGTAAGTAAACTCCTATATTTTTATATATTCTGAAAGGTATGCTCAAATGTGATTTTTGACAGTTGGAATCAACTCAAAAGCTATTATCGTTTAAATTTGAAAAATGTTTGAATGCAGAAAAGCTTCTGCCTTGTTATTTTTACCAAGGTTGATCTATAGATCCAAATGATTTGAATCCAACGGGCTTGGATTAAGCATTTCAATATATTTCTAACAAAATTGGTTTCATGCAATTTGGTTTACTGAATCGAGCTAGGTTGATTTTTGAAACTAGGTACAGAACTGGGTTTGAATATAAATAGAAAAAGCTAAATTCAAACGAGTGGGCTGCGCGGGAAAGGGGTAATGGGCCGGCCCAGTGTCACTCCACAGCGTGGGGCGTAACTGACAGGGGGGCTACTAGTCAGTGGCTCTTTAAAGGCGAAGCGGTATGGGGCGATGTGGTGCGTTGGATTAGAATGAAGATTGGCGACTGAGGGTCGTCGTCGACGATGAACAAGTCACCCGCGAGCTCGAACCCTAGCGGCTCAGTGGGGGTGCATAGGAGGCATACCGGGGCTCTAATGACGACGGCGAGGCGGGAAAATGACGAAGTCGACGACGGCGAACTCAGGGGTGGTCGAGGCAGCTCCGGGGGTGGAAGAAATCAACGACTCCTCTCCTCTGCAGCAGCGAGATCCGGCCAAATTCCGGCGATGCGCTGCTCGCCTTGCTCCAGCTAAGGGTGCAACGATCAGTGAGGTGAAGGGAGTGAGATGGTGTGAAGAAATCGAGCGGGGATCGTCTCCTTTTATAGGCCTGACGGCGAGACCGAGAGGGATGGGCAGACAATGGTGGCGACACGGCTACGGGCGGCTAGAGGCAAGGTTGGCGATCGACGGGCGGTCTCCTGGCGATGCTCTATGGTTTACATTCGCGTGTAGGGGCGGTGGCAAACGGTCAGGAACGTGCGATGCTCTGCGATGCAGAGGCGGCGAACTCTGCGGCGAGCGGTGGCTACGGGGTACGGGTGTAGAGGGAGTGTCCCAACCTTTATACAACATAAGGTGGAGTCCCCTGTGTTTACAATGCTAGTCCCTAGATCAATAGCTAGCATCCACAGTTTAGATGTAATATCAAGAAACAGAGGTCATAATATAACTTTATAACCAAGAAGAACATAATTTTATTACATTATACATAGCTCATTGGCTATTACATTACATTGCAGCGGAATAACTATAGTCATGGGGTCCTTCATCTTCAAAGTGCCACAGGCAGATGTTGGTTGTAGACTTTGTAATCCTAATCAAATCAATCTTCACTAAAATCAATCAAACCTGCAACATTACAAATTCTGACCACAAGGGTCAATACATTTGAATTGTATTGGCAAGTGATACTATGGTAGTATAGTGGAGTCTATCATCTATATGCATTTGGCTAAGTGGAGTTGAGGCTTGCATTGCTCAAAATAGATTTTTCCTTAACATTTGAAAATACTAAGTTTTTGCTTTGATAAAATCATTTTTCTCAATCAAAGATTGAAGATCCTTTAACCAAGGCATCTCTCAATCAAAGATTGAAGATTTCAAACAACCCTTGTTCAAACCACAAGTTTTTAACTTAGAAATTTGAATGATGAGATTCTTGATTGCTTCCATGTCTTGATGCTCAAATTGTCCTTTACCAGGGACATGGCTAAGTACTTAGATTTTACACACTGCAGAGGTGGTGCACTTTCCCCACAAGACTTGGTTTCCCAAGACAAGATCTTTTAGAAGCCTTCCCTTAGACCAAAATGGACGCGTTCCAACCTATCAAACACTACCACCCACTGTCCATATGGCTAAGTTCTTGCAACCTATGTGATCATGGCAGAGCCCATATTGCCAAGTGGTTGCACTTGAAGCTTCTCAACATTTGACATCTCAAATCTCTTTGTTCCTGGGTGGCCATCCACAATTGAGATACACAAGGTAAACCATAAACATGGGCCTTGTGAACCACTCAACCAAAAACCACCAAGCAAGTCCCATTCCACCCAGGTGATTCATTAACTTAGTTGTTTTATTAAACAAAATCACAAGTCCTCGGACTTAGAAATTCTTTTCCATAGTGTGAATATATTTCCACCCTTGTTTTCTACTAGCTAGGCTAAGCTTGATAGTAATAGGAATCTTAACTTAGGAAGATTTCCACTAAGGTTTCATCTATTAGGTTTTCCTATAGTAAGGTCTATACTTAGCAAAATCCATGCAAGTTTTACGTAGAGAAAATCACTAATGCATAGTGAAAGTAATGGGACAAAAAGTATGAAGCATCACTTGACTTTTTGGTAGAGTATGGGTTAACTCCTTGTCCTTGCTATAATCACACTCTTCAAGTCACTACAAATCAATCAAGCAAGGCACCAACTCAATCTACCAATCAAGCATAACAGCACACATAAAATAACAAAGTCAAAGTAATGCATGCAAGCATGCCAAGCTTTGTTTTGTTTTAAAAAGTGGTTCCTAATGTGTCATAACATTTTAAAGGCACCTAATGGTCATTTTGTAAAGTGGCAAAGTCATTTGCAAAAGGTTTCACTACAAAAACCATTTTCAAAACAAAGTATCATTTTATGTGGTGTAGAAATATTTTTACCAAGGCATTAATCTCCAAGGTTCACCAAATATGTTTTCAAACCATAAAACTTGTTGTTTAGGGTCAGATATTTAAAACAAAACATTTCTCAAAAGTTTTCCTTCAAAATCATTTTTAATGAATAAACCACATTTCTATTTGACTAGAAATGGTTTTAAATCAAAGAATCTTTATTTTGTTTCAGCAAATACATTTTTTAGTTCACAAAGTGTTTCCTAATGTTAGTAGGTTCAAATCAATCCAATTGCAAAATATTTTAACACCAAATTCATTTTTAAACAATTTTTACATCCTTAACAAGCATACAAATGTTTCTGCAAATTCAAACAAGCTAACAGATACTATTTGCTAAACCAAGGGCATGGTTGGCTAGGGCTTGTTCCACTGAATCCATTGATATAAAATTTGTAAAATTTGGACGTGTGGTTTGAAAGTTACAAGGGTTTCAAAATGGCATCTAAATCTGATTTCAAACTCTATTCTAAATCATCCAATGACACGCGGCACGTTTTGATTCATCGAAAACGGTTCGCGCGGACCAGGCGACGCAGGCCGTTGGATTTAATTGATATCGCGCGGCTCATATGGACACGAACCTCTTCGATTGGATCTAATCTTGGCCAGAGGTTTCGCATCCTCTGACTTCTGGCAATGCCGCCGGGCTGGCGATGCCGGGCAGCTCTGCCGATGACGCTGCCAGCGAACTAGGACGCGAGGGGAAGAGTGAAGACGCTTACCAGATTCGCCGTGGAGCACTGATTCCAGTTGATGCTTTGGTTGGCCAAGGGAAGCTCGGAGGCGTTGACGATTGCTCGCCCGAGACGGCGTCGGCGTCGGGTATGCTCAGATGTCGTCGAAGATGAGGATAGAGGACGCTCTAAGACAAGTATATTGCACCGTTAGGTTTGCAAGAGGGAGGCGAGTATGTGTGCATCACAGAGGGGTGAAAAGGAAGTCTGGTCTCACCAGTAGATGCCGCCGGAGTTGGAGAAGGAGGTGGTGGTGTGCTGGTGTCGTCGGGGGCGACGTCCTGGGGCGTGCGCGAGTGAGCTACCGCCACTGGGAGAACGCGCAGTGGCGAAACACTCGTGTGCTCACAGGTAGTGGGTTTGTCTGGTTTAGCCGGAATTCGAGCAGGACCTCGTCGGAGTTGGTGAGGTTGCAGCGACCAATTAGAAATGAACTGGCGGAGGGCTGAAGCAGAGGAGATGGAGAGGAGGGAGAGGCGAGTTAACGAGAGTAATCGCGGTTGTAATTGCTGTAGCGTTTATGACGAATTTACTCGGCGAAATTTCGGCAGAAACGGCGAGGGGAGGAACTGGTCTGCGGGGGGGGCGTGAAGGAGACGATGATGTGGCGTGGGGTCGTCTTTGTCAGTGAGATAGAGAGAGAGGGGATAAGGTCCACCAGTCAGTGACTTAGCGGGTTGCCTCTGCGGTGAAGAGAAAACGGTTCGGGGGGGAAGGAGCTGGGCTGCTGGGCTAGATGGTTGGGCTGGCTGTTGTTTCATTTTTTTTGTTCAGAATCTTTTTCCTTTTCTAATTCTTTTTCTGTTTTTGAAATTCAAACAATCAAACAACATTCAAACATTCAAACAATCACCATACTTGCAATTAAGTTTTTGGTTCTGTTTATCAACATAAACCAAATCCCAAAATAAAATAATATTTTTATTCTTTTTAGGATCCATTTATTAATTTAAATAAAATGGCCCTTTAGTTATTTAATCAAATAGGGTTTGATTTATTTAATAAAATCTTCATTTGAAATCCAAATATTTTCAAAACCAAATCAGTAGGTTTTATTTGGAAATAAAGAATACTTGGAAACTTGTTTAAAACAAAATAACCTTTTATTTTAGGGTCCATTAATAATTAAATACAATAAATCTTCATTATTAAATCAACTAGGATTTATTTTATTTAAGATATTTATTTTGAAATCTAAAATAAAGCCAAAACACTTCAGTAGGTTTTATTGGAGAATATAAAATACTTTAGAAAACTTATTTAAAATAAATAAATAAGTTTTAGTGTTTTATTTAAAATGGGAAAAGCCTTTACTTTAATAAAATTTGGATATTAAATCCTTATCATTTTATTTAAATAAACCTTTGCTATTTTTATTCAAAACAAAACATTTTATTTCAAAAACTTGGCCAAGGTTTAATTTGGTCTATAAAATAATCTTTATTCATAAACCTCTATTTCTTTTGAAAACCAAATCTTTTTATTTAAAAGATCCAAAATAGTTTTTTCCAAAATATTTTATTTCCCTTTATTTAAAATGTTTATCTTTATAAATCCCTTTAGGGTTTTATTTGATCCAAATTGGTTTGAAGTTCCAATTGAATTCAAAAAGTTTCTTCTGGCCCTGAAAATCAAACAAAGTTTTATTTTATTCATTTATTTTTCACATTTACAAGATTTGGAAAATCTTGGGATGTTACAACGGGCGGTGAAACGATCATGTCTGGTGGTCTCCTAGGACGGTGAGGTGCATGCTGGCGGGCGGCGAGGGCTCGAGGTGGTCGGGTTGCGTGGGAATGGCGCGTGCTCTGCGGTGCACGTCGGCATGGTCGACAGCGGCGCGGGCACGGTGTTCCTAGCAGTTCTGGTCATTGTCTTCGAGCTAGGGTTGGTCGAGAGGGGCGGTGAGGCATGGGTTGCATGCTAGACAAGATTGGCACGGCTAGTTCTTCTCCTAGCTTGCTGTCCAAACTAGGGTGACATGGGTGCTCTCGGCCTGTTCAGCATTGATGACATTGGCGAGCTTATAGTGGTGCTAGAGCTTAGTTAAGGTTGCTAGATGATCTACTGAGGCTAGTGTAACCAGAGAGGGAACAAGGTTGGCTCAAAACACTGCTCAAAATAGTGTTTGTGATTTTGTTGATTTGAATCTGCAACTTATTTGATGAAATGGCCGCATGAACTTAAGTTTTGAATTTTGAAAAGATTTTTGGTGGGTGTGATAGGCATGTGTTGAGGATTCTGTGGATGCCTGGGTTTTGAAAATTGAGCTTGTTTGAGTGTTTTTTGAAATAGTGGGATCTTCCCATATGAAATAGATTCAATTTTAAACTATCATTTAAACCATGCATTCAAATGTTTTTGCATGATCACAAAGTGGTCCTTGGTTCCTTGTTATGAGTACTATAAAGGGGTGCAAAGATCTATATATGTTTCTGTTAATTCTGAAAGTTAGAGATAGCCAAAGTAGGCATGGGAGTTAATTTGGCCAAAGTGACCATTCACTTAATTTGTTTGTTTTGATTTGTTTGTCTGTGGGAAAAGTTTGGCGATTTTTTAGATGATGTTTATTTCACCTAAGAATCATTTTACAAGCAAAGAAACACAGAACCATGGCAATTCAAAAGAATCCAAATTTTAATACATACACATATGAATGCTTTCATATTTTAATTGGAAAAGTTTTTGTTAACCCTAAATTTGATGATTAGAGTTTGATGATTCAAGTTTAATATTTTTGGGATGTTACATAACACAAATAACAAAAATGTAACAACTATATCTTAGTCTCATATGCATATACCATGAGTATCATGGTAATACCTAACCCTACTTCTTAAGTAAGATGGAGTAGGAAAGGAACTAAGCTTAGATCATTCATCATATATCTTTAATTCCATATCAATCCTTATCATCTCTGTTGAGTTATATTTCCATATCTATTGTTCATCAATGTTGAGAAATCAACTATTGATTCATCCATTCTCAACCTATCAAGTACTTGATCATAACACAACTTACAAATAAGGGTCTACAAAGAAACAACTAACAAAAGGAGAATAGTGATGCTAGTTTCAGATGTCAATTATATGATAAGAATGATTGAAAAGAATCCAATCTAAAAGATAGTTGATGGAGTTAAATCTCTCCTTGATAAAAAATAATATTACAAGGATGAAGTCTGGAGATAGTTACCAGGAGTAGTCCTATTGGATCAAGTAGGTATAGTTAATGAAATATATCTCTTAATCCAATAGAGCTAAACAGAAGATAATTATAATACAACTGTAATGTTGAATTCATGGAGCCTTGTTTAGTCAACTGGAAATCTAAACCATAATGGATCAACAAATTATAATGATCAAGCCTTATTCACCAAGATTGAGTACTTATGTCATGTATAAGTGGTATTGGTGGATAAAACATGATTGAACCCTAGTAGAGGTAAGTTATCCTAGAGTAGTCATTACAAACCACATAAATATGATTTAGGATTGAAGTGAGAGTTATTGGAGTAAAGTGAATCTAAGATGATATTATTCAATTATAGCTAGTATAACATAGAGTTATAAAAGTAGTGTTTTTCATCTTAAAGGATAGTTAACTTTAGAGAAAGGTAGTTGGATGCATACAATTATTAGAGCAAGATTAGTGATGGATGATTAAGGAAGGTTAGGAGTGGAGTTTGAAAGAACTACTTGTTGGATTGAAGATTTTCAATAGTAGAATAGTGGGTATAATCAAGCAATGATATAAGAAAACTATGAAATGCTTTGATATCAAACTCATTGGATCCATCCATGAGTTTAGAAGAATGATATATGAATAAGAAGATTTAAATGAGTAAAGCTCATCATACTAACCATGATGATGAATAGGAAGAAGTATTATATCTAGGAAAGGAATTCCTTAATTAGAAATCCAGGATTGTGAAATATAATTATATGTTATAAAATACTCTTCTATTTATTCTTGGTAAACAATCAATTCTAAATCCCAAACCAAGTAGAATATCCATTTCATGTTATTGATCTATCATCTTATGTCCATATCACTTCATAGGAATATTTTCCTATAGCAAATCCTATAAGCATATTTATACCGATTCCTTTTTATAAAACATTCCAATTATAACTTTCTATTATAAAAGGTGATGTCATCAAATATCACAAACAGAAGACAATATGCTTAGTTATTAATTCTTTACTCATATCCATAAAGGAATCTAAGTATATTAAAAACCCTAAACCCTAGGGTAAATATTCATAATTCAAAACCTTAAACTTCTTTGTTTATCACAATAGAATATATACATTGCCATTTTCCAAATTAATGGGAGTAGTAATAACCATATCAATGTATTTTATATTTCATGCATCAAATAATGGTAGACGATCATTATACATATATATAAAGTTTCTATTCAAACTATGAGCTCACTAGAGTCGAGTTATAAACAAATGAGGAAATATCATTTAGAAATCCTTAACTGAGCAAAGTAAAACAAGAATAAAAGTTTCTACAAATTATTAAAGGGTTTCATATTGAGTAAATAAAAGAAATACAAAAAGATGATACAATAAAAATTCACAAATTATACAAAATATATTTTAGTATTGTTGTAAATATCCAGCAACTAAATCATACAAAGAAAGGTTCAAAGTATAAATAAAATTCAAATCTGAATAATAAAACAGAAAATAGAAAAAGGATAAAACAAATAAAAAAATAAACCTGGCAATTTCAAACCTACACCTTACGACACCCGTGTGCAGCCCACTTGACTGCGACCAGCCCATGACCCGTCTGCTTAGGCCTTCTGTTTCTTGTCGTCTTCCTCGCCGGCGGAAGCAGCTGCGTGGCATCGCAGCGGTCGTCGATCTCCGACGCTTTACGATGCGCGCCGCCGTCAGTGAGGAGGGGGTTAAGAACAGCCGCAAGCTCCTCTATCCATTCGTACCCGAATCACTCTCTTCTTCTCTCTCTAAAATTTCTCCAACCATGCCAAAACCCTAACTCGCCGGAGTTGCTCGTTGTCGTTGTTCAAGACCACCCCAAGGACAACTGAAGGTTCCACTAGCACCGCCAAGATGGACTTCGTCTGCTAGGAGGAGGAATCGAGCCGAGAAGCCTAAAACCATGTGCATCGAGCTCGTCTGTCCACCGTTCGCCATCGACCATGGCGACGTCGTCTGAGCTCGCCTCCGCTTAACATTTCCACTACAAGCTTCCTGGTGAGCTTCTGCTTCTGCTCGTTCTCTCCGATTTGATCCTAGTCATCTGTAGCCCCTTGTACACATGCACCCGAGCCGGTCACCGTCGAAGCTCGTCGGAGCTAGTGCTCCGGTGACCATTCCGGGGTGGCGCAACCATAGTTCGACTCGCCATTGCACCCTCTTTCCAACGCACCAAACCACGCATGCTAAAACGTCGTAGATCATCGCCCGCGACCTTGATCTAGTGGTGGAGGTCGCGCTGACGTCAGCGTGACGACGTGCTGGGGTCAGCCTGGACCCAGTTCCCTGTTTGACCTGGTCTTTGTCCCGCGTGGCAAGTGACGTGGCCTAGGGCCCATGTGTCATCGACTAAGAGTAGAAAGAAGGTCAGTAACAAATGTATTTTCTTTAACCAGTGAGATGAGGTGGACTCTGGACCACCAGTCAGTGACTGGGGCTAGCTCTAGGTGTGGTGTAAAAAGTATTTTCTGTTAAGAAATAAATAAAATGTTATAATTCAATTAATAATATTCCAGAAATCTAATAAATGATTAAATCTTGTTTAATTAATAACTTTTGATTTATAATACAGAAAAATATGTATAATATATGAAAATTTTCAGAAAAATAAAATCTACAACTTAAAAATATTATCAAATATTATTATGATGATTATTTAAATAAATGTTATTTAATAAAGATTTTATATGTCACAAAACTTTGATAATTCATTTTCTTATAATGATAAATATTAATAATATAAATAAAATACCAAAAATCTTAAAAAATAAGAATTCTAATTTATAACTATAATCAAGTATTATTAGTTCACTTAATTAAATATTTATTATTAATTAAGTAATTATAAAGTAATAAGAAATATAAAAATCATATCCTATTATTTATAAATCACAAAAATAAATGTGATATACCTAAATGAACACAAAAATAATATCTACATGTTAAAAAATTAATATTCTACTTTTGAGTTAAATAAAAATTCAAATATTTTAACAACTCAAATTTAAACTTATTTATTTCATTAATAATTCATATAAGGATAAATAAAAATTATTAATATTCCTAAAATGAGTAAATTAATTTTAATAAATAGTATTAATCTTAAATATTAATAAAATGAAGCTTTAATGGTTTAAAACATTATAAATATATTTTTATTAAATTATCTTCAACATTGAATGAAGATTTTATTCTAAAAGGATTTCCATTTATAATAAAAAACCTTAAAGAACAGCTTATGAATACACCAAACCTTTTCTATCTATATTAACTACCAAATTACAAAAACTACCACAACATTATATAAATCCATAAGTAGTTAAGTAATAATATGTTTTAGATTATAAACTATACTCACTCATCTATAAAAGATAGATGATATTCCTCCATAATAGAATCAAGAAACCATTACCCAAATAAAAATAATGACCATTCTTAAGTAACCTAATGAAAACATTTCAGATACACAAGATACAAATGTATAAGTACCATACTTTCAAAACTATCTATATTTTAAAGTCAACTTTAGTCTCCAGGAATCTAAATATAATACAATACACATTACTATATGTTTTATAGTTAACTTTGATCTGAAGTAGTTAATCTATAAAGCAACTCAAGCCAAACTATTTGAGCAGACCAATAACATCAACCACCACTAACTAACCACAAAGCTTGTTTAGACCTTAGAAGAGAAACCTTTTCTTCGAAGGTTATTCATTTTGCCACTTCAAACAAAAACTATTATACACGCAATCTTGACTAGTATTTCATAAGCATATATTTTGTTGCTACATATGTGTTGCTCACAACCACTCATAAGCTCTAATAAAAGCACAAAGGTGAAACTTATCTAAAAGGACCACACATTCCAAAGTAACCATTTATGGAATCCAAACCCAAGGACACGTTATTCCCGGAATTTGCGTTTAGAACGTGCATCACATTACTTATGCATAAAAGCATATTGCTTCTTTAAACATTAGTCCTTACCGGACCAATGATGCTGATTTCAAATTTTGGATCTTATACTAACTCGAAGACCGTGAGTGCATAATCTTGCAATCACAAAAGGCAAGTTCACACTTGCTCATGTCCTTTGTTTATTTTCTGTAAAGTATTTTACAAATACAGTGTTGTTATCACCTGCATTTGAAAAAAGGAACTCCATGAAAGTTCTGGTAAACCCGTGAAGGCTGACGGAAATAGCTTTTCAGAATAAAAGCAACCTTTGAAGAAATGTTTATGAAAACTTGCATTGCCTACGATCTACGGTCTGTGGCTGTAGTTATAGTGCATCAAACACTCCTTTTCTAGTGAACTTGTTGAGTACGCTCGTACTCAAAGTATCTTCTTAACCCTTGCTAGATTCTGAAGTTGGAATAGACCACAACCACATTAAGATATGCTCCAGGACTTATCAAGACCAGCTATAGCTCTTCAATGAAGACAAGGAAGTCAACATATATATCAACTCAAGTGAAGACGAAGTTACGGATTAGATAGGAACGTAACCTCTATCCAAAGAACCTATTTCTGTAGTGCGTTGCAATAGCAGCAATGCCAACCTCTTAGCCAGAATACTAGACTTAATTGTATAATCCCTCTTGCGTTATTTATCTTTGATTCTTCTCCGTAAGAAGTTATTTCTCTCTCTTTAACCTAGAATGTTCTCTGGATATTATGTAAAGAGTGAGTTGTAACATTTAGCCACGTATTGGACCCGCTGTGTTTCTGTTGTGCCATTCTGAGGGATGTAATACTAGTGAACGGTGTTTCATTGGTGTTATGTCAACGACGATAGTATACTACATTATGCAGTGGTATGCTGGGTCACCGTGGGTGGACAATGGCCCACGGGTCAGTGACTAAGGCTAGCTTTGAGTGCGGTGTAAAAAGTATTTCCTGTTTAAGAAATAATAAAATGTTATAAACTCAATTATTGATATTCCAGAAAACAAATAAGTGATTAAACCTTGTTTAATATAACTTTTGATTTACAATTCAGAAAAATATGTATAATATATGAAAATCTGTAGAAAAATAAAATCTACAACTTAAACTTATTATCAAATCTAATTATTATGATTATTTAAATAAATATTATTTAATAAAGTTTTATAAGTAATAAAACTTTGATAATTCATATTTTAATAATGGAAAATGTTAATAATATAAATAAAATACCAAAAAATCTTAGAAAAATAAAAATTATAATTTGAAACCATAATCATGTATTATTATTTCACTTAATTAAGTATTCATTATTTATTAAGTAATTATAAAGTAATAAGAATTATAAAAAGCATATCTTATTATTTATAAATCACAAAAATAAATATAATATACCAAAATGATCACAAAAATAATATCTACATGTTAAAAATATAATAATCTCATTTTGAGTTAAATAAAAATTTAAATATTTTAATAACTCAAATTTAAACTTATTTACTTCATTAATAATTCATATAAGGATAAAGAAAATTTATTAATATTTCTAAAATGAGTCAAATAAGTCTAATAAATAGTATTAGTCTTAAATAGTAATAATATAAGGCCATAATGGTTTAAAACATTATAAATACATTTTTATTTAAATTATCCTCAACCTTGAGGGAAGATTATATTCTCAAAGGATTCCTATTCATGATAAAAAACCTTAAAGAACAACTTGTGAATAAATCAGATCATTCCTATATACTTTAACCACCAAGTTACAAGAACTACCACAACACTATAATAAGTTCATAAGTAGTTAAGTAAAAATATATCTTGGTTCATAAACTATACTCACTCATCTATAAAAGGTAAATGATACCACTCCATTATAAAAATCAAGAAACCACTACACTAAGTAAAAGGATAACCAATTTTAAGTAACCTAAAGGAAACATTCCAAATACACAAGATACAAATTCTTCTAAGGTTATTCTTTTTGCCACTTCAAACAAGAAATCTTATATAAGCAATTTTGACTAGTATTTCATAAGTATATATTTTATTGCTACATATGTGTTGCTCACAACCACTTATAAGCTCTAATAGAAGCACAAATGTGAAACTTATCTAAAAGGACCACACATTCCAAAGTAACCATTTCCGGAATCCAAACCCTAGGACAACGTTATTCCCGGGATTTGCGTTTAGAACGTGCATCACATTACTTATGCATAAAAGCATATTGCTTCTTTAAGCATTAGTCCTTAATGGACCATGTTGGGAATATGCCCTAGAGGCAATCATGTATGATGATATTTCCCATTGTATTCATAAAGTTATTAAGTAGTCCTTGTATAAACATCTGATGTGTATCATTGAATATGTGATTCAGTTGTGGAACTATGCATTCATGTTGTTTGTACTAAATATCCTTGGTCATTGAGGTTGTGCTGGACACACAACTTAGACCAATGTGAAAGTTGGCTTGATGACTCGGTTCCACTTGTCATGGGCATGGAGATGCTATTCCAACTTACACAGACTAGGCTAAAGAGTTTAGCGAGTCGGATTGACCCATATTGAGGTACAACGAACTAAGATGTCATTTGTATATCTTAATCAATGTAATCCTTAGACCTGAGGTTGTTGCATAGTCGAGTTGAGGATCACCGACTTAGGTTACATCAAACGCTGATCCAGAATGGCGCTTATAAAGGCGAGTTCGGGTCGATGAGAATCAAGCTGCGTGATGTGAATAACCAAGATGGGATTTTGCCCTCCACTCGGAGAGATATTCTGGGCCCTCTCGTGAGATATGATTTGGAAAGCATGGCCATGCACGACTCGGTTAAGTGTTAACAGGCGATCGGCTAAGTTAGTCGGGTGAATCGCTTATCTCGGATCGAGAAGAGAGTTGGACTATTTAAGGGATGACATATATTCGCCTATAGTCGACAAGGTATATCGTGAGGCAAAGGGACTCGGACGTAAGTCGCATTGGAAAGCAAGTCGTCATGACTCTTTGGTACTTGGGAATCGGCATGTTACGCTAGGAGCCGATGCCGATTGATCGATTGTGAGTTGGACTCTAATCGTGTCCAAGTAACCATGAGCTGTGAGGTCACACACTTAAGAGCGGGAGCAGGTTCGGATTGGATCCGAATCATATAATCTGGTTGGGTTGGACCTAAACCGGATTAGGACGAGTTAGTGAGTTGGACTCACGGTGACTAGTTTTATATGGGCTTTAGTGAATGGGTCGTGGCGAGCCCACATTCACTCCCTATATATTGTGGAGCACATAACCCGTAAAAGGTTAATCGTTGTTCGGTTAGGTCATTCCATGTGTTGGAAACCCTAGCTCCACTGACAATCCGGCGTAATGTGAACCTAGCGATTCGCTGGCGCTCCTCCTTAATGCGTGGATACCAGAGGTCTTTGCGATCAGCACCAGACGATCGGATCGTGAGGATCGCATCGCATCAATCGGCGCTTCATCGGTAATCCGCGTCTAGTGGTAAACCTCGTGGCTTTCTACCTCGGCTAGGTCTTGGGATCACCACGTTAGAGGAAAAGTTTTGTTTTATCTCTGCATGGCCCAACGGTGGTATCGGGCGATAGCTTCGGTTTTAGGCTCGAGATCTCGCATATGTGATATGCGGTAGGCTATAGATGAGATCTATGTCTGTTTTGGTGGTCGATCTATGAGATAGATCAGTTTTGTATGAAGTTGATTGGATCAACTGCGTACTCGGGAATGGTAGATCTGATTTCCGTGATCATCTTCGAGGTCGTGGACGACATACCCCGGTCGGCTTCCGCCATCGGGGTAGACTGTGACACGTAAATCCAGAAGCGGTGATCGAAGATCAAAAAGTTTGATCGAATCGGAACGATGGTCGGAATCCATGTTCGGATCGTAGATGAGATCTACGTTTTCGGAACGATGGTCGGAATCCATGTTCGAAACGATGGTCGGAATCCATGTTCGGAACGATGGTCGGAATCCATGTTCGGACCGCCGGCTTCGCCCTGTCGTAGCGCCTTAGATGTCGTTGCGAGTTTCACAACGCCGGTAGATATTGTATCTATGCATAACTTGTTTTTGCAGGAAGTTGTGAATGGTATGGTTCATGTGCATGTGATGTATGTGTGTAATCCATACGTGATCTGCGAATCACGGTTTTTTGTCGGTACTGGAGCCTAGGTGTCATTTTATTGTATAACGACCTGTGTCGGATTCTCTATGTAATTTACTTTACTAAGCTAGTGTAGCTGTTTGAGAACCCGGAAGGCATGCAGGCGTTGTACATGTCGGCGACATGGTGTAAGGCGGCAAGTGACAAGAGTTGGCACGAGTCGGATTACAAGCTTTGTGGAGATGGAGATCGCCATGAAGAGAGCCATACCATTTCACATTATAATTGATTTATTTTGTGTTATTGTTATGTCTCTGTTTACCTCTATCGAGATAGTCGGTAAAATCTAATCCCTCAAAGAAGGTCTAGTCGGTTTTCCCTTGGGTGTTTGCACCATCACAAGTCGGACATTTTTGGTAGTGGGCTCATAAAATTGAGGTCTTGCCAATTCTCCGACTAGGTGGGTTCAGTCGGACTCTTACTGCGAAACACTTGGTAAGCTAGACGGGTCTATCACTGGCAGTTGTGGGACTTGGGAAAAGTCGGATGGGAGCCGGGGCATGTGATGCCACCCGTCCAACAGGAGTCGCATGAGATGCGATTGACAAGGAGTTGTCTACCTAGATCACTTGGCGGCTAGCGGTGATGCTAAATCTCACTAGCCGACTTGCTTATTTAGGATCCTGAATCACTAAGTAACCATCGGAGGGGTGTTGGTTCTAGTGGGAGCATAAAATATTAAAATGTTTAATATGCTTGCTCTTTTATGAATACATGTCTTAAGTGTTTTGCATATTTTCTGTTGTAGATCATGGCACCAAGTAGCAGTCACTCTCAGTTATCCGGCTTTGCATTGAGAACCATTCTTGAGAAAGATAAACTGAACGACACTAATTTTACCAACTGGTATCGAAATCTGAGAATTGTTCTCAAACAAGAAAAGAAGGACCATGTCCTAGACAACCCACTTCGGATGAGCGAATGAGAATGCATTGTCAGACCACCAATGCCTACCGTCGGGCTAAAGATGAGTCCACGGATATTAGCATCTTATGCTTGCTCACATGGAACCGGACTTGCAAAAGTTCGAGCATGTTGAGGCCCTACGATATGATCGAAAGCCTCAAAAGTATGTTCGAGCTCAGCGAAGCGAGAGGTATCAAGTCTCTCGGGCTTTCTTGAGTTGCAAGCTTAAGGATGGTGATCCACCGAGTCCGCATGTGATCAAAATGGTTGGTTACGTGGGTCTCGGAGAGGCTTAGCTACCCCATAAGCGAAGAGTTCGCTACGGATATAATTCGAACTCTCTTCCTAGTGCATATGGGCGTTCATTTGAACTACCACATGCATGGTATGGATAAGAAGCTCCCGAATTGCATGGGATGCTCAAGCAGAGGCGGATCTCAAGAAGGGCACCATCAAGTGTTGATGGTGAGAATAAGGCTAAGTTCAAGAAGAGTTCTTGGACTAAGAAGAAGGCTAAGTCGGGAGGAAAGCAGGCTCGGGACCCGGTCCCAAGCGCTTCCTCGGGGACTAAACCATCTCCTTGATCGGATCCACTTGCTTCTCTTGCAAGGCGGATGGCCCTTTGGAAGAGGAAGCTGACAAGTACTTGGCCGACAAAGCCAAGAGTGGAGGTATGACTTGACTCGGGTACACTTGTTTGCAATGTTATAGACATATATCTTGCCGATGCACCTAATAGTTCTTGGGTATATGATACCGGATCGATTATTCACATCTGCAACTCGTTGCGAGGACTGTAAGAACTAGGAGGCGTAGCAAGAGGCGAGGTTGATATTCGAGTCGGCAACAAAGCAAGAGTTCTGCGTTGGAAGTCGACGCGATGCAACTTCATTTACCTTCCGGATTCATTATGGAACTAAATAATTGTTATTATGTTCCGGCTCGATCAAACATTATTTACGCTTCATGTTTGATGAGGCAAGGCTATGAGTCGAATATCAAGAATAATGGTTGTTCTTTGTATTTGAATGATATGTTTCACGGCTTTGCACCCGTCCGTGACGGGTTATTTATTTGAGTCTTGATGGTGAGTCGGTTTATAACATAAATGTTAAAAGGTTGAAACCAAATGATCTGAATATGACTTACTTTTGGCCGTCGGCTTGGTCATATAAGTTGGAAAGCATGAAGAAGCTCCATGATGATGGACTCCTAACCCGTTCGACTTGGAGTCGTTCGAGACATCGAATCTTGCCTACTCGGCAAAATGACCAAGACACCTTTTGCAAAGAGTTGCGAAAGGGCGTCCGACTTGTTGGGACTAGTACATAGTGATGTATGTGGACCAATGAGCACGACCGAGGGTGGTTATGAGTACTTCATTACCTTCACTGATGATTTGAGTAGGTATGGATATATCTACTTGATGAAACATAAGTCGGAAGCCTTTGAAAAGTTCAAAGAATTCCAGAATGAAGCACAGAATCAACTCGGCAAGAAAATAAAGTTTCTTCGGTCGGACCGAGGAGGCGAGTAAATGAGCCATGAGTTTGATGACCATCTGAAAAGTTGTGGAATAGTTTGTAACACCCTCGCCTGATAAGGCTGAGTTCATGTGTATAGTGCCAATCCCTGGATCGGTTCACTGGCACACACAGTACAAATGATACCAAATATAACTGTGCATCATAAATACAACGAATATGATCCAGAATTTACATTATTTATTCAAGTACACAGCGGAAAACGAATACAAGGTAGATCTCCATCCTCCAAATGTGCCACAGGCGAACAATTGTTGAGTGGAGTCTCGCGACCTATGAACGATCACTCAGATACGATATAACCTGCAACATGAAACGTTGCAGCCACGAATGGTCAATACATTGAATGTATGGCAAGTAGGCTAAAGTGGTTAACAACAGATCTATCCACTAAATGCTTATTTGGCCAAGTGGAGATACAGCTCATTTGAATAAAGCAATACAACTTTCCCCTACTTTCAAAATACTTTTCTTTCTTCAAAAACAATCTTCTAAGGACATACCAGCATAAACCCATGTAGATACAAGACAGTTCGACTTTCAGATGCTCCTAAACCCATGTTCATCCATCAAGTTTTAGTAATTAAGAAATTGGGATGAGTGAAATATCATAGCATCGTCAGTCGCTCAAATTGTCCATAACCGGGACACGGCTAAGTACTTAGTTTATACACCCTGAGGTTAGTACACTTACCCATGTGACTTGGCCAGCAATTTCGTACCACCACTCTCATATTGGGTGATGATAGGAGAAGTCCAAGAAGGAACCGTTAGGAAGTAGCTCCCCAATCCCGACGCGCACCGGTCCAACCTACACTATCTACATCTCTGGATACGCTGGTTCGAAAGTTACCACAACCTCGAGTTCAACCAACCGCCCATTTCATTATTGGCACATGGTTGCTACGAAAAGCTTCAAACAAAGAAACCAATCCTTTCTCGTGTCTGGCGGCATTCCCCACCAAAATCCACACTCGATGACCCAATCAATGCCATTCCGCCCAGGTGGTTCATTAAAACATGTTGGTTTGTCATTTAGCAAAACATAAGCCTTTCAAAACATATAACTTTTCATGATGTGATTCCTTCCTCGTCTAAATAGCATAGCTAAGCAATCTACTGTCGATGGCTCATAAACAAGGATCGCTAGGGAATAATATGGGACATAGCATAGCATATACACATCAATTCCTATATATGCAATTCTACAAAAACATCTACAATGCATAGGAAACAGTAGGACATTTATGACCAAGATAGCACCACTTGCCTTTGTTGTAGATGTAGTCGATTAGATAATCCTCACAATCCTCATATATATAATGGTTGCACTCGTCATAACCACAATACTTGCAATCATAGTAGTTGCAATCGCACGTTGCACTCCTCGCAATCTAGCGTTTGAAGCAAACACAACAAACACCATTCAAAACATTGCAAACATACAAAAAGTGCAACATTACAAGAAAACAATGATGAACAAATGCATGCATGATGATTTAATGAGTCACAATGGTTGCATTTAGTGTTCGAACATAGTTAGATTACATGATGCATGTGGAAAGTCATTTAATGCACTAAAGCTTTTATTACTAAAGTTATATCGATTTAATATGGTGTATACCACTTTAATTGAACTAAATATGTTTATGTCATATTAAATTGTGAACTAGATGCTCTTGGATAGGTAATGCAATTTAGAGACAGTGGCAATTTGAATCACCTAAAAGGAGTTATAGAAATTTTCTTATGATTAAAACACTATTTCAATGGGTTTAAATATTTCTGTATGAATTTCTGTTTTAACAGTACCAAATAATTTGTCATGCAATTTCTCTGTATAGCTATTGTCAATACAAAACCATAGCACTTGGATTCACCCTAATCGGAGTTATAGATCTTTTTGTATGATTTAAATAGTGTTTAATGGTTTTAAATGATTCATATAGTTTCTGTTGTCTAAAAATCAAACTAAAATTATATCTGTAATCTCCACGGAATTGTAATTTCAGGAACATATTATTTGTAATTTTCTAAATAGTATTTATTTTCTTATGAATTTATTACTCTAAATAAGCCATTAAACCATTTAAATATTCACGGCAAAACCTTACAGTAAAAGGCTGAACTAATTGCATATTGAGGATCTACATGGAACCAGCTTTCCAACGGTATATCATTTATATTTTTGTGACAAGCAATTAATTTTTAATGAATTTAATGATTTATAAAGCCATTAAAACTAATTAAATTGCGACGGGTTAAATATTCGTCAAAGGCTAGATCCAACCAGATATTGTTAATGTACATTACAGTAGCTTCAATTTGATATATTGTTCATATTTTTCAGAGTTACAGATAATTTCTTATGAATTTATTAACCTAAAAGACCATTAAAACTAATTAAATTACTGCAGTAACCACGTACAGTAAAAGTTGGATCTAATCTGATAAGATGATTCTACGTGAAATTATCTTCAATTTGATATATTATACGCAATTTTTGGACATGGTATGAATTTCTAATGAATTTTACAAGTTAGATCTATAATATGCAAATTTAAATTGACGGAATATTCGGGGAATATTCCATTGACTGACAGTTGACTTTGCATGCTTGTTGGGACTAGATGTTGACCTTACGTTGACGTGGCATTGATGAGGAAGATGACCGGGATGACGACATGGCACGCATCGGTTTGATTGAATCTCGACCGTCTGGATAGGATCCGGTGGCTAGAAGAAGAGATTGACCCGATTTTGGCTCAGAATAGACAAAAAAATAGATCTGTGTTAGAGAGACAAATCCGTAGGTCAAATCGAAAAACTCAGAACATGAAAGTTGTGGGGAATCATTATTCCTACCTTCTCACCAAAGGAATTTGGATTTGAAGAAGCGAGCGCGAGTACATCTTGGATTTACACCGTAAGATCTGAAATATTGCGAGACGAAATTCTCCGGCTGTGGTGGATGAAAAGAGGTGAGGTTTGTCGGGATTGAAAGATTTCGACGATCCCTACAACTTTCGTGTTTTGACCGAAAGCAAACGACGAAGTCTAGATGGGTTAAAAAGCGAAACAAGATTCGGGATTTCGAGGAGAGAAACTCGTACAGCTATGCCTCCACGAGATTATATGGAGGTTTGAGATGGTTTAGAGATAGGCCTAGGAGTAGAGAACAAGTAGAAACAAACGGAAGTCGATTTGGAGTTGTAGATAAAAAGTTACAAGAGTTTGAGTAGAGATATATCTAACAAAGCAGATTTTGCACGTTTTGAAGACTCGACCGTCCCGGTAGCGTGGCCTGCTGGGCTGGTCCGGTCGGACCGAGTGGGCGGCCCGTTCAATTTTTTTTTCTTTTTCTTTTTTCTTTTCTTTTTCTATTTACTTGTTTTCCTTATATCTTTTGCATCTGAACTCCAAATGACATGATTCTTGTTTCTAAATTTTTCTAAAATCGAATAGATTATTATAGGATTAAATTTGTAATCTTTTACTAGTTTTGAAGTAGTGGGTTTATAAATCCTTGTATATTTCATTTTATTTATATCTTTATGTGTTTGTATTTGTTTCATAACTTTTTCATACTAGCTCCAAATGAGCTCAATTTTGTTTCTAAAATTTTGTAATATTAATTGGATATTTTTAGGCTATAATTTAGAAATAATCGTTGTCTTAGCAACAATGGGTTTTATAAAGTCAATTTAATTTCCTTTTGGAACATTTGGGCGAATCAACTATAGGATTTATATACCAGGATTTGGATTCAGTTTATGAGAACTTTGCATGGATGAAATGCTTATGAATGCTTCATGATTTTCATTTTGAAATCTTGCACACCAATTCTACAATCCATAATCAATCCATGCCCTTTTGCCTATATGGCTACTTAGGTCTTAACAAAAGAATATAAGATTTTGAATTCATGGTTGAGAGGAATTTCTATTCAAAAGTTTCTTCTCTTTGAGAATTTTCAACAAAGTCAAACAATCAATCAATCTTATTTATTTATTTCACATTCCAAAATTAGGAGAATTTTGGGATGTGACAGACCACCTTAAAAGAAATCTCGTCCGAGATTTGGGAAGGCTAGAAAGAAAGAAAGGTTCGGGATCCATTAGGATGCTACCACCCTTAAAAGAAAATTGACTAGGTCACTTCTTGAGGGTTCACTTAGCTCGATTGGTTCTCCTTTAGACTTTTATTGGCACAATGTCTCTAGCACATTCTAAACGTCATGATTGATAGTTTCCGATAAAGCACTTCTTAAACTAGCAAAACTCTCATGGTGGTCAATTAGGGGATGTTTACTTCACGGTGCCCATTAATAATGGTTGGAATTCATCCTTCAGTATATTCCTACTCTTAGCAATGAATGCTTTTATAGAGGTGGAACAATCTACCATTATAAGGTTTAGGCTCAACGGCTCTCTGCTAAGGCTGAAAGGCACTCAAGATTCATAACGCCAAAGATACAGAGCGAATAATAAGAGTAGTAGGAATGGTGATCAATCCATCCCGCCCAAATTATTACCTGTATGAGGATAGGTGAATCACGTTTTCTATCACTCGGACATTCTCACTTGCCTTGAAGAATGTTTCCATGGGCACGAGCTAATGCTCTATGTATACTCCCATGTATTCAATCAACAAAGCTACTACTAAAACTAAACTATCAATACTTCAACTTTCCGGTTGCGTAATCTACTACATGACATCATGTGCAACACTTCATACTTCCACATTTTTTTCCAATAGGTGAAGCATTCTCCTTCCTAAATGCATTGTGTTGTCAAACCCTCCACTTAACACATCATTATATCTCCAAGGGTTCAAGATAGGAAAGAATAGATTCTATAGGAAAGAAATGACTAAGAAAATAATCCTACCCATAACTATATGAAGCATTCAATGTCACAAACAAGCAAACAATCATAGGTGATTAACTCACAATCAAACAATTGTATAATAACCTTACAGGGTCTAAATATAGCAGTATATAACCACAAAATAGTTTGAAATTATTGGGAACAATACTAGAGTAAAACATAGCAACATATAAGCACTAAACTAAATCATCAAAAGCAAGACAATGAGGTTTCACGAATTTTTCGACTAACTTAAACTCTCCAGAATTTTAGCCAATTTTTGTGCATGTACTACAGGTAATTACGCTCCAGATCCTATTTTTAGATTTTTCTGAGTTACCAATAAAATATGAAAAATCGCGGTACTACTGGTCGGCAGAAAACTGCAGTGATTATTCCACGATTTTCAATCAATTCACACCATTAAACTAATTGAAAAACCTCAACACAATTTCAGAAACATTAGAGTTCATAACTAACGATCCTAAACAAAGCATCACACAAAATAGCTCAATATGACCAAGCAAACAACCTATATTGTCATACCACATAAGTTGATAAGAACAATATGCTAACACGATAGCGATGATCTCCTAAAGAGATAAAATATGGTGGTCCAGACCTACCCAAACTTGGTGAGATGTTCATTTATGTCATACCATTTGTTCTTTTACTTAGCTAACTCTCATATAGATATCATAAGAATGGACAACTATAAATTTTGAACAAGAAGAGGTTATAGAAAAGATAGACAAGGAATATAAGAACATCTAATACGTAGAAAATATGATAGTTCTCCTAATAAAGGTCTTTTATTGCTAATCCATTTCTAAGGTCACGATCCTACAGCCAACACACACAGCTCGATACCATCTTGTAACACCCTACTTTGATAAGGCTGAGTTCATGTGTATAGTGCCAATCACGGATCGGTTCCGGCACACACAGTAAATGATACCAAATATAAGTGCATCATAAATACAACGAATATGATCCGAATTTACATTATTTATTCAAGTACACATGAAAAGCGAATACAAGGTAGATCTCCATCCTCCAAATGTGCCAAAGTAACAATTGTTGAGTGGAGTCTCGCGACCTATGAACGATCACTCGAATCGATATAACCCGCAACATGAAACGTTGCGACACGAATGGTCAATACATTGAATGTATGGCAAGTAGGCTAAAGTGGTTAACAACAGATCTATCAACTACATGCTTATTTGGCCAAGTGGAGTTCAGGCTTATTTGCATAAAGCAATACAACTTTTCCCTACTTTCAAAATACTTTTCTTTCTTCAAAACAATCTTCTAAGGACATACCAAAGATAAACCCATGTAGATACAAGACAGTTCAGCTTCAGATGCTCCTAAACCCATGTTCATCCATCAAGTTTTAGTAATTAAGAAATTGGGATGAGTGAGAAATATCATAGCATCGATGTCAGTCGCTCAAATTGTCCATAACCGGGACACGGCTAAGTACTTAGTTTATACACCTGGGGGGTTAGTACACTTTACCCATGTGACTTGGCCAGCCATTTCGTACCACCACTCTCATATTGGGTGATGATAGGGAAGTCCAAGAAGGAACCGTTGAAGTAGCTCCCCAATCCCGACGCCGGTCCAACCTACACTATCTACATCTCTGGATACGCGGGTTCGAGTTACCACAACCCTCGAGTTCAACCAACCGCCCATTTCATTATTGGCACATGGTTGCACACGAAAGCTTCCAAACAAAGAAACCAATCCTTTCTTAGTGTCTGGTGCATTCCCCACCAAAATCCACACTCGATGACCCAATCAATGCCATTCCGCCCAGGTGGTTCATTAAAACATGTTGGTTTGTCATTTAGCAAAACATAAGCCTTTCAAAACATATAACTTTTCATGATGTGATTCCCTTCCTCGTCTAAATAGCATAGCTAAGCAATCTACCAACGATGGCTCATAAACAAGGATCGCTAGGGAATAATATGGGACATAGCATAGCATATACACATCAATTCCTATATATGCAATTCTACAAAAACATCTACAATGCATAGGAAACAGTAGGACATTTATGACCAAGATAGCACCACTTGCCTTTGTTGTAGATGTAGTCGATTAGATAATCCTCACAATCCTCATATATATAATGGTTGCACTCGTCATAACCACAATACTTGCAATCATAGTAGTTGCAATCGCACACGTTGCACTCCTCGCAATCTAGCGTTTGAAGAAAACACAACAAACACCATTCAAAACATTGCAAACATACAACGTGCAACATTACAAGAAAACAATGATGAACAAATGCATGCATGATGATTTAATGAGTCACAATGGTTGCATTTAGTGTTACGAACATAGTTAGATTACATGATGCATGTGGAAAGTCATTTAATGCACTAAAGCTTTTATTACTAAAGTTATATCGATTTAATATGGTGTATACCACTTTAATTGAACTAAATATGTTTATGTCATATTAAATTGTGAACTAGATGCTACTGGATAGGTAATGCAATTTAGAGACAGTGGCAATTTGAATCACCTAAAAGGAGTTATAGAAATTTTCTTATGATTAAAACACTATTTCAATGGGTTTAAATATTTCTGTATGAATTTCTGTTTTAACAGTACCAAATAATTTGTCATGCAATTTCTCTGTATAGCTATTGTCAATACAAAACCATAGCACTTGGATTCACCCTAATCGGAGTTATAGATCTTTTTGTATGATTTAAATAGTGTTTAATGGTTTTAAATGATTCATATAGTTTCTGTTGTCTAAAATCAAACTAAAATTATATCTGTAATCTCCACGGAATTGTAATTTCAGGAACATATTATTTGTAATTTTCTAAATAGTATTTATTTTCTTATGAATTTATTACTCTAAATAAGCCATTAAACCATTTAAATATTCACGGCAAAACCTTACAGTAAAAGGCTGAACTAATTGCATATTGAGGATCTACATGGAACCAGCTTTCCACGGTATATCATTTATATTTTTGTGACAAGCAATTAATTTTTAATGAATTTAATGATTTATAAAGCCATTAAAACTAATTAAATTGCGACGGGTTAAATATTCGTCAAAGGCTAGATCCAACCAGATATTGTTAATGTACATTACAGTAGCTTCAATTTGATATATTGTTCATATTTTTCAGAGTTACAGATAATTTCTTATGAATTTATTAACCTAAAAGACCATTAAAACTAATTAAATTACTGCAGTAACCACGTACAGTAAAAGTTGGATCTATTCTGATAAGATGATTCTACGTGAAATTATCTTCAATTTGATATATTATACGCAATTTTTGGACATGGTATGAATTTCTAATGAATTTTACAAGTTAGATCTATAATATGCAATTTTAAATTCGAACGGAATATTCCAGGGAATATTCCGCTGACTGGACAGGTTGACTTTGCATGCTGACTGGGACTAGATGTTGACCTTACGTTGACGTGGCGTTGATGAGGAAGATGACCGGGATGACGACATGGCACGCACCGGTTTGATTGGATCTCGACCGTCTGGATAGGATCCGGTGGCTAGAAGAAGAGATTGACCCGATTTTGGCTCAGAATAGACAAAAAATAGATCTGTGTTAGAGAGACAAATCCGTAGGTCAAATCGAAAAACTCAGAACATGAAAGTTGTGGGGAATCATTATTCCTACCTTCTCACCAAAGGAATTTGGATTTGAAGAAACGAGCGCGAGTACATCTTGGATTTACACCGTAAGATCTGAAATATTGCGAGACGAAATTCTCCGGCTGTGGTGGATGAAAAGAGGTGAGGTTTGTCGGGATTGAAAGATTTCGACGATCCTACAACTTTCGTGTTTTGACCGAAAGCAAACGAAGTCTAGATGGGTTAAAAGCGAAACAAGATTCGGATTTCGAGGAGAGAAACTCGTACAGCTATGCCTCCACGAGATTATATGGAGGTTTGAGATGGTTTAGAGATAGGCCTAGGAGTAGAGAACAAGTAGAAACAAGCGAAGTCGATTTGGAGTTGTAGATAAAAAGTTACAAGAGTTTGAGTAGAGATATATCTAACAAAGCAGATTTTGCACGTTTTTCGAGCATTTCGACCGTCCCACAGTGGCCTGCTGGCTGGCTCGGTCGGTCGGTCCGGGTGGGCCGGCCCGTTTAGTTTTTTTTTTCTTTTTCTTTTTTTTTCTTTTTTATTTACTTGTTTCCCTAATATCATTTGCATACGAACTCCAAATGACACGATTGTTGTTTCTAAATTTTTCTAAAATCGAATAGATTATTATAGGATTAAATTTGTAATCTTTTACTAGTTTTGAAGTAGTGGGTTTATAAATCCTTGTATATTTCATTTTATTTATATCTTTATGTGTTTGTATTTGTTTCATAACTTTTTCATACTAGCTCCAAATGAGCTCAATTTTGTTTCTAAAATTTTGTAATATTAATTGGATATTTTTAGGCTATAATTTAGCAATAATCGTTGTCTTAGCAACAATGGGTTTTATAAAGTCAATTTAATTTCCTTTTGGAACATTTGGGCGAATCAACTATAGGATTTATATACCAGGATTTGGATTCAGTTTATGAGAACTTTGCATGGATGAAATGCTTATGAATGCTTCATGATTTTCATTTTGAAATCTTGCACACCAATTCTACAATCCATAATCAATCCATGCCCTTTTGCCTATATGGCTACTTAGGTCTTAACAAAAGAATATAAGATTTTGAATTCATGGTTGAGAGGAATTTCTATTCAAAAAGTTTCTTCTCTTTGAGAATTTTCAACAAAGTCAAACAATCAATCAATCTTATTTATTTATTTCACATTCCAAAAATTAGGAGAATTTTGGGATGTGACATAGTTCCTCAACTTACTCCGCCAGGAACGCCACAAAGGAATGGTGTTTCGGAAAGGCGGAATCGGACCTTGTTGGACATGGTACGATCAATGATGAGTCGGACAGATCTGCCTTTATCATTTTGGGGTTATTGTCTAGAAACAATGCGTTCACACTAAACAAAGTACCATCAAAATCGGTAGAGAAGACACCGCATGAGATGTGGACAGGCAAAAAGCCGAGTTTGTCTTTTCTTAAGATTTGGGGTTGTGAAGCTTTTGTCAAGCGACTTCAATCGGACAAGCTTACGGCCAAGTCGGATAAATGTATTTTCGTGGGGTATCCGAGGGAAACCTTGGGTTAATACTTCTACAACCGAGAAGAGGGCAAAGTGTTTGTCGCTCGGAACAGTGTCTTCCTTGAGAAAGAGTTTCTCAGTCGGGGAGTAAGTGGGAGCACGGTGCAACTCGAAGAAATTCGAGAGGAATCGGCTAATAGCGAATCGGCTAATAGCGAATCGGCAAAAACCTTGGAGGTTGAGCCGATCGTGGCGGTGAGCCAATAGCGACCGTACTACGTAAGATCGGCAAGATTACGAAGTGTTCGTGATGTGTTCTTGTTAGGCGGTGATGAGCCGGCAAATTATTCGGAAGCAATGGTGGGATCGATTCAGTCATGGCTTGGAGCCATGAGATCCGAGATAAAGTCCATGGATGAAAATCAAGTTTGGAACTTGGTTGATCGCCAGACGGTGCAAGACCGTCAGTGCAAATGGGTCTTTAAGAAGAAAACTGATTTGGATGGAAATGTTTCAATCTATAAAGCACGCCTTGTCGAAGGGGTTCCGACAAGTTCAAGGAGTTGATTACGACGAGACTTTCGCCGATGGCGATGCTTAAATCAGTTCGGATCATGTTAGCTATAGCGGCCTATTTCGACTATGAGATATGGCAGATGGATGTCAAAACGGCTTTCCTTAACGGAAATTTAACCGAGGACGTGTATATGATACCGACCGAGGGTTTTGTCGATCCGGCTAATGCTGACAAGGTATGCAAACTTCGAAATTCATTTATGGGTTGAAGCAAGCATCTCGGAGTTGGAATATTCGCTTTGATGAGGTAGTCAAATCGTTTGGCTTCATCAAGAGTGATCATGATTCTTGTTTGTACAAGAAGTTTAGTGGGAACAAAGTAAATTTTCTAATCTTATATGTGGATGACATATTACTGATTGGAAATAATGTCTAGATGTTGCAAGAAACCAAGGAATCATTGGAAAGGAGTTTCTCAATGAAAGACTTGGGTGAGGCAACATACATCCTCGGAATCCGGATCTATAGAGATAGATCAAGGAGGCTCATTGGATTGAGTCAGAGTACTTATTTGGACAAAGTGTTGAAAAGGTTCAACATGGAATCGTCTAAGAAGGGGTTCTTACCGATGTCCCATGGTGTAAAACTTAGCAAGACTCAGTGTCCTTCGACAACTGATGAGCGAAGTCGGATGAGTGCGATTCCATATGCTTCTGCAGTTGGATCCATCATGTACGCCATGATTTTTACTAGGCGGATGTTTCCTATGCTCTAAGTGTTGTGAGCGATACCAGGCTAATCACGAGAGATCCATCGATGGGCTAAAAATATCCTAAAGTACTTGAGAAGGACTAAGGATATGTTCTTGGTTTATGGTGGTGAAGATGAACTTAGTGTAAAGGGTTACACGGATGCAAGTTATCTCACCGACTCGATGATTCTCGTTCGCAATCCGGATCGTGTTTATTATAAGCGGAGGTCTTTGTGAGCTGGAAAAGTTCCAAGCAAGAGGCGTATGCTGCGTCTACAACACAGTGAGTATATTGTCCTCGAGGCGACAAAGGAAGCTATTTGGATGAGAAATTTCCTCATGGATCTTGGTGTGGTTCAGGCTCGTCCAATCCGTTGGACGCGTGTATGTGACAACAATGGTGCTATTGCACAAGCCAAGGAACCTAGACAACACCGGAAGAACAAGCACATACTCATGCGGTACCACCTAATTCGCGATTCGTGGATCGGTGATATCAAGTTATGCAAGGTACACACGGATGCAAATATTGCGGATCCGTTGACAAAGCCGTTACCCGAAGCATGAGGCGCACGAGAGCCATGGGCATTAGATGCTTAGACATGTGATGTCGAAGATTGACTCTAGTGCAAGTGGGAGGCTGTTGGGAATATGCCCTAGAGGCAATCATGTATGATGATATTTCCCATTGTATTCATAAAGTTATTAAGTAGTCCTTGTATAAACATCGATGTGTATCATTGAATATGTGATTCAGTTGTGGAACTATGCATTCATGTTGTTTGTACTAAATATCCTTGGTCATTGAGGTTGTCTTTGGACACACAACTTAGACCAATGTGAAAGTTGGCTTGATGACTCGGTTCCACTTGTCATGGGCATGGAGATGCTATTCCAACTTACACGGACTAGGCTAAAGAGTTTAGCGAGTCGGATTGACCCATATTGAGGTACAACGAACTAAGATGTCATTTGTATATCTTAATCAATGTAATCCTTAGACTGAGGTTGTTGCATAGTCCGAGTTGAGGATCACCGACTTAGGTTACATCGCCGATCCGTGGCGGCGTTATAAAGGCGAGTTCGGTCGATCGAGAATCAAGCTGCGTGATGTGAATAACCAAGATAGGATTTTGCCCCTCCACTCGGAGAGATATTCTCTGGGCCCTCTCGTGAGATATGATTTGGAAAGCATGGCCATGCACGACTCGGTTAAGTGTTAACCGAGGCGATCGGCTAAGAGTTAGTCGGGTGAATCTCTTATCTCGGATCGAGAAGAGTTGGACTATTTAAGGGATGACATATATTCGCCTATAGTCTGACAAGGTATATCGTGAGGCAAAAGGGACTCAGACGTAAGTCGCATTGGAAAGGCAAGTCGTCATGACTCTTTGGTACTTGGGAATCGGCATGTTCTGCTAGGAGCCGATGCCGATTGATCGATTGTGAGTTGGACTCTAATCGTGTCCAAGTAACCATGAGCTGCGGTCACACACTTAAGAGCGGGAGCAGGTTGGATTGGATCCGAATCATATAATCTGGTTGGGTTGGACCTAAACCGATTAGGGCCGAGTTAGTGAGTTGGACTCACGGTGACTAGTTTTATATGGGCTTTAGTGAATGGGTCGCGAGCGAGCCCACATTCACTCCTATATATTGTGGAACAAGAACCGAGAAAAGGTTAATCGTTGTTCGGTTAGGTCATTCCATGTGTTGGAAACCCTAGCTCCACAGCAATCCGGCCAGAACGAACCTAGCGATTCGCCGGCGCTCCTCCTTATGCGTGTGGATACCAGCAGAGGTCTTTGGCGATCGGCACCGGGACGATCGGATCGTGAGGATCGCTGCATCAATCGACGCGCTTCATCGATGTCCAACCGCGCGTCTAGTGGTAAACCTCTTGGCTTTCTACCTCAGCTAGGTCTTGGGATCACCACGTTAGAGGAAAAGTTTTGTTTTATCTCTGCGTGGCCCAACAGACCAATGATGCCGATTTCAGATTTTGGATCTTATACTGACTTGAAGACCGTGAGTGCATAATCTTGCAATCACAAAAGGCAAGTTCACACTTGCTCATGTCCTTTGTTTATTTTCTATAAAGTATTTTACAAATCCAGTGTTGTTATCACCTGCATTTGAAAAAGGTCTTAAAACCCTATTTTTGATAATAATGTGAACTATTGGTTACTGATCCAGGGTGATCAGTTAATCTATTAAATCTGACAGTTGGAATACCACTGTTCAGAACTATATCACCTAGGACTTAACAACCAATGTCTCTAGTGATTCTTGCGCCGTATAATACGCGTTGACCATGAGAATTGGAATGGGACGGAGAAGTCAGCTATATCTTCTTCCTCTCGCATGAAGTCGGATGTGCAGGTCGTGGCTGTTATCCTCGTAGCGTGCATATTAATTGGTAATTCGTATAGGATATGCAGCATATGGGTGGGAACCCTCAACGTCCCACAATAGTTCGGACATCTAACGGTTTGTATAAACCATTGTCGTAATCCAATATGTGGGCATGGTGTACACCAAGGAGGCATGCGAGGTCGCGAAGGGGGCAGTGATTGGCTTGGATCATCTTCTGGGCCCCACATCATGGAATTGTGGACGGGAATAAGCTACCCGGTTGTGCAACAAAGAGTTGATCTCTCATGGGTAAAGTGACACACCTCTGCATAGTGTAAGAACTGTAACTTGTTACTCCCTGTTAGGAAGGAGGCTATGACGCGGGAAAGGAACTCCATGAAAGTTCTGGTAAACCCGTGAAGGCTGACGGACATAGATTTTAAGAATAAAAGCAACCTTTGAAGAAATGTTTATGAAAACTTGCATTGCTTACGACCTACGGTCTACGGCTGTAGTTATAGTGCATCAACCACTCATTTTCTAGTGAATTTGCCGAGTATGCTCGTACTCAAAGTATCTTCTTAACCCTTGCTAGATTTTGAAGTTGGAATAAACAACAGCCACATCAAGTTATGCTCCAGGACTTATCATTCCCAGCTAAAGCTCTTCAATGAAGACAAGGAATTCAACATATACCTCAATTCAAGTGAAGACGAAATTACTGATTAGATAGGAATATAATCTCTAGCCAAAGCACCTATTTCTATAGTGAGTTGCAAGAGCAGCAATGCTAACCTCTTAGCCAGAATACTAGACTTAATAGTATACTAGTTCTTGCGTTGTTTATCTTTGATTCTTCTCAGTAAGAAGTTCTTTCTCTCTCTTTAACCTAGAGTGTTCTTTGGATCTTATGTAAAGAGTGAGTTATAACCTTTAGCCATGTATTGGACCCGCTATGTTTCTGTTGTGCCATTCTGAGGGATGTAATACTAGTGAACGGTGTTCATTGGTGTTATGTCAACGACTATAGTATACTACATCATGCAGTGGTATGCTGGGTCACCGCACAGAACCTTCGAGAACCTTCCAGATACAATACCGGACAAATCCCAAACTTTTTCAAAACCGTAAAAATGATTTTCCTTATATGAATCTTTCTCTTTGGACAATTCTGGAGCTCCTTGTGCTGTCATGGATCCCATCTGAGACTTTGAATCAATATTCGAACTCACACCATTACAAATATCCCATAACTACCCATGTGTTACCAAACATTAAGTGTGTGATCCTACAAGTTTGAGAATATGCGGACATGATCGAGACACCTCTTTGATCAATAATCATTAGTGGAACCTAGATGCCCATAATGACCCCCACACGTTCAACGAATATCATCATCGATTGAACCACGATGTTGAGGATTACATTCCCTTTGTCTCGTGATATTTTTCTTCCCCGAGATTCGATCATCGGTATCTCCATACCTAGTTCAATCTTGTTCCCGGGAAGAATCTTTACTCATTCTGTAATGCACCATTCCTTGTGATCAAACTCATTGATCATGTTCTTGCAGGCGATACAAAATGCGTGTTACCAAGTGGACCCAGAGTATATCTTTCTGTCACATGGATGGACAAATCCCCGTATTGATTCATGCAACTCAGCAAGTACTTTCCAAGATACCTGAAATACATCTTTATGATCGCCCATTTATGAAGTGACGGTTGATGCTCCCAAAGCATTCTTCGGTACATAGGAGTAACATAAGCACATGGTCTAATCAAAATGATACTAGACAATGAACAACTATACAATTTAAACATTATGATATGATATAATTGCTTTGCTTTGTTTGGTTATGTCCATCATGTCATTCTCTTAATGCCATGATCCCGTTATTAATCGACAACTCATGTCCATAGTTAGGAAACTGTGACCATCATTAATCAACGAGCTAGCCTAGTAGAGGCTTGGTAGGGATTTAGTGTAGTTTATGAAACCATACAAGTATTATGTTTTCCGTTAATACAATTATAGCATGGAATATAAAATTTATCATAAATATAAAATATGATAATAAAACTTTATTATTGCCTAGGGAATATTTTCAACATATATACCTTGTCAAGATATCAGAGAGTACTTGTTGTCTCTTTAATAGATTATCCTCTCTTCTTGATCTAGTGATATAGATTAAGTAGACTACTTATAAGTGCAAGTCCTCGGTTCACTCTCTGAGTCACATGTAATATTTCTTAAATTAAATCACTTAAGAGGGTCTAGAGAATAACTCTTCAAGTCAAAGGGAATTCCATCTTGGCCAATCATGTCATGTGGCTTATTTTGCGCTAACTCGAAGTCTGTTCTTGTAACTACGCAATTATGGAGCAGCGTTTGATAGACCCTAAGTAAGTATATCTACAACTATGGTCATACTATGACCTCGGGTATAAGGATATGGCATATACATTGTTTGATACTATTGAATGAAAACTCTCTTGTTGCGTCTCAAGATGGGTCCATCCGACGGATTGAACTTATTCAACTGCCGAATGCGAGGGGATGCTAGTAATACCGATGTTGTACTGTCTGATGACGGATTTTTGCTACCGACTCCGGTGTATGCATTCTGACGGCTAATGGATTTGCTACAGTAGTACAAATATTTTGCTACAGTCGTTCTCCTTTTTTTTGCTATGACATCCCCAATAAAGTCTTCGACGAGGTGCCCAAAAAAGTCTTCGGCGAGGTCTCCAGCAAAGTTAGTTTTTTGCTATATTAGAAGAACTTTGTTGCTACAACCTTCTTGTGGTTTTGCTACAACAATTTCAACCTTTTGCTACAAGGTCTTCGGCGAGAGTCACCGACGAGTTTTTCCGACTATGTCTCCGGCGAAGTTGGTTTTGCTACATTAGCATTTTTTTGTTGCATGGTCTCCGGCGAGGTCTCGGGGGACGTTCTATTTCTGGAAGAACCATTTTTATGCTTCGAAAGCAGAAGCAAAGACATTTGTAGCAAAAAGAGGTGTTTTGCAGCAAAAGCGGAATTTGGGGCGATTTTAAGGACACGTGACGCGTGCGAAAGCAGGACGATGGGAGCTTCCCGTCTTCCGGGGAACGCCTAGCACGCCCCCTTCACGAAACACACACGTCCCCCTTCATGAAACACATATTCGAGTGAGTGTTTGTGTTTTAGGATGAGGAAAATAAGACAACACATTGGATCCGTATGTCTTATTTTCTGCTACTGGAGGAGCTTAGACCGGACATGACTATTGGGTATAGCCGTTTGGAAATAGATGCATTGAACTTATTGTAACAGCTGATGCTGATCATGATTAAGCACCTGCAAGATACAGAGAAGGAAATGTAAAAGACTCCAGAATACTACCTTGCCAGCTGTAAGTGTAGCTGTCCAACGAGTGTTATAAGAAAAGGGAAAAACAGATGTAAGGGGTTATGAAATGAATGAATAGAAAAAAAACAGACTCCGTCTCCTACCTTCTCTCTGTTGCTTCTCTGATCTGAACTCCTCTCCCCTTGATACTTCTGAATCTCAAATTGTTCATCACATCACATCCTGAATTCTCAGTGGCCAAGGGGTAGTTACAGTGGTATCAGAGGTTAGGTCGTTTCGTTTGGGGCAATCGATCTGCAGCTGTAAAATCCCGAAGTTGGTAGGTGTTCGGTGAGGAACTCGATTCCGGTCGAAATTCTTCAATGAGGTCCCGTAAATCCTCTCTTCGGTATGTTGGATCATGCGATTCCCGCAAAGGCGCCTCCTAAACCAACAGCGCAGACGCAGTTCATGCTGGAGGCGATGGGGGATATGGCGACTCGCACGGATGAGTCCTTGGTGGCGATTCGGGAGAGTCTGGAGCTCGTCCAGTCCCAGATGGGCTCGCTGGACGCTCGCATGGGGCTTCTCGACTCCGCGTACCAGCAGGTTGCGGTGCAGCTCGACCTCAACTCCCGAGAGGTGGGCGACCACACCCACATCATGGACGCCATTGAGAAGCGCCAGGAATCGCTGGCCCATAATATGGCGGCTATGGCGGGTGCGTTTGCGAAATTGGGTGGCTCCAAGGCGCCCTCCAAGGCGGGTGGCGGCGACGACAACCATGCCCCGGTGCTTTCCAAGGAGGCAACAACGGCGGGGCAAGGAGCACCTTCCGGTGGTGGATTCTGCAATGGGTTGTCTTCCTCGGCCAGACCTCCTGACACAGGACAACCGCGGGCGTACGACGGGTACCAGGAAGGATTCGACTGTGCGTTGGTGGACGATGGTCATCGCTCGGCGACACGGCACAACGGAGATTTTCCCGGTAGCAGCAGAGCACCGGCGTTGAAGATGCAGTTCCCAAAGTTTGATGGAGAGTATCCCAGGATTTGGAGGGATCAGTGCTTAGATTATTTCACCGTGTGCAATGTCTGTCCTCACATGTGGTTGACTGCTGCCACTATGCATCTCGAAGGAAATGTGGCTCATTGGTACCAAGCCTTCAAGCTCAGGAATACTGTGACAACATGGCCTCAGTTCATCAATGCCGTGGAAGCAAAATTTGGAGTTGATGATCACAGGCAATTCATGGCAGCACTTCTGCAACTGAAACAAAAAGGTACTATTGACGAGTACTTCAAGGAGTTTCAGGAGTTGGTGTTCAAACTCTCAGGACATAAACCATATTATGATGAAACCTTCTTTGTTCAGCAATTCTTGAAGGGTCTCAAACATGAAGTAAGGGTTCCTGTAGCTTCCCAAGTGCCAGAAACCTTGGACAGGGCAATATTGTTGGCACATATACAACACGACTTGAGCACTCAGAACAAACCATGGACAGGGAAATCATAACAGTTTGGCAATGCTAGACCTGATGCCACACGACAAAATGTTAAAGAGGGACAAGGTGACTTATGGAAAGAAAGGCAACTGAAGAAGTACCGTCGATCCAATGGCTTGTGTTATCGTTGTGGCGATAAATATGATCCTACACATGTATGTGCAATGAAAGCACAAGCAACGGGACATGCTCTTACTCTAGAAGATCATGCCACAAAATTATCTCCTGTTGTACTGGATCTATTAGAAATGCAAGACATTGCTGAAGCGGAGCAATTATCACTATCTCTTAATGCATTATCTGGCGCCAATGAGGGAGATACAGTTCGGATTCGTGCACTTGTACAAAATCAAGTGATGTTGCTTTTGGTGGACTCTGGTAGTAGCCACAGTTTCCTCAATGCCTCCTTTCTCAAGCGAATTCAGTGTGAGCCAGTAGAAATACCAGCAGTTTCTGTTAGAGTGGCAAACAATGAAGTAATGCACTATGACAAAATGGTGAAACAATTTGAATGGTGGACTCAAGGGCTTACTTTTGCAACAGACATGTGTATACTTCCTCTTGGTGCATATGATGCCATTCTTGGAATGGACTGGCTCAAGAAACATGGGGACATGACATGCAATTGGGAACAGAAAACTCTGAAGTTTATGCACAAGGTCACAAAGATACTGCTCAATGGAATTTAATCTAGTTCCATTACTTCTCTTGCCGAAGTTCACATTGATCAGGTACTGAAATGGACAAAAGGTAATGATGTGTGGGCCCTAGCACTACTAGAAGAAGGATCAATAGATAACTCTGAGATAGTGCATGCTGAAGTACAGACTGTCTTATATGAATTCTCCTCTGTTTTTGCTGATCCACAAACACTGCCTCCGCCACGAGTGTACGATCATGCAATTGCTCTCAAACTTGGTGCAACACCAGTCAATGCACGACCATACCGATACTCACTGCTTCATAAAGATGAAATCGAGCGCCAAGTGGCTGCCATGCTCGCCTCTGGTGTGATCGTCCAATCCATGAGCTCGTTCGCCTCGCCGGTGCTTTTGGTGCAAAAGAAGGATGGCTCTTGGCGATTGTGCGTAGATTATCGCCATCTCAACGAGCTAACTATCCGCAACACCTTTCCTATACCGGTGATTGATGAATTATTGGACGAACTGGCAGGTTCTTAGCTTTTCTCCAAGCTCGATCTTAGGGCGGGCTACCATCAAATTCGAATGCAAGCTGAAGATGAAGAAAAGACCGCATTTAAGACACATCACGACCACTACCAGTTCCGCGTCATGCCTTTTGGTTTGTCTAACGCCCCAGCGACATTCCAGTGTGTTATGAACAAAGTCTTGAAACCTTGCCTCCGGCGTTTTGCTCTGGTCTTCATGGACGATATACTCATTTATAGTCCTTCACTGCAGGAGCATGTCATTCATCTCACCACTGTCCTTAATTTGCTGAAAGACAACCAGTTGTATGTCAAGTTGTCCAAGTGCTCATTTGCCAAGGCTGAGCTGGAGTACCTCGGGCACATTGTATCAAAATAAGGAGTGTCCACAAACCAACGAAAAACTGAAGCAATGTTGGCTTGGCCAATACCCACTTCTGCCACAGAATTAAGAGGCTTTCTTGGACTTACTAGGTATTACCGTAAATTTGTTAGGTCATATGGCATCATTGCGAAACCATTGACCAGCTTGTTGAAGAAAAAAGTTTTTGCTTGGACAGATGACGCAGATCATGCCTTCTCCCTTCTCAAAACAGCCATGGCATCAACTCATGTGTTACACCTTCCAGATTTCCAACAACAATTTGTGATCGAAATGGACGCTTGTGATACTGGGGTAGGAGCAGTCCTGATGAAAGCCGGTCATCCTGTGGCATTCTTAAGCAAATCTCTCATTCCTCAGCACAGAACCTTGTCCATTTATGAAAAAGAGTTTATTGGTCTGATTATGGCAGTGGAGAGGTGGCGGCAATACTTACAGCGCGGGGAATTCATTATCCGCACTGATCAACAGAGTCTGACGTTTCTTGACGATCAAATATTGCATTCCTCAATGCAACGCAAGGCTATGACAAGGCTCATGGGATTACAGTTTTAAATTGTTTACAAGAAAGGTGCAGAGAACACAACTGCTGATTCTCTGTCGCGGGTTGCTCATGGGCTTGAATTGCATGCAATTTCTGAAGTTCGCCCTATGTGGATTCAGGAGGTAGTAAATTCTTATGCTACTGATTGTGAAGCACAAGATAAATTGCAAGCTCTGGCTATTGTTAGTCCAGATGAACAAGGCTATGAACTTTGCAATGGTCTGATCCGCCTCCATGGACGTGTCTGGCTGGGAAAAAACTCTGCACTTCAAACCAAGTTGATCAGCGCATTTCATGCTAGTGCCATTGGTGGACATTCGGGCATTTTACCAACATACTAACGGCTGAAGAAATTATTTGCATGGACAGGGATGAAAGTTGGAGTGGAAAATTTTGTTAAGCAATGTGGCACATGCCAACAGGCCAAGCATGACCACAAGCGTCCAGCTAGACAACTTCAGCCTTTATCCATACCCAACGGCACTTGGAAAGAGCTATCAATGGATTTTATCGAGGGACTGCCGATGTCCCATGGCGCAAATGTTATCATGGTTGTGGTGGACCGCTTGTCGAAGTATGCACACTTTGTACCACTGAAGCATCCTTTTTCTGCATCCTCAGTCGCACAAGCTTTTCTTGATTCGGTTGTGAAACTACACAGTGTGCCCCTGTTAATTGTTTCAGACCGTGACAAGATTTTTACCAACCATTTGTGGAAGGAGTTGTTCAAATCTTTGGGAACAAAACTTCATTTCTCCACCGCATACCGCCCGCAGACCGACAGGCAAACGGAACGAGTAAACCAATGCTTAGAGATGTTTCTTCGTTGTGCTGTGCATGATGATCCGAAGAACTGGCGCAAATGGTTGCCTCTAGCAGAACTTTGGTATAATTCCTCTTACCATTCTGCACTAGGCTGTTCACCTTTCAAAGCTGTCTATGGTGCAGAGCCAAACTATCTGGCAGTGCCGGGCATGACTATCCCAGCTGATGCTGATGCAGCGGCAATCCTTCAAGATCGTCAAGAGCACCTCGCGAGCCTGAAAGTTCATCTTGCGGCTGCACAGAATCGTATGAAACTTCAGGCAGACAAGAACCGGACGGGAGAACATTTCAGGTTGGCGAAGAAGTCCTTCTCAAGATCCAACCATATGCTAAATCTTCACCTGTCAATCAACCTTGCCCCAAGTTGGAATTCAAATTTTTCGGTCCATTTCGCATCCTGGAGAAGATTGGAGCCGTCGCGTACAAATTGGACCTTCCTGTAACAAGTGCGATCCACCCCGTGTTCCATGTATCTCAGCTAAAGGAATTCACACCAGATCTTACACGTCTATTTGTAGAACTACCCCCTGTATCTGCTCTTGATGCATGCGACACAATTCCAGAGGATATTCTTGACCGGCGTCTTGTAAAGAAGGGTAATGCTGCTACACCTCAAGTTCTGATCAAGTGGCGTGGTATTCCAACGAAAGCAGCAACATGGGAAGATCTGAATGTGCCCAAGTCTCGCTTTCCGGCCGCACTTGCTTGGGGACAAGCAAGTTCTCCAGGGGAGGCAGGTGTAACAGCTGATGCTGATCATGATTAAGCACCTGCAAGATACAGAGAAGGAAATGTAAAAGACTCTATAATACTACCTTGCCAGCTGTAAGTGTAGCTGTCCAACGAGTGTTATAATAAAAGGGAAAAACAGATGTAAGGGGTTATGAAATGAATGAATAGAAAAAAACAGACTCTATCTCCTACCTTCTCTCTGTTGCTTCTCTGATCTGAACTCCTCTCCCCTTGATACTTCTGAATCTCAAATTGTTCGTCACCTCACATCCTGAATTCTCAGTGGCCAATGGGTAGTTACAGTGGTATCAGAGGTTAGGTCGTTTCGTTTGGGGTAATCGATCTGCAACTGTAAAATCCCGGAGTTGGTAGGTGTTCGGTGAGGAACTCGATTCCGGTCGAAATTCTTCGCTGAGGTCCCGTAAATCCTCTCTTCGTTTTGTTGGATCGTGCGATTCCCGCAACGGCGCCTCCTAAACCAACAGCGCAGACGCAGTTCATGCTGGAGACGATGGGGGAGATGGCGACTCGCACGGATGAGTCCTTGGTGGCAATTCGGGAGAGTCTGGAGCTCGTCCAGTCCCAGATGGGCTCGCTGGACGCTCGCATGGGGCTTCTCGACTCTGCGTACCAGCAGGTTGCGGTGCAGCTCGACCTCAACTCCCGAGAGGTGGGCGACCACACCCGCATCATGGACGCCATCGAGAAGCGCCAGGAATCGCTGGCCCATAATATGGCGGCTATGGTGGGTGCGGTTGCGAAATTGGGTGGCTCCAAGGCGCCCTCCAAGGCGGGTGGCGGCGACGACAACCATGCCCCGTTGCTTTCCAAGGAGGCAACAACGGCGGGGCAAGGAGCGCCTTCCGGTGGTGGATTCTGCAATGGGTTGTCTTCCTCGGCCAGACCTCCTGACACAGGACAACCGCGGGCGTACGACGGGTACCAGGAAGGAGGAGACCGTGCGTTGGTGGACGATGGTCATCGCTCGGCGACGCGGCACAACGGAGATTTTCCCGGTAGCAGCAGAGCACCGGCGTTGAAGATGCAGTTCCCAAAGTTTGATGGAGAGTATCCCAGGATTTGGAGGGATCAGTGCTTAGATTATTTCACCGTGTGCAATGTCTGTCCTCACATGTGGTTGACTGCTGCCACTATGCATCTCGGAGGAAATGTGGCTCATTGGTACCAAGCCTTCAAGCTCAGGAATACTGTGACAACATGGCCTCATTTCATCAATGCCGTGGAAGCAAAATTTGGAGTTTATGATCACAGGCAATTCATGGCAGCACTTCTGCAACTGAAGCAAAAAGGTACTATTGACGAGTACTGCAAGGAGTTTCAGGAGTTGGTGTTCAAACTCTCAGGACATAACCCATATTATGATGAAACCTTCTTTGTTCAGCAATTCTTGAAGGGTCTCAAACATGAAGTAAGGGTTCCTGTAGCTTCCCAAGTGACAGAAACCTTAGACAGGGCAATATTGTTGGCACATATACAACAAGACTTGAGCACTCAGAACAAACCATGGACAGGAAAATCACAACAGTTTGGCAATGCTAGACCTGATGCCGCACGACAAAATGTTAAAGTGGGAAAAGGTGACTTATGGAAAGAAAGGCAACTGAAGGAGTACCGTCGATCCAATGGCTTGTGTTATCGTTGTGGCGATAAATATGATCCTACACATGTATGTGCAATGAAAGCACAAGCAACGGGCCATGCTCTTACTCTAGAAGATCATGCCACAAAATTATCTCCTACTGTACTGGATCTATTAGAAATGCAAGACATTGCTGAAGCGGAGCAACTATCACTGTCTCTTAATGCATTATCTGGCGCCAATGAGGGACATACAGTTCGGATTCGTGCACTTGTACAAAATCAAGTGATGTTGCTTTTGGTGGACTCTGGTAGTAGCCACAGTTTTCTCAATGCCTCCTTTCTCAAGCGAATTCAGTGTGAGCCAGTAGAAATACCAACAGTTTCTGTTAGAGTGGCAAACAATGAAGTAATGCACTCTGACAAAATGGTGAAACAATTTGAATGGTGGACTCAAGGGCATACGCTTGCAACAGACATGCGTATACTTCCTCTTGGTGCATATGATGCCATTCTTGAAATGGAATGGCTCAAGAAACATGGGGACATGACATGCAATTGGGAACAGAAAACATTGAAGTTTATGCACAAGGTCACAAAGATACTGCTCAATGGAATTTAATCTAGTTCCATTACTTCTCTTGCCGAAGTTCACATTGATCAGGTACTGAAATGGACAAAAGGTAATGATGTGTGGGCCCTAGCACTACTAGAAGAAGGATCAATAGATAACTCTGAGATAGTTCCTGCTGAAGTACAAACTGTCTTGTATGAAGTCTCCTCTGTTTTTGCTGATCCACAAACACTGCCTCCGCCACGAGTGTACGATCATGCAATTGCTCTCAAACCTGGTGCAACACCAGTCAATGCACGACCATACCGATACTCATCGCTTCATCAAGATGAAATCGAGCGCCAAGTGGATGCCATGCTCGCCTCCGGTGTGATCGTCCAATCCATGAGCCCGTTCGCCTCGCCGGTGCTTTTGGTGCAAAAGAAGGATGGCTCTTTGTGGCATCCCGCAAAACCACTACTAGAAAATCGCGTTGTTTTTGTGCATTGCATCATCATTACATCATCATGCATTTTAATTTTACCTGAAACTATGTTGCAAAAGACTATGGTTTTCCGAAACTAGCCCTCCTTCTATTTCAAATTAAACCCCCGGCTGCTTCCGGATATTTTGTTTGTCTAAAAACTAGTTACAAAAATGTATTGCAAATTAAATAAAAGTTATAATATTTTAGGGGGCAGTCGAACGGGCCGATTCGACCCGAACGACCACCCCCAAAATTAAAACGGTTCACCCCTTAATCCTAAAACTACCCAACCTATTCTACCCACCCCTCCTCCACCTCACCCCCACCAGTAATCTCTCGCCACCTCACCCCTCTCTTCCCCTCTGACCAATCCCAAGCCGCCACATCAGCCCCCCTCTCTCTTCTCTCTCCACTCCACGCTCGCCCACGTGGCCCCCACTGCCAAGGCCCACCCGCCACCATCACGCCTGGACCCGCCTCACCAACCGACGCATGACCCGACCCATCCCCCGCCTCCTCCTCTCTCGGCGCGCCCCGCCGCCCAGGCTCCTCCTCCCTTGCTTCCGTCCTCCGTCACGGTCCTGCAGTCGCCGCCCGCCCTGTCATCCTCGTCCCCATCGCGCTCATCTCGCTCGGCCAGCTTCGCCCCGGCACCTCAGCAGCGCCGCCCCCGCCTCTGCACCTCGCGCCAGCTCTCCTCTCGCCATTGCGCCTCCCCTGCCCGCGCCTCCCCAACGCCCTCGATCGCCGGAATCCCTCGGCCGCCTCCTCGACCCATGGCCTTGCCTTGCCAGCCTTGCCCAGCGTCCGTCCCTCCGCGACATCTCCTTCTCCCGAGCCGCCTCGCCCGCGGCCTCCCAGCCCGTCTGTGGCGCCATGCATCTTCCGCCGCCCGCCGGCCTTCATCCACCCCACCCCCCTCTGCCGGCGTCCTCTCCTGCCGTCCGCGACCGCCAGCAGCCCCGCAGGGCTCCGCCGTCCGCCGTCTGCCCTCCAGCGCGAGTGGGCCAAGGGGAAGAACAGTACGTCTATGATCATGCGTGTATGTGTTGGTGCTTGTGTGTGGTACCAAGTCGATGTCCGAACCCCTGGTTACAGTACCCGTACTTAGTCTCGAGCTCGTCAACGCCATCTACACCGAGGCTGTGTGCATCCGAACACCTTGGTGACAACCCAAGTCCGACTTCAACCACCGGCGCCGAGTTTCGAGAACTTCGACCTAGAACCCCAAGGCGAGAACACCGGGCTCGAATCTCACCATCACAAGATCGACGCCGTGTCAAGTACTTCCTCGACATTGGGGTCGGAATGCCAAGGTCACCCACACGGACCCGAAGGCCGATCCCGTACCCGGTGCCGCGCCAAGATCTCCGAAAAACCCCGGTACCGAACAAGTTCGCCATCGACAATTGAAGCCGGCACCCTTCAAGATCTTCTCGGGACATCGAGTTCGCCATCACGGAGGACAAGCACGCCTTCAGGGAACCGAAGACACGGAAACCGCAAGACCTTCTTTCCGGGACACCAAGATCTCCGCGCGGGACAACAAGACCGACAACATGGCCCGACTACCACGGATACGATAAGATCGGCACCGACCCGGAAGAATCCGATGCGCGCCGACACCGAACCAAGTTCTCCTTCCCGGAAGAATCGACGCTCGTGCGACAAGATCTACAGCCTCGGTCCGAAGACCCTAATCCCGGAGTCCGAGAACGTGCCCGTCGAACCCGGAACCCCGAGACCCGACCCCGAACCCCGGAACCCCAAGTTCGTCGAGACCCTCTAATGTGTGAACCCCTTTCCGAAACCCTATTTTATAATATAATACAAATTGTTGCATATTAAATTGTCATAGTCGCATGCATCTTATCATGTGGTTTGGGGGCCTTATGCCGATTCACCTAATAATTAAATATGGGGCCCATATGCGGGCAAATCTAGTCCCATATTGGCCTCATTTAAATTTGTGTAGCGAACCCGGTGCTATCTGCTGCCATGTTAAGACAATATTTATTTGCGGGGTAGATAAATAACATGACCACCTTATTAATTGTCGGGACCCCGGTTCCACTTAATATGACCTAATTGCATCGCATCTTTGCCATGTCATACATCATGCATGCATCATGCCGATCTTCTGCCGTTGTATTAAATATTGCATCCGGTGTTTATTCTAGCGTTTGGCTTCTTCGCGGATAAGGCCGTTGAGTTGATGTGAGCTTCGCCCCGATCTTCGGTTGAACCTTCGACAATGTTTTCAGGCGAGCATCTCCCCCTTTTCTACCTATCTTACTTTTATAGTATTTATTTCCCTCCTGTTGATCTATTGCTATCTGTGTTGCGATGCTCTAGCTCTCGTACCCGTGATATCCCTTGCAGCCTTATATTGCCTTGGACACATCCTATTACCTGTTGTTTGATAGATAGCTGGACTTGCGCGTCGTAGTCGCTTGCCCAAGTGCTGTTGCGTGTTGTTAAGTGCCACAGTTGTTGGAGTATTGCCGCATGTTTGACGTTGGTGATGATCATGGCTTTACTTATCGCTCACTTTAATTCCTGTTTAACAACTAAAATTGAAGTAAGCAGAGGCATTGGTGGGTGATAGAAAATATTTGGTTTCCGAATGCCCACTTGTGTCCCGTAGGACCCCGAGTACTTGATACCTGTTCCTTGATTTATCGCGCTATCCACATCCGGGAGGTATATGGGACCCCAGCGAGCTTAATTCAGTCTTATTTCTTGGGGCCACAAACTAGTTTGAGGTTTTATTTACTATCTGTACTTATGCCATGCTACTCATATTTACAATTGTGCGATAGCACCTTTGTCTTTAGGATCGGGACACGATTCCGCGGTGTCGACAAGCCCAGTTTTGGGTTCCTAGTCATTCACAGCCGTCTACCCAAACCTTGAGTCCGTCTCGGAGCTAGCTTACTTCGTTGCGGGTAAGACTCCAAGGGGTGGCCCCCTGAAATATTTCTGAATCTTGTGATTGCTTTGTCGTGAAAGCCTCGTTGGGTTTTGATTTGGTTTTTCCGAGGTTGATCGAGCGTGTGTTGCTATTGGTGCACCCCGGCCAGGTAAAACTTTCTGAAAGCCGTGTCCGCGGTTATGGACGACTTGGAGCACAGTATCTTGACCATAGACAAGCATAACTAAAGTTTATTGCTATAAATTTGACTTTATAATGACTAGTAATCAGCTTCACTATAATGGAATGGCTAATAATACTGCCCACAATTGCTTGTTTGGAGTGTCGCTTGCGACCATTGTACCTGACTAGTAAGTATTGCAACTACAACGGAATGGCTGAATAAAAGTACCAACAACTGCTGGGTTTTGGGTTATCTCATGCTAATTGTATCTGACTAGTAAGTGTTGCCACTATAACGGAATGGTCAACTAAAAGTGCCCACTGCTTACTTTATCAGGATGAATATCTAAACCTGACTAGTAATTGCTGCAACGATAACTGAATAAGTAAAACTGCCAACTTTGTGAGTTCCTCGGTTGACTTCCTCGATTGGACTCGAGGGGGAAATGCCAGGATGGGTTTGTTTGATGGTAGCATCAGGTTGGTTCCGGATAGGTCCTTCTTACCCCTCTCTGACTGCCGCCAGTTGTATCGAGTCTCTATAGGTTGTTTAGTGCATGCTGCCGCTGACGCTTCAGTCCACCATACCTTTATAGGCGAGGACCGCCGAATTCTAGTCTCGCCGTGTACTGGCCTCAGTACTGACGCTCCTCTTTGTCCTTTGCCCTTTGTCGGCACCCCTTTTCTTTAAGCAGGTTTGAGATCGACACCGTTAGCAGGGTTACCCTTCCGGCTTGGCCTGGGCAGGGTTATGGACGCCATTGATTATTCTTCAGGGCTCTTAGCCCCATTCGCATCTTGTCCGTAGTCGGACGCTCCATCTTTTCAAGGTGATTTGGATCTTTGTACCGTATATCTGTATTCTTGACTCATGGAGTCGCTGTTATATATATCTGTTCTGTGGGTCCCATCGAGGACTGTTGTGTAATGTTATTACTTCGTTTTTCACCCGCACGAAAGTGCCTGGTGGGCACCTTTGAATCGTTTCTATGCGGGTTTGGCGGGTTTCGCTCAAACTTGCATAGGGTCGATTCTGAGGGTGTTACACTCTTGGCGATTCTGCGTAGATTATCGCCATCTCAACGAGCTAACTATCCGTAACACCTTTCCTATGCCGGTGATTGATGAATTATTGGACGAACTGGCAGGTTCTCAGCTTTTCTCCAAGCTCGATCTTAGGGCGGGCTACCATCAAATACGAATGCAAGCTGAAGATGAAGAAAAGACCGCATTTAAGACACATCACGGCCATTACCAGTTTCGCGTCATGCCTTTCGGTTTGTCTAACGCCCCAGCGACATTCCAGTGTGTTATGAACGAAGTCTTGAAACCCTGCCTCCGACGTTTTGCTCTGGTCTTCATGGACGATAAACTCATTTACAGTCCTTCACTGCAGGAGCATGTCATTCATCTCACCATTGTCCTTAATTTGCTGAAAGACAACCAGTTGTATGTCAAGTTGTCCAAGTGCTCATTTGCCAAGGCTGAGCTGGAGTACCTCGGGCACATTGTATCAAAATAAGGAGTGTCCACAGACCCACGAAAAACTGAAGCAATGTTGGCTTGGCCAATACACTATGGCACGTCCAGGAATCAGAGGCACTTTTCTTAGAGGCACTTTTCAAACTGCCTCTAATTGTATCTATTGAGGCACTTCGAAAAATAGTGCCTCCAAATAAGAATTTTTAGTGGCAGTTTTAAAAGTGCCACTAATAGTTTATCCTTTTGAGGCACTATTGATAGTGCCTCTAATGTTTTAAAAAATAGAGGCACAGTCCAGTGCCTCTATGCTAAATTATCAGTGGCACTTTGACCTGTGCCTCAAAAAAACATAACTTTTAGAGGCATTTTCTGTGATAATGCCACTAAAAGTATATCAACTGAGGCACAATTAGAAGTGCCACAATTGGTTACCATTTAGAGGCACTAAATTATGCCTCTAAATAGTGACCAACTGTGGCACTATTTGGTGTGCCTCCAATGATCATCCATCTGAGGCACTATGCTGCTGCCTCCAATGTCCAACCAGCTGAGGCACCTGACATTGCCTCAAATGGATGATCATTGGAGGCACTTACTGCTCCATACTTACAACTACAAAAGTAGTACTTAGTAGTCCAGCATATATAGTACTAGGCAGTCCAACTTAAGCAGTCCATCAGATAATTACATCCAAAATAAGTAGAACTCATAATGAAGTTCTACTTCCACCCAATCATCTTGTGGGTTGTTTTCATAACAAGTTCTACTTCCACCCAATCTGATGGAATAAGGTCCCGTAATTACATAACATATTGAACGTGGCATGTTCATTACCACATTGTGAACGTGTATTTCCACCCCTATAACCCATGGAGTCTGGACTAGATCGGTATCCAAATCCAAACTAATTAAAAAGATTAGGACGCCGGAATAGACGGAGACTATATGCTGCCACGAAACAATGGATCAGTTCATGTAGTAGCTTCCGTAGCTAGATAACCTAGACTCGAGTTCTATCTTCTCGATCGATCGGCCATAATATCGAGCATTCTCCGTGTAGCTAGATAATGTTTTAGTACATGCGTCTAGCGTAAATTTTCGCCTTGGATTTATGCAACAAATGTCAGCTGAAATAAATTTGATTTTGATAAAGGAACAATATTAATACTAAGACGATATAAAATACATTCAGCCTCGCTCTTCAACAACATAATGCCTAGAGTATAGATATTGAGGATGCACGGCCAAAAAACAAGATAAATTAGAGACTCACAACAGCAATGAAACCACCATTGGTGATGACACCTCGACTCCGACAAAGTTTCTCCAAAATGACGCCTCCATGAAGATAACAATGCATAAACACCATTGCCATCCAGTCTAACCAGCGTGTTCACATCATGAGTTTTCACCCATAGAAAGTCTAATCTCTATACAATGTCTTCGACAAGAAAATGACTTGGGAGCCACCACTGCCAGATACAATTACCGAAGGTTAGACCTAATATTTTTACCCCGAAAACTGAGACACGTAGCTCAAACAACACCGCCAAAAAAAGTCTGCAGGTGTCACCACCCCCTCTTGCAGAGAACACTCTGTTGGAAAATATTGATCATCCGACACACGTACTTCTCCCGATCTATTGCGAGAACTCCATAGGGTCCTCTCGACTAGACACGAGCATGCAAGATGACCTCTAGAGCCTATCCAGTCTTCAAACACGCCCCCCACAACATGAGCATCATGATCAGCTTTATTTTAGCATCAAAATTTATATTTTTATTACACATGCAACACAAAATGTTGATTTTTGGTGAAACGAAATTGTGCGCACATAGAATGTGGAGCTGCACACATAGGTATTTTTTTGAATGTTTGATATTTGATAATATATTTAAATGCATTTAAATAAAGGAACATATGCACCAAGAGCAAAGCACCTCTCTCCTTTATAATGAATGTAATATTTTATTTTTATAATATAAAATGGTTGTTTAACACATGTACGAATTGAAATCTTCACATAAATCCTACATGTGCATTCACACACTTAATTATCTGCTAAAGGCGAAAGAACATGCATAGATTCAAATGTTGGACCACTAACAGCCATATGCTGCAGATATTCTAGATTAAGAGAATTAAAATAATTAGCAAGATCCCGTATGGGTACACAATAATTATGAACGAGCTGGTGTAGCAGGGTTAGACAGAAAAATGCAAAGAAAGGGAGTGAAAACAAAGAAAAACTAGGTTTCTGCGGAAGTAGTTTTCAATATATTAGAATTTGACTTTCTAGAAAATAGAACATCAGTAAATACATGAGTTAACGTTGTACTAATATTTTCCTCATAGGGGCCGACACCCAAACGCTATATCATTCATAACACATGTGTACGATTGAAACCTTCACCTCAATCCTACATGTACATTCAGACACTTAATTATCTGGTAAAGGCGAAAGAAAGGCGTAGATTGAAATGTTGTACCACTACCATCCCTATGCTGCAGATATTCTAGATTAAGAGAATTAAAATAATTAGCAAGATCCCGTTTGGGTACACAATAAACATGAACTAGCTGGTGTAGTAGGTCAGGCAGAAAAAATGCAGGGAAAGTGAATGAAAGCGAAGAATACCTAAGTTTCCCAGTTTTCAATATATTAGGATTTGCATTTCCGGAAAATAGAACATCAGTAAATACATAAGTTGTACTAATTTTTTCCTCATAGGGACCAACACCCAAATGCTCTATCATCCATATAGATAGAAACAAAGTTTATGTACATATGTTAATTAAATAAAGAAAACTAAGGCATATACAAGGGATAATATGTCGTTGTGCTCTTCTTTTTCTTACATTTCTCCAAACAAGGGTATATGGTATGTAATTGCTTCAATAGATATCATGAAAGATAGTGATAATACATGCATTTGTTTACATCGGCTCATACAAATACATCTTTTAAATGTTTAACTCAAAATTCTTTTAATAGGATGGAATTAGATTGGTCCAAATATTTTGGAATAGGGGTGCAATTTATTCTTGGGCGGGGTAGGGATGGTCGACATGAAAGGACATTAGATTTGTTCACAAATGCTTGGTTAATAACCATGGAGATCTATCAAGGGAAATAAAAAGAGGAATATTACTTAATTTCAAAGTAAGAAAAGAAGAAAAATTGAAGATGTTTCCTACCATATGACTTGGAAAATAATTTGTTGAGAAAAGTAATATTATTATCTTTGCTATGAAAATGTTTCATTACTTCATGTTATTTCTTAGAACTACATTTCTGTATATGGGTGGAATGCCTTATATTTTGCAATGGAAGTTCTAAATGAGAGGAAAATATATTTACATAAGATAGGAAATAAATACTTATAATTTTCGGCATAATAAAGATGATGCCCTCACATTTTGAGAGGGCCACGAATGAGGGTCACTAGGACGACGGTGTCCTTGCCGCGGCGCGTGCTTGGGGACGACGGGGACCGATAGAAAGGGCTCATGGACGGGACGGAACAAAGGGCGGAATAGTATAGATAGATAGATGTGGTTTCATAATGTTTTAAAGTAAAATAATATTTTATTATTATATATTATATTTTTATATAATTATTACTTCAATTTTTATTTGTGTTTTAATATTTTGTTGGATTTTAGAGCTATTTTAAATTTGTTTTGAATTTAATAAAATTTAGGGATAAAGGAAAAATGGCCTTGACCACTGGCTTGGCCCATTGGCCCTAGTGGCCCAGCCCTCTGGTCCAACCGGACACACCATGACGGTGTCGGCTATGAAGCAGATCACGCCGCTGTCCCCAACTTCGTCTCCTACCCCAATCCAAAGATCGACCCCGCCAAACGTTCCAAGCCTTCGCCTCCGGCTGGCCATGCCCGAGAGCCCGTCGCCGCTTCAGTTCCTCCGCGAGATCCCCTCATGCGGCCGCGGAGCCCGAGCCCCCATCGAGTCTATCCCGCAGCCGCCCTCGGTTCCCGCTTCCTTCCGTGCGGCAGCCGCCTCGCAGGGTCTCGCGTGCCATGGCACCGCCTACAATGCGCCTCGCTCATCCTCCCACGACGCTTCCCCAGAGCAACCGCTGCCGGTCCTCTAGATGCGCCGGCGTCGCCACGGCGAGGCCGATCCGCCACCTCGGACGACCCTCCGCCCACACGCCGCTGGTCAAGATATGCCTCCACGGCGGGCCGATCCGCTCTTGATCGATGGTTTGACCCCTCTCCGCTCGAATGCGCGCAGATGTGCAGCGCTGCTGCAGGACGAGGCCGTGTCTGACCGGAGGCCTACAACAAGGCGCACCTCGTCTCCCTCGAGCTCCCCGACCGCAGCGGCGATGTGAGTATCTCTCTCGCTCTTCCGAGCGAGCTATGAGCGGCTTATGTGCTTCGACTCTGTGTATTCTCATGTATATGAGCGCCCCCCTGTCCTTGTAATTTTTCGTTCATGCGAATTTTGCCTTTTGGGGACCTGGTTTGGTGAAAAGCTGGTCTGGTTTCACATGATAAGTTTGGCTTCGCCTAATTCAGTTGAGACGGTGGTTGATGAAGTGGACTTAACTAGTTGACTGTCTGCGTAGAAATAGTAGAGGAATTTCTTCTAATTTCAGTCGGGCCTATTTATTGTGGCCAGTATATACAGAAATAGTGAACACAATAGTATTAGGCCAACCTGGCCATTTTGTTGCAGTAGTTGGGTGGCAGTCGCTCTTGTTGATCCGATCCGCCATCTATTCAGAGTATATTCACCATGTTTTGTGCAATTCTCTCTATTTTGTACCACCACGTCTTATGGGTTGCTCCCCTACAGATGCATCTGATGTACTGATGCGAGTTGTGATCCACTTTATTTTTTTCTCTTCCATAGCACGACCCATTCAATTGGAAACATAAAAAAGTATGAATTATTCTTGTGGCCAGTATATGTTTCTTGTTATAATGTTAATATCTTCGATCTGTGTTGAATTCTTATGGTACCAAGTTTAGCAAGTAATATCGGACACTTCAGGTTGGTAAACTTTTGTGCGCCATATTAGTTGGAGTTATCCAAATTCAGGATAAATGATTTAATCTCGCCAATGTTAAATACAGAAAACAACCAGTGTTGTTCCATATATATTGTAAATCTTCTCCTCTGAACTTCTGATGACCTGATATTGTATATCTACTTATAAAATGTAGGAAACTGTAGCGATGCACTATTCAGGGAGCTATGGCATGCTTGTGCCGGTCCGCTTATCACAGTACCTAGACAAGACGAACGAGTTTATTACCTTCCCCAGGGTCATATGGAGCAGGTACTCAACGATCTATGAGTTCTCTGCCTATCTCACTTGATTATTTTTGATATATATGTAATTCCCCTCAAACTAATCACGATTTACTCTATAGCTTGAGGCATCTACGAACCAGCAGCTTGACCAGTACCTGCCGATGTTCAATCTTCCACCGAAAATCCTATGCCGCGTGGTCAATGTAGAACTCCGGGTCGGTGTTTTTTCCATCTATCTGCTGTAATCTCCTTTCCTGCGAGTGTCCAGGAAATAGGTAGTAGCTGGAAATGTTGTACTTAGCTAACCGGCTGAACTCTGTAATGCAGACAGAAGCTGATTCAGATGAAGTTTACGCACAAATTATGCTGCAACCAGAAACTGACGTGAGTCTTTCTTTTTAAACCATTGCCAACATGCAAAGAGTGTGTATTATTTTGCAATGCACAATCTTATGCCATATTCTCTTTTCATGTTGCAGCTTACTTTGTTAGTTCTGTTTCATGTTCTTCTTTATATGCACATTCATTAATTTTCCCCATTGAATTCTCTTAATTAGCAAAGTGAGCTCCCAAGCTCGGGTCCTGAGCCACAAGAACTTGAGAAAGGCACAATACATTCCTTTTGCAAGACACTAACAGCTTCGGATACGAGTACCCATGGTGGTTTTTCTGTTCTTAGGAGACATGCTGAAGAGTGTCTTCCTCCGCTGGTTAGCATCGAAATCATTTTTTTTACTCCAGTTGATATCTACACCATTTCTGGCTTATTGGAAGGTTTGTTGCTCTGCAGGACATGTCTCAGAATCCGCCATGTCAAGAACTGGTTGCCAAAGATCTCCATGGAACTGAGTGGCATTTTCGTCACATATTTCGTGGTCCATGGACTATATTGATCCTAGGACTGCCCAAGTTGCTACCGTGGACCATGTTAAGCAGGTAGTGTTGAAGGATGTGCCTTATACTGATCATGTTTATTTGACTTTATCATGCCTATTACGAACAATATTTAACACATGAGAAAAGCATAGTAAGTCAGTGACTACTGAATAAATATTCACTCATCTTAGAGAGTAGTGTATGTAGCAGTTGCATACACATTTGAGACATTCATGCCTTGCATCTTGAGCTTGATCGTGTTACTATTTTTACACTTCCAAGCCTGAAGAATTGCCCAGTTCATGTTTGGTTGCTCTGTCACCCATTTTGGTAATTATGCTGTGCGAATAACATATTTAATGATGAATATGGCATACTAGCTGGGATCGTGGCGTGTCAGCCGTGGTTGTGTACCGTGGCACGATGTTGGGTTGAGGTTCCTTTAAATTATAAGTATATGTTATAGGTTAATAGTAGGGATTTTGATAAGTTTAATCCCGCTTTATGTTGTGAGTTGTTATCTCAATTCCAGCCATTTTTCCTTCCCTGCACTCACACATATGGAGTGCGTATGTACATTGTGTAATGCCAATCAGATGTGCTTCTTTAAATTAGTTAGCACTTTAAAAATTACCTTTGACACGCATTCTCGTGAAAAGAATAGTTTATTCATCTATACGGATGCATATGTGTGTTACTATATGGCACTATTGTTTCTACTCTCTCTGTTTCTCTTAATATAAGACGGTGTAGTATGTCATGTACAAATTTTGTTAGGCATAATTTTTTTTAGACTTTTCTATTTTACCCTGGCATATGTTCGTCTCGCTTTAGATAGACGCTTGTGCGACCAAAATAAATCTATCGCAATCTCATTCATATGTACTTATGCATGTACTGTAGGTGTTAGTACATGACATTATTATTTCTGCTCTCTATGTTTTTTAATATAAGATGTTCTAATATGTCACGTACAAATTTGCTAGGCATGAAGTTTTTTGGACTTCACACGCCGGAAGAAGTGCTCCCCGTGCAGCGAACTCTGTATTCCCCTGGCCTCCTTCAAGCAAGCTCAGGTCTCCTTCTTCCTCCTGTATAGTTACCCTCTTGTTTCTAATTTAACGGAGACCATCCATTCTGATTATTTTCCTAGGATATTTTAATTTACAGTGTAAAGCAATCGATACCTCTTTCCTTTGGCAAATCAATCGATCTTCCTCTTATTTAGTTCAGCTAACTTTGTAATGCTCAAATCTAATTCCAATTGTAGCAGAAAAATCTGATAAGATTTTTGTGAGATAGAGTATGTCTATTCAATTTGTCATGGAAATCACCGGGATTGAGCTGGTTTCGATTAAACTGTTAAGTAAAGAGTCATACGACTCGCCAACTGTTTTTTTCAAGCCCCAGCCGCTCGTTGTTCCAGCACACACTGATCTGAGATACATTTAGGCTAGAAACTACTACATTGGCTCTTTCTGTGCCCTCAATATTCGAATTCAAAGTTTGTTTGCAGAACTTGGTGTTTCACCGCCTTAAACATGGCCTACCAATTAAATATGTTCTCAGGCTCAAAGCTCTCTATTTGGTTGTTGCCACTGCTTTAGTTCTTTGCTTGTACTGCTGGATCCTCTCTGCAGTTATTATGAACTGTTGGGAAACTTTGTTCCATTCTTGGTAATATCGTTTTCTTGAACTCTCCTGCACATGTAGTTCAGGACCTTAGAAATATCATATTGACTTTACCATGTCCGGTTGGTGCTTGGTGGTTTGAGTTGGACAGACTCATGTGGTTGCAGTTGCACATGCTATATTGATGCAAACAGTTCCTACTCAAACCTAAGCTTTAGGTATCTATTTGGGAAATGATGAACAATGGCAATATTTTCTCTCCCAGATTTTACTTTGCGTAAATAGAAATGCAGTGCAAGTTCACCTCATGACAAGGGATTACCGACAAATCTTAACAATGCAGACTGATGATATTGCATGGTCTCAAACTCAGACAGCTCAGACAAGGGATTGCCAAGCAGCTGATGATATTGCATGGTCTTAGTTGTAAGATATGGCTGTGAACAATGGTTGTGGGATATGACTGTAAGATATGGCTGTGAACAAATGTAAGATATGACTGTAAAATATGACTGTAAGATATGACTATAATGTGGTTTGTAATATATGTGGTTTGTAATGTTACTGTAAGATATGACTATAATGTGGTTTGTAATATATGTTAGCCATCACATGCGGGCCACTGTAATATGACTGTAAGATATGACTGTAATATACTGCTACAGATATGTCACTGTAGTACACATTTGCTTTTGGCTAGGATTTAGAGGCACTATGGATAGTGCCTCAAAAAGCTAGGTTTTAGAGGCACTATGGATAGTGCCTCAAAAAGCTAGGTTTTAGAGGCACTATGGATAGTGCCTCAAAAAGCTAGGTTTTAGAGGCACTATGGATAGTGCCTTAAAAAGCTGGTTTTTTGAGGCACTATGGATAGTGCCTCAAAAAGTTGGGTTTTTGAGGCACTATGCATAGTGCCTCAAAAAGTTGGGTTTTTAAAGCACTATGCATAGTGCCTCAAAAAGTTGGGTTTAGAGGCACTCTAATTTGTGCCTTAAGTTGGTTTTTGAGGCACTAGTAGTGCCTCAATTGGCTAGGATTTAGAGGCATTAGTCATAGTGCCTCAATTAACTATGATTAGAGGCACTTTTTAAAACTGCCTCAAAAAACTTTTACCTACATGACCGTCCCCGGCACTTTTTTTAGTGCCTCAAAAACTTAATTGTGGCACTAATTTAACTATTGGAGACACTTTAGAGTGCCTCTGAATACTGTACCTGCCATAGTGATACCCACTTCTGCCACAGAATTAAGAGGCTTTCTTGGACTTACTAGGTATTACCGTAAATTTGTTAGGTCATATGGCATCATTGCGAAACCATTGACCAGCTTGTTGAAGAAAAAAGCTTTTGCTTGGACAGATGACGCAAATCATGCCTTCTCCCTTCTCAAAACAGCCATGGCATCAACTCCTGTGTTACACCTTCCAGATTTCCAACAACAATTTGTGATCGAAATGGACGCTTGTGATACTGGGGTAGGAGCAGTCCTGATGCAAGACGGTCATCCTGTGGCATTCTTAAACAAATCTCTCAGTCCTCAGCACAGAATCTTGTCCATTTATGAAAAAGAGTTTATTGCTCTGATTATGGCAGTGGAGAGGTGGCGGCAATACTTACAGTGCGGGGAATTCATTATCCGCACTGATAATCAGAGTCTGACGTTTCTTGACGATCAAATATTGCATTCCTCAATGCAACGCAAGGCTATGACAAGGCTCATGGGATTACAGTTTAAAATTGTTTACAAGAAAGGTGCAGAGAACACAGCTGTTGATTCTCTGTCGCGGGTTGCTCATGGGCTTGAATTGCATGCAATTTCTGAAGTTCGCCCTATGTGGATTCAGGAGGTAGTAAATTCTTATGCTACTTATTGTGAAGCACAAGATAAATTGCAAGCTCTGGCTATTGTTAGTCCAGATGAACAAGGCTATGAACTTTGCAATGGTCTGATCTGCCTCCATGGACGTGTCTGGCTGGGAAATAACTCTGCACTTCAAACCAAGTTGATCAGCGCATTTCATGCTAGTGCCATTGGTGGACATTCGGGCATTTTACCAACATACTAACGGCTGAAGAAATTATTTGCATGGACAGGGATGAAAGTTGGAGTGGAAAATTTTGTTAAGCAATGTGGCACATGCCAACAGGCCAAGCATGACCACAAGCGTTCCAGCTGGACTGCTTCAGCCTTTACCCATACCCAACGGCACTTGGAAAGAGCTATCAATGGATTTTATCGAGGGACTGCCGATGTCCCATGGCGCAAATGTTATCATGGTTGTGGTGGACCGCTTGTCGAAGTATGCACACTTTGTACCACTGAAGCATCCTTTTTCTGCATCCTCAGTCGCACAAGATTTTCTTGATTCGGTCGTGAAACTGCACAGTGTGCCCCTGTTAATTGTTTCAGACCGTGACAAGATTTTTACCAGCCATTTGTGGAAGGAGCTGTTCAAATCTTTGGGAACAAAACTTCATTTCTCCACCGCATACTGCCCGCAGACCGACGGGCAAACGGAACGAGTAAACCAATGCTTAGAGATGTTTCTTCTTTGTGCTGTGCATGATGATCCGAAGAACTGGCGCAAATGGTTGCCTCTAGCAGAACTTTGGTATAATTCCTCTTACCATTCTGCACTAGGCTGTTCACCTTTTAAAGCAATCTATGGTGCAGAGCCAAACTATCTGGCAGTGTCGGGCATGACTATCCCAGCTGATGCTGATGCAGCGACAATCCTTCAAGATCGTCAAGAGCACCTCGTGAGCCTGAAAGTTCATCTTGCGGCTGCACAGAATCGTATGAAACTTCAGGCAGACAAGAACCGGACGGAGAGAACATTTCAGGTTGGCGAAGAAGTCCTTCTCAAGATCCAACCATATGCTCAATCTTCACTTGTCAATCGACCTTGTCCCAAGTTGGCATTCAAATTTTTCGGTCCATTTCGCATCCTGGAGAAGATTGGAGCTGTCGCGTACAAATTGGACCTTCCTGTAACAAGTGCGATCCACCCCGTGTTCCATGTATCTCAGCTAAAGGAATTCACACCAGATCTTACACCTGTATTTGTAGAACTACCCCCTGTATCTGCTCTTGATACATGCGGCACAATTCCAGAGGATATTCTTGACCGGCGTCTTGTAAAGAAGGGTAATGCTGCTACACCTCAAGTTCTGATCAAGTGGCGTGGTATTCCAGTGAAAGCAGCAACATGGGAAGATCTGAATGTGCCCAAGTCTTGTTTTCCGGCCGCACTTGCTTGGGGACAAGCAAGTTCTCCAGGGGAGGCAGGTGTAACAGCTGATGCTGATCATGATTAAGCACATGCAAGATACAGAGCCAGAATACTACCTTGCCGGCTGTAAGTGTAGCTATCCAACGAGTGTTATAAGAAAAGGGAAAAACAGATGTAAGGGGTTATGAAATGAATGAATAGAAAAAAAAAACAGACTCCGTCTCCTACCTTCTCTCTGTTGCTTCTCTGATCTGAACTCCTCTCCCCTTGATACTTCTGAATCTCAAATTGTTTGTCACCTCACGTCCTGAATTCTCGGTGGCCAAGGGGTAGTTACACTTATTCAACTGGTCTGGATAGCGTTTTGATAATGGGATATTATGTAGTCGCGTCGATCTTTTCTCATCCTTGCTTTTTTTAGATAGATGGTCCATGAGTTGGACTCTTTGTATGCACGATGTAATAAATTTTCAATAAGCATCTGATAAGTTAATAAGCCGAGTAATGCCCCCTTGGAAAAAATAAAACTAACGATCGCTAGAAACAATACACATTTCCACCTTTTACCGAAATCATCTACTGTAGGACAAAACATGGCGAATCATCAATACGAGATAAGAGTCCTGTGTGTCTATCCAAGAAAAGAAAAGAAAAGAAAAGAAAAGAAAAATCAAGAATCAGCCCGTGTTCTGCATGCCGGCGGCGATTCCCTTCATGGTGAGGATCAGCGTGTCCTCCAGCCCCGGGTCGTACTCGGTGCTGGGGTTGAGCTCCACCAGGCTCTCAGCCGTGTCGTCGATCAGCTCCGTGGACAAGGGCGGCCGCGTCGCCGGCCTGAATCCACCGTCCCTGATCCTCTTCAGCGTGTAGGCCTGGCACACGTTGAGCGCCGTGATGTACGAGTCCCGCAGCATCAGCCGCTGCCTCAGGAACGGGTCGCTCTCCAGCAGGTCCTCGTGCCCAGCAACCTACACATATGCAAATTCAAGAGATGCACATCTCCATGGTGAGCTGACATGATGTCATCTGCAATGCAAACCGCCATGCGTATCGAGATTCGAGGTGCTTACTTTCAGAACGAGGCTCTCTGTCTCGGCGTAGTTGGCTCTGAGCTGCTCGCCGAAGGGCCAGAGGTCTTGGGGCACCAACAGCTTGTCGTAGAGGGCGGCGATGCCGGGGTCGCCCTTGGCGAAGACCATCTCCAGGAGGTCGATGGTGACGCGGAAGAAGGGCCACTCGTCGTACATCTCCCGAAGCGTGGCGAGGCCGCCGGGCTTGTCCATGGCGTGCCGGAACGCGGCCCCGAAGCCCAGCCACACGGGGAGGTGGAACCTTGTCTGCGTCCACGCGAAGATCCACGGGATGGCGCGCAGCGACTCGATGCCGCCCCCGGCCTTCCGCTTCGACGGCCGGCTGCCGATGTTCATCCTCCCGTACTCCGTCTCGGGCGTCGCCGAGCGGAAGTACTCCACGAAGCGCGGCTCCTGGAACACGATGGACCGGTACTCCTCGGTGGCCACCGTGGCCATGTCGTCTAGCAGCGCGCGCCACTCGGGCTTCGGGGACACGGGCGGGTTCATGCCGTGCTCCAGCGTCGCCGCCGTGAACCTCTGCAGCGTGCGGAAGCACAGGTTCTCCTCGCCGAACGACTTCTCGATCACCTCGCCCTGGACGGTCACGCGGAGCAAGCCGTTGACGGTGCTGGGCGGCTGCGACAGGATGGCCAGGTGGCTCGGCCCGCCGCCACGCCCCACGGTGCCGCCCCGGCCATGGAAGATGGTCAGCTTCACGCCGTGCCGCTCCGCCACGCCCACGATCTCCTCCTGGGCCTTGTACAGATGCCACGCCGCCGAGAGCCGGCCGGCGTCCTTGCCGGAGTCCGAGTACCCGATCATGATCTCCTGCTTCCCGTTAATCCTCTCCTTGTACCAGTCGATAGAGAACAGGAGCTCCATGGTGGCGCGCGCCTGCTGGAGGTCCGCGAGCTTCTCGAAGAGTGGCACGACTCTCATGGGCTTCTTGACGCCGCACTCCCGCTGCAGCAGCTCGACGGCGAGCACGTCGGACGGCGCGGTGGCCATGGAGATGACGTAGGCCCCGAAGCTGTCCTCGGGGAGCTCGGCGATGACCCGGAACGTGCCGAGCAGGTCGGCCACCTCGTCGGACTGTGGCAGGTCGGGGCCGAAGAGCGGGCGGTTGCACTGGAGCTCCGAGACGAGCCACTCCTGGCGCTGCTCCTCGGGCCAGTCCCGGTAGGAGCCGATGCCGAGGTGCGTGGTGATGGCGTCCACGGCGTCGGTGTGGCGTTCGGACTCCTGCCGGATGTCCAGCTTGACGAGGCAGAGGCCGAAGGTGGCGATCTGCCGCATGAAGTCCAGCAGGCTGCCGTCCGCGATCAGCTTGTCGCCGCAGTCGCACAGCGAGCGGTAGCACAGCTCCAGAGGCTCCAAGAACTGCAACAAATTAAACCACGGTCCACAGAGACCAAGACTCAATCAAATGTTCTGCTACTCGATTCTGATTCTTCAGCTCAGATGGATAGCATTGGTAAAAAAAATAGCAACCTCCTCGACACTTCTGTAAGTATGGTCTTCAGGGATGCTTGACTCTCCATGGGACAGGATCTCTCGAGCACGCTCGCAAGTGTTGTACAGCTTGTCCCTCACATCGCCGAGAATAATGCGATAAGGCTCCCGCGGAGAAATCTGCTTCCAAAACTCTGCAGAACGAATGGATCGATTTAGCTCATGAACGTTTGCTAATTCAGGCTCTGAATATTTTTAGTGTGTAGCACTGTCAGTCTGTCGCGCGGGTTCAAAGGAATTTTTTCTGCAGGTTCAGAACACAATCGAATTGAACATACCGATGTAGTATTTGGCGTACTTCCGGGAGGACAGCCGGTGCAGCTCGTCGGCGCGATCCCTGAGCTCGTCGTTGCACCGCCACATAGAAAGCTTCAAACAAACAAACAAACAAATGCACGACGGCGCCGTCAGAAACTGAAATCAGTAAAAAAAATGAACTAACTCTTGTGCGAGTACGAATAGGTTCAGTGTGGCACCTCGAACATGAGGCTGCCCATCTTGGAGAAGTACATGTTGGCGGCCATCATCCTGGCGAGCAGGCAGACGTCCCTGGTGACCTCGGGGGTCACCCTGGGGTTCCCGTCCCGGTCGCCGCCCATCCACGAGGAGAACTGGATGAGCGGGATGTCGTAGGGGAGACGCTCGTCGATGCCGATGTTCTTGAGCGCCGTGTCGACGCGCCGGAGGAACTTGGGCACGCCGTTCCAGATTGTGTCGTGGAAGTAGCTCATCCCCAGCCGCATCTCGTCCTGCGGCGTCGGCGGCGTCCGCCGGATCTCGTCCGTCCTGAACGCCGCGAGAATCTGCAGGACACAAAATTCAGACACTATGAACGTTGAGATGATGATGAGAGTGTTTGATGATGGCGTCGATCGAACGAACCTCTCGCTGCAGGGCCTCGTCGATCTCCTGCTTCTCGTTCTCGGAGACGCCCTCCACGCAGAGCCGCGTCAGGTGCGTCCTGATACTGAAACGACAGCATGAAACAGAACACGTCAGTGAAGTGAAAGCACGAGTCAGTTAGCGAAGTAGTGTCCCTCACTAACCTAGCGTGCTTCTCGAGGAGGGAGCGCCTGACGGACTGCGTGGGGTGCGCGGTGAAGACGAGGTCGATGGTCTGTGTCCTGAGCGCGTCGAACACCTCCCGGGGCGTCTTGCCGAGCCCGTGCACCAGCCGCTGGATGGTCTCGTCGATGTCGGACTCGGTGGGCGCGGAGCCCTCGTCGGCGAACCCGCCGCGCCGGCTCGCCTCCATCTTCTTCTGCCGCACCATCTGGACCTCCTCGGCCAGGTTGGCCAGGTTGAGCATGTGCGAGAAGGAGCTGGTCAGCGTGATGGCGTCGCCCACGTCCAGGCTCGTGAACAGCGCCCCCAGCTGCCTCAGCCTCGCCGCCTGGTCGCCCCCGTCGCGCTGGTACTCGCCGGACACCCTCAGGCATTCCTCAGCCTGCACCACAAACGCCATTCATTATCTGCTGACACATCGACATGAGAATTATGTGCTGCTCTGCTCTGTCAGCGTGCGTGCGTGCGTACCACTCGTCTGAAGTTGCTGCCGTGCAGCTCCTGCAGGATGTCGAGGAAGCGGTCGACGAGGAGGGTCTCGTAGTTCAGCAGGCGGTCGTCGTCGTCGTTGGCCACTCTGTCCCGCGCGAGCCGGCGGAGCTCGGCGCCCACGGACTCCGCCACGGCCGTCGCGCGGACGCTCCTCGTGTCCCGCCGGCCGAGGGCGGCATACTGAGGAAACAGCCCGAGCCGCGCCCGCCCCCGGCCGCGCTCGAGCTTTATCAGGAGCGTGAACGGCGAGGAGTGGAGGGATATCATCGTCGCGCGCGCGTGTGCAGATTTTTTACACGCCACGTATCAGCTAGCAGGACATGGCGGGACTAGTACGGCCGGACTGTGAGACGCTCGCGACATTTTCCTCTCCGGGTTTTATGCAGGATGGGGAGGCGAAAGAGGATTTGGGTGGCTGCTAACAGCATCTCCCCAGTCTCCCCTGTGGCTAAACGGCTAAACCCCTGCGTGCCATACGATTTTTGGCGGACGTTTCGCCGGTACCACGGGCCGTACTACTCCCGCTGTAGCTGCTAAACTCGTCCATGCGGCGTGTCCACAACTATGTGAAGTCGGCCGGTGATCTTTGTTTTTTTGATCGTATGTCGGCCGGTGATCTTTGCTCCCAATACCGCAATACAGCTCCTCGTTTTTGTTTCTTCTGGGGAGCCGACGTTTAGATGGCTCAAGAGCTGTGGACTGGTTTCTGGTGGGAATGCTGTGCACTGGACCAACAGAGACACGAGGGGAAGCTGCTAAATATTTCCTTCGTGACAGTATGCACAATCGACAGCAACAATACGATAAGAGCTAGTAGAAGCAACCAAATGGGAGAGCAAGGCAACTTGAACCGGAATTTCACTAGAAATGGCATACAGTATCCAAATTTTGGAATATTCTACCAGCGAAGCAACCAAATGGAAGAGCAAGGCAACTTGAACCGGAATTTCACTAGAAATGGCATACAGTATCCAGATTTTGGAATATTCTACCGGCGATATGACATTTGCCGCTTCAAATGATACTTGCACAGATATTCTGCAAAATTGGGTCAGTTGCTGCACAAATTATAGAAATGGCCATCTCCAGTTCTGCACTGACCACCGGAATTGAGGAACAGATCAATCTCACAACACTGAGCAGTTTACTGTAAGAAACTATTAACTTAATCTGAATGAAATCAACCAAGCATAAGAAGCATAGTAAGACAATGTACTAGCTCTTACATGGAGGAAAGCTGGAATGAATGCTTGCGCAAAACACACGAACAATATAAAGAAAAATCAATTGCATGTCCTGATTTAAATTTTGCTTCTCGAATACTACCAAGTATGAACGATGTTGACATGGTGATGCAAATAAGACTTCTCGCCAATATGCCTCATCTTATTGACAACGCAAAGAGATGATTTTTAGTACAAAGCTAGTAAAGATAGCTTGACATACTTATTTTATCAGTGGATCTCACTACCTTTAATAAATAATACTAAGATAAATTCACATGATGTGAATATGATTTAGCATGTTCACAACCACATGGACCTAAGATACACTACCACGAACTAAAAGGTTAAAAAAACAGACCTGCAAAATCTAATTACAGTGAAGAAAAGGTGTTATTCACATTTTCGCTCTTCATCCTGTATTAGTTGCATATACAGAAAAAATCTGTCATGCATTCCCAGGAGAGTGCTCATATATCACTCCAGCTATCATCATCACCTCCCTCGTAGTCACTGGCCACAGCCTAATAACATGGAAGTAATTAGGTCGGCACAAATGATAGCTCACGATCTAATACGAGGAAAAAATTGAGACGATACATACCTGGCGGATCGCATTTGCCTTCTCCAAAATTGCTACAACGCTAGAATTAGCCGTGGACTGGGATGAGGTGTTTGCCTTAGATCCATTTGTTCGTCTTAAGTTGAATGTCTGCATTGTACAGACATATTAACAAACTATTGAGTGAGGTACTTTAGTGCGCTGTGTTGCAAGTGCAGAGCCAGAGAATCAACAAATTTCGAAGCAATGGCCTAAAAGGTTGTCATATGCAAGTACATCAGTTCACATATTTGACATACCTTGCTCCTGATTTGCTGAAGCAACTCCTCCCTTTCATCCAAACTGTTAACATCATTGACTATTGCTTTCGACTTTTGATGTCCATTCAGCTTGTGCAAATCGGGCTGCAATAGTTTGTTGGGTAAAGAAGGGAGAAAAATCAGTATCACATCCCAGTCAAATGCTGCAAAGTAGGTAAAGGTCCTTCAAGTTCAAGAATCAACTGATTGTCATTAGAAATATTACTTCTTACGCTATGGTTAGAAACATTTTTGCTTTACTGAGACAAGGTTTGCAAGTACCAAGTGTTCAACACAGTCAACCATGATGAACTCAACGGCACTATGGATCAGATAATACTCAATCTGTTCCATAATGTATAGAACGTTTTGGCTATGGAACGGAGGTAGCATGTACAAACTCTGTCAATACCCATAGCATAATAGGAGATTTTGTGCCAACGGTGGGAAAAGTGAGTTATGGGCTTATGGCTGAAATGCTCAAGTTATGAAAATATCTACAGTATTTCATCCCTAATGAGTTTTAACCATAGAACAGCAGCATTAATTCTCTGATCACAAAATGCGTACTCTCCTGTAGTGCCAGATCAATAACTTTGATCCTACTGGGTCTGACTAATTATATCACTCTGCATGAACATTCCACTTTTAACATATTTAGCCACTCGTCAGTTATATTGATAAAATTATCAAATAATTATCCAAAGACCTATTTTGAATTTCCACGTTGGGGAAGAGGAAGTGGGTTCTCTACTGTCCACTCCTTCCATTTGAACTACTTTAGCCACATCGGTAGAAGTAGCAAGATTATGAAATAATAGATAATTATCGAGCTTTTCTTAATAATAAAAATAAAGAGCACAAACCTTATCCCTGATTTGCTGAAGCAAGCTTGATTTTATCTCGAAGATATTAGGAAGATCACTGAATTCTTTTACCACATCGACCTTCTGATTGATCTGCATGCACGGAGTCAATATAATTTCATCAGTAAAAGAGATCACAAGAACTGTACCAAGATATTCAAAAAAGAGTCAGTCTCACCACTTCCTTCGCATTTCCTTGTGGATCTGCTGGTGCATTGAGCGGAAGATGTTCTTCCTGCCCAGAAGTGTGTACAGGTGGTAGACTCGGGGCATTCTTAAGCATGTTTTTAGCTGTAGATTCTCTTTCTTGTTCTAGAGAAGTTGTTTGTTTCATCGTCCTCCACTGCATTGGGGGAAGAGGAGGTGGTGGCGGCATCTGATCTTGATCCGGTGATAAATGGACTGGGGTATGTGGGATGAGGGCATCTCCATTTTGATGATTATTCGTGGAGATCAAAGTGTCAAAGTTAGGAAGTTCTCCAGCAGGATGGGATTCTAACGTGCCAAGTCCATTATCATCTCCAATATCTGATAGTGAAATAGTGGACTTTTCACCAGATAAGTTCATCTGCTCAAATCCCATATAGCTAGAGATAGGTGCTGTGGAGGATCCTATCTGATTTGAATCACTATACAGCTCATGATCCTCCAATCCAACTCCATCTTCTTGATCCCATAACTCAGAGTTTGAATATAAACGTGGACTTAGATCATCATATGAAGAATAGCTATAAGATCTACCAAAGGTGTCATCTTCTGATTCAGAACCACTACCAGGCTGTGGAACAGAAGACCCTGGAAGTAACTGAAATGTCGGTAACATCATATCATCAACATTTTCATGAAGATTGCCATCAGAGAAATCTAGGTTCAATTTTGACATTTCAAATGCACTCATGGGGTGAAAAGATATTTTCATATGCTCAAGTGGCGGAGATGATTTCTCAGAGTAATGGCGAGTGGAGAAGATTGACGATTTGGACAGTCCATCCATGCCATTTTCGGTTTTCTTGTCAAATTGAGATGACTCGAATACTGTTTGTTTAGGTGCTAGAGTAGAATTTACAGTAGCTTCATCGCGTCCATTTGCATCAGCATTCACTCTACCAGATGACATAGGAAGATCACTATATTTGGGAGAAGTTCTTCTCTGAAGTGTATTAGCAAGGAATCTTTGAGCAATGCTTGAAAAGCTTGATGCAGACACCACAGGCAAGTTATTCCTTCCAGCCATGTCAGTGACAGAGTATGTTTCAGAACCATTTTCAGCATTACCTTCAGACTGTAGGAGCTCGCTTATTGAAGTTTGCTTGACATTCATATTTTTGTGCTCACTGTGATCAAAGTATGTAGAACACTCTGAGGGCCGATATGTTTGACTGTAAACTGTATCAGGTGTTCTTGTAGCTGATTGATTAGCCTCGGAGTTGCTTTGACTTGCAGAACCAGGACCTATGCCAACAAGCTTCCCAACGAAGCTGCTGTCAGTTGACGCATTTCCATTTGGACAATGCAGCTCAGTTTGGTTTGTTGAATGACAGCACTGATGTTCTTCATAACCAGACGGGGTGTCCTCCCTTGGACCATCTTGGCCACCAAATACTGGAGGTTTAGATGGTTCAAGTCCAAAGAGTCCAGCATTTGTCCAGAGCTTAACAGAAGATACTTCAACAGAACTAGTATGAGCAATTGTTGGAAGGTGTTGGGTTGCAAATCTATTTTCTGGTGACCCGTTCAGAGGCATGGTATGTGAATTAGACACTTCAGCCACGCCACCACCACCAAGTTCATCATGATTCTCTCCAGGATAATCCTGAGGACTTCTTTCTGAAATAACAAAAGAGTTACTAATGCTATCACCAGGTGAGACTTGCACAACAGATGCTTCACTAGCCGGAGTGAAGGAAATGGTAGATTGGGGTACAAGACAACTAGTGCCTTCATCGTAACTATCTTCCAATGCATCTTCAGCATTATTCTCAGGGATTTTATTGACAACAGACTCTTTATTGGGAGGAATAACTTCATAGGTTGAAAATTCTGGTTCTGACATCTCAGGAGAATCTCTGGGGGCAAGTTCTGCCTTACTCTCAGGAATTTCATTTGCAGACATCTCAGGAGAATCTCTGGGGGCAAGTTCTACCTTACTCTCAGGAATTTCATTTGCAGACATCTCAGGAGAATCTCTGGGGGCAAGTCCTGCCTCACTCTCAGGAATTTCATTTGCACCAGGGGATCTATGTTTGTGAGGTGTAGCTGGTTCTGAAATCTCAGGAGGATCTCCACCAGCATCAGCTGCATTATTCTCAGGGACAGTAGCAACATATGACCATTCATTAGGATGTATATCTGTATAACCTGACAATGCATAATGTGAAATATCCGGTGGATCTGCACTTGACAAACTGGGAAAATCAGCAGTTCTTTGAAACATATGTGACATTGTGGAATCTCGACATGTATCAGGAAATTCAGCAGGAGAAGAAACAGGAAGCTGTGAGACAGTAATATTATCTACTGGCTCCATTTGAGGTGCATCAGCATTCAAACATTGCTCTGGCTTCCCTCGTTTTTTAGTTTGATATTCAACTTCAGTTTCTGTCTCAGATTCAAGTGTGTTAAGTGCATCCATGTAGTTGTCTGTTTCACTGGGGACTTCATCATGGTGGTTCAAGCCTGATGACAGTAATAACAGTTTTGCCTTCTGTAGTAAGGCCCCTTGCTGCTCCAAAGTCTCCATCTCCCTATGATCAACTTCTCGCCGCACAGGCTTAATACTTTTAGTTTCTGTATTTTCGGCCCTATCCATCACAACATCATCACAGTAGACAGAACTTGTAGTCATGACAATTGCAGTCTTTTCATGCCATTCAACAGAAGGTGACCTAGCAACCATATCATCTGATAGGGAACCTTGCTTCAAATCACAACCCAGATCATCTGTCCTGGTCCCGCTAAGCAGGATGGTGGAAGATGCATCATTAAGCTTCTGCAGATTAATATCTGACAGCTTGTCACGATCATTATCATGAAGAACTACAGAAGGTTTTGATTCTGAAGCTTGTTCTGCAAAACTCAGTCGGGCCTTCGAACTAAACGAAGAAGATCTACTTATATTGTCAGGGTTAGATCTGGCATCAGATGTAGATCTATGCTCTGAAAAGCTCCGGCCATCGGTGCTGGGGGATGCACAGTGCCTGCTGGCAAAGAGAATATAAGAGTCGTATCCTAGATGTATTTTTTAATACACAAGAAAATTAAAGTCACGAAGGATGAAAATATATTGCAATTCTAGTATCTTCGAGTTTGGGATTTGTGTGTAAAACCTGCTGGTAACTTGAACAGCAGTGAGTGCTCGCTGCAGTTCACCGTTCCTATGCCTGGATGTGGCTTGTCCAGGATATGGTTCTTTCAAGCGTGATCCTTTTCTCTGCCAACATTCAACCAAGTCTTTCAGCATAGTTACCAAAATGAAAAAAAATCTGCCAAAACTCACACCAATGACTACAAGCCACAAACGTTCAATAACAGCAGCAATGAAGCATGGTACCTGCTCTGTTCCAAAATAACTGAAATTCGAGGTTTGGTTTAAGTCAAACTACTTTTAAGTTTCACCAAGTTTGTAGGAAAAGCATATCAACATTTACAACACCAATTAGTTCTGTTAGATTCATCATACAATATATTTTCGTACCATATAGATTTGAAATTGTAGATATTGACACATTTTTCTCTAAATTCGGTCAAACTTGGAGAAGTTTGACTTAGGACAAACCTAGAACTCAATTATTTTGGAATGGAGTGAGTAGCTCAGGAATGCATTTACCAATTATAAAAAAAATCCTATAAGCTCAACTTATATGGACCTAACAGGAAAGGCACCCTAAGATATATTTTGAAAATTTATGTATCTAATTCTTCTTCATATTTTACAGGAACTGGTAATTGCTTCTACCATAAAATTTAGCATAACAATATAACTTGGTGACACTGTAGTCACTTGCGTAATGTCTCTCAACAGAAAATCAATACATACTAGTTTCACAGTAGTAACATTCAGACTTCTAACTGAACTTGACGTGGATTAAATAACAGTTGTTTGTATCAACGTATTTTAGATTAGTACATAATAGTGGCTCCGTTGACATGTTTGCTCACAGAGTAGACTGGAGCAGAAACACCATAGGTAAACTAGTTTATGTTAGTTGTGCTTGTGTTTTGACTAATATAGTTAAGCAGAAAATAAGTAGTAGAACCTTAATCTTCTGAGATTTCCTTTCTTTTTGTAGATGTGCAGTCTTGTCTGCTCTCATCACATCCCATGATTTCTTGAAGTATGATGGATCAGAATATCTTTTCAAACATGACCCAGCACCAGAATTGTCGAATCTGAAAATAAATCAAGTTAGATACCAAAAGTAGCTTGAATGAAGAAAACAATCATCCTTACTTGTCGAGAAGGTAAAGTCGTGGTGGGTCTCGACATTCTTCATAGGAATCCATCATAAACCGAGGCAGATCACTGGATAGCAGGTGGTTTTGCTCATTTTGAAGTTGTGTGTGCCAGTCAGAGCCTGCATTTAACAAGCAAAATAAGTAAGGCTGCACAATGCTCTTAAACCAAATCACTGGTTATGGTCAAGAGACATCCGATTATGAGACTATAAATGGCTGTTTTTGTACCATGTGTATCTAGTAATGGTAAAGCAAAAGGTAGGTTCATTATTCATTACCACCAACCAGGGCTGCTCTGACATTATGGACAGTTCAACTTATTACCCAAAAAGGTTTGTACTGATTTAGTGACACGAACCTCAATATGTTAGGATTTTTTTCTGTAAGTTTGACATGATTTCAGGTTTCCATTGGTAGTAATCATATTAGTCTGATGTACATCAACACCAGCCGACTTCAATTAGTATCAACCGATTCATATGAATAAGTGGTGCACAAAAAAATGTGAACTAAGTGAGCAAAATATTATTATTGACAACTAAAATGTGCACAAGAACTCTTAGCTCATTCTTTTCTACTTGTGATCACATAATATTGATGAAGTATACCTGGTACATAAGCAAAATGTATATGGCTCTTCTGATTCTTCACAGCTTTTTCAAGAGATGGAAGTGCTGCTTCAATGTTCTGTACTCGAGTCAGCACCTTACGCCCCCTAGCAGATGTGGTTATAACTTGTTCGTGTAGGTCGTGGAAAACATCCGCCGCAAATCTGGTATGACCAAAGTATGTATCAGGCATAGAGGCATGGTAAACAGAATCCTAATAATTTTAGATGACAATTACAGGAATTAAAACATTCCTGAAGCCAAGTGAAAGCTAGCAGATCAGTTCTACCTGACATTGTCAAAAAAAAAAAAATACAGCGGTAAAAAAGAAAAGGGGGAAAACAGGTAATGCGATGACAAACAATAAAATGTTAAAATCATTAATTACCAAAAATAAATTCCTAAAAATAGTGACAGTTTTCGATCAACAAACAGTAGTTGTCGGCAGCCATAGAAACACTTGCACCAGAATTAGCAAAGACTCATGTAGCCAAAGCATTCAACAACATATATCTGTGAATGCACCCACCACACCAGCTATATCATAGACAACAAATAGGAAATTTTCCACAGCATAAACTCATACTAACAGGATCTTACCCAAACATGGCATAGCTACATGCCTAGATTACACCAACAGCTCCTACCAATTCAGAAAAGCATGCCCCTCAAAACTTAGCAAACGCAGACAAAAACCACCTAAATCATAGTGGTTCTGTCATTTAGCGCTTTGAAAACTAACAACTTGGCACTGCAAGGTTCTACTATGTTAGCACTATCTCCGAAAATAAGCGCAAAGGCCACCGGCGCTTAAAACGACATGTCCCATTCCTGCCAAGCAGGCTGCACTGTATCGATAACCGGCACTGAGGGAAAGTCTGCCGTAATTCGAAGAACCTGGCACTCGGTCTCGCATAATCGAATACAACCACCTCAACCCCAGATCCCACTCTCCCTTCCAATCACCCCCAATCTGAACCAGGAACACTTTCAACTTCACTAAGCAGCGTGTAAACACGTCCCCAACCACAGCTGCCCGCCAAAATCAGCAGAGACGGAGCGCGCCAGAAACGACATATCCCATTCCTGCCACGCATGCTGCACTCTGTCCATAACAGGCACAAGGGAAAGCTTGCTGTAATTCATAGAACCTGGCACTCAATCTCGCTAATCGAATAGAACCACCTCAACCCTGGATCCCACTCCCTTCCAATCACCCCCAATCTGAACCAGGAACACTTTTAGCTTCACTAAACAGCGCCCAAACACGTCCCCAGCCACAGCTGCCCGCCAAAATCACCACAGACGAAGCGCGCCAGATCCCAGCGGAACTGGAACCACGCGCACTTGCTGAATCGAGACACGCAGAAATGACCGAAATCATGCAGCGAGAGAGCAGCGGAGATGAAGGGGACGGGGAGCGGCTTACTCCGCGAGATCTCCGAGCTGGCGCAGGATCCCGACGAGGCCCGCGACGGCGACGCCCTCCAGCAGCGCCTTGGGCTCCGCCTCCCCGCCGCCGCCGACGCCAACGCCTCTCTTCGTGGCTCCCGCGGCGCCGGCGCCGTACAGGCCGGGGTCGCCCAGGCCGACCTCATTCCGCACCTCGAACCTGACCAGCGGCATCTCGACCACCAGAAGCCTAGCCGCCTCCTCACCGCCGAGGCGCGGAGGCCCCCATGATGCCGCCCGCTATAAATGCGACGCCGCAACGGCTACTTTTCCAGTGGTAGCAGGTGCGCCGACTTGGGGGAGCGTCACAGGTTGCCGCCTCCGCACGGAAGATAGCACGGCCGAGGGAAGTGACGAGGAGGAGGAGTGGAGGCGACGCCGACCAGTGGCGCGGAGGAAGGATGCGAGGGGAGGGGAGCGTCGGTCTCCGACAAGGTGCGGGGCGAAAGGGACGGTGGGAAAGGGCAGCGCAGCGGGGCACGAGGGGGATGGTTGGGCAAGTGGCGCGTCCCGGGGGTGCGATTATGCTTGGGCTCGAGTCCAGCGCTGCCGCTATGTCGTGCGGCTGGGTCGGGCCCCGGGGTGGTTGCTATTTCCGGCCGTGCTTCTCGTTTTTCACCTCTCCTCGACTCTTTCTGTGCCGGGGGGTTTGGTTGGGACATGCGTTCCGCGCTTGCGGTGCGGTCACGTCAGGTGCGGTTTCCATGCCCGATGTGGTGCTCCGTGCTGGAAAAAAAAAAGTGGGCGGCGTGTTTCCAGCCTCGACCCCTTTTCTTCGACACAGCCACACACACACACACACACACACACACACACAGGGAAAGCTTATTGTAATCGGAGTAGACAACATGTACTCTAGCTGCCTTTGGCATGCTGAGTTATAATTGGACTAGCCCTAATTATTCAGCGAACTGTCTACTAAGATATGCATCGCCAAAAGTATCGTGCGTAGCCTTTTGAACGTACTCCTTGAGTTCTTAACATTAGTAATGATGGTGGTAGAGTGGGTGATGGTGGAGCACTGGTGCTCAATCATCCTGTCCACGGTGTTAGCAACGAGCACATGGCATTTAATTCCATTGCAAAGTATGTGGATGGATAAAACCGCCATGACTACGTTCCCCTCCCGACTGACAGACCCTGCCCTATGATGACAGAAACAAATTTCCGTTCTTAATAGTATTACTGACATCATAACTGGGGCATGAATGTGTTGTCTTGTAACGACGTCAACGGTCCGCATTTCAATACTCCCCATCCTGCATTTTTTTACAAAGAGAAACCGAAATTGGCTGTGCTTTGAGCAACCACATAAACAACACCCATTGCCTGACACCTGAATCATTCTTGCCTGACGGTGGAACTCGGAAGCCGTTACGTGATCCTGCCTCAGAAACGAAATGGGCCATATATATCCATTACCGGTTCATGATTTATTATGGACCCGATGGACGGACCATCGACCGCTTCAATTTCGGTTGTTGGCACGTATACCGCACAGCCGTATATGGGGCTGGCTGGCTTGATGGAGCTTCGCTTTATTCGGCTCCCTCCTTTCGATCGCTGCTTCACACACATAGTAAAAGACCTATAGTAGCATCATCATGACCAAACTTTTCCCACGGCATCATTTTCCGGTGGGGACACGTCACAGGATCAGGAAGAATCGCGCCTGCTGATGTCAGTGAGTGTGGATTGTGATGGGTGGGCACCTCATGTAGTACTAGGAAAGGAAGGGAGCCAGCCAGCCAGCCGCAGTAGGTGCAAACGTTTCTTGCTTGTGGTACGCCCACGAGGTAACAGGCAGAGATGTGTGGTGCTTCTTTGCTCGTCTCTGCGTGGCGTAATGCTGAAGGATGGTTTTTATTGTTTCTACTGTTTTTAGTCGTCCTTGGCTATATGGCTTGTCCTCTTTTTTATTTACTTGTCTGTTTACGAGTGTACGGGAATTCAGAAAGTTGTTAGTGTATACCTGTCTATCTTTTATAGGAGCGAGACATGTCAAATAAAGTTACACAAATAATTGTAAGGGTCGTTGAAAACTTTGGCATGATTACTTTTCACGTTTGAAAGTAATCATTTTTTACCAGGTGATAAGGAAGAGGACCAAGTTACATTTTTCTTCACGCGTGTCATGGCGTAGTTTCTCCACGAGACACATGCCTGGCCGCGGGGTTGGAACGCGCTAGTCCTTTGACAACTTCTATGTGTTCATTCAGGGTTGTTTCATGGCTGGTGTGTCGCCTCATATGGTTGGGGTTCACGGCAAAGACGTGTGTGTTGTGGAACATTCAGAACAAAGCTCTAATTAGAGTATGAAACAATTCAGCTGATGGTTTTTCCAGATCCATTTTGAATTTGCAGCTCTTGAGATCGTTAAGCATGCGGAAGGACTTGTACAAACTGGAGCGGCAGGTGCTAGTGGCGGCGCTTAGAGTGGGGCAAGGAAAACTTCCATCCTAGTGTTTTGGGGTTGCTTTGCTTGTTCCCCCGACTTGCTTTAGGTGTTTTGCTTTTGTGATAGTTATACCTCATTCTATAAGATGGTAACCCCAATATAACTATGCCACTTCGGGACACACGGAGTATTACAATATCAACTTGGCCGAGCTCCTTCAGAACCAATATGCCCTTTTATTTTCACAAAACGAGCATATTTTAGTCATCGTCAGCATGATGTTTTACTATAAAACCTAATGAATCTCAAATGCACTCAAATTAATTTGGGCCAGTGGGATTTTTTTTTCAAAAGAAACATGCTATATATGTTAGGTTCTCTAATCATAAAATGTTTAGAATAATTGTAATCTTTTATTGCATGTAACCAAACCCTCTTATTTGGTTGACAATTAGTAGTTGTTTATAGGAGGGAAAAAGGAATTGTAGTTTTAGATGTTGGACTACAATTGTTGCGAATTTACCACCATTTCTCGAAGACATATTACCCTTAGAATCTAGTTTTTTTTTTGAACGGTGAAAGGTCCCGAAGGACCGAGATGCTGCCATTAGTCAAAGCGGAGAGTACAAATTACAATAAGACCCAAAAGAAAAAACAAGATAACAACTGGGCCCTTCAAGTTTACACATTGCACCGCAGAAAGATCGAAGCAATCGAGTCCTGATGCCGCTTGACACTCGCCTCCATGCCGCCGTTTGAACCGGACGAACCACTTGGCCCAACGCCGACGCTGGAGCCGCGAGGAGGAGAGAAAAGGTCACGAGGCGTTGAAGTAGCTTCAGTACGAGGCCTCTCGAGCTCGGCGAGGCCATCCACTTGGCCAAAGATAGCGGTTGGCTTATTGCTTCCGCTTGGAGATCGCCGGAGAAAGCAGATCGCCGGGAACAAAGCGGCCCCACCCATCGCAAGTATCAGCAAGAAGCCAACCTCCTTCCTTCCTCGCCACCATGGCCGGCCGAGATCTGGAGAGGTAGCTAGTCGCCGACACCACGAAGGCACACCCGAGCTTTATGGTCGAGCCATCGAGTCCGCAACCTCCGCCGCAGAATCGCAACCACCGCATTGCAGAGAGGAGACCCGGTGACCTCCCGGCACCGCCGAAGCACCAAGGAGTAGCTCGATGATGCGAAGAAGCGTAGCCGCGCCAACCAAACCATCTCCCCGCCGCCACGGCCGGAGGGCCCCGATCTGGGCACAACCCACAACACCCGCAATACCGCCATCGCGAAAGAAAGGCGGACGGTGTTCTTCCTCCTCGCCACCACGCACGGCCAGAAGAACAAGCCACAACACTGCGCCTCTTCACCTCTCCCCGCTTACAAATGGCCAGAGAGGAGGAGAAACGCAGCTCCATCGCACCACGATTTAACACCGGCTTTATTAACGAGACCGCAAGCCTCGCCAAGGCTTCAACCGCTGAAGCCACGACGTAGAAGAACTCGACACCCTGGATCTTGCCGCAAAGATCCAGATTCCAGCTCCAATACTCCACTACGGGAAAACACCTACACCTACAGCTACAACTACCGCCGGCACCTCCCCTCAGCCATCCCTCGCCGGCGTCGCCGGCGAGAGAGGCCTCGGTTCGGGCCGGATTTGCGGCGGGAGGCTTCAACTACAGTAGCAGAGAGGGGGTTGAGAGAGAGGGGGTTCCCCTTTAGAATCTAGTTAAAACCTAGTCCTTGCAACCAATCAAACTTTTTACTGCAAATAACCCACCCTCATCCACCACATCCACAGTTTTACCCACCAGCAGAAACAAAAAAGGCTATGGTATCCTCATAAAATGTTTAGAATAATTGTAATGGTGTACTGCTCGTAACCAAAACCTCTTATTTCGTGGACAATTGGTAGTCGTTTAGGAGAAAAAAAACAATTATAGTACTTTTAGATGTTGGACTACAATTGTTGTGAATTTACCACCATTTCTCGAAGCCATATTACCCTCAAAACCTAGGTAAAACCTAGTCCTTGCAACCAATTAAACTTGGTACCACAAATAACCCACCCTCATCCACCACCCCAACAGTTTTACCCACCAGCAAAACAAACAAAAAAGGCTATGCAAGCACTGGCATCGCATTGTGCATGGCCAATGGTCCACTCCAACGAAACAACCCAAAGCGACCAACAACCACCCTCTCAGAGGAGGACCAGTGTAGCAGTACCAGGGGGAAAGGCAGCAGCTGTCCTTGCAAAATTAAGCTCTCCCTTTGTGGACTCCCCCTAGCCTAGGTCCACTGTCTGCCCCACGCTATTTTTGTCAGCTCTCCGCTCGTACGATTCACTCGCTAAGATAACGCTGCTCGGAATCTTTCGCCCCCATTACTCTAATCTTCGCCCGCCGTGTGACAGAGTTGACCAGCTAGGCAACACAGCGATTGAAAATTGGCGGGTTGGTACGTAGCAGTGGCGGCGGCGTGGTGGGGGGACTGCCGGCGTGCGGCATCACCGCCTCCCGATGCCGAGGCTTCTCGGTGGATAGGTAGCGAAAGTTCTGTCCTTATGATGCTCTCGGGTGAAGCCTGAACTAACACGAGGATTGATTTTACTACTCCGAGATCCTTGTGATGCTGTCGTAGCGAAAGTTCTACGGAGTGATGATAAGCTTCGAGAGATTCGGTGGAGTGGTCGGTGCTGGAGCCGGTGATGTGACGCTGGAGTTGAACCGTGAGCCCGAGACGCCACCAAAAATGGTCACACACTGATGATGCCTTCCACTGGGCTGGGGCAGTGCACTGACGCAGACGGACTAGCTAGTGCATTTAGTAAAGGCCTGGCCATCTCTGCTGCTGCCGGTGGTGGACTGATCCTGCTTGCGAGGTGGCGGGCACTGATCACGGTGGCGCGCGCCATGCTGGCAGCTGACACTGACAGGGTAACGCTGCCTACCTGCAAGACTGCAGCCGTACCGCCGACGGATACTGGTCAGTCAAACGAGTGTAAAGCGAGAGATCAGGTAGCGTAAGGGACTACTCGGATACCCGAGCCCCTCCGTCAATCATGTATATATATACGTGGGTACACCAGGTTACAATGAAACACGTACAAGTATAGGATTTAGACTCTTATACGACTAGGATTCTATTCTATCTAACACCCTCCCTTAATCTCAAGTTGGTCAAATTGAGATTATGTTTAAACTCTTCAAAGCTACGAACAGGAAGAGCCTTGGTGAATCCATCTGCAACTTGATCCTTAGAAGGAATAAACCGAATCTCCAACTCCTTGTTGAGAACCCTCTCTCTCACAAAGTGAAAGTCTATCTCAATATGTTTGACGCGCATTTAAACATGCGATTGCAGACAAATATGTAGCTCCCATATTATCACACCACAAACAAGGTGGTTGAGTTAACTTAACTCCAAGTTCAGCAAGGAGTGATTGTACCCACATTACTTCGGCAGTTGCATTGGCTACAGATTTATATTCTGCTTCTGTGCTGGACCTGGACACCGTGGCTTGCTTCTTAGCACTCCATGAAATGAGATTAGGTCCATAGAATATAGCAAAACCTCCAGTGGATCGACGATCATCTACACATCCTGCCCAGTCAGCATCGGAGAAAGCACTCACTAGAGTAGAGTTAGACTTCATGAATGTTAGTCCAAGATCAACTGTATGCTTAACATATCTCATAATGCGTTTTGTCATTCAAAGGTAACGAGCGGAGCATGCAAATATTGACATACTTTGTTGACTGCAAAGCAAATATCAGGTCTTGTGAGAGTAAGATACTGTAACGCACCTATCATGCTCCTGTATTTGGTGCTATCCTCAGGACCCAATAATTCTCCTTCATGAGCTGTGATTTTTTTCAGAAGAAGATAATGGAGTGGGCGACCCCTTACAGTTTGTCATGCCAATCCGTGCCAGAATATCTCGAGCATATTTTGTTTGACTAAGCACTAGTCTATCATCAGTTTTCTGAACCTCAATTCCCAGAAAAAAGTGTAGATCGCCTAGATCCTTCAGAGCAAATTCCTTTCTCAAATCCTTCAACAAAGAATCTGTTGCAGTTTTGGATGAACTAACAACTATGATATCATCAACATAGACAAGCATAAATATGCTAACATTGGACTTGTGATAAATGAATAAAGATGTATCAGATTTTGAAGCAATAAAACCAAGTTGAATTAATTTAGAACTCAATCTTGAATACCATGCCCGAGGTGCTTGCTTCAATCCATATAGTGCCTTGTCAAGTTTACAGACATAGTTCGGCCTTCTCTTGTCCTCATAGCCCGGCGGTTGTCTCATATAGACTTCCTCTTCCAGAACACCATGTAAAAACGCATTCTTTACATCCAACTGTCGCAAATTCCATCCCCTAGAAACGGCAATTGCCAGGACAAGCCGAACAGTAGCAATTTTAACCACAGGACTGAAGGTATCTTCATAATCGATGCCATACCTTTGCTTGAACCCTTTTGCTACTAATCTAGCCTTGTATCGATCAACGGAGCCATCGGCTCTTTTCTTAACCTTGTAAATCCATCTACAATCAACAATATTTGTACCATGCCGAGGGGGTACCAAGTGCCACGTTTTATTTTTTATGAGTGCATCATACTCTTCATTCATTGCATCTCTCCACTTTATATCTGTCAATGCTTTCTGCAAATTATCTGGTTCTTGGGTAGCAGAAAGGCACCACCGAACGGTACCATCCGTGTATGTTTTGGGCTTGTGGACTCCCTTTGAGGCACGTGTACCAGGACGAGAAGTAGAAATCACAGGATGCTGGTTATCACGATCGCGTGTTGCAGAAGATCCTTGCCTGCCGTCGCTGTCAACAGCAGTTGATACTTGCCTCCTGTCGCTGTCAACAGTAGGAGACACAGCGTCCGTCGCTGTGCTTGGAGACGTAGAAGCTGTGCTTGGGGGCGCAGGTGATCCTGTGGCCGAGCGTGTGGCGGGTTCTGCGGCCTGTGAGCTACCAGAGGAACGGGCAGAAACAGAAGATCCTGGCTGAGACTGGGTCCATGCATGTGAAGTGAACGTACGTGCTGAGTGGACGGGAGAGTTGTGCCTGTGCGTGTGAGCAGAGGGCACGTCAGAGCTGTCCTGCAGCTGATCCGACGCTGACCGTTGTGCCAAGCTCGATGGTGATTGCGCCAGGAAATCAGTGTTGTGTTCTGAGCCCGTTAATATTTCATGTGAGCTGTTTTCACCTGTTTCAGTATCATTTGACCCAAAAGTTTCACCAGCAGGCTCCCAGCGACAAGCTGCATCCTGTAGAGGAACAAAAACAGATCTAGAACTAGTGTTAGTAGCATGAGTATTTATCATGTGTAAATCATCAATGTGTACGTCCCCATGTTCAGAATTGCGAAGAGACGAATCAAGGAGCAGAATTTCCTGCCTAAGCAGTGCACCAGCATTGGGATGAAGTGATTTGAATGGAAAAACTGCTTCATCAAAGACGACATCACGAGACACATATACTCGGCCAGTAGATACTTCAAGACACTTAACCCCCTTGTGACGAGGACTATAGCCTAGAAAGACACATTGCTTGGAGCGAAAGGCGAGTTTTCGTTTATTGTAGGGACGAAGATTAGGCCAACAGGCACACCCGAATACTCGAAGGGAATTATAATCAGGCCGAGTGCCTAAAAGGCGGTGAACCGGTGTGTCATTGTTGATGACTTTGCTGGGGAGCATATTAATAAGATAGGTGGCGGTCATGAAAGCTTCATCCCAAAATTTTAAAGGCATATGGGCGTGGGCGAGTAGAGAGAGACCTACTTCAACGATATGGCGATGCTTTCTTTCAGCGGAGCCATTTTGCTGGTGTGCATGAGGACATGAAACATGATGAGCGATTCCTTGGGTTTGGAAGAGGGCATTTAATTTGACATACTCACCTCCCCAATCAGATTGAACAGTAAGAATTTTTTTATCAAGCTTACGTTCAACAAGTTTTTGAAAATTCACAAAGGCAGCAAAGGCATCAGATTTTTTTTAAGCATATATATCCAAGTAAACTTGCTATAGTCATCAATAAAGCTTACATAATAATCATGGCGACCAACAGAAGTGGGGGCAGGACCCCAAACATCAGAAAAAACTAACTGAAGGGGTGCTGTAGAGACACTGGTGGAGATGGGATAGGGAAGCTGGTGACTTTTAGCCTGCTGACATGAATCACAAACTGACTCGAAGCTGGAATCTCTAACATATGGAAGTCTATTTTTACTAATAATTTGACTAACAATGGAGAACGAAGGATGACCAAGACGACTATGCCACTTTGTTTGAGAAGGCTTGGTGGCAACAAAAGCATGCTTCTGTGGTTGGGAAGATGACTCCAAGGATGAAATAAGGGGGTAAAGACCACCGACACATCGCCCTCTATGGATTATTTTCCGCGTGACCTGATCCTTGATCAAAAAGAAGAAGGGATGAAATTCGATAAAAACGCGGTTATCATAGGTGAAGCGATGAACAGATAAAAGATTTTTAGAAGCATCTGGGACATGCAAAATATTGCGAAGATGAAAATTCTGAACAGGGTGACGAACAATTGAATGTCCAACATGAGAAATATTCATACCATGTCCACTAGCGGTGTTGACCTTGTCGTATCCCCGATAATTGTCACGGACGGTCAGGTTGTTCAGCTCGCCGGTGATGTGATGTGTGGCACCAGTGTCGGGGTACCAATTTGTGTCAACACCGTACGAGGCTCCATGGACTTCCTTATCACCAAAGGACTCATCATCATCCTCGAAACGCCACCAACAATCCTTGGCGGCGTGTCCTTCTTTATTGCAGATCTGGCACGTGACATCAACCCAGGGTGTATTACGTCGACGGCCACGACCACGACCGCGTCCCCCTCCTGGGGGTGTAGCACGGCCACCACCGCGCCCTTGGCGAGAGCGGTCATCGCGACGATCATCCCGCCGATAATCTCGACGGTCGTCTCGGAAATCATCATTACCACGATCAGCACGGTAATCAGTACGGCCGCCCCTGTTTCCTCCAGAAGTGCGTGGGCGGCGTTGACGTGAGGCAGCATTGGCGGAGGTCTCAAAACCATCGCTGGGCTGCACACCAAGCATCTCTTGCCTCTGATCATATGCATGCAGATGGGAGAACAGCTCAGCCAAAGTCAACTTGTTGGCAATCACACCTAGTGCAGCGACCAGGGAATTGTAGTCAGCACCAAGTCCGGCCAGGATGTAGGAGACGAGTTCATCATCAGGGACAGGACGAGTGGCGGCGGCGAGTTCATCCGCGAGGCTTTGCATCTTGGACAGGTAGGCCGCGGTGTGTGAAAACTGAACCCGTTTGGTGTTCGCCAGGGCAGTCCGAAGATTAGTGACCTTGGACTGATTTTGTGAGGCGAACATCGCTTCCACCGCGGCCCAAACGCCGGCGGTGTGCTCGATCCGGAGAACGTATGTGAGGATCTCCTTGGAGAGGGATTTTAGCAAATAACTGAGCACGATTTGGTCGCGCGACAGCCACATCGCATACTCTGGATTGGGCACCGTCTTGGGTGCCTTGTCTTTGTCAGAATCTGCTGGGGCAACGGCCAGCGTTTTTGCCGGGGCCGCATCCGTTCCGTCGAGGAGGCCAACGAGCTGAGCGCCGCGGATGGCAGGGAGGATCTGCGCCCGCCAATGGGGGTAATTGGAGCGGGTCAGTTTCTCAGAGGGAGGCTCGCCAAGATGGAAGCCGGGGCTACTGCTGGAGGAGGTAGCCATGGCGCTCGAGATGAGAGATAGCGGCGGCGACGGGGATGGCTAGGTTTGTTTCTCGCGATCAGTTTCGGCGGAAGAGGTGGCCTGATACCATGTAAAGCGAGAGATCAGGTAGCGTAAGGGACTACTCGGATACCCGAGCCCCTCCGTCAATCATGTATATATATACGTGGGTACACCAGGTTACAATGAAACACGTACAAGTATAGGATTTAGACTCTTATACGACTAGGATTCTATTCTATCTAACAACGAGAGAGTCCCTTTTCGCTTCAGATCGGATCTACCTGCTGGTTTTTCGCCGGAGTAATGACGGCCGTAGCGATGCCAGTTCAGATAGCTCGATCGGCAACCGTATGTGGCCACGGATCGGAGATGCTTCCGGCTGAAGGAACCAAGGAGGAAACGACCGGGGGACGACGGTGGTTGGTGAACGCCGAGGACGACGGACACATGGGGGCGTGCAGTGCGCAGTGGGCACCCGGTCCAGCGAGCGGCAGCGGCCAGCGGAAGCCGACAGTGGGAAGACGGTACAGGGGTACAGGCTCTGCGTCTGCGGCCTGCGGGTAAACGGTACGTACTGTAGATCCAATTCCGAGGTGGGGGCTAGGCTGTGGAATCGTGTCATTCGTGTGACCGCGCGTACTCGTTCGTACGTACGTACTGCCGTCACATGGCTAGTAGACTGGTGTAAGTTCGCCTCGACTGAATGGCTAGTAGTAGGATGGTGCCCTGTGCTGTAAAATATTAAGAGGATGCTCTGAGCTCCGGGTTAAGATAACGATTCCTGTTTTGAGAGTTGAGACGGCACGGTCAACTGTAGTCAGGTCTCGCAGAAACATCGGAAGTCAGTGGGACGGCTGACATGTTGCACGGTCCTAGAAGGAGAGGCCCAGCGCACGCTCACACCCAGTGCGCGATCCTTGGGCCTCGGGCAAGCGCATGAAGTGGCCCGACCACATCGCGGCGTAGGTAAGCACCGGAAAGAAAATATAGAAATCACCCCCAAACTCACCCATCGGACACAAAAACCCTCTGAGCTCCAATTTGAAATTAATTTCATCCTGAAACCAATAAAACGGGATTTAATAGCCCCTTCTAGTGGTTTCCAGACGCATTTACACTGCTTTTGGCCCTCACGGGTCGCTGACTTGGAGGCTGAGTAGGACCAATCGACGAGTGATCTATGGGTCCTGGTAGTAAGTGAACGTGAGAGTGGGTGTGGGATCCGGTGGGCATTGATTTTGTCTGTGTGCGGCACGATTATTGGAGTTGCGTCTTCGTCTTCCTCTTTGCCCACGCAGGAGAGGCTGCTCCCCTGATAAGGTTTTGCCGTCGTCTCCAGTTTCGTTCGCCACCGTCTTTGCCACCGTCTCCAGCTTCTCCCGCGTCGGGTCTTCGTCGTCTCAGCCATGAGTGCAGCTTAGATTTCCTCCTATGTTTCGGTCTCTTCTTTGAACGTTTTGCTCCTCTGCTTCGGTCAGCAAAAAAGATTATTTTGGATCATCGCCTGGTGTAGAGTAGCATATTTTGTTATAAATTATAAGGGAAGAAGATGGTTTTAGATGATCGCCTATACTTTTTAGCTTTAGGAAAGAAGATGGGTGTCGAGTTTTTGATGGTTTTAATTAGTAAAATTACATTTTTTTTGGTGTTTGTGTAGGTTCTCCTGGGCATCTGCTTAATCCACTTGATTATTTCTATGGCAGATATCATGTTTGTGGGTTGTTCGATATGATTGGTGGAAAGCTTGATTATACGAGATAATTGGAGATAGAGAATTTCATCCAAAGGTGACCATAGTTATTGTAGAAGTCTATTCTTTTGCAGAGAATTTCTATCAGATGGAAACTAGTTATTGCAAAGGTGACCATAGTTACAAGCTGTATAGGTTAGTTCCATGGAAGAGCATGAATGATGGACTTATGGTTCTCCATGATGATGCTTCTGTGTAGATAAAGGATTGTGATGGTGAATGGGGGCTTTTCTGACTTTTTTGTTGAAGAAATGTAGAAAGAAGATGCAGAGGAAAGTGATGGTATAGAAGGGAATGATTTAGAAGACATTGTATCTAAGACACTGATTAATACCCCGATGAAAGTTCATGAACAAACTGACAATCTTTTTGTAGGCTTTGTTCCAGTTTTTGTTGGTGAAACATATTCTAGGCACAAAAGTTCTAAATCTCCTTTGATATATGTGCAAATTGTTCGATCAAAGGTTGTTGATGACTGGTTCATGTCCATGATGGCTAGAGCTATCAAAGATGATGTTGCTAGCACTGACATGATGATGCCAAAAGAACTTGTAGAAAGCCAGATGTTACTCTTGAAGACATTACGAGGACTATTATTGCAATTCATGTACAAGTACCTCAAGTAGAAATTTCTATACAGAAAAACATGTGTCCCGGACACGCTGCGCTTCACCACCCTACCACAGTCAGGGCAGGGGACCAATGAGATGAAAGGACCCCGACGGCAAAGCGCACTACGACTGGAGATGGCGCTTGTCATGGCGATGAATTTCCAGCAGGAAAACTCCGTGACAATGAAGGCAGGCTATGACGACACAGGGCTAGGGTTCAGAGCAACGACGGAGGGCAGCAAAGGAGTGTCTATCATCGGTTGTTTTGGGGATTTCTTCACATAAGACAGAGATATCCATCATAGAAAGATATAGAATAACAAGTGGGACCCACAACTAATGCCTACTCGACACACAGAGAGAGAGAGGGAATTGCAAGCTAGTCCAACAACTTATGAAGTGGCGAAGCTTCAACCCGGCAAGGCTGGGCAGCTGCCCAAGCTCTACTACTGAGAATCACATGTTTAAGTCAGAGAAGGTATAAAGTAATTAAGCAGATGTTTCGGTGGGCAAGAAGCCATGTCCAAGACATTGTGTGGTTTGCCTAGGCTATATAGTTTAGCTAGCTCCGCCATGCTTGACGTGGAGCACTTTGTTGGAAACCCCAAGAGCAAGGTGTGATGAGCACAGCAGAAAGTCTTCCCTCAGTAGAGACTAAGGTTATCGAACCAGAAGGAGGAAGGAAACGTCACACAGGTGTTGCAAGCAACACAGAGATCTGCACAACACAAACTCAAGACTTTGCCCCAACGAATCAGTGAGGTTGTCAAGCTCACCGATTTGTTGTAACAAAGTATTAAACGTATGGTGTGGAAGGTAATGGTTTGCAGCAAGTAAACAAGTAAAAGTGGAAGATGTATCAATGGTAAAGATTGGACCGGGGTCCATAGTTCACTAGAGGTGCTCTCCTTAGATAAACAACATGGCATGAAGGGTAAATGTCGTGGTTGTATCACGGCATATGCCATGGGTAGGCTAAAGTTGGGGTCGATGGACGTGGAGGAATTCGGGGAAGGATGATTCAGTGAAGACCGCACTCATATGAACAAGGTGAAATACAATGTATATTGGATTGAAGCTCTCAAGTGGAGATAACACCTCATTCTATACATCTAATCTCCTATAATCTTGCCATACTTGTGGCTACAATCATGCTCCTTGAGTTGTATCTCCTATGCTTCTATCTAGATCTCTCTGTGAGAATGGAGGAAGAGGAAGAAGGAGATCTCCTAGTGAACAGAGAGGGGAGGAGCCCTTCGGGGCCCCTCTTAGAACGATCCCCCTGGTGCTCCTTATAAAGGGGAGCCCAGGGGACAAATCTTGTTTCTCACGTTTAGTATCTAGATGGCATATCCTGGGCATCTTCTAAAGATGCTGGGCATATGCCCTGGCATCTTTGGAGATGCCAGGCATATTCTCTAGCATCTTATTTGATGCCAAGAGCATATCCCTAGCATCTTGTTAGATGCCATAGGCATATTCCAATTGACGGGTGCCAGTCTGAGCCATGGGCGTCCCAAGACTGGCACGATTCTCGTGAACCTTGTCCTGAATAGATGGCGTGCCTTTGTAGAGGTCGAGGAAACATTTGGAGATAAATAAAAGGGGTCACAGGGCGAAATAACTCGGCCTGGATGCTACCAGGCATGAGGTAATTCGGCCTGGCTAGAAACCGACTCGGCCTGGGAATTCTCGGCCCAAGCCGGATTACAGATCAGCTAAGCCGAGTTAATTCTCAAGGCCCAGCCGAGCTCAGTCTTATTCGGCCCACAAAGCGGAGCTGGGAGACGCTGATGTCCCGAGATGGGCCGCCGAGCTGGCCCAGCCGGGTTGCTGGAGGTGGGGCGATGGTCGGCTAGGCAGGAGTCCCGCGGTGGGCCGAATCTGGCCCACCCGGGCGAAGTAACGCGAGGACGCTGGCGACGGAGAGAGTCGGCGGTCGGCGTCCGCGGGCGGATCCTTCCCACCTCGGCCCACTCGGGATCGATCGGAGATACCGCGGCAGGCGGCAGCGTGAAGACGGCTTGCGGGAGGCGAGTCGAGTCTGGCGGTGGTTCGACGGGAGTTCGACCTGATGGGCCGAACTGTCCTTAGATTCGGCCCGTCGGTGCTGTTTGGCCTAGGTGGAGTAGTGGGAGCAGGCCGAATTACGTCTACTTCGGCCCAGGTTCTGTTTTCTCTTTGTTTTCTTCCTTTGTGTCATATTTCTCTACTTATGTATGCATATTTCTCTTATCAAATCCTCCATTCATCTTCAGAGATCCTTTTATATATCAACTCTGGGGTACCCGGGGGTACACCCCTGACATTAGTCCCCGAGGCCATGTGGGATTCTTAGAATCGCTCATGGGCTTTATATTTAAATATTCCCAGAGTTGTTTTGGGACATACAACTTCTTTGTCATATATTTCTTGGTCACATAATGTTTTTGGTCAAGTTTGTGACTTTGTCCTTCTTGGGCGCTGCTCATAACCTCTCTGGGCAAGTTTTTCGACTTCTCGCCTTCTTGGGCTTCCTAGACTTCTGGCCTTCATGGGCACTGGTCATAACCCCTTCGGGTAAGTTTCTAGCCTTCTGGCCTTTATGAGCACTCGTCATAACCCCTTTGGGTAAGTTTCTAGACTTCTGGCCTTCATGGGCACTGGTCATAACCCCTTTTGGGTAAGTTCCTGGACCTCTGGCCCTCTTGGGCACTGGTCTTAACCCCTTTGGGTATTTTTTGAGTTCTGTCCTCATTGGGCATTGCTCTTTTAACCTCTTCGGGTAAGTTATGAGCTCTGGCCTTATTGGGCACGGCTCTTTTAACCTCTTTGGGTAAGCTATGAGCTCTGGCCTTATTGGGCACTGCTCTTTTAACCTCTTTGGGCAAGTTATGAGTTCTTGCCTTCTTTGGCATTGCTCTCTTAACCTCATAGGGTAAGTTATGAGTTCTTGCCTTCTTGGGCATTGCTCTTTTAACCTCATAGGGTAAGTTATGAGTTCTTGACTTCTTGGGCATTACTCTTTTAACCCCATTGGGTAATTTGTGATCCTGGCCTTATTGGGCACTGCTCCTTTAACCTCTTTGGGTAATTTGTGAGTTCTGGCCTTATTGGGCACTGCTCTTTTAACCTCTTTGGGTAAGTTGTGAGTTCTGGCCTTATTGGGCACTGCTCTTTTAACCTCTTTGGGTAAGTTGTGAGTTCTGGCCTTATTGGGCACTGCTCTTTTAACCTCTTTGGGTAAGTCTTTATCCGAGTCATCTGATTCCAAATCCGAGTTTCCTTACTCAAAAATTGACTTTATGCCTAAGTCTGAGTTATTTGACTCAAATCCGAGTTATATGACTCAAATCCGGGTTAACTCGTCCCAAATTCGAGTTACTTTACTTGATTTTGACTTTATGTCTTAAGTCTGAGTCATCTGACTCAAATCCGAGTTATATTACTCAAATCCGAGTTAACTCATCCCAAATCCGAGTTACTTTACTTGATTTTGACTTTATGTCTTAAATCTGAGTCATCTGACTCAAATCCGAGTTATATTACTCAAATCCGAGTTAACTCATCCCAAATCCGAGTTACTTTACTCAAAATTGACTTATATGTAAGTCTGAGTCATTTGGCTCAAATCCGAGTTATATTACTCAAATCCGAGTTAACTCATCCCAAATCCGAGTTACTTTACTCAAAATTGACTTATATGTAAGTCTGAGTCATCTGGCTCAAATCTGAGTTACGTTACTCAAATTCGAGTTAACTCAACTCCAATCCGAGTTACTTTACTCCAAATTGACTTAGTCTGAGTTATCTATTTGCCATGATATAGCTTGATTTGGCGTGATGACGATAACTTGCCTTTGATATGGATCCGAGATATAGATCCGAGATTAAGCTTTGGGATATGATAATAGGGCTAACCGCTGAGAGATCCGATTCGATATGTAGATATGAGATATAGATTCGAGATATAATAAGCTGGCCAATAGTCATCCGAGATATGGGATAACCTGGCAAGATGGTGAGATATCAATCCGAGTCATAACATAACCTGGCAATCTGGTGAACTGAATAAAGCTTCGGCCTGAATCAGAGATACAATTAGTACGCCGAGTCTTAATACCAATCCGAATTATAAAGTACCCTGGCAAGCTGAATCAAATGTTAGTCCGAATCAGAGATAATTTACTGAGCTGAGTTAAAGGTTAATTCAAAGCATAAACAAATTGACTTCAAGTTATATCCGAATCAACAATAAGCTGGCCGGTAAGCTGAGTTAAAGGACAATCCACAACATAAATAAACTGACTCAAAATCTACCTGAATCACAAATAAGATGATTCAACTTATGGCCGAGTTAACAGATAAGCTGGCTGGTGAGCTGAGTTAATGGGTAATCCAAAACATATATTAACTGACTCAAAATCTATCTGAATCACAAATAAGCTGATTCAACTTATGGCCGAGTTAACAGATAAGCTGGTGTATGAGACCTAAATCAACGGGATGTTCTCTTAATCTAAAGGTGACTCCACGGATAAGTTGACTAGTCCCCGGGTTAAGTTATTTTCTCCCCGGGATGAAGGATTGAGTGTAGTTGGTGAGTTATCCGGCACTTCAAAGATACTTGGATAAGTGTTTGGGTGAGTCTTGCTATGTCATACTTGCCCTATTTGAGTTACTTGGTACTCTGAGAAGCTTGGAGTAGTGCTTGAGTCCTTCTTGCTGAGTCTTACCTGCTTTGATGAGTTAGAATTGGAGAGTCTCTGCGCTTACCTCTTTGTTCTCTGTTGACTTGGTGAAGCTGAATGAGCCCTGTGAGGAAGAAGTTGATGAAGATGTTCCCATCCGGATGGAAACCCAACCAACGCCACTAGAAGTCCCCATGGTGGGCGCCAAATGTCGTGGTTGTATCACGGCATATGCCATGGGTAGGCTAAAGTTGGGGCCGATGGACGTGGAGGAATCCGGGGAGGGATGATGCAGTGAAGACCGCACTCATATGAACAAGGTGAAATACAATGTATATTGGATTGAAGCTCTCAAGTGGAGATAACACCTCATTCTATACATCTAATCTCCTATAATCTTGCCATACTTGTGGCTACAATCATGCTCCTTGAGTTGTATCTCCTATGCTTCTATCTAGATCTCTCTGTGAGAATGGAGGAAGAGGAAGAAGGAGAGCTCCTAGTGAGCAGAGAGGGGAGGAGCCCTTCGGGGCCTCTCTTAGAACGATCCCCCTAGTGCTCCTTATAAAGGGGAGCCCAGGGGACAAATCTTGTTTCTCACGTTTAGTATCTAGATGGCATATCCTGGGCATCTTCTAAAGATGCTGGGCATATGCCCTGGCATCTTTGGAGATGCCAGGCATATTCTCTAGCATCTTATTTGATGCCAAGAGCATATCCCTAGCATCTTGTTAGATGCCATAGGCATATTCCAATTGACGGGTGCCAGTCTGAGCCATGGGCGTCCCAAGACTGGCACGATTCTCGTGAATCTTGTCCTGAATAGATGGCGTGCCTTTGTAGAGGTCGAGGAAACATTCGGAGATAAATAAAAGGGGTCACAGGGCGAAATAACTCGGCCTGGATGCTACCAGGCATGAGGTAATTCGGCCTGGCTAGAAACCGACTCGGCCTGGGAATTGTTGGCCCAAGCCGGATTACAGATCAGCTAAGCCGAGTTAATTCTCAAGGCCCAGCCGAGCTCAGTCTTATTCTGCCCACAGAGCGGAGCTGGGAGACGCTGATGTCCCGAGATGGGCCGCCGAGCTGGCCCAGCCGGGTTGCTGGAGGCGGGGCGATGGTCGGCTAGGCAGGAGTCCCGCGGTGGGCCGAATCTGGCCCACCCGGGCGATGTAACGCGAGGACGCTGGCGACGGAGAGAGTCGGCGGGGTCGACGTCCCGCGGTGGGCCGGATCCTTCCCACCTCGGCCCACTCGGGGGATCGATCGGGAGATACCCCTGGCGACGAGGCGTGCAGGCGTGAAGACGGCTTGGCGGGAGCGAGGAGTCGGCGGGTGCTGGCAGCTGGTTCGACGGGAGTTCAGCCTGATGGGCCGAACTGTCCTTAGATTCGGCCCGTCGGTGCTGTTTGGCCTAGGTGGAGTAGTGGGAGCAGGCCGAATTATGTCTACTTCGGCCCAGGTTCTGTTTTCTCTTTGTTTTCTTCCTTTGTGTCATATTTCTCTACTTATGTATGCATATTTCTATTATCAAATCCTCCATTCATCTTTAGAGATCCTTTTATATATCAACTCTGGGGTACCCGGGGGTACACCCCCGACAGTAAACAAATTACAGCAGGGAAATTGACAGGAACTGAGCAAGGCATAACAATGCAATTACTAGTCAGAAAGATCCTATGAGATTCGATTGGGCAATACAACAAGATACATAGACCGCCATCCTACTGCATCTATGACTAGAAATCCACCTTCAGGTTATCACCGAACCCCTCCAAGATTAAGTTGCAAACAGACAACACTTTAAGCAAAGTGTGTAAGGTAAACATTCCACATGTTCCATGAACAAGAGACCGTTGTTTTATCCCTAGTAGCAACATCACATCTACAACCGAAGAGATTTCTGTCACTTTCCTTGGAAACTAGAGGCGTGAACTCACTATCGAGCATAAATACCCCCTCTTGGAGTCACTAGCAACTACTTGGCCAAGATATCTACTAACAACGGAGAGCATGCAAGATCACAAACAACACATACATGATAGAATCATAAAGACAAAACCATTAATCAAACCAACATAATAATCTCAATATCCATCAGATCTCCACAAACACAACATGCATGATTACAAATAGATTATATATTGATCATGAACGGAGCTCACAAGATCTATATATGAAAGCACAAAGGAGGAGAAACAACTATCTAGGTACTACATGGACCCATAGTCCAAGGTGGAACTACTCACACATCATACCGGAGAGAAGGCCTCCGGGATGATCTCCCCTCCGGCAGGGTGCCGGGAAGAACTTCAGATCCCCCCGATCTAGGGACGATGGTGGCGGTGGCTACAGACGGTTTCGTGGAGATTTGATCGGGTCCTTAGGGTTTATGCATTGGGGGCTTCTTATAGGCAAAGGGGAAGGCCGAGGAGGCGGCTAGGGGCCCCACACACTGCCTAGGCGTGGGCCCACCCCTGGCCGCGCCTAGGGGGTCTGGCCGCCCTGGCTTGCCTCTCCGTCTCCCCTCTGGACTTCTTGTTCCCCACGAAAAGTTATTGACTTTGACATTTGTCCCGTCCAATTCCGAGAATATTTCCTTACTAGCTTTTCTGGAACCAAAAACAACAGAAAACAAGCAACTGGCACTGTGGCAACTTGTTAATAGGTTAGTACCAGAAAACATGTAAAAAGCACCTCAAAGTGTAGACAAAGCAAAGTAGATACTAACAAGCGTGGAACGTAAAAAATTATAGATACGTTTCCGATGTATCAAGCGTCCCCAAGCTTAACTCATGCTCGTCCTCGAGTAGGTAAGTGATAAAAGGATAATTTTTTAAGTGACATGCACCCTCACAATAAAGATCCAACCATTTGAAAGCATTGAAAGCTGAGATCAAAGAACTCTAAACATGTGCATAAAAGATGGAGTTCTAACAATAGGACATAGTAACTATGCATGCAACATGAAAGGCTACAAACAAAGATCATCAATAACATGCATTGAAAAACGTTTGTTTATTTCACATACAGAAAACATAGCATGGTGGCAATCAGCTTGTCCCTCATAGAGGAGCAATATAGATGCATAGGACACCTTCAAAGTTCATAAGGGTGACTAGAAACAGATAGCACAAGAACAAGTAATATCACAATATGCATCAATCAATAAGCTTTGGAACAGTGCACACAGGATGACAACTATGCTCTCTTAATGGTGCCTAAAGGTAGAAGGTGGAGACTCAAGTAATGGTGGAAGAAAAGCCTTTTGTAAAGGAAGCGGGGATTTCAAGTTTCAAAAAGAGCTTCCAAAAATTATGGTACTTGTTAACTTTTAGCCCTCATTGCCCCTATCATAAGCATCTTTAAGTGATTAAGGTTAAAGTGAACAAACTATGGAGTATATGCTTGAAAAGGTATAATTTGGCAATCTCAAATCCCTTGAATATGAGGGCCACACCTCATGCTACTCAACTTTAGGACCAGGTAAGTTCTTGTCATTGTAAGTATTTGCATATCATTGAGAACCGCCAACAGAGTACCCCTTGCACATGGTGCAGGAGCTTTCCCATAACCAAAATGACAAGGCAAGCAGACAATGAGAATCTCAGCGATCTTTTTATTTACTATATGCATAGCTTTTTATTGAGGATGCTTCATAGATAGATCACTATGGTGATGCTGCAAGTTTCCACCATGATTAGGCATGGCTTAGGCTAGCGACCCAGGCGTTTCTCTAACACAGAATACAAACTCCATGGACTTACAAGTTACCTTTTTATTTCACACCGGTGACATCCACAGACAAAAGAGCATGATATCAATTGAGTACAAAGTACAAGTGCAATGTTGAAAACATTCCCCATGACAGCATGGTTCTGCTAATTCCAACGTATAAGTGCAAGCATATACAACATAGATGACACAATGGTTCAAGTTTATTAGGGGCAAGCAATATAAAGTGTGCCATCAAGTTTGTGAGGGCTTTAATCACTAAGTTTTCACATAGCAAACTAGTTTTTAATTGGAAGATAGCTGAAAACAAGAATATACTTGGAATGGTGTAACACACCATGCATAGGATTTTATAGTGGACACTTTGGAATAACTTGTTTTTTTTGGAAGTTGGAAGCATGATTAGAGCTTAATCATACAAGTGGAGGCTAGCAAAAGACTGGGAGCAACCAACTAAGAGAGCAGTAATGGCCATAATCATGCAGAGCAACAAAATATTACTAATCAAAGCATAGAGTGGTACTACAAGTCAAGGAATAAATGATCATAGAGGCTATGGTGACTTGTCATAGTCATAACATGGTGTGAGCATGTGCCAAGTCAATCCAAACAAAGCATCAAAGGAGAATACCAAAATACTATGCTTTTGCATGCTAAAACAACGCATAATTTCTTCAAGGCACACTAAGCAATGCCAATTATTTGGAACAAGACATGCTACAACAATAATCACTAAGCATAATGCTAAAACAACACCTAGCATGTCATGCTAAAGTCTAAGTCACAGCCAATGCAAGCTCCTCTTGCACTTCAAGCAAGAACTTACTACTCCTTTACAACACCAAGCAACTTATTTGCAAAACAACACAGCGAGAACGGGGGTCCAAACTACTTTATTCAAGCAAAATAAAAAACCTAAGAAAAGCAAATGAAAACTAAGACGCTCCAAGAACAACACAATTGTGCATGAAACAATAAAAACAAAGTGTCTAGACAAACCTGAGCTTTATATTGATGAAGAAGGGGATGCCTTGGGCATCCCCAAGTTTGACGCTTGTACCTCTTGGATATTTCTTGGGGTGACACCATGGTGGCATCCCCAAGCTTGAGCTTTTGTCCATTCCTCATCTCATTGCATCATTCTCTCTCTACACCTGAAAATTTTCCTTCATACAAAACTTCACACAACCTTCATTAGCAACATTAGTTTATTCAAAAGATATTAGACCTATGGCAAAGCTTGGAATAGCAAGGCTTTTCACTAAAAAAAACAAGCTACTGTAGTAACTCCTTCAAAAAGCTCAATTTCCCAAAGAGAACTCAAAAAGGAATCAATAAGAAGCAAATGCAAATAATGACAAAAATCTGTCAAAACAGACCAGCAGGTAGAAACCGATTTTTTCGAACATATTATGTTGCTCAAATCAAAAAGTGTTGAACTAACGAAAGTTATCTAACATACTGGGGGATTTATTCATAAATGTTGAGCTCAATCCGAGTTACATAGACTCCTCATGAGTTTTTATGGTGGAGGATAGAAATCTGTTTCGAGACAGCAACTCCCCAAATCTCACTTCCCTCTCATTAGAGTTTATTCTTGGCACAAAAGGCAAACAAAAAGGATAAGGAGAGGTAATTAATGAATTAATAACTTCCAAGACTCAAGGAAACTCTTGGGTTATCTCCCAACAAGTACTTTTCTTTAACACCTTTAAGTTAGGCACAAGAAGCAAAAAGAATCAAGTATTTTCAAATGAAGAAGCATTAACATCAAACCTTTGTTTCAAAGAAGGAGCAAAAAGCAACTTCTGTATCCTCATAGGGAAGTGTTCAATACCTTTCTTGAATGTAATTTATATTTAATGGTGCCTTTTTCATATCAATGATGGAACCAACTGTTCTAAGAAAAGGTCTTCCCAAAGTAATAGGACAAGAAGCATTGTCGTCAATATCCAAAACATAGAAATAAACAGGGATATAAGCATTGTTAACCATAATGAGAACATCATTAATACTCCCCATGAGTTTCTTCTTAGCATTATCATTGAGTGGGACATCTAAATAACAATCTGATGGCGCCTAAGTTGATGTAGGAGCGCTTTGTTGGAAACCCCAAGAGCAAGGTGTGAAGCAGCACATCAGCAAGTCTTACCTCAGTAGAGACCGAGGTTATCGAACCAGAAGGAGTAAGGAAATATCACACAGGTGTTGGAAGCAACATGGAGACTTGCACAACACAAACTCAAGACTTTGTCCCAACGAATCAGTGAGGTTGTCAAGCTCGCCGGTTTGCTGTAACAAAGGATTAAACATATGGTGTGGAAGGTAATGGTTTGCAGCAAGTAAACAAGTAATAATGGAGGATGTATTGATGGTAAAGATTGGACCGGGGTCCATAGTTCACTAGAGGTGCTCTCCTTAGATAAACAACATGGCATGAAGGGTAAACAAATTACAGCAGGACAATTGACAGGAACCGAGCAAGGCATAACAATGCAATTACTAGTCAGAAAGATCCTATGAGATTCGATTGGGAAATACAACAAGATACATAGACCGCCATCCAACTGCATCTATGACTAGAAGTCCACCTTCAGGTTATCATCCGAACCCCCTCCGGTATTAAGTTGCAAGCAACAGACAACTGCTTTAATCAAAGTGTGTAAGGTAAACAGTCCACATGTTCCATGAACAAGAGACCGTTGTTTTCTCCCTAGTAGCAACAACACATCTACAAACAAAGAGATTTTTGTCACTTCCCTTGGAAACTAGAGGCATGAACCCATAATCGAGCATAAATACTCCCTCTTAGAGTCACTAGCAACTACTTGGCCAAGATAACCACTAGCAACGGAGAGCATGCAAGATCACAAACAACACAGACATGATAGAATCATAAAGACAAAACCATTAATCAAACCAACATAATAATCTCAATATCCATTGGATCCCCGCAAACACAACATGCATGATTACAAATAGATTAGATCTTGATCATGAACGGAGCTCACAAGATCTATACATGAAAGCACAAAGGAGGAGATACAACCATCTAGCTACTACATGGACCCATAGTCCAAGGTGGAACTACTCACGCATCATACCGGAGAGAAGGCCTCCGGGATGATCTCCCCTCCGACAGGGTGCCAGGAAGAGCTTCAGATCCCCCGATCTACGGACGATGGTGGCAGCGGCTACAAATGGTTTCGTGGATATTTGATTGGGTACTCAGGGTTTCTGCATCGGGGGCTTCTTATAGGCGAAGGGGGAGGCCGAGGAGGCGGCCAGAGGCTGCAAACCCTAGCCAGGGGCGGGCTAGGGCCCACCTGCGCCTAGGGTGGGTCTGGCCCCCCTGGCTGGCCTCCCGGGCTCCCCTCTAGACTTCTTGTTGTTGGAATTATGCCCTAGAGGCAATAATAAAGATGTCATTATTATAATTCTTGTTCATGATAAAGTTTATATTCCATGCTAGAATTGTATTAAGCGGAAACATTAATACTTGTGTGGTTTGTGAACAACACCGTGTCCCTGGTACGCCTCTAAGGACTAGCTCATTGATCAATGATGGTTAAGGTTTCCTAACCATAGACATGAGTTGTCAATTGATAATGAGATCATATCATTGGGAGAATGATATGATGGACAGACCCAAACTAAGCGAAGCAATTAGATCGCTTCATCGTGTTCATCTTTGCGAAGCTTTTCTTATGTAAAATATTGTATTCCTTAGACCATGAGATAATGCAACTCCCTGGTACCGGAAGAAATCTTTGAGGTCATCAAACGTCATCCTATGAGAGGGTGATCATAAAGGTGTCTCTCAGGTGATCGGAAAGTATCTGTTGGGTTGTATGTATCGAGATGGAATTTGTCCCTCCCAAGTCGGAGAGATATACTTCGGGCCCACTCGGTAATCGATATCAACACCGCTTGCAAGCATGTGGTTAAGGAGTTAATCACAAAGTGATATCGGATTACGGAACGAGTAAAGTACTTGCGTGAACGAGATTGAACTAGGTATGATGCAGACGATCGAATCTCGCAAGTAAAATCGCGAGACGAAGGGAATATATATATGGGATTGATTGAATGGCATCGTGGTTCATCCGATATGATCATCGATGAATGTGGGAGTCAATATGGGTGCCTGCACCCTGTTGATTATTGATAGAAGATCATGTCGCATATTCTCGAACCCGCAGGTCACACACTTAACGATCTCGACGCTAGGATAGATTGGATAATTGGTTTATTAATTTTTGTTCGAGTCTCGGATGGGATCCAGGATATCACGAGAGGTTCGAATGGTTCGAGAATAAGATACATATAAGGCAATGCAGTTTTTGGAGTTGAATTGTTCCGGTTAATCGGTATTGTAGGAAGCTTCTAGACCCTTCCGAAGGGGACCAACGTGGCCCCACCTTCCGGAGGGGCATGGGCCTATGAGGGAGTGTCACGGCGCATTGGGACAGGCACAAGGCCCCATAGGGCCCAGCCGATTCTAGAGATTTGACTCGTTTAAATCTAGAGATAGGATTTCTAGATAAGGAGAGTTTAAATCGTTTAAACTAGAGATAGGATTTCTAGATAAGGAGAGTTTAAATTATTTAAACTAGAGATAGGCTTGGAGAAGGGCAGGCTGGCCGCCTCTATATATAGAGGGTGGTGCCTCCCCCACCACTACTACACACCTTCCTCCAAGCCCTAGCAGCCTTGCTACCTTCCTCTCCCTCCGATTGTTTGTGGCGAAGCCTGCAGCAGAAATTCTCCACCATATACACCACGTCATGTTGTAGATCCAATATCTCTCCACCATACTCGCTGGTCCAAGGAAGGAGGAGGCGTCGAGGTGCTGCACGTGCATCTCACGGAGGCACCGCCACTTGTGGTGCTAGATCGGATCGGATCGCGAGGAGGAGAAGTACGACTACATCACCCACGTTCCGCGAACGTTCACTGTGCGAATCTTCAAGGGTATGAAGATCTAATCCAATCTCTCGTTGATTGAATCTCCTAGATTAGATCTTGGCTTTCCCTCTGTTCGCATCCGTAGAAAATTTTGATTTACTATGCCGCGAAACCCTTCAGTGGTATCAGATCTAGATCTATGCGTAGATGTGTTTCACGAGTAGAACGCAACATGGTTGTTGCGGGCGTTGATGTTTTCTATTGCAAGCCTCTTGTTTGTGTTCTTATTATGACGCGGGATAGTGAGATTGAAGCGGTCCAGGCCAACCTTACGCGACGTCGTTCGCGAGACCGGCTCCGCACTTGACGTGTGGCTTGTACCACACATGCGACTGGTGGATGTCAGTTTATCTCACTATAGTTGTGATGGGATTAACACCGGAGTTTGGCAACCATAATATCACCGTTGTGGCTTTCCGTAGTAAGAATCGTTCTTAGCATCTACTCCCATAAGCCACGTAAAACATGCAACAACAAAGTAGAGGCGTCTAACTTGTTTTTGCAGGGAGTGTTTTCTGTGATATGGTATGGCCCAAGATGTTATGTGTATATTGTATGCGATGATCATGTTTTGTAATGTTTCACGACTTGCATGTCGATGAGTACACAACCAGCAGGAGCCATATGGTTGTCTTTATAATTGTGTATGACCTGTGTGTCAACTTCTTATACGCCATGTAATAGCTTTACTTTATCGCTAAGTAGTTAGCAATAGTTGTAGTTGCTATTCGTGGTGGAGGCAATCATGGTGGAGTGATGGAGATCATGCCGGAACGCACAAGATGGAGATCATTGCACGAAGATTGGCTATACCATGTCACATAAAGTTATATGCATGTGATGTTTATCCCTTTATGTATCTTATTATGCTTAGATCGCGACGGTAGCATTATAAGATGATTCCTCACTTAAAGATCAAGATAAAACTGTGTTCTCCCCAAGTATGCACTATGAAAGTTCGTCGTGTCCAAGCATCACGTGATGATCGGGTGCTATAGACTCTACGCCACATACAACGGGTGAAAGCCGTTTTGCACACGCGGAAATACTTGGGTCTAGCTTGACGAGCCTAGCATGTACAGACATGGCCTCGGAACACAAGAACCGAAAGGTTAAGCATGAGTCATATGAATGATATGATCGACACTTTGTTGTCCACCATTGAAACCACATCTCTTCTCGTGATGATCGGATTAGGTGTGGTGAATTTGGATTGTTCACTAAACAACTTGAGGGATGTTGAATTTAGTGGGAGTTCATCTAGTAATTTGATTAAGTTGAACTATTTATCATGAACATAGTCTAAATTGTACTTGCAAATACTGTAGATCCAATGGCCAAATCCAACTTCAACTTCAACGTTTTTGCTGAGAAGGAAAAGCTTAGAAACAATGGGTCTAACTTCACCAACTGGTTCCGAAATCTAAGAATCATTCGTTCATGGACAAAAGGACTATGTCCTTGGTAAAGCGTTAGGTGACCCTCTGCAAGAATCGCTACCGATGAGAAAGTTGTCTATCGATCGCAAAGATGATTATGGTGTGATTAAGAGCACCATGTTGTTTGCTATGGAACCGAGCTTCAAAATCGTTTTGAAACCTATCCCGGCCCTTTGAGATTCTCGAGGAGCTGAAAACCATGTTTGACTCAAGCCCGCTCGAGATATGAGATCTCCGAGAAGTTCTTTAATCGCAAGATGGAGGAAGGGAGTTCCTAGTGAGCACGCCATAAAGAAGTCGGGCTACACTCAACGCCTTGAGCAACCGGAATGCACGATTCCAGGAGCTCAAGATTGACAGGTTCTGCAATCACTCCTCCCCCTACAAAAGTTTTGTAGTGACTCATAATCGATTGGCTCCATCGATACGATCACCGAGCTCTTCGCAAAGTCAAGGCTGCGGAAGTGGACATCAAGAAGGATAATCATGTGTTGATGGTCAAGAGCCCTCCTTTAAGAAAGGTAAGGAGCAAAGAAGCCCTTCAAGAAGGGCGGCAAGCTTAATGCCCTGCTGAGAAGAAGCTCGGTCCGGTCCTAAACCGACCTCGAGTGCTTCTATTGCAAGGACAAGGGTCACTGGAAGCGCAACTGTCCGAAGTACTTAGCGGACAAGAAGGCTGGCACCATCAAAGGTATATTTGATATACATGTTATTGATATTTTCCTTACTAGCCCTCGTTGTAGTGCCTGGGTATTTGATACCGGTTCAGTTGCTAATATTTGTAACTCAAACAGAGCTACGGAATAGACGGCTTTGCGAGGGATGAGGTGACGATGCGCGGCTGGCAACGGATCAAGAGTTGATGTGATGGTCGTCGACGCTCTCCTTAGTTTTACCTTCGGATTAGTTTTAAACCTTAATAAATGTTATTATGTGCTGCGTTGAGCATGAACATTATTTCGATCATGTTTATTGCAAGATGGTTATTCATTTAAATCGGAGAATAATGGTTGTTCTATTTATATGACTAACATCTTTTATGGTCATGCACCTCTTGTGAATGGTTTATTTCTTCTAAATCTCGAAGGGATGAAACACACATCCATAACATTGAGGCTAAGAGATGCAAAGTAGATAGTGATAATACTACTTATTTGTGGCAATCGCTGCTCAGGTCATATTGGTGTAAAGCGCATGAAGAAACTCCATTCGATGGACTTTTGGAGTCTCTTGATTTTGAATCATTTGACACATGCGAACCATGCCTCATGGGCAAGATGATCAAAACCCCGTCCTCCCAGATGATGGAGCGAGCAACGGACTTGTTGGAAATCATACATACCGATGTATGCGACCGATGAGTGTTTCGACGCCGGTGGATATCGCTATTTTCACTTTTTCCGATGACTTAAGTAGATATGGGTATATCTATTTAATGAAACATAAATCTGAAACGTTTGAAAAGTTCAAAGAATTTTAATGAAGTGGAGAACCATCGTAATGTAAAAGATTAAGTTTCTACGATCCGATCGTGGAGGTGAATATTTGAGTTATGATTTTCTCACGCATCTTAAAGCAAGTGGAATCGTTTCACAACTCACGCCACGGAACACCACAGCAATGGTGTGTACGAGCGGAATCGAACCCTATTAGATATGGTCCGATCAATGATGTCTCTTCGATTTGCCGTTATCATTTTGGGGTTATGCATTAGAAACCGCTGCATTCACTTTAAATAGGGCTCCATCTAAATCCGTTGAGACGACACCGTATGAACTGTGGTTTGGTGCTAAACCTAAGTTGTCGTTTCTTAAAGTTTGGGGATGCGAAGCTTACGTCAAGAAGTTGATGCGGACAAGCTCGAACCCAAAGCGAGAAATGCGTCTTCATAGGATACCCTAAGGAAACTAACCTTCTATCACGTAACCAAGGCAAAGTGTTTGTCATGAAGAACGGTTCCTTTCTTGAGAAGGAGTTTCTCTCGAAAGAAGTGAGTGGGAGGAAAGTAGAGCTAGACGAGGTTATTGAACCTTCTCTTGAATTGGAGAGTAGCGCAAAGACTGAAATTGTTCGGTGCCGCCGCACCAACAATAGAGGAAGCTAATGACAAGGATCATGAAGCTTCGGACGATGTCACATCTTGAACGTCGGGTCGACAAGGTCGCGTGCCCCTCCCGAGTGGCATGACAACCTGTCTTGACTGTCTTGTTGGTAGAAGCGGTGAACCCACGAACTATGAGGAAGCGATGATGAGCCCAGACTGAGAAATGGTGGAAGCCATGAAATCCGAATTGGGATCCATGAGCGAAAACCAAGTATGGACTTTGGTGGACCCTCCTAGCGACCGAAAGGCCGTTGAGTGCAAATGGATTTTCAAGAAGAAAACGGACGCGGATGGTAATGTTACCGTCTATAAAGCATGGCTTGTCGCAAAAGGTTTTCGACAAGTTCAAGGTGTTGACTACGATGAGACTTTCTCTCCCGTAGCAATGTTTAAGTCCATTCGGATTTTATTAGCAATTGATGCGTTTCATGATTATGAAATATGGCAGATGGATGTCAAGACTGCTTTCCTCAATGGGAACATTGATGAAGAGTTGTATATGATGCAACCCGAAGGTTTTGTCGATCCTAAGGATGCTAGTAAAGTATGCAAACTTCAGCGTTCCATTTATGGACTGAAGCAAGCATCTCGGAGTTGGAACCTTCGTTTTGATCAAGTGATCAAGAGCTTTGGATTTGTTCCAAATTGCTACGAAGCTTGTATCTACAAGAAAGTGAGTGGGAGCTCGGTGACGTTTCTGGTACTATATGTGGATGACATATTGATTATTGGAAATGACATCAACATGCTTAACGATGTGAAGAGTTATTTGAACAAGTGTTTTTCAATGAAAGACCTAGGTGAAGCTGCTTATATATTGGGCATCAAAATCTATAGAGATAGACAAAGACGCCTGATAGCTTTAAGCCAGAGTACATACCTAGACAAAGTTCTGAAAAGGTTCAGAATGGATAAGGCAAAGAAAGGTTCAGTACCTATGTTGTCAGGTAAGATATTGAGCAAGGCTCGGTCCACTACGGTAAAATGATAGGAAGCTATGAGCAAAGTGCCTTATGCCTCGGCCATAGGTTCTATCATGTATGCCATGTTGTGTACTAGACCGGATGTGTCCAATGCTCTTAGTTTGACGAGCAGATATCAAAGTGATCCAGAGTGGAACATCGACAGCCGTGAAGAACATCCTAAAGTACCTAAATAGAACTAAAGAAATGTTCTTAGTCTATGGGGTGATGAACGACTTTGTCGTAAAGGTTACGTCGATGCTAGTTTCGACATCGACAAGGATGATTCTAAATCTCGACGGGATACGTTTATATTTTGAATGGAGGAGCTGGAGGAGAAGTCGCAAGCAAAGCGTGATCGCGGATCTACAAAGGAAGCGGAATACATGGTCTTTGAAGCGTCAAGTGAAGGAGTTTGGATCAGAAACTTCATCACTGAGCTTGGCGTGGTTCCAAGTGCATTGGACCCACTGGAGATATTGTGTGACAACACGGGCGCCATAGCACTCGCTAAGGAACCAAGATATCATCCAAAGACCAAGCATATCAACCGCAAGTTTCATATAATCCGAGATTATATAGCAGATGGAGATCTGAAGATTAGCAAAGTACATACGGATCTGAATGTCGCAGATCCATTGACTAAACCTCTTCCACGTAAAACATGATCAACACCTCGATTGCCATGGGTGTGAGATTGTTGCCGATAAACTAGATTATTGACTCTAGTGCAAGTGGGAGACTGTTGGAATTATGCCCTAGAGGCAATAATAAATATGTTATTATTATAATTCTTGTTCATGATAAAGTTTATATTCCATGCTAGAATTGTATTAAGCGGAAACATTAATACTTGTGTGGTTTGTGAACAACACTATGTCCCTGGTACGCCTCTAAGGACTAGCTCATTGATCAATGATGGTTAAGGTTTCCTAACCATAGACATGAGTTGTCAATTGATAATGAGATCATATCATTGGGAGAATGATATGATGGACAGACCCAAACTAAGCGAAGCAATTAGATCGTTTCATCGTGTTCATCTTTGCGAAGCTTTTCTTATGTCAAATATTGTATTCCTTAGACCATGAGATAATGCAACTCCCTGGTACCGGAAGAAAGCTTTGAGGTCATCAAACGTCATCCTATGAGAGGGTGATCATAAAGGTGTCTCTCAGGTGATCGGAAAGTATCTCATTGGGTTATATGTATCGAGATGGAATTTGTCCCTCCCAAGTCGGAGAGATATACTTGGGCCCACTTAATCGATATCAACACCGCTTGCAAGCATGTGGTTAAGGATTTAATCACAAAGTGATATCGGATTACGGAACAGTAAAGTACTTCCGTGAACGAGATTGAACTAGGTATGACGGCATCGACGATCGAATCTCGGGCAAGTAAAATATCGCGAGACAAGGGAATATATATATGGGATTGATTGAATCCTGGCATCGTGGTTCATCCGATATGATCATCGATGAATGTGGAGTCAATATGGGTGCCTGCACCGTTGTTGATTATTGATAGAAGATCATGTCAGATATTCTCGAACCCAGGGTCACACACTTAACGATCTCGATGCTAGGATAGATTGGATAATTGGTTTATGAATTTTTGTTCGAGTCTTGGATGGGATCCGGGATATCACGAGAGGTTCCGGAATGGTCCGAGAATAAGATTCATATAAGGCAGTGCAGTTTTTGGAGTTCGAATTGTTCCGGTTAATCGGTATTGTACCGAAGCTTCTAGAACCTTCCTAAGGGGACCAACATGGCCCCACCTTCCGGGAGGGGGCCTATGAGGGAGTGTCCTGGCCGCATTGGGCCAGGGGCACAAGGCCCCATAGGGCCCAGCCGATTCTAGAGAGATTTGACTCGTTTAAATCTAGAGATAGGATTTCTAGATAAGGGAGAGTTTAAATCGTTTAAACTAGAGATAGGATTTCTAGATAAGGGAGAGTTTAAATTGTTTAAACTAGAGATAGGATTGGAGGAGGGGCAAGGGCTGGCCGCCCCCCCTCTATATATAGAGGGGTGGTGCGCCCCCTCCCCACCACTACTACTACACACCTTCCTCCAAGCCCTAGCAGCCTTGCTACCTTCCTCTCTCCCTCCCGACTATTTGTAGGCGAAGCCCTGCAGCAGAAATTCTCCACCATATACACCACGCCGTCGTGTTGTAGATCCAATCTATCTCTCCACCATACTCGCTGGTCCGAGGAAGGAGGAGACGTCGAGGTGCTGCACGTGTGCATCTCACGGAGGCACCGCCACTTGTGGTGCTAGATCGGATCGGATCGCGAGGAGGAGAAGCGAGTACGACTACATCACCCACGTTCCGATGTGCGAATCTTCAAGGGTATGAAGATCTAATCCAATCTCTCTCGTTGATTGCATCTCCTAGATTAGATCTTGGCTTTCCCTCTGTTCGCATCCGTAGAAAATTTTGATTTACTATGCCGCGAAACCCTTCACTTGTTCCCCACGGAAAGTAATTGACTTTGTCGTTTGTCCTGACCAATTCCAATAATATTTCTTTACTAACTTTTTTGAAACCAAAAACAGCAAAAAAAACAGGCATCTGGCACTGTTGCAACTTGTTAATAGGTTAGTTCCAGAAAACATGTAAAAAGCACCTCAAAGTGTAGACAAAGCAAAGTAGATACTAACAAGCGTGGAACATAAAAAATTATAGATACATTTATGACGTATCAAGCATCCCCAAGCTTAACTCATGCTCGTCCTCAAGTAGGTAAGTGATAAAAGAATAATTTTTAAGTGACATGCACCCTCACAATAAAGATCCAACCATTTGAAAGCATTGAAAGCTGGGATTAAAGAACGCTAAACATGTGCATGAAATAATGGAGTTCTAACAGTAGGATATAGTAACTATGCATGCAACATGGCAAGATACACACAAAGATCATGAATAACATGCATTGAAAAACGTTTGTTTGTTTTATATACAAAAAACATAGCATAGTGGCAATCAGCTTGTCCCTCATAGAGTAGCAATATAGATGCATAGGACACCTTCAAATTTCACAAGAGTGACTAGAAACAAGTAGCACAAGAACAAGTAATATCACAATATGCATCAATTAATAAGCTTTTGAACACTGCACACAAGATGCAACTATGCTCTCTTAATGGTGCCTAAAGGTAGAAGGTGGAGACTCAAATAATGGTGGAAGAAAGGACTTTTTTATAAAGGAAGTAGGGATTACAAGTTTCAAAAAGAGCTTCCAAAAATTATGGTACTTGTTAGCTTTCAGCCCTCATTTCCCCTATCATAAGAATCTTTAAGTGGTTAAGGTTAAAGTGGCAAAGCTAGAGTATATGCTTGACGAAGTATAAGTTGGCAATCTCAAGTCCCTTGAATATGAGGGCCACACTATTGGAATTATGCCCTAGAGGCAATAATAAAGATGTTATTATTATAATTCTTGTTCATGATAAAGTTTATATTCCATGCTGGAATTGTATTAAGCGGAAACTTTAATACTTGCGTGGTTTGTGAACAACACCGTGTCCCTAGTACGCCTCTATGGACTAGCTCATTGATCAATGATGGTTAAGGTTTCCTAACCATAGACATGAGTTGTCAATTGATAATGAGATCATATCATTGGGAGAATGATATGGTGGATAGACCCAAACTAAGCGAAGCAATTAGATCGTTTCATCGTGTTCATCTTTGCGAAGCTTTTCCTATGTCAAATATTGTATTCCTTAGACCATGAGATAATGCAACTCCCTGGTACCGGAAGAAAGCTTTGAGGTCATCAAACGTCATCCTATGAGAGGGTGATCATAAAGGTGTCTCTCAGGTGATCGGAAAGTATCTGTTGGGTTGTATGTATCGAGATGGAATTTTTCCTTCCCAAGTCGGAGAGATATACTTAGGGCCCACTCGGTAATCGATATCAACACCGCTTGCAAGCATGTGGTTAAGGAGTTAATCACAAAGTGATATCGGATTACGGAACGAGTAAAGTACTTGCTGTGAACGAGATTGAACTAGGTATGATGGTACCGACGATCGAATCTCGGGCAAGTAAAATATCGCGAGACGAAGGGAATATACATATGGGATTGATTGAATCCTGGCATCGTGGTTCATCCGATATGATCATCGATGAATGTGTGGGAGTCAATATGGGTGCCTGCACTCTGTTGATTATTGATAGAAGATCATGTGCGCATATTCTCGAACCCGCAGGTCACACACTTAACGTATCTCGGCTAGGATAGATTGGATAATTGGTTTATGAATTTTGTTCGAGTCTCGGATGGGATCCAGGATATCACGAGAGGTTTGAATGGTCCAGAGAATAAGATTCATATAAGGCAGTGCAGTTTTGGAGTTCGAATTGTTCCGGGTTAATCGGTATTGTACCTAAGCTTCTAGAACCTTCCGGAAGGGACCAACGTGGCCCCACCTTCCGGGAGGGGCATGGGCCTATGAGGGAGTGTCCGGCATTGGTCCAGGGCACAAGGCCCCATAGGGCCCAGCCGATCCTAGATAAGTTTAAACTCGTTAAACTAGAGATAGGATTTCTAGATAAGGAGAGAGTTTAAATCGCTTTAAACTAGAGATAGGATTTCTAGATAAGGGAGAGTTTAAATTGTTTAAACTAGAGATAGGCTTGGAGGAGGGGCAGGCTGGCCGCCTCTATATATAGAGTGGTGGTGCGCCTCCCCCAACACACCTTCTTCCAAGCCCTAGCAGCCTTGCTACCTTCCTCTCCCTCCCGATTGCTTGTAGGCGAAGCCTGCACAGAAATTCTCCACCATATACACCACGCCTCCACCATACTCGCTGGTCCGAGGAAGGAGGAGACGCCGAGGTCACGTGCATCTCACGGAGGCACCGCCACTTGTGGTGCTAGATCGGATCGGATCGCGAGGAGGAGAAGCGAGCACGACTACATCACCCACGCCCGACGAACGTTCACTGCTTGAATCTTCAAGGGTATGAAGATCTAATCCAATCTCTCTCGTTGATTGCATCTCCTAGATTAGATCTTGGCTTTCCCTCTGTTCGCATCCGTAGAAAATTTTGATTTACTATGCCGCGAAACCCTTCACACACCTCATGGATACTCAACTTAGGTCCCAGGCAAGTTCTTGTCACTGTAAGTATTTGCATATCATTCAGAACCGCCAACGGGGTACCCCTTGCACATGGTACAAGAGCTTTCCCATAACCAAAATGACAAGGCAAGAAAATAATGAGCATCTCAGCAATCTTTTTATTTACCATATGCATAGCTTTTTATTGAGGATGCTTCATAGATAGCTTACTATGGTGATGCTGCAAGTTTCCACCATGATTAGGCATGGCTTAGGCTAGTGGCCCAGGCGTTTCTCTAACACAGAATACAAACTCCATGGACTTACAAGTTCCCACTTAATTTCACACCGGTGACATCCATAGACAAAAGAGTATGATATCAACGTAGTACAAAAGTAGAAGTGCAATGTCGAAAACGTTCCCCGTGATAGCACGGTTCTTCTAATCCCAACTTATAAGTGCAAGCATATACAACAAAATTGTATCAATGGTTCAAGTTTATTAGGGGCAAAGAATAAAATGTGCCATCAAGTTCGTGAGGGTTTTAATCACTAAGTTTTCACATAACAAATCAGTTTTTAATTGGAAGATAGTTGAAAACAAGAATATACTTGGAATGGTGTAACACACCATGCATAGAAGTTTATAGTGGACACTTTGGAATAACTTGGTTTCTTGGGAGTTGGAAGCATCAGTAGAACTTACTCATACAAGTGGAGGCTAGCAAAAGACTAGGAGCAACCAACTAAGAGAGCATAATGGCCATAATCATGCAATGCAACAAAGCATACTAATCAAAGCAGAGAGTTGTACTACAAGTCAAGGACTAAATGATCATAGAGGCTAATGGTGACTTGTCATAGTCATAACATGGTGTAAGCATGTGCCAAGTCAACCCAAGAAAAGCATCAAAGGAGAACACCAAAATACTATGCTTTTGCATGCTAAAACAACGCATAATTTCTTCAAGGCACACTAAGAAATCCCAATTGTTTGGAACAAGACATGCTACAACAATAATCACTAAGCATAATGCTAAAACAACACCTAGCATGTCATGCTAAAGTCTAAGTCACAGTCAATGCAAGCTCCTCTTGCACTTCAAGCAAGAACTTACTACTCCTTTCCAACACCAAGCAAACTTATTTGCAAAACAACACATCGAAAACGGGGGTCCAAACTTACTTTATTGAAGCAAACTAAATAACCTAAGCAAAGCAAACGTAAACTAAGACGCTGCAAGAACAACACAACTGTGCATGGGGGATTACCTCCGGGTGGGGAAATCCAAGCACAAGTAGGCCGGCTCCAGAAGGAATAGGCCGTCTGGCCCTCAAGAAGGACAACTCCAGCTAATTGGTGAACACCACCCGGCTGGGCTTATAACCTTCCCGGCTGGCCCGTCCAGCTGGTATCTAGAAGAACCGACCGGGTGGTCGCTTCCACCCGCTCACCTCGGATTCGATGGAGAGCACGGAAGGGCTGAAGCTCCTTGCGGGGTACGCCTCTGGCGCTCTCTCTCGTCATCCAGCAAGCTGGCATGCCGTCATGAACAGCGCTACCCGACGAAGATAAAGCAAAGCGGTCGGCTAACTTGCGAAAGCAGTCCGCGTACCGTTAAAGCGAGGGTGACTCCCCAAAGGAAGCTTGGGTGACCGCTAAAGAAGAATATGATGCTAAAATAAGGGCGGACTGGGTCCTGGCCCACCGGCTGGGTCCTGCAGCCGGCCCTGTACTGTAAACCCATATCCAAACAGTAAACCCTAGAGCCCAATATGTAATCTGCTCCCCTAGACCAGTATATAAGGGAGGGCAGAGCTAGGGTTCTAGGTAGGAAACAATAGAAGGATAAAAGTATTTGGTAGCAAGTTCCCACATTCCTCTAGATCTCGATTGTTTCTAAGGAAACAGCTCAAGGAGCATCTGTACAGGGCATTAGCTCCCTCATATAGTTCATCTTGCATGAGTAGGGGTGTTACCTCACCAAGAGGGCCCCGAACCTGGGTACGTCGTTGTGTTCGCAGTTCACCGTGCCCAACCCGTTGCGTGAGCCATCGATTGCATCCGAGTGTCCCTTCTTTGCCATCCCCGATGGCACTGCCGTGTTCCACACCACGATAGTTGGCTCCCACCGTGGGGCACAGCGCTTCGGCTAGGATCATCTTCCGCACGGGACTTCCGCCCGTCGCCGGTGAACGCGTGGCCTCTGGCCTCGTTCTCACGTTCGGCGCTTTCGACTGCGTCGTCGACAATGTCGCGTGCTTCGTCGGGAACACCTTCCCCGCCAACGCCCCCATCCTGCATTTTGGTGGCATCCGCGTCTATGTCGCCACTGTCGCTGAGGCTTTCCCCAGCGTGGTCACCCCCGTCCTCGACATGCCCCTCGCCCGCGACCTAGCCGCGGTGAGTGGTGGCGTCGAAGTCATGGTGGTGAACGCCACGTGCCAGAAACTCCTAGAGAAGGCCACCCCCATCCTCAAAACCACGCGCCAGAAACTCCCGTCCTCGAAGCCACGCGCCAGAAACTCCTGGAGGAGGCCACCAAGGTCGCAGATAACCAGCGTCGGCTGAATGCCACCGTGCATGAGTACAACGCGGCCCACGGCTTCGTCAGGAAGATCTAGCACCGGGGACACGACCTAGCATCATAACTGGACCGTGCCACCGACTTGCATGCAGGAGTGGCGCTACCCGTCTACAGCACCCCCGCCAAGAACATGAGGGCGGCCGAGGCAGCAGCCGCAGAATTGAAGCACCTCAAGGGCGAGGAACTCCGTCGCCAGCAGGAGCGTGTCCAGCTCCTCCTCACCACTTCAAACAAACAGCAAGCAGAAGGCGCCCCTAGCCTGATGGACAACTCTCGGGACATCGTCCTTCGCAAAGGCACGAACCAGACAGCACGCGGGGGAAGCAAGCATCAGCAGACATCCTCTCCAGGAGGAGTCGGGCAAAACAGCAGCCCGCATGGAGAATCCGGTAACCGCGGACGCCACAACCGAGACTCTGCCGCCTCCAGCGTAAGTCACGCACCGGCTGCAGGAGCTTCCCAAGGGAAGAAGACGCGCGCCCCATGGGAAGGAGCGGACGCGAACAAGGACTCTCCTGCATCACGCCTGAAGGGTCGGCTCGGCCCCCGAGAGCCGGCTGACACGCGCGGGCGCATCAACCTCCTGGTGCAGTCACGCACGTTGGAAGAAGAAAGTCCGGCTGGCCCGAAGTGTTTCGGCCCGCGCATCCGGAACGAACCGTTTCCGAAGGGTTTTTCGCTTCCAAGGGATACACCCAAATACAACGGCACGGTCAAGACTGAAGATTGGCTGGTGGATTACACTACAGCGGTGGTAATCGCCAACGGAAACCTCCGCCTGGCCGTCCGTTACGTCCCCCTCATGCTCGTCGATTCAGCAAGAACGTGGCTCAACAACCTCCCCGACAACATCATCAACGCCTGGCTGGACTTCGAAGAAGCGTTCATTCGCAACTTCACCGGAACGTACAAGCGAGCAGGTCGACCTCACGAGCTCGCCCTCTGCGTTCAAAGCAAGGATGAGTCCGACCGCGCCTACCTCACCTGGTGGACTAGCATGCACAACTCGTGTGAAGGGGTGCGCAAGCACCCGGTGATAGATTTCTTCACCAACGGCTGCCGAGACGGCACCATGTTGAAGCATAAGCTCAGTCGGGCAGACCCGCAAACCATGGCCCAGGTCATGGCTATCGTGGACAAGTACGCCACCGCCGACGCGGCCATGAGGAAGCCTATCATGGTAGACGACCAAGGCCAAATCGTCACGGACGAGTAGGCCGAGCGCCGCCAGCCGGCCGACCATCACTCCAGGAGGCACGGCCACGACAACCGCAATGGCAAGAGGAAAGACGACCAGCCGGATAACCGGTATGGCACCAAGCAAGTAGCCGCTGTGCATGAGGACCCGGCTGCAGGCGGCAGCCGGAGGCAGAGACCGGATGATAGGCCTCCTTGGCCCAAGTATACTATGGAGTCCATGCTCGATGGGCCCTACAAATTCCACAGCGGCGGCAACAAGCCCGCGAACCACACAACACGCCAGTGCAGCTGGGCGAAGAAGATGGCTGAAGCCGGTGGGCTCCCACCACCACCTCCACCTCCAGCCGGAGGCCCACCGGACAACAGGGAGCGACGCAACCGCCACGAGGACGACGAGGACGGTTACCCACGACAAGTGGGCAACTACCACATATTCCTCATAGGGCCGGAGACAAAGCACGCCAAGCAGAGGCGCGAGGGGGAGGTGAACGCGATCGTCCCTCCCGTCCCCCAGTACTTGCACTGGTCGGAATAGGCGATCACTTGGAGCAAGGAAGATCAGCCGGACGTGCTACCAAGACCTGGCAGCTACGCGCTGATCCTCAACCCCATCATCATCTCCAAGAAACACTCATGCCTTTTCTCCCGGGTGCTGATCGACGGTGGCAGCAGCATCAACCTCATCTACCGAAGTAGCCTCGAGCGGCTCGGCATCAGCGAGTCCCAGCTAGAACCCTCAAGCACTTCATTCCACGGAGCAGTACCAGGCCCGTCGCACTCACCAATTGGCAAGATCCGGTTGGACGTCATCTTCGGCAGCGAGAACAACTTCCATCGTGAACCAATTTGGTCCGAGGTCGTGAACCTCTCCAGCGCCTACCACGCCATACTAGGGCGCCCAGCTCTCACCAAGTTCATGGGAGTACCGCACTACGCATACCTCAAGATGAATCTGCCAGGCCCAAAGGGAGTGATCACCATCAACGGATGCTACAAACTTTTGATCGAGTGTGCTTCAGATGGCTCTAAGCTAGCCGAAGCAATGATCATCGCTGAGGAGAAGCGCGTCATAATGCAGAACATGGCAGCTCTGCAGAAGGATATGTCGTCTGGAGAAGCTAAAACGACTGGAGAATCACAATTTAAGACCTCTCAAGGAACTAGGAAGATCCAGCTGAACGAGGAGGACCCAAGCAAGTTTGTCCTGGTCGGAGACGGCCTGGACAGCAAATAGGAAAGCGCGCTTGTTGATTTCCTCCGTGAGAATCGGGACATTTTCGCATGGTGTCCCAAATACATGCCAGGTGTCCCGAGGGAACTCGCCGGGCACTCTCTTCATGTTCGACCAGACGCGAAGCCGGTCAAACAGTCTTTACGCCACTTCGCAGAAGAAAAAAGAAGAACCATCAATGATGAGAGCACACGGCTTCTCGTAGTCGGCTTTATCATGGAAGTTTTCCACCTGGAATGGATCACCAACCTGGTGCTGGTGCTGAAGAAGAACAAGACATGGCGCATGTGCGTTGACTACACCAGTCTCAATAAGGCATGCCCCAAGGATCCTTTCGCTCTACCGAGGATTGATCAAGTCATCGACTCCACCGCCGGGTGTGATTTGTTGTCTTTTCTGGACGCTTACTCGGGCTATCACCAGATCAAGCTCAATGTAACCGATCAAATAAAGACATCATTCATAACCCCATATGGAGCTTACTGCTACATCACCATGCCCTTCGGTCTAAAAAATGCAGGAGCAACTTACCAGCGCTGCATGCAGAAATGCCTGCAGACGCAGATTGGTAAAAACGTGCACCCCTACGTCGACGATGTTGTCATCAAGACAAAGGAACGGAACACACTGCTCGAAGACCTGAAGGAGACATTCGACAACCTCCGTTGTTTCAAGATCAAGCTGAACCAGGAGAAGTGTGTGTTCGGCGTCCCAGCCGGCAAGCTTCTCGGTTTCCTCGTCTCCAAACGAGGAATCGAGGCAAACCTGGAGAAGATCGGAGCCATCGAGCGCATGGAGTTTCCACAAAACTTGCGCGATATACAGAAGTTCATCGAGTGCCTGGCCTCCCTCAGCCGGTTCGTTAGCTGGCTAGGTGAAAAAGCCCTACCCCTGTACCAGCTGATGAAGAAGGACAAATTCGTCTGGACAGCTCAGGCAGACGAAGCCTTCCGAGATCTCAAGCGCATGCTCACCTCACTGCCCATTCTAGCGGCGCCAGCAGCAAAGGAGCCTATGCTGATGTACATCGCTGCCGCAAACAGAGTGGTTAGCGTGGTACTGGTGGTGGAAAGGCCAGAAGAAGGGAAGGCTTAGCTGGTCCAGCGCCTCGTATACTACCCGAGCGAGGTGCTATCGCTCTCCAAGCAGAACTACCCCCACTACCAGAAGCTGGTGTATGGTGTGTACATGGCCGCCAAGAAACTCAAGCACTACTTCCAAGAGCACTCCATCCGGGTAGTGGCATTGGCCCCGCTTGCAGAAATTATCGGCAACAAGGACGCCACTAGTGGCGTGGCGAAATGGGCCATCGAGCTCGCTGCACATAACATCTAGTACGAGCCACGAACAACGATCAAGTCCCAAGCACTGGCCGACTTCATCGTCAATTGGGTAGAGACACGGTACATGCCACCGGTGCCAGACTCAACTTACTGGAAGCTACACTTAGACGACTCCAAGATGCGAGGAGGACTCAGAGCCGGAATCGTGATAACCTCTCCCAAAGGCGACCGACTGGAGTACGTCCTCCAAATCCACTTCAAGGCATCCAACAACGTCTCTGAGTACGAAGCACTTATCCATGGGCTCAAGATGGCCAAGCAGATAGGCATCCAGAGAGTACTATGCTTTGGAGATTCAGACCTGGTGGTGCAACAGGTATCCGACGAGTGGGATGCAAGGGACGCAAACATGGCTCTCTACCGATTCTTCGTTTAGCAGTTGTGTGCTTGCTTCGAAGGATGTGAGTTCCACCACATACCAAGAGCCAACAACAAAGCCACTGATGCCTTGCCCAGGGTCAGTTCATCAAGACAGGCCATACCGCCTGGAGTCTCCCTCAAGAACTTGCGCAAGCCCTCCATCACCCTGTCACCAGAATCCGACTCCATCGTACTCGACACAGATCCAGGAACAGTCGGTGCCGCGCCGCACCCAAGGACCGCCTCGCTGCACCTGGGGACTGCCTCACCGCACCCGGGAACCGCCTCGCCTCACCCGAGGACTGCTATAGCGTAGCCCGCGGTCGACACCAACAAGCTACCAGCCGACAAGCCTCCTGACATCCCGGAGCCGGCCATCCGTAAGGAGATCATGCTCATCATGCAGACGGTGCACACCATTCGTGAAACGCCCGACTGGGTGAAGCCGTTCATGAACTCTTGGCCAAAGACGAACTCCCAACGGAGGACGTGGCAGCACGACAAGTGCGGCGAAGAGCAAGCGCCTACACCATCATCAACAACGAGCTGTATAAGCGCAGCGTCGGGGGCATCTATCAGTGATGCGTAAGCCAAGAAGAGGGAGTCAGGCTCCTAGTGGACATACACCAGGGCGAGTGTGGCCACCATCTCTCATCAAGAGCAATTGCATCCAAGGCACTTCGACACGGTTTCTACTGGCCGACGGCGCTGAAGGATGCTGAGGAGATAGTCAAAGCATGCAATGGCTGCCAGCAATTCAGACAGCTGAAGCACACGCCATCTGCGGCACTCAAGACAATACCAATCACCTGGCCTTTCGCAGTCTGGGGGCTGGACATGGTTGGGCCTTTCAAAACAGCTCGATCCGGCATGACGCACCTGCTCGTGGCCGTGGACAAGTTCACCAAATGGATCGAGGCGAAGCCCATCAAGAAGTTGGACGGAGAGACGGTGATCAAGTTCTTCACAGACATCATCATCTGGTTCGGCTACCCGCACAACATCATCACTGGCAACGGAACCAACTTCGCCAAAGGGGTTTTCGCTCGCTTCTACGGAGAAAAGGTCATCCGCCTGGACCTAGCATCAGTCGCACACCCACAGTCCAACGGACAGTGCGAGCGTGTTAACAGGATAGTCTTTGCCGAAATCAAGCCAAGGCTGATCGAACCACTCATCAGATCACCCGGCTGCTGGATAGAGGAGCTTCCAGCTATGCTTTGGAGCCTGCGCACCACACCCAACCGCTCAACCGGATTCACACCGTTCTTCCTTGTCTATGGGGAAGAGGCGGTCCTCCCCACAGACATCCAGTTAGATGCACCCCGCAAGCAACTCTACATGGAGCAGGAAGCCAAATAGGCACGAGAGGACAGCATGGACTTGCTCGAGGAAGCACGTGAGTTGGCCCTGTCCAGGTCAGCAATCTACCAGCAAGACTTGCGCCGGTACCACACCAGCCGGATCCGGCCTACCTCTTTCCGCGAGGGAGATCTGGTGTTGCGCCTGGTCCAGAGCACCAAGGGAATCCACAAGCTGTCCCCGCCATGGGAAGGTCCATTCATCGTCAGCCGGGCGCTTCACAACAATTCATACTATCTGATCGACGCCCAGCAGCCGGTGAAGAACAAGGCAGATCGCTCAGACGAGGAGATGGAACGCTCGTGGAATGCAAGCCTACTCCGACCATTTTACACTTGAACAAGAAGTGTATGTACCTCCCCTTTTCATGTAATAAATGAACAAGATCGGAAGCCTTGGCATAGCACCGAGAACTTTGTCCCAATTCCGTGCACCAGCTTCGCCTTCGTACCGACTGGCCTGGTCCCCCATGGTTTCCACAGGTGGCATAATATTGCACAAGGTACCTAGAGCAAACTCTTCGGTTTCGGCTTCAGATCGCAAGCCGGCTGTCGACCTGGTAAGAGCAGAAACTCAAAGTACACGCTACAAGAAAATGCCAATGCAGAGAGCATGGGCGCCTGGGCGAACCGGTCGCGCCCGCACGATCTAGGCCAACAACAACGAACCGAAGTATCACGAGGCACGCCAACATAGTTGCTCCTTCGGTTCCGGCTGCAGACCGCAACCCGGCTGCCAGCCGGCAAGGGAAACGCTCGAAAGGCCAATGCTTGCTGAGAAAAGGGGAGCTGCTAACGGCCTAACTCGAAAGGGCGCGCCTCTCTTTTACTTTTACGTTCAGTACCAAGTAATGAATAAGCATATGCATAAGGAAACTAATCCAAAGCAACGCTATGTCTTGCGCGACCTGAGCCACAACTTGGCAGGAAACGAGATGGAGAAGGAGCTTCGACCCGGCTGGCTACCCCAGCCGGCCCGAACCTCGGGGACTACACCGAGTGGGCGCGCTCCCGTGCAACCATAAACCCAAGTCGAGATGGAGAAAGAGCTTCGAACCCGCTGGCTACCCCAGCCGGCCCGAACCTCGGGGACTACACCCAGTGGGCACGCTCCCGCGCACCCATAAACCCAAGTTGAGATGGAGAAAGAGCTTCATCCCGGCTAGCTACCCCAGCCGGCCCGAACCTCGGGGACTACACCCAGTGGGAGCGCTCCCGCGCACCCATCAACCCAAGTCAAGGCGGCTAGAAGCCCCGACCTAGCTGGCAACCCAGCCGGCGAAAAATACCAAACACCACAATCAATGAAGACATAACAGTAGGCAGACGACGCCAAGAGATCGAAGCAAGAACACGAAGGTTCTGCACCCAATTCAGAGTCTAACGGTACAAATTCACCAAAAGTGTAACACCAACAAAAGATCAGTTTGACAAATACACCCGACATTCCGAGGATCTAGGCTCTAGAGCCGAAGCGGCGGAGGGAGCATCAGCAGCAGGGACAAAAGCCAGATCGACAGGAGCCGCGCCAACATCGGCCGCAGGAGCTTGGCTGGTGGAGGCAACATCGGTGGGATTCCAGGGCGCCGAGATCCAGTGGAACGGTCGTGGCTCACCGGGGGCGCTGAAGTCACGTTCCAGGTCCACATAGGTGCCGATCTTCACCCCGCAGGACTGGATCACCAGAATGCTGGCACGAAGGCCCTCGTAGCTTGTCCAAAGACGGAAGCCATGAGTGAGCATGCTCAGATCAGCACCCGGATATCATGACTTCACCAGGGCCAGTGCCATCTCCACTCCACCGCGGGCAGCCCACTCCTTATGAATATCCAGCATGTCGATGCCCCTAGGCAGGGCAACAGCCAGGCTGGCAATGTCGTGCAGATCGCCCGTGTCCAGCCAGATGTAGTGGAAGAGGTCGTTGCCAACGGCACAAAGGCCATTGATCTCTTTCGCCAGCACCTTAACCAAGTCAAAGACGGTCAGGTCACGGCCAGCCTCCTCCTTGGGCAGTTTCTCCAGAGCCATCTCGGTCGAATCAGGGTAATGAGCTGCAAGAAAGGGCAAAGCTAAAGGGTTAGACCGGATTCAAAAAACCGCAAGATAACGAAGGCGGGAAGTTGCGGAACTTACTAACAACCACCTCCGAGATACTCTGGAGATGCTGAGCCAGTTCGCCTCCCGGGAGCGGAGACGCTTGATCGTGTCCTCCTGTTGGGTGGAGATCGTCTCAAAATTCTCCAGCGCCTCCGCCCGGATGTCAGCTGCCTTCTTGCCCCGCTCCACGCTAACCTCCAGCTAATGCTTGGCCACAGCAAGTTGATCGAACTGCGCCTGTCGCTCCTTGTTCGATTCCTCCAGCCGGGCAACCTCAGCTTTGAGGCGCTCCACCTCCTTCTCATTGTCCTGGATCATGGTTGTAGGAGGATACCCGATGGTCAACAAAAAACGGGAAAAGGGAGCCAATCGCCAAGACAGATCTGAAGAAGCAACCGTACGGCCAAGATCCTGGGTATTCTTAACCGACTCCGCAAATGCTCTCTGCAGCAAGAAAGCAAATAAGTAAAGGATCGATAAACCGGTTGGAAGAACAAAAAGATGTCAGGGAGAACCACATACCTCCATCAAAATAGATAAATTTTTGGACTCGCCAAGGCCCTTCTCCATTCCCTCAACCAGGTGGCGAACCTGATTGAGTGCGACGGGCGCCGCGCCCGAGAGCTGGGCGAGGATCGCACCCAGCGTCAGCATAGCCAGAGCTGGCCTCAAGCCGGTGACGATGACCTCGTCATCATCAGTAGCCGCACCCGAAGGCGCGGCCACCACCAACTCCCTCCTAGCGGGTGCAGAAGCGCCCGTCTGGCCGCCACCCGCCGCAGCCGGCTGCGCAGCCCCAGCCTCCTCTGTCACCTCCGTGATCACGGGCCTGGCAGAGCTGCCTGGAGCATCGCTCCATGCCGGGTTCACGCCAGCCCCGGGACGAAGGAGGGGGGTCTCCGGGTCCTTGGCAGCCGCAAACAGCTTCCCCAACCATGAAGACGCGGTCGCCTAATGCAGCAACCCCGTGGTCGGGGAGCCCTGAGGGGTCCTGGGCGGAGACGGCGCAGCAGGCGCAGCCGGGACAGACGCAGCCGGTGCGGGTGCAGCCGGCGTCCTCACCAACTCCTCTACCGGCGGAGGAGGGGGAGGAGCAACGACGGCATCACCACCATCGCCAAGCGACATCGCCTCGCTGCACAGGAGGAAAAATAATAAGAATCACCAACAGAACCACGGAACGGGGAAGAGAAATCTAAGGAGGATGCTAACCCGACGACAAACGGAGGAGCAACGACTTGGCGCCCCCGACGCGTTCTTTTTTGTTCAACTGGAGCGGGAGCGGCAATAGGCGCCGCCCTCTTTCCCCGGGCTTTCGCCGCGGGTTTCTCTCGGCCACCCTCCTCATCGGTGACATCGACTGCAACAAAAAATAAAGCCTCAAACAACAGCATCACGAACCAGAAGGAGATAAGGTGCCGCAGCAAGCAACTTACCATGAGGATCCAAGGGGCTGTCGTCCGCGCGGACGGGAAACCCATCGGGCTCCGTCTGGGGGTACTTCTTCGGCTTCCTGTCCGGCAAGAAGGACGAAGCTGGAAGTCACCCATGCCGTCTTCGGCTAGCTGCGTCGTGAACAATTACTCAAAAAGGGGAGCATAAGGCACCCAAGGAAAACTAACAACGATGAAGAGCAAAACGCAAGACAATCAGAGAACAACTTACCCGGGGCGGTAGGCGGCCGCGATGGTATGGCAGGCAGGAGTACGCCCAGGTTGCCTCCATGCGGAACTTGGAGATCATGGAGACCCGGTTCCGAAGGTCCTGGTAGGGCACCTCCTTCCGCGACGTCCTCGTAGGATCATCAGCGGTCGATATATGGCACATCTTGTGCGACCACTTCTACAACGGAAGCACACAATGCACCATCCACAACAGCGTGATGTCTCGGGCAGTGAGCCTCTCCGTATCCACCATCGCCTGCGCCCGGTCGCCATCCGGTCAAGGTAGGCCGTGGCGCCCATGCCCTTCGTCAACCAGCCATTCTGCGTGGAGGGCACGTCGGTGAAAGGAGGAAGGCAGATCCTGTCCACCTCCGTGGCACTGCTCACATAAAAATATGAGCGCTGCCACAGCTTGACGGTGTCAGGAAGCTCGAACCGCGGCATCGGCGGGGAGGACCGCGGGTAGATGGCAGAACAGTCCATCCGCGTCAGCGCAGCGCCCTTAGCGACGTTCTGGGCCTTGAAGTGGAAGAACTTGAGGAAATTCGCCACCTCGGGCCACACACCAAGGTACGACTCGCAGCAGGCCACGTGGTGCGACAACTGTGCGATGGCGTTGGCGCCCAGGTGACGGATTTGGAGGTCGAATAAGAGGAAGAGCTGGTGGAGGAAAGGGTTGACAGGAAGGCCGAAGCCGCGGGCGAAGTGCGCGAGGAAGACGACACGCTCCCCGGGCTGAGGGTCCGGCACCCGCTCCCCCTCCGGCGCCAGCCGATGCTTCACAAGCATCGTCGAGGGAAGAAATCTCCCCCGACGGTACTTGTAGACAAGGTCATCTGTGACGAACGGCCCACACCAGCCACCACGCTCTTCTGGCAACATCTAGGTAGTAGAGGTGGCCATGGTAAACGGCGTGCAGCGACTCCGGCAGCGGCAAGGAAGAAGAAGGGCAAGGAGCAAGGTGCGCTGGAGTGCGAGAAGGAGATGAGCCGGAGGAAGAAGAAGTGTGGGCATCGTTCCCCCTTAGGGCCCTATTTATCCCCGCGGGCGGTACCATCATGTTAGGGGTGGTGACCCCTTGGGGTGGCCCGATCTTTCACGAATTCCATGGGAATCGAGGGGAAAGAGGGTGGAAGGAGGAAGGGGATGAAATCCACGAACACACACGCGAAGAACTCGATGAACACACACACACACACGAAAACACGATACAAGCCGATAGCTCACGCCGGTGGCAACCAGTCCAACACAATCCCTAGGATCGGCGTTGGGCAAGACACTCTCCGACGGCCAACAACAGGGGTGAGAGGCTTGATGAGATCTTGACTACTTGGGGACGAGACACCGAGATCCCAAGGACTTGTACAACTTGAACGCACAAGGCAAAATCCAAGAGGTTGTGGATAATTTGGTGCTCCTTGTCAAGGAGCATGAGACAAATAGTTGATAGATCCTCAAATGGGTGTCTTCAACTACAATTATCCAAGTATAGGGTTTACAATAGAGGGTGGGGGCTATTTATAGTCCAGCCACATAAACAGGGGTAGTTTAGGAACGAAATGGAAAAATATAGAGAGGGGTACATGCGCTGGTCCGAGCTGACGCGAACAGGTTCAGTCACACTCGGTAGTACCGGGCTCGTGACCGGTAGTACCGCTCACAACCAGTAGTACCGCTCAGGGACCAGTAGTACCGCTTGCGGTCCTAGGACTTCAGTTGGGGTCGTCAGTAGAGAGCGGTAGTAGAGGGCGGTAGTACCACTGACCGTTAGTACCGGTTCTAGCTCCGGTAGTATCGCTGGTGTCTGGGGCTTGGATGGGTTCCTCTTGGAGCGTCCGGTAGCAAGGTCCGGTGGTGCCGCTTGCGCCGGTAGTACCGGTCACTGGATCCGGTAGTACCGCTGGAGTCTGAAGGCGGTTGGTCCCTTCCGCTGTGGTTTCTCCGTTCTTCTCTTCGTACCTAATGATGCACAGGGTGGGCGTATGAAGTAGCAAGCCGTCCAAGGGCGTATCGAAATCACACAAGGAAAGGAGCGAGTTAACCTTAGCTTGTAGGAGTTTGGCTTGGGCGCGAGTCATGGGTCCACTTGGGGAGCTCGTAGGAGTTGATGTAGTAGCGTTCATAGGACGGGCTGCATCACATCGCCCCCTTGGGAAAGAGTCATCCTCGACTCTTCAACCTTATCAACATCATCATCTCCATGGAAGGGTGAAAGGTCCTTGACATTGAACGTTGGGCTCACAAGGTACTTTGATGTAGGGATGTCGATGATGTAGGCGTTGTTGATGATCCTCTTGAGTACTTTAAACGGTCCATCACCTCTTGGCTTGAGTTTGGAGTCGCGATCCTTGGGGAAGCGGTCTTTAATCAAGTGTATCCATGCAAGGTCGCCTTTCTCGAAGATCATCTCTTTCTTGTTCTTGTTTAGCCTTGAAGCTTGGCGAAGGACTTGTTGCTCGATCGTAGTTCTTGTGTCTTCATGTAGCTTTTTCATTGCGTGGGGACGCTTGTCAACGTCCATGTTGGGACGGTCGTGTAGAGGAAGAGGTAATATGTCGAGTGCGGACAAGAATAGGAGCTTGATGCCGGGCTTGGCCATGAGTGTCTTCCAAAAGTAGCTCATGAATTTGACGTCGCGGTTGGAGACGATTGTTCGTGGTACACCGTGTAGCCGAATTATTTCTCTGAAAAACATATTTGCAACATGTGAAGCATCATCGGTCTTATGGCACGGAATGAAGTGTGCCATTTTGGAAAAGCGATCCACTACCACAAATATAGAATCATGACCATGTTTAGATCTAGGCAATCCTAACACAAAGTCCATGCTAATGTCCGACCAAGGTGCATGAGGAATAGGCAGTGGCATATGAAGACCAAAGGGGTTAAACTTGGACTTAGCTTGGACAGAAGTAGTGCATCGTTGGACGTGGCGCTCCACGTCGCGCTTCATCTTGGGCTAATAGTAGTGAGTGAAGGGCATGTCATATGTCTTGTCGCGGCCAAAGTGACCCATAAGGCCTCCCCCATGGGACTCTTGAAGAAGCAAAATTTGTAGAGACGACTTCGGAATGCAAAGCTTGTTTTGTTTGAAAAGAAAACCCTTATGCAAATAGAAATCATCAACTACTTTTTCTATTGAACACTTTGCAAAAAATTATCCAAAGAATGGGCCGGACGCGTACAATGATTTGATGTTATCAAGACCCAAGACATTTACTTCGAGTCGCGTAAGAAGGTTTGTGTTTTTGTGAGACAAGGCGTCCGCTACTAAATTTTCTTTGCCCTTCTTGTACTTGACAATGTAAGGAAAATATTCCATGAACTCAACCCATTTGGCGTGCCTTTTACTCAAATTGTCTTGGCCCTTTAGATATTTCAACAACTCATGGTCGGAATGGATGATAAATTCTTTGGGCCAAAGGTAGTGTTGCCACACTTGAAGGACACGAACCAAGGCAAAAAGCTCTTTGTCATAAATTGGATAGTTAAGGCGTGCGCCATCAAGTTTCTCAGTATGGTATGCAATAGGTTGCCCATTTTGCATAAGGACGCCTCCAATGCCAATACCACTAGCGTCACATTCAATTTCAAAAGTTTTTGTGAAATTCGGTAACGCAAGAAGTGGTGCTTCGGTGAGTCTCTTTTTGAGTTCATCAAAAGCCTTTTGTTGTGCTTTGCCCCAAACAAATGTGACATTTTTCTTGGTTAATTCGTTGAGGGGGCAGGCAATGGTATAAAAGTCTTTCACAAAGCAACGGTAAAAACCGGCCAACCCATGAAAACTACGAAGTTCACTAACATTGGTAGGGATGGGCCAATATCGTATGTCCTTAACTTTTGAGTCATCAACTTCAATACCATTAGAAGACACAACAAAACCAAGGAAAATCAGTTTGTCTTTCGCAAAGGTACACTTGGGGAGAGTAGCATATAGCTTTTCATGACGAAGGATTTGGAGTACCTCCTTAACATGTGTAACATGCTCCTCTAGTGACTTGCTATAGACAAGAATATCATCAAAGTAAACAACAACACTCTTGCCAATGAGAGATCTCAAAATATGGTTCATAAGGCGCATGAAGGTAGATGGGGCATTTGATAAGACAAAAGGCATAACCAACTATTCATAGAGACCAAGCTTGGTCTTGAAGGCGGTTCCACTCATCATCTTTGGCCATGCTAATTTGATGGTAACCACTACGAAGATCAATTTTTGAAAATATAGTGGCTCCACATAACTCATCAAGCATGTCATCAAGACGTGGTATAGGATGTCGATAACGCACGGTGATAGCATTGATTTGACGACAGTCCATGCATAACCGCAATGTATCATCCGTTTTTGGTACGAGAATCACGGGTACTGCGCTTGGGCTAGTGCTTACTTGGATCAAACCTTTGGAGACGAGTTGGTTGATTTGTCGTTCTATCTCTTTCGTCTCTTCGGGGTTTGTGCGCCGGTTATGAGGTCAATGCGGTGCTCGATTCCGCGAAGAGGGGGTAGTCCATGAGGAAGCTCTTCGAGGAATACATCTTGGAATTCCTGCAAAATAGTCATCAAAGAAGGAGGAACGTTTGTCAAGTCATTAGTTCCTTGCGCTAGTCCCTTGCATATAAGGACGTAGTGCAAGATGGATGGGTTGTTCCTCACTTCTCTCATCTCACTTTTGGTGGCAAGAAGAACACTCTTATTTTTTCCACTCGAGTTTGGCTTGTGGCTCTCACTCACGATAGTGTGGTTCTCTCGCTCACCGCTCTTCGCACAAGGTGGTGTTGTGATTTGCGCCCTCGCTAAAGCCTTTGCATTGTCCGCAATTATTTGGCTAGGAGTCATTGGTTGCAAAACACAAGTCTTTTCAAGCCACTTGAAGGTATAAGTATTTGTGTGACCATTATGCAAAGCATGCTTGTCATATTGCCACGGCCTTCCTAGCAACATATGGCAAACCGTCATGGGGACCACATCACATTCCACCGTGTCTTTGTATGGTCCAATTGAGAATGTTACCGAGACGGTGTGCTTGATCTTGACGGACCCTTGGTCACTTAGCCATTGTATATGGTAGGGATGCTTGTGCGGATGGAGGGTGAGGTTGAGTTTCTCACACATTTCCTTGCTTGCAAGATTGTGGCAACTCCCTCCATCGATGACAACTTTAATGGACTTCCCATTGATACCGGCACGAGTTTGGAAGATGTTTGATCTTTGGTATTCATTCCCATTGACTTGAGTAGTTAAGACCCTTGTGACCACAAGCGATGGACTTACGTCATGCTCACACACAAGTAATTCTTGGTCATCTTCCAAATGTTGCCTTGCCATTGCTTCCTTGACCCTTGCATCAAACACATCTTCACTCAAGTATTCTTCATCGCCATTGTCGTGGATGAATAAAACTTTCTTGTTGCCACATGAGGCCGACTTGTGTCCTTTGCCTCCACACTTGTAGCATTCACCATTGAATGGTTGATAATCCTTTGTGTATTTGCCACTTATGGGTGGTTTTCCTTGAGGAAGTGTTGGCTTGAAGGGAAGCTTGGTGGTATTTGATGAACTTCCACTTGGGGTTGTTGGAGTAGTGGTTGGTGCTTGCTTGCAGGTGAAGTACGTCTCTGGCTTGTTGTACTTGATGTCCTCTTGTACTTGACGTTCGACTTTTGATGCTATGTGTACAAGCTCAAGCATGTCGTTGTACTTTTGGACCTCGGTGATGCTCTTGATTGGATGGTTCAAGCCATTGAGGAAACGTGCCATTGTTTGTTCATCACGCTCTTCAACGTTGGCACGGATCATGTTGAGCTCCATTTGCTTGAAGTACTCTTCCACGGTCTTTGTCCCTTGACTAAGCGTTTGAAGCTTGTTGAAGAGGTCACGCGTGTAGTGCGAAGGAACAAATCGGGATCTCATATGAGCCTTCATATCTTGCCAAGTTGTGATTGGAGGCTCTTCTTTTGCTTCACGAGCGAGCTGGACTTGTTCCCACCAAAGGTTGGCATACTCATCAAACTCGAGGGATGCCATGGCCATCATCTTATCATTGCTATAGTTGTGCATGCGAAAGATCTTGTCAACCTTGAGTTCCCACGAGAGATATTCTTCGGGTTCATTGGAACCGTGAACTTGGGCATGGTAAATTTGAGCTTGTCGAAAGTTTCTTCTTCATTGCGGTTCCGGTATCGGCGATTGCCATGATTTTGGCGGCAATCTTCATCATCCGAGCTCTCATGTCTTGCTTGGTGATGGTTGCGTTGCCCTTGCGGTTGTTGAGGTGCCGCGTTTGGTGGTGGAACTTGATTTTGACGACGAGCTTGGGGAGCTTGCTCGTGTTGTTGGCACGGTTGAGGACGAGGAGGAGGTTGTTGGTCCTCACGACGAGCTTGGGGAGCTTGCTCTTGTTCTTGTCGTGGTTGATGACGATGAGCATTGTCTTGCGCCATGTGGCGAGGAGGATGACGAACCGCATGCGCAATGGGCTGCTCCCTTTCTTCTTGATGTGGAGGAGGCTCGTCATGATGATCATGTTGTCGATGTTGACGTTCATGTCGATGATGACGCCTTGGTGGATCTTCGAGTGCTTCACGCCGATGGCGATCTTGTTCGTCCACTTCGGATGCTTCATTTGTTGTTGAAGGAACATGTCGTTGGCGATGGGCTTGGTGGTCCACGTGAGGTTGCTCTTGTTGAATCACGAGTGCCCTTGGTTGTGGACGGTTCGCTTCACGTCTTGGAGGTCTTGCGGAGAGGTCACCATCATAGCTTGACGTCGCGGCGTGTCGCGGAGATGGTACCGCTTGAGATGAACTCATGGAGTGAAGGACAAGTCCATCTTGGTGCCTTGAAGTGTGATGGCGGGGAGCGCTTGATTCACTTGAGGAGTGCCGTGACGAGCTTAAGTCGCGAGGTCGTGGCCTTGCTAGCCCATCAATGAGGCGTTGAAGCTTCTCATCCGTTGCGGCGAGGGCGCGACCAAGAGCTTCATTTTGATGTCCGAGGTTGTGTTGCATGGCATGCATTTGGCCTCGGACTTCTTCGAAGTGGTTGTCGATGTTCTTGAACTCCACTCGAGTTTCGCTGATTTTTTCATCTTGGCGCTGATCAAGGGCGTCACAACGGTAGTTGAATTCTCCTCGGGCCTTCCAATGATCCCATATTGTCATGTATTGTGTGTCTTCCTCTTGAGGTGGTGTTGGTTGGGACGACTCGCCGTTCCTGTCCATGATGCAAAGCCGACAAGGGTTGTGTATGGAGAAGAAAACGTGGGGAGTTAGCCTTTTACCTCACCTTGGAGATTTTATCAAACCAATTGCCACACAAGAGAGCTAAGAGCTTGCAAAGTGAAATCGCAACGAAACTCAAAAAAATCAATTAGGACGCTCCAAAGCTTTTGGTGGAAGGTTAGGAGTGTGGGAAGCCAAACAAAACGATCCAAGAAAAGGGTTATTGTCCTAAGTGGTAAAGAACCAAAGATCAAAAGCAAAAAGGATACGATCTACAAAAACAAGAGAAAACGCACACGTGGAGATTAAGGGGGTTAGCACGACTATGAAAATGAGCACAAAAGGTCCTAAGGGAGACTAAGCTCGGTGTCGTGCCAACGCAAGGAGAGACCACAACTCGTTTGCCAAAAGAGGGTTAAGCAATGGATTTGTGCACTTGCCTTGGCGCGCTTTTTCCCCTCTCTTTTTGCTTACAAGCTTGATACTCTCTTTGTATTGGGAGACTATGTATCTTTTTATTTTTATTTTACTTTTTTTATTCTTTTTCTCCCTTTCTATACTACTATGTTAACTTTTGTATTTGCCCTCACACTCTCACTTTCCAAAGGCAAGTGCACAATGCTTAGACAAACACAAAATGAGTTGCGCTCATAGGATATATACACACAAAGGAAGATATGGGGATGTCAAAGTGGCGCAAGTTATACCTTTGGTATTGTTGACGACTTGCAACCGTTGTTGTGGGCGATGTTCGAGTGTCGCGGTGTTGTTGAGCGCGTGGTGAATTTTGTTGAGGAAGCTTTTGTTAGTATGGTGACAAACAAGGGAAACACGAACAAGAGAAAGAGGTCGATGAGCGGTAGTATCACTGGCACGACGTAGTACCGTGGTGATTTGAGGTAGTACCATTTGACCCAGAGGTACCGCAGACTGCAGCATGCAATCAACCTGAAAACATCCTCAAATTCGTGGTAATCTGACCGCAAGGCTGGGGTAGGAACATATCAAGACTGTAGATCTACTCCAAAAGCAATAGTTCTATGGTCCAAAACCACGAAAAACTCACCAAATCCAAAGATCGATCCGAAGGCGATTTGGGGCTCTTTTTTGGGAATTTTCGATATTATGGTGGATAGAAGAAAAAAATGAGGGGAAATTCGTGATCAACCTTGCTCTTGATACCAATATGTTAGGGGTAGTGACCCCTTGGGGTGGCCCGATCTTTCACGAATTCCGTGGGAATCGAGGGGAAAGCGGGTGGAAGGAGGAAGGGGATGAAATCCACGAACACACACACGCGAAGAACTCGATGAACACACACACACGAAAACACGATACAAGCCGATAGCTCACGCCGGTGGCAACCGGTCCAACACAATCCCTAGGATCGGCGTTGGGCAAGACACTCTCCCACGGCCAACAACGGGGGTGAGAGGCTTGATGAGATCTTGACTACTTGGGGACGAGACACCGAGATCCCAAGGACTTGTACAACTTGAACGCACGAGGCAAAATCCAAGAGGTTGTGGATAATTTGGTGCTCCTTGTCAAGGAGAATGAGACAAATAGATGATAGATCCTCAAAGGGGTGTCTTCAACTACAATTATCCAAGTCTAGGGTTTACAATAGAGGGTGGGGGCTATTTATAGGCCAGCCACATAAACAGGGGTAGTTTAGGAACGAAATGGAAAATATAGAGAGGGGTATAGGCGCTGGGACGAGCTGACGCGAACAGGTTCAGTCACACCCGGTAGTACCGGGCTCATGACCGGTAGTACCGGTCACAACCGGTAGTACCGCTCATGGACCGGTAGTACCGCTTGCGGTCCTGGGACTTCAGTTGGGGTCGTCAGTAGCAAGCGGTAGTAGAGGGCGGTAGTACCGCTAACCGGTAGTACCGGTTCCAGCTCCGGTAGTACCGCTGGTGTCTGCGGCTTGGATGGGTTCCTCCTAGAGCGTCCGGTAGCAAAGTCTGGTGGTGCCGCTTGCGCCGGTAGTACCGGTCACTGGATCCGGTAGTACCGCTGGAGTCTGAAGGCGGTTGGTCCCTTCCGGTGTGGTTTCTCCGTTCTTCTCTTCGTACCTAATGATGCACATGGTGGGCGTATGAAGTAGCAAGCCGTCCAAGGGTGTATCGAAATCACACAAGGAAAGGAGCGAGTTAACCTTAGCTTGTAGGAGTTTGGCTCGGGCGCGAGTCATGGGTCCACTTGGGGAGCTCGTAGGAGTTGATGTAGTAGCGTTCATAGGACGGGCTGCATAACATCGCATCCTCGGCTCCCGCACGACGCGTGGCATCAAAGCTCCACGGCCGCACGGCGTTACGGCTCCAGATCCTTTGCGCCATGATAATCGCCAAAGAAGATCCGTAGGCATTACCGGGAGACGAGGCTTGCGTGCTCGCCCCGAGAAACCCCTGCGGCAAGTTGTGCGCGCAGTTGCCAAAAACTGAGCGACGCGAAAGTACAACCGACGCGACGTGCGCTAGAGAAGTAGTCGTGGGTGACGACATCAACAACGTCATCAGGCCAACACTTCGTCTTCGCCCACGATCGGTCCACCGCATTGTTACACCCATGGGTGGCCATCGTTCCAAGAACCGGTTAAATCTAGCCGGAAAGCAAAAGAAAAATCTGCAGTCGGGTGCAATAAAGCAATCACTCCAAGACAAAAAAAGAGCACGCAAGATCGTACCCACCGGCCAAGCCCATATGTGCTCGGGGACTAGTGTCGGGGGGATAACCCCCGGGTGGGGAAAGCCAAGCACAAGTAGGCCGGCTCCAGAAGGAACATGCCGCCTGGCCCTTAAGAAGGACAACTCCAACTAATTGGAGAACACCACCCGGCTGGGCTTATAACCTTCCCGGCTGGCCCGTCCAGCCGGTAGCCAGAAGAACCGGCCGGGTGTCCGCTTCCACCCGGCTCACCTCGAATTCGATGGAGAGCACGAAAGGGCTGACGCTCCTTGCGGGGTACGCCTCTGGCGCTCTCTCTTATCATCCAGTAAGCTAGAATGCCGTCATGACCAGCGCTACCCGACAAAGATAAAGCAAAGCGGTCGACTGACTGGCGAAAGCAGTCCGCGTGACCGTTAAAGCGAGGGTGATGCCCCAAAGGAAGCCTGGGTGACCTCTAAAGAAGAATATGACGCTAAAATAAGGGCGGACTAGGTCCTGGCCCACCGGCTGGGCCCTACAGCCGGCCCTGTAATGTAAACCCATATCCAAGCAGTAAACCCTAGAGCCCAATCTGTAATCTGCCCCCAGACCAGTATATAAGGGAGGGCAGAGCTAGGGTTATAGGTAGGCAACAATAGAAGGATAGAAGTATTTGGTAGAAAGTTCCCACCTTCCTCTAGCTCTCGGTAGTTGCTAAGGAAACAACACAAGGAGCATCTCTACAGGGCATTAGCTGCCTCATATAGTTCATCTTGCAGGAGTAGGGGTGTTACCTCACCAAGAGGGCCCCGAACCTAGGTATGTCTGTAAGATCCCTCCTTTATAAAGGAAAAGGATCCCTGTGATTGCAATGCTAGTCCCTGGATCAATGCTAGCATCCACAGTTTAAGATGAAGTACACAGAAACAAAGGTCACTATTACAGTCATTCCATAGACAAACATAGTCTTTACAACTCCATGGCCACAGGCCTAGTACAAGAGTTTAAATAAGTAAATGGATAAAAGTCTTCATCTTCATGTGCCACAGGCAAGCATGTTGAGTGTAGACTCATGACTCCTATTCATCATCAGAGTAACCTGCAACATCACAAGTTACAGCCACAGTGGGTCAATACATTGGAATAGTATTGGCAAGTGATACCTTAGTAGAATATTGGTGGACTAGATACTATATGCAAATTTGGCTAAGTGTAGCTTAGGCTTGCTTTGCTCAAAAATAGGTTTTGCCTATTAGTTGAAGACACTAAGTTTTTCTTTGTCAAAACTTTTCCCAAGGAACCACCAATAGACATTGAGGTCCTTCACCCTTGTTCACCCACAAGTTTTACTTAGAAATTGGGATGAGGAGATTCTTGATAGCTTCCATGTCTTGATGCTCAAGTTGTCCTTTTCCAGGGACATGGCTACGTACTTAGATTCTTCCATCTGCAGAGGTTGTGCACTTTCCCCACAAGACTTGATTTTCACCAAGACAGGACCTTTCAGAAGCCTTCCCTTAGAACAAATGGACGCGCTCCAACCTATCATCCCACTACCACCGACTGCCCAAATGGCTAAGTTATTGCAACCTATATGATCTTGGCAGAGCCCATATTGCCAAGTGGCTGCACTAGAAGCTTCTTAACATTTGGCCTCTCAAATCCCTTTGTTCCTGGGTGGCTTTCCACAAGTGAGATACACAAGGTAAACCATAGAAATGGGCCTTGTGTAACCACTCAACATAAACCATTCCTTCCATTCCACCCAGGTGTTTCATTCACTTAGTTGTTTTATTAAGTAAAAACACAAGTCCAAAGACTTAGAAATATTTTATCATAGCATGAATATATCACCACCCTTGTTTGCTACTAGCTAGGCTAAGCATGACATAGATAACATCTTACTTAGAAATTTCTAGCAATTCTACAACTACTAGGATTTCCCAAGCATAGCATATAAGCAAAATATAACATGCAAGACTAGCAAAATATTTCTAATGCATAGTAGAAAACATAGGGATAAAAATATCATGAAGCACCACTTGCCTTGGTAGTTTGGAGAGTAGCTACACTCCTCACAATCATAATCACTATTGGCACCAAAATCTACACATCAAATCATAGCCACAAATCACATACCAAATAAATACAAGAAAAAATATATGGATGCATGCAATATGATATGTGATGACTTTCTAAACTCAACAAGACAATTGCACAGTACTGGTTCAAAAAACAAGTTCAAAACTTGCCCAACAACATTTATTTAAACAGTAAAACATTTCTCCAATAATTTATATACATAAAATAGGCCTACACATGTTTCTGTAAATAATTTTTTTAATAGAAACAAAACATTAAACACATTGCATATTTGGAAAGGGATTGCTCTCCTGATTCCATTGATATAAATTTCATCAAATTTGAATGTGGGAAACAAAAGTTATGGCTAAAACAAAATCAAACAACTAATAGATTCAAAATCTGATTTTAAATCTAATTCCTGGCCACGTGTCATGTTCTGATTGGTGCGTACCGGTTCGCTCAGGATCACGCACACATGCCGTTAGATCTAACTTAATCTGCATGGCCCAGATCTACTCGTACCCCTTCGCTTAAGTGTTCTATCTAGCCCGTCAGATCTAGATCCAACGGCGCGCGATCAAACGACCACACTTTGGCGGCGCTAGCGGCGACAACTGGCGGCGGCGGCTCTGTCTACGGCGGCGCGGTGGCTACAGGGGGTTCTAGGGTCGTCGGAGATGCTTACCGGACTCATGGAGATGTACTGAAGCTCAACGTGGCGATGGCTTGACGAGGGGCGCACGGACACAGCAGCACGAACTCGCCGGAGTTGCTGGCGGCGTCAGATGCTCTCTGTCGGAGTCGAAGACGACGCTCTGGGACGCACGGATCCAAACAAAGAGTGTCAGCAGATGCGCAAGATTCAGGCGAACATGCTCGTGTGGTTCAGAGACGGAGGGGAACACGAGACTCACCAAATTTTGTCGCCGGAGTTGGAGACGTTGTCGGGAGCTTGCTGTGCTTGATGGAGTCGACGACCTGGGGCGGTATAGGATGAACCAATGGTGTCAGAATGTGCACAAGGAACTTGCGAAGCTGTATGTATGAACTAGAGGGAAGGGGCGCACGGGGCTCACCATGTCACATCCCAGGATTTTCCAAATCTTGTAATATGAAAATAAATGAATAAAATAAAATTTTGTTTAATTTTCAGAGCCAGAAGAAAATTTTGAAATCCTTTAGAAAATCAAACCCATTTGAATTAAGTAAAAATCTTAAGTTTCATAAAGATAAAAATTTAATAAAGGAAATTAAAAATATGTTGGGAATTGTTATTATTTGATCATTTGGTAAAAGTTTTGGTTTTTCAAAAGAAAAGGTAAAATTATAAATAAAGATTAATAATAAATCCAAATTAAAACTTTGACCAAGCTTTGGAAATTAAAAACATTTAATAAAATGGCAAAAGTTGATTTAAATAAATTAATAAGATTTTAATATCCAACTTTATTTAATAAAGAGGTTTTACCAATTTATAGTGAAACATCAGAACTTATTAAATTGTTTAAAATAAGCTACCTCAAATTCACAAATAAAATCTACTAAAATAATTTGGTTTATTTTAAGATTCAAAATAAATATCCCAATAAAAGAAAACTTGCTAGAAATAATAATGAAAGTCTACTTTATTTAATTATTAATGGACCCTAAAGTAAAAGGATTATATTAAACAAGTTTTCCAAATATTCTTTATTTCCAAAGGATACCTAATGATTTGAAATTGAAAGTATTTAAAATAGAAATTCTATTAAATAAACCAAACCTTGTTTATTTAATAAACCATAGTCCATCTTTAATTAATTAATTAATAAATAGAACCTAAAAAGATTTAAAAATGTTATTCTATTTTGAAGTTGGATTATACTACTAAACAGAACCAAAAACACAATGCAAAAGTTTAAAAAAAGAAGGTTTGAATTGTTGAGTGATTGAGTAAGTGGATTAAAAATCAAAACAGGAAATAAAATAGAAAAAAGAAAAATAACACAGAATAAAAAAATGGAAAAGGGCCAACCCAACCCAGGCAGCCCACTAAAGCCCACCAACCAGCCAGCCCTTACCTCACAGAAACGTTTACGCTGCGTTAACAAACCCATCAAACACCGACAAGTGGACCCGCTGAACGTTTTTCCCACCGCCAATGGACCCCATCGCCACCTCCTTCTTCTTCCCCACCGCCAAGCACGCCTCTCACCGCACTTGCAGGTGCTTTGATTCCGCGATCAATTCGCTTAATGCCGCTGATAATTCCTCGCAACCACGGCTATTAATCGCCAGCGTTCCTCCTCCATTTTCCCCACGCCCCTTCCTTGACACGCCCAGCCGCCAATATCGCCACGACTGTCTCTGTCTCTGATGATGCTCCGGTAACGATTCCGGCGAAACCAGACCATCCCTTGCTTCCTTGACCAATCTCGCAACTCCCCCACAACCAGACGCGTCTCTCAGCGTCCTCCTCTCAACCACGGGCGCCCCATAGAGTCGGCTACCTCAAGCTCCAGTACCGCCGCCATCTGCCACAACTCCGACGACGCCCCCAGGTTAATTCCGACCGCCCCGTACCTTCTCGTTCATGCACGTGACCTACCTCCCGCACTTAACCATACCCCTGCTTTGCCCCAGGACGATCTACAACGTCGACTTCAACACGACTGAGACCACCCAACGCCGTCCTCCACTCCGGCGAGAAATTCTGCCAAGACCAGAGTACCCCTCACCCGACCAACACCACCTCGAGCATCACCGTGACCTCCTGAACCTGGTGAGCTTCTTCCCTTTCTCTCTCGCTTGCTAGAACCACCGCGAACCCCACGCTGGTCAGACGCCGCTTAGCTTGCCGCCGGGCCACTTTTGGTCCAAGAAGCCGATCGAGGATCTAGTTTGAACGATTACGATTAGATCACTTACTGCGAAGAGGTACGCGTTCTGAACCGTGCGATGAGACTTAGATATAATGGCCTGCAGTGCGTGATCCGCGCGAACCGTTTTCGGCCAATTAGAATACGACGCGTGGCCAGCTCTAGTTTAAAACAGATTTTTGAATCAGAATTATATGCAAACTTCAAACACTTGTAACTTTTAAACCACACGTCCAAATTTGACAAATTTTATATCAATAAAATCAGGAGAACAAGCCCTAAACAACCATGGCCTTAGTTTGACAAATAGTATCTGATTGCTTGTTTGATTTTGCAGAAACATTTGTGTACTTGTTTAGAGGATAAAAATTGTTTAAAATTGATTTTAGGATTAATTCTTTTGAAAAATGAATTTGTATGATCTTACTGACCCTAGGAACCAACCCTTGGTAATAAAAATGATTTTTGGAGAAATATAGGTTGAAATATTTAACTTAACCATCTTCTAGCCAAATAAACTCATTAGTTTTATTATGGAAATGTTTTTACAAGGAAAACTTTGGGAAAAATATTATGGACCAAACTTACTGACCCAAAACACCAAGCCTTGCCAAGGGAAACTCACTTGGGGAAAAATATAAAGTTTTGCTTGAAAAAGAATAAATTTCCACCACATAAAATGTTGAATGCATTTTAAAATAGACTTTGGGCAAAACCTCTAACTAATGACTTTGCCATTTTGGTAAATGACCAATGTGGACCTTACAAAGTTTATAAACCTAGTAGAGACCAACTTTGCAATAGAACCCTCTTTTTACAAGACTTAGGAACCATTGCTTTGTTTATGTAAATTATTGTTTGAATGTTGGAATGCTACTTGATACTATGCTTGTTTGATTGTAGAGAAAATTAGCAAAGTGTGAAACTAGCAAGATCAAGGAGTGACTATCATTCCCTAACAAAAAGGCAAGTTACACTATCATCTAAAGTCCTACTATTTTCATTATACTTAGTGGATTTTGAAAACATGCATGAAAACAATTTTATATTTATGCTATGCTAATCCCAATAGGATTCCTTATACACTCCTTAGTAAAAATATAGAAGTTGTACATGCTTAGCCATGCTATGTTTTTGAAAAGAGATACATGTTGAAATTTACAAAGGATGAGAAAAGACTTGTGTTTTACATAATAAAACAAGGACCCAATGAACCACCTAGGTGGTGGACATTTTATGTTTTGGAGAAGGTGGCAACAAAAGGGAACCCTGTCTATGGCAATCACTTTGTGTTGTGCTCCAAATGAAAATCACCTAGGAAACTTAGAGATTGAACATGTTTCTCCAATTGTGGCTTTCGTGTACAACCACATGCTATTATGGCTCTGGCTTAGTCAACTACACTAGGAAGACCTATACATTGTCTTTAGTTACCGGACATGGGGATCTGGAATGCTTCATGGGGGCTGAAGACAAGCTAGCAATGATGTATGGGAGGACCTTTTGGAAAGACTTCGTCACATTCTCGGTCACAAGTACTCCATCTTGGTGAGCACTAATCCAAGAGGGCCTTGGTGGCATCAAGATGAGATTGTGTCATGTGGGTAAAGTGTACTCCTTCTGCAGGAGTTAATAAAATCTAAGTACTTAGCCGTGTCCCCGGTTATGGACAATACTGAGCAACTAAAGTTTGAACTATGGGAGATCTCGACATTCTAATTTCTAATATAAAAACTTGATGCACTTGGGGGTACCAAGGAATTCAAAGAGATTTGTTAAGCTTGTTGCACTTGGGGTTTACCAAGGTGCACAAGAGCATGATGTACTTGGGGTTACCAAGAAACTCATGAGTTTTTGAGAAAACTTGTAGCAATTGGGGTTACCAAGTAGCTGAAGGGATTTTTGACAAGGACTTGAACACTTGAGTGTCTACCAAGGAGTTCAAGGATCTTGGAAATGAGATTACAAAAGACCAAAACCATTTTGAAAAGATAGGATGAAATATTGCTTTATGCAAATAAGCCTTAAACTCTACTTAGCCAAATATGCATGTATTGATAGGATCCACTCATAATATACAAAGTAGTGAAACTTGCCAATACAATTCAAATGTATTGACCCTTGTGGCTGTAACTTGTAATGTTGCAGGTTTGATTGATTTTAAATGAAGATTGTTTGATTGACTAGAACTACAAAGTCTACAACCAACATCTGCCTGTGGAACTTTGAAGATGAAGGACCCCATGATTATAATTATTCCGCTGCAATGTAATGTAATAGCCAAAAGAGCTATGGTTGATGTAATAAACTTATGTTATTCCTGGTTATAAAGTTATATTATGACCTTTGTTTCTTGATATTACATCTAAACTGTGGATGCTAGCTATTGATCCAGGGACTAGCATTGTAAAACATAGGAGGACTCTACCTTATTAGTTTGGGACCCCTACACACCGGAATTAGTCGCCGGAGTGGGCTCTGTCCGCGGCAGTGCAAGGGTGATTACAGGCAACCTAGGACGCTCTATGCTCGAAGTCTGGGGGGGAATGGAGAGGGGGCAGAGGGGGTTTAAGTAGGCGAGACGGGGGCATGAATCACTCCTGCAATCAACGGGAATTGACGACGCGATTTTAAACAGGAAACGCTCGCTTGATTTGGGGAAGAACACGTCGCCGGGGTGGAGACGATGACGCCGTGTGGGCCGCGGCTGTCAGCGAGATAAACAAAGAGGGAGTGGGTCCAGGCTGTCAGCGACCTAGCGGGTGCGGATGTGAGTAAATAAAACGCTTGGCAGTTCTTTGGGCTAGTTGGGCTGGTTGGGCTCATAATGCTTTATTTTTTTCTTCTTATTCCTTTTTCTTTTTCTGTTTGAATTTCTAAAAATGATTTCAAACTCCAATTTCAAACCTTCTCTAGACTTTTGTATAGTGAATCTTGCACTCAAATAAGTGTCAAACCTATCTGTTTACAAAAACCAACTTGGGTTATTTGGAAATTAGAAATAAAACCAAGCCATTAAGTGATATAATAATAGGCATAAACTTGGTTCTATCTCAAACTTTGTTTGGAAACTGTATTCAAACTTTTGTAACCACTTATATTTGAATTCAAAACCCTACTGAATGATTATTTGCATCTCACTCAATAGAAAGTAGCCCAAAGGCTAGAGTGTTCATACATGAAATAATGAGCCATATATGCTCCTGTTTTTGAAATGATTTTGTATTGAAACCCTAAATGATCATGAATGCATAGATGATATGCATGAGTTTGAAACATGATTTTAGGGATGTTACAAATCTAACCCCCTTAAGGTGAATCTCGCCCTCGAGATTCGGATTGGCTAGCAAATAGGTGAGGGTGGTCTTTCCAAAGATCATCTTCTCTTTCCCATGTTGCTTCCTCTTCGGAATGATGGTTCCATTGAATCTTGCAGAACTTGATAGTCTTAGTCCAAGTAACTCTTTCTGTAGTCTCAAGAATCTTGATAGGTTTCTCTTCATAAGTGAGGTCACTCTCGTACTGAATCTCTTCCAAAGGTATAGTATCTTTCAAAGAAGTCTCTTCCATTTCTGGATGACATTTCTTAAGCTGACTCACATGAAACACATTATGAACATCTGACAAAGACTTTGGCAATTCAATCTCATAGGCCACTTCTCCTTTGCGACTCAGAATCTTGAATGTTCCGACATATCTTGGTGCCAATTTACCTTTGCCACCAAATCTCTTCACTCCACGAAGTGGTGACACTCTAAGATAAGCTCTATCACCAACTTCATAGATGACTTCTCTATGCTTAGGGTCTGCATAACTCTTCTGTCGGGACCGTGCTATCTTTAATCTGTCCTTAACCAGCTTGACTTTCTCTTCAGCTTCCTTGATAAGTTCTGGTCCGAACAAACTTCTTTCTCCCACACCATTCCATAGTAATGGGGTGGTACACTTTCTCCCATAGAGAAACTCAAATGGTGCCATCTCAATACTGTCTTGATAACTGTTGTTATAAGAAAATTCTGCGTAAGGCAGACTTTCATCCCAACTGGCTCCATAGTCTAGGGCACATGCCCTCAACATATTTTCAAGAATCTGATTAGTCCTCTTTGTTTGTCCATCAGTTTGAGGATGAAAAGCAGTGCTGAATTCCAACCTCGTTCCCAATGGCTCATGTAATTGCTTCCAAAAATGAGAAGTGAATTGGGTTCCTCTATCTGACACAATACTCTTAGGTACTCCATGTAGACATGCAATTCTACTCATATAGATCTTGGCCAACTTAGCACTTGTGTAAGTTGTCTTCACGCGTATGAAATGAGCCACTTTAGTTAGGCGATCCACTACTACCCAAATAGAATCATATCCTGACCGGGTCCTTGGTAATCCGGTAATGAAATCCATACCAATCTTGTCCCACTTCTAATCAGGAATAGGTAGTGGTTGAAGCAAACCTGCTGGTTTCTGATGTTCCGCTTTCACTCTAATACACACATCACACAAAGCAATATGTTCGGCGATGCCCTTCTTGAGATTATTCCACCAAAATCTTTCTTTCATATCCATGTACATCTTGGTGTTACCCGGATGAATAGAATATGGTGAGTTATGTGCTTCTTGTAAAATCAGTTTCTGAAGCTCCGGATCTTGTGGAACACAGATACGTTTTCCATGCCATAAAGTACCCTGTTCGTCTTCATGGAATCCTTTGGCTTTTCCCTTACCAATCTTTTCCTTAATCTCTTCAATTTCCTTATCAGTCTTCTGGGCTTCTTTGATCTTGTCCAACAAAGTAGGTTGAACATCCAAAGACATAAGATGTCCTTCAGGCACTATCTCCAATCTGAGATCTCTAAATTGGGCACACAAATCATCTGGCAATTCTCCCTTAGTAAGGCCATTTACAAAAACCTTACGGCTTAGAGCATCTGCTACAACATTTGCTTTATCGGGGTGGCATTGCAAACTCAAGTCATAGTCCTTGATGTGTTCTAGCCATCTTCTTTATCTCATGTTAATTTCCTTCTAGGTGAAGATATACTTCAAACTCTTGTGATCTGTGAACACTTCACATCGCTTTCCCAAAAGATAGTGTCTCCATGTTTTGAGTGCATGGACGACAGAGGCTAACTCTAAATCATGAGTAGGGTAGTTTACTTCATGAGTTTTGAGTTGTCTCGAGGCATAAGCCACAACTTTCCCTTCTTGCATAAGTACTGCACCTAGTCCATGATGAGATGCATCACAATATACTTGGAAATCTTTCTCCAAATCTGGCAAACATAAGACTGGTGCTATCACTAGTCTCTTCTTCAGTTCTTGGAAACTGAGTTCACAACCTTCAGACCAAGCAAATTTCTTATCTTTCTTTAGCAATTCTGTCATAGGTTTTGCTACCTTGGAGAAATTCTCAATAAATCTTCTGTAGTATCCTGCCAAGCCAAGGAAACTACGAACTTATTTCACTGACTTGGGAGATTCCCATTCAGTTACAGCTGAAACTTTAGCAGGATCAACTGCCACACTATCTCCTGACACAACGTGTCCAAGAAATCCAACTTCATTCAACCAGAATTCACACTTGCTGAATTTGGCATATAGTTTATGCTCTCTAAGCTTCTCAAGTAACAAATGCAAATGTCCTTCATGCTCTTCTTTGCTCTTGGAGTAAATTAAAATGTCATCGATGAAAACGACAATAAACTTATCAAGGAATTCCATGAACACCTTGTTCATCATGTTCATGAAGTATGCTGGAGCATTGGTCAAACCAAATGGCATCATGGTATACTCATACAACCCATACCTTTTGGTGAAAGTTGTCTTGGGTATGTCTTGTTCTCTTATCTTGAGTTGGAAATAACTCGACCGAAGATCAATCTTTGAGAACACACAAGCTCCTTCTAGCTGGTCAAACAAATCATTGATTCTAGGCAAAGGGTATTTGTTCTTGATAGTCACCTCATTGAGTGAACGGTAATCTATGCATAACCTTTGACTTCTATCCTTCTTTTCCACAAACAAAACTGGTGCTCCCCAAGATGAAGAACTTGGTTGAATAAATCCTTTCTGCAACTGTTCTCCAAGTTGTTTCTTGAGTTCTTTCAGCTCATCAACTGACATCTTGTATGGTCTCTTTGCTATCGGTCCAGATCCTGGTAGCAAATCAATAAGAAATTCCACATCTCTATTAGGTGGCATTCCCGGTAATTCTTCCGGAAACACATCTGGATATTCACTCACAATTGGCACACTGTCTATGCTAACCCCCTTAAGAGAATTTAGCTTACTCCCTTTTGATTCAAAGTTAGACTTGAATCTAATCCGTTTCTTCTCCGGGGTTGTGAGTGCAATAGTACGATTAGCACAATCTAGTACTCCTTCATACTTAGCCATACAATCCATTCCCAATATTACATCCAGTCCTTGCGAATCCAGGATTATCAGACTCACTGGAAACTTATGCTTCCCAAACTCTATCACTAGATTCCGGCATCCAAGACTTACTATCATATCTCCACATGGAGAACTAACTTTTATTGGACACCCAATGTTTTCAGTTGGAAACCCATTTCTATCAACAAATGCTTTTGATATGAATGAATGCGATGCTCCAGTATAAAAAAGAACAAGTGCTGGAATAGAATTGAGTTTGAACTTACCAGCAACAACATCTGGCTCTTCATAGATTTCCTCCACATTGATGTGGTTCACTTGTCCCTTCTGAAAAGGGTTGGGCTTGTTGGGTCCTTCAACTTTCTTTTCTGGGCATTCATTCGCATAATGCCCCATCTTCTTGCACTTGAAACACTCAACCTGACTAATATCCTTCTTGACAGGCTGGTTTCCGCTGCCACTTCCACTACCACTGTGGTGGCTCTTATATCCACCCTTGTGGTTCTTATACTTGTCATTGTCATGACTACGGTGATGCTTGTTGTCATGATGACGGTTGTGGTTGTGGTGCTTGTTGAATTTCCCATGCTTGTGGGATCCTGAGATTACACTATCATCATAATGGGAACGCTTGTGAGACGATCCCGAGCTGTGCTTGTCCGAGTGCTTTCTCTTCCTACTCTCAACTTGCTTCATTTTGTTCTCCAAAATATCAGCCTTATCGCAAAGAGACTGATAAGTGGGAACATAGGCCACTGATATCTGCAGGTTCAGTTCATCATTCAACCCTTCAAGGAACTTTTCCTTCCTCTTAGCATCAATGTCAACTTCATCCGGTGCATAATGCGCCAGATTGTTAAACTCCTCAATATATTCAGCCACGCTGCGGTGGCGCTTCTTCATATTGTGGAACTCTTTCTTCTTCAAACTCATCACTCCAGATGAGATGTGAGTAGTACGAAAGCCATCTTCAAAGATAGCCCATGTCACATCTGCAATGGGAGTGGTGATCTGGAAGTTATCCCACCAAGTGGCTGCTGGTCCTTCCAACAAGTGAGCTGCAAATCTGACTTTCTCTTCATCAGTACAACCAACTGTTACCAAGTCCTTGTTCACAGAGCGTAGCCAATCATTGGCCACCATAGGATCAATTGTTCCTGAGAACTTCGCTGGCCTCAATCTCAAGAACCTGGTAAGCATGTCAAAACCCGGTGGGTTGTTGTTGTTGTTGTTGTTGTTGTTGTTGTTGTTGTTGTTGTTGTTGTTGTTGTTGTTGTTGTTGTTGTTGTTGTTGTTGTTGTTGTTGTTGTTGTTGTTGTTGTTGTTGTTGTTGTTGTTGTTGCTGTTGTTGTTGTTGTTGTTGTTGTTGTTGTTGTTGTTGTTGTTGTTGTTGTTGTTGTTGTTGTTGTTGTTGTTGTTGTTGTTGTTGTTGTTGTTGTTGTTGTTGTTGTTGTTGTTGTTGTTGTTGTTGTTGTTGTTGTTGTTGTTGTTGTTGTTGTTGTTGTTGTTGTTGTTGTTGTTGTTGTTGTTGTTGTTGTTGTTGTTGTTGTTGTTGTTGTTGTTGTTGTTGTTGTTGTTGTTGTTGTTGTTGTTGTTGTTGTTGTTGTTGTTCTTCCGGTTCTAGATGAACGTTGTCATCATCTCAGATCACCGAGTCTGAGTGTCATCATTTGTCGCATCTCGTGGGTGATGTTGTTGTTGGGATTGTACGACGGGGAGGCATCTGTGGTTTGTTCAATAGAGATAAGAATGAGATACCCATAGATGCTATCATGCACAATACATCACATAAACAATCATCAAACATGCATCACAATAATAAAAGTTCAACAACATAAACGACAAGTTTGCAAAGTAAACACACCAATAGCAAGCCATCCACATCTTGGATGGTCATTGCGACTCAATAAAAAGTATGATAAATAAATGATAAATGAGTAGTCATCACTACTCCTCGGCATCAACCTCCTCCTCAACAAAGGTAAGACCTGCATTCTCCATAGCGGTCTTGTATTCCTCGACATTGGTGGTCAAGGTCTCTACTTTGGCTTTGAGAGCCCTCTTCTGGGAACGAAGCCTCTCAATCACAGTCTGCTGGTGCTCGAGCTCGAAGTCCTTGGCCTCCAGTTCTGTAGTCATGTCTCGAATCCTCTTATTCCTGTCTTGGACTCGCTTCTCTTAACTCTTGAACTTTCTGTCCTGACTCTCGAACTTTGCCTCCATATCCTTGACTATCTCATCTTGCTCCGTGAAGAGCTTGTCCTTGTCACGAAGCTGCACCTGGAGTTCGTCATTGCTGAGCATGACGTTGGTCATATCAGTGTCCACGTGCCTAAGAAGAACCTCTAAGTCCTGGCGGTATAGACGAATCAGCTCTGCTGTCTCCCTCGAAGTGTCCTCGAAGTCGATGGCCTCTCCATCCTCATCACGTCTACCGAAGGCGTGGAAGTGAGTACCTCTAACATGTCGAGAGTGTCTCCCTAACAGACGTCCAATCAAGTCCTGCATGACTACCTCTAGGCCTCTCTCCTTGTCATCGTGCATGAGCTTGAAGATGGTAGCCTCCGTGGTAGGCTCAGTCTGGCGTCCTGGCTGATTGACCTTGAAACCCCAAAGGTCTTTCCTCTCAAACTTGGTGAGGGGAAGCACCATGATAGTAGGAAGAGGGAGATTGAGCAAAGTAGTGAGATCAATAATACGAGGGCCAAAACGAGTTCCTTGGAACCCCTCAACAGTGCTGATGGTAACATTAGGCATCTATTTAATAAGATAGAAAAAGTTAGAATCAACACAATTTTAAGACAAGTCACAAGACAAAGCATCACAAGCATAACTTTGGAAATCAATCACACAAGTCATGGCATACATGGATCCATTACATATAACCAAGGTTCAACATATTTCAAGCAACATTTGGAAAATAAGGTGATAAGTGTGGTGGTCCAACTAATGTGGTACATTACAATCCCATCTCACTTACCAACTTGGCTAACAGGGCATCCCTAGAGGCAATCTGTTTGTCTAGATCACAAGACTCCATTGCTAAGTCTATGATGTCCTTCCTTAGGCTTTGGTTGGTAGCCTCTAATTCTTGGGCATGTTCCTTCTCTTCCTTAAGATCATTCTGAGTGTTCAGCATTCTGCACTTGATTCTATCACCAAGTTCTTTGATGGCCCTCCAAGCTGCATCCCTTGCTGAATCAAAGAATGTAGTGTGCATCATTATGTTGGTGACCATGAAGAATCCTGAGTCCTTGTGGTTGTATTCCTTGTTTTTATACAAGTGAAGTTGCACCCACCAGTACTCAACTCCTTAATCCATCACAGGAAAACCTTTGTACACAGCTGCACCATGTATTCCCATTGCAACCATGAGGTCCTTGAGAGCCTTGGGTAATTCTGTCTCACATTCCAAAGTCATTGTCATGAGTGCTCCCTTCATTACAGCTTCGTTGATGGAGTTCATCTACAAATAGAGATGAGAAAGAAAATTAGAAAAGTTTATGATAAGAATAGACAAGTGTAGAAGTTATTGAAATTTTTTCCTTAGTGGTTTCCAATCCTAGGGTCATAATCCTATAGGCAACACAGTGCTCTGATACCATCTGTAAGATCCCTCCTTTATAAAGGAAAAGGATCCCTGTGATTGCAATGCTAGTCCCTGGATCAATGCTAGCATCCACAGTTTAAGATGAAGTACACAGAAACAAAGGTCACTATTACAGTCATTCCATAGACAAACATAGTCTTTACAACTCCATGGCCACATGCCTAGTACAAGAGTTTAAATAAGTAAATGGATAAAAGTCTTCATCTTCATGTGCCACAGGCAAGCATGTTGAGTGTAGACTCATGACTCCTATTCATCATCAGAGTAACCTGCAACATCACAAGTTACAGCCACAGTGGGTCAATACATTGGAATAGTATTGGCAAGTGATACCTTAGTAGAATATTGGTGGACTAGATACTATATGCAAATTTGGCTAAGTGTAGCTTAGGCTTGCTTTGCTCAAAAATAGGTTTTGCCTATTAGTTGAAGACACTAAGTTTTTCTTTGTCAAAACTTTTCCCAAGGAACCACCAATAGACACTGAGGTCCTTCACCCTTGTTCACCCACAAGTTTTACTTAGAAATTGGGATGAGGAGATTCTTGATAGCTTCCATGTCTGGATGCTCAAGTTGTCCTTTTCCAGGGACATGGCTAAGTACTTAGATTCTTCCATCTGCATAGGTTGTGCACTTTCCCCACAAGACTTGATTTTCACCAAGACAGGACCTTTCAGAAGCCTTCCCTTAGACCAAATGGACGCGCTCCAACCTATCATCCCACTACCACCAACTGTCCAAATGGCTAAGTTATTGCAACCTATATGATCCTGGCAGAGCCCATATTGCCAAGTGGCTGCACTAGAAGCTTCTTAACATTTGGCCTCTCAAATCCCTTTGTTCCTGGGTGGCTTTCCACAAGTGAGATACACAAGGTAAACCATAGAAATGGGCCTTGTGTAACCACTCAACATAAACCATTCCTTCCATTCCACCCAGGTGTTTCATTCACTTAGTTGTTTTATTAAGTAAAAACACAAGTCCAAAGACTTAGAAATATTTTATCATAGCATGAATATATCACCACCCTTGTTTGCTACTAGCTAGGCTAAGCATGGCATAGATAACATCTTACTTAGAAATTTCTAGCAATTCTACAACTACTAGGATTTCCCAAGCATAGCATATAAGCAAAATATAACATGCAAGACTAGCAAAATATTTCTAATGCATAGTAGAAAACATAGGGATAAAAATATCATGAAGCACCACTTGCCTTGGTAGTTTGGAGAGTAGCTACACTCCTCACAATCACAATCACTATTGGCACCAAAATCTACACATCAAATCATAGCCACAAATCACATACCAAATAAATACAAGCAAAAATATATGGATGCATGCAATATGATATGTGATGACTTTCTAAACTCAACAAGACAAGTGCACAGTACTGGTTCAAAAAACAAGTTCAAAACTTGCCAAACAACATTTATTTAAACACTAAAACATTTCTCCAATAATTTATATACACAAAATAGGCCTACACATGTTTCTGTAAATAAAACCATTTTAACAGAAACAAAACATTAAACACATTGCATATTTGGAAAGGGCTTGATCTACTGATTCCATTGATATAAAATTCATCAAATTTGAACGTGGGAAACAAAAGTTATGGCTAAAACAAAATAAAACAACTAATAGATTCAAAATCTGATTTTAAATTTAATTCCTGGCCACGTGTCATGTTCTGATTGGTGCATACCGGTTCGCTTAGGATCACGCACACAGGCCGTTAGATCTAACTTAATCTGCACGGCCCAGATCTACTCATACCCCTTCGCTTAAGTGTTCTATCTAGCCCGTCAGGTCTAGATCCAACGGCGCGCGATCAAACGACCACACTTTGGCGGCGCTAGCGGCGACGACTGGCGGCGGCGGCTCTGTCTACGGCGGCGCGGTGGATACAGGGGGTTCTAGGGCCGTCGGAGATGCTTACCGGACTCGTGGAGATGTACTGAAGCTCAGCGTGGCGATGGCTTGACGAGGGGCGCACAAACACAGCAGCACGAACTCGCCGGAGTTGCTGGCGGCGTCAGATGCTCTCTGTCGGAGTCGAAGACAACGCTCTGGGACGCGCGGATCCAAACAAAGAGTGTTAGAAGATGCGCAAGATGCAGGCGAACATGCTCGTGTGGTTCAGAGACGGAGGGGAACACAAGACTCACCGAATTTTGTCGCCGGAGTTGGAGACGTCGTCGGGAGCTTGCTGTTCTTGATGGAGTCGACGACCTGGGGCGGTATAGGATGAACCAATGGTGTCAGAATGTGCGCAAGGAAGTTGCGAAGCTGTCTGTATGAACTAGAGGGAAGGGGCGCACGGGGCTCACCGGAATTGGTCGCCGGAGTGGGCTCTGTCCGCGGCGGTGCAAGGGTGATTACAGGCAGCCTGGGGACGCTCTATGCTCGAAGTCTGGGGGGGAAATGGAGAGGGGGCAGAGGGGGTTTAAGTAGGCGAGACGGGGGCATGAATCACTCCTGCAATCAACGGGAATTGACGACGCGATATTAAACAGGAAACGCTCGCTTGATTTGGGGAAGAACACGTCGCCGGGGTGGAGACGATGACGCCGTGTGGGCCGCGGCTGTCAGCGAGATAAACAGAGAGGGAGTGGGTCCAGGCTGTCAGCGACCTAGCGGGTGCGGTTGTGAGTAAATAAAACGCTCGCTGGGAGGGGGGTGTCATTAGTTGGGCTGGTTGGGCACAAGCTGTTTGGCTTATTTTTTTCTTCTTATTCCTTTTTCTTTTTCTGTTTGAATTTCTAAAACTGATTTCAAACTCCAATTTCAAATCTGTTTGATTTCAAACATTCTCTAGACTTTTGTACAGTGAATCTTGCACTCAAATAAGTGTCAAACCTATCTATTTACAAAAACCAACTTGGGTTATTTGGAAATTAGAAATAAAACCAAGCCAATAAGTGATATAATAATAGTCATAAACTTGGTTCTATCTCAAACTTTGTTTGGAAACTGTATTCAAACTTTTGTAACCACTTATATTTGAATTCAAAACCCTACTGAATGATTATTTGCATCTCACTCAATAGCAAGTAGCCCAAAGGCTAGAGTGTTCATACATGAAATAATGAGCCATATATGCTCCTGTTTTTGAAATGATTTTGTAATGAAACCCTAAATGATCATGAATGCATGGATGATATGCATGAGTTTGAAACATGATTTTAGGGATGTTACAATGTCACTATGCTCGCATTTCACCGTGCCCAACCCGTTGCGTGAGCCTCCGATTGCATTCGAGTGTCCCTTCTTTGCCATCCCCGATGGCACTGCCGTGTTCCACACCACGACAAGTGTCTAGACAGACCTGGGCTTTTTATTGCTGAAGAAGGGGATGCCTTGGGCATCCCCAAGATTTGACTCTTGTGCCTCTTGGATATTTCTTGGGGTGAAACCATGGTGGCATCCCCAAGCTTGAGCTTTTGTCCTTTCTTCATCTCATTACATCATTCTCTCTCTACACCTGAAAATTTTCCTTCATACAAAACTTCACACAATCTTCATTAGCAACATTAGTTTATTCAAAAATATTAGACCACTTGGCAAAGCTTTGGAACAACAAGAATTTTCACTAAAAACACAAGATACTGTAGCAACTCCTTCAAAAAGTTCAATTTACCTGAAGAGAACTCAAAAAGGAATCAATAAGAAGCAAATGCAAATAATGGCAGAAATCTGTCAAAACAGACCAGCGGGTAGAAACCGATTTTTAGAGCATCTTCTGTTGCTCAAATCAAAAAGTGTTGAAATAACGAAAGTTAGCTAACATACTGGGGGATTTATTCGTAAATGTTGATCTCAATCCAAGTTACATAGACTCCTCACGAATTTTTGTGGTGGAGGACAGAAATCTGTTTTGAGACAACAACTCCCCAAATCTTACTTCCCTCTCATTAGAGTTCATTCTTGGCACAAAAGGCAAACAAAAAGGATAAGGAGAGGTCATTACTAAAGTAATAACTTCCAAGACTCAAGGAAACTCTTGGGTTATCTCCCAACAAGTACTTTTCTTTAACGCCTTTAAGTTAGGCACAAGAAGCAAGAAGAATCAAGTATTTTCAAATGAAGAAGCATTAACATCAAATATTGCTTTCAAAGGAGGAGCAAAAGCAACTTCTCTCTCCTCATAGGGAAGTGGTCAATACCTTTCTTGAATGGAAATTGATATTTTATGGTGCCTTCTTTCATATCAATGATGGCACCAACTGTTCTAAGAAAAAGTCTTCCCAAAGTAATAGGACAAGAAGCATTGTATTCAACATCCAAAACATAGAAATCAACAGGGACATAAGCATTATTAACCATAATAAGAACATCATTAATACTCCGCATGAGTTTCTTTTTAGCATTATCATTGAGTGGGACATGCAAATAAAAATCTTCTAACGGTGACAAATCAAGCATTTCATAAATCTTCCTAGGCATAATAGAGATACTAGAACCAAGTGCACATGAAGCTTTGAGATCAAAGTCATTCACTTGCATATTAATAATGGGTTCCCAATTATCTTCTACTTTCCTAGGAATAGAATCTTTGTGTTTTATCTTCTCTTCCTTAATCTTAACAAGAGCATCTGTAATGTGTTTGGTAAAGGAAACATGCATATCACTAGCATCGGGACTTCTAGCAAGCTTTTGTAGGAACATAATCACTTCAGAAATATTGCAACCATCAATATCAAAATCAAACTTACATCACTAGTAGTAGGATCCATAGGCTTAGGCATAGTAGTAGGAAAAATAGGGACTACTGGTGTTTTAGTGGTGATGGTGCACACACTATTGTTTCTATCAATTTCAGCTTCCCTTTCCCACTTAGCATGAAGTTGAGCTAACAGCCTAACATTTTCATCAATAATAACTTGTATGGCATGAGCAGTAGAAAAGGTGTTTTCCATAGTTTCAGGTTTAGCAGCCATTTTATTAATCAAGGAGGACTGAGCTTAAGACAAAGAAGATATATTTTTCTCAACACTCAAAATTTTTGACTGTAAACTAGGAATTTCTCTATTTAGATTCTCAAGCTGATGGCTAATGTTTTTCAAGATGAGACTGTTCCTCCATAGCTTAAGTGAAAATCTTATTTTGCTCATATTGCATTTGCATAAAATTCTTAGTGGATCTCTCTACTTCTAGAATCCTTTCTTCAGTAGGCATTCCAGATCTACCATGATAAGCATTTCCACTAGGAGGATAAGGCCTATAATTACCATAAGTATTGTTGCCAAATTTTTTGTTTCTAATAAAGTTCACATCAACTTGCTCTTCTTGAGCAACCAAAGAGGCTAAGGGAACAATGTTAGGATCTAGGGGAGCTTTTCCATTAACAAGCATAGCCATAATAACATCAATCTTTTCACTCAAAGAGAAAGTTTCCTCAACATAATTTACCTTCTTACCATGTGGAGCTCTCTCAACATGCCATTCAGAGTAGTTAAGCATCATATTATCAAGGAGTCTTATTGCAGCACCCAAGGTGAGGCCCATGAAAGTACCTCCAGTAGCTGAATCCAGCAGGTTCCTTGAAGAGTAGTTCAAACCTGCATAAAAAGTCTGGATAATTATCCAAGCAGTGAGTCCATGAGTGGGGCAGTTCTTAACCAAAGTTTTCATTCTTTCCCAAGCTTGAGCAACATGTTCATTATCAAGTTGTTTAAATTTCATAATGTCACTTCTCATAGCAATAATCTTAGAAGGAGGATAGTATTTTCCAATAAAAGCATCTTTGCACTTAGTCCAAGAATCAATACTATTTTTAGGCAAAGAAACCAACCATTCTTTAGCTTTTCCTCTCAAGGAGAAAGTAAAAAGCTTGAGCTTAATAATATCTCCATCTATATCCTTATACTTTTGCATTTCACAGAGTTCAACAAAGCTATTGAGATGGGCAGCAGGATCATCGGAACTAGCACCATAAAATCGCTCTCTTATCACAAGATTCAACAAAGCTTGCTTAATTTCATAAAAGGTAGCATCAGGAGCAGGTGGAGCAATAGGTGTGCTAAGGAAATCATTGTTGTTTGTGCTAGTGAAGTCACACAACTTGGTGTTCTCAGCAGAGTTCATTTTGGCAAAGGTGGGCAAGCCAAAAACAACAGCAGCAGCTAGAGCAGGAACTAATTTTTTTGTGTTTTTGAATAAAGAAAGCAAACCAAACTAGACTAATTTTTTTTTGGTTTTTTGGAAAGAGGCAAACAAAACCAAGCAAACTAAAAACAAAGTAAAGAGTAAGGAAGTGAAGGACTCCCCTTGTGAAGACGTCCTTAGCCTCCCCGGCAATGGTGCCAGAAAACTTGTTGATGGCGCCTAAGTTGATGTAGGAGCGCTTCGTTGGAAAACCCAAGAGCAAGGTGTGAAGCAGCACAGCGGAAAGTCTTACCTCAATAGAGACCGAGGCTATCAAACCAGAAGGAGGAAGGAAACGTCACACATGTGTTGGAAGCAACATGGAGACCTGCACAACACAAACTCAAGACTTTGTCCCAACAAATCAGTGAGGTTGTCAAGCTCACCGGTTTGCTATAAAAAAGGATTAAACGTATGGTGCGGAAGGTAATGGTTTGCAGCAAGTAAACAAGTAAGAGTGGAGGATGTATTGATGGTAAAGATTGGACCAGGGTCCATAGTTCACTAGAGGTGCTCTCCTTAGATAAACAACATGGCATGAAGGATAAACAAATTACAGCAGGGCAGTTGACAGGAACTGAGCAAGGCATAACAATGCAATTACTAGTCAGAAAGATCCTATGAGATTCGATTGGGCAATACAACAAGATACATAGACTGCCATCCAACTCCATCTATGACTAGAAGTCCACCTTCAGGTTATCATCTGAACCCCCTCCAGTATTAAGTTGCAAGCAACAGACAACTGCTTTAAGCAAAGTGTGTAAGGTAAACAGTCCACATGTTCCATGAACAAGAGACCATTGTTTTATCCCTGGTAGCAACATCACATCTACAACCGAATAGATTTCTGTCACTTCCCTTGGAAACTAGAGGCATGAACCCACTATCAAGCATAAATACTCCCTCTTGGAGTCACTAGCAACTACTTGGCCAAGATAACCACTAGCAATGAAGAGCATGCAAGATCACAAACAACACAGACATGATAGAATCATAAATACAAAACCATTAATCAAACCAACATAATAATCTCAATATCCATCGGATCCCCGCAAACACAACATGCATGATTACAAATAGATTATATTTTGATCATGAACGGATCTCACAAGATTTATACATGAAAGCACAAAGGAGGATATACAACCATCTAGCTACTACATGGACCCATAGTCCAAGGTGAAACTACTCACACATCATAACGGAGAGAAGGCCTCCAGGATGATCTCCCCTTCGGCAGGGTGCCGGGAAGATCTTCAGATCCCCCAATCTAGGGACGATGGTGGTGGCAGCTACATGTTGTTTCATGGATATTTGATCGTGTACTCAGGGTTTCTGCATCGGGGGCTTCTTATAGGCGAAGGGGGAGGCCGAGGAGGCGGCCAGGGGCTGCAAACCCTAGCCTGGCGCGGGCCTGGGCCCACCCGCGCCTAGGGTGGGTCTGGCCCCCCTGGCTGGCCTCCCGGGCTCCCCTCTGGAGTTCTTGTTCCCCACGGAAAGTAATTTACTTTGTCGTTTGTCCCATCCAATTATGAGAATATTTCTTTACTAACTTTTCAGAAACCAAAAATAGCAGAAAATAGGCATCTGGCACTGTTGCAACTTGTTAATAGGTTAGTACCAGAAAACATGTAAAAAGCACATCAAAGTGTAGATAAGTAAAGCAAAGTAGATACCAAACAAGCATGGATCATCAAAATTTATAGATACGTTTCCGACGTATCACAATCTTCCAATGGTGGCAAATCAAGCATTTCATAAATCTTCCTAGGCATAATAGAGACACTAGAACCAAGATCACATGAAGCTTTGAGATCAAAGTCATTCACTTGCATATTAATAATGGGTTCCCAACTATCTTCTACTTTCCTAGGAATAGAATCTTTGTTTTTTAGCTTCTCTTCCTTAATCTTAACAAGAGCATTTGTAATGTGTTTAGTGAAAGTAACATGCATATCACTAGCATCAGGACTTCTAGCAAGCTTTTGTAGGAACATAATCACTTCATAAATATTGCAACCATCAATATCAAAGCCAAACTTAGCATCACTAGTAGTAGGCTCAATAGTCTTAGGCATAGTAGGAGGAATAGGGACTACTTGTGGTTTAGTGGTGATGGTGCACACACTATTGTTTCTATCAATTTCAGCTTCCCTTTCCCACTTAGCTTGGAGTTGAGATAATAGCCTAACATTTTCATCAATAGTAACTTGTATGGCATGAGCAGTAGCAAAGGTGTTTTCCATAGTTTTAGGTTTAGCAGCCATTTTATTAATCAAGGAAGACCGAGCTTCAGACAAAGAGGATATATTTTTCTCAACCGTTAAAAGCTTTTCCTCTATAGTCTTATTGAAAGTGGTTTGTTTACTAATAAAGTCCTTGAGCATGACTTCAAGTTCAGAGGGTCACTTCTAACATTATTGTAAGAGCTTCCGTAGGAATTGCCATTATTAGGAGGATAAGGCCTATGATTATTGTTACCACCAAAATTATTCCTATAGGCATTGTTGTTGAAATTGTTGTTTCTAATGAAGTTCACATCCACTTGCTCTTCTTGAGCAACCAAAGAGGCTAAGGGAACACTATTAGGATCTAAAGGAGCTTCTCCATTAACAAGCATAGCCATAATAACATCAATCTTATCACTCAAAGAGGAAGCATCCTCAACATAATTGACCTTCTTACCATGTGGAGCTCTCTCAACATGCCATTCAGAGTAGTTAACCATCATATTATCAAGGAGCCTTGTTGCAGCACCCAAAGTGAGGCCCATGAAGGTACCTCCGGCAGCTGAATCTAACAGATTTCTTGAGGAGAAGTTCAAACCTGCATAAAAAGTCTGGATAATCATCCAATCAGTGAATCCATGAGTGGGGAAATTCTTAACCAAAGACTTCATTCTTTCCCAAGCTGGAGCAACATGTTCACTATCAAGTTATTTAAATTTCATAATGTCACTTCTCATAGATATAATTTTAGCAGGAGGATAGTATTTTCCAATAAAAGCATTTTTGCACTTAGTACAAGAATCAATACTATTTTTAGGCAAGAAAAGCAACCATTCTTTATCTTTTCCTCAAAAGGAGAAGGGAAAAAGCTTGATCTTAATAATATCTCCATCTACATCCTTATATTTTCGCATCTCACAAAGTTCAACAAAGCTATTGAGATGGGCAGCAAGATCATCAGAACTAGCACCAGAAAATTGCTCTCTCATCACAAGATTCAACAAAGCAAGCTTAATTTCATAAAAGGTAGCATCAGGGGCAGGTGGAGCAATAGGTGTGCTAAGGAAATCATTGTTGTTGGTGCTAGTGAAGTCACACAACTTGGTGTTCTCAACAGAGTTCATTTTGGCAAAGGTGGGCAAGCCAAAAACAACAACAACAGCAAGATCAGGAACTATTTTTTTTGTGTTTTTGAATAAAGCAAACAAACCAAACTAGACTAATCTTTTTTGGGATTTTTTGAAAAGAGGCAAACAAAACCAAGAAAAAGAAACAAAGCAAACTAAAAACAAAGTAAAGAGAAAGGAAGTGGAGGACTCCCCTAGTGAAGACGTCCTTAGCCTCCCCGGCAACAACACCAGAAAACTTGTTGATGTTGCTTGACGTGGAGCACTTCGTTGGAAACCGCAAGAGCAAGGTGTGATGAGCACAACAACAAGTCTTCCCTCAGTAGAGACCGAGGTTATTGAACCAGAAGGAGGAAGGAAACGTCACACAGGTGTTGCAAGCAACGCGGAGATCTACACAACACAAACTCAAGACTTTGTCCCAACGAATCAGTGAGGTTGTCAAGCTTACCGGTTTGCTGTAACAAAGGATTAAACGTATGGTGTGGAAGGTAATGGTTTGCAGCAAGTAAACAAGTAACAGTGGAAGATGTATCAATGGTAAAGATTGGACCGGGTTCCATAGTTCACTAGAGGTGCTCTCCTTAGATAAACAACATGGCATGAAGGGTAAACAAATTATAGCAAGGCAATTGACAGGAACTGAGCAAGGCATAACAATGCAATTACTAGTCAGAAAGATCCTATGAGATTCGATTGGGCAATACAAAAAGATACATAGACCACCATCGAACTGCATGTATGACTAGAAGTCCACGTTCAGGTTATAATCTGAACCCCTCCAAAGATAAGTTGCAAGCAATGCATAACAATCGCTTTAAGCAAAGTGTGTAAGGTAAACATTCCACATGTTCCATGAACAAGAGACCGTTATTTTCTCCCTAGTAGCAACAACACACCTACAATCGAAGAGATTTTTGTCACTTCCATTGGAAACTAGAGGCATGAACCCACCATCGAGCATAAATATCCCCTCTTGGAATCACTAGCAACTACTTGGCCAAGATAGATACTAACAACGGAGAGCATGTGATGTCTACGCACTTCTATTATTGTAGACAGTTGTTGGGCCTCCAAGTGCAGAGGTTTGTAGAACAGCAGCAAGTTTCCCTTATGTGGATCACCCAAGGTTTATCGAACTCAGGGAGAAAGTGGTCAAAGGTATTCCCTCTCAAGCAACCCTGCAATCAAGATACAAGAAGTCTATTGTGTCCCCAACACACCCAATACACTTGTCAGGTGTATAGATGCACTAGTTCGGCGAAGAGATAGTGAAATACAAGTGGTAACGGTGCCAGAAAAGAGCTTCTGACTTGTTGTTGACGTGGGGTAACGGTGCCAGAAAAGAGCTTGACGTGAAGGAAAGGTAACCTCCCCGGCAAACGGAATAAAGATGGAAGCAAGCAAACATGCAACCGATCTAGTAGCAAATGGTGTTTCAATGTTTAGAAACAAGGCCTAGGAATCATACTTTCAGTAGTGAACACTCTCTCAAATAAATATCCTCTCTTCATGATACTACTCTTAACTACTCTCCGGTTGAACACTCTAATCATTGGTAGCGCTATAACATCACACCTCAAAGTCCGCCTTCCCCAATCTAGATAACCCCACACTGTCACCTTGAGTGCTAGATGGTTCCAACAAACACCACAATTTCATAGAGACATCCAACTCCAAATATAACTCATAACAAATATTCAATCTAGCCAATTTGCCACACAGGGTATGCACGCTTTCACTTTCACACACGTGGGGAAAAGCATAGATCTATTAAAGCACAAAGAGTATTTATGTAGACTCAAGCCTAAGTGCCACCATGGCATGCACGCTGTCACTTTCACACACATGGGAGAGCAGAGATCTAATAAAGCACTTGAGTATCAAGGTAGGTCTACTTGATTACAAAGCTCATGACCACAAGATCATGCATAGAGAGAGAGATGAACACATATCTACCGGTAGAGCCCTGAGGAAGAACTACTCCCTCCTCATCATGGGAATCAACAACAGTGATGAATATGGTGGTGGAGATCGATGGAGATGGCTCCGGGGGCACTTCCCCATCCCGGCAGGGTGCCGGAACAGAGACTTTCTGTCCCCCGAATCTCTCCTTCAATGGCGGCGGCACAATAGAGGTTTTCGTGGATTTCTTCTGGATGTCCTAGGGTTTTCTCATCGGGGGGCTCTTATAGGCACAAGAATCAAGGTCGGTGGGGGTCCAAGGGGCCCACACCCCCTGCGGTGACGCCAATTGACGAGGTTTAATCTTGTCAATGCCCATTGTTATGAGCTTGGGTTTTGGAGAAGATGGGGGTGCTTGAGATCATGAACTTAATGCATAAGCAAACTGTGGGACACGAGATTTACCCAGGTTCAGGCCCCCGAAGGGAAAACCATACTCCTGCTTGTCTGCTCTTGATTATGGCGAAACCGAAAGTTACAGGGGTGTGCAGATGCAATCTGGCTTGGAGGTGTGTATGCGGTGAGATGAGAGACAGATCTGTAGATCTGTTGTGGTGTAGTCTATGGCGTAGCGTGCGACGTGTCCTCCTCGTTGGACCCTCCAAGCCTTTATATGTGGGGAGGCTAGGTATCAGGTACCGTTACGAGTAGGTTACAAGTTGTATTCAAACTCTAGTCTTGATATTTCCTCGTCTTGTGCACTTGGGAGTCCGTGTCCATATGGGCTTCATAGCAGCCGAAACGGCGTAGGCGTCATGGACCCTGGCAGGTCGTCGAGTGGGCCTTCCGTCGGGCTGGACCAGGTATGCTAACATCAGGTACCCGTAGGGCATATACATGTCAATATCCCCCGAGTGTCCATCCAAAACGTAGATTCGGGTGGAGACTTAGTTGTCTTGAACCTTGCATTTGGAAGTCGGAGTCGAAAGTTGTGTCAGTTGTTGCAAAGGAGTCGATATTATGGATGTAGTCAACACAATGTACTATAGGGTGCGCAACCAGCGCTCCCTATGGGAGTAGCCCCCGAGTGTCTGTTTGAGTCGTAGACTCGAGCAGAAACTTATAGTCGTCTATTGCGCAATACGGCGATCCAAAAGTTCTTCGGATGACCTTGTAGATGCTCTGAATGCCTTCATTTTTGAATGCGCGACCAACGCTCCCTATGGGAGTAGCCCCTGAGTCCTCAGTCGAATCGTTGATTCGAGTAAGGAATCGAAGCGTGCCACTTGAAGATCTTGTATGTGCACGACCAACGCTCCAGTTTGGAGTAGCCCCCGAGTGTCTGGCGGAGTCGTAGACTCGGGCAGAGACTCGAGTCTTGTATCATGTAGTTGTAGTCGTCAATCTCGTGGGCGTACCGCTGACCCGTAAGTACATCGGGTGTGCGACCAGTGCTCCTGATAGGAGTACCCCCGAGTGTCTAGTCGAGTCGCAGACTCGAGTGGAGACTCATGCAAGGATAAACCACTCACCCGGAAGTGCATCGAGTCAGCGTCTCATGCATAAAGATCCAGGAGTCAACATAGCGGAGTCATGCGACGTTTAACCAGAAGGACTTGATGTTCCGGATGAAGTTGATGTCGTTGCTTCTGTCGGGTGCGCGGCCAGCATCGCGTCTGTTGGGTGCATGGCCAGCGTTGCGTCTTTGTAGGCTGCAAAAACATGAAGAATTATGAAGTACTTGTAGCTTGTAAAGAATAGTTGTATGTCGACTTATAAGGTAAAATTCTAGTGCCGATCGATTCGACACTTTTGCACTGTATGCTAGGCATTTTCGTTAGCCTGATTACCCTTAGTCTCAGTACCTTGCCGAGGCACTCAGATTTCAATGATTCGACGGTCAGGAAGAATCAGCTACTCAGGCTGTCGCGTATGAGGTGCTTGAGTGCGTGGAGCCGATGTCACATTAGGTTACTCGAAGAGGGCACAACCCTCGAGTGTTTCGAGTGCGAGTTAGGAAAGAAATCAGCTCTAAGTAGAGGGAAACTTAGCTTTGTTGGTTGTTGTGGCAAAGTTTACACGGTAGCGGGTCACGTGGCAAACGTAATCGATGCAGCGGACCGCAGTCATAGCAGCACCGGGTTCTTGGGGTCGATGGCATCAACAAGTTCCGCATCCGAAGATTGTCACAATCGAAGACCACACTGGGTTGTCGCATTCGAAGGATGTATCGGGTCACCGCAGCCAAAATCCATATTGTCGATGCCGAAGGATCCCCCGAGCCCCCAAGTCGCTGGAGCCGAAGATTTTGGTGGGTTACCGCAATCGAAGATCATAGCGGGTCACGTCGGCGGAGTCGATGCAGCCGCTGCATGATCGCGTAGTCCAAATAGAACCCCCGAGAGTGTAGCAAGCAGCAAGGTGATCATCGGGACAAGCTGACACGAACGCAGGATCGCCGGTATAGGATGCCACGATAAAAATATGGCGTTGATGCACCCTCCGTTAGGTTGTGTGGTACATGTAATTGAATAACAAACATGGTATTGATTAGATTTGTATAGAATTTATGATTCGCAAAGAAATTAATGCAAAGATAGATACTAGATTGAATAAACAAAAGGGGGAAAATCCATGAGTCACAGCCTTGACAAGGTCACCGTGGTGTAGCTGTACGGAGCATCCTCCGATTCATGCCGATCCGGCCAGCTGTGCGGCGTAGCCGCGACTGATTTTCTTGCTCTAGTGCAATTGCTTGCTGACAAAGATGTGATTGACCCCAGTGATCGTACGTAGACCCAATCAGCTGAGCCAAAAATGTAGATCCTCGCACCTAGCTCCCGGATACTGGCGAGTTGTAGATTCCTGAATCGTAGATCGCTTCGGATGGTACCGTCACGATCGCACAATCAGCATCCCCGATTTCCATAGACGACGCCAATTGACGAGGTTTAATCTTGTCAATGCCCATTGTTATGATCTTGGGTTTTGGAGAAGATGGGGGTGCTGGAGATCGCGGAACGTTTAACAGACAAGCAACCAGGGGACACGAGATTTACCCAGGTTCAGCCCCCCGAAGGGAAAACCCTACTCTTACTTGTCTGCTCTTGATTACGGCGGAACCGAAAGTTACAGGGGTGCGCAGATGCAATCTGGCATAGAGATGTGTATGCGGTGAGATGAGAGACAGATCTGTAGATCCATTGTGGTGTAGTCTATGGCGTAGCATGCGATGTGTCCTCCTCGTTGGACCCTCCTAGCATTTATATATGGGGAGACTAGGTCTCAGGTACCGATACGAGTAGGTTACATGTTGTATTAAAACTCTAGTCTTGTGCACTTGGGAGTCCGTGTCCATATGGGCCTCATAGCAGCCGAAACAGCGTAGGCGTCATGGACCCTGGCAGGTCGTCGAGTGGGCCTTTTGTCGGGCTAGACCAGGTATGCTAACATCAGGTACCCGTAGGGCATATCCATGACACCCAGGGCTTGCCCGCGCCTAGGGGGGTGCGGCCACCCTGTGGCCCCCCTCCGGCTCTTCTCCTTGGTTCCGTGTTGCTCCGGAAAAAATAATAACTTTGTATTTTGTCCCGTCCAATTCGAGAATATTGATTTTCTTCCTTTCTGGAACCAAAAACAGAAGAAAACAGGCAACTGGCACTGTGGCATCTTGTCAATAGGTTAGTTCTAGAAAAGATATAAAACACCTCAAAGTGTAGACAAAACATAAGACAAATGATATAAAACAAGCATGGAGCATCAAAAATTATAGATACATTTCCGATGTATCAAGCATCCCCAAGCTTAAATCCTGCTCGTCATCGAGTAGGTAAGTGATAATAATAATAATTTTTGAGGTGACATGCACCATCAAAATCAAAATCAAACCATTTGGAAACATTGAAAGCTAGGATCAAAGAACTCTAAACATGTGCATGAAATAATGGAGTTCTAACAGTAGGACATAGTAACTATTCATGCAACATGGCAAGGTACAAACAAAGATCATGAATAACATGCATTGAAAAACATTTGTTTGTTTCACATATAGAAACATAGCATAATGGCAATCAGCTTGTCCCTCATAGAGTATCAATATAGATGCATAAGACACCTTCAAAGTTCACAAGGGTGACTAGAAACAAATAGCACAAGAACAAGTAATATCATAATATGCATCAATTAATAAGCTTTGGAACACTGCACACAGAATGAAAACTACGCTATCTTAATGGTGCCTAAAGGTAGAAGGTGGAGACTCAATAATGGTGGAAGAAAGTCCTTTTTATAAAGGAAGAAGTGATTACAAATTTCAAAAAGATCTTTCAAAAATTATGGTACTTGTTAGCTTTCAGTCCTCATTGCCCTTATCATAAGCATCTTGAAGTGGTTAAGGTTAAAGTGGCAAACCTGGAGTATATGCTTGACGAAGTATAAGTTGGTAATCTCAAGTCCCTTGAATATGAGGGCCACACCTCATGGATACTCAACTTAGGGCCCATGCAAGTTCTTGTCACTGTAAGTATTTGCATATCATTGAGAACTGCCAACGGGGTACCCCTTGCACGTGGTACATGAGCTTTCCCATAACCAAATGACAAGGCAAGCAGACAATGAGCATCTCGGCAATCTTTTTATTTACCATATGCATATCTTTTTATTGATAATGCTTCATAGATAGCTCACTATGGTGATGCTGCAAGTTTCCACCATGGTTAGGCATTGCTTAGGCTAGCGGCCCAAGCGTTTCTCTAACACAGAATACAAACTCCATGGACTTACAAGTTCCCACTTCATTTCACACCGGTAACATCCATAGACAAAAGAGCATGATATCAACGGAGTACAGAAGTACAAGTGCAATGTTGAAAACGTTCCCCGTGACAGCACGTTCTGCTAATCCCAACTTATAAGTGCAAGAATATACAACAAAGTTGTCTCAATGGTTCAAGTTTATTAGGGGCAAAGAATAAAATGTACCATCAAGTTCGTGAGGGCTTTAATCACTAAGTTTTCACATAAAAATAGTTTTAAATTGGAAGATAGTTGAAAACAAGAATATACTTGGAATGATGTAACACACCATGCATATGAGTTTATATTGGACACTTTGGAATAACTTGGTTTCTTGGGAGTTGGAAGCATGAGTAGAGCTTACTCATACAGGTGGAGGCTAGCAGAAGTCTGGGAGCAACCAACTAAGAGAGCATAATAGCCATAATCATGCAATGCAACAAAGCATACTAATCAAAGCAAAGAGTGGTACTACAAGTCAAGGACTAAATGATCATAGAGACTAATGGTGACTTGTGAGAGTCATAACATGGTGTAAGCATGTGCCAAGTCAACCCAAACAAAGCATCAAAGGAGAATACCGCAATACTATGCTTTTGTATGCTAAAACAACGCATAATTTCTTCAAGGCACACTAAGCAACCCCAATTGTTTGGAACAAGTCATGCTACAGCAATAATCACTAAGAATAAGGTAAAAACAACACCTTACATGTCATGCTAAAGTCTAAGTCACAGTCAATGCAAGATCACTTTTGTACCACTTAAGCATGAAGCTTCCTACTCTTTTCCAACACCAAGCAACTTATTTGAAACAACTCACACAGATAATAATCAATAAAGCTTAGTGAGAAAGTCTCACAACTACACAAATAAGAAATAAAAAGTTCTAAGCAATAAGCACAATAAAACTAAGGCTAAACACAGTGCTACCAAAAGAGAACACTCACAAGACAATAAGAATGAAAACTAGAGTGTTCTAGGCAATGAAAACAGAGTGTGTCTCTCTCCACAAGAAGTGTGGTGTAACCAACCAACTTACTCAAGCAAACTAAGCAAACAAAAACCAAAAACAAAAACTAAGATGCTCCAAGAACAACACAATTGTGCATGAAACAATAAAAACGAAGTGTCTAGACAAACCTAAGCTTTTTATTGATGAAGAAGGGGATGCCTTGGGCATTACCAAGCTTTGACGCTTGTACCTCTTGGATATTTCTTGGGGTGACACCATGGTGGCATCCCCAAGCTTGAGCTTTTGTCCATTCTTCATCTTATTACATCATTCTCTCTCTACACCTGGAAATTTTCCTTCATACAAAACTTCACACAATTCTTCATTAGCAACATTAGTGCATTCAAAAGATATTAGACCCTTGGGTTTAGTTTTAAAACAGCAAAACTTTCACTAAAGACACAATATACTGTAGCACCTCCTTCAAAAAGCTCAATTTTCCAAAAAGAACCCAAAAAGGAATCAATAAGAAGCAAATGCAAATAATGATAGAAATCTGTCAAAACAGACCATCATGTAGAAACCTATTTTTTTAAGACCTTCTGTTGGTCAAATAAAAAGGTGTTGAACTAACGAAAGTTATCTAACATAATGGGGGATTTATTCGTTAATTTTTAGCTCAATCCGAGTTACAGAGACTCCTCACGAATTTTTATGGTGGAGGACAGAAATCTGTTTCGGGACAGCAACTCTCCAAATCTTACTTCCCTCTTATTAGAGGTCATTCTTGGAACAAAAAACAAACAAAAAGGATAAGGAGAGGTCATTATTGAAGTAATAACTTCCAAGACTCAAGAAAACTCTTGGGTTATCTCCCAACAAGTACTTTTCTTTAACGCCTTTAAGTTAGGCTTGATAGTTTGAGAAGATGCTCACATAAGAAATATCAATTGAAGTAAAAGAGAGCATCAAGAAACAAATTCAAAACACTTTTAAGTCTAACCCACTTCCTATGCATAGGAATCTTATAAAGAAACAAGTCTTGAAAGCACAAAGCAACAAGCATAGGAAAGCAAAACAAGTGCAACTTCAAGACTTTCAACATAAAGAGGGGAAACTTAATATTTTTGAGATACATAAAACCATGTTTTCCTCTCTCATAATAACTTTCAGTAGCAACATGAACAAAATTAACAATATAACTATCACATAAAACATTCTTATCATGAGCCACATGCATAAAATGATTATTACTCTCCACATAAGCATAGTCATTCTTACTAATTGTAGTGGGAGCAAATTCAACAAAATAGCTATCACTATTATTCTCATCACCATAATCATCAAATATAGGAGACATATTGTAATCACAATTAATTTCCTCCTCAATAGTAGGTGGACTGAAAATATCATACTCATCATTGTAGTCATCATATATTGGAGGTTTGGTATCATCATAAGCAATACAATTGCTATCTTCCAAAGTTGGGGGACTAAAAGATCATTTTCATCAAAACTAGCTTCCCCAAGCTTAGAATTTTCCATGGCATTAGCAATAATGGTGTCCAAAGAATTCATACTAATAACATTGCTATTAGCATGCAAATAAAGTTCCATAGGTTTTTAAATTTTCTCTTCAAACACTTCATGTCCTAGCTCAAGATAAACACTATAGACCTCTCTAATTTTGTTGTTGTTTTCCATTAAGCCTAACTTGTGAAATCAAGAAACAAAAGACAAAACTGCAGAATCTAAAGGAAATAACTTCGAGCACTCACACCGGAGGATGTGAGTACCTTTTACCTTACCTCCCCGGCAACGACGCCAGAAAAGAGCTTGATGTCTACGCACTTCTATTCTTGTAGACAGTTGTTGGGCCTCCAAGTGCAGAGGTTTGTAGAACAGCAGCAAGTTTCCCTTAAGTGGATCATCCAAGGTTTATCGAACTCAGGGAAGAAGTGGTCAAAGTTATTCCCTCTCAAGCAATCCTGCAATCAAGATACAAGAAGTCACTTGTGTCCCCAACACACCCAATACACTTGTCAGGTGTATAGGTGCACTAGTTCGGCAAAGAGATAGTGAAATACAAGTGGTAATGGTGCCAGAAAAGAGCTTCTGACTTGTTGTTGACATGGGGTAACAGTTCCAGAAAAGAATTTGACGTGAAGGAAAGGTAACCTCCCCGGCAAACGGAATAAAGATGGAAGCAAGCAAACATGCAACAGATCTAGTAGCAAATGGTGTTTCAGTGTTTACAAACAAGGCCTAGGGATCATACTTTCACTAGTGAACACTCTCTCATATAAATATCCTCTCTTCATGATACTACTCTTAACTACTCTCCGGTTGAACACTCTAATCATTGGTAGGGCTATAACAGCACACCTCAAAGTCCACCTTCCCCAATCTAGATAACCCCACACTGTCACTTTGAGCGCTAGATGGTTCCAACAAACACCACAATTTCATAGAGACATCCAACTCCAAATATAACTCATAACAAATATTCAATCTACCCAATGTGCCACACACGGTATGCACGCTGTCACTTTCACACACGTGGGGAAAAGCATAGATCTATTAAAGCACAAAGAGTATTTATGTAGACTCAAGCCTAAGTGCCACCATGGCATGCACGCTGTCACTTTCACACACATGGGGAGAGCAGAGGTCTAATGAAGCACTTGAGTAGCAAGGTAGATCTACTTGATTACAAAGCTCATGACCACAAGATCATGCATAGAGAGAGAGATGAACACATAGCTACTGGTATCCCTTAGCCCCGAGGAAGAATGTAACACCCTCAGAATCGACCCTATGCAAGTTTTAGCGAAAACCCGCCAAACCCGCATAGAAACGATTCAAAGGTGCCCACCAGGCACTTTCGTGCGGGTGGAAAATGAAGTAATAACATTACACAACAGTCCTCGATGGGACCCACAGAACAGATATACAGACGACTCAAGAGTCAAGAATCTGATATACGATACAAAGATCCAAATCACCAGAACGACCGTCCGACTACGGACAAGATGCAAATGGGGCTAAGAGCCCGAAGAATAACCAATGGCGCCCATAACCCTGCCAAGCCGGAAGGGTAACCTCGCTAACGACGCCGATCTCAAAACCTCCTTAAACAAAAGGTGCCGACAAAGGGCAAAGGAAAAAGAGGAGCGCCAAGATCGAGGCCAAGACACGGCGAGACTAGAATGCGGTCCTCGCCACATAGGTATGGTGGATCGAGCGCAGGCAAAGAGATGCACTAAACAACCTATAGAGACTCGATACAACCGCCGGCAATCGAGAGGGGTAAGAAGGACCTATCCGAACCAACTCGATACTATCACCAAACAAACCCATCTGGCGCTTTCCCCTCGAGACCAAACGAGGAAGTCAACCGAGGAACTCACACAAAGGCGCTTTTACTTATTTGGTTATCGCAGCAATTACTAGTCAGGTATAGATAATCGTCCTGATAAAATAAGCAGTGGGCCCTTTTAGTTAATCATTCCGTTGTAGTTGCAACAATTACTAATCAGATACAGATAGCATGAGATATCCCATAACCCAGCAGTTTTTGGTACTTTTATTTAGCCATTCCGTTGTAGTTGCAGTACTTACTAGTCAGGTACTATGCTCGTAAGCGACAATCCAAACAAGCAATTGTGGGCAGTATTATTTAGCCATTCCGTTGTAGTGAAGCTGATTACTAGTCATTATAAAGTCAAATTTATAGCAATAAACTTTAGTTATGCTTGTCTATGGTCGAGATACTGTGCTCCAAGTCGTCCATATCCGCGGACACGGCTTTCAGAAAGTTTTACCCGGCCGGGGTGCACCAATAGCAACACACGCTCGATCAACCTCGGAAAAACCAAAACAAAACCCAACGAGGCTTTCACGACTAAGCAATCACAGGATTCAGAAATATTTCAGGGGGCCACCCCTTGGAGTACACCCGCAACGAAGTAAGCTAGCTCCGAGACGGACCCGAGGTTTGGGTGGACGGCTGTGAGCGACTGGGAACCCAAACTGGGCTTGTCGACACCGCTGAACGTGTCCCGATCCTAAATAAGACAAAGGTGCTCGCACAATCGTAAATACAGAGTAGCATGGCATAAGTACATGATAGTAAATAAAACCTCAAACTAGTTTGTGGCCCCAAGAAATAAGATGAATCAAGCTCGCCTGGGGTCCCATATACCTCCCGGATGTGGATAGCGCGATAATTCAAGGAACAGGTATCAAGTACTCGGGGTCCTACGGGACACAAGTGGGCGTTCGGAAACCAAATATTTTCTATCACCCACCGATGCCTCTGCTTACTTCAATTTTAGTTGTTAAACAGGAATTAAAGTGAACGGTAAGTAAAACTATGAACATCTCCAACACCAACATGCGGCAATACGTCAACAACTGTGGCACTGGACGACACGCAACAACACTTGAGCAAGCGACTGCGACACGCAAGTCCAACTATCTACCAAACAATAGGTAATAGGATGTGTCCAAGGCAATATAAGGCTGCAAGGGATATCACAGGTACGGAAACTAAAGCATCGCAACACAGATAGCAATAGATCAACAGGAGGGAATAAAGACTATAAAAGTAAGATAGGTAGAAAGGGGGAGATGCTCGCCTGAAAACATTGTCGAAGGGTTCATCCGAAGATCGGGGCGAAGCTCACATCCACTCAACGGCCTTATCCGCGAAGAAGCAAAACACTAGAAGAAACACCGGATGCACTATTTAATACAACGGCAGAAGATCGGCATGATGCATGGCATGGCAAAGGTGCGATGCAATTAGGTCATATTAAGCGGAACCGGGGTCCCGACAATTAATTATATGGTTCAAGTTATTTATCTACCCCGCAAATTAAATGTTGCATTATCAAAACAAAAGATGGCACCGGTTCGCTACACAAATTTAAATGAGGCCAATATAAGGCTAGATTTGCCCGCATATGGGCCCCATATTTAATTATTAGGTGAATCAGCATAAGGCCCCCAAACCATAAGAATGTGTATGCAAGATGAATGATTAAATATGCAACAATTCATATAGTTGATCATTTATAAAATAGGGTTCTCAGATAGGGGTTTACACATTTAGGGTTCGGCAGATCTTGGGTTCCGGGATTCGGGGTCGGTCTCAGGGTTCAAGGTTCGACGGGATCGGCGAGAGCGGAGTAGATCTTGGCGTCCGGGGGAAGTTCTCGGTGTTCCGGGGTGAAGCACTTGTCGTTCCATGGCGATCTTGGCGGCTCGGAGGGGTTCTAGGAATCGGAACGGTCGTCGGTAGATCTTGTCATCGCTTTGGTGTTGGTCTCGACACATAAGATGGAGATCTTGGGGTACCATCTTGGTTATCGGGAGTGAACTTGGGGCTCGTCGCCGAGGTCTTCAGGGTTCCCTGTCGGAGTACTCGATGTTCCGTGATGGAGTTCTTGTCGGAGATTCTTCGGACACCTTCGGCTCGGTACGGTCTTGGAGTCTCGCGCCCGTGGTCTTGTGCGGTCCTTCGGGGTGGAGAACTTTACGTCCGAGTAGACGATCTTGTCGGATCCTCGCCGAAGGTCATGGCGCCCTTGTCGGAGTACTCGATGTCGGTGCCGAAAACTTGCGTAGCCCTACAGGTACCAGAGGTCTTGTCGGTAGGATGGCTTCAGGATCTGGTGGTTAGCACCGGTCTCGTCGGTGCCGATCGGGTAGCGCCAACAGGAACCACGAAGGCAGGGATATGGTACTACTGGCAACTGGACACATAGGAGAGGGGACAAGGTGGAGCACCGGCAGGCTGGGGCGGCAGAGGGGAGGTGAAGGGGCGGGCCACGGCAGTGACGGGCGAGCAGAAGGCGTGGCTGACGGGACGGCAGGCGGCCAGGACGGCCAGAGCAGGACGGGCAGGGGCTCGACGGGACGACGAGGCGAAGCGGTGGTGGGCGAGCTGGGACGAGCGTCGCCGAGCGGTTTCGAGGGCCGCTGCAAGTGTGGAGGAGGGGAGCCACGCTGGAGGGCGGGCGCGCTGGGCGAGAGAAGCTCAAGCCGGGCGGAGCTCGAGAAAAGGGAGAGGCGGTGGAGCAGAGGGTCGGGAAGGTACGGGGCCGGGGCGAAACGAGGAGGCGGCGGAGGCGGCTCGCCGGGCGGGTGGTGGCGAGGCGGAGCGGCCGACCGAAGCGCTCAGTGGAGAGGGCCTGGGAGGCGAGCGAGCGGAGGAGCGACGGGGAGGAGGGAGGCGGGCGGCGCCGGGAGGCGCGAGGAAGGAGGCGGAAGGCGGCGGACGCCCGGCGAAGGGAGGAGGCGGTTGCCGAGGAGAAAAGAAGAGAGAGAGGATCGCCGCTGCGGGTGGGGAACGGGCGCGTGGGAGGCGAGGTTCCAGGGGCTGGTCGGTGTGGGGCCTGGGCGTGGGGAAGTGGCTGCTGGGCAGCAGAAGGCGCTGGTAGGGCGCAGGACAGGTGGCGGTGTGAGGCCAGGTGGGGAGGTGGCTGCTGAGGTGGCTGGGTGGGATTGGGTGGAGGAAGTGAGAGGGTGAGGTGTCAGGAGGGGGTTGGTTGGGGTGAGGTGGAGGGGAGGGCTGGGTAGGTTATCTGGTAGCTTTAGGATTTAGAAGGGCGGTTAGGTGGACCGATTTAAATTTCTGGGGTGGTCGTTCGGGTCATCCGGCCCGTTCGACTGCCCCACTAAAAATAATTCAATATCTTATTTATTTAAAATAAGGCTTCTGCAAACCGACAGCGGACAAAACAAAATACTCCGGCGACCCGTTTTTGCGGTTGAAATAAGATGGGGCGTTTTAGAAAACACAAATTAGGTTTTTCTGTAAATAGTTTTATACAAGCAAATGCAAGATGATGACGATGCTCATATGCAATGCGGCATGATGACATGAGCATGCGGTCATGATGATGCAATGCACAAAAACAACGCGATTTTCTAGTAGTGGTTTTGCGGGATGCCACAAAGAACTACTCCCTCCTCATCATGGGAATCAGCAACGGTGATGAAGATGGTGGTGGAGATTGATGGAGATGGCTACGGGGGCACTTCCCCATCCCGGCAGGGTGCCGGAACAGAGACTTTCTGTCCCCCGAATGTCCCCTTCGGTGGCGGTAGCACAACAGAGGTTTTCGTGGATTTCTTCTGGATGTCCTAGGGTTTTCTCATCGGGGGCTATTATAGGCGCATGAATCAAGGTCGGTGGGGGTCCAGGGGGCCCACACCCCCTGTGGGCGCCCCCAGGGCTTGCCCTCTCCTAGGGGGTGCGGCCACCCTGTGGCCCCCCTCTGGCTTTGCTTCGTGGTTCCGTGTTGCTCCGGGAAAATAATAACTTTGGCTTTCATCCCGCCCGATTCCGAGAATATTGATTTTCTGCCTTTCTAGAACCAAAAACAGAAGAAAACAGGCAACTGGCACTGTGGCATCTTGTCAATAGGTTAGTTCCAGAAAAGATATAAAACACCTCAAAGTGTAGACAAAACATAAGACAAATGATATAAAACAGGCATGGAGCATCAAAAATTATAGATACGTTTCCGACGTATCAAGCATGCAAGATCACAAACAACAAAGACATGATAGAATCATAAAGACAAAACCATTAATCAAACCAACATAATAATCTCAATATCCATCGGATCCCCGCAAACACAAAATGCATGATTACAAATAGATTAGATCTTGATCATGAACGGAGCTCACAAGATCTATACATGAAAGCACAAAGGAGGAGATACAACCATCTAGCTACTACATGGACCCATAGTCCAAGGTGGAACTACTCACGCATCATACCGGAGAGAAGGCCTTCAGGATGATCGCCCCTTCGGCAGGGTGCCGGGAAGAACTTCATATCCCCCGATCTAGGGACGATGGTGGCAGTGGCTACATACGGTTTCATAGAGATTTGATCGGGTCCTTAGGGTTTCTGCATCAGGGGCTTCTTATAGGTGAATGGGGAGGCCGAGGTGGCGGCCAGGGGCTCCACACCCTGCCTAGGCGCGGGCCCACCCCTAGCCGTGCCTAGGGGGTTTGGCCGCCCTGGCTTGCCTCTCCGTCTCCCCTATGTACTTCTTGTTACCCACGGAAAGTTGTTGACTTTGACGTTTGTCCCGTCCAATTCCGAGAATATTTTCTTACTAGCTTGTCTGGAACCAAAAACAACAGAAAATAGGCAATTGGCACTATGGCAACTTGTTAATAGGTTAGTACCTGAAAACATGTAAAAAGTATCTCAAAGTGTAGACAAAGCAAACCAAAGTAGATACTAACAAGCATGTAACATAAAAAATTATAGATACGTTTCCGACGTATCACACCACTGAACTTGTGCCTAGACGATGGACTAATCGACACAAAACCCTTCTCAAGCTGTCAGAAATCCACTCAAGTGTTTTTAACTCGATGTTATTGATTTTAGGGCTAAAATGATTTTCATATTGGAGTTCAGAGATCTTTGTGTTTCTTCCACCCCAAAGCTTCTGCAGCGGCATCTTGTCCATGGACCACGGCTAGTCATCAACAACTATGCTGCTTGCGGTTGCCCTTCAGTGCTACGTTGGGCTTGGTATCTTCCATCACGTACACAGCCATACGTGTTTAGACCACGCGAGCCACCATTGAAGAGTGATGAGATCTCACAACCACGTCCGTACTACGGACCTTTCCGCCGCCATGTCCTTGTACAAGCACGAGCCAGCTCTTGTGTCAGAACTATCACGGTTGCCGTAGATGATGGAGTGTGCCGGATTCCATAGCCCATCCATGCACCTTCGACGCAGGCTCCTTCTCGCCGGCGGTGACCACGCTCCCCAAGGCAAGCAGCGCCAGGACCCTCGCTTTGCGGCAACGAGAAGTGGGCCTAGGCGCGTCCGTGCAGCAAGTACTTTTTTCTGTCGCTCGACAGCCACCGCACGCCCCGCCAGCCACAAGAAACCATGCCTCCTCACACCGCCGGTCCCGCCCACGCCCATGACGAGCCACAATATTTGAGGAGAAGAAACTTCCGCCGAGCGCCGAGGAGAAGGCGTCGTCGCCGCCAGCCTCCACCAATTCCTCGGGAGTAGGTTCTTCTATCTTCGTTCCAGCTATGGCGTTGGCGCTCTCGGCCCCATTTGCCCCAGGCCCTAGAGGCGATGCAAAGAGCTGGTGTGTGCGTACGGTTTGAAAGGTCTCGTCGGTGTGAGCCCGTCTCAACCCAGCTACAGCTTTGCAGCTCGTGGTTTCAATCCGGAAACCAGCGAACCCGATAAAAACCGTAAGTACGGTCGGCGGGCTGGGCTCCTGGTTTAGCAGGTTTGAGGTCGTACCATGAACATGTTTAATTATTGGAAAAGTCTGTTTTAAACCCTGAACTCGTAGTGCTCCGGGGAACTGAACCCCAACGTCGAAATCGCTTCGATCGTACCCTGAACTTTGCAATCTCGGTCTAAATAGAATCCTGGAGCAGTTTTCCAAACGGGGATTGGTGATGTGGCTAATGGTTGGCCAGGATTGGTGTTTCCGACGCGCGCGAGGAAAGGAAACAGGCCGGCCCAGCAAATCGCAGCAAGGCCAGCCCATTTTGCGTCTGTGTGTCGCGAGAGGGATGAAAACACGACTCTGGACCAGTGAAGCCCCTAGTCCACCTCATCCTCTCTGTTCTTGTAGAGGCCTGAACCCAATAAGGTACAAGTCCCTATGTTTACAGTGCGAGTTTCTGGATCGATTAGCTAGCACCCACAGTTTAAGATGTAATATCAAGAAACAAAGGTCATATTACAACTCACAACCATGAATAAAATGGTTCATTACAACTTACATAGCTCATATGGCTATCTTGTTACAAAGCAACATATATATCTATAAGAATGGAGTCCTTCATCTTCATGGGCCACAGGCAATCATGTTGGTTGTAGACTTGTAATCCCTACTCAACAAACTTCACTAACATCAAACAAACCTGCAACATAATAACTTACAGCCACAAGGATCAATACATTTGAATTGTATTGGCAAGTAATATCATTTTGATATGGAGAATCTAGCATCTACATGAATATATGGCTAAGTAGAGTTTTGGCTGGCCTTTGCATAAAATAAGCTTTTCCTATCCTTTGCAAAATAGTTTTTCTCTTTCTCAAAACACTTTATCAAACAATGACATTGGATACACACCAGGTGCTACCCTTATTCATCCAACAAGTTTTAACTTAGATAAATTGGGATGAGGAGATTCTTGATCATTTCAATGTCTTTGATGCTCAAATTGTCCATTACCGGGGACACGGCTAAGTACTTAGGTTTTACCCTCTCGTGAGGTGGTGCACTTTCCCCACAAGACTCGACATGCATCGAGACGAGACTTTTCAGAAGCAATCCCTCAGACCACCATGGACGCGTTCCATCCTATCATCACTACCACCTTCTTTCCATCTGGCTGAGTTCTTGCAACTTAGTTGGTCAAGGCAGAGCCCATATGCCATGTGGTTGCACTAGAAGCTTCTCAACACTGAACATCTCAAATATCTTTGTTCGTGGGTGGCCATCCACAAGTGAGATACACCATGGTAAACCATATAAATGGGCTCTGGGTAACCACTCAACAAAAATCCATCTATGCAATTACCATTCCACCCAGGTGTTTCATTAACAAGTTATTTTTCTTAGTCAAAAACACATAGGCATAACTTTTCCATAATATCATAACATGAATTCCCACCCTTGAATTCTAATAGCTAGGTTAAGCATACTAGAATAACATGTCTCTTAACTTAGGAATATTCCTACCAAGATATACTCTATGGGATCTACCATATCATAGCATTATACAAAATAGTCCTATCATGCATACTACAAAAATATCACTAATGCAATATTGAAAAGATAGGACTTTTGATGACCAAAGTATCACTTGCCTTTTTTAGTAGAAAATCTAGGTACTCTCCTTGATCTTGCAATTGTCACACTCCTCAAAGTTTACTACAATACAATCAAGCAAAAGCACACATTCAAAACTAGCACACCAAATAACAAAACAAAACAAGAAAATAAAGAAATGCATGCAAGCATGCAAAAGGTCATTTTATTGAAAAAGTGGTTTCTAACAAGGCTCTAAACATTACAGAATACCTACTGGTTTTTTATAAAAGTGGAGTTTCATTTGAAACCAAGTTAGTGAAAATAAGTCATTTAAATCATTTTTTTTCTTTTGTTAGAAAAGCTTTTATTCAAAGGAATAATTCCTAGTATAAAAAATATACTTTTGATTTCAAATGTTATTGTGTATGGTCATAGGGTTCAAAACAAAACCATTTGTAAAAGGTTTCACTCAAAAATAATTTTTAGAACAATTTTTATACTCAAAATAGTCCTAAACAAGTCTCTGAATAAAACTCTAATTTTTCAGAAGCAAATGACCAAAGTAAGGCCATAGGTGCAAATTTTACAATTTTCTGAATCCATCGACACCTAATTTGTAAATTTTGGATTTACAGATCAAAAGTTATCGATCAAAAGTTGGATCAAATTCTGGATTTTAAATCAAAAGCCTGGACACGTGGCGCTGTCTGACTGGTTGGTACCGCTTCACGCGGATCACACACCGTGGGACATTAGATCTAACTGAATCACACGGCTCAGATCTGAGCTTACTGCTTCGTTAAGTGGATCTATCCCGACCGCATGATTCAGATCCAGTAGTTCTGCGCGTGTTGGCCACAGATGGGTGACGCTACTGGCGACTACGGCGGCGGCGTGTCGAGCGATGGTGGTATAGCGGTGCTAGGGCGTGAGGGGAGGGGCACTGGGGCGTTACTGAGTCGCGGGGTCGAGGTGGTCGTGCTGGTGGTCACCGTTGACGAAGGGGCGCGCTGGTTTGACCACTATTGCTCGCCGGAATAGCTCCCGTCGTCAGGTGCATGCAGACAGAGTTGTTGCCGAGCATCTGGGCCACGAGCAAGCAAGATAAAGGCATCAACGAGTGCGTAGGAGGACAACGAATGAGTCAGTGCAAGGCAGGGAACAAGGCGCAGTCGAGGCTCACCAAATTTCGTTGTCAGAGTTGCGCTCACCGTTGGAGGCTTGCAGGTGATGACGAAGACAATATTATGGGGCGCGCGCGAGCACACGGGGAATGCCAGTAGGTGTGTATGATATGGAGAGTAATCTAGCATGAACTAGGGGGCAAGAGGTCGAGGTTCGCCGGAATCGATGCCGGAGTGCTTCAGTGCTGCGGCGGCGCGAGCTCAATTCCGACCAGCCTGGTGTTCTCTGGATGCGAGGGTTGATGGGAAACAGAGAGGAGGGAGGGGTGGTTAAGAGGGCGAGGTTGGGGGAGCGAATCACGTCAATAGTTAAGAGAATTTACGCAGATTAAAACCACCAGAAATGGTCAGAGAGAGAGGGGAACGCGGGCTCGACGCGCTGGAGACGATGATGTTGAGGTGGAAGTGGGGCCACGAGGTCAGTGGGGGTGCGGGTGGACGCACGGGTGAGAAAAGAAGAGACGGAGAGAGAGGTGGCCCGGGTGGGCTGGTTGGGCCGCGTTGCTGGGCTAGGCTGGGCAGCTGGCTAGGTTCCCCTTTTTTCTATTTTTTGTTTTTATTCAATACATTTGATTCAAACTTCAAATTGAATTAAAATCTTCTCCAATATTTTCAGTAGGTTTTTATACCATTTATTAATGTATTAAATAGTCCAATTCAAATATTTTTTTATCAATTTATATTCATTTAAAATTAAGTGAGGCAAATTGGCATTTATTTAAATAAATTTTGAAAATGGTTCATAAGCCCATATAATTTTATTTAAATAAACTTTTATCCTTTTATATTATTGTCATGGTGGTATCACGGCATATGCCATGAGTAGGCTAAAGTTGGGGCCGATGGATGTGGAGGAATCCGGGGAGGGATGATGCAGTGAAGACCGCACTCGTATGAACAAAGAGAAATACTATGTATATTGCATTGAAGCTCTCAAGTGGAGATAACACCTCATTCTCTATATCTAACCTCTTATAATCTGTCCATACTTGTGGCTACAATCATGCTCCTTGAGCTGTATCTCCTATGCCTCTATCTAGATCTCTCTATCAGAGTGGAGGAGGAAGAAGGAGAGCTCCTATTGAGCTGAGAGGGGAGGAGCCCTTCGGGGCCTCTCTTTGAACGATCCCCCTGGTGCTCCTTATAAAGGGGAGCCCAGGGGACAAATCTTGTTCCCCACGATTGGTATCTAGGCAGCATATCCCTAGCATCTTCTTAGATGCTCAGCATATGCCTTGGCATCTTTGGAGATGCCATGGCATATTCCTTAGCATATTCTTGATGCCAAGGGCATATTCCTTATGCCATGTGCCAGTCTGAGCCCTGGGCGTCCTAAGACCGGCACGGGACTTCTTGATCTTGTCTTGGCTTGATGGAGAGTCGCCGTGGATGTTGCGAAGGCATCTGGAGGTGAATAATGGGGGTTTTAGGTCTTCGTATCTCGGCCCAAACACCCTGGGATGAGTGGAGATTCGGCCTCCTTCTTATCTGACTCGGTCTAGGCCTAAAGAGGCCCAGCCGAGTCACTCCTGCCCTCATCCACGCCATTGGGGTCGACTGGGTCGGGTTAAGTGCTTCGCCCACCGGTCTCCATCACGCCAGTGGGAACCAGGTTGACGCCACCGGCATGGGCGAAGTTATCCACGTCGGCTCGGGGTGTTTGTTTGGGCCAGTAATGATGCCATGTGGGCCGGATCCATCTTCACTCGGCCCACCCGGGGTGGCTTGGCAGGGTCACTGGTGAGGAAGCTCTGCGATGGGCCGAGCGACACTCACTCTGGCCCATCCGAGTGAGTCGACGCGGTAACTTGATGCCGAGGTCACTTGACGAGGTCGCGATGCTGCGCGGGAGCTCAGCGGGAGCGAGCGGAGTGCCTGGCAACATGGAGCGGTGTGTACTGTGCTGTCGGGGCATGGGCCGAATCTGTCTTGGCCCACCCAGGAAAGGAGGGAGTGGGCTGTTTGGCTGATGTTCAGTACAATTCGATACAGGCCGCGATACGTCGGCCCAGAAAGTGTCCTCTGAGGCCGAATTAACCTTAATGCGGCCCAGATTCGTTTTCCTTCTTCTTTTACTTATTCTGTTTACACTTTTTATCTCTAATTGACTAACTCAAAGCTTTGTTGATTCACTTCATACACTAACTCTGGGGTACCCGGGGGTATACCCCCGACAATTATTTAAATATATTTTTATTCCATTTGCTTATGGATTTTATCCAGGGTTTAATTTGTCTTTGCAACAATTCTTATTTATTTCTTTCTTTCTTTGTCTTATAAAATTCATAACTTTTTATTTATAGCTCCAAAATTGGTGATTCCAATTTGTACACTTTTATTTAATGTTATTTATATTTTTGAATTATTTTGTTCACAATTTGGTATTGATTTTAGCTAGGAGCTTTATTAGCCTTGGAATATTTTCTTTTATCTTATAAAAATCATAAGTTTTTATCCATGGCTCCAAATGGAGTGAAACCAATTCCCATGGTTTTATAATTTTTTTGTTTACCAAAATTGTTCATTTAGGAATGTTTATTGCTAAATTTTTATATGGAACAAAGCCATATTCTTGGAGTTATCTTGAATACGATTTCTTTCATTAGGGTTTAGGTTTTTGGTTTAACTTTTCCAAGTGTTCAATTCAGAATACATTCTATGCTTGAATGCATTTGATTTGTTTGAAAATTTGTTTGTTGCTTTTTCATTCAAATTTTGTTCAAGTAAGGTTTTGATGTTTCCATTTAGAAGCAAAAATTTCTTTTCCCTCTAAATTTCAACATTTGTTTATTTTGTTTGTTTATTTTTCACATTTCAAAATGTGGAAAATTTTGGGATGTGACAGTTCTCCCCCGACTCTACACCTTCTGGCGACGGCAATGGCGACGGGCGGTTGAACCGCACGGCAGCGACGATGCAAAGACGCAGCGTCGAGTCAGGTAACATCGTCGATGCTCTCCTTCAGTTTCTTCCTTGATTAACATAGGATTGCTTGGGTAGGTTTAGAGTTTTTGCAGGCAAATTTGGGGGTTTCCAATTCACAGAAAAGCTAGTTTTTTTACAGCTGCCGAACATTCCGTCTTGGATGCCAATTTTATCTTATATGCTTGCGCACTTGTTGTTTATTTTCAGTAAAATCATGGACCCAATAGAAATTTTGCTTGTTTGATTTCACTAAGGAGGAGAGTTCGTCCGCATTGGTCCAAACATGGACTATGTTGGAGGAGATGAGGCAATGTTAGAGATAGAGAGGGATAAGCTTTCTCTTCAGGAAGTGATTGGTTTTGCTAGGGATTATATTATAGTGAAGGATTCCATTAAATTTTACTTTCAGATTCCTGAGCAAAGTATGATCGATGGACTGCTTTTCTTGGGTTATGACAGTAGTTATCTAAAGATGGCAGACTACATTGGACCTGGGGATGTGGCTGATGTTTACACTGAGTACCATGGTGAAGATGATAGCCAGGACAGTAGTAGTGACAGTGATTTTGAGGATGAAATCTGCCAATTGAGTGATGATGAAGATGTGCCAGATGTTGTTATTACAGAAGCTGAACCGGCTGAATGAGACACTGATGTAATGGTAACTGATGATGCAGGTGTTGTGACACAGGTTATGGCAAGCTCACATAATAAGAAAGGTAGGAATGTGAAACCAGTAGTTATTATTGATGTTGAGAGCCTGCCAACCCAATGTCATCTCTCACAGATTGATGATCCTAGCCAGGCTACTGAAGAGAAAGAACAGAACCAAGAAGGACCATCTTATGAACCAATAAGCATGGTTCTACCTGATGATCCTAGCCAGACTACTGAAGGGAATGTTGATTCAGATGGTTCTAGCACAGATTAATGAGTGGGAAGAAGAATGAGTACACTAGGGTCTTTGATTACCAGTTGGAACTTCTTAGAAGTAACCCTATAAGTATCGTTGATGTATGTTTGGATCCAGAAATCAGGGATTAGCACATTTTCCAGAGTTACTATGTTTGTTTCAATGCACTTAAGGAAGGTTTCAAGGCTGGTTGTAGAAAGGTCATAGGGCTGGATGGTTGTTTTTTCAAAGGGGTAGTGAAAGGGGAGCTCCTTTGTGCAATAGCCAGAGATGCAAACAACCAGATATATCCATTGGCTTGGGCAGTTGTTGAGCAAGAAACAAACATAACTTGGAAGTGGTTTGTTGGACTGCTTATTAAAGACCTTGACATTAGGAATAATGGAGCTGGATGGGTGTTTATCTCTGATCAACAGAAGGGCTTAATAAATGCTATGAAGAACTATCTCCCTACTGCAGAGCATAGGATGTGTGCAAGACACTGTTGCCTGTCAAAACTCACCGGCGAGCAGCGAAGAGCAACACGAAGAGCCGGGAGGCTCCCAGAACTGCTGGTGGGCCCTGGTCCCTCGGGCAACGGCCCGCAAAACTCCGGCACACGTCCTGGCTTGGTTCGAGGGCATGCCACCTGACATATACCTGGTCAGGAAGGTGAAAGATTGCTCTGATTGATTTCCTGCATGATAAACAAGTATACGTAAAATTCGAGCCGTGACTGCTCCTGTGTTTCGTGAATCGGCTCTTAGAGCCGATTATCCCATGGTTCTATATTAGATTGTTATGATAACATGGGGTTTTGCTTGATCACTACAAGTTAAATCGATCTCTGACGCTTTAATGTTTTCACCACGAATCGAACGTCCTACACGTAATTGAGCCTAGTAGATACAAAAGATGATAGAAAACTAATCCTAGAGAAGGCCTAACAACCGACGTAAAGTCAATTACGAACAACTTCTCTAAAACTAGCAAACCACGCACTTACGCATCGATCGCTCAACCCGCTTATAAGGCCCCGACTCACGTAGATGTCAAACTAAACCTTTGTGAGCAAGGCACAACCATAACAGACCGAATCAACTAAATAAAGATTAAGCAAGATGCTACCCTTGCACTTGGGAAGAGGTGCAAAGGTAGCGAGGTAACTTAGAGGTAGCATAAACAATTATAACGGAAAAGCACTGATGCTAGCCTCAACAAATCACGATAGTAGTGTTACTCGCCATCAAAAGGCTTCAAAGACGAGTAACACCAAATAACGCATAAGTAAAGATACTGCCTAGATCGCAAGATGCGATCTAGGCAGCATGACACTTACCCGAAAGAAACCCTAGAAACAAGGGGTGGAGATGCGCCGAGATTGTGTTTGTTGTGAACGTGATTGTCCTCTTTTGTTTGATAACCTTAGGTACATATTTATAGTCCGGAGACTCTCTACTTTTGGAATAACTCTACAACTCTATCTTTACCTAAACTGAAACGGAACCTAAACTGAAACGAAACCTACTATGATACAAGATACACGGGCAATTTATCCCAATTCTACGCACTAGGCCGATCCAACAACACGTTGAATATATGCATCTTCCAAGCCCATCTTGATCACGGCCCATCTCCTTCGTTGGCCAAAATATGGCGATAACACATGCCCCCCTGGTTTTGGCAATGATAATTCTAAAACCAATCTGTGTTTTTTTTCTTCTCCTCTCTCTTTTTTTTGTATCGGGTTGCTGATGTAATGCGCAAGCGTAACAGAATCGCCACGCTACCCTCATCATGATGCCTGCCTTCTCAACTCCTCCGCAAAGGCATGATTTGACGATTTTGGCAGTTAACTGGGAAACCGCTATGGCATTGAACCGTCTCTCCATTATTCCCCTTATTTAAATTCGTCTGAGCAGTTCGCAGTCCCCATCTTCCTCCAGTAGCCAAAAAACCCTTCTTCCTCAGCCGAAAAAGCCCTCTTTCTCCGCCATGGCCTCCTCTGCTTCCTCTGGCCTGTCCTCCCACGCCTCCAACAGCATCAGTGATCGAGAGCCAACGCCAGAGCACCCGCCGATGGCGGCGTACAACACCCTTGCCCCACAATGGTGGGACGAGAGGGGTTGGGACTTCGCCGTTTGGTCGGAGGACGACGCGTCCTGATCGACCGAAGAAGACCCGCAGCCCTTGCCGATGGGGAATCGAGGCAGCACCGACGACGCCATGTCCTGGGACGGCGTCGACTCCTCCGAAGAAGAGGAGGAAGAGGAGGACACCTCCTCCGAGGAGTACCAGCCGGTGAAGTACTTCCGCACCGGGTCCAGCGAAGACACCGACGACGACGAGGACGAGGAGGCCCCTGCTGGCTTCTTCAGCAGCAGCAGCGAAGACGACGCCGGTAGCAGCGCTGAAGATAGCGCACAAGACGGCGGCGATGACAGCGACGACGACCTCGGCCTAGATTAGGAACCAATAGTAGTAGTAGTAGTAGCAATAAGCTCCCTTTTGTAATCAATCGTCCTTTGTAAGCAATCATCTTTTGAATGAATGAAAATCTATTTCCCGAAGATTGCCTTGTTCGCCCCTGATTTTGCCGATAACAAAAATAAGTCGATACTCCAGGAGCCGATAGCAACGTATCGGCTTTCACCTTGTTACGTTCTCTCAACAACCGTTATAACTCAAAGAGCCGATGCACATCGGCTTTCCAAATCGTTGACAAGGTCAACTCAACGATACTTAGGCAAACCTAAACGGCCACTTCTTAGTTTCAAACGGTAACTGACTCTCTTCAAAAGGGCGACCTAGATCCCCAACGCCCACCGACCATCGAGCTCACAGCAACAAGAACCCTCAATCCTCAATCAGATAGATCCATCTCCGCCGCAAACCAGATGGCGAATCGTCCAACACCAATCCAGAGGTCTCGTCCAAGGTACGCCTACCCTCGCAATCGAACACAATGTTAGAATTTAATGGCGAACACCGAATTAATGCCTTTATTCCACCATTAAACTTTCTAGGTTTGACATCCACGCCGCATCCTTCTCTCCCAAATTCTCTCTTGGCCTCGTGCAGATTCTAGTCCTGCCCATCCGATTTCTTATGGCAAATAGAATCCCTTCGTAAGCCAAGACCTAGATCTGAACTCTTGGGCCGATCGCTGAGCCCGGCCTAATCCCCGAACATTGGATTTCTTGGTTCAAGAGGGTAGCTAGAGCTTACCAATCCCAATGGGAAACTACGGCATAGCCGATGCCTTGCATCTATCATTGTCTCCTCTTGAAAACACGAGAATCTTCTCAAAACCATCGGCTACTTCGTCCGACGCTCGAACTGCTTTATATTTGGTCATGGCCCTATGTCACCAACCTTGCTAGACGTGGTGATGATCACTGGTCTAGATGTTACATCACCCAGCCCTCTCGCTTTCAAGCTGACCAAAGTACTCTACAAACTGCCTTCCAAAATGCATCGCACGAGCCGGGTGCTTACCTCCAACGCCATATGAAAACAAAGGGCCCTATCTCGTAGAAAGAACATACAACCTTTCTCAACTTCCGCTGGAGCATTTCATATTCTGTGGCCTTCCTGCTCCAACTAAAAATATCTCTCCTTAGCCCATGAATGGCCAAAGGTACTCAATTTGGCCTCGCAAATTGTTTCTTGGAGAAGTCTATCGATACCTCCAATTGATGTCTGTCAAGCTGTTCTCCGCATAGCAGTTAAAAACAGTGGTCCTTGGTGGTTTATTCAGCTATGGGCTCACCGTATTTCCAAAATCACATCCCAAACTTCCCCTTTTGGCGAGCCGCACCTTTCCAGATGTAAAAGGGAAGCAGATCCGATGCACCGCTTATGGCCAAGCTTTGTATCGATTGCCAGCAAGAACCTCTCGTGGAGGCATCTAAGTGGTTCAAGACTTTCTTCCAAGGCTGGACAACCCTACCTTCTTCCCTTACATGGAGGAATCGAACACTTTGAAAATCCACTCTCCTTCAGCTGGATAATTTTGCCGATGATACCAAAGACGGCAGCTCTTTTCCACCGTGATTCGCCCTGTTTCTTCCTTCCAGCTTGGCATGAGTACGTCCAATGTAATAATCAAACCTGGTATGAATTCTACCAGCCATCGTAGTGGCTCGCCAATTGGCCTTGGACAAGTAGCTCCCCACTTCTTTCTCCATCACCTTACGGAGAGCAGAGCCGATCCGCCCGATCCTCTCACCACCAAAGGTGTTATTCCTTCTTTGATGCTCGACCATCCCAATTCCCAACGACCTCACCTTTGCCTCATCAACCGATGGCTTTGAAGACTGGTGGTCGATGTGGAAGACTCACGCCTTCGGAGAGCCTGGGACCGTTCTTTGAAACAGCTCGATGTCGATTATGACATCCCGTGGACCAGTACCACTACTTGCAAATTTTCTTGATGCACTCGCAATTGATCCTTTTATTAATCCACTCTTTCTCTTTGCAGCAACAAGATGGCCCTGAGCCTACGCACAACGATGGCTCCCCCTTCGAGTTCTTCCCACCAGCTCCTGTGGTTCTTTTCTGCAAAGACTCGCTACCTCTAAAAGGTCATAATGCAGAAACAGCCGATAACCCCACAATCGGCTTCCAAGAAACCAGCAGCTCCTAAGTCAGCTGCCCCTCGAGTTCCGACTAAAACCAGAACGATGGTGAGGAAGGTAGCTGCTAGGAAGACTTTGAGGCGCCGGAGCCCTTCTCCAGACAGCTCGCATGTAAGCTAATTCAGGCCTTGGTCGATCCTGGTCATTCTTCCATTCTTGCAGACATGCTCGCGATTACTGATTCTCCTCCTTTACAGGCTTCCGTCGAAGACACCTCCAGTGAGGATACCCAGACCAATCGAGGAGAACTAGGCCCAACGGATTCTGAGAGGACCATCACACCGAACCAGCCAGATTCACCACCATCGGCTTCTAGGAAAAGGTCGGCTCCTGAACCTGCTGCCCCCCGAGCGTCAGTCGAGGCGGGGCCAACTGCGGGTCCCAAGAGAACTTGCAAAGGACTACAAGCTTCTTCGTCGAGTCAGGAGGTTTCGAAAATCACCACCCTTTTTTGTCTGCCGATTTATCGTTATTTACACCGGCTAAGAACACCTTTCATGCAGACGCCTGACGTTTCCAGTGGGAAAGCCGGGGCAGTGCCGACGCCGGATCTGGGAATCTCAAGGTGCAGATGAAACGGCTACTACTCTAGCCAAGCCTCCAGCAACCACACACAAACCGATGGTCTCCTCATCGGCTATCCCCTCGATCTTAGGAGAGGTACGTTTAGGTTCTTTCGGCTCATCCTTACACGTTTGGATGCATACTGACGCTTTTCTGGCTGCCAGAGTTGTGATCTTTCAGGTTTGCTGTCGTTCGACCCTGAATCCATCGAACCAACTCCCTCTGTTGCCCACGCTGAACCACAAGCCAGGGTTGCTCTACCTCAATTCCAGCGTCTTAAAACCTTGCTGTCCTCCCTCCGAGGAGTTGATCGAGGGTTCGAGGAAGTGAAGAGCGTTGCCGAAATTCAGACCATCTTCCAAAGAGCATTGCAAGTGAAGCTTTGGTCAGTTGCAAATCTGTCCTTCTTCGGGCCATGGGTGAAGTTAGCTCGTGAAAGGATCAATCTGCGCCACGCCCAACTTCCGCTGAAAGCCGATATTGCAGACAGATGTCAGCAGCTTAACGAGAAAAAGGCGTCTCGATGCTAAACCGACACCTCCGTCAAGATCACCGAGCTCGCATCCTTGAAAAGGAGCCGAAGATCTTGAGGAGAAGGTCCGGTGACTAAACAGCTCATCCGCGACAAGGAAGAATCCATCGCCTGTTCCCAAGACGAGGCGGAAGGCCTCAAAGCTCAATCAAGACCGATCCGCGCATATACGTGCTCGAGCAAGCAGCTAGTGATGGGTAAGGATGAAGATGACGGCCGAGATCGCCGAGGTGGATCGTGTTCGCCGACGCCTCCACGCCTTCGAGGCATTTCTTCAAGAGCTCGTATGTGTAAACCGCATCTGCTTGTAACGTGTGTGAACTTCTAGAGTCGATGACCGCATCGCTATATTTTTTTTTTGTTCGGCCGATTTCATGTATCGGCCTCCACATTTTATCGCCCATCATCCCACATGCTTGGGAAATATTTCTTGAGATGTTGGCCGTTGACCGCCACTGGGAATTTTACGCCGTCCAGCTGCTCGAGCATGTATGCGTTTCCTCTTAAAACTTGATCGACCCTGTATGGCCCGTGCCAATTTGGAGACCATTTACCATATGTTGCATCCTTAGTCCCCAATGGCAACACAGCTTCCCATACTAGATCACCAACGTGGAACTCCTTTGGCCTTACTTTCTTGTTATATGCACGAGCCACCTTGGCCTTGTTCTCTTTGATTTTCTCCAGTGACCATAGCCTGAGCTCGGTTAAATCCTCCACACGCCACTCATCGTGGCTGCGATTCTTCGGTTGTTAGATCGTCTCAAAAGTGACGTCTCGATCCAGCCGTAATTTCCTGTGGTAGTACGGCTTCTTGTCCATATACTAGATGGTATGGCGAGGTTTTTATTGCTCCATGGCATGACATGCGATAAGCCCATAACGCCTCGACAAAACCTCGTACAACGCCTAGGGTGCTCATCGACTTTTCTCTTGATCAGTTTGATGAGGCTCGTTGATGCTTCAGCTTGCCCATTTGCTTGAGCATAGTATGGAGATGATCTAATCAGCTTGATCCCGTGTCCTCGTAACTTTCTAAACTCGTGAGAAATGAAGACCGAACCTCCATCGGTCGTGATAGTTTGGGGAATCTGAATCTATGGATGACATGTTCTTTCACAAAATTGATAACATCCTTCGAGTTTATCGACTTCATCGGACAGCCTCCACCCATTTAGTGAAGTAGTCGATGGCCAAAATCCACATGTGGCCTTTGCTTGATGGAGGATTGATTTTGCCGATCATGTCCATGCCCCAACCTCGAATGGCCAAGGCTTGATGATGGGGTTCATTGTCGACGCTGGTACCATCTGAATTTTCCCAAATTTCTGGCATGCTTGACACCCTTTGTAGTGCTTGAAACAGTCCTCAAGCATGGTGGGCCAATAAAACCTGATCGCCGATCAACCATTTCATCTTATGAGCTGATTGGTGAGTTCCACAGCGCCTTCTGTACCTCATGTAGGAGCCGATTGGCCTCGGCCGTCCCTGTGCATTTGAGCAATAGCCCTTCCAGAGTCCTCAGAAACATGTCATCCCCAATAAGCACGTACTTCATGGCCTTGTATCTTATCCGCTTAGGTGCCCCGAGCCGAATCCTTCAAGTAATTAAAGATATCGGCTCTCCGCCTTCTGTGAACTGCATCGAACATCGGCTCCTTCGCAACGCCCTTGTAGCTCAAGCCATCTGCGCAAGATCGTCATTCGGTATTCGCGATCGTGGGATCCAAGTGAAGTTTATGTACCGAATTGCGCCATCACCGCATGAAGGCAGCCATAATGGGAAGAGGGACTCGCCTCGCACTTGTAGTCCTCCGTGAGCTGGGAAATCACCAACTTGAGTCCCCAAAATTTCCACCGCTTCGCTCCGGCTTCGATGAGCAACTCCATTCCCTGCGATCGCCTCATACTCAATGACGTTGTTGGTGCGAGGGCGATAACTGATGGAGAAATAGAATGTTGCCCCGGGCGATACGAGTAGCATCGATGCCGCCCATTGTCACAAACCGATCCATCAAAAACATAGCCCACGCCGATCAGTAGTGCCGCTATATTAGTGTTGATCCTTTCAACGATAAGATCGGCTAACGCTTGTCCCTTAATCGCTTTCGGGTTGATACCGGATGTCAAACTCGATAATGCAAACATCCATTTGCCCACCGGCCTTTCAACATAGGAGCCGACAAAGATGTGCTTTATGACGCCCGACTTGCATATGATGACAATCTCGATAGCAAAATATGGCAGCTTTGTGCAGTGAAAACAAAGAGGCACAACTTATCGATATCGGTACCTTGTCTCTGCGTCCAAAGCATCCTTCGCTTATGTAAAAGACGACTCGCCCAGCCCATCATAAACTTGCACCACCACCGAGGCGATGGACGTGTCACCATCGACAAGTAAATGTAGAACGGCTGCCAGCCGCGGTGGAACTAACATGGCGGCTTTGTCGATATTCTTTGATCTCGTCAAGGCTCGTTGTTGTTCTCGCCCCAAATGAATTCCTCGTCGATTTGATTTTTACTAGTCCCATGAACGGCTCTATCCTTCCCGATTAGATATGAATCTTCTGACGAAGTTGATCTTGCCGATGAGGGACTGTAGTTCTTTCTTCGTGGTGGGTGGCTTCATTGTTCGCACTGCCTCCTGACTTTTCAGGCCGATTTCAATTCCGTGTTCATGGACCAAAACCCAAGAACCGACCGCCGTCACCGAAGGCACACTTCTTGATTCATCCGAGTCGAATTTTCTTGTTCGGTCCAGACGCTGCAGATCGTCTGTGTCCGTGCGCTGAAGCAGACTTCACCACCACGCGTCGATGTAAATCTCCACCGCTTGCCGATCGATCGTGGAAAATATAATTCATGGCCCTTTGGTATGTGGCCGCATTTTTCAGTCCAAACGTCATGACTACATATTCAAATAACCCCACCGACTCGGGACTCGAATGCGGTCTTGTGTATGTCTTCGAGCCATAAAGATCTGGTTGTAACCGCATTGCCGTCCATGAAACTCAAAATCTTATGACCAGCTGCTGCATTGATTAATGTTTACGCCACCGCATCGGATACTCATCCTTTGGGGTAGCTCTGTTGAGATCCCGAAAATCTATGGCCACACGCCAACGCCATCCTTCTTCTCACAGTGCACGATACTAGAAATCCACTCAAAGATACCGCATGGCCCGATCAACTTGGTCACAACATTTTCTCGACCTCCTTCTTGACTTCTTCGAATTTCGCCTTCATCCGTCGTGCTCGCTGAAATGGCGAAATCCTTTTTGCCGGAGTCGATGCTCAATGATGCTCTGTCTAACCTGCATTTCTGTAGTCCCAGCGGGCCTCGATATTTTTCAACAGGGCTATCATAGGGCCCCGCATATTCGGATCTAACTTCTTGCTGATAAATGTTGGTCGTGGCTTATCCCCAGGACCAATGTTGATTTCTTCTAGTTCATCAGCGGATGTGAACCCGTACCCTAGCTTCCGTCACTGTCAAATCGATGCTAAACACAGGGCAAGCGGTAGGTGAGGATAACAAAAATAATTTGGGCCGATTGCTTGAATCGGCCCCCTTTTTGCTTGCATTAGTAAAGGACGGTTTACACCTTATTGTTTTACAGTGGCAGAGCATCTCTCTGCTACGACTACATGAGCTGCTTGTCGACGATCGCTGCTTTTTATTTTTGTGGCCGATCACAGGATCGGCCGCATCCTAATGATCGTGGGCTTTTCTACTGTAAGGCCGTGGATAAGACCAGCCTCACCCCGCTTTTTGTAGCTTCAATACGCCACACCGTCTAGACTGATTCCGCAGATCGGCTCTTGGTCTTCGCTTCCCACGCTCATGCCAGCTATGGAGATCTCGATAGAATCATCTGCGTGGATGACCTCCACTTCATCTCCGCCCCATCGATCGTGCATCGTGCATTGTGGACGGAATGCGCAATTAGCGTGAATCCAATCCCTTCCTAGCAAGACAAGGTGCTTTTGCTGTCCACGACGAAGAATGACGTGGGGATGGTTTTCGCCCACGGTCGATCTACGCTCAAGACGCCTGCGCTTCAAGTCTCGACTGAAGTCGCTTAACGTGACGTTGGTTCCGATCAAATCTGCATGGAGCGTCCCAAACGCCGTAGCATGGAGTATGGCATGATATTGATCGCCGCCCGGTCCACCAACATCTTGCCGACAGTTGCCCATTGATGTAACCCGTAGGCTGTGGCTTTGATGTTTGTAACCCTTCTCACGTGGCTTCTCAAAGATAATCGGTGGGCCGCAATGAACCGTGCACCGTAGCTCATTGGTTCTTGGTGCGCAGAATTCTGACGGAAGTATGAACACCATGTTTGTGCCAGCCGATGTCTTTGCATCGGCTTTTACCGGTTTGGGGCGCCACTCCTTCCTTCCCGGGCGATCTTCCGTTTCCAAAGTCTGCCTCACTTTGACGGCCAGATCAGGCCGTGCTTTCTTTAAAGCGTGGAGATACTGAGCTTCGGCTTCCTCCAAGTTACGTAGCCGCTGCACTCTGCGCTTTTGGGTGTGTCTGAGTCCGTCGGGACACCACCTTGGACGGTGATATCTGTCTTCTTCTTTGTCATCCCTTGGCTTCGCGAGGACGTTTGCTCGAGTGGACTCCCTGTAACGGCTCTGAGGTGGGAGAGGCCCTAGACGTTGGAACACCGAAACTGGCTCCGTGTCCTCCCTCGGCTGACCACATTCCGGGCAGTTGTCGACTGTAGGCAATCGGCTCATTCCCGCCCCAAAGAATACTTGAAGAAAGGACAATCCCAATGTTTGTCTGCGCCTTTTCTTTTTGACGTACCCTAGCAAGGTGCTCATATCTTTCGTCGCCTGTCGCGGCCGCGACGTTGGTCATCTTGGCGCTCATACTTGTTAAGGAGATGCGGAATGTGGCTTCGATATCGCACTCTCCTCACTTGTTCCTCTGTTAAGTACCGTCATTGTGGCCGGGCGGTCGCGGACTAGCCTCCTCTTTCTTTGCCCCGAGAGCGACCACCTTCCTTGTAACGTGTCATGGTGGTACCTGACCGCCATATTAACGTCGAACGAGAAATCTAATGACGCCATGAGCGATCGAGTTCTACCATGTTGATGCCGGAAATGGGTTTGTGTCCATTTTCATGGCGAATCGCCCAAGGATCGACGGCCTTGTTCTATCGCCGCTTGATTTGGCGATGTAGCTCTTGCAATCATTGGTGGTGTGGGTGAACGAATGATGCCACTTGCGATGGTCTCCGTGCATTTCTGAGCCGTAGGGATTTTGTGGCCTTCGGTAACCTCACCGCTTCTCTTTTAGCAAGAATCGAATATCCGCCGCTTTGCTCACATCAAGTCGAACCTTTTGCAGCCCTTGTTTGTTTCACCCATTTGCAGGATACAGATCTCGCCTCGAGCCCACTCGGCCACGGCCACTTCCTGGTCTTGTGTAGGATCATCTTCTTACGATCGACCAGGCCTATCGGACGCTTGAATTTGTCTTGGTACAACCTGTGGTGGCTTGTTCATACATTGTCACCACGGGCCATGTGCGCCAACGAGTTGTACTCTACCTGGAAAGCCAGGTCCTTGATGGGTGCTGAGAGACCCAACACTGCTAGCTCGACTGCTTCTTTCTCAGTTAAACGAGCTGAGTAACATCGGTTCTTGACGGTCCTGAAGCGCTGGATATACTCGGCTACGGTTTCTCCCCGCTTCTGCCGTACCTGCGCCAGGTCTGCAATGCCAGCCTCGGTAGCCTCTGAGTGATACTGAGTGTGGAACTGGTCTTCCAGTTGTTTCCAGGTCTGAATTGAATCAGGTGGTAGCGAGGTGTACCATCCAAAAGCTGGTCCTGTCAGCGATTGCGCGAAGAACCTTACGCGCAGCTGATCCGATGCTGAAACCACGCCCAACTGTGCCAGGTATCGGCTCACGTGCTCGATCGAGCTCGATCCTTCCGATCCGCTGAACCTTGAGAACTCAGGGAGCCGATACTTGGGTGGCAGCGGAATCAGATCAAACTCGTTGGGGTACGGCTTTGAATAGCCGATTGTCCTTCTCTTAGGCACGGTTTAACTGGTCTCTCAGATGGTACGGATTTGCTCATTGTGAGCTGTAGGGCTAGATTCTCATGACTCGTTCCAGTGGCATACTTGGCTAGCCATGCTTGTCGGCGTCACCCCGGCATCGCTGCCAGAACGCCATCTGAAACCCCAGCTCAGGAACTCGCCATGGAAATCCGCGGTGCAATCTGTTGGTGCGTCGTTATTGCGTCCCAAGACGTAAGTGCACACATATCCGTGGGATCTCTCTAGGTGGTTCAAACAGAACTGCATCGCTGGGTCGCCTCCAACCTTGTAGACGACATACGCGCTGCTTCGGGCGGCTCCGGAGCTGCAAGTGCGAATGGCGGTGGCCTGGCCCCGAGCGGTCTTTCTCCTGGTGAGTCCCAGAGCAGCCCCGTCGGAGAATACGATGTTTCATGATCTCCTAACCACGCGAATCGCGATCCGCTCAAAAGCGTTCACGGCTCTCGTAATGGCGGAAGAGAATGAGCCACCATGTAGTTGACTTCTGCCGCAGAGCTCGTGCGCCTCCTCTAAAGGAACAGACAGATCCACCTCATCAAGAGCACCCTCGGGCGAGAATCCCTTCCACTTGATGCCATGCTTACGGGTCCTCTCGAAAGAGCCGATGAGGTCTTCTTCGAAGAGAGCTTTGATCTCGTCATACTTGGCCTTGTGCTCGTCAGGTAGATCGTCGTAAGTGACTGGTCTGTCCCCCATCTCAGCGTCGGATGTTGATGCAGATGTTGTTGAGTGTCCCACCGGGCGTGCCAGAATGTGTTGCCTGTCAAAACTCACCGGCGAGCAGCGACGAGCAACACGAAGAGCCGGGAGGCTCCCAGAACTGCTGGTGGGCCCTGGTCCCTCGGGCAACGGCCCGCAAAAACTCCGGCACACGCCCCGGCTTGGTTCGAGATGCCACCTGACCTATACCTGGTCAGGAAGGTGAAAGATTGCTCTGATTGATTTCCTGCATGATAAACAAGTATACGTAAAATTCGAGCCGTGACCGGCTCCCAGGTTTCCCTGTGAATCGGCTCTTAGAGCCGATTATCCCATGGTTCTATATTAGATTGTTATGATAACATGGGGTTTTGCTTGATCACTACAAGTTAAATCGATCTACGACAGTTTAATGTTTTCACCACGAATCGAACGTCCTACACGTAATTGAGCCTAGTAGATACAAAAGATGATAGAAAACTAATCCTAGAGGAGGCCTAACAACCGACGAAAGTCAATTACCGAACAACTTCTCTAAAACTAGCAAACCACGCCCTTACGTACTAATCGGATCGTTCAACCCGTTTATAAGGCCTGACTACGTAGATATCAAACTAAACCTTGGTGAGCAAGGCACAACCATAACAGACCGAATCAATCAAAAATAAGATTATAAGATGCTACCCTTGCACTTGGGAAGAGGTGCAAAGGTAGCGAGGTAACTTAGAGGTAGCATAAACAATTATAACGGAAAAGCGATGCTAGCCTCAACAAATCTCGATAGTAGTGTTACTCGCCATCAAAATGCTTCAAGACGAGTAACACCAAATAACGATATAAAGATACGCCTAGATTGCAAGATGCGATCTAGCAAGATGACACTTACCCGAAAGAAACCCTAGAAACAAGGGGTGGCGATGCGCCGAGATTGTGTTTGTTGTGAACGTGATTGTCCTCTTTTCTTTGATAACCTTAGGTACATATTTATAGTCCGGAGACTCTCTACTTTTGGAATAACTCTACAACTCTATCTTTACCTAAACTGAAACGGAACCTAAACTGAAACGAAACCTACTATGATACAAGATACACGGGCAATTTAGCCCAATTCTACGCACTAGGCCGATCCAACAACACGTTGAATATATGCATCTTCCAAGCCCATCTTGATCACGGCCCATCTCCTTCGTTGGCCAAAATATGGCGATAACAGACACATATATGCCAACTCGAGGAAGAAACACAAAGCTCATGCCCGGCAGAAGAAGTTTTGGGCTGTTGCAAAAGCTTCTAATAGGCAAGATTTCAATTATTACAAGGATAAACTTGCCCAGGAGACACCTGATGGGGTAAAATACATGATGAAGATAGAGCCTGTCCACTGGGCTAGAGCATTTTTCCCTGTTGGTGCAAATTGTGAATCAGTTGATAATAACCTATGTGAGTCCTTCAACCATGCAATAGTTGATGCAAGATTTTATCCAGTAATCTCCATGCCAGAGAATATTAGAAATAAGATACTTGTGAGGATACAAGAACAAAGAGAGAAGGGTGAGAAGATGACAAGTAAAATATGCCCTGCCATTTTTAAGAAGCTTAAGAAATTCATTCAAGAACACAATGGCTGGAGGTGCCGTGGAATGGTGAAGATGGTTTTGAAGTTAAGCAGATCAATGGAAGAGGTAGACAGTACACAATTAATCTAGCCAAGAAAACATGCTCCTGTGGTTATTTCCAACTAGTAAGGCATCCTTTCCATCATGCAATCAGTGCAATCTACAAGTGTAAGCTGCAAATAGATGATTATGTGGATCCTTGCTACTCTGTTGAGGTGTTCAAGAAGATATATTCTCATTGCTTGCTTCCTGTAGAAGGTGAGGAGATGTGGCCAGTGTCTGCTAACCCTAGGCCTCAAGCTCCTAGTTTTGTTAGAATGCGTGGCAGACCTAAAAAGAATCATAGAAAAAGAGAAGAAACTGAGAAACCATTGGGGAAGAAAATGAGCAAACATGGTACCATAATCAAGTGTTCTATTTGTGGCAACCCTAGACACAACAAGTCAGGGTGTAGTTCTAATCCAGAGAAAGGAAAGAAGAAAAATCTGTTGGAATTATGCCCTAGAGGCAATAATAAAGATGTTATTATTATAATTCTTGTTCATGATAAAGTTTATATTCCATGCTAGAATTGTATTAAGCAGAAACTTTAATACTTGTGTGGTTTGTGAACAACACCGTGTCTAGTACGCCTCTATGGACTAGCTCATTGATTAATGATGGTTAAGGTTTCCTAACCATAGACATGAGTTGTCGATTAATAATGAGATCATATCATTGGGAGAATGATATGATGGACCAACCCAAACTAAGCGGAGCGATTAGATCGTGTCATCGTGTTCATCTTTGCGAAGCTTTTCTTATGTCAAATATTGTATTCCTTAGACCATGAGATAATACAACTCCTTGGTATCGGAAGAAAGCTTTGAGGTCATCAAACGTCATCCTATGAGAGGGTGATCATAAAGGAGTCTCTCAGGTGATCGGAAAGTACCTGTTGGGTTGTATGTATCGAGATGGGGTTTGTCCCTCCCAAGTCCAAGAGATATACTTCGGGCCCACTCGGTAATCGATATCAACACCACTTGCAAGCATATGGTTAAGTAGTTAATCACAAAGTGATATCGGATTACGAAACGAGTAAAGTACTTGCTGTGAACGAGATTGAACTAGGTATGACGGTACTGACGATCAAATCTCGGGCAAGTAAAATATCGCGAGACGAAGGGAATATATATATGGGATTGATTGAATCCTGGTATCGTGGTTCATCCGATATGATCATCGATGAATGTGTGGGAGTCAATATGGGTTTCCAGACCCCGCTGTTGATTGTTGATAGAAGATCGTGTCTGCATATTCTCGAACCCGAAGGGTCACACACTTAACATGTCTCGACGCTAGGATAAATTGGATAATTGGTTTATGAGTTTTTGTTCGGAGTCTCGGATGAGATCCAAGACGTCACGAGAGGTTACGAAATGGTCCGGAGAATAATATTCATATAAGGCAATGCAGTTTTTGGAGTTCGGAATTGTTTCGGGTTAATCGGTATTGTACCTGAAGCTTCTAGAACCTTCCGGAGTGGGACCAACGTGGCCCCGCTTGTTGGGAGGGGGCATGGGCCTATGAGGGAGTGCCCTGTCCGCATTGGTCGAGGGGCACAAGGCCCCATAGGGCCCAGCCGGCCAAACCCTAGGGAAACCCTAGGGGAGCTTCTAGAAGGGGGGAACTTGCCCCCCACTCCTCCCTCCTTGGCCGCCAGCCTAGGGCTTGGGGGAGGGGCAAGGGCCAGCCTCCCACCCCTCTATATAAAGAGGGCTGGGGGGAGCACCCCTCCCACACCTCCTCCTCAACCCTAGCCGCCCTGCTGCCCCTCCTCTCTCTCTCCCGATCGCGCAGCGAAGCCTGCCATGAGAAACTCTCCACGGCTTGCACCGCGCCGTCGCGTTGTAGATCCAATCCATCTCTCCACCCTACTTGCTGGACCGAGGAAGGAGGAGACGTTGAGGCGCCTCACGTGTGCATCTCTCGGAGGCATCGCCACTTGCGGTGTTAGATCGGATCGGATCGGATCGCGAGGAGGAGAAGCGAGTACGACTACATCAACCACGTTCGTTGAACGTTTCGCTGTGCGAATCTTCAAGGGTATGAAGATCTCATCTATTCCCCCTCGTTGTTTGCATCTCCTAGATTAGATCTTGGCTTTCCTCGTTCGCATCCGAAGAATTTTTTTGATTTACTATGCTGCGAAACCCTTCAGTGGTATCAGACCTAGGTCTATGCGTAGATGTGTATCACGAGTAGAACGCAACATGGTTGTTGCGGGCGTTGATGTTTTCTGTTGCAAGCCTCTTGTTTGTGTACTTCTTATGACACGTGATAGTGAGATCGAAGCGGTCCAGTCCAACCTTACGCGACATCGTTCGCGAGACCGGCTCCGCACTTGACGTGTGGCTTGTTCCACACATGCGGCTGGTGGATGCCAGTTTCTCTCACTATAGTTGTCATGAGATTTACACCGGAGTTTGGCAACCATAATATCACCGTTGTGGCTTTCCGTAGGTAAGAATCGTTCTTAGCTTGATACTCCCATAAGCCACGTAAAACATGCAACAACAAAGTAGAGGCGTCTAACTTGTTTTTGCAGGGCGTGTTTTCTGTGATATGGTATGGCCCAAGATGTGATGTGTATGTTGTATGCAATGATCATGTTTTGTAATGTTTCACGACTTGCATGTCGATGAGTACACAACAGGCAGGAGCCATATGGTTGTCTTTATAATTGTGTATGACCTGTGTCAACTTCTTATACGCCATGTAATAGTTTTACTTTATCGCTAAGTAGTTAGCAATAGTTGTAGTTGCTATTCGTGGTGGAGGGAATCATGGTGGAGTGATGGAGATCATGCCGGCACGCACAAGATGGAGATCATTGCGCGAAAATTGGCTATACCATGTCACATAAAGTTATATGCATGTGATGTTTATCCTTTTATGTATCTTATTATGCTTAGATCGCGACGGTAGCATTATAAGATGATTCCTCACTTAAATATCAAGATAAAACTGTGTTCTCCCCATGTATGCACCGTTGCGAAAGTTTGTCGTGTTCAAGCATCACGTGATGATCAGGTGCTATAAAATCTACGTTCACATACAACGGGTGCAAGCCAGTTTTGCACACGCGGAAATACTTGGGTTTGACTTGACGAGCCTAGCATGTACAGACATGGCCTCGGAACACATGAACCGAAAGGTTAAGCATGAGTCATATGAATGATATGATCGACACTTCGTTGTCCACCATTGAAACCACATCTCTTCTCGTGAAGATCGGATTAGGTGTGGTGAATTTGGATCATGGTCACTAAACAACTTGAGGGATGTTGAATTTAGTGGGAGTTCATCTGGTAATTTGATTAAGTTGAACTAGTTATCATGAACATAGTCTAATTTGTACTTGCAAATATTGTAGATCAAATGGCTAAGTCCAACTTCAACTTCAACATTTTTGATGAGAAAGAAAAGCTTAAGAACAATGGGTCTAACTTCACCAACTGGTTCTGCAATCTGAGAATCATTCTCGCTGGCGGACAAAAGGACTATGTCCTTGAGAATGCTCTAGGTGACGCTCCTGCTGTAGATGCGTCGGCTGATGAGAAAGCTGTTTATCAGTCGCGCAAAGATGATTATGGTGTGATTAAGAGCACCATGTTGTTTGCTATGGAATCGGACCTTCAAAATAATTTTGAAGATTACCCCGGGCCCTTTGAGATTCTTGAGGAACTGAAAACTATGTTCCAGACTCAGGCCCGTTCTGAGAGATATGAGATCTCTGAGAAATTCTTTAACTGCAAGATGGAGGAAGGGAGTTTCGTTAGTGAGCTCGCCATAAAGATGTCGGGCTACACTCAACGCCTTGAGAAACTGGACTGCAAGATTCCAGAGGAGCTCAAGATTGACAGGGTTCTGCAATCACTCCCTCCCAGCTACAAAAGTTTTGTAGTGACTCATAATCAGATTGGTTCCACTGATACGATCACCGAGCTCTTCGCTAAACTGAAAGCTGCGGAGGTGGACATCAAAAAGGATAATCATGTGTTGATGGTCAACAAGCCCCCCAGCTTTAAGAAAGGTAAGGGTGCAAAGAAGCCCTTCAAGAAAGCTAGCGGCAAGCGCGTTGCCCCTGCTGAGAAGAAGCTCAAGTCTAGACCTAAGCCGGACACTGAGTGCTTCTATTGCAAGGACAAGGGTCACTGGAAGCGCAACTGTCTGAAGTACTTAGCGGACAAGAAGGCTGGCACCATCAAAGGTATATTTGATATACATGTTATTGATGTTTTCCTTACTAGCCCTCGTTGTAGTGCCTGGGTATTTGATACTAGTTTAGTTGCTAATATTTGTAACTCGAAACAGGAGCTACGGAATAGACATCGGCTTGAGAGGGATGAGGTGACGATGCGCGTTGGCAACAGATCAAGAGTTGATGTGATGGCCGTTGGCACGCTCTCCTTAGTTTTACCTTCGGGATTAGTTTTAAACCTTAATAAATGTTATTATGTGCCTGCGTTGAGCATGAACATCATATCTGGATCGTGTTTATTGCAAGACGGTTATTCATTTAAATCTGAGAATAATGGTTGTTCTATTTATATGAGTAACATCTTTTATGGTCATGCACCTGCTGTGAATGGTTTATTTCTTCTGAATCTCGAAAGGGATGAATCACACATCCATAACATTGAGGCTAAGAGATGCAAGGTAGATAGTGATAATACTACTTATTTGTGGCACTGCCGTCTAGGTCATATTGGTGTAAAACGCATGAAGAAACTCCATTCTGATGGAATTTTGGAGTCTCTTGATTTTGAATCATTTGACACATGCGAACCATGCCTCATGGGCAAGATCATCAAAACTCCGTTCTCCGGAATGATGGAGCGAGCAACAGACTTGTTGGAAATCATACATACCGATGTATGCGGACCGATGAGTGTTTCGACGCGCGATGGATATCACTACTTTCTCACTTTTACTGATGACTTAAGTAGATATGGTTATATCTATTTAATGAAACATAAATCTGAAACATTTGAAAAGTTCAAAGAATTTCAGAATGAAGTGGAGAACCATCGTAACAAAAAAATTAAGTTTCTATGATCCGATCGTGGAGGTGAATATTTGAGTTATGATTTTCTTACGCATCTTAAAGCAAGCGGAATCGTTTCGCAACTCACGCCACCCGGAACACCACAGCGCAATGGTGTGTCTGAACGCCAGAATCGAACTCTATTAGATATGGTCCGATCAATGATGTCTCTTACTGATTTCCCGTTATCATTTTGGGGTTATGCATTAGAAACCGCTGCATTCACTTTAAATAGGGCACCATCTAAATCCGTTGAGACGACACCGTATGAACTGTGGTTTGGTGCTAAACCTAAGTTGTCGTTTCTTAAAGTTTGGGGATGCGTTTACGTCAAGAAGTTGATGTCGGACAAGCTCGAACCCAAAGCGGAGAAATGCGTCTTCATAGGATACCCTAAGGAAACTATTGGGTATACCTTCTATCACAGAACCGAAGGCAAAGTGTTTGTCGCAAAGAACGAATCCTTTCTTGAGAAGGAGTTTCTCTCGAAAGAAGTGAGTGGGAGGAAAGTATAACTAGACGAGGTTGTTGAACCTTCTCTTGAATTGGAGACTAGCTCAGCACCTGAAATTGTTCCAGTGCCGCCTGCACCAACAATAGAGGAAGCTAATGACAAGGATCATGAAGCTTCAGACGATGCTACTACTGAATGTCGCAGGTCGACAAGGTCGCGTGCCCCTCCTGACTGGTACGGCAACCCTGTATTAACTGTCTTGTTAGTGGACGACAGTGAACCTGCGAACTATGAGGAAGCGATGATGAGCCCAGACTCTGAGAAATGGCTAGAGGCCATGAAATCCGAATTGGGATCCATGAGCGAAAACCAAGTATGGACTTTGGTGGACCCTCCTAGCGACCGAAAGGCCGTTGAGTGCAAATGGATTTTCAAGAATAAAACGGACGCGGATGGTAATGTTACTGTCTATAAAGCACGGCTTGTCGCGAAAGGTTTTCGGCAAGTTCAAGGTGTTGACTACGATGAGACTTTCTCTCCCGTAGCGATGTTTAAGTCCATTCGGATTTTATTAGCAATTGTTGTGTTTCATGATTATGAAATATGGCAGATGGATGTCAAGACTGCGTTCCTCAATGGCAACATTGATGAAGAGTTGTATATGATGCAACCCGAAGGTTTTGTGGATCCTAAGGATGCTGATAAAGTGTGCAAACTTCAGCGTTCCATTTATGGACTGAAGCAAGCATCTCAGAGTTGGAACCTTTGTTTTGATCAAGTGATCAAGAGCTTTGGATTTGTTCCAAATTGCTACGAAGCTTGTATCTACAAGAAAGTGAGTGGGAGCTCAGTGACATTTATGGTACTATATGTGGATGATATATTGATTATTGGAAATGACATTGACATGCTTAACGATGTGAAGAGTTATTTGAACAAATGTTTTTCAATGAAAGACCTAGGGGAAGCTGCTTATATATTGGGCATCGAAATCTATAGAGATAGACAAAGACGCCTGATAGCTTTAAGCCAAAGTACATACCTAGACAAAGTTCTGAAAAGGTTCAGAATGGATAAGGCAAAGAAAGGTTCAGTGCCTATGTTGTCAGGTAAGATATTGAGCAAGGCTCAGTGTCCAGTCACGGTAAATAAGAGAGAAGCTATGAGCAAAGTGCCTTATGCCTCGGCCATAGGTTCTATCATGTATGCCATGCTGTGTACTAGACCGGATGTGTCCAATGCTCTTAGTTTGACGAGCAGATACCAAAGTGATCCAGGAGTGGAACACTGGACAGCCGTGAAGAACATCCTAAAGTATTTAAATAGAACTAAAGAAATGTTCTTAGTCTATGGAGGTGATGAACAGCTCGTCGTAAAAGGTTACGTCGACGCCAGTGTCGACACCGACAAGGATGATTCTAAATCTCAGACAGGATACGTTTATATTTTGAATGGAGGAGCTGTGAGCTGGAGAAGTTGCAAGCAAAGCGTGATCGCGGGATCTATAGTAGAAGCGGAATACATGGCTGCTGCAGAAGCGTCAAGTGAAGGAGTTTGGATCAGGAACTTCATCACTGAGCTTGGTGTGGTTCCAAGTGCCTTGGACCCACTGGAGATATTGTGTGACAACACGGGCTTATAGCTCCTATGCGACGTCTTTACATGGAATTGGAAGGAAAGCAACATCGTTGAAAAGAATAGCTCGCATGCGACGGTTGTGAGGCAACTAATATCCCAGGGCCACACGGGCCTTAAAACGGTCGTAAGGACACATTTAACTTTGTTCCAATATTAGGGTTAAGCCAAACCGGTTGGTTGGGACAGCCAGTCAAACCAACCGCTTCCGACCGAGAGCGCGCATAACACTGACTATAGCTTCCCCGACGGCGGCGGCGGACCTCACCCATCGTTCTCGGCGCCGGCAGCGGCGGCACGACAATTAATTTAGGCGGCGGCGCTTTCGTTCGATGACGAAGGTGGTGAGTGCCATTTGAAAGCTAATTCCTCTCCCATTCTTCTCAATTCGAGATCTGAGCGTGCCCATTGATGCTAGATTGTGGAGGCGAGGGTGTCTTTGAGGGGAACGATATGGAGCATGGAGAGGGACTTCTAATCGGTATATCCGTATCTCGCACTTAATTTCTCTAAGGTTGAGCTCTCGCTTCCGCTAGCTCACAGTGCCCGCCAAAAACAGGGGAGACGATGTTGCGAGCCAAACCTTCGAATTTCGCATCAATTTCTTTCCCTCTAGGGCTGTTTTAGTTGATGGAAGCATGCAGATCATTGAGAGAGACACGGTTGTTAAATGGGAGGTGGAATTAGAACATGTTGATCCCCAAGAGCAAATAAACATGGGAGAGGAGGCAGTAAGGAAAATGGTGGAAAAAATTGGGGATAGTGTGGTTTGGGGGCCAGAGCAAGAAGTTTCTTTGTTACGATTTGATGATTGCAAATGTGACTATGTTAGGGTTGAGACAGGGGAACATATAGTTGATGAAATCGATGAGCGAAATGGTTGGACAAGCAAACTGTTTGTTTTTAGCAGAGCTCATTGATCCGAAACCCGATTCGAGGGTTGGATATGTGGCCTCAAGTCGTGCTCAGATGGTCGAGGATGATTGGCTGCACAAAGGCAAGTAATGCCTATACTTACTGAGTTGGAAGTGTTAATAGTGGAGGATGATGATGCTAATGCACAAGGGAGGCAGACGGTAATGCACAAAGGATTGTAAATCATGATTGAATTCATTGAGATACATGACCGACCGATTTGGTCATTGCACCAATAGATGACATTGAAATGGCAAAGCTTTTTGGCATTCCTATAGATGATGAGACAAGGAGAAGAAGAGGGATGAAGCTGCAAATGATGGTGACAACCATTTAAGAGATGAAGAGGCAGATATAGATCTAGAGTTGTTGGAAAATGTTGCAGTTCATGTAGATGATGCACATGATGATGAGCTAGTAATGTTTATGACAAAGAGGACCCGATTATTGAAGTTGGGAGATTGTTTCCAAGCATGGATGAATTCAGGATGTGTTTCAGACATATGATCAAACGTGAGTTTGCTACCAAGAATATGTGGATCGATAAAAGAAGTTCTATGCAAAATGCATAGGTTATGATGGTGGTGCCAAGCCTTGCAAGTGGTATATATCTGCTAGACGCCAACCCGATGGAAGGACAATAAGAGTGAATCAAATTCCAAAACCTCATACTTGCATTACAAGTTCTCAAACAGTTACAAAGATTACATCACAATTATGGGTTGAGAAAAGATCAAGCCCATTTTAGCCACAACACCAAACAAAGACCTTGCAAAGAGACTGAAAATAGACTTGGAAAAGCAAGACATGAAGCTGAATTATACTACGGTGTGGAAGGCAAAGCAAAGGGCAATGAAAGAGCTATATGGTGATTGGGCAAATACCTTTCGAATGCTTTATAACTTCAAAGCAGAAGTAGAGAAGAGGTCACCTGGCAGTGTTGTGGAGATAGATACTGAGGTAACAAATGATGGGAAAGTCTTCTTCTAAATTCTTCATGGCTTTAAAGCCTTGCATCGATGGCTTCAAAGCAGTGTCATCCATATTTGAGTATAGACTCATCTTTCTTGACCGGAAAGTGGAATGGTCAACTAGCGATGCAATGCTTTAGATGGACACAATTGGATGTTCCTGTAGCTATTGGCATGTTTCAGTCGAGAGAGGCATCATGGACATGGTTCATGATGCGATTGAAAAGATGCATAGGGCATCTCTCCATTGGCGGTGCACAGATGTAAAGGTTTAGAAAATGCAGTGAAGATTGTTTTCCTCATGCCGAGCAGAGGGAGTGCCGACCATATGTGGATGAATTTGATCAAAAATTCAGAGGAGATGATTTTGGACGCATGTGGCCAGCAGAAGATCTTACACCAGTGCATACATTCATATCACCTTGAGAAGATTAAGGCGGCATGCTCGAGGAGGATAGGGTCAAGTTTTGTACATGGTTGGAAACCTACCATTCTCTTTTATGGTACAGGTCTGGTTTTAACCGCCATCAAATGTGATCATATCAACAATAATTTGGCGAAAGTTTCAACAACAAAGTGAAGGAGTTAAAAGACTTGCCTCGTCCATGACATGGTTGACAGATCAGGATCATGATCATGAGGTTGTGGGAATTGAGAAGAAGGCTTGGTGATGTTCTTCAAGGAGATAAGCTTCCCGATGTTGTGCAGTAGGTGGTCAACAGGAGCAGAAATCTTGCACATTTGCGTGTTGAGAAATCCTCATTGTGGGGTCTTGAAGTCGAGATACAAAGATCGGCAGGGGCATGTTGTTGACACTCAATTGCATGAATGCACATGCCTTGAGTGGCAACACACTGGGAAGCCTTGTGAGCATGCCATACTTTTCTTGGCCTCCAAACACAAGCTAAATATGCACCCATATTTGCATGAGTATTATTCTGTAGCAAAATTCAAGGCTGCATATGGAACACCAATTCCAGCACTTACAGATCAGTCTCAGTGGCCTGAAGTGGACATTCAGTTCTCCTTGTGTCCTCCTTTGATGAAAAGAAAGGTTGGCAGGCCCAAGCAAAGTAGATTCAAGACTTAGTTTGAGAAAGGTGGGAGCAGCAAGAAGGGAAAGAAAGATGAAAAGGAAGATGCCAAGCCAAAAAGGGCCCAAAAAGGTAACAAGAATAGATGCAAACTCTGTGAAGAACTTGGACACCGAGCTGGCTCTACCAAGTGCAGATACACTGCTGAAAAGCCAAAGTATGTTCATCCAAAATCTATCCCATTTCTTGTTGATGATTTTTCTCCCCCAGCTAACTTACTTGTTTTCAGGAGGAAGCGTGGAGAAAAAGGCCCACCTCTTGTTGTTGAATCTTTGGCCAGTGAAAAGGGCAAGAATCAATGGCCAAAGAAAGAAGAGAACTAACGGATCATGTTTGGTGTCTTTGAGGTGCAATATGAACTTGTTTTGGAGGATGATGTGCAAACTGTTGAGGCTTTAGGGCACACCGCTTCGATTTGGAAGCTCGGTGCAAAATGAGGGGCAAAATGAGCCTGTTGTTGAGGCTCTAGTGCAAAATGAGCCTGTTGTTGAGTCTCTGTGCAAAATGAGCCATTGTTGAGGCTCGGTGCAAAATGATCCATTGTTGAAGCTCTGGTGCAAACTGACCAAGTTGTTGAGGCTCTGGCGCAAACTGACCATGTTGTTGAGGCTCTGGTGCAAAGTGACCATGTTGATGAGGCTCTGGATCATGATCATGAGGTTGTTGAGGAGGTGCAGGAGGTGAAGGAGACTGTTGGACGTGCTGTTGGGAGGCCAGATGGTAATGGTAAGAAAAAGAAGAGCATAAACCTATTGTGTGGTGTGAAACTTGTGAAGGAGAAGAAAACGAGGGGTAAGAAGAGCCAAAAGAAATAGACATTTGTTATTGTAAACATTTGTTATTGTTGTAAACATTTGACACTTGTTGTTGTAATAATTTGGCACTTGTTGTTGTAAACATTTGTTATTATAATAGTTTGTCACTTGTTGATAATTTGGACAAAATTCAAATATGATGGTAAATTTGAATTTCAACATATGTAGCTATGTCACTTTTCTATGTTTGTATGAGCTTCCAACGTTTTTCTCATATGTACAATACAACTCATCCTCACCCTGATCCCTTTTGTGAAGTACAACTCACCCTCACCCAAAATGGGGTAGAAATGGGCTCCAAAGCTAGGGTAAACCACCCCATTTCTAAGCAAGTTTTTTTTTCGACCATTTCTAAAACCAAATTAGATATTTTTCCTCAGAACTATGTCACATAACATGACACCATGCGAAGGTTTTGTATTTGTTTGATTTTTTTTTTTGAATTAGTTATGCACATTTGAATGTCTGGTCAAACTTGAAGGGTTTTCATAAATATTCTTAGCTAGGGGCTGAGGCTCGCAAAACTAGCATTGGATCTCTGATGAAATAGCATGTTGTGAACCTAAAAATTATTTTTACAAAAATCATCAAGATGGAATCATGTACCGTAGTTCATATCTTACCCACTTCCAAAGATTCTAGGATTTGTCTTTTCACCGGGATGGAATAAAAGTTTTGAGATACTCAGGTTGGGAAATTGTACATTATAGGTGGTCTAGTATTTTTGAAAAATAGGATGTTACCATTTTGAAACTTCAATTTGGTGGTTGCTTCACAAATCCCCTCTTTCTAAGACTCAGAAAATAGAAAATGATTTTTAAGGCGTCGAAAAGGAAAACTTTGTGCTACAACATTGTTAGTCATCCCATTATAGACATGCATGCCAAATATGGGCACATTATCACAAACTATGCCTTGATTCTAGCCATATCATTGGTCATTTGACCAAAGCCGAAAACCCTGAGGAGTAGGTCATTTTGTGAAGGGTTTTTTGAAATATGATCAATAGACCAAGTTTGATATTTTTCCTCACAACTATGTGACATAACATGACACCATGCGAAGGTTTTGTATTTTTTTGATTTTTTTTGAATTAGTTATGCACATTTGAATGTTTGGTCAAACTTGTGAAACCCCGTTGACTGCATCCTAAACCCCGCTAACCCTAAGGCCGAATGAGGACCGTAGATCTAACCCTAGCGTGACACTGTGGCCGTCCGATCGCGTCTTCTAGAAGGATTCCGCGGGTGACTCTGGGCGATCCGTGGAAGGGCTTGTTACGCAACTTTGATTGGTTGGCGTCTCTTAGAAGGATTTCGTGGCTAGCTCTTGGCGATCCGTGGGATGGATGATTTTGGAATCTGATTGGCTTCATCGTTTTACGTGCAACAGCGTGGCATGCGCGTGGCATGGTGCGAGGGCGGGCGGGTTGCACCATGCGGGCATGACTGCCCCTAGCGTCGGATCTAGCTATTTTACGTCCAACAGTACTGCAGTATTTACTCCCTCCGTCGCATTAAATAAGTTTACGTGTAACAACTTTCTCCAATCAAACTTACTCCCCTCAGGTTCATTGTAATAAATGAGACTTTGCATGATACCACATCTATGTTATTTTGCACTATGTAGTAGTAACTTAGACTAGTAACATATGCATGATACCACATCTATGGACTACTTTTTGGCTTGTGGATAGCCTTATGGACTATATAGTGGATGCCCAAGTGCATTGGAAAGGTAGAAGTACATTTTTTGTGGACAAATTTTGAAGCCAAACGTACACTTATTTGTGGACAGAGGGAGTATGCATGTCACTATGACCAGCAGAAAAAATATCAAAATCTAAAATATGTAATAAATATAACGTGACAGTTGGCACCTGCATCGTTGGACCGAGCGTGGCATGCGAGGGCGCTGGGCGGGGCGGGCTGCACCATGCATGCAGCATGCAGGGTCGGGGGCGGCGGTGTAGGGGTTACAGTACGTCGCATCCTACCTATTTATTTCTCTCTTTCGCATTGATCACGCCCGCTTCCCACGCATAGCCGCGGCCGCAGCGTCGTCTAGGCGTCTGGGCCGGCACCATGCATGCAGCAGCTGCCCCTAGCGTCATGATCTAGCTATTTTGCGTGCAACAGCGCTGCCCCATTAAATAAGTGTACGTCGAACAACTTTCTTCAGTCAAATTTACTTCCATCTGGTTCATGCGCCATACAAAAAGTCAATATTACTCCCACCGATTTTTCTTGCGTGTGTAAAAACGAACGAGTACCTTGGTACTAGATTCCTGCATTTATTACCAAAGTAAATCAAGGCCAAATTATATTTTCCCTTTTATTTTTCACAGTCAATGAACAACTACCTTGGACGTTTTTTTTCTCTTTCATATTAATGCACATGCATGCATGCAGGGGCGGGGGCGTCGCATCCTAGCTATTTTTTTCTCTCTTTCGCATTGATCACGCCCGCTGCCCCGCTTCCCGTCTCTTTCGCATTGATCATGCATGCAGGGGCAACGTAGCGCACGCGTCTCGTCTCGGCGTCTGTAACGCGACGCTGGATTCCCACGCCGCCTTCACGCTCCGCCCTCAATAAATAGGCAAAACGCCTTTGCCTCCTCATCTCATCTTGCCCCGCAGCTCCTCATCCTCTAGCCCGTCCCCTGTCCTCCTCCCAGCCGCCCCCCAAACACTCCGACCATGGCGACCTCCCCCTTCCGCCTCCCTTCCGACACCGAACTAAGCGACGAGGACAACCACCCGGACCACAAGCAATGGTGGGAGCAGGGGGCGCCCACGCGCCCCAAGCGTGGCAAGAAGAAGAAGTCCCGCCCGCCTGGGAGACCAGGGCCCCATCGTCCACAACCCCGTCCCAACCTCCCCGTGGCGACCTCCCTCCAAGCCTCTCTGGGCTAAGGCGGCGAAGGAGGAGGCAAGGCAGGAGGCTTCCATCGCCAGGTGGGAGGAGAAGGAGGCCCAGCGCACCTTGAAGAAAAGGCGCAGACGGCAGGAGGAGGAGCAACGGGAGGCCAATGGCCGGGCCTTCCGGGAGGAGCAACGGAAGCGGGACCAGCGGGAGAGGCTGGCGGCGTGGAATGCGGCTGCACCGGCACCGCCTCCACCGCCGATGGAGTAGGGGGTTAGGGTTTAGGGGCTAGCCCAGGGTTTAGGCGGGGCGCCTATTCCGCCCCTTCTATATTATTGTACCTTTTTATTTGTATTGTAATGTTATCGATCCCCCCTATCTAATATAAGTAATGTTATCTGTGTTTTATTGTAATATTATTGCGCCTATTCCATCCCTTGTTTCATTGTAATCTGTGTTTTATTGTATTGTCATTTGTCAAAACACCCAAAACAACAAGTGTATAAAACAAAAGACACAAAAACAAGTTCATATAATACTCGTGCAATATTTATATATTTACAAGTGTATAAAACAAAAGACACAAAAACAAGTTCATATAATACTCGTGCAATATTTATATATTTACAAGTGTACAAAACAAAATACACAAAAACAAGTTCATATAATACTCGTGCAATATTTATATATTTACAAGTGTATAAAACAAAAGACACAAAAACAAGTTCATATAATACTCGTGCAATATTTATATATTTACAAGTGTATAAAACAAAAGACACAAAAACAAGTTCATACAACACATGGTTCATTTTTAAATAAGACATTTACATATTTACATAAGTTAAGGGAGCGCCGAAGTTATGTTAGTTAAATGTATGTCCTTGGACTTCATTTATATATTTACTTTCGCAAAAACAAAATTGCGACCTGAGCACGAGTATCTGCAGATCCACACGTCCCTATTTAGATTGTAATGTGAGTACCATTTTTTTGCCCAATCAACATATAGTTACCATTGGGCCTGGATACGTCCATTTTGGCCTGGCTAAGTTCTATTTGGGCCTGGCCTTTTTCAATCCTCGTCAATTGGTTTTTTTACTTTTCAACCCCTCTCCCTTCCCTGCACACGGGCGCCCCCTACACACTATAAAAGGAATACTGACGAAACTGACAAAACTGAAGGAACACTGATTTCGAAAACAGAGCAGCTCCAAATTAGCCCGAATTTGGGTTGCATTTTATTCAAGCCAAAGACATAGACCATTACATCCATTACAAAGCATCACTCGAACACTGCTGTCTAATGACTAACGATGAGGAGATAAACTAATCCGAGAGAAATTACACAAAATAAAAAACCGCCATCGATTGTCCCGCTTCTTCAATTCGATGATTTGCCTTAGCTGCTTTTTTCATCTTCTTTAGCTCGGCCTTCACTTCCGCATCCACCGTAGTACCAGCGAAATGGGGTTGCCACATCCCAATTGCTCCACCAGACGGGTTTTCGAGCTCCCGGGATGCTACCTCCACCCCAATTCGCTCGATGTACTCATCAAGCCACTCAAAATGCCCACATTTTGGCTGTTCCTAAATCGCAGAGATGAACCCTAAATCCCAAATTCGAAATGCATGAAATTTGAAAGAAAAGCGAGAAATTGGCGCCGGAACACTCAGATCTCACCTTTCCGGCTCGGGCTTGCTCTCACACTTCACAAATTCGACCAATGTTGCCGTTCTTGTCGGTGGATGTGACAAGCCGCTTCAGGCACGGGGCAATCGGGCACCTCATCGGCACCGCACCATACCGAGGCCATGAGCGGTGGAGGAAGCAGAGCTCGACATCCTCGCCGGCGTTGCCGCACTTTCGCCGGAGAAGAAAGCGAAGGGGATGAGATCTTTGGAACGGTGGCGGGAGTGCTCGGGACGGATCGGGGCCAACGGCTCTCTTCAACCACAGGGTGGGTCCCACGATATGAGGTGGACATCAGGTGAGTTCCGCCGTGACGTGGAGAGGCTGTGGGTCCTACTGTGCTCAGCTGATTCGAATTCGTTGACGGTCTCGTGGGGTTAAGTGGAAGTGTCGCACGGGAGCTATTTGTCGCATCAGAAGTGTCGCGTGTGAGCTATTCTTTTCAACGATGTCGTGTTCCTTCCAATTCCATGTAAAGACGTCGCATAGGAGCTATAAGCCCGTGACAACACTGGCGCCATAGAACTAGCTAAGGAACCAAGATATCATCCAAAGACCAAGCATATCAACCGCAAGTTTCATATAATCCGAGATTATATAGCAGATGGAGATCTGAAGATTAGCAAAGTACATACAGATCTGAATGTCGCAGATCCATTGACTAAACCCCTTCCACGTGCAAAACATGATCAACACCTTAGTGCCATGGGTGTTAGATTGTTGCCAGATGTAAACTAGATTATTGACTCTAGTGCAAGTGGGAGACTGTTGGAATTATGCCCTAGAGGCAATAATAAAGATGTTATTATTATAATTCTTGTTCATGATAAAGTTTATATTCCATGCTAGAATTGTATTAAGCGGAAACTTTAATACTTGTGTGGTTTGTGAACAACACCGTGTCCCTAGTACGCCTCTATGGACTAGCTCATTGATTAATGATGGATAAGGTTTCCTAACCATAGACATGAGTTGTCGATTAATAATGAGATCATATCATTGGGAGAATGCTATGATGGACAGACCCAAACTAAGCGGAGCGATTAGATCATGTCATCGTGTTCATCTTTGCGAAGCTTTTTTTATGTCAAATATTGTATTCCTTAGACCATGATATAATACAACTCCCTGGTATCGGAAGAAATCTTTGAGGTCATCAAACGTCATCCTATGAGAGGGTGATCATAAAGGTGTCTCTCAGGTGATCGGAAAGTACTTGTTGGGTTGTATGTATCGAGATGGGATTTGTCCCTCCCAAGTCGGAGAGATATACTTCGGGCCCACTCAGTAATCGATATCAACACCGCTTGCAAGCATATGGTTAAGGAGTTAATCACAAAGTGATATCGGATTACGGAACGAGTAAAGTACTTGCTGTGAACGAGATTGAACTAAGTATGATGGTACTGACGATCAAATCTCAGGCAAGTAAAATATCGCGAGACAAAGGGAATATATATATGGGATTGATTGAATCATGGCATCCTGGTTCATCCGATATGATCATCGATGAATGTGTGGGAGTCAATATGGGTTTCGACATTGCTGATTATTGATAGAAGATCATGTCTGCATATTCTTGAACCCGAAGGGTCACACACTTAACGTGTCTCGACGCTAGGATATATTGGATAATTGGTTTATGAGTTTTTGTTCGGATTCTCGGATGAGATCCAGGACGTCACAAGAGGTTCCGGAATGGTCCGGAGAATAAGATTCATATAAGGCAATGCAGTTTTTGGATTTCGGAATTGTTTCGGGTTAATTGGTATTGTACCATAAGCTTCTAGAACCTTCCGGAGTGGGACCAACGTGGTCCCACTTGTCGGGAGGGGGCATGGGCCTATCAGGGAGTGCCCTGGCCGCATTGGGCTAGGGGAACAAGGCCCCATAGGGCCCAGTCGGCCAAACCCTAGGGATACACTAGGGGAGCTTCTAGAAGGGGGGAACTTGCCCCCCACTCCTCCCTCCTTGGCCGCCGGCCTAGGGCTTGGGGGAGGGGAAAGGGCCAGCCGCCCAACCCTCTATATAAAGAGGGCTAGGGGCGCACCCCTCCCACACCTCCTCCTCAACCCTATCCGCCCTGTTGCCCCTCCTCTCTCTTTCCCTCCCGACTGCGCGTAGGCGAAGCCCTGCCGCAGAAACTCTCCACCGCTTGCACCGCGCCGTCGCGTTGTAGATCCAATCCATATCTCCACCCTACTTGCTGGACCGAGTAAGGAGGATACGTTGAGGTGCCGCATGTGTGCATCTCTCGGAGGCATCACCACTTGATGTGTTAGATCGGATCAGATCGCGAGGAGGAGAAGCGAGTACGACTACATCAACCACGTTCGTTGAACGTTCCGCTGTGCGAATCTTCAAGGGTATGAAGATCTCATCTATTCCCCCTCATTGTTTGCATCTCCTAGATTAGATCTTTGCTTTCCCCGTTCGCATCCGTAGAATTTTTTTGATTTACTATGTTGCGAAACCCTTCAAAATCCACATCTTACAAACACTAGCAAGAAAAAGGTTCAACTCAGGTATATTTGGTCACTGCTATTGTTCAACTTAAGTGTTCACTACTATTGTTTAATTTAATTATTAACTGCAATGGTTCTCTTAATTGTTCACTGCAGGCAGAAGGTAGTACAGCTGCCGCAACACCTAAACCTACATCACCAAGAGCATCACCTGCACCAACAGCAGCACCTGCACCTGCAGCACCAAGAGCTTCTCAACCTAGAGAAGCACCAAGAGCTTTTAAACCTCTAGCAGCTACCAGGTTTAAACCACCTAGGAAGAGATCTGCAACATCTGAAGCTGGCCCTTCTCAAGATCATCCTAGAGCATCTTCAAGCAGAGGAAGAAAGGGGAAAAAGGCAGCAACATCATCTTACAACAGCTATTCCTTTTTCACATGTAGTGGAAACTACTAGATGGTGTTCTTGTTCAAGATAATGTCCTTTTGGTTTAGAATTAAGCCCATGGTATATGTAATGACTACCAAATGATTATGTCCTTCTGTTTTTTATGTTCCAACTACTACGCCTATGTTGTTTATGTTCCCAGATTATGTCCTTTTGGTTCAGTATCCAGATTATGTCCTTTTGGTTCAGTATCCACATCCAGGCCATCTTATGTGTTGCTTATTGTTACAGAGTATGGTGCTGGTTTTGGTTCAGTTTTTGAATTTAAAACATTGCAAAGAAAAAGCATACATTCTTGCAGAATTTGATGCATTACATAGCACTTGCCATTACAATAGTTCACTTGACCACAACTAAACCAATCAGAAACACAACATCATCTTGCCATTACATAACACTTGCACTACCTAACACTAACTAGTTCACTGGAAGAACAACTTCCCTGCAACTAAACCTATCAGAAACATAACTACCACAAACAACATGTTTTCATATTTGCACTTAATTGTGTAGGGGTTCGTAGCATGGAAAACAAAAAAATTCTACCGCATGCACACAAACAAGCCAAGATATATCTACTAGATTGTAGCAACGAGTCGATAGAAGCACTCACCCTCGAAGATTCCAAAGTGGTTAACGAGAGCAGATTCTCGTGGGTGATGTAGTCGTACACTTTTCGATCTCAAGATCGCGTAGACGATCCTTCCGGCGCTGCATTCCGGCAGCGCTTCTGCAGTCGGTCACACGTTCAGTACTCGATGAAGACCTTCCTCTCCCTTGTTCCAGCAGGCATCGAAGGTTGTAGTTCTCCCCTCACAATTCCGGCAGCACGACGGCATGGTGTCGGAAGTAGAGGGAAGATCCCGCAGGGCTTCGCCTAAGCCGGTGCGAGTTATGGTGGATTAGGGTTTCCTGGAGATCTAGGGTTTAGAAGACCGGGAGGAGGAGGAGGAGGAGGTGTCGGCGACGGCTAGGGCGGTGGCGACGGACCGGCGGCGACGCGAGGCGGCGGCGGGTCGGCGGTGGCGGCGGCTCGGGTGGAGAGGAGCTAGGGCTTGTCTTGTTGGGGCAGCCCTCCCCCTCTATTTATGAGAGGGAGGGGCAGCCTTGGGAGGGGTGGGTTTGAATCCAAACCTAAACCCTAGTTGGATTGAGAGAAGGACTTGTCTCTTCTTCCACTAGGAAACCATTGTTCCAGTTTGACTTCTCAAACTTCCCGTTTGACTTTCAATTTAAAGCTTTAATTCTCTCTTGCAAATGCCCACACCAAGTGACCTAGGATATGATCCAATCATTCCACTTATCCATGACACATTCATGGACCATTTCCATTCCATTCCGGTGAACCTTCTAGACCCTTCTAGAACCTCTCCGATGAAAACATCGGAAACTTTCTCGAACTCCGAAATCGGACTTTACTTATATGAATCTTGTTCTTTGGACCATTCCGAATATCCTCGTGATATACTGGATCCCATCCGAGACTCCGAACAACATTCGGTATCCCTACTAACATTCCATATCTACTAAACAACATCGAATCCTTAAGTGTGTCTCCCTACGGTTCGTGAATTATGCGGACATGACCAAGACACTTCTCCAATCAATAACCAATAGAGGAATCCGGAAATTCATATGGTTCCCACATATTTCTACAATTACTTTTCGATTGAATGAACCACTTACATACGATACCAATTTCCCTTTGTCTCACGATAGTTTACTTATCCGAGGTTTTGATCGCCGGTATCTCTGCATACCTAGTTCAACCTCGTTACCGATAAGTACTCTTTTCTTGTTACCGTGATATGTGATCCCTTGTGAGCCAGTCATATGCTTGCAAGCTAATTGGATGACATTCCACCGAGAGGGCCCAAAGTATATCTATCCGTCATATGGATGGACAAATATCATTCTTGATCCATGTGCCTCAAACCATACTTTCCGAACACTCAATGGCACCTTTATAGCCACCTAGTTACGGTGTGGTGTTTGATGTCATCAAATCATCCTTCCGGTGATGGTGATTACCATGATCTCATGGTCGAAGGAATTAGGTTACTATGTATCAGAAAGCTTATAGCAAACGAACTATTGAAATGACTTGATCTTAATGCTACGCTTATCTATAGGAGTATGTCCATCACACCATTCTCCTAATGATATGATCTTGTTGTTAACAACATCTCAATGTTCATGATTGGGAAACCACAACCATCTATTAACCAACAAGCTAGTATTACAAAGAGGCTTTAATAGGGACTCTAATCTAGTTTAAAAATCACACAAGTATTAATGTTTCCGGTTTAATACTATTATAGCATGAATGTAAACATTTATCATAAACACAAAGATATAATAATAACCACTTTTATTATTGCCTCTAGGGCATATCTCCAACAGTCTCCACTTGCACTAGAGTCAACTAATCTAGATTACATGGTAATATACCGAACACCCATGGCGGTTTGGTGCTGGTCATGTTTTGCCCTTGGGAGAGGTTTAGTCAACGGATCTGCCACATTCAGATCTGTGTGTACTTTGCAAATCTTTATGTCACCATCTTGGACATGCTCTCGAATAGCGTGAAAACGTAGCTTGATGTGCTTCAGCTTCTTGTGTGACCTTGGTTCTTGCACATTGGCTATGGCGCCCATGTTATCACAATAGATAGACATTGGGTCCAGCGCACTTGGAACCACACCGAGATCTGTAATGAACTCCTTCATCCATATCGCCTCTTGTGAAGCCTCTGAAGCAGCTATGTATTCTGATTCAGTTGTAGATCTCGCCACAGCGCTTTGCTTTGCACTCCTCCAGCTAACTGCTGCACCATTAAAAGTAAATACGTATCCAGATTGAGATTTAGAATCATCCGGATCGGTGTTCCAACTAGCATCGGTGTAACCGTTAACAACGAGTTGTTCATCACCTCCATAAGAAAGAACCATATCCTTAGTTCTTCTCAAGTACTTAAGGATGTTTTTGACCGCTGTCCAATGATCCAATCCTAGATCACTTTGATATCTGCTAGTCAAACTAACAGCATATGCAATGTCGGGTCTAGTACATAGCATGGCATACATAAGGGATCCTATGGCTGTGGCATAGGGAGTCTTACTCATCTTTTCTCTATCTTCTGTCGTTGCAGGACTTTGAGTTTTACTCAAGGTCGTATTGGGCAACATGGGCAAGAACCCTTTCTTGCTATCTTCCATTCCAAACCTCTTTAGAACTTTGTCCAAATATCTACTCTATGACAATGATATTAGGCGTCTCGATCTATCTCTATAAATCTTTATGCCTAATACGTAAGCTGCTTCGCCAAGATCTTTCATTGAAAAACTATTATTCAAATAATTCTTGACACTATTAAGAAGGTCTACATCATTCCCAATCAACAATATGTCATCTACATATAGTATTAAGAATGCTAAAACTTTTGATTACCTCATCAAAACGTTGATTCCAACTTCGGGATGCTTGCTTCAATCCATAAATGGACCATTGAAGTTTGCATACCTTGTTAGCATCTTTAGGATTGAAAAAACCTTTGGGCTGCATCATATACAACTCTTCATCAATGTCTCCATTGAGGAACGCCGTTTTGACATCCATCTGCCATATCTCACAATCATAATATGCAGCGATCGCTAACATAATCCTCACAGACTTTAGCTTCGCTACTAGTGAGAAAGTCTCATCGTAGTCAACTCCTTGAATTTGTCGGAACCCTTTTGCGACAAGTTGAGTTTTATAGACAGTAACATTACAATCAGCATCTGTTTTCTTCTTGAAAATAAATTTGTTCTCAACGTCCTTCCGGCCATCCGGTAAGTCCACCAAAGTCCATACTTGGTTTTCGTACATGGATCCAATCTCGGATTTCATGGCTTCCTGCCATTTATTGGAATATGGGCTCATCATCGCTTCCTCATATGTTGCAGGGTCATCGGTTTTGTCCACCAACATGACACTCATAGTGGGATCATACCAATCAGGAGTGGTACGAGTTCTCGTCGACCTGCGAGGTTCCGTAGCAACTTCAACCGAAGTTTCATGATCAACATCATTAGCTTCCTCTCTTATTGATGTAGGCACCACAGGAACTACTTTCGGTGTTGTGCTACTCGCAAGTTCGAGAGAAGGTTCAACAACCTCGTCGAGTTCTACTTTCCTTCCAGTCACTTCTTTCGAGAGAAACTCCTTCTCTAGAAAGGATCCATTCTTGGCAACGAAGATTTTGCCCTCAGATCTATGATAGAAGGTATACCCAATAGTTTCCTTCGGGTATCCAATGAAGACGCATTTTTCCGCTTTGGGTTCAAGCTTGTCGGGCTGTAACTTCTTTACATAAGCTTCACAACCCCAAACTTTAAGAAACGACAATTTAGGTTTTTTCCCAAACCATAATTCATATGGTGTCATTTCAACGGATTTAGATGGTGCCCTATTTAAAGTGAATGCGGCTGTTTCTAATGCATAACCCCAAAACGATAGCGATAAATCTGTAAGTGACATCATAGAACGAACCATATCTAAGAGAGTTCGATTACGATGTTCGGACACACCATTACGCCGTGGTGTTCCTGGCGGTGTCAATTGTGAAAGTATTCCGCATTTCTTCAAATGCTCGCCAAACTCGTAACTTAGATATTCACCTCCACGATCAGATCGTAGAAATTTAATCTTCTTGTTACGTTGATTCTCTACCTCACTTTGAAATTCCTTAAACTTCTCGAAAGTTTCGGACTTATGTTTCATGAAATAGATATACCCATATCTACTCAAGCCATCCGTGAAGGTAAGAACATAACGATAATCACCGCGCGATGCTACACTCATTGGGCCACACACATCGGTATGTATGATTTCCAATAAGTCTGTAGCTCGCTCCATCATACCAGAAAATGGAGTCTTAGTCATTTTACCCATCAGACATGCTTTGCATCTTTCAAGTGATTCGAAATCAAGTGATTCAAGAAGTCCATCGGAATGGAGTTTCTTCATATGCTTCACTCCAATATGACCAAGACGACAGTGCCACATATAGGTCGAGTTATCGCTCAATTTCAAACGTTTAGCTTCAATGTTATTAATGTGTGTATTACCACAATCGAGATTCAATAAGAATAGACCATCTATCAAAGGTGCATGTGCATAAAACATATTACTCATATAATTCGAACAACCATTATTCTCAAACTTAAACAAGTAACCGTCTCGCAATAAACATGATCCGGATATAATGTTCATACTCAACGCAGGCACCAAATAACAATTATTTAAGTATAAAACTAATCCCGATGGTAGATGAAGAGGTAGCGTGCCGACCGCGATCACATCAACTTTTGATCCATTTCCAACGCGCATCGTCACCTCGTTCTTCGCTAGCTTCCGTTTATTCTGCAGTACCTGTTTCGAGTTACAAATATGAGCAACCGAACCAGTATCAAATACCCAGGCACTACTACGAGTACTAGTGAGATACACATCAATAACATGTATATCGGATATACCTTTCTTCTTGATGTTTCCGTTCTTCAAATCTGCTAAATACTTTGGGCAATTCCGCTTCCAGTGACCTTCTCCCTTGCAGTAAAAGCACTCAGTATCAGGCTTAGGCCCAGCCTTGGTCTTCTTCGTCGGCGCGGTAACTTTCTTACCGCCCTTCTTGAAGTTTCCCTTTTTATTAGACTTGCCTTTCTTCTTGAATTTGGTGGTCTTATTTACCAACAACACTTGGTGCTCTTTCTTGATCTCCACTTCTGCAGACTTCAACATGGAGAAGATTTCTGGCAATGACTTGTCCATGTTTTGCATATTGTAGTTCATCACAAAGTTCTTGTAACTTGGTGGTAGTGATTGGAGGACACGGAAGCATTAGGAATCACTATACCTAAGCTTTGAAGCTTGCTCGCGTGCCTAGACATCTTAAGCACGTGCTCACTGACGGAGCTGCCCTCTTCCATCTTGCAGTTAAAGAACTTTTCAGAAGCCTCATAACTCTCAACTGTCGCGTGAGCCTCAAATATCATTTTGAGTTCACGGACAATATCATGTGGGTCATGGTTCTCAAACCTTTTCCGAAGCTCCAATTCCAAACCAAAGAAGATAGCACAGTGAACTGTGGAGTACTGATTCTTCCGAGCGAGGAAAACATTCTTTACCTCATCGGTAGCATCAGCTGCAGGCGGGTCACCCAGCGGTGCATCCAGCACATAGGTCAAATTACCAGCATTGAGGACAATCCTCAAATTGCGGAACCAATCCGCGAAGTTGCTTCCATTGTTTTTCAACTTTTCTTTTCTAGGAACGCATTAAAATTGATGGTAGGGGCCGCCATTTATCTACAACATATTTGCAATAGTTTAGACTAAGTTTATGACAAATTGATTTCTAATTAATAATTAAATTAATCTAGGTGAACTCCCACTCAAAACAATATCCCTCGCATTGTTTTAGTGATCACACGAACCAAATCCACCACATCAAAACCGATCATCACGAGAGTTGATGTAGCTTCAATGGCGAACAATCAACATGTTCATCATATCTACTATATGACTCATGCTTTACCTTTCGGTGATCCGTGTTCTGATACCATGTCTGTACATGATAGGCTCGTCAAGATCAAACCTTAGCTTCCTCTTGAGCAAATCTGGCTTGCTCACGTTGTATACACTCGCAGAATCTAACACACCCGATCATCACGTGGTGCTTCGAAACAACGAGCTTTAGCAACAATGCTTACTAAGGATGAACACTTTAAAACTTGAAATTGTGTGCATGAGGGATCATCTTATAATGCTATTGTCGCAAACTAAGCAATACAAGATGCATAAAGGATTAACATCACATGCTTCATAATATGTGATATGATATGGCCTTTGTTCTTGTGCTTCCGATCTCCATCTTCAAGCACGAACATGATTTCCATCATCACCGGTATGGCGTCAAGGTCAATGGCGCCGCTTCATGGTTGTCGTCCACCATCATTAACTATTACAACTACTTTGAATAGACACGCAGGTATTTAATGGAATTAAAATACAAGCATATGGATCCTGCCGGTTGCCGACTTACAATAAGGAATATTGCGTACATCATATATAATCACAATCATGGCCATATCACATCACAGCACACCACTGCAAAACAAAGTTAGATGCCTCTAATTTTCTTTGCATATTTTACGTGGTTTGGGGCTTTCAATAAGTGTCGTTCTAACTTACGAACAAGAACCACAACGTTGATGTTTGAACTATCAAGTGCCTGTTGTAAATTTAATCTATACTATGATGGGAGAGACAGACACCCGCAAAGCCACTTATGCATTACAAGTTGCATGTTAAGCGTGGAGCAAGTCTCATGAACGATGTCATGTAAGGTTAGCCCGGGCCGCTTCATCCCATCATACCGCAAGATGCAAAGTACACAAAACGCAATTGATAATAAAAGCACCACCGACCATAATGACCATTGTGTTCTACTCGTGCAATAGATCTACATATAGACACGGCTCTGATACCACTATAGGGGTTCGTAGCATGGAAAACAAAAAATTTCTACCGCATGCACACAAACAAGCCAAGATCTATCTACTAGATTGTAGCAATGAGTCGATAGAAGCACTCAGCCTCGAAGATTCCAAAGCGGTTAACGAGAGCAGATTCTCGTGGGTGATGTAGTCGTTACTGATCTCAAGATCGCGTAGACGATCCTTCCGACGCTGCTCTAGAGCGCTCCGCAGATTGGTCAAACGTTAGACTTTCGATGAAGACCTTACTCTCCCTTGTTCCAAGAAGGCGGAGGTTGTAGTTCTCCTCGCAAAGACGGCAAGGCGTGGTGTCGGAAGTAGAGGGAAGATCCCGCAGGGCTTCGCCTAAGCCGGTGCGAGTTATGGTGGATTAGGGTTTCCCGGAGATCTAGTGTTTAGAAGACCGGGAGGAGGAGGTGTAGGCGGCATCTAGGGAGGCGGAGATGGATCGGTGGCGACGCAAGGCAGCGGCGGCGGCGGCCAAGTGTCGGCGATGGCGGCTCAGGTGGAGAGGGGATAGGGCTTGTCTTGTTGGGGCAGCCCTCCCCCTCTATTTATGAGAGGGAGGGGCAGCCTTGGGAGGGGTGGGTCTGAATCCAAACCCAAATCCAAGTTGTATTGAGAGAAGGACTTTTCTCTTCTTCCACTAGGAAACCATTGTTCTAGTTTGACTTTTCAAACTTCCCATTTGACTTTCAATTTAGAGCTTTAATTCTCTCTTGCAAATGCCCACACCAAGTGACCTAGGATATGATCCAATCATTCCACTTATCCATGACACATTCATGGACCATTCCCCTTCCGTTCCAGTGAACCTTCTAGACCCTTCTAGAACATCTCTGATGAAAACATCGGAAACTTTCTCGAACTCCGGAATCGGACTTTCCTTATATGAATCTTATTTTCCGGACCATTCCGGATCTCCTCGTGATATCCTGGATCCCATCCGAGACTCCGAATAACATTCGGTATCCCTACTAACATTCCATATCTACTAAACAACATTGAATCCTTAAGTGTGTCTCCCTACGGTTTGTGAATTATGCGGACATGACCGAGACACTTCTCCAATCAATAACCAATAGAGGAATCTGGAAATTCATGTGGTTCCCACATATTTCTACGATTACTTTGCGATCGAATGAATCACTTACATATGATACCAATTTCCCTTTGTCTCATGATAGTTTACTTATCCGAGGTTTTGATCGTCGGTATCTCTGCATACCTAGCTCAACCTCGTTACCGATAAGTACTATTTTCTTGTTCCCGGGATATATGATCCCTTGTGAGCCAGTCACATGCTTGCAAGCTAATTGGATGACATTCCACCGAGAGGGACCAGAGTATATCTATCTGTCATATGGATGGACAAATCGCATTCTTGATCCATGTGCCTCAACCCATAATTTCTGAACACTCAATGCCACCTTTATAGACACCCAATTACGGTGTGGTGTTTGTTGTCATCAAAGCATCCTTCCGGTGATGGTGATTAGCATGATCTCATGGTCAAAGGAATTAGGTTACTATGTATCAGAAAGCTTATAGCAAACGAACTATTGAAATGACTTGATCTTAATGCTACGCTTATCTATAGGAGTATGTCCATCACACCATTATCCTAATGATATGATCTTGTTGTTAACAACATCTCAATGTTCATGATTGGGAAACCACAACCATCTATTAACCAACAATCTAGTATTACAAAGAGGCTTTACTAGGGACTCTAATTTAGTTTATAAATCACACAAGTATTAATGTTTCCGGTTTAATACTATTATAGCATGAATGTAAACATTTATCATAAACACAAAGATATAATAATAACCACTTTTATTATTGCCTCTAGGGCATATCTCCAACAAATTGCAGATAGTTGTTCATCCTTCTGCTTTAACCCTGCTTGCAAAGCCATGACCTGGACAATTCCTTCTTCATCTGACCGAGGCTCATTTTGTTTAGGTTCCTTTTGCTGACCACGCAACCTCCAAACTCCATCCCTCAAATCACCAAGTAAATTGCTCCAAAACTCAGGCAGAGAATCATCATGCCATTCCACATACCCACATCCACGATCGTTCTGTTCATTGTCCCAACAAAGAATCAATCAGAGAAGGAATAAGGAGGAAAATTGCAGCCAAAAAGAATGAAATTGAGGGCAATAACTCACCATTGCATCAATGCATGCGTAGTATCTTCTTCCTGGGTTCTGAGAACTCCATGAAATCCATCTCGGTGCCTTCCTCCGCGGATTGAAATGGCAAAGCCTTTTCGGCTCGTAAGCCATTGGGTTCTCCCGATAGACGACCGGAGACCTTGATTCCGTGACCCTCCTCCTTCCTGCAGCAGCACGGAAGCTTGGCCCCGCCATCAAAGAACCACCGAAAGATCGAAACATTATCCTCTGTGCCGCCGCCACTCTCCACCGCCCTCTGTCCTGCCCCGACGAACCCTAATTTTATTCCCCTCCCTTCTATTTGTCCAGCGTGTATCTCTTCATGCCCGTGCGATAAGGTTATCCCACCATCTCTGACCCCACAACTGACAATTATCCTGGCCACGTCAGCAACTTACTCCCTAAAACTGCATTAGGGTTCTATTTAGACCGGAATTGCAAAGTTCAGGGTACGATCGATAGGGATTTCAATGTTAGGATTCAGTTCGCCGGAGCACTACAAGTTCAAGGTTTAAAATAGACTTTTTCCTTAATTATCTGTAAGCCTCGCCACTGTCAGTAAAGATGGCCGAGTCGGGGCGAAAGTGCCAAACCCGTGGGCACAACCCGGTTACGCTCCACCGCTTGCTTGGTGGTTGGTCTGTTGCACGTTACCAACTTAACAACAATTCCTATTTGACTGATCCGGTGGTACCAACTAGAGGTATCAGGCAAGGGGACCCTATAAGCCCCTATCTCTTTCTTTTTTGTATGGAAGGATTATCTTGTCTTCTGCAAAAAAGGGAGGCCAAAGGTAAACTACAAGATATACGTAATGGCCGGCTTGGACCCCCTATCTCATATCTACTCTTTGCAGACGATAATATTTTCTTTGCACGCAGTGACAGGAAGAGTGTCGAGGCCTTGCACAACACGCTGGAGGTTTATTGTGAGGGCTCAGGACAGAAAGTTAACAAGGAAAAGTCGAACATTTTCTTTGGTTCCCATTGTCCACAAGGAGTAAAAAATGAGGTGATGCACACGTTGGGTATCCAAAATGAAAAGCTAAATGACTCCTACTTGGGAATGCCAACTAAGGTTGGACGTTCTCCGGTTAGCACCTTCAGGTATTTGTTTGATCGCATGTGGAGGCGCATGAATGGATGCTCTGGGCAAACCGATGTCACGGGAAGGAAAGGAAACTTTCTTGAAGGCTGTCATCCAAGCAATCCCAACATATGTCATGCGTCTTTTTCAATTACCAATAACGTAATTTGAAGAGATGAGGAAGGCCATAGCAAATCACTGGTGGGGAGTGGAAAATGGTAAAAAGAAATTACACTGGCGTTCTTGGCAGTGGCTCATGACACCCAAAGCACTAGGAGGGATGGGTTTTAGAGACATGGAACTGTTTAATCAGGCAATGTTAGCTCGCCAAGGTTGGCGCCTGCTGACTGATCCAACCTCACTTTGTGCTCGCGTCCTTAAAGGGAGGTACTACTCTAATTCCTCCTTTTGGGATGCTCCAAAGCCTAGGCCCTCCTCGTACACATGGAGGAGTATCTTATTTGGAAGAAATCTGTTGAAAGACGGAATTCGTTGGGGTGTTGGCAATGGTAAAGATATCAAGATCCAAAGTGACTGTTGGATCCCTGGTGTATCTCCTGCATCCTTATGCACACTAACGCCTTTGGTGGAAGATCAAAAGGTTAACACCTTCTTCAGAGATGGATCCCGGTCCTGGGACCCTGATGTTGTCCGTGCTATTTTTACGGATGAGGTTGCAGCGAAGATTCTCCAGATTCCAATAAGTAGACATGAGGGAGAGGATTTTATCTCCTGGACATACACACGCTTTGGGTACTATACAGTGCGATCAGGTTATAATCTGGCTAGGTCCAGGAAATTCAGTGATCAACTGAGTATACCGAAGAAGGGTTTATCATCAGGGACAGAAAATGATTCGAAGTTGTGGAAGAAGTTATGGGCAGAGAAGGCCCCGGGAAAAATGAAAATTATTGTGTGGCGTTTTGCTCATAACTGTCTCCCAAGTGGACAACAACTTCAGTTTTGACATATACCAGCATCAGCGGAATGTTTCTTTTGCGGGCGTCATGAAACTATTGAGCACACTATATTATTTTGTTGCTTTGCTCGGGAGGTTTGGGATGCCGTTTTTGCTGAACATCAAACTGATCTGCAACGCAAGGGGTTTATATCTACCAAGACTTGGACACTGAACTTCTTTGAAAGATGCTCGGCCATACAAGCCACGGTATTGACTGTTACCATGTGGCATATTTGGGATGCTAGAAATAAAATCCGGGAGGGTGAACCTTTGATGCATCCGAGAGTGGTTGCTGAGAAGTCGTTGTGGCATATATTCAGATGATTGAGACACATCTTTATCAAGCTGTACCGAACCACAGGCGTGAGACCAATTCTGCTATTTGTAAGTGGTCGCCGCCGCCGGAAGGTACATTTCTAATTAATGTGGATGCCGCAATCTTTGCTTCTTCTTGTCGGATGGGGATTGGTGCTGTGATCAGAGACCACAATGGCTCCTGTTTAGCTGCCTGCAGCGAGCAGTACGCAGAGGTCGCGGCACCAGAGATTGTTGAAGTTGTTGCAATGTGTAGAACTATAACCCTGGCAAAAGATGAAGGTTTCTCCAAAATAATGGTCAACTCTGATTGCCTTTCTTTGATACAGAGAATGACAACTGAGCAGGAAGATCGTTCTTTGTGTGGTCCATTGATTCATGACATCAGAAGGTTGGCTTCATCCTTCAGTTCATGCTCTTTCAGTCATATTTATCGGGAGTTAAATGTTGCTGCTCGTAGCCTTGCTAAATTGAGTGAGTCTTTAGTTTGCTCCGTGTGGCGTGGGGTTGCTTCGGAGTGTATCCGCGAAATACTTTGTAATGACCTTTTGATTATGTGATCAATAAAGCCCACGTTTTCTCTCAAAAAACAACAATTCCTATTTGACAACTCAGGCGATCGGTTACCACGCCCATGTTTGAGGGAGCCTCCTTCGCGGACTGGCCTAGGTACGTCCCTTTTTTTCATTTTCCCTTTTCTTTCCTTTTTCATTTCTTTTTCTTCTCTTTTTATTTTTATGTTTGTTTTCCTTTTCTTTTTTAAATTCGAGCATATCTAATTTTGAACACTTTTAAATTTAAACCTTTAAATTTGAAATTTTTTGTATCTAAACATTTTTAAATCTAAATATTTTATATTCTGAATATTTTAAAATTTGAACATTTTTTAAACCTAAATATTTATAAATATTATAACTTTTAAAAATTTGAATAACAGGAGAAGGAAAATAAACACAGCTAAAAAGGAAAACAGTTCTAAACTGGCCCCAGCCCACCTAGCCTTTCCATTCAGGCGTCAGCCCGTAAACCCACACCTGAAGCGTCATTTAGGAGCTCCCCGGAATTCTCAAAAAGGAAAAAAAAGGGAGCTCCCTGGCTTTCCCTGGAAAAAAAAAGAGCTCCCTGGCTTATCCATCTGGATTAGTATATTAGCGGTACAATGATTCTGTAGCTTCAGCTTTCAGGCGTCCCATCAAAATCAGACGTGATCCAACGCTAAAGCAATACAAGGCGAATCTGCTCCATGCTCCCACTAGTGCCAAGGCCCAGTAGCAATAGGTGGCTACATGTAAAGTTTCGGGTCGAGTGACTTCACAGCCGAAGGCCTCTTATTCTTTTTTAAATTTTACAGGATAATCTCTGGATACTACATACGTTACATGGCATAGCTGTCCTAACATTGTGGATTCATGGGGAAGAGCATGTATAGTGCTACCATGTACCCAACCCAGAAGAGCACATCTAAATAGTGGTCATTGTTTTGAAGCTAAGTTGAATTAACATTTAACAATATATGCATCAAAGGTTCAGTTTCAAAGTGATCTGCACACAAAAAATAACATTTTGTGAATAGCAGCATCTTGTAATAGTATTGAGTATTGACAACTAATGGTATCACAATTTTACCTTCTATTCGTCGACCTTTGTGTGAACTATTTGTCCCGAGTTAAACACACATTTGTCTAGATTTTACATGTATCTATGCATTAAAATGTGTTTAGATGCACACCTATTTCTCGAAACAGGCTTTCGCCCCGCTTTATAAATAAAGTAAACAGGTGAGACCGCTGCTGAACCAGACAGCACAACGCCCAAAGGATGATACACAACATGAAGCACGAGGCTGGGGAGAACCCAAGCCTAAGACTAAAAACAAGAAAAAAAAGAGAAAAAGAAAGCCGAGAACGGCAGCAGTGAAAACTAAACAACTCGCGACTGGTGCGCCCACCAAAGAAGTACCACCACATGTCCCGCAGTCCAAAGCGTCTGCGTACCAAGACAGCACCTCCAAGAAGGGGAGTGACGACGACACTGCTGTCCGATCGGGGCCTAGGGTTTCCCCCGGTACGCAGTGGGGGGTGGGGGAGGGATGCCCTCGACACCCTTCAAGAAGGAAGGTGATACCCTCGGGCGTCACCGTGCCGGAGTCAATAGACAAGGATTTCTCCCTACCCCTCCAGAACCACACTCCCGAGCACTTTGAAAAGCTCCACCAATCACGTCGCCCATGGACACGCGCCATCCCGGTCATGGGTTCGCCACCGCCGTCACACCATGAACCACGAAGCGAAGCCGATAGACTGAGAGAGGGGAGACTACTGTGAGGGCACCGCCAACAAGACGCTGGAGGGAATGCCTCCACCACCGCTGTGTGGTAGCCGACCGGATGCAAGAAGAAGACACCAGGCCCTCTAGCCCGGCCGAGCCCGCGAAGGCTCGTGAAGTCCCGCCATCGCACTGCAGCAAGGGTGCCATCGAACACGCCAACCGCCGCCTGCACCCTACCTCCGTCCACTGGGATTCGCCATCACGCAAGTCCGGCCACCAAGCAAAGACCGACACCATCGAGCTCACCCGGGCCTGCCGAACCGTCGTCGGTCAGAGAACCACGGTAGCAAGACACCTCCCGGAGCCGCCTCCACCGAAGGACCATCATGCACCCCACCTTCCGGGGCCGCCGCCCCGGCGTCCAAGATCTCGCCTTTGACAAGACCACGCCCGACGACACCTACACCAAAACGAGCCAGAGGAGACAAGGACAATCCACCAGCACTAGGACGGGGATTTAACGAGCGGTCCATGAGGCAAGTTAACTCCGCAACCCCCAATGACGGGAACTACTAGGTGGACGCCAGTTCTAGGCCATACCGGCTTCGATCTAGCACCCCGACCATACCATGGTCAGGGGGTGGGCTCCCAGACCCGCTGGTAACCCCTGAAACCCGCAAAGGCCGCTAGGCCCGCCAACCTAGATCGGGCCCAGGTGGGCCTAGATCTGGGCCGAGGCAGGCCCTGCAGTCTCCAGGCCAGCTCCACCCTCCGCCCTCGTTGCTGGCGGACGAATCCGCGTCCTGCCCCGTCCCGAGTAGGCGCCGAGGGCCCGGTCATTGGCAGAGGATCACCGAAGAGGCCATCGACGCCAAGGTCGCCTCTCGCGAGAGCCCATCCCGCGCCATGCCTCGCCGCCTGACCTCTGAGCCACCACGGCGCGCAGGCCGCCGCGCCGGGAAGGCTGGCTCAGTGTAGTCCGCCGCCGCAGGCCGACCCGCGCCGCCGGCCGAGCCAGACGAACCAGGGAATACCGCTGCCGCCGACATCAAGAGCTTTGCCCAATGGCGGGAGGAGGAGGTGGGGTCGGTGGCGGCTAGGTGCGGCTCTGTCGCCCAAGGGGACGACCGAGGAGCCCGACGGTGTTTTTTCTCATATCCCAGTTCTGCACACCTATTTAGGCAAGTCCGCGGCAAGTAATCGGATGGAGGGTATTATGAATTGTGTGTCATGGTATATACACATTGTGTGAACCGATTTTTTTTATTAAGTGCACGACAATATCCCAACCCCAAACCGCGAGAGGATAATTGATACGTACTCCAAGGATGCTAAGTGTACATGGTACCCACATTTCATCCATTCATTAGAAGAAACTGGCAATAGAAACATATAAGCGGTCCGCTTTAATAGACCCCCTCCTCAAAATGATATAAACAAAAAACACATGAATGACTCACATTGCCTGATACCCCCTTCGGTTTGGAGGGCAGGATGACATTCCATAAAATTGAAGCCTTACTAACACATGAATAGCTCATTTACATTTGTACGTGTACATACAGTTGATATAACCGTATTCATATATCGTTTTGGTACACTATGTGGACTATGAGGGGAACTCGTCGTGGATGGTGTCTGCGGGGAAAAAATTACATGTGTGTGAAACTCCTTCATCCAAAGGAGATAGTGATATGTCGGAAAAAATATCTATAATTTTTTATGTTCCATGCTTGTTTAGTATCTATTTTGTTTTGCTTTGTCCACACTTTGAGGTGCTTTTTATATGTTTTCTGGTACTAACCTATTAACAAGTTGCCACAACGCCAGTTGCCTGTTTTCTGTTGTTTTTGGTTCCAGCAAAGCTAGTAAAGAAATATTCTCGGAATTGGACGAGACAAAAGTCAAAGTCAATATTTCACCGAGGAGAACACGCAGTCCAGAGGAGAGACGGGGCCACAGGGCGGCCAGACCCCCCAGGCGCGGGCCCACCCTGGGCCGCGCCTGGGCAGGGTGTGGCCCCCTGGCCGCCTCCCAGCCTCGCATCTTCGCCTATAAGAAGCCCCCGAAGCCTAAACCCTAAGTACCCGATCAATATTCCACGAAACCATCTGTAGCCGCCACCACCATCATCCCTAGATCGGGGGATCTGAAGCTCTGTCCGGCACCCTACCGGAGGGGAGATCATCCTAGAGGCCTTCTTCTTCATCATGCCAGCCTCCGGTATGAAGAGTGAGTAGTTCCACCTTGAACTACGGGTCCATGTAGTAGCTAGATGGTTGTATCTCCTCCTTTGTGCTTTCATGTCCAGATCTTATGAGCTCCGTTCATGATCAATATCTCATCTATTTGTAATCATGCATGTTGTGTTTGTGGAGATCCGATGGATATTGAGATTACTATGTCAGATTGATTAATGTTTTGTCTTATTGATTCTATCATGTCTCTGTTATTTGTGATCTTGCATGCTCTCCGTTGTTTGTAGCTATCTTGGCCGAGTAGTTGCTAGTGAATCCAAGAGGGGGTATTTATGCTCGATAGTGGGTTCATGCCTCTATTTAATCTAGGGAAGTGACAGAAATCTCTAAGGTTGTAGATGTGGAACAAGTGGATTGTTTACCTTACACACTTTGCTTAAAGAAGTTGTCTGTTGCTTGCAACTTAATACTAGAGGGGGTTCGGATGATAACCCAAAGGTGGATGATACGTCCAATTTGCATCACCATTCTATATCATAATTTGCCTCTATTCATTGATATATTTCATATTAAGAGGTGTTACTTATGTATTTTCATCTTTTTTTTGCATGTTGGATGATTTTTGGAGGATGAACTGCCGGAGTCAGGATTCTAATGGAAAAAGGGGTGTTTTGATGCAATTTCGCGAAGATCAGAAAAATACTAGAAAAATTATGGAAAATCATATTTTCCGACAAGACGAAGAATGTCAGAAGGGGAGGCGGAGATGGGCCATAGGGGGCCCACACCCCCTAGACGCGGGCCACCCCCTAGCCGCGCCTATAGGGGGTGTGGCCCACCTGGCCCACCTCTGGCTCCGCCGTCTCACCTATATATTCCCCTCAGAACCCTAATACACGGAGGAGTGACCATAGAAAGATTCTATCGCATCCGCGGGGCGGAAAACACCGAGAGAGAAAGAGCTCTCCGGCACATAGATTTCTGCCGGGGAAATTCCTTCCCGGAGAGGGGAGATCGTCGCCATCAACACCATCGTCAAGCTAGACTTCATCGGGATCATCATCATCATCCACACCATCATCTCCACCAGCACCATCATCACCACTCCATCCCGCTGGAACAATTGTGTTGAATACTTGCATAGTTCTAAGGGGAAACTGTCCTGGTGTTGATTACTATTGTAGTTGATGCTTTCGAGTGGAACCATTGGATTATTGTTTATGTTCAGATTTTTATTCATCACCATATCATCTTTGATCTTGATCCATATGATGTCTTGTGAGTAGTTCATTTAGTTCTTGAGGACACGGGAGAAGTCACGTTGTTAGTAGTGGATTTGTGTTGAGATATTATTCAATGGTTTAGTATTTAAGTTGTGGTGCTATTCTTCTAGTGGTGTCATGTGAACATCGACTACATGATACTTCACCATTTATGGGCCTAGGGGAATGCATTGTGTATTTGGCTACTAATTGTGGGGTTGCTGAGGATGTAAACCGAACCCCGTTAGGAAACCTTTGCACACGGGAGTGTAGGATCTCAGAGTTTAAGGTTATCGTTAGGTTTATATCTTAATTGCTTTCCTGTAGTTGCGCATGCTTGCTGGGGATTTAATCACAAGTATGTATTAGTCCAAGTAAGGTCGGTACATTATCACAGGTTCACCCACACAACACTTACAATACCAAAGAAGGGTACTCAGCTAGTTGAAGTGAAAGCACTTGACAGAAGTCTCATGTGTCCTCGAGAACGTTTGGTCCTTATAAGTATTTCCTCATGCTTGTCCTTTGCTAAGAAAGGATTGGGCCACTTGCTGCAATTGTTCGTTGTCTTTATTACTTGCACTTTATTTCTTTGCTTTATCAGAAAACCCCTAAAAATCCGTTTGCTAAGTATTTACATAGATTTCCTGCTCCTCACCACTAGTCAACACATTCTGCTCCTCATTGGGATCGACACTCCTATTTATCAAAAGTACTACGATACACCCCCTATACTTGTGAGTCATCAATAATATTTTCTGGTGTCGTTGTCGGGGAGTGAAGCGCTATTGAAGAGTGGAACTGGTAAAGGAAAATTCTACTGTGAGTATTGCTTTTTTATTTCTATTTGTTAGTTTGTTTCCAATATGGATAACCCACTTGGTTTTATGTTTGGGAAAACTACTACCACTGCTACGGTAGTAGATGAACCACCACCTGTTGAGATAGATCCTTTTAAGATACCTACAAGTATTGTTGATCGTGTTATGGATAATTATTATTTAGGGGATGGAACTGTCCACACTGGTGATCATTTGCTTTTTATCCATGAATTATGCGGGTTGTTTAAGTGTGAAGGTATCACAACTGAACATGTGAAGAAGAAGTTACTCTCTATATCCTTGAAAGGGAGAGCTTAAGAATGGTATAAGCTGCTGAAGAATGGGCAATCCATGGAATGGGAGGAAATAGTACCTCTCTTTTATTCCAAATTCTATCCTCCCAGTGAAATTCATAAGGATAGGAATCTTATATATAACTTTTGGCCTCGTGATGGAGAGAGTACAGCTCAAGCTTGGGGGAGATTGAAGTTACTAATGCTTAAATGTCCTATTCATGAACTCCCTAACAATATTATTATCAATAACTTTTATGCTAGGCTTTCTATTCATGATAAATATTTACTATATGCTTCTTGTGCCGGATCATTCACACGTATGAAGGAAGAAGCTAAATGGGATCTCCTAGACCGTAATCAAGAGAACACTAAAGCTTGAGAGAATGACAAAGGAAGAAAGTCAGGTATAAACTATGATTATGAATGCATTAAATCTTTTATGAGAACTGATAACTTCCGTGATATTAGTAATGAGTATGGTCTTGATTCCCAAAGTATTGCAAAAAAATTCAAGGCATTTGCCTCTTACATAGAAATTCCTAAAACGACGTGGAATAAGTACCATGCACCTTATAAAGATGTTGTTAGTCATGTTCTTGTTAGAAGTACTGAAGTTTGTACTATTGATCATATTTTTCATGAACCTTATGTTGAGAAAATACCTTTCCCAGCTAAGGTAAAGGAGTATTCTATGATTATTAGTGTGAATAATAAAGGTACTAAGAAAACTGTGGAACCTGATGAGCAAATGAATAATGAACTTGTGGTAGCTATTGTGAAAGATCTTGTCACTAGAAATATAGAGGATAAGTACATTGTCTTGTGTGAAGACGCTTATAATATTATTTCTCATCCTAGAAAAGCTAGTGTCCATGTTCTTTCTATTAGAATTGGTGATCATTGCTACTATGGTTTATGTAATATTGGTGCTAGTTCTAGTGCTATTCCTTATGAGCTTACAGGGAAATTATGCATGAAATTGGTCCTTGTGAGCTTGAGGACATTGATGTGGTCATTCATCTTGCTAATAAGGAAACCATTTGCCCTATTGGTATTGTAAGAGATGTGGAGGTCCTCTGCTGTAAGATTAAGTATCATGCTGATTTTCTAGTGCTTAATTTAGCTGCTAGCAAAACTTGTCCTATCATTTTTGGTAGACCCTTCTTGAACACTTGTGGAACTATTATAGATTGTAAAAAGGAAAAAAGTTTTAACTAAGTTTGATGGAGATTCTTATGAGTTTAACTTTTCCAAATTTTCTAAATCTCCTTGTGAAAATAGCGTGCCTAATAAAGATTTCAGGATGGAACAACTTGCTTCTATTGATCCAGTTTATGACCTTGGATCTCTTTTTGATGATTGTAAGTATGCTCATTCTGATGATAAAGTTGTTTCCTGTGACAGTTATATTGTCAATTTTATTCAGAGTGCTACTGAAAGTTATTATGAGAGAGGGAAACATGGTTTTATGCATGTCAATAATGTTAAGTTTCCCCGTTTTATGTTGAAAGCTTTGAAGTTGCATTTGTTTTTCTTCCTATGCTAGTGGCTTTTTTTCAACAATTTGTTTTATCATGATACCCCCATGCATAGGAAGTGGGTTAGACTCAAATGTGTTGGTTATTTGCTTCTTCATGCTCTCTTTCACTTCAGATATTTATCTCCTATGTGGGCTTCTTTGAAACTATCAAGCCTAACTTAAAGGCATTAAAGAAAAGTACTTCTTGGGAGATAACCCAATAGTTTTGTCGAGTCTTGGAAGTTATTACCTCGGTGTCAAGATCAACTACTTTTTGGGAGCTCCTTATCCTTTTTGTTTTGGTTTTTGTGCCAAGATCAACTATTTTTGAGAAGTAGAGGAGTTGTGAAAAGTGGCTATCCTGGACAGATTTTTGTGCTGCATTGGAAAAATTCGTGAAGGAGCTCAGTACTTCGGATGGATCTGTATTTTTCTATGCTTGTTATCCAAGTTGTTACGCAACCATCATTAGTTTTTCACCTTTTGAGAAACAGAAGGTTTTCGAAAAAATCAATCTTTACCTGCTGGTCTGTTTTGACAGTTTTCTGCCATCATTTGCATTTGCCTCTTATATTGATTCCCATTCATATTCTTTTGGGTTTTTGGAAAGGAGTTGCTATAGTAGCTTTTGTTTTGATAGATTTCAGTTGAAATGTGAACCCAAAAGGTTTTTTGCTTTTGCATACACTAATGTTGCCATTGAGGTTTGTGTGAAACCTTGTAGGAAAGAAATTTTCAGGAGATGGAGAAAAGGAATCCGCATAGTTCGTCTTTGAATAGGTAAAAGTGGTGAAAACAGAAGGTTCGTGAAAGCCTAATCTTTTTATATTTTTGATGTTTTTATTGCATACGGAATGTTACGAGACGAAACAGAGGAGGAAACGGAGGCCGGGGTGGCCACACCCACCCTAGGCACGGGCCCTAGCTAGCCGCGCTTGGAGGGGGTGTGAGCCCCCTGAGCTCCGTCTCCGCCTTGTTTTTGCACCAGTACCTTCCTTATGCATTAAAACTTCATAATGTATAACCCCCTCGGATCCGCCAAGGTTCGTATATCGTGTTCTCGTCGTGTTTTCGTTTCGACCTATTTCTGTCAGGAAATCTTCTCAAGTTTAGAACACCATGGTCTCTGCCAACGACAAAGGCAAGAAGCCCGAGGAAGATTATCCTCAAAACCCCAAGGAGGAGGAGATTTTGGTAGGGGATTAAGAAGACATGGAGGAGGATGAGCATCCGGACACCCGCGCTACCGTCGCAAGCATTGGAGTGGTGGGAAATCCTACCAAGCTTAGGAGGATAGCACGGATGTCTACAAGAGGGAAAGCCATGCGTCATATCCTCGCTCCACGGTCACCTCCTCCATGTACCAATAATCCCTTCCATACTCTTATACATGAGCAACAATACCAATAGGTGCCCAAAGGGAACTTGCCCTCGGCTTGGGATCTGCCTCGTTCTAACCATGCAGGGGAGGAACACACTAAGAAGGAAGAGTGGGGAAAGAATAACAAGGACTGGGACTCTCGGGCCGATATGATCATGAACCGCATTGAGCAAAATTCGGAGTTGATTCATACTCTAACCTTCGAGATTGAGGATTTGAGGAAACTGATTGAGGATCTTATCAATAGAACACCACCACCACCAAAGGAGTAATTCTTCATCAGGTTTGGCATCCCCTTGGCTTGTTCCAAGCTTGGGGGAGTGCCGCGGTATCACATCATTATCTTTTATCTTTTACCTTTTTAGTGGATTAATATCTTTGGTAGAGAAGTTATCTTATAGGTTGGTTTGCATGTGGAAGTATCTCTCCTTTAGTTGATTATCTATGTATCCCTTTGTGTGAGTGCCTTTATGGAATATTAATGAGAAGTTTCATCTTTTAATTTTTGCACTTCTTATTTTAGTTTGTGATACGTCAGAAACGTCTCTATAATTTTTGATGTTCCATGCTTGTCTAGTATCTACTTTGATTTGTCTACATTTTGAGCTATTTTTATATGTTTTCTGGTACTAACCTATTAACAAGTTGCCATAGTGCCAGTTGCCTATTTTCTTCTGTTTTTGGTTCCAGAAAGGCAGAAAATCAATATTCTCGGAATTGGACGGGACAAAATACAAACTAAATATTTTACCGTGGGGAACACGAAGCCTGAATACGAGACGGAGGGGAGGCACCAGAGGGCCACACCCCCTGGTGGCGCGGGTTATCCCTAGTCGCGCCTGGAGGGTGTAGCCGCCCTGGTGGCCCCCCTGCCTCACCTCTTTGCCTATAAAGTCCCCTCGATACCTAAACCCTAAGCACCAGATCAATATTCCATGAAACCGTTTGTAGCCGCCGCCACCATCGTCTCTAGATTGGGGGGTCTGAAGCTCTTCCCGACACCCTGCCAGACGGGACATCATCCCAGAGGCCTTCTTCTTCATCATGCCAGCCTCCGGTATGAAGCGTGAGTAGTTCCACCTTGGACTACGGGTCCATGTAGTAGCTAGATGGTTGTATCTCCTCCTTGTGATTTCATGTCTAGATCTTGTGAGCTCCATTCATGATCAAGATCTCATCTATTTGTAATCATGCATGTTGTGTTTTGCGGGGATCCGATGGATATTGAGATTACTATGTTAGATTGATTAATGGTTTTGTCTATTTGATTCTATCATGTCTATGTTGTTTGTGATCTTGCATGATCTCCATTGTTAGTAGTTATCTTGGCAAAGTAGTTGCTAGTGACTCCAAGAGGGGGTATTTATGCTCGATAGTGGGTTCATGCCTCTACTTAATCAAGGGAAGTGACAGAAATCTCTACGGTTGTAGATGTGTTGTTGCCACTAGGGAGAAAACAACGGTCTCTTGTTCATGGAACAAGTGGATTGTTTACCTTACACACTTTGCTTAAAGTAGTTGTCTGTTGCTTTCAACTTAATACTGGAGGGGGTTCGGATGATAAACTGAAGGTGGACTTCTAGTCATAGATGCAGTTGGATAGCGGTCTATGTATATTGTTGTATTGCGCAATCGAATCTCATAGGATCTTTATGTCTAGTATTGCATTGTTATGCCTTGCGCAATCCTATCAATTGCCCTGCTGTAATTTGTTTACCCTTTATGCCATGTTTGTTTATCTAAGAAGAGCACCTCTAGTGAACTATGGACCCCGGTCCAATCTTTACCATTGATACATCTTCCACTATTACTGTTTACTTGCTGCAAACCATCATTACCTTCCACACCATACAGTTAATCCTTTGTTACAGCAACCGGTGAGATTGACAACCTCACTGTTCGTTGGGGAAAAGTCTTGAGTTTGTTTTGTGCAGGTTTCCACGTTGCTTGCAACACCTTTGAGACGTTTCCTTCCTCCTACTGGTTCAATAACCTCGGTTTCTTACTGAGGGAAGACTTGCTGTTGTGCTCATCACACCTTGCTTTTGGGGTTTCCAACGAAGCGCTCCCACGTCAACACCGGGCGCATGCATCAGTTTGCAATCTCTATTATATGATTGATCTTGTTGATCAGTATTGGTATCACTTTGGGAGCATCAAGTAGATCTAAATTGGTTTTGGCAAACCGAGCTCTGGTCAGTAGCAACACCTTTTGAGGTTTGAAGGAAAAGAGAAAAAGCTTACAGGTATTTTGTATCATTTATTTTCTTTCTTGATTGGCTCATAAGCTTAGTATTCTTTATTTAAGATCTTCTGTGTCTTCAAGGAAGATTGCATGTTTGGCTTTATCACTTGTAGGTTTGCTTGTTTCTTTCAACTCTTTTGTTTGCTACCCAGCCTTGCTAGCCAAAAACTTGTTTTGAGAAGGCATAATTCTCATGCATCCAATCCCTTTAAACCAAACATGTGCCATTTGTGTCCACCATATCTACCTATTAGCATTATTGCTATTCCAAGCAAATTCTCAAGCTTCATCTATCTTTCAAATTAAAAAGTATTATATTATGAGAAAACTAGTTAGTAAAGCTCTCATGAACTTGATGGCACACCTTATTTTCTTGCCCCTAATAAACTTGAACCATTGTGTCATCGAAATTGTATATGCTTGCATCTATACGTTGGGATTATCAGAACCGTGTTGTCATGGGGAACGCTTTCAACACTTATGGATACATATCCAGTTGATATCATGCTCTTTTGTTTGCGGATGTCGTCGGTGTGAAATAAAAGGGGATCTTGTAAGTCCATGGAGTTATGTATTTTGTGTTATAGAAATGTCTGGGCCGCTATCCTAAGCCATGCCTAATCATGGTGGAAACTTGCAACATCACCATAATGAGCAATCTATGAAGCATCCTCAATAAAAACCTATGCAAATAGCAAATAAAAAGATCGCTGAGATGCTCATTGTCTACTTGCCTTGTCATTTTGGTTATGGGAAAGCTCTTGTACCATGTGCAAGGGGTACCCCGTTGGCGGTTCTTTATGATACACATGTACTTACAATGACAAGAACTTACTGGTAACTAAAGTTGAGTAGCATGAGGAGCGACCCTTGTACTCAAGGGACATGAGATTACCAACTTATAATTCGTCAAGCATATATTCCATCTTTGTTCACTTTAACCTTAATCACCTCAAGATGCTTATGATAGGGGCAATGAGAGCTCATATCTAGTAAGTACCATAATCTTTTGGAACCTCTTTATGAACTTGAAATCCCTGATTCCCTCTATGACGGGCCTTTCTCCTACTTCTAAGTTGATTTAGTAAACCTACTTCCTCTCTATCTCAAGCAATCATTTGAATTGTTGTGTTTCAAGCATTCATATGGTGATTTATTCAATCATGTTCTTTATCCTCCTTGTTTGCATAATACTCTTATCTATTGAGTATTACTTTGAAGGCTATCATTGTGAAAAACCTTTTAAGTTTGAGCAAAGAGTACTCTTGTTGTGAAAACTTCTTCGAAAGCTTTTTGTGAAACCATTTGCTAGCTTTTCTCTAACCAAGAACAAAGTTTGCCAATTCCAATTATGATTTATCTTTATGCATATCTATTGTTACTCATGTACTAGTTGCAAGCTAAGTTATATAATGGTGAGTTGCTTTCTTCTATGAGTTGTGTAATGGTAAGTGTGATGCTTCTTGTCCATATTCTTTTATCGACACTTCACTCCATAAACCTAGTGAGCTCAGTTTTCTCTTCGTTACAAGCGAAGGTCTAAGCTTGGGGGGAGTTAATACATCCAATTTGCATCACCACTCTATATCCTAATTTTCCTATATTCATTGATATATTTCATATTAAGAGGTGTTACTTATGTCTTTTCATCTGTTTCTGCATGTTGGATGATTCTTGGAGGATGAACTACCGAAGTCAGGATTCTGATGGAAAAAGAGGTGTTTTGATGCAATTTCGCGGAGATCAGAAAAATACCAGAAAAATTATGGAAAATCATATTTCCCCAGAAGACGAAAAATGCCAGAAGGGGAGGAGGAGATGGGCCACAAGGGGCCCATACCTCCCAGGCGCGGGCCACCCCCTGGCCGCGCCTACAGGGGTTGTGGCCCACCTGACCAACCTCTGGCTCCGCCCTCTCGCCTATATCTTCCCCTCGGAACCCTAATACACGGAGGAGCGACCATAGAAATATTCTGCCGCCTCTGCGGCGCGGAAAACACAGAGAGAGAAAGAGCTCTTCGGTAAACAGATTTCTACCAGGGAAATTCATTCCCAGAGAGGGGAGATCATCGCCGTCAACACCATCGTCAAGCTAGAATTAATCGGGATCATCATCATCATCATCCACACCATCATATCCACCAGCACCATCATCACCACTCCATCCCACTGTAATAATTGTGTTGAATACTTGCATAGTTCTTAGGGGGAACTTTCCCGGTGTTGATTACTATTGTAGTTGATGCTTGTGAGTCGAACCATTGGATTATTGTTTATGTTCAGATTGTTATCCATCACCATATCATCTTTGATCTTGATCCATATGATGTCTTGTGAGTAGTTCGTTTAGTTCTTGAGGACATGGGAGAAGTCATGTTGTTAGTAGTGGATTTGTGTTGAGATATTATTCAATGGTTTAGTATTTAAGTTGTGGTGCTATTCTTCTAGTGGTGTCATGTGAACATCGACTACATGATACTTCACCATTTATGGTCCTAGGGGAATGCATTGTGTATTTGGCTACTAATTGTGGGGTTGCCAGAGTGATAGAAACATGAACCCCCGTTAGGACACCTTTGCACAAGGGAGTGTAGGATCTCAGAGTTTAAGGTTGTGGTTAGGTTTATATCTTAATTGATTTCATGTAGTTGTGGATGCTTGCAGGGGGTTTAATCACAAGTATGTATTAGTCCAAGTAAGTTCGGTACATTAGCACAGGTTCACCCACACAACACTTGCAACACCAAAGAAGGGTACTCAGCTATTTGAAGCGAAAGCACTTGACAAAATTCCCATGTGTCCTCGAGAACGTTTGGTCCTTATAAGTATTTCCTTAGGCTTGTCCTTTGCTAAGAAAGGATTGGGCCACTTGCTACAATTGTTCGTTGTCTTTATTACCTGCACTTTATTTATTTTCTTTATCAGAGAACCCCTAAAAATCCATTTGCTAAGTATTTACAGAGATTTCCTGCTCCACACCACTAGTCAACACCTTCTGCTCCTCGTTGGGATCGACACTCCTATTTATCGAAAGTACTACGATATACCCCCTATACTTGTGGGTCATCAGTGGACTTCTAGTCATAGATGCAGTTGTATGGCGGTCTATGTATCTTGTTGTATTCCCAATCGAATCTCATAGGATATTTATGTCTAGTATTGCATTGTTATGCCTTGCTCAGTCCTGTCAATTGCCCTGCTGTAATTTGTTTACCCTTCATGCCATGTTTGTTTATCTAAGGAGAGCACCTCTAGTGAACTATGGACCCCGGTCCAATCTTTACCATTGATTCATCTTCCACTGTTACTGTTTACTTGCTGCAAAACATCATTACCTTCCACACCATACAATTAATCCTTTGTTACAGCAACCGGTGAGATTGACAACCTCACTGTTCGTTGGGGCAAAGTCTTGAGTTTGTGTTGTGCAGGTTTCCACGTTTTTTTGCAACACCTTTGAGACATTTCCTTCCTCCTACTGGTTCGATAACCTCGGTTTCTTACTAAGGGAAGACTTGCTGCTATGATCATCACACCTTGCTCTTGGGGTTTCCTACGAAGTGCTCCCACGTCAACACCGGGCGCCATCAAGTTTTCTGGCGTCGTTGCCGGGGAGGCTAAGGACGTCTTCATAAGGGGAGTCCTTCATAACCTTTTTCTTTACTTTGTTTTTGTTTTTCTTAGTTTCTTTTGCTTGGTTTTGTTTGCCTCTTTTTTATCAAAAACTCCAAAAAAAAGTTTAGTTTGGTTTGCTTTTCATTATAAAAACACAAAAAAATTAGTTCCTACTCTAGTTGTTGGTCTGTTATTTCCTTGCTTGGTCATGCTTTCTATTAATGGATGTTTTCTTTGAAACTAGTTGTTATTGGCAAGGTGGGTTCACAGAAGAAGAAAAGTATTATTATAAGAAACACCATTTGACACAAAAAGGGAAACACTTATGGGAACAAATTGATAAATTGAATACTATTGCTAGAGAGGTGTGCTCTACTTATAATGTTACTTATTTATTTGATAAATCTTGTTGCTATAGGAGGTGTAAACACCTACCATTTCAATGTGAGTATAATGATGATGTTACCATATCTTCTTATGTTAAAGGAAATTATGACTTTTATGATGCAGAACAAATTGAAGAATTTATTGCTTTCAAGGGTGCATTTGAACTTGCTAGTTTGCTTGAAAATACTGATGATGCACCTTATGAATATGAGGTTTATGAGATACTTAAATTTTGCTTTGATAATTACAAGGAAGAAAATGGCTATATTCTTGAATATTTTAATAGGTGCTTTCCACAAATGGAAGAGACTAATGCCTTGCAGGAGACTATGGAAGAAGAAATTGCTGAAACTGAAAGATCATTATATGTAAAAGAGGAGGAGAGTGATGTTCAAGAGGAGGAAGAATGGATCTACCCATGTCTACCTTCTAATGAGAGTAACTCTTTACCTCTTACATTATTTGATTGTCCCCCATGTTTACCAAAGGAGGATGAATGTTATGTTCCTGTAGATTCTTTTGAAATATCTTCTCTGGGTAAAACTTGTGATAATAGTTATGCTCCTATTATGTATGGTAATCCTATATTTGTGCCTAACTTCGAAATGCATGGTACTAAAGAGTTTTGCTTAGAAAATGTTTATGATAAAGCTTTAGATGATGGTCCTATATTGAATGATCAGTCTCAAGCTGGAAATCGTGCGGGTGAGAATGGGTTTTTTGGGGCGGATTATGTGTGGCCTTGATTGGTTTGGGCTAGAGTGGGGAAAACAGCAAACTGGGGTGGAACGGTGCGGGTTTGCGAAAATACCAGTCCGGAGCGGTGCGGTTAGGTCTCGGAAAAACACACAAAAACAGGCTGAACGGTGCGGGTTTGCGAAAATACCAGCCGTTTGGGGCTAGCACTCCAGGACTTGATGTTGAAAAAATAAGGATCGATTAGAGCTAGAAGGCCAGCAGCCAAGGACTTGCTCAACTCACGCCGCTGACATACACAAACCCACGGGTTCAATCCGCACAGTCCATGCGATGCAGTGCGGGTGTGGCCAGGAATTTCTGACGGTGTGGTGTGGTGCGGTTTTACAAAGTAAATTTTTGGATCGGTTTGGATTAGGAAATTTAATCAGCATCAATGGTGTGGGTTGGATTAGGTGCAGGCTTTGCCCCATTCTCACCTTGAGATCAGTCTTCTTGTTATAAAATTATTAAAAGTGGGTTTGAAGGTTTGATGGTGCTCGATGTGGCACTTTGTTGGAAACCCCAAGAGCAAGGTGTGATGAGCACATCAGCAAGTTTCCCTCAGTAGAGATCGAGGTTATCGAACCAGAAGGAGGAAGGAAACGTCTCAAAGGTGATGAAAGCAACGTGGAAACCGGCACAACACAAACTCAAGACTTTGTCCCAACGAATCAGTGAGGTTGTCAAGCTCACCAGTTTGCTGTAACAAAGGATTAAACGTATGGTGTGGAAGTTAATGGTTTGCAGCAAGTAAACAAGTAACAGTGGAAGATGTATCAATGGTAAAGATTGGACCAGGGTCCATAGTTCACTAGAGGTGCTCTCCTTAGATAAATAACATGGCATGAAGGGTAAACAAATTACAACAAGGCAATTGACAGGAACTGAGCAAGGCATAACAATGCAATTACTAGTCAGAAAGATCCTATGAGATTCGATTGGGCAATAAAACAATATACATAGACCGCCATACAACTGCATCTATGACTAGAAGTCCACTGATGACCCACAAGTATAGGGGGTATATCGTAGTACTTTCGATAAATAGGAGTGTCGATCCCAACGAGGAGCAGAAGGTGTTGACTAGTGGTGTGGAGCAGGAAATCTCTGTAAATACTTAGCAAATGGATTTTTAGGGGTTCTCTGATAAAGAAAATAAATAAAGTGCAGGTAATAAAGACAACGAACAATTGTAGCAAGTGGCCCAATCCTTTCTTAGCAAAGGACAAGCCTAAGGAAATTGTAGCAACTGCATCTATGACTAGAAGTCTATCTTCAGGTTATCATCCGAACCCCCTCCAGTATTAAGTTGTAAGCAACAGACAACTGCTTTAAGAAAAGTGTGTAAGGTAAACAATCCACATGTTCCATGAACAAGAGACCGTTGTTTTTTCCCTAGTGGCAGCAACACATTCTACAACCTAAGATATTATTGTCACTTCCCTTAGAAACTAGAGGCATGAACCCACTATCGAGCATAAATACCCCCTCTTGGAGTCACTATCAACTACTTGGCCAAGATAGCTACTAACAACGGAGAGCATGCAAGATCACAAACAACACAGACATGATAGAATCATAAAGACAAAACCATTAATCAAACCAACATAATAATCTCAATATCCATCAGATCCCCGCAAACACAACATGCATGATTACAAATAGATTAAATCTTGATCATGAACGGAGCTCACAAGATCTATACATGAAAGCACAAAGGAGGAGATACAAACATCTAGCTACTACATGGACCCATAGTACAAGGTGGAACTACTCACGCATCATACCGGAGAGAAGGCCTCCGGAATGATCTCCCCTCCGGCAGGGTGCCAGGAAGAACTTCAGATCCCCCCGATCTAGGGACGATGGTGGTGGCAGGTATAGACGGTTTTGTGGAGATTTGATCGGGTGCATAGGGTTTCTGCATCGGGTGTTTCTTATAAGCGAAGGGGGAGGCCGAGGAGGCGATCAGGGGGGTCAAACCCTACCCAGGCGCGGGCCCACCCATGGTCGTGCCTAGGGGGGTTTGGCCGCCCTGGCACACTTCTCCGTCTCCCCTCTAGACTTCTTATTCCCCACGGAAAGTTATTAACTTTGGCGTTTGTCCCGTCCAATTCCGAGAATATTTCTTTACTAGATTTTGTGAAACCAAAAATAGCATAAAACTGGCAACTGGCACTGTGGCAACTTGTTAATAGGTTAGTGCCAGAAAACATGTAAAAAGCACCTCAAAGTTTAGACAAAGCAAAGCAAAGTAGATAGTAACAAGCATGGAACATCAAAAATTATAGATACGTTTCCGACGAATCAAGCATCCCCAAGCTTAACTCCTGCTCGTCCTCGAGTAGGTAAGTGATAAAAGAATATTTTTGAGGTGACATGCACCCTCACAATAAATATCTAACCATTTGCAAGCATTGAAAGCTGGGATCTAAGAACTCTAAACATGTGCATGAAAGAATGGAGTTCTAACAATAGGACATAGTAACTATGCATGCAACATGAAAGTCTACAAACAAAGATCATGAATAACATGCATTGAAAAACTTTTGTTGTTTCACATACAGAAAACATAGCATAGTGGCAACCAGCTTGTCCCTCATAGATTAGCAATATAGATGCATAGGACACCTTCAAAGTTCACAAGGGTGACTAGAAACAAGTAGCACAAGAACAAGTAATATCACAATATGCATCAATCAATAAGCTTTGGAACACTGCACATAGATGACAACTATGCTCTCTTAATGGTGCCTAAAGGTAGAAGGTGGAGACTCAATAGTGGTGGAAGAAAGGCCTTTTTGTAAAGGAAGCAGGGATTTCAAGTTTCAAAAAGAGCTTCCAAAAATTATGGTACTTGTTAGCTTTCAGCCCTCATTGCCCCTATCATAAGAATCTTGAAGTGATTAAGGTTAAAGTGATCAAACTAGAGAGTATATGCTTGATGAAGTATAAGCTGGCAATCTCAAATCCCTTGAATATGAGGGCCACACCTCATGCTACTCAACTTCAGGCCCAGGTAAGTTCTTGTCATTGTAAGTATTTGCATATCATTGAGAACCGCCAACGGGGTACCCCTTGCACATGGTACAGGAGCTTTTCCATAACCAATATGACAAGGCAAGCAGACAATGAGCATCTCATCGATCTTTTTATTTACTATATGCATAGATTTTTATTGAGGATGCTTCATAGATAGCTCACTATGGTGATGCTGCAAGTTTCCACCATGATTAGGCATGGCTTAGGCTAGCGGCCCAGGCGTTTCTCTAACACAAAATACAAACTCCATGGACTTACAAGCTCCCTCTTTATTTCACACCGGTGACATCCATAGACAAAAGAGCATGATATCAACTGAGTACAAAGTACAAGTGCAATGTTGAAAACGTTCCCCGTGACAACACGATTCTGCTAATTCCAACGTATAAGTGCAAGCATATACAACATAGACGTCACAATGGTTCAAGTTTATTTGGGGCAAAGAATATAAAGTGTGCCATCAAGTTTGTGAGGTCTTTAATCACTAAGTTTTCACATAACAAAATAGTTTTTAATTGGAAGATAGCTGAAAACAAGAATATACTTGGAATGGTGTAACACACCATGCATAGGAGTTTATAGTGGACACTTTGGAATAACTTGGTTTCTTGGGAGTTGGAAGCATGCGTAGAGCTTACTCATACAAGTGGAGGCTAGCAAAAGACTGGGAGCAACCAACTAAGAGAGCATAATGGCCATAATCATGCAGAGCAACAAAGCATTACTAATCAAAGCATAGAGTGGTACTACAAGTCAAGGAATAAATGATCATATAGGCTATGGTGACTTGTGAGAGTCATAACATGGTGTGAGCATGTGCCAAGTCAACCCAAACAAAGCATCAAAGGAGAATACCATAATACTATGTTTTTGCATGTTAAAACAATGCATAATTTCTTCAAGGCACACTAAGAAATCCTAATGACTTAGTGTCGTGGGAATGGCCACGGCAGATGCTGCAATCGGCAGCGAGTAGTAGAACGAGGGGCAAGGGCGGCCAGCCATCTGCGGTGCGAGATGAGGGCAGAGACACAGGGTTTTACCCAGGTTCGGCCCCCCGGAGGGTAAAGACCTACTCCTGCTAGATTGTATTATGGATGTGTTTACAATGGGCGAACTCGGCGACTAGGCGGCGAGTTGCTTGGGTGTATGAGGGAACGTGTCTCTACTCACCCCATAGGGAGGTTTATATAAGCTCACCTCCCCTAGGGTTTACATATCTCAACCGATTCAGCCAGCCGCAATCGCTTAACCTAGACCGACCGGGCTTATCTACTACTGGGCCTTCAACTTCCACTACTTTGATACCTTGCTGGGCTTTGATCCACTCGCTGCGCAGCCCACTGCCACCCTTGGGCCACGGAACGTCCCACCGAGTATACCCCAGAGGCGTATCCCCATCGCAGTCCCCGAGGCCGTCGTTGATTGGGCGTGAGTGGGCTCTGGAGTATACGACTTCAAGTTGGCATCCAGTCGAATCGTCGGCGGGCTCCTGTATAAAGGAAAAAATCCGGCGAACCGAGTCGCGTCCTGGGCGAGTCGAGCCAACGAGACGCGGTCTCGGCGAGTGACTTAACGAGCCGAGTGGCTGGAGTTGGACCGTCAGGCGTGGTCAAACTAGCCGTTAAGGTAACTCAACGGTAACTTCTGGCGTAATCATCGCGCGGTAACGGCCCCCTGATTTGGCGGGCAACTCCCGCTATATAAGAGGAATGGTAGGCTATCGCAGAGCCAACCGCCCACCATCTCTTCCGAAAAGGCAGATCTCCTTCCTTTACTCATGATCCAATCGACCAAATCTTCGATCCCCAACCAACCTCTTCGCCATGGCCTCTCCACGAACCTTGGGCAGATCCAAATGCACAGGCGCACTGGCCTCGCTCGAGGAGGCCGGAATCCTGCGATTGTTGGCGTATCCCCGCCCGAGAAACGACCCCAAACCCGCGAGAGAGAGTTTGTCCTTCACCGATCATCTCGGCGGGGTTAGGGTTTCCACATCTCTGTTCTTCCGGCGTTTTGCGCCTACTACGGATCCAGCCCTCGGATCTGGGTCCCCACAAGATCGAGCAGCTCGCCATCTTCGTGGCGTTCTGCGAGTGCTACTGGATGCCGGCCCTACTTTCCCTTGTGGCAAGATCTTCCATGGACGGATCAGCATGAGGAGGCGGCCCAATGCTAGCCGGGCGGCCCGACATTCCAACTCAAATCCAAAGCTTCCTTCTTCGACGATCTTGCCGGCCAAAGCAGCGGCGCGAAAAAGTCATGGTTCTACGTGACCGAGGCGACTCGGGAGGCGGCGATCCCGGTACTCGGCCAACCGCCCGAGCCACGCCATCTCCGGTCGGCAAGCTTCCGACGACCAGCGGATAGTCGTCGACGAGATGCTCCGTGCCATCCGTGGCGAAGAAGAAGGGCTCAGATAAACTTGTACAATTGTTGGCTTGGGCGGCTCGCTCGCCCAACGCGACCATTACATGTATCAAGACACGGGTCGAGGAGACTCGACGAAGCTGCCTCGATGAATGGAAGCCGGAGGACTATATCCCAGCGTTGAAGAAGATCACCAGCGGTGTGCGGATGCGCAGGCCGGGTCCCCCTACACCGAAGCGTCCGCCCGACGGTAATTTCTTTATCTTGTTCGCGATCGCGATGCATGCGGTAATAATTCTAACTCTGTTCGTATTCATCGCAGCTGTTCCAAGTGGTGGAAGGTGGCTCCACCCGCCGATGACGAGAGCCGGGCCATCCACCCAGATATAAGCGAATCGCCGCCGCCAAGGGCAACGAGGACGACGAGGACGAGTCCGAAGAGGAAATTGCCCCACTGGTCCGAAAGACCCGTGGGCAACGTCAGCGCGAAATCGAAGCGAGCAGGAGCCTCGAGCGTCATGATGATGACGACGAGCTCCCAGAGACCACCTCGCGCCGCCAGTCCACTCCCTCGAAGAAGAAGAAGGAAAAGGAGGCGAGGGCCCCCCCGAGGAGGAAAACGAAGCCGCCGAAGATGGCCTCGCCGCCGCACTCGACGAACAGCTCTGATGGCCACAGCTCGGCCGGTGACGGCGCGACCCCGGCGGCAACCGCGCTAGATGCGCCATCTGTGGAAGTGCCGCTGGCCTCGATGCCTCCGCCATTCGCGCGATCTCGAGCTAGGAAGGCTCCGTGGCGACTTCGCCTCGCAAAGGCCGAGCGTGGCGGTCTCTCCCGCAAGGAGGCTCGACGACGCGGCTCCAATTCGAGGCCCCCCGAAGGTGTCCCAGGGCGCCAGCAGCCTCAACGACGAAGAAGCCGTCCGTGTCTTGGGCCCACGACGTCCTGGAACTGGGGCTTAGTCGCAAACTGGGCCCCGAGCTGGAAAAACCGGCCGGCCTTCGTACTGGGCTACGTTTCATTCCAGTCGCCAAGTGAGTGCATTCGGCCTTCTCTATTTTCTATAAGTACTTCGATTGTCTTTTATTGATTTGATCTGATATGCAGGACCGGAGTGAAAAAGATGGGCCACCCGACCGTGGCCAAGGTACCCTCCGCCGCGAGCGAGGAGGATCCTTCCCGCAAGAGGAAAGTGGACGAGGTCGCCGTCTCAGCAGAAGGCAGCAAGAAGGCCAAGGGCGACGTCATCGTTACTGTCTCTGACGACGCAGCGGCCGCACCGGCCGGACCCGCAGTGGAAGCAACCGCATCTACAAAGGATGGCGTTTCCTTGCCTAGACCGGAGGAAGCGACTTCCTTTGGGGCGGGTGCCTCGATCGCTACCTTCCCCGCCAGTAACCAAGGCGGCCACGGCAGCGGCTGCGCCCGAGCCTCGCTCGGGGACCACCGACGCTGAAGTCGACCAACGTCGCGGGCTGCGCGGCGCTGCTTGCGTCTGTGGACGCAATACAACTCCATGGCATGCTTGGTGCAGCTATCCAGGTACCTCCAGTCCCCGAGGATCAGGTCGGTGCTTAGCAGCGGCGTGATTCTTATAGTTTTTCGTTATGTACTTTCGCATCCAGTCCCCGAGTGCGCACGCGCTAAATTTTAGCGGGTGGGCACTGAGCAATTTTCGTGTTTGCTGACTTTGATGATGTGCAGGGTCTGCAGCTGGAGTCGGCGGAGCGATTGGCTGCGAAACAGCGTGCTGAAAATGAGTTGGCCACTATCCGAGAAGCAAACAAGGAGCTTCAGCCGTTGCTGCAGCGAGGTGGCTCGCCAGAGCTTGTCCTGCTGGTGAACTGGTGGCGTGCGATCTGCGTTAAGTCTGCTGAAGCGAGGGTCGCCGACCTCGGCCGAATGCGGGAGGCAAAAGAAGAAGCAAGCTCGTGACAGGCGAGCTAAGGCCGCCATTGCGGCCGCGGAGGAAGACCGCAAGGTGTCGGAAGCCCTCGTTGTTGGGCTTCAGGACGATTATACGTCGCTTCAGTGCTTCATCACGGGACTCGCCCGCCCGTTGCTTGGTGAGTGCGTCTTCCCTGTCTTTCAGTTGTATTGTTTGTGGTTTCCATGGTACTCATAATTGTCTCCTTCTCGCAGGTCGTGTTATTGGTAGCCAAGAAGAAGCGAGCTCTCTTGACGCGAGGGAGTGCGTAAGCATGCTTGTCGACTCGGCGACGCTGTCGGCGACGTGCATCCGCGCCTACCTTCAAGAGATGTCGCCCACGGAGGTTATTCCCAGTGACCTCGTGGAGGTGTGGGAGTACTTGGAGAAAGCGCCCGCGGTCGTAGAGTTCATGACGCGGTCGGCGTTTCGGCGTGGAGCGTCGACAGCGCTGAGCCTTGGACTCGCCCACTTCCCCGAGGACTTCGACCTCGACGATGTGTGAGTGGGTATCCTTCGACGGGCGGTGGATCTGTCCGAGGTTCTCAAGTTGCAAGAACGTGCCGCCGCGTACTCGGAGCGTGTCTGGGCGATGGGCGACCTCCTTCCCTACCAGGAAACGGTCGTCGCGCCAAACGACCCCGAGCCGCCGCATCGTGACTTCAAGGTTGAGCAACCTTTCCGCTCGGCGATGGCGGGCGAGCTGACGACGTATCCGTCAAACCCGTACACCGCGTTCATCCGTAGGCGCCGGGATTCTGGCGCGTCGTCGTCGAAGCCTGCAGAATAGGGTAGTTTGCCTAGATGTGTTAGCAGCAGTTCTGCCAAGCGGGCATAAGTTGTAACATAAGACAATGCGATATGCGATTGAATGGGACGTTGTGTCCATTTTGCTATTTATTTGTGTGTTTTGGATTGATTTTGGACGAGTCCCCGAGCGCGTCCGCCCTTTTGTGGGGTTCACCTCGTATATGATGTTTGTTGTTATCATGTGTTTTGTTAGTTTAGTCGACTCGCCCGAGCTCGGAGAGCCAGTCGCAAGGCGACTCCCTTGAGTGCTCTGTACTTTACCGTTTTCCCGTACGCGAACGGGGTCGGGTGGCCGAGTCCCCGAGCGTGGTACTTGGTAGTTCAAGGCGCGACTCGAGGGTGGTTGAGGACTTAGCGCGTTGGTGTGAGCGCGTCACTCCTGCCTGGCCCGGAGGGTCAGTCGCGTGGCGAGTCCTGGGCATGCTCTCTTACTTGGCGTTTTCCCTGACCGCTCGCGACGAACTGGTTTTCAGTCCCCGAGCGTGGTACTTAGCCGTTCGAGTCGCTACGCCGAGGATGCGGAGGACCAAGGTCGCTGTGAGAAGCGAGGGCAGTTGTCTTGGTTCGCAAAACCAGTCGAGCTAGGCGACTCCAATGGGGCTCCGGATTGGCGTTTTTGGGCGACACAAGACTGAAATGACTCGGTGCTCTTACATCGCTTTTCTTAGCCGTGCGGTCTGTACCAAAGGTTGACTTCTGCATTTTAGCATGACGCTGTTTATTACGAAAAGTCACGAGTGGCACAAGGCATGGAGAGTAGACGAAATTTGCAAGAACTGCTTTTTTATTTCATAGCTCGGAGAGTACATGTGTGGGGTTCTAGGAGTAGAACTTCCGGAGGAGATTTACATTCCATGGCCGCTGACGCCGAGTTCGCCATCCCTCGGACGCCGATGAGGTAGTAGGCGTTGCAAGTCTACCCGATAGCGAACGGGCCTTCCCACGGAGGGGAGAGCTTGTGCATGCCCTTCTTGTCTGGATGAGGCGTAACCAGTCGCCTTCACGGAAGGTGCGGTTTTCACCCGTCGGCTGTGGTAGCGACGGAGTCCTTGCTGGTAAATGGCGGTCGCGATCGACGAGCGAGGTCGCTTCGTCGAGCTGGTCGAGCCCATCTTGGCGGGCCAGCTCGTTTGCGGCTCAGATAGTGGACGACCCGTGGCGAGTCGTGTTCGAGGTCGGTGGGCATGATCGCTTGGTAGCCGTAGACCATGAAGAAGGGAGTGAATCCCGTCGACCTGTTCACCGAGGTGCGAATTCCCGGATGACGGAGGCAGCTCGTCGACCAAAGCATCCAGTGCGCCGAGTGGTACTTGAGTCGCGGCAGGCCGTGGAGGATGCTTTGGTTGGCTCGTTCCGCTGGCCGTTGGATTCGGTGGGCGATGACGCGAGATCGAGCGGATGTGGTGCTCTTCGCAAAATTCGCCATTGCTCCCTTGGCGAAGTTTGTGCCGTTGTCCGTGATGATGCTATTGGGGAACCGTGGCGGTATATGAGCTCGCGTAGGAACTTAGTGGCGGTCTTCCGTCGCATTTCGGACTGGCTTGGCCTCTACCCACTTCGTGAATTTGTCGACGGCGACTAGCAAGTGGGTGTAGCCGAGGGCCTTCTTGAAGGGCCTACCATGTCCATGCCCCACACAGCGAATGGCGGTGATGGGGATTGTTTTGGCGCCGAGCTCGTGCGTGCGTCGATTGGCGTGCCGGCACGGCATCGCTGACGATGTCGACAGCGTCGGCGTGTCGCGTGGGCCATAGAAGCCGTTACGCATAGCCTTGGCGACCGAGGAAGCGGCGGCGGCGTGGTGGCGCGATCGCTGAGTGGATGTCGTGGAGGATTTTGCGTCCTTCACGGTTGGACGCAACGTTGGAACACGCCGGTGACGCTGCGCTTGTAGCTCGCCGTCGATGATGGTGTAAGACTTGCATCGGCGATCATTCGGCGTTGTCTCGTCTGCTGGCGGTGCGGTTTCTAGGTAGGCGATGTAGGGCTTGGTCGATCGTCGGCTCGGTGATGAGTGCGACCAAGGCTGCCTCGGTTGGGCGGGACTCGATGTCGATCTCCCTCGGGAGGCGATGGTTTGAAGATTGTGTCGAGGAACACGCCGGTGGGTGGTGCGAGTCGAGCCGACCCGATGCGAGAGAGGGCGTCGGCCTCCTCGTTTTCTCTGTCGATCCACTCGGAGTACCCGTGAAGTGGCGCCCACCTTGTCCACCTCTTGGCGGTACGCTGCCATGGTGGGGGAGACGGCGTCGCAGGTGCCGGCGACTTGCCCTGCGACGAGGTCGGAATCTCCGTAGCATCGAAGGCGATTGACGTTCATCTCCTTGGCGGCTCGCATGCCGTGGAGGAGGGCCTCGTATTCAGCCATGTTGTTGGTGCAGGGCGTGAATTCGAGGCGGAGGATGTAGCGAAGCTTGTCGCCCTTTGGTGAAGTCAACACTATCCCTGCTCCTGCACCGTCCGCGTTCTTGGACCCGTCGAAGTGCAGGCTCCAGTAATGGAGGTACGGCAGCTTCTCTGGCTGCTGGGCCTCCTCGATCGGCGATGAAGTCTGCCAGTGCCTGTGACTTAATCGCCCTTCGTGGCTCGTATTTAATGTTGTGGACGCCGATCTCGACGGCCCACTTGGCGACCCGCCCGGTCGCCTCACGATTGCGGATGATGTCCTGTAGTGGCGCTGAGGAGACGACCGTGATCGGGTGCTCCTGGAAGTAGTGCGGCAGGCGCCGCTGAGCCCTGAAGACCGCGTATACTAGCTTTTGGTACTGTGGGTATCATGGCGCGACTCGGTGAGGACCTCGCTGATGTAGTATACGGCCGCTGGACCGGCGCTCCTTTCCTTCCTCTGGTTCGACAACCATTACGGCATCGAAGACGCTCGGACGCCGCGACGTAAACCAGCATAGGCTCTTTGTCAGCGGGTGCGGCGAGTAGTGGTGCGGCGAGTAGCACCTTTTTAAGGTCGCGGAGCGCGTCGTCTGCCTCCTTGTCCCACTGGAAGGTGGGGTTCTTGCGCATCAGGCGGTATAGGGGCATCGCCTTTTCACCCAGGCGGGGGATGAAGCGACTGAGAGCCGCTACACGCCCGGCCAGCTTCTGGACGTCGCGCAGGCACTCGGGTTTGCCGAGCCGGGCGATCGTGTCGATCTTCGTTGGGTTTGCCTCGATCCCTCGTTTGGAGACGACGTACCCCAGTAGTTGCCCGGCGGGTACACCGAAGGTGCACTTGCCTGGGTTGAGCTTTATCTTGTACCTCCGCAGATTGGCGAAGGTCTCCGCTAGGTCGGCGAGTAGGTCGCCTTGGCGAGCGGATTTCACGACCACGTCGTCGATGTAGACGTGGATGTTGCGGCCAATTTGGCTCGCGAGGCATTCTTGCATGCACCGCTGGTAGGTTGCCCCGGCGTTCTTGAGGCCGAAGGTCATGGCGGTGTAGCGAAGGCTCGAAATGGCGTGATGAACGCCGTCTTCTCTTCATCCTCGACAGCCATTTTGATCTGGTTGTACCGGAGTAGGCGTCGAGGAAACATAGCGACTCGAACCCGCGGTTGAATCGATTATCGATCGATCCGTGGGAGGACTGCTCCTTTGGGCGGTATGTTCAGTTTGTGTAGTCGATACACATTCTCCAGTCCTGTTTTCTTCTCGACCAGGGTGGGTTGCAGCCACTTGAGTATTTGATTGGCGGATGAAGCCGCAGCGCAGTAGACGCTGCACTTCCTCGGCGATTGCTCGGCGTTCTTCATTGAAGGGCCGTGGCGCTGACGGTCGCACTTTGGGGTCGGCGTTTAGTTTGTGCTCAGCGAGCTCCCTAGGGACACCGGGCATGTCGGAGGGTTTCCATGCGAAGATGTCCCTATTCTCACGAAGGAACTTCGATGAGCGCCTTCCTATGCTGGGCTCATGCCTGTCCGATCGTCACCGTCTGGCTGGGGTCGCTGGGACCAGCTCGGCCAGTGGGTGTTCGTCATGGCCTCAAAGGTTGAGGTGTTCGTGCCCTCTGAGTTGGGCTTCTTGAGTATTGTGGGGTCGTCATTGTTGACCCCGCTCGCGTATTTGGCAAGCTCGTCTGCGTGATTGGCTTCTGCCGCGATGACGGCGTCGGCGAGCTCGGCTCCTTTGGCCTCGCATTCGGCGGCCATGTCGGGGTCGCCGTTGATGGTGATGACGCCGCACGGCCCGGGGAGCTTCATCGCGTTGTACGCGTAGTGGGGCGCTGCCATGAATTTGGCGACGCTGGCGCCCAGGGCGATGGTAAGGGCTGTCGAAGGGCACCAGCTCGAAGGCGATCCGCTCGGTGCGGAAGTTTGCGGAGTACGAAGGTGACGGGTAGCGTGACTTTGCCGATCGGGTACGTCTTCCGACCGGGGACGATGCCGTGGAACGTGGTGTGGGTTGTCTCGATCATCGACTGCGGGAGTCGTAACCGCCTGAAGGTGTCGAGGTAGAGGATGTTGATGGAGCTGCCGCCGTCCATCAGTGTCTTGGGGAGCGATGATCGCCAACCTTGGGCTTGACCACCAAGGCGACTCGTCCCGGGTACTCGATGCGTGGCGAGTGGTCTTGCGGCTCGGTGATGGGCTGTTCCGACCAGTTGAGGAACCGGGGGCGTCTGTTTGGGCCACCGCGTTGGCGGCGGCGCTGGCGATGACCTTCTTCTCGCGCCGTGTTGAAGCCTGTGAAGGTGTGGGCGAGCGGCTACTTTGCGAATTTTCCGCCATTTGGCGGGTCATTGTCGGGTCCTCCAGCGCGTGCGTGCCTTCTCGATTTCCACGAGGTGTGGCGATCGGCGGTGGTGTGCGTGGCGGGCTTTCCTTCCTGCTGTAAACGCACATGGTTGGTTAAGGAGGGCGGGATCGAACCTTGGCTTGTTCTTGTAGTTGCCGCCATCGTCGTTGCCCTCCGTCACGGCGGTAGCTCTTGGGCCCGCGTTGCGTGCCCAGCGTTAGCGGCAATCGACTCACCCGTCGTTGCGGCGCTTGCACGTGAGGCGGGTGCCGCTATAGCGTAGGTTCGGCGTCCGCCGTCGTTGCCGCCGTCTTGGCGTTGCCCTCTGACTCGTCGTCGATTTCTTGGTTGGGTCCTCCTCGGCGTCGTTTGGCGATCTCGAGGAGGTCGGGATGTTGTCGAGTGTGCGGGCGTGTCTTGAGCTTGGCGACTAGAGGCTAAATAGCGACACGAGGTCTTGAAGCAATGGATCGCGGTGTCCGGGTGGATGCCGACCGCGTTGTACCAGAGCTCTTGCCACCGTTGGACCTAGTTGCGAGTCGACTCGCGAGGTCCCTGGATGCATCGTTCCAGGTCCTCGATGGTGGTGGCGCGGGTGTAGGAGCACTCGAAGTGCACGGCGGGCGTCTCGCATTTCCTCCCGTGAGCCGATCGTCACGGGGGCGTGTTGATCCATTGCTGCACGTCCCTCCATCATCGATGGGAGGTAACAGGCGGCGAGTAGATGTGACCCGCGATCCCCATTGCCATGAGGTATGTGTCGAGCCAGACCGGGTCGTCGAGTCGTATTTTCTATCTCCTTTGGCGCCTTGAAGTTTGGCGGGTACTTTTCGCCTCGGATCATTGGTCCGGCACTTAGGCCCTAGTCGATTGGCGACCCATAGGCTCGCCATCGGCGGTTAGTTAGGGTGTGCCGCGAAGTCGTCGGGCTGGCGTCGCGCCGATTTTGGTTGATGATGTGAGTGCGGCGTCGATGGGTTCTCCGTTAGCGGCGCGAAGTTGGTCGGCTGGGATCGTTGGTGGAGAGTGTCGCGTTCACGGGTCGGCGTTGGAGCTGCGGTGGCTCGGTGGCGGGCAATTGAGGTGTTTGCCGCTGGGCGGCTGAGGCCCGCCTGCTTCGAGCGCGAGTATACTCGCTTGCGGTCGGCGCCCGCTCTTGCTGCTCCACGGCCTTTGCGGCAGGCCTTGACGTCTCGGATTTGTAAGGCGCCGTCGCGGTGGCCGTGATGCTATCGGCTGCTGCCGCCTGCCACGAGGTTGTCCATCGGGGTGGAGAACGGTGGGAGGCCGTTCGCGTCTCGCTCCGTGAGGAGACGACTATCCGGCTGGTCCACAGGAGGTGCGGTTGGGTGGAGGTGGGGCACCCATCGCCGTCGATCTGGCGGAGGCGGGCGCTTCCTCTGGTGGCGTTCTCTCACAGATCGCGCTCGGCTATGCGAGCGGGTCGTTTCGTCGTCGAAGTTCAGGCGCGCCTGAACGGTGGGGTTCAGCGTGACCTGATCCGGCTGGTGGTAGTGGCGTGTGATTCTGTTGTCACTTGCTCGGCGAAATTTTTTCGCTCGGCTGCTCTTCATCTTGCCTCCCAATTTCAGGCGGAGTTCCTCGACCTCCGTTGCCGTGGCGTTAGGAGGGATTGGGGTGGAGAAAGGATCCTCCGGCGGATCGGCGCCGGTGGCCATGTAGGTCGCGGCATGGCGACTGGTTCCGTCGTGGAGGTCGGCGGAGTTTTCCGACCCGGATTCGAATTCGAAGATCCCGAGGATGGAGGGGTCCTCGAAATCTCCCGCGTTGGAGACCTGGGCGATGGAGCCCGCGGATGAGAGCGGTGATGGATCCGGCGAGTGGCCGGGGTCGCCGAGTCGGCGTCGTCGGTGAGGCCGCCTCTTCTGCGGCCCTGAGTTCCGGCCACGTTCTTTGTGGGCGAGTTGTACTTCGGAGGCGGTGGATCGTGCGGACCTGGCTCTCAGAGAGCCGACCGCGTGGCGGCGACTCGCGGATGCGAGCCGAGTCCTCCGAGGTGATGACGTCGGTGAGGCCGACGAAGAGGCTGATCATGCCGATTGGCAGGATTACGTTGTGCGTGACGGGTCGCGCTGCCGGGACGTAGCTGCTCGGCAAGATCTGGAGCATCTCGCCAATCGCTATCATACGGCCGGTGGCGACCGTCTCGTTGATGGGCAGATTGGATCTCGCCCGAACACCGGCCAGACCGGCGGACCCACGGTGGCGCCCATCGTGGGAATGGCCACGGCAGATCTGCAATCGGCGTAGTAGTAGAAACGAGGGCAAGGCGGCCAGCCATCTGCGGTGCGAGATGAGGCGAGACACGAGGTTTTACCAGTTCGGCCCCGGAGGGTAAAGACCTACTCTGCTAGATTGTATTATGGATGTGTTTACAATGGGCGAACTCGGCGACTAGGCGAGTTGCTTGGTGTATGAGGGAACGTGTCTCTACTCACCCCATAGGGAGGTTTATATAAGCTCACCTCCCTAGGGTTTACATATCTCAACCGATTCGATTCTGACTTGCAATCGTTTAACCTAGACCGACTGGGCTTATCTACTCGCCTGGGCCTTCAACTTCCAATCGCCTGATACCTTGCTGGGCTTTGATCCACTCGCCGTTCTGCAGGCCCACTCGCCAGCCCTTGGGCCAGTCGGAAACGTCCCGCTGAGTATACCCCAGTAGGCGTATCCCCATCACTTAGAGAAAGCCATGCTAAAGAAATAATCACTAAGCATAAAGTCAAAACAACACCTAGCATGTCATGCTAAAGTCTAAGTCACAGTCAATGCAAGCTCCTCTTGCACTTCAAGCAAGAACTTACTACTCCTTTCCAACACCAAGCAACTTATTTGCAAAACAACACAACGAGAACGGGGGTCCAAACTACTTTAGAAAACTAAACAACTAAGCAAATCAAACTAAAACTAATACGCTCCAAGAACAACACAACTGTGCATGAAACAATAAAAAACAAAGTGTCTAGACAGACCTGAGCTTTTTATTGATGAAGAAGGGGATGCCTTGGGCATCCCCAAGCTTTGACGCTTGTACCTCTTGAATATTTCTTAGGGTGACACCATGGTGGCATCCCAAATCTTGAGCTTTTGTCCATTCTTCATCTCATTGCATCATTCTCTCTCTACACCTGAAATTTTTCCTTCATACAAAACTTCACACAATCTTCATTAGCAACATCAGTGTATTCAAAAGATATTAGACCCCTGACAAAGCTTTGGAACAGCAAGACTTTTCAATAAAAACACAAGCTACTGTAGTAACTCCTTCAAAAATCTCAATTCACCAAAAGAGAACTCAAAAAGGAATCAATAAGAAGCAAATGCAAATAATGGCAGAAATCTGTCAAAACAGACCATAAGGAATAAACCTATTTTTTCGAACATCTTATGTTACTCAAATCAAAAAGTGTTGAACTAACAAAAGTTATCTAACATAATGGGGGATTTATTCGTAAATTTTGAGCTCATTCCGAGTTACATAGACTCCTCACGAATATTTTTGGTGGAGGACAGAAATCTGTTTCGGGACAGCAACTCCCCAAATCTTACTTCCCTCTCATTAGAGGTCATTCTTGGCACAAAAAAGCAAACAAAAAGGATAAGAAGAGGTCATTACTGAAGTAATAACGTCCAATACTCAAGGAAAATCTTGGGTTATCTCCCAACAAGTACTTTTTTTAACGCCTTTAAGTTAGGCACAAGAAGCAAGAAGAATCAAGTATTTTCAAATAAGGAAGCATTAACATCAATCCTTGCTTTTAAAGGAGGAGCAAAAAGCAACTTCTCTCTACTCATAGGGAAGTGTTCAATACCTTTCTTGAATGGAAAATGATATTTAATGGTGCCTTCTTTCATATCAATGATGGCACCAACTATTCTAAGAAAAGGTCTTCCCAAAGTAATAGGACAAGAAGCATTGTATTCAACATCTAAAACATAGAAATCCATAGGGACATAAGCATTGTTAACCATAATGAGAACATCATTAATACTCCCCATGAGTTTCTTCTTAGCATTATCATTGAGTGGGACATCCAAATAACAACCTTCCAGTGGTGGCAAATCAAGCATTTCATAAATCTTCCTAGGCATAATAGAGACACTAGAACCAAGATCATATGAACCTTTGAGATCAAAGTCATTCACTTGCATATTAATAATGGGTTCCCAACTATCTTCTACTTTCCTAGGAATAGAAGCTTTGTGTTTTAGCTTCTCTTACTTAATCTTAACAAGAGCATCTGTAATGTGTTTGGTAAAGGCAACATGCATATCACTAGCATCAGGACTTCTAGCAAGCTTTTGCAAGAACATAATCACTTTAGAAATAATGCAACCATCAATATCAAAGTCAAACTTAGCATCACTAATAGTAGGATCAATAGGCTTAGGATTAGTAGGAGGAGGAATAGGGACTACTTGTGGTTTAGTGGTGATAGTGCTCACACTATTGTTTCTGTCAATTTCAGCTTCCCTTTCCCACCTAGCATGAAGTTGAGATAATAGCCTAACATTTTCATCAATAGTAACTTGTATGGCATGAGCAGTAGTGATACGCCCAATTTGCATCACCATTCTATATCATAATTTACCTCTATTCATTGATATTTGTCTTATTATGAGGTATTACTTATGGCTTTTCATCTTTTTATGCATGTTGGATGATTCTTGGAGGATGGACTGCCGGTGTCTGGATTCTGATGGAAAAGAAGGTGTTTCGGTGCAATTTCGCGAAGATCAGAAAAATACCATAAAAATATGGAAACATATTATTTTACCTAAGGATGAAGGAAGCCAGAAGGAGGAGCGAAGGGGGGCCACAAGGGGCCCACACCCACCTAGGCGCGGGCCCACTTAAGGCCACGCCTAGGGCAGGAGTGGCCCACCTGCCTGGCCTCCAACTCCACCCCTTCGCCTATATCTTCCCTTCGGAACCCTAAGGCTCAGAGAGCGACCATAGATAGATTTCCGCCGCCTCTGGGGGGCGGAAAAAACCGAGAGAGAAAGATCTCTCCGGCAGACGGATTTCTACCGGGGGAATTCCTTCCCGCAGAGGGGATACCATCGCCATCAACACCATCATCAAGCTAGGCTACATCGGGATCAGCATCACCATCATCCACACCATCATCTCCACCAGCACCATCATCACCACTCCGTCTTGCCGTAACAATTGTGTTGGATATTGCTTAGTTCATTAGGGGAAACTTTTCCGGTGTTAATTACTATTGTAGTTGATGCTTGTGAGTGGAACCATTGGATTAGTGTTTATGTTCAGATTGTTATCCATTACCATATCATCTTTGATCTTGATCCATATGATGTCTTGTGAGTAGTTCGTTTGTTCTTGAGGACATGGGAGAAGTCATGTTGTTAGTAGTGAATCTGTGATGAGTTAATATTCAATGGTTTAGTATTTAAGTTGTGGTGCTATTCTTCTAGTGGTTTCATGTGAACGTCGACTACATGACACTTCAACATTTATGGGCCTTGGGGGATGCATTGTGTATTTGTCTACTAATCGCGGGGTTGCCGGAGTGACAGAAACCTGAACCCCCATTAGGACACCTTTGCACAAGGGAGTGTAGGATCTCAGAGTTTAAGGTTGTGGTTAGATTTATATCTTAATTACTTTCCTATAGTTATGGATGTTTGCAGGGGGTTTAATCACAAGTATGTATTAGTCCTAGGAAGGGCAGTATGTTAGCACATGTTCACCCACACAACACTTACGAACACCAGAGAAGAGTATTCGGCTTTTTGAAGCGAAAGCACTTGACAGAATTCCCATGTGTCCTCGAGAACGTTTGGTCCTTATAAGTATTTCCACCGGCTTGTCCTTTGTTAAGAAAGGATTGGGCCACTTGCTCCGTTTGTTCGTTACTTCTGTTACTTGATCTTTGTTTTTTGCCCTGTTAGAAAACCACTAAAAATCCGTTTGCTAAGTATTCACAGGGATTTCCTACTCCATACCACTATTCAGCACCTTCTGCTCCTCGTTGGGATCGACACTCCTATTTATCGAAAGTACTATGATACACCCCCTATACTTGTGGGTTATCAAGACTATTTTCTGGCGTCGTTGCCTAATCACTCCTATTTCTCCACCTGCTCCTGATAGCTATAATCTTAGCAGGAGGATAGTACTTTCCAATAAAAGCATCTTTGCACTTAGTCCAAGAATCAATACTATTTTTAGGCAAAGAAAGCAACCATTCTTTATCTTTTCCTCTCAAGGAGAAAGAAAAAGCTTGAGCTTAATAATATCTCCACCTACATCCTTATACTTTAGCATTTCTCAAAGTTCAACAAAGCTATTGAGATGGGCAGCAGGATCATCATAACTAGCACCAGAAAATTGCTCTCTCATCACAAGATTAAACAAAGCAGGCTTAATTTCATAAAAGGTAGCATCAGGAGCAGGTGGAGAAATAGGAGTGATTAGGAAATCATTATTGTTGGTGCTAGTGAAGTCACACAACTTGGTTTTCTCAATAGAGTTCATTTTGGCAAAGGTGGGCAAGCCAAGAATAGCAGCAGCAGCTAGAGCAGGAACTAATTTTTTGTGTTTTTTAATAAAGAAAGTAAACCAAACTAAACTATTTTTTGGGGGGTTTTGGAAAGAGGAAAACAAAACCAGGCAAAAGAAACAAAGCAAAGTAAAAACAAAGTAAAGAGAAAGGAAGTGGAAGACTCCCCTTGTGAAGACGCACTTAGCCTCCCCGGCAACGGCACCAGAAATCTTCTTGATGGGGAGGAAGCGATTGAAGATGTCCTGTATGTCCCCGACAACGGCACCAGAAATATTGATGGTGCTCGACGTGGCACTTTGTTGGAAACCCCAAGAGAAAGGTGTGATGAGCTCAACAGCAAGTTTCCATCAGTAGAGACCAAGGTTATCGAACCAGAAGGAGGAAGGAAACATCTCAAAGGTGTTGCAAGCAACATGGAAACCTGCACAACACAAACTCAAGACTTTGTCCCAATGAATCAGTGAGGTTGTCAAGCTCACCGGTTTGCTGTAACAAAGGATTAAATGTATGGTGTGGAAGGTAATGGTTTGCAACAAGTAAACAAGTAACAGTGGAAGATGTAACAATGGTAAAGATTGGACCGGGGTCCATAGTTCACTAGAGATGCTCTCCTTAGATAAACAATATGTCATGAAGGGTAAACAAATTACAGTAGGGCAATTGACAAGAACTGAGCAAGGCATAACAATGCAATTACTGGTCAGAAAGATCCTATGAGTTTCGATTGGGCAATACAACAAGATACATAGACCGCCATCCAACTGCATCTATGACTAGAAGTCCACCTTCATGTTATTATCCGAACCCCCTCTAGTATTAAGTTGCAAGCAACAAACAATTGCTTTAAGCAAAGTGTGTAAGGTAAACAGTCCACATGTTCCATAAACAAGAGATCGTTGTTTTCTCCCTAGTAGCAACAACACATTCTACAACCGAAGAGATTATTGTCACTTCCCTTGGAAACTAGAGGCATGGACCCACTATCGAGCATAAATATCCCCTCTTGGAGTCACTAACAACTACTTGGCCAAGATAGATACTAACAACGGAGAGAATGCAAGATCACAAACAACACAGACATGGTAGAATCATAAAGACAAAACCATTAATCAAACCAACATAATAATCTCAATATCCATCAGATCCCCGCAAACATAACATGCATGATTACAAATAGATTAGATCTTGATCATGAATGGAGCTCACAAGATATAAACATGAAAGCACAAAGGAGGAGATACAACCATCTAGCTACAACATGGACCCAAAGTCCAAGGTGGAACTACTCACGCATCATACCGGAGAGAAGGCCTCTGGGATGTTCTCCCCTCCGGCAGGGTGCCGGGAAGAACTTCAGACCCCCCCAATCTAGGGACGATGGTGGTGGCGGCTACAGAAGATTTCGTGGAGATTTGATCGGGTTCTTAGCGTTTCTGCATCGGGGGCTTCTTATAGGCGAAGGGGGAGGCCGAGGAGGCGACCAGGAGGGGTCAAACTCTACCCAGGAGCGGGCCCACCCCTGGCCGTGCCTAGGGGGTTTTGGCCGCCCTGGCACGTTTCTCCGTATCCCCTCTGTACTTCTTGTTCCCCATGGAAAGTTATTGCCTTTGGCGTTTGTCCCGTCCAATTCCGAGAATATTTCTTTACTAGCTTTTCTGAAACCAAAAATAGCAGAAAACAGGCAACTGGCACTGTGGCAACTTGTTAATAGGTCAGTACCAGAAAACATGTAAAAAACACCTCAAAGTGTAGACAAAGTAAAGAAAAGTAGATAGTAACAAGCATGGAACATCAAAAATTATAGATACGTTTCCGACGTATCAAGGTTTTAATCCCACTATTTTTGAGCTTGATAAAAATTATGTGTTTGTAGATCATGAAAATCATACTTTATGTGATAGTTATATTGTTGAGTTTATTCATGATGCTACTGAAAGTTATTATGAGCGAGGGAAACATGGTTTTATGCATCTCAATAATATTAAGTTTCCCCTCTATATGTTGAAAATCTTGAAGTTGCACTTGTTTTTCTTTCCTATGCTTGTTGCTTTGTTCTTTCATGACTTGTTTCTTTACAAGATTCCTATGCATAGGAAGTGGGTTAGACTTAAATGTGTTTTGAATTTTCTTCTTGATGCTCTTTTTTACTTCAATTCATATTTCTTACATGAGCATCTTCTCAAACTATCAAGCCTAACTTAAAGGCGTTAAAGAAAAGTACTTGTTGGGACATAATCCAAGATTTTCTTGAGTCTTGGAAGTTATTACTTTAGTAATGACCTCTTATTATCCTTTTTGTTTGCTTTTTGTGCCAAGAATGACCTCTAATGAGAGGGAAGTAATATTTGGGGAGTTGCTGTCCCAAAACAGATTTCTGTGATCCACCATAAAAATTCGTGAGGTATCTATGTAAGTCGGACTGAGATGATATTTTAGGAATAAATCCCTCAGTATGTTATCTAACTTTAATTAGTTCAACACTTTTTGATTTGGGCAATAGAAGGTCTTCAAAAAAATCGATTTCTACCTGCTGGTCTGTTTTGACAGATTTCTGCCATTATTTGCATTTGCTTCTTATTGATTTCTTTTTGAGTTCTCTTTCGGGGAATTGAGCTTTTTAAAGGAAGTTGCTTCAGTAGCTTGTGTTTTTAGTGAAAGTTTTGTTGTTTTAAAGCTAAACCCAAGGGTCTATTATCTTTTGAATACGCTAATGTTGCTAATGAAGATTGTGTGAAGTTTTGTATGAAGGAAAAATTCCAGGTGTAGAGAGAGAATGATGTAATTAGATGAAGAATGGAAAAAAAAGATCAAGCTTGGGTATGACACCCCGGTGTAACCCCAAGAAATATCCAAGAGGTAAAAGCGTCAAAGCTTGGGGATGCCCAAGGCATCCCCTTCTTCATCAATAAAAAGCTCAGGTCTTTCTAGACACTTCGTTTTTATTGTTTCATGCACTGTTGTGTTGTTCTTGGAGCGTATTAGTTTTAGTTTGCTTTGCTTTGTTTGTTTAGTTTGGTTGAATAAAGTAGTTTGTACCCTGTTCTCGCTGTGTTTATTTCAAATAAGTTGATTGGTGTTGGAAAGGAGTAGAAAGTTCTTGCTTGAAAAGTGCAAGAGGAGCTTGCTTTGACTATGATTTAGACTTTATCATGTCATGCTAGGTGTTGTTTTGACCTTATTCTTAGTGATTATTTTTGTAGCATGACTTGCTCCAAGTCATTGAGATTGCTTAGTGTGCCTTGAAGGAATCATGCGTTGTTTTAGCATACAAAAGCATAATATTGTGGTATTCTCCTTTGATGCTTTGTTTGGGTTGACTTGGCACATGCTCACACCATGTTATGATCATTTAGTCCTTGACTTGTGGAACCACTTTATGCTTTGATTAGTAATGTTTTGTCGCTCTGTATGATTATGGCCATTATTGCTCTCTTAGTTAGTCGCTCCCAGTCTTTTGCTAGCCTCCACTTGTATGAGTAAGCTCTACTAATGCTTCCAACTCCCAAGAAACCAAGTTATTCCAAAGTATACACTATAAATTCCTATGCATGGTGTGTTACACCATTCCAAGTATATTCTTGTTTTTAGCTATCTTCCAATTAAAAAAGTATTTTGTTATGTGAAAACTTAGTGATTAAAGCTCTCACGAACTTGATGGCACACTTTATTTTTCTTGCCCCTAATAAACTTGAACCATTGTGTCATATATGTTGTATATGCTTGCACTTATACGTTGGAATTAGCAGAACCATGCTGTCATGGGGAACATTTTCAACATTGCACTTATACTTTGTACTAAGTTGATATCATGCTCTTTTGTCTATGGATGTCGTCGGTGTGAAATGAAAGGGGAGCTTGTAAGTCCATGGAGTTATGTATTTTGTTTTAGAGAAACGTCTGGGACGCTAGCCTAAGCCATGCCTAATCATGGTGGAAACTTGCAGCGTCACCATAATGACATCTATGAAGCATTCTTCTTATAAAAAAGAGTTATGAGATTTAGAAAAAGAGTTGAGAAAAAAGCACCATATTCCCATGGTAAATAAGATGAATGCTGAGATGCTCATTGTCTACTTGCCTTGTCATTTTGGTTATCGGAAAGCTCATGTACCATGTGCAAGGGGTACCCCGTTGGCGGTTCTCTATGATACGCATGTACTTACTATGACAAGGACTTGCAAGTAACTAAACTTGAGTAGCATGAGGAGCGGCCCTCGTATTCAAGGGACATGATATTGCCAACTTATACTTTGTCAAGCATATACTCCATAGTTTGTTCACTTTAAACTTAATCAATTGAAGATGCTTATGATACCGGCAATGAGAGCTAAAAGCTAACAAGTACCATAATTATTGGAAGCTTTTTTTGAAACTTGAAATCCCTGCTTCCCTTATGAAGGGTCTTTCTTCCACTATTATATTGAGTCTCCACCTTCTACCTTTAGGCACCAATTATGAGAGCATAGTTGCCATTCTTAGTTCTATGTGCGTTGTCCCAAGACTTACTGATTGATTCATATTTTTTATATTACTTGTTCTTGTGCTATTTGTATCTAGTCACTCTTATGAACTTTGAAGGTGTCCTATGCATCTATTTGCTACTCCATGAGGGACAAGCTTAATGCCACTATGCCATGTTTTCTGTATGTGAAACAAACAAACGTTTTTCAATACATGCTATTCATGATCTTTGTTTATATCCTGTCATGTTGCAACAATAGTTGCTATGTATTATTGTTAGAACTTCATCTTTCATGCTCATGTTTAGAGTTGTTTGATCCCAGCTTTCAATGCTTGCAAATGGTTTGATCTTGTTTTTGATGGTGCATGTCACCTCAAAAATTATTCTTTTTATCACTTACCTACTCAAGGACGAGTAGGCGTTAAGCTTGGGGATGCTTGATATGTCGGAAACGTATATATAATTTTTGATGTTCCATGCTTGTTTAGTATCTACTTTGCTTTGCTTTGTCCATACTTTGAGGTGCTTTTTATATGTTTTCTGGTACTAACCTATTAACAAGTTACCACAGCGCCAGTTGCCTGTTTTCTGCTGTTTTTGGTTCCAGAAAATCTAGTAAAGAAATATTCTCGGAATTGGACGGGACAAAAGCCAAAGTCAATATTTCACCGAGGAGAACACGGAGTCCAGAGGAGAGACGGAGGGGCGCCACAGGGCGGCTAGACCCCCCCAGGAACATGCCCATCCTAGGCCACGCCTAGGTAGGGTGTGCCCCCCTGGCCGCCTCCCAGCCCCGCCTCTTAGCCTATAAGAATCCCCCAATTCCTAAACCCTAAGTACCCGACCAATATTCCACGAAACCATCTGTAGCTGCCGCCACCATCGTCCCTAGATCGGGGGGATCTAAAGCTCTTCTCGGCACCCTGTCGGAGGGGAGATCATCCTGAAGGCCTTCTTCTTCATCATGCTAGCCTCCGGTATGAAGCGTGAGTAGTTCCACCTTGGACTACGGGTCAATGTAGTAGCTAGATGATTGTCTCTCCTCCTTTGTCCTTTCATGTCTAGATCTTGTGAGCTCCGTTCATGATCAAGATCTCATCTATTTGTAATCATGCATGTTATGTTTATGGGGATCCGATGGATATTGACATTACTATGTCAGATTGATTAATGGTTTTGTCTTATTTATTCTATCATGTTTGTATTGTTTGTGATCTTGCATGCTCTCCATTGTTAGTAGCTATCTTGGCCGAGTAGTTGCTAGTGACTCCAAGAGGGGGTATTTATGCTCGATAGTGGGTTCATGCCTCTATTTAATCTGGGGAAGTGACAGAATTCAGGACCGATCTTTTTCTGAACCTGACAATAGATCAAAGAGAAGGGCGTGGTCTTTCCTGCTGCTGATCTACTCTAGTCTATGTTGCTGATTTGCGAACTACGGTGGGGATGGATGCGAGAACGGCTCAAGTTGCAGGAAGGTCATAGGAGATGAAGAAGGGGGCAATGAGAGGCGCTAGGTGCATGCGGGGTTGGGACAGAAGAAAATTATATACGACCCTCCCCCATGCGACACCTAGCAGACCGAATCTCAAAGCAACGCTGAGCTGATCCCATACCTGATTAGCAAAATCGATTCCCCATTTGCAAATCTGGAAGCCGTTGTTGCATGTTGTCTCCCAGAACCAGCGGAGCCACGGCAGCTCGCCATCGGCGCTCCACCTCAGCTGCTCTTCTTCCCGGGCAATCGCACTCACTGCTTACCCTAGCGGCGTAACCATAAGAGTTAACCATGGACCGACGGATCAAGCACCTTCCTCAACGCCTCGGCTCGCGTTGCCGCGCCGGCATATCGGCACCGCTCCTCGACGCACTTGCTCGCTGCATCGCTGTCAAGCGGCCTGCTCCCATTGCTTGCCCTCGTCGGCCGTTGTCACTTGTCACCCATCTTGGAAGAAAAATCCTTTGGAAAGGAAAAAAAATTGGAATAAACAGTTTAGCTTTGCTTTGAGGTTTGGTCCGCCATGTGTCACACAAGGGAGTTGGTCCAACGACCTGGCCTGTACGACCTGGGTTGTATATGATTTTCTTACCGAGACTACGGTTAGACCGATCTCCCTGGAGAAAAACATAGGTATACGACTGAGTAATATGGTTTGGGTTTGGATTTTAGTAGCCCAACTAATTAAGACATGACTACATGAAACCAAAATTTTGGGGTCTCTAGATCAAGCACTGAGGCGGAGTATAAGTCTATCGCTAATGCTACAACAGAAATAATATGGGTTCAGTCCTTGCTTATAAAACTAGGAGTTAAATCAACTCAAGTTCCATGTTTGTGGTGTGATAATTTGGAAGCAACATACCTATCAGCAAATCCAGTCTTTCATGCAAGAGCCAAACATATTGAGATAGATTTTTACTTAGTCAGAGAACGAGTTTTGAACAAACAACTAGAGATAAGGTTTATTTCTTCAAAGGATCAAGTGCTGATGGTTTTACAAACCGCTTCCTGTAAGAACTTTTATAGAGTTTAGACATAATCTCAATTTAACTAAGTTATGATTAAGGAAAGGTGTTAGAGATAGAATTAGATAACCATACAAGTTGAGTTGTACACGACATTGTTCCGCCTGTACTCCTGTCTACACCGCATATAAATATACGAATCTGGCGCTCGGTAATCTATCCGAGTAGCCCCTGTCTACCTGATCAATATTGAGTATTACACGATCGTCCTAGAAAAAAACATAAGTATACGACTGAGTAATATGGTTTGGGTTTGGATTTCAGCGCCCCAACTAATTAATATGTGATTAGGGACTAACTAATTACACAAAACCAAATTTTTGGGGTCTACCAAAGCACACCTCAACGTTATCTCATCCGGGTTATGTGAGTCGACTCCTCCACTAATCTAGTAGCAAGTTAAACTTGCAATCCAAACTTACTTAATTAGATCATTTAATTATCCACATTCGGCGCCCCTGCATCAATCTGGCTAAGATGTCGTTATACTTAAACTTGCAATCCAAACCTGGAGGGAATACGATCATTACATGTTCCCTGTAAAAAAATTATGCTCTACTTCAATTCTACTCTTCACAGTTTTTTATATACCAATGCATGAGAGCAGTAGAGCGCACTCTCCGTCCACTGCTAAGCTGTTTAAATTATCCACGAAGCGCGCCATGCACAAGCACACCGCCATCCACTCTCGGTCGATCATGGCCGAGCTCTTCGTGCACGTTGTCCTCTTCCTCCTGCTCGCCATTACTTCCCATTCAATCGCCTTGGCTTCACCTCACAAGCTCCGTCTCTCGGCCTCCGAAGCCGCCGCGATCGAAGCTCTCGCGCCGCCTCCGCCGGATCAACCCACCACCTTCTTCGAGGTGGACCGGCCACACCGGCCGCCGCCAGGAAGCTTCGGCCCATGCTCCACGGTGCTTCTCTCTCATTCCTTCGCTTACACCTATACCAAGCCTCCTGTCACGGCCGCATACACCCCGCCGCCCTGCCTCGCCGCCGCCGGTGGCCACGCCTCACTGATCTCCCTTGCCGTTCTTGAGTGGCGAGCCACCTGCCAGGGCGTCCAGTACGACCGCATCTTTGGCGTATGGCTCGGCGGCGCGGAGCTCCTCCGTGGCTGCACTGCAGAGCCGCGAGCGAACGGCATCGTCTGGTCCGTCTCCAAGGATGTCACCAAGTACGCGTCCCTCCTCGCCGCCCGCAGCCCCTCCACCCTCGCCGTCTACCTCGGCAACGTCGTCAACGAGCAGTACACCGGCGTGTACCACGCCAACCTGACACTCCACCTCTACTTCCGCCACCCGCCGCAGCCTCCTCAGCCCGGTCTTGGCGCGGCCGACTTGATCGTCCCTTTCTCGCAGAGCCTCCCGTTGAACGACGGCCTGTGGTTCCAGATCCAGAACGGCGAGGACGTCGGGTCAGCGAGCCTCGCCGTGCCGAGCAACGCGTACCGTGCCGTTCTGGAGGTTTACCTCTCGTATCACGCCGACGACGAGTTCTGGTACACCAACACACCCGACGACGGACACGGCCCGTTCCGGGAGGTCACCGTCAGCATCGACGGGGACCTCGTCGGCGCCGTGTGGCCGTTCCCGGTCATCTACACCGGAGGCATTAACCCTCTCCTCTGGCGCCCGATCACCGGGATCGGCTCGTTCAGTCTCCCGTCCTACGACATCGAGATCACGCCATTCCTGGGCAAGCTGCTGGACGGCAAGGCGCACGAGTTCGCCGTATCGGTGACCAACGCCCAGGACGCGTGGTTCATCGACGCCAACCTCCACCTGTGGCTGGACCCTAGGGGGGCGCCGACGACGGCGGGCATCACCAGCTACGAGGCGCCGCCGCTCGACACGAGCACCGCGTTCCGCCCCGACGGCCCCGGCAACGAGTACTACAAAACCACGGCGTTCCGGCGCGTCTCGGCCACGGGGTGGGTGCAGACGTCGTCCTTCGGCAGGATGACCGCGGCGTGGACGCAGAGGCTCGGCTACGAGAACACGAACGAGATCCAGGGGGACAGCCAGCAGACGGTGAACCAGACCACCGAGGCCTACTCCGGCGTGCACGTCACGGACCGCGCCGGCGCGGCGTACTCGCAGGAGGCGCAGCAGAGCTTCCGTGTCGACCTGTTCGCGGGCGTGCTGAGCGAGGCCTCCGACGGCTCGTACACGATGGGGAAGGACGTGCGCCTGGGGTTCGCCGAGGAGAGGGTCGCCGCCGGCCGAGGGATGTTCTGGTCCCGGTCGCTGGGCAACGCGCAGGAATGCGCCGTGAACATCGACGTGGACGACGAAGGGGACGCGGTCGGGGTGTCGTGGGGCACGAGGCAGAAGTACGGGTACGAGGCCACCGATGGGTGCTACTCCCGGGACGTGACGAGCAGCGGTTACGCCATTGTCTCCGACCGCTCCGACGAGGTCTGCGTCAAGGGTTCGTATCGTCCTTCTCGTGTCGGCGCCGCCGTGGTGTTTCCAGCTTTGGCGCGGATGAGCTCGTGAGAGTCTGACAGAAGCTGATCCACAAACATACATATATTTACCTTACAAAGTGATGTAAACGTCATACAACCGCTATACAATAATCACAGGAATGTAACATGGATTGACTATAAATGAGATACGCCTTCGATCACTTAGAACTTTCTGAAGTTGCTGTTAGCAGCTTGGTCCATGGTATGCAAACCTAAATACTAAGGCATAATTGAGTTGCAACTTCAGAATGACTGCGTGCTCGTGAAATATCTAGACAAGGTTTTAACAAAGCAGACCTACCTTGGGTTCACCTTATCTGGGAACTTCACTACGATTCTGCCCTACCTCCTGCAAAATTCAAAGACACTTCTTTTGGGTGGAAGGATTGCCTCAGACTTCTTTCTGCTTTCAAAAGTCTTGCTTCTTGTCAGCTCAAAAATTGTACTTACTAGTTCCATTCCCTTATGGAAAGATCTATGGAATTCGCAAATACTACAGGAAGACTATCCGCATACCCCATCTTGCGTGTTTTACTATATCTCTAGACACATCTTTCAACCAAGCAGCTCTTCAGGCCTCACCTCTGGATTTATTCCATCCGCTGAAGCCTATGAAGAATTCCAGCACTTCAGTAACCTTGTGGGCTAATGCATCTGATTCTGAGGACAAGGATCTTTGGACTTATCCATGGGGATTTTTTTTCTCTATATATGGCTAAAGCCTGTGATTTCTTCATGAACATTAAACATCTAGACAATCCACCAAAGGCCTTCCAATGGCTATGGAAACCTTGTTGCTAGCAGAACATAGGGCTTTCTTTCTTCTGGCTACTTCTTGTTGGATTATTAGGCATAATTTCCGCGATTAATTCCAGAATATAAATCATGACAAAACCAGCTACTAGCTCATGTAACTCGAACATACTAGATGTACTAAACAACAGGATGATCGGAAACAAATAGCAGCTTAACATGTACTCGCAGGACATGATGAATAACCAAACAGGATCACGTAGCGCGTACCGTTCGGTTGTCGTAGTAGGAACTTTGGGGAAGAGTGATCGCAGCAGATGGCGACGAAGACGGCGGTAGGCAGCACCGCCCGACTTGGATGGAAGACGACCCGTGATGGAGAACTCGAGCAGTCACGCGGAGCGCTTCCCAAAAACCTTATTCGCCCTCTCCCGTACAGGATCGCAAAGGCGAGTGGTTCCGGAGACCTGCTCTCCCGTCCGCCGGTGCACGCCGGCAAGCGGGATGGAGTAGACTACGGTGACGGCGCAAGTAGAGAGGATGGCAAAACCCTAGATTGGTTTCTGTGGTATTGTGGCGGTAGCCGCGCAGGACTTTATATAGAGCGGCTCAGGAAACCCTAACCGGGATCCGGGAGCGACCCGAATAAGCTAACCGTTTGACACCTCTGTCAATTTTCCTGAGCATGAGCAGCAAAATAAAGCTCGGCTCGGCGAGATTCCCGCAACCCGCAACCCGCAACCTGCGGCGCGAGACGAGACGAGACGAGACGAGCGTGCGTGCAAGCGGCGGCGGCGGCGGCGTCGTCGGAGGAGGAGCGCGCGTGTGTATCTCTCTTATTGCCACTCACTTACAAAGTGGTGCAACACTCCACCTTATAAGGTGGTGCAACTCTCCTCCAACTTTTCATGTGGGACTAAACTTTAGCTCCCACTCCACTCCCATGTGAGCTGCCACAAACATGGGCCCAAACACACATGGGCTGCCACAAATTTGGGCTTAGATTTAGGGAAAATCTGAAATACACATGGGCCTAAATGGATTAGCCCCATTATTTCTAACAATCCCCCACCAGATCTCAAATGCCCATTTGAAGATTTGCCAATCCTTGCTACTTGTTTATATACCAGTGTTTCAGCAGAGACTGTTAAGTTGAACTTCCGCCTATAATCTTGAACTACGTCTATCAACAACTTGAACAATGGACGAACCTTGAATTGGGAGTTTGGTGCCAATAGATTTCGCTCAAAATCATAACTAGTACTTGGCTGTCAGTAGCCTACCCCGCGGGTTGGAGCATATGCGTCATACTCCCTGGTCTCTTCATGAGTTTACTAGAGATCACCCAAATCTCATAGACCGCGACGTTTACAGTCGAGCTCATATATGTGTGTTCTTTCAAGAATGCCCTGTAGGACGGCATCTTTGCTAATTAAAGCCAACAGAAACACATTAAGGCATGTTTCTAACCTGCCTTACAGATTATGAGAGTCATGCATCTTCACATAGAGAGGGTTACAAAATACTCTCCTCGGTCAAACCACTAGCTTGTTCTTCCCAGGTCCTATTTCACGGGATCTCCGATCACATAGGTTGGGTTACCACTAAGGTGTGACATCCATGGGTCTCAACCCCATCTCCCTCGATGCACTTTCTATCACATTTCGTGATAGTCCCTTTGTAAAGGGATCTGCCAGGTTTTTGTCTGTTTGAATATACGTAATAGTTATTACTCCGGAGTTTCTCAATTTCCTGACAGATTTCAAACGTCTCTTCACGTGTCTTGATGACTTCGCGTTATCCTTAGAATTGTTCACTTTGACAATAACAGTTTGGTTGTCACAATTCAAAAGGATTGCCGGCACAGGTTTCTCAACCACAGGCAAGTCCATCAAGAGCTCACGCAGCCATTCTGACTCAACAGTGGCTGTGTCTAAAGCAGTAAGTTCTGCTTCCATAGTTGACCTCGTCAATATGGTTTGTCTACGAGACCTCCATGAAACTGCGCCACCTCCAAGGGTAAACACATACCCGCTCATGGCGTAGAGTTCATCAACGTCAGAGATCCAATTCGAATCACTATATCCTTCAAGCACAGCATGATTTCCTGAATAGTGAATCCCATAGCTCATTGTACCACATAGATAGCGCATGACCCTTTCAAGTGCATGCCAATGATCAATACCCGGGTTAGACATGAACCTACTCAACTTGATCACAGCAAAAGAGATATCGGGTCTTGTAGCGCTTGCTAAGTACATGAGAGAACCAACAATTTGTGAATATTTCAGCTGATCTATTGGTTCCTTCTTATTCTTTCGTAATGTCAAACTGGGATCATAAGGTGTTGGAGAAGTCTTGCCATCATTAAAGCCAAATCGGCTCAAGACCTTCTCAACATAATGAGATTGCGTTAAAGTAATACCATTCTCGTTCTTAATAAGCTTGATGTTCAGAATGACATCAGCCTCTCCCAGATCTTTCATATCAAAACTCTTTGACAGGAAAGACTTGACTTCATTTATCACTTTCATGTTTGTACCAAAGATCAGAATGTCATCCACGTACAAACATAATATAACGCTATCGCCCCCACCATGACGATAGTAAACACACCTATGAGCCTCATTAATGACAAAGCCAGCAGAAAGTAGAGTTCTGTCAAACTTCTCATGCCATTGCTTAGGTGCTTGTTTCAGGCCATATAATGTAGGGGTTCGTAGCATGGAAAACAAAAATTTTCTATCGCATACAAACAAACAAGCCAAGATCTATCTACTAGATTGTAGCAACGAGTCGATGGAATAACTTACCCTCGAAGATTCCAAAGCGGTTAACGAGAGCAGATTCTCGTGGGTGATGTAGTATTTCTTCCCGATCTCAAGATCGTGTAGACGATCCTTCCAGCCACGTTCCCAAGGCCCCGCGCTCACATCGTCCTCGGTATTTCACGAAGACCTTCCTCTCCTTGTTCCAAAGCAAATGGAGGTTGTAGCACTCTCCTCGCGATTCCGGCAGCACAACGGCGTGGTACCGGAAGTAGAGGGGAGATCCCGCAGGGCTTCGCCTTAAGCCGGTGCGAGTATGGTGGAGCTTATGAGAGAGGCTATTAGTGGTCTAGTAATTAGACACACCAATTAGAAGGCTCTAAACCAATTAGAAGGCTCTAAACCGCTGGCTAAAGCAATTAGAAGCTCTAAACCAAAACGGCTCTAAACCGGAGATCTAGAGTAGAAAGTTATGTCTCTATGGGAGGAGCCCTGCCCCTCCTTATATGGGAGGGGGGTCCTTGGCCAGGAGGGAGGGAGTCCTCCCCAACTCGGACCAGGGCTTGGGCGCCCGGGAGGAGTCCAACTCCTCCTCCAGTTGGTTCCAACTCCTCTTGCTTGTTTCCCACAGCTTGTTTTGGCGTTTGACTTTCAAATCGGACATTTGACTTTTCTGTTTTAGGATTCAATTTAATCCTTTATTTGGGACAGCAAGAACACTTAGTACATGATGCAATCATTCAATGAGCAATGACACATTCATGTACCCTTCCCCCCCCGGAGTGCCGGACAATCCGGAACCTTCTAGAACATTCCGATGAAAACACGGAATCATTCCCGAACTCAAACGGACTTTCCTTATATGAATCTTATTCTCCGGACCATTCCGGATCACCTCGTGATATCCGGATCCCATCCGAGACTCGAACAACATTCGGTCTCTTTCTCATAATACCATAACTACTCAAACAACGTCGAATCCTTAAGTGTGTCTCCCTACGGTTCGTGAATTATGCGGACATGATCGAGACACTTCTCCGAACAATAACCAATAGAGGAATCTGGAAATTCATATGGCTCCCACATATTTCACGATTACTTTGATCGAATGAACCACTTACATACGATACCAATTTCCCTTTGTCTCACGATATGTTACTTATCCGAGGTTATGATCGTCGGTATCTCGCATACCTAGTTCAACCTCACATCGATAAGTACTCTTTTCTCGTTCCGTGATATGTGATCCCTTGTGACCAAGTCACATGCTTGCAAGCTAATTGGATGACATTCCACCGAGAGGGCCCAGAGTATATCTATCCGTCATATGGATGGACAAATCCCACTCTTGATCCATGTGTTTCAACCAATACTTTCCGAACACTCAATGCCACTTTTATAGCCACCACTACGGTGTGGTGTTTGATGACATCAAAGCATCCATCCGGTAAAGGTGATATGCATGATCTCATGGTCAAGGAATTAGGTTACTATGTATCGTAAAGCATATAGCAATTGAACTATTGAAATGACTTGATCTTTATGCTACGCTTATCTATAGGAGTATGTCCATCACATCATTCTCCTAATGATATGATCCTGTTGTTAATAACATCTCTATGTTCATGATCGGAAACCATGATCATATATTAACCAACAAGCTAGTTTAACAAGAGGCTATACTAGGGACTCTTATTTTAGTTTACAAATCACACAAGTATTAATGTTTCCGTTAATACAATTATAGCATGGTATGTAAACATTTATCATAAGTGTGAAGATATGATAATAACCACTTTATTATTGCCTCTTGGGCATATCTCCAACAGTCTCCCACTTGCACTAGAGTCAATAATCTAGTTTCAAACCTTTGTGTATATAACACCTATGGCTTTCCGGTGTTGTATGTACACGATTGCTAGTGGTCAACCGATCTCCGGATCTGACACTTCTAGGTCCGTGTGTAATTGCATGTCTTTGCGTCTCTACGCATCACTCATTTTCTAATGAGATGGCTTTGTATAAATTTGGTCTTTCGGTGTGACCTTTAGTTCTTTGGGGTTAAAACATGTTGATAATATTGTCGCACAATATATCTTCATAGTATTATCCCACTGTGAACTACACCTAGTTTGATAACAAACTACTTGACACAAATGCCCTCTTTTGCTGCTAAAAATAGCAGTTATATACTTGGCCTTTTGTTGTAGTATCTGTCACAATGTCTTAACTTTGGAACTCATCCAAATCCATTATGGAACTCACTTTCCATTATATTGTGCCACCCTTAGTTTAGATTGAGATAAACTTAATTTGTACTTTGTGACAAAACTAGTATCAATGTAGTACTTTTACAATGAACTAACCATCTATTTGTCACTTCTACAAACAATATATTCTTAGTTCTTCCAAAAGATCATAAGAATATCCTTACTATTGTCCAATGATCATCTTAGAATCATTCGGTATATGCTCATAATATTTAGAGCATAGGACATATCTGGATTTGTACATATCACAGATGATTGATATAAATACTCTTTGTGATTTCATACATCAAGTATCAATCTATACTTGATTATTTGTTTCACTTTACCAAATGTCAATACACTTGAATATATCATCAACATTGAACTCATTCAATCCTTTACGTGTGACAAGAAACTTTCTTGTAGTTTCTATATTGAACTCATTCAATATCTTGTCTATGTACTCGGCATAACCATATTAGCATCTATTGATGCTAAATATTTGGGTTTTGCCTAAGTCTTTCATCGGGATGAAATTCTTAATATGTGTTAATAAAAGATACATTATTTCCAATCAACAATATGTTTTCCACATAATGTATTAGAAACATGTCTTAGCGCTCCCACTTAATTTCTTGCAAATGCAAGCATCTTCATTGTCTCTGATGAAATTAAACTCTTTTAACAGTTTCATCATAGTGAAGATTCCAACTCCGCGATGCTCACTTCAACCATTGAAGTTTGCATATGCTTTTAGCATCCTTTGAATTAACAAAACCCTATGGACCGTGTTATGCACATGTCCTAGGTAACGATTCTATTAGAAGAACTTGTTTTGTTTATTCAACTACCATATAACAAATTATATGTAGTGGTTGCTACATGAACCGTCTAGACTAAATATCACTATGAAAGATCAAATCTTGTCATAGTCAACCTTTGAACATTTTGTGAACTCTTTCCCAACATGTCGACTATTTCATAGATGTGAAACATCCATGTCTATTTCTTTATAGATCCAGACACAACTATAAGGTCTTACACCTTTCTCGAGGGTCCTTCAAGTTCAAAACTTGATTTCTCGTGTATGGAACTATCACGGATTTTATGGCTTCAAGCCATTTGACGGAGTCAGGGCCCATCATCGCTTCTTTGCATGTAATCGGTTCATTATTCTCAAATAATGATTCAACCCTCAAATCTTGGTATTTGATTGTTTACCCGATCTACTTGTTTCAATAGGAACTTAGATCTCCGTGTCCACAACCTTTGAGGCACGTGAGCCATGAGCATTGTTGCTGCCTCCGGAACACTTTTCGGCGCTGCGCAACTCTGCACATATAGCTAAGGGTCTTTTAACCTTATCAAAGTTCTATTGTCCTCCCACTTAACTTTTCACGAAAAATTCCTTCTCAAAGAAACTTGAGGTTCTAAGCGACAAACACTTTTGTCTCCGGTGTTTTATGGAGGAATACTTAACATTTATACAAAGACAGGTTCATCCGACTTTGGTTGCACACATCTTTCTTATGCATAGCATACCAATGTTTTAAGAAAGGACTACTTGGGTTTTATCCCAAACCATAACCTTATATGGTGTCATTTCAACGGATTATGATGAAGCTCTTTTCAGTGGAAAAACGGTAATCTCTAAAGCTTTTAATCTTTAAAATAAAATGGCAATTTTATGAATTACACCTTTGATCTTACCATGTCAAACAAGGTTTAATTACATATCTCGAACACTCCATACTCTTATGGTGTTTCGGGAAAATGCAAATCCACGGAACGATTCCTTTAAATCTTAGGTATTATGCTAAACTTGTAACTCAAATATCTTCCTTTATGATCTTATCATAAACTATTTATATTCTTGTTACAATGATTTTGCACTTCATCTTGAAAGTCCTTGAACTTTTCAAATGTTTCACACTTCATCCTTATTAAGTAAATATTCATATATTCACTCAAATTTTCGGAGAAAGCATATGAAGTTGAAATCCATCGCTCTTGACTACACATAATGGACTTCGTACAACAATATGTACAAATTCCAATAAGCTAGTCTTTCGTTCCCTTTTGGCCTATGAACGAAGTTTTAATTATCTCTAGGAAAGTTTCACAAGCGTCATTTGATCAAAATCAAAAGACTCCAAAATTCCATACATATGGAGTTTCTTCATGTTTTCTTTCCAATATAATTTAAACGGCGATGTCACTTCCTAAGTGATCTTTTCAATCAATTTGTCTTTCGACATCTTTAGCATTAGCTTTATGGATGTGATTTTTCCAACGAGATTTGTGAATCATCCATCTTTTATGGATTACGGCAATTATTTGAACAACCCTTTTGTTCTCATAACACCTGATAAAACAAATCTTGAAGGCAAGCTTTGATGTTTAACGAGCAACACAATAACCCTTTATTTGTTCTCGATGAACATCATCACATATTCTTTTGCTAATTACTTAGGCCACTGTAGTTCATGAATTCTGTTGTTTTGTATGACAATTCATACCAACAAATTCAGTATCAAATACTTAAGAACCACATTGTTTAATAAGCAAAGAATATAGCCATAACATGTATATCATCTATATACTTGAATTGAACAATTCTAATCTTTTCTTTTCTGCCATATATTTATGAGATTCTCTTTCAGTATTTCCTTTTCTGTTTGAAAGAATCTATCAATATCAATAGTGGAGTCATACATATGACACATAGTCCAAAGCGTGTAGTTAAATACCAATGTCTTTGGACTTGCACTTGAAGTAGATCACCATCATCAAATGTTTGGTGTTCTTTCAAATTCCTTTATTTAGTAATCTCTTGGTGTAGTAAACATTTTACCTACATCAAATATTCATCCTTATCATGGAATCGTCCATGATCAAACTACCTTTAGCTTATAACGATGAATTACGAGTATAATGTTGCTATCCAAAACCTTTTGGAGGATTAGGACAACAAGTGTCTACAACCTTTCGCAAATTCTCATCAAATATGAGAACATGACTTTTGCCATATTATACTCTATCATGTTGCAACTAAAACTTTGTTTGAGATATCACAATATCTTCCACACATCATGGTTTCAAACAACTCTTCAGATCCTAGATAACCTTGATATTAAGAGAATCCTTTGAATATCAAGAATCGTGGAGACAAACATGATACTTATATACTAACATTGGAATTGTTACTCTTGTTTTAATACCAATTATTAAACTTCATGGAGTAACTGAACTTCTTGAAAGTTTGCAATAGGACTTTTAAACTTTAGATTAACACTTCAAAACAATACGATACCAGTAAAAGTAACTAACCAGAATTCTATAGCTCTATCATCTCAATTATAAATAAGCGCAAGGTGGTAAACGGATGCCAATGACTACAACAACTATGCAAATTCACTTTGATTTAGTTTATGATAAATTGAGTTCTAATTAATAATTAAATTAATCTAGGTGAACTCCCACTCAAAACAATATCCCTCACATTGTTTTAGTGATCACACGAACCAAATCCACCACATCAAAACCGATCATCACGAGAGTTGATATAGCTTCAATGGCGAACAATCGACATGTTCATCATATCTACTATATGACTCATGCTCTACCTTTCGGTAATCCGTGTTCCTGAGGCCATGTCTGTACATGCTAGGCTCGTCAAGATCAAACCTTAGTTTACGCATGAGCAAATGGCTTGCTCACGTTGTATACACTTGTAATCTAGCACACCCGATCATCACGTGGTGTTTCGAAACAACAAGCTTTAGCAACGGTGCTAACTAAGGGTGAACACTTTAAGACTTGAAATTCATGTGCATGAGGGATCATCTTATAATGCTACCGTCGTCTACTAAGCAATACAAGATGCATAAAGGATTAACATCACATGCAATTCATAATATGTGATATGATATGGCCTTTTCTTTGTGCTTCCGATCTCCATCTTCCAGCACGAACATGATCTCCATCATCACCGACATTGCATCAAGATCAATGACGCCTCTCCATGGTTGTCGTCCACCGGCTTCAACTATTACAACTACTTTGAATAGACACGCGGGTCTTAACATAAATTAAAGACAACCATATGGCTCCTGCCGGTTGCCAACTTACAATAAGGAACATTGCATACATCATATATAATCACAATCATGGCCATATCACATCACAGCACACCCCTGCAAAACAAAGTTAGACGCCTCTACTTTCTTTGCATGTTTTACGTGGTTTGGGGCTTTCAATAAGTGTCGTTCTAACTTACGAACAAGAACCACAACATTGATACTAGTATTGTCAATCACCCGTTGTAAATTGGATCTTAACTATGCTAGGAGAAACATGCACCCGCAAAGCCACTTATGCAATACAAGTTACATGTCAAGCGTGGAGCAAGTCTCATGAACGATGTCATGTAAGGTTAGCCCGGGCCGCTTCATCCCAACATACCGCAAGATACAAAGTACACAAGAAGCAATCGACAATAAAAGCATCAACGCCCACAATGACCATTGTGTTCTACTCGTGCAACAGATCTACATATAGACACGGCTCTGATACCACTGTAGGGGTTCGTAGCATGGAAAACAAAAATTTTCTATCGCATACAAACAAACAAGCCAAGATCTATCTACTAGATTGTAGCAACGAGTCGATGGAATAACTTACCCTCGAAGATTCCAAAGCGGTTAACGAGAGCAGATTCTCGTGGGTGATGTAGTCGTACTCTTCCCGATCTCAAGATCGTGTAGACGATCCTTCGGTATCGTTAGCGCTCCGCCAATCGGTCACACGTTGCTCGTACTGACGAAGACCTTCCTCTCCTTGTTCCAGCAGCGTGGAGGTTGTAGCACTCTCTCGCGATTCCAAAGACAACGGCGTGGTACAGGAAGTAGAGGGAGATCCCAGGCTTCGCCTTAAGCGTGCAGTATGGTGGAGCTTATGAGAGAGGCTATTAGTGGTCTAGTAATTAGACACACCAATTAGAAGGCTCTAAACCAATTAGAAGGCTCTAAACCGCTGGCTAAAGCAATTAGAAGCTCTAAACCAAAACGGCTCTAAACCGGAGATCTAGAGTAGAAAGTTATGTCTCTCTAGGAGGAGCCCTGCCCCTCCTTTTATGGGAGGGGTCCTTGGCGCCAGGAGGGAGGAGTCCCTCCCAACTCGGACCAGGGCTTGGGCGCCCGAGGAGTCCAACCTCCTCCAAAGTTGGTTCCAACTCCTCTTGCTTGTTTCCCACAGTTTCTTGTTTTGGCGGTTTGACTTTCAAACCGGACATTTGACTTTTCATTTTAGGATTCAATTTAATCCTTTATTTGGGACAGCAAGAACACTTAGTACATGATGCAATCATTCAATGAGCAATGACACATTCATGTACCCTTCCCCGGAGTCTTGGACAATCCGGAACCTTCTAGAACATTCGATGAAAACACGGAATCATTCCCGAACTCAAACGGGACTTTCCTTATATGAATCTTATTCTCCGGACCATTCCGGATCACCTCGTGATATCCGGATCCCATCCGAGACTCCGAACAACATTCGGTCTCTTTCTCATAATACCATAACTACTCAAACAACGAATCCTTAAGTGTGTCTCCCACGGTTCGTGAATTATGCGGACATGATCGAGACACTTCTAACAATAATAACCAATAGAGGAATCTGGAAATTCATATGGCTCCCACATATTTCTACGATTACTTTGCGATCGAATGAACCACTTACATACGATACCAATTTCCCTTTGTCTCACGATATGTTACTTATCCGAGGTTATGATCGTCGGTATCTCGCATACCTAGTTCAACCTCGCATCGATAAGTACTCTTTTCTCGTTCCGTGATATGTGATCCCTTGTGACCAAGTCACATGCTTGCAAGCTAATTGGATGACATTCCACCGAGAGGGCCCAGAGTATATCTATCCGTCATATGGATGGACAAATCCCACTCTTGATCCATGTGTTTCAACCAATACTTTCCGAACACTCAATGCCACTTTTATAGCCACCACATTACGGTGTGGTGTTTGATGACATCAAAGCATCCATCCGTAAAGGTGATATGCATGATCTCATGGTCGAAGGAATTAGGTTACTATGTATCAGAAAGCATATAGCAATTGAACTATTGAAATGACTTGATCTTTATGCTACGCTTATCTATAGGAGTATGTCCATCACATCATTCTCCTAATGATATGATCCTGTTGTTAATAACATCTCTATGTTCATGATCAGGAAACCATGATCATATATTAACCAACAAGCTAGTTTAACAAGAGGCTATACTAGGGACTCTTATTTTAGTTTACAAATCACACAAGTATTAATGTTTCCGGTTAATACAATTATAGCATGGTATGTAAACATTTATCATAAGTGTGAAGATATGATAATAACCACTTTATTATTGCCTCTTGGGCATATCTCCAACATATAAAGATTTCAATAACTTACACACCTTTGTCTCTTCACCTTTTACCACAAACCCATCCGGCTGATCCATATAGATCTCCTCTTCCAACTCTCCATTAAGGAAAGCTGTCTTCACGTCCATTTGATGAACGAGAAGACCATAAGAGGCAGCCAGTGATAGTAGTACTCGAATGGTGGTCAGTCTAGCGACAAGTGAATAGGTGTCGAAGTAATCTTCGCCTTCTTTCTGTGTGTAGCCCTTAGCTACAAGTCGTGCCTTGTACTTATCAATAGTACCATCAGGCCTTAGCTTCTTCTTGAACACCCACTTACATCCCACAGGTTTACAACCATAGGGTCGTTCTGATAATTCCCAAGTTCCATTAGAAAGAATCGAGTCCATCTCATTTTGGACAGCTTCTTTCCAATCATCTGCATCAGGAGATGCATATGCCTCAGTAATGGATCTGGGAGTATCATCCACAAGGTACACGATGAAATCATTGCCAAAGGATTTTGCCACCCTCTGTCTCTTACTCCTCGTGAGAGGTTCATCGTCATCCTTCTCAAGAAATTCCTCATGTGGTTGTTCAGAATTCTCACTAGATGCACTAGATTCAGGAAGTATTTCAGAAGAAATCCTACCAATGCTATGCATATCATTCATAGGAAAATATTCTCAAAGAATGTTGCATCACGAGATTCCATTATAGTATCAACATGCATATCAGGTACCTCAGATTTAACCACTAGAAATCTATAGCCTACACTCCGTGGAGCATATCCTAGAAAGATACAATCCACTGTCTTGGGTCCGAGCTTGCGTTCTTGGGAATCGGTATGTTGACCTTCGCCAAACATCCCCAAGTGCGCAGATATGAAAGTGATGGTTTTCTCCCAACCCACTCCTCATAAGGGGTCTTTTCTTTATTCTTGTTAGGAACTCTATTCAGGACATGACATGAAGTCAACAAAGCCTCCCCCCACCATGCCTTTGATAAACCAGCAATGGCTAACATGGAATTCACCAAGTCAGTCAGCGTGCGGTTTTTCCTCTCGGCAACCCCGTTTGATTGAGGCGAGTAGGGAGGCGTCCTCTCATGAATAATTCCGTGTTCCTGACATAATTCATCAAATATTTTGGGAAAATACTCACCACCACGATCCGACCTAAGACGTTTGATCTTTCTCTCTAGTTGATTTTCAACTTCGGCCTTATAGATTTTAAAGTAGTCTAAAGCCTCATCTTTAGTTTGTAAAAAGTAAACATAGCAGAATTTAGTAGCATCATCTATCAACGTCATGAAATATCTCTTTTCACCTTTTGTCAACACACCATTCATCTCGCATAGATCAGAATGTATGAGTTCTAGAGGTGCCAAGTTTCTCGCCTCGGCAGCCTTGTGAGGCTTTCGAGGTTGCTTTGATTGCACACAACTATGGCACTTAGAACCTTTGGCAATAGTGGAATTCGGAATTAAACTCATGCTGGACATCCGAGATATCAAACCAAAATTAATGTGACATAAACGAGAATGCCAAATACTGGTATCATCATTAACACCACCACAAATATGATTCACGGATTTATTACAAAACTCTGAAAGTGAAAATCGGAACAAGACTCCGAACTCATAACCTTTACCAATAAATTGTCCATGTTTTGAAACAACGACTTTATTAGACTCTAAGACAACCTTAAACCCATCTCTGCAAAGAAGGGAGCCACTAATGAGATTCTTGTTCATAGTAGGGACATGCTGCACGTTCCTCACCGCACGATCTTTCGGAAGTAAACTTGGATCCACCGTGCCAACACCACGGACGAAGCATGTGATCCATTCCCCATTAGGACGGATGAATCGGCGACGATAAGAAGTGAACATAGAGATGTCAACACACACATGAACATTAGCACCGTATCAAGCCACCAACACGGTGATTGAAATACTGAAAGAACGATAAATAAATTACCATACCCATCAAGATTGCTAGCGGTCAACGTTGAGCCTTGGCCTTTTTCCTCTATGCTGCGTGCTCGGGCAGTCCTTGGAAAAGTGGCCGGGCTCTCCACAAGTGTAACAAGATAGTTCACTCTTGTCCCTGTTCGTATTCTTCTTCTTGAAGGTTGTAGTCTTTATAGGCTTGTTAAAGGAGGGTTTGAAGTTCCCTTTGTTCTTGCCTACAGATTTGCCTTTCTGCACAAAGTTGGCAGTAGCAAGACCCTCTCCTTTCTCAGTAGTGTCCTTAGCCCGAGCCTTCTCCTCAACATCAAGGGACTCTATCAGATTTTCAACTGATATCTCCTGTCGCTTGTGTTTGAGAGTTTTGGCAAAGTTCCTCCATGAAGGGGGCAACTTAGCAATAATGCATCTCGCCACAAACTTTTCGGGTAAGGTACACTTAAGGAGTTCGATCTCCTTGGCAATGCACTATATCTCATGAGCTTGTTGAACCACAGGAAGGTCCTTAGTCATCTTAAAATCATGAAAGCTCTCCATGATGTACAGTTCACTGCCAGCATCTGCAGCACCAAACTTGGCATTTAGTGCATCCCAGAGCTCATTCCCGTCTTTTATGTGCATAAACACATCACACAGACGGTCAACAAGAATGCTTAGAATATATCCCACAAAGACAGTATTGGCATCCTCGAACTTCTTCTGATCCTCGTCAGATATAGTTCCTTCAGGTTTGCCTTTACTGATGTGGAACACTTTCATCGTGGTCAGCCAAAGCTCAGCCTTGTACTGCCACCTCTTAAAGTGCACACCGGTAAACTTATCCGGCCTCAGTGCATCGGTAAAACCAGCCATTGTTAATTCAGGAAATTGCCTACAATAAGGTTTTTGGATTGTTGGATTATTAGGAATAATTTCCGCGATTAATTCCAGAATATAAATCATGACAAAACCAACTACTAGCTCATGTAACTCGAACATACTAGATGTACTAAACAACAGGATGATCGGAAACAAATAGCAGCTTAACATGTACTCGCAGAACATGATGAATAACCAAACAGGATCACGTAGCGCGTACCGTTTGGTTGTCGTAGTAGAAACTTTGGGAAAGAGTGATCGCAGCAGATGGCGACGAAGACGGCGGTAGGCAGCACCGCCCGACTTGGATGGAAGACGACCCGTGATGGAGAACTCGAGCAGTCGCGCGGAGCGCTTCCCAAAAACCTTATTCGCCCTCTCCCGTACAGGATTGCAAAGGCGAGTGGTTCCGGAGACCTGCTCTCCCGTCCGCCGGCAAGTGGGATGGAGTAGACTATGGTGACGACGCAAGTAGAGAGGATGGCAAAACCCTAGATTGGTTTTTTGTGGTATTGTGGCGGTAGCCGCGCATGACTTTATATAGAGCGGCTCAGGAAACCCTAACGGAGGCGAACGTGGCCCGAATACGCTAACCGTTTGACACGTCTGTCAATTTTCCTGAGCATGAGCACCAAAATAAAGCTCGGCTCGGCGAGATTCCTGCAACCCGCCGCGCGCGGCGTCGTGACGAGGCGAGCGGTGGCGTCGTCGTCGGAGGAGCGCGCGTGTGTATCTCTCTTATTGACACTCACTTACAAAGTGGTGCAACACTCCACCTTATAAGGTGGTGCAACTCTCCTCCAACTTTCCATGTGGGACTAAACTTTAGCTCCCACTCCACTCCCATGTGAGATGCCACAAACATAGGCCCAAACACACATGGACTGCCACAAATTTGGGCTTTGAGATTTAGGGAAAATCTGAAATACACATGGGCCTAAATGGATTAGCCCCATTATCTCTAACACTTCTGCAGGATAGGTTAAACACAAGAGCATTACTACAGAGAAAGCAATTCCTTATAGAAGACTATACTTGTGTGCTCTGCAATTCTGGAGCTGTTTTTTTTTTGAAAAGGGGAGAAAAACCTCGGCCTCTGCATCGACTGATGCATATAGCCTTTATTTTCTTATTTCGCTTATTACATCAATTCTAGATCTGTAGAGACAGAGATCACTTGTTTTTCAAATGCTCTTTGCACAAGCATGTTGGTACTACCTATGTCGATGTCTGTTGCCTGTCAAAACTCACCGGCGGGCAGTGACGAGCAACACGAAGAGCCGGGAGGCTCCCAGAGCGGCTGGTGGGCCCTGGTCCCTCGGTCGACGGCCCGCAAATCTTCCGGCACGCACGCGTCCTGTCTTGGTTCGAGCGTGCCACGACCTATACCTGGTCGGAAGGTGATGGATTGTTCGATTGGTTTCCTGCACGGTAAACAAGTATCGTAAAATTCGAGCCGTGATCGGCTCCAGTGTTTCCACAGTAAATCGGCTTTGAGCCGATTGTCCCCATGGCTCGCATTGGATCTATGATAACATGGGGTTTTGCTTAATTACTACAAGTTAAATCGATCTACGATAGTTTAACGTTTTCACCACGCATCGAACGCGTCCCACGCGTAGTTGAGCCTAATAGATACGAAGATAGTAGAAACCGATCCTAGAGAAGGCCTAAAACCAACATAACGTCAATTCCGGAAACATCCCTCTAAGACCAATAAACCATACCTTACGACATCGGATCGTTCAACCCGTTTGTGAGGCCTAACCACGTGGATATTAAACTAAACCTTGATGAACAAGGCACAACTATAACAGATCAAATCGACTTAAGCAGAATCATAAGATGCCACCTTTACACCGGAGAAGGTGCAAAGACGGCAGATAGCTAGAGGTAGCATAAATAAGCAATCGTAGTAAAAGTATCGATGCTAGCTCTAACAAATCTGTGGTAAAGGTGTTACTCGCCATCAACAAGGCTTAGTACGAGTAACACCGGATAACGATAGAATTGCCTAGATCGCAAGATGCGATCTAGGCAAGATGGCACTTACCCGAGAAAACCCTAGAACAAGGGGTATGGCGCCTTGAGATTGTGTTTGTTGTGAACGTGATTGTCCTCCTTTTCTCAATAACCCTAGGTACATATTTATAGTCCGAGACTCTCTACTTTTGGAATAACTCTACAACTCTATCTTTATCTAAACATAAACGGAACCTAAACAAATACGAATCCTACTAAGATACAAGATACACGGGCAATTCAGCCCAAATCTACGCACTAGGCCGATCCAACAACACGTTGAATATATGTATCTTCTAAGCCCATCTTGATCACGGCCCATCTCCATCTTAGGCCAAAATATGGCGATAACACATGCCCCCCTGGTTTTGGCAATGATAATTCCAAAACCACTCACGTGTTTTTCTTCTCCGGTTTTTTTCTATCGGGCTATGCGTCGTAACGCGTGGCGTAACAGGATCGCCACGCCACCCCTTCATCATGATGCCTGTCTTCTCAACTCCTCCGCGATTGCATGATTTGACGATTTTGGCAGCGTAACGGAAACTGCTATGGCATTGAACCGTTTCTTCACTATTCCTCTTTATTTAAATCCGCCTGAACAGTTCACAGTCCCCATCTTCCTCCCGAAGCCAGAAAACCCTCTTTCTCCACCGGAAAAAACCCTCTTTCTCGCCATGGCCTCCTCTGCTTCCTCTGGTCTATCCTCTCATGACTCCAATAGCATTAGCGACCGTGAGCCGACTCCGGAGCACCCGCCGACAGCGGCGTACAACACTCTCGCCCCACAATGGTGGGACGAGAGGGGTTGGGACTTTGCCGTCTGGTCAGAGGACGATGCGTCCCTGACAGACGGCGAAGAGAACCTTCGCCTCGCCGACGGGAGCCGGAGGCGACATGACGACGCCATGTCACGGATGGCGTCGACTCCTCTGAAGAAGAGGAAGAAGAGGAGGAGGAGGACACCTCCTCCGAGGAGTACCAGCCGGTGAGGTACTTCCGTGCCGGGTCCGAAGACGACGACGATGACGAAGACGAGGACGAGGAGGCCCCTACTGGCTTCCTCAGTAGCAGCGAAGACGACGCTGGTAGCAGCGCCGAAGACAGCGAGGAAGACGGCGGCGGCAGCAGCGACGACGACCTCGGCTTCGATTAGGATTTAGTAGTAATGGCCGTAGCATTAGCAGGCCCCTTTTGTAATCGAATCTTGTAAGCAATGACCTTCCGAATGAATGAAACTCTGTTTCCCAAATGTTGCTTCTTTTTGCTTTAATTTTGCCGATAACCGAAACAGGTCGATGTTCCATAAGCCGATGACACGGTATCGGCTCCTTCTAAACAGGTTAAATTGCACAAAGCCGATGACCACCCATCGGCTCCTTCTAAAAAACGTTTGACAGGGTCAACCCTCAGTTGAATCACAACGGCTATTTCTTGGTCTGAAACGGTAACCAAACCTCCATTGCCCATCGAAAAATGTGCCCCGAACGAACAACTATCGACCAGCAATGATGATGATGACGAAGTTGAAATAACTGAGTTCCGTGCTGACGCTCTCCATGCCCTCAAAGCATTTCCTTAGTAGCTCTCAAGTTTTTATTGTCCCATATCCCACATGCTTGGAAAATACTTCTTGAGATGCTGGCCATTGACTGCCACTTGAAATTTTTCACCATCCAACTGCTCAAGCATGTATGCGTTCCCTCTTAAAACTTGGTCGACCTTGTACGGCCCGTGCCAATTTGGAGACCATTTACCATATGCTGCGTCCTTAGTACCCAAGGGCAACACAGCTTCCCACACCAAATATCCAACGTGGAACTCCTTTGGCTTCACCTTCTTGTTGTAGGCACGAGCCACTTTAGCCTTGTTCTCTTTTATTTTCTCAAGCGACCACAGCCTAAGCTCAGTCACATCTTCCACGCTGTCACTCATCAAAGTTGCATATTCTTCAGTCGTTAGCTCATTCTGAAAAGTAACACGTCTCGATCCAGCCGTAATTTCCCAAGGCAATACGGCTTGCCCATAGACCGATGGTACGGAGAGGTTTTTATCGCCCCATGACACGACATGCGATAAGCCCATAAAGCTCGATAAAACCTCATGCCAACGCCCGGGTGTTCATCGATTTTCCTCTTGATCAGCTTGATAAGACTCGGTTGACGCCTCGCTTGCCCATTTGCTTGAGTAGTACGGAGATGACCGTGTCGCTTTAATCCTGTGTCTTCACGAACTTTACGAACTCGTGAGAAACAAAACCGAACCTCCATCGGTTGTGATAGTGCGGGGAATCCCAAACCTATGAATGACGTGCTCTTTCACGAAATTGATGACATCTTTTGAACTTCTCGACTTCATAGGGACGGCTTCCACCCACTTGGTAAAATAATCGTGATGGCCAAGATCCACATGTGGCCTTTGCTTGATGGAGGATTGATCTTGCCGATCATGTCCATGCCCCAACCTCGGAATGGCCAAGGTTTGATGATGGGATTCATTCGATGCGGGTACCATCTGGATTTTTCCAAATCTCTGACATGCTTGACACCCTTTGTAGTAGTTGAAACAGTCCTCAAGCATAGTGGGCCAATAAAACCCTGATCGCCTGATCAACCATTTCATCTTATGAGCCGATTGGTGAGTTCCACAGGCTCCTTCGTGTACCTCATGTAGGAGCTGATTGGCCTCGGCTGTCCCCAGGCATTTGAGCAATAGCCCTTCTAGAGTCCTGTAAAACATGTCATCCCCAATAAGCACGTACTTCATGGCTTTGTACCTTATCCGTTTAGGTGCCCCCCGAGCCGAATCTTTCAAGTAATTGAAGATATCGGCTCTCGATCATCTGCTTCTAGAACTGCACGACATCGGCTCCTTCTAACCATATCCTTGTATCCCAAGCTATCTGCGCAAGATCGTTCGCCTCGGTATTCTCGCGACGTGGGATCCAAGTGAAGTTGATGTACCGAAATTGCGTCATCATTTCGAAAGGCAGCCATAATGGGAAGAGGGACTCGCTCGCACTTGTAGTCCTCCGTGAGCTGGGAAATCACCAACTTGGAGTCTCCAAATATTTCCATCGCTTCGCCCGTCGAGGAGTAACTCCATCCCCTTGCGTATTGCCTCGTACTCGGCTACATTGTTAGTGGGAGAGGTAGACAATCTGATGGAGAAGGAAAATGTTGCCCCCCGGGGCGACACGAGGAAAATGCCGATGCCGCAGCCATCGTCACAAACTGATCCGTCGAAAAACATAGCCCATGCTTTTATGGACAGTGCTGCTATGTTAGTGTTGATCCTCTCGGCAATAAGATCAGCCAGCGCCTGTCCCTTAACAGCTTTCGCAGGCTGATACCGGATGTCAAACTCTGATAATGCAAACATCCATTTGCCTAATCGGCCTTTTAACATAGGAGCCGATAGCATGTGCTTTATGACGTCCGACTTGCATATGATGATGACCTCTGCTGATAGCAAAATGTGGCGTAGCTTGGTGCATGTAAAAAACAAACAGAGGCACAACTTGTCGATATCTGGATACCGTGTCTCTGCGTCCAGCATCCTTCTGCTTATGTAGAATACGACTCGCTCTAGCCCATCATGCATTTGTACCACCACTGAGGCGATGGACGTGTCAGCCACTGACAAGTAAATGTAGAATGGTTTGTCTGGCTGGGGTGGAACTAACACTGGCGGCTTTGTCAGATATTCTTTGATCTCGTCGAAGGCCCGTTGTTGTTCTGCCCCCCAGCGGAATTCCTCGTCAGCTTTAATTTTCACGAGCCCCATGAACGGTTCTATCCTTCCTGACAGGTTAGAGATGAATCGTCTGACGAAGTTGATCTTGCCGATGAGAGACTGCAGCTCTTTCTTTGTGGTGGGTGGCTTCATTGTTCGTCGCCTCGACTTTTCAGCCGATCTCAATTCCGCGTCACGGACCAAAAACCTAAGAACTGACCGTCACTCGAAGGCACACTTCTTTGATTCATCCTCGGCCAAACTTTCTTGTTCGGTCCAGACGCGTTGCAGATCGCCCAAGTGCCCTTGCGCCGAAGCAGACTTAACCACCACGTCATCGATGTAGATTTCCACCAGTTTGCCGATCAGATCATGGAAGATATAATTCATGGCCCTCTGATACGTTGCGCCGGCATTTTTCAGTCCAAACGCGTCATGACTACATATTCAAACAACCCCACGGACCCGGGACTCGAATGCGTCTTGTGTATGTCTTCCGAGCCATGAAGATCTGGTTGTACCCGCATTGCCGTCCATGAAGCTCAAAATTTTATGACCAGTGCTGCATTGATCAATGTTTACGCCGGCATCGGATATTCATCCTTTGGGGTAGCTCTGTTGAGATCTCGAAAATCTATAGCAACACGCCATTGGCGCCCTTCTTCTCTACAGTGCACGATGCTAGAAATCCATTCAACATACCGCATGGTCGATCAACTTGGCGTCAAGATTTTCTCGACCTCTTTCTTGACTTCTTCCAAAATTTCGCCTTCATTTGTCGTGCTCGCTTGAAATGGCGAAATACTTTTTTGAGCGGGAGTCGATGCTCGATGATGCTCCTGTCCAACCCAGGCATTTCTGTGTAGTCCCATGCGAAGCAGTCTGGATATTGTTTCAACAGGGCTATCATCGGTTCCCGCAGACTTGGCTCTAACTTTCTGCTGATAAATGTTGGTCGTGGCTTATCCCGTGACCAATGTCGATCTCTTCTAGCTCATCAGCTGATGTAAACCCATACCCTAGCTTTCCGTCACCTGTCAAATCGACGCTAAACACAGGGCAAACGATGGGTGAGGACAACAAAATTAATTTGGGCCGATTGCCTGAATCGGCCCCCTTCTTGCTTGCGTATGCCAAGGGCGGTTTACACCTTATTATTTTACATGGCGGTAGTATCACCGCTACGACTACATGAACCGCTTGCCGTATGATCGCTGCTTTTTATTTTTGGCGATCGCAGGATCGGCCGTACCACGGATGATCGTGGGCTTTTCTACTCTGTAAGGCCGTGGATAAGACCAGCCTCACCCGCTTTTGTAGCTTCAATACGCTCGCAGCCGTCTAGATTGATTCGAGATCGGCTCTTGGTCTTCCGCTTCCCAGATGTTCATGCCGCCAGTGGAAACCTCGATAGAATCGTCGCATGGACGACCTCCACTTCATCCCCGCCCCATCAGACGTACAATCGGTGCATCGTAGATGGAATGCAGCGATTAGCGTGGATTCAATCCTTCCTAGCAAGACGGCGAGGTACTTTTGCTGTTCACGACGAAAAATGACGTGGGTACGGTTTTCCTGCCCACGGTCGATCCACGTTGTAACGCCTATGCGTTCCGACGATCGCCGCGTTGAAGTCGCTTAGCGTGACGTTGGTTTTGATCAGGTCACGGTGGAGCGTCCCAAACGTCGTAGCATGGAGTATGGCATGATATTAATCGCTCGGTGTCCACCAACATCTTCTTGACGGGTTGTCCATTGATGTATCCTCAGTACGCTTTCAGATGTTTGTAACCCTTCTCACGCGGCTTCTCGAAGATAACCGGCCGTGGGCCGCAGTCAAGTTGTGCCACTGGTAGCATATTGGTTTGTGGCGCGCAGAACTCTGCCGGGAGCACGAACACCATGTTTGTGCCAGCCGATGCCTGTGCATCGGCTTTTATTGGCTTGGGTCGCCACTCTTTTCTTGTCGCGCGGCCCTCCGTCTCCGTAGTCTGCCTTACTGTAACTACCTCGGTGAACTACGCTCCTAGATACAAGCCTGGATGAGAGATAGCGGTTGAAATAGTACGGCGGGGCCCCAAAAGCCACTCACTGGTAGTCCTTTCAGACGTCCCAACCGCTAACCTCTCAACGGGACCTGCAGGCGGCGTGGTCGGCAGCGAAGGGATCAACTACGACACAAGTGGGTATGTACGCAAGCCACCATACAAGAGTACATCGAGCCACACCATCTAGAAAGAAAGGAAATATACCAACGCCATACGGCAAGATTCAAATGACCTAGATACATCTATAATTTAGGATAACTCCTCATACAAGACACATCGAGTATCATGCGGAAGGCAAACAAGATCCGAGTACGGATAAGAAGCAAATAGGCATAAGATGCGGAGAAAATAAGCACATCCCAACTACAGGTCTCACGGATCCCGTGCGGAATCTCTACACCATACGGTCGTTGCCCACTTCATCGGCTTCTTCCACCCAAGATCCGTCCCGAGAAGGTACTGTTCATCCGAATCAAGAATTTATCGTGTGAGACCCTAAGGGTACTCAAAGACTTAATGCCTCTAAAGGGGACACAACTGGGGTGACGAATTGCAGAAAAGATAAACCCTAGCAATTCTACAGATAGCGCTAACCATCCGCCTAACCAATGATAGACGGATGTCCGTGAATTTAAATACAATGATTATAATGGTAATTTCATCCGATCCATCCTCCTCCTCGCCACCGACAAGGAAGCGGACGAACAACCCCCCTTCCGTTGGCAATTTTATTAACCATTCCGTGAGTATTGCACTATTTACTAGTCAAGTTACTTAGTCAAATTAAGGCGGTACTTTAGTTATGCTTGTCTATGATCAAGAAACTGTGCTCCAAGTCGTCCATAACCGCGGACACGGCTTTCAGAAAGTTTTACCCGGCCGGGGTGCACCAATAGCAACACACGCTCGATCAGCCTCGGAAAAACCAAATCAAAACCCAACGAGGCTTTCACGACTGAACAATCACAGGATTCAGAAATATTTCAGGGGGCCACCCCATTAAGCTACCCGCAACGGAGTAAGCAAGCTCCGAGACGGACTCAAGGTCTGCGTCGATGGCTGTAAACGACAGCAGGTCCCCAATCGGGGACTGTCGATACCGCGAAAACATCCCGCTTACCTAAACAGTACAGCGTGCACCTCGCACAATCGTAAATAAAGCGGTAAACATGGCATAAGTACAGGATAGTAAAAACACCTCAAACTAGTTTGTGGCCCCAAGAAATAAGACGGAATCAAGCTCTGGTCCAGGGGGGTCCCATATACCTCCCGGATGTGGATAGCGCGATAAATCAAGGAACAGGAATCAAGTACTCGGGGTCTTACGGGACACAAGTGAGCAGGAAAAACCAAATAGCAGATATTGCCCACCGGTGCCACTTTCTTTAGTTATCCCAACTACTCAAAGTTAAGTTGTTTAAGTACCTCGTTATCCATCGACTCTCACAAACCCTACACATGTTGTTCTACGACTGCATGGCTCAAACAACTCCTATAGTAGTGGCTCATGGGATGGAGGATACAAGCTTGGGGTTTAAAAGTAAAGGCTATGCATACTTGGGATTCATTTTAATGCAATCGCGACTCAATGATGCAAGAATAAGATAGAGGCAATAGGTATTGTATGTATGCAAGCATGTGGTAGTGCTTGCCGGTGTCTCTGTTGAAGCAAAGGACGTCTGGGTAGTGCTCCGGTTCTCTTGATACAACCCCCGCAAGTGTCTATCCGAAAAAACCAAACAAACAAGGCCAACATAAATATAGAGCACAAGCATATGAATAAGATGCGTCAAGCAAACAATCATGCCATGATGAATGATGCACAATTTACATGGCAAGAAAGGTAGCATGGCATGGTGAGGTGTGAAGAACAAGAAAGTAACATTTAATTGGGTTTTAGAACCACATTTTGTTGTCATAACATTTGTTGTTTGCAATATATTTATATGATGCATGATGCAATTGAAGTCAAGGATATCATAAACAGAAAGGTCTCGTCGAGCTGATCATTTTAGACTACTCATTTGCTTAATTCGGATTTTCCAATCAAAAGTTATTTAATTTTGAAATTATAGTGGCAATTGAAGTAATTTAAACAAACTTGGAATTTAACTTGTGCAAAACACTAAACAGATGGCATATTTGAATTCCTCTCATTTTTCTGAATCAAAAACATATATCATTTGCCTAATTTGGATAAAGCATACAAAAGTTATTAAATTCTGAATTTGAATTTGCATTTTAAATTATTTAAAACAAATTTGAATTTGAAATCCAGCTCAGAAACGTCTTATCACACAGCCCCAGCCAGTCTGAGCCGCAGACAGGTGGGGTCAGACACTCCTGGGGCCACATGTCTCATGGATAGAGGGCCGGACCGCTGGTTGAGCTCTGTGAAGCCCAGTGGACCTACTTGCAAGAATGCATGAGACCGACAACAGGCTGGCGGACATGGTTGATGATCCAAAAGAGGAGGGGCTAAAGCAAGATTGCCGCTGGACACGCTTAGCGAACTATGCGGACAGTGGCGTCGGGGAGGACCGCGTTGATTACACGTAACAACAGGATCCTTTTGCAAAGTTCATGTGGTCACCGGCGGGGCTGGTGGACCGTGGATTGAGGCGGAAAAAGGGAAGGCGATCTCGCAGCGACCACGTATTGTCGGACGACAATGGCGCTGGCGCCGGGCCGCGATCGTCGGACTTTTGGCCGTCGTTAGGCTTGCCGCTCTAAACGACATGGACCAAAAACAAGAAACGGAGAGGGACCTAGGCCTACAAGTTTGCTACAGGATACGAACGCGAGGTGGACGGTGGCGGCGGGGCAGGCCTCGAACGTGGCAGATCTACGGCATGACGCTTTGGCGCTGGCGCGGCCAGCGCTGCCAGGGTGTTCGGCAGACGGCGGCACTACGGTGACGGGCGGGCAAGGGAGCATGTCGGGGGTCGAGGCCTCACCGAAGCTTGCCCGAGGGAGGCTTGGCCGAGATGCTGCGGATCGGCGACGGGCTGGATCTCTGAGCTGGCGTCTGCGGCGCGGCGGGCGTGAGCTCCTCCGGCGAGGTCAATGATCCTGGCGTCCGGCGCTGGTGGAAGGCGGGGAGCTCTGGCGTGCCTCGGGAGCCTGGAAGAAGGTGCTGGGGCGAGTCGCTAGGGCTTAGGGTTAGACGGGGCATGGCGATCTGAGGTGGAGGAAGGAGGAGGGAGGGAAGCAGAGGGCCGGGGGGGTTGCTTGGGGATCTGGGAAAAGTAGGGGGAAGGCTGGGGCAGATAAGAACGAGGGAGGTGGTAGATGGCGTGGGGGAGGGGTGAGGTTGCACCTCACGTGCATGGGGTGGTGGTGGTGGCGTGGGCAGGGGCTAGGTGGGGCCAGGGCCGCAGGGGCTGGGGACCGCAGTGAGGCCCAAGGGAGAGGGGGATGGTCGGGCTAGGGCTAGGGTGAGGGTTGGGCACTAGGGTTTTGTTTAGAAAAGGAGGGGGTAGATTAGAGGGTTAAGGGGGTGGTTTAGGGTTTGTTGTTAGAGTAGAGAGGAAGAGAGGAGAGGGCAAGGTGCCCATGCTAGGTAGAAGAGAAAAGGAGGGTAGGTTTAGTTGGGGTTTTGTTTAGAGGTAGAGGTAGGATAGGAATTATTTTTGGGTATGTGTAAAATAGGGTTTAGTTTTAGGATGGATTGAATTATGGTTTTAGGGTTTAGGGAAAGAAAAAGAGAGATGGCATGGTGGACACCAAGCTTGCTAAGAGGTAAGAAAAAAAAAGGGGTGGAGGTGATTAAAAAGATGGGGAAGGGGTTTTTATTTGGCCCAAGCATGATTCCAACAAAACCAAGCAAGGGACAAGAAAAAGGGGTGGGTTTAGCTTAGCATGCCCATTAGCACAAGTGGGTACATAGGCCATGGGGTAGCTAGCTAAAGGCAAAAGAGAGGGAGGGTTTAACACTACCTAACAAGAGCAAGCAAGGAAGGAGTGAATCATATAGAATTCCAACAAAAACCAAATCCAGGAAAAAGGGGTACTTGCATGGCCCATGCAAGACAATTAATGCCAAGTGGATATATTGTGAAAACAACATGATTCCATGTGGCTTTACTCCTTGCATGCACAAAAGGTGGCAAAGGCCAAGCAAAAAGAATATGAGTGGATCCAACCAACAACATGGCTAGGGATAACTCAATAAAAGCCAAGCCCATATTATTGGATGGTGGAATTATAAGGTGGTGCAAGATAAGGTGGTGGAGTCAAAAGAGAGATGCCCCCAACTCAACTTGGGCATATAACAATTTAGTAAGAACCAAATACAATATCAAGAAGCAACTACAATTAATCATGCACATGAGATAAGAAGCAAACAAGAAAAGGTTTTATATGATGCTCAAATGCAAGGGGACATGATGACATGAGCATGATATGATGATGATGCAACAATTATATGTTGGAAGTGGCCCATATTATTATTAAACTTAGTAGCATTACAGTGGTTAGACAACTGGGATGCTACAACTCTCCCCCACTAAACAGGAATCTCGCCCCGAGATTCTAGGAAGAAGAAGAAGAAGACACAAAGAGAGAAGGATGGTTGACACGGAGTTCATCTTCACGCTCCCAAGTTGCTTCATCAACAGAATGGTGTGACCACTGCACCTTGCAGAATTTGATGGACTTGTTGCGAGTCCTTCGTTCTGCGGTCTCGAGGATTTTGGTGGGGTGCTCTTGATAAGAGAGATCTTCTTGGAGGTCGATTAGCTCGTGGTCCACGGTCTTGCCGGGATCTTTGAAGCACTTCTTGAGCTGAGAGATGTGGAAAACATCATGGACTTTGAGTTTTTCCGGAAGCTCCAGTGCATAAGCAACTTCTCCTCTTCTACCACGTATCTTGAAAGGACCGATGTATCTAGGCGCCAACTTTCCTTTGATACCGAAGCGGTGTGTTCCTCTCATGGGAGTGACACGAAGGTAGACGAGATCACCAGGAGCATATACCATATCTGTGTGCTTCCTGTCATAGTTGCTCTTCTGACGACTCTGAGCAATCTTCGTGTTCTCGAATGATATGCACCTTCTCCTCTCTGAGTCACTATGTCGAGGCCAAACCAGATTCTTTCTCCTGCACCGACCAACCAATGGGAGTTCTGCACTTCACCATAGAGAGCCTCGAATGGTGCCATCTTGACTCTTCCGGAAGCTGTTGTTGTAGGAGAATTCAGCATATGGAAGGCATTCCTCCCACTTCATGCCAAACGAGATGACGCAAGCTCTAAGCATGTCCTCGAGAATCGATTGATCCTCTCCACTTGTCCTTGCATCGAGGGTGATAAGCATCTTGAAGTTCAACCGTTCTCCCAAAGCTTTTGGAAACTCTCCCGAACTTTGAGGTGAAGATGCTCCCACGATCTGAACTGATTTCGTGGAACCCCATACAAAGAGACAATCCTGTTGATATAGAGCTCACCAACTCAAGTCCGAAATTGTTTCTTTGATCGGGAAGAAGTGTGCCACTTTAGAAAGCCCGTCGATGACAACAAAATTGCATTGTTGCCCTTCTGCGACCTTGGAAAGCCAGTGATGAAGTCCATCTCAACTTTCTCCCATTTCCATTCCGGAGGCTTCAATGGCTGTAGAAGACCAAATGGTTTCGATGAACAGCCTTGACTTCTGCAGACATCACATTCGAGACGATTTGGCACAATACCTTTTCAACCTGTGCCACCAAGATTGTGTTTTCAAGTCCATATACATCTTTGTGCTGCCGGATGGATAGAAAGGACGAATCATGTGCCTCCTTGAGCAATTGATCTCTCGACCCGGTAGTTTGGAACAAACATCCGGTGATCAAAGAAGAGCGTGCCTCGATCATCAACATGGAAGGATTCATACTGGAGTGCCAAGCTTAGCGATGAGCTTCTTGGTGTGCGGATCACCACTGACGAGAACGAATCTGTTCTTCCAAGAGAGGAGTAGCCGAAGGTTCGAGATGCCCTTGTTCCACAATTTCCGTGTTCACCGACGGAATTCCTCACACAAGAGAGGCTGCTGCTCTTCTACCATGAGGTTGTTGACATAAGCTTTACGGCTAAGCGCATCTGCCATGACATTTGCTTTGCCTGGAGTGTAGTTGATGGTCACATCGAAGTCATTGATGGCTTCAATCCATCTCCTTTGCCGAAGATTGAGATCCGGTTGAGTGAAGATATACTTCAAACTCTTGTGGTCCGAGAAGATCTCACAACGGTTACCCAGCAAGTAGTGCCTCCACAGCTTCAAAGCAAAGACCACTGCTGCTAGCTCAAGGTCATGTGTGGGATAGTTGACCTCATGTGTCTTCAACTGACGAGAGGCATAAGCAACCACCTGTCTCTCTTGCATAAGGACCGCACCCAATCCTTGCAAAGAGGCATCGCAGAAGATCTGGAAAGGCTTGGATGTATCCGGAGGGACCAAGACTGGTGTGGAAGTGAGCTTCGCTTTGAGTGTCTCAAAACTCTCTTGGCAAGCAGGTGTCCACAGGTACTTCTTGCCTTTCTTGAGGAGATCGGTAAGAGGCTTTGCTATCTTCGAGAAGTTCTGCACAAAACGACGACAATAGCTAGCCAAGCCGAGAAAACTCCGCACTTCCTTGACATTAGCAGGAGGAAGCCATTCAACTATCGTCTTCACGGTTTCCGGGTTGACTGCAATGCCCTTGGCAGAGATAACATGGCCCAGATAGGTTACTTCAGGCAACCAGAACTCACACTTTGAGAACTTGGCATACAAGCGGTTCTCACGAAGCTTGTTCAGGACACACCTCAGGTGCTCTTCATGCTCCTCCTTGGACTTGGAATAGACGAGAATATCATCCAGATATACCACCACAAACTTGTCCAGGTACTCCATGAAAACGGAGTTCATCAGCCTCGAGAAGGTAGCAGGTGCGTTGGTGAGGCCGAAAGACATGACCGTGTACTCATACAGGCCATAGCGAGTGGTGAAAGCTGTTTTGGGCACATCTTCTTTGCGAATTTTGATTTGGTGATAACCACTTCTCAAATCCAGCTTAGAGAACACCACAGCTCCTGCTAGCTGGTCAAACAGATCATTTATCCGAGGGAGAGGATATTTGTTCTTGATGGTTTTAGCATTTAGAGCCCGTTAGTCAACACGAGCCTATCGGTTCTCACGCTTCTTCACGAAGATTGTTGGACTACCCCAAGAAGAAGTGCTATCTTGAATGAAACCCAACTTCTCTTGTTCATCAAGTTGTCGTTTGAGTTCAGCCAAATTCGAAGGACCCATCTTATATGGCCTCTTGGAGATAGGAGCCGTTCCAGGTTCAAGCTCGATCACGAATTCAACCTCGCGATCCGGAGGCATACCTGGCAACTCTTCAGGAAAAACATCCGGGAACTCACAGACCACTGGTACCTTCTGAATAGCTTCCATAGCATCATCATTCAGAGCAGCCAAGGAATAGAGCTGGACATCCGGAGTTAGACTTGGAGAAAAGACTAGATGGCCTTCAGGGATCTTCAGAGACACTGAGCGTTCAGCACAATCAATCACAGCTGCATTTGCCGTTAACCAATCCATGCCCAAGATGACATCAATGTCAGAGTTGCCCAGAACAATCAAAGAAGCCAGAAATGAAGAACCACCAATCTCAACTTGGTTGCCATGGCTGATCTTAGTTGCCATCATATTTGCTCCAGGAGAAAGAACCATCAACTTCTTTTGAAGAGGACCCAGGACTAACTCGTTCTCATTTGCAAACTTGTGAGACACAAATGAATGCGATGCACCAGAATCAAAGAGAACTCGTGCAGGAACTGAGTTAACTGAAAGCATACCCATGACAACTCCAAAGCGAGCTCAGCTTGAGAGGCGTTGACGCAGTTAGCTCGAACAACCGCAGACCCGGGCTTAGTGTTGATGTTGAGAGCCCGAGGCGGTGGTGCACGAACCGAGGGAGAGCTTGTTGCAGATCTTGGCGGGGGTTGAGGGAGAGCTTTGTTCTTCATTGGACAGTTCCAGTTGCGATGTCCAGGATCTCCACACGTGTAGCAGGCACTAGCTGGACGTGGAGCAGAAAAGCCAGGGACTCCGCCAGGCGCTCCAGGGTAAGGGTTGTTGTAGCCCCTGGGAGCCGCAGTGGTGAAGTTTGGTGGCCTTGGCGTGAAGCTCGCAGGTCTTGGTGGAGCCGGGAGCGACGGTGGGGTGTTAGGAACCCAGACACGCCGCTTAGAAGGAGTTGTCATTGCTGCCGAGCTTGATGCATCCCTGCTATGTTTCTTGGACTCCTCGAACATCTGCCTACTAGCCTCCTCTTGTAGTGCCATATGCTGCAGTTCCAGGAAGGTTGCCGGTCTTGCATGCGTGAGTGCATACTTGATCGACGCATTGAGCCCTTGCCTGAATCTCTTCGCTTTTCTTGTCATCGATACCTCATCACCACCATAGCGAGACAAGTTCATGAAGTTCTGATGTAGGTGTTGACATTATCATTGCCCCGCTTCAAGTTGAGGAAAGCATCTTTCATCCGCTCCATCACAATCTCGAGAGAAACTGCTCCTTGAAAGCGGTGAACCTCTCCCAAGTAGGCCCAAGGCAGCTAGCCTTCAAATAGTTTTCCCACCATAGAGCAAGTCTCCCTTGAGGTGAGTAGCACACTTTACCCATTCTGCTCGCACATCGCCAGCCTCTAGCAGCCTTGAGATCTCACTTGAGCCAATCATCAAGATCAAGAGGTCGGTCGACACGCCAAACCGCCGAGGACTGAACTTGAGGAAACTCTTGATGTCACCACGCTTGGGAGGTGGAGGAGTGGAGTGAACTCGTTCCTTGGACGCCTCCTCAAAGCGCACTGGTTCTCTTGCATGGCTGCCAGCAAGAGCTATGCTTGATGAGCCGAGCCCGCCCGAGGAATGTCCTCCTCGATCCGTGGGGAGCCATCCTCATTGATGTAAAACTCAAGTCGTACTATAATGGAGAATGATAATAATCCAAAATAGTACCAAAATGGAATTAACCAAGATTAAAGGATACAATTTATCGAGATGATATGAAAATATCAACAAAGTTCATAGCACCTCAAAGATATTAAGCATATCGCACACGATCGAAAAGGAGTGGTACACAACATATCAAAGAAAAATTTTCCACAAATTTCGCATTAAAATACCAATAGATGCTAAAATTACTTAACGAATCAAGATTAGTGACTCTACCGATCCAATATACAAAAGCAAATGATACAAGTAGTGGTATGGTCGCGACTCCATCCCGCACTCAAATCATTACTCCGACATGAACAAGTGGAACACATATCCTAACCCTTCTTCTCACGATTTAAACCTAAAGATTGGTACTACGGAAACGAACACCCCAAACAAGATAGCGTCGGATACAAAGGGAGGATAGATTGCGGTTTACAAAAGCCTGTTGGTATGGAATGTACCAACAGTTGATAACCAAAGGCGATAAGATAACAACTTGGATGCAATGATAGACAAGGACTACACACACACACACACACACACACATCCTATGGTACTACGGAAACCCGAACACGTGAATCCTAGTTTGAACTTTGAGAAGAGAATTGAAAACGTTACACTTCCTTACCGTAAAAGGGTGGGTGGGAGGGTAAGAAGAAAAGTGGAAGCAGTCCTACTCGCTTTTTGTTTTTCCCTAATATACATAACTACTCAAAATATTTGCTAGATGACAACGACTGCTTGGCTGAAACCACGAAGGTCGGGATGGCTCGATACCAATTGTAACTACCTCGGTGAACTACGCCCTAGATACAAGCCCGGATGAGAGATAGCGGTTGAAATAGTACGGGCCCCAAAAGCCACTCACCGGTAGTCCTTTCAGACGTCCCAACCGCTAACCTCTCAACGGGACCTCAGACGGCGTGGTCGCAGCGAAGGGATCAACTACGACACAAGTGGGTATGTACGCAAGCCACCATACAAGAGTACATCGAGCCACACCATCTAGAAAGAAAGGAAATATACCAACGCCATACGGCAAGATTCAAATGACCTAGATACATCTATAATTTAGGATAACTCCTCATACAAAGACACATCGAGTATCATGCGGAAGCGGCAAACAAGATCCAGTACGGATAAGAAGCAAATAGGCATAAGATGCCGAGAAAATAAGCACATCCCAACTAGGTCTCACGGATCCTCGTGCCGGAATCTCTACACCATACGGTCGTTGCCCACTTCATCGGCTTCTTCCACCCAAGATCCGTCCCGAGAAGGTACTGCTCATCCGAATCAAGAATTTATCGTGTGAGACCCTAAGGGTACTCAAGACTTAATGCCTCTAAAGGGGACACAACTGGGTGACGAATTGCAGCAAAAGATAAACCCTAGCAATTCTACAGAGAAACGCTAACCATCCGCCTAACCAATGATAGACGGATGTCCGTGAATTTAAATACAACAGTTATAATGGTAATTTCATCCGATCCATCCTCCTCCCTGCTTACCGACAAGGAAGCGGACGAACAACCCCCCTTCCGTTGGCAATTTTATTAACCATTCCGTGAGTATTGCACTATTTACTAGTCAAGTTACTTAGTCAAATTAAGGCGGTACTTTAGTTATGCTTGTATATGATCAAGAAACTGTGCTCCAAGTCGTCCATAACCGCGGACACGGCTTTCAGAAAGTTTTACCCGGCCGGGGTGCACCAATAGCAACACACGCTCGATCAGCCTCGGAAAAACCAAATCAAAACCCAACGAGGCTTTCACGAAACAATCACAGATTGAAATATTTGAGGGGCCACCCCATTAAGCTACCCGCAACGGAGTAAGCAAGCTCAGACGGACTCAAGGTCTGTCGATGGTCAGAACGACAGAGTCCCCAATCGGGACTGTCGACATCATGAAAACATCCCGCTTACCTAAATAAGACAACAGTGCACCTCGCACAATCGTAAATAAAGCGGTAAACATGGCATAAGTACAGGATAGTAAAAACACCTCAAACTAGTTTGTGGCCCCAAGAAATAAGACGGAATCAAGCTCGTCCGTGGGGTCCCATATACCTCCGGATGTGGATAGCGATAAATCAAGGAACAGGAATCAAGTACTCGGGTCTTACGGGACACAAGTGAGCAGGAAAACCAAATAGCAGATATTGCCCACCGGTGCCACTTTCTTTAGTTATCCCAACTACTGTGTTAAGTTGTTTAAGTACCTCGTTATCCATCGACTCTCACAAACCCTACACATGTTCTCTACGACTCGCATGGCTCAAACAACTCCTATAGTAGTGGCTCATGGGATGGAGGATACAAGCTTGGGGTTTAAAAGTAAAGGCTATGCATACTTGGGATTCATTTTAATGCAATCGCGACTCAATGATGCAAGAATAAGATAGAGGCAATAGGTATCAGTATGTATGCAAGCATGTGGTAGTGCTTGCACAGGTGTCTCTGTTGAAGCAAAGGACGGTTCGGTAGTGCTCCTGGTTCTCTTGATACAACCCCGCCGGTGTCTATCCGAGAAAAACCAAACAAACAAGGCCAACATAAATATAGAGCACAAGCATATGAATAAGATCGTCACAAACAATCATGCCATGATGAATGATGCACAATTTACATGGCAAGAAAGGTAGCATGGCATGGTGAGGTGTGAAGAACAAGAAAGTAACATTTAATTGGGTTTTAGAACCACATTTTGTTGTCATAACATTTGTTGTTTGCAATATATTTATATGATGCATGATGCAATTGAAGTCAAGGATATCATAAACAGAAAGGTCTCGTCGAGCTGATCATTTTAGACTACTCATTTGCTTAATTCGGATTTTCCAATCAAAAGTTATTTAATTTTGAAATTATAGTGGCAATTGAAGTAATTTAAACAAACTTGGAATTTAACTTGTGCAAAACACTAAACAGATGGCATATTTGAATTCCTCTCATTTTTCTGAATCAAAAACATATATCATTTGCCTAATTTGGATAAAGCATACAAAAGTTATTAAATTCTGAATTTGAATTTGCATTTTAAATTATTTAAAACAAATTTGAATTTGAAATCCAGCTCCGAAACGTCTTATCACACAGCCCCTGAGCCGAGCAGACAGTGGGGTCGACACTCTGGGCCACATGTCTGCGGATAGGAGGGGCTGACCGCGGTTGAGCTCCGTGAAGCCGAGGACCTACTTGCAAGAATGCACAGAGATCGACAACAGGCTGCGGACCGGGTTGATGATCCAAAAGAGGAGGGGCTACGAGCAAGATTGCCCAGCGGACACGCTTAGCGAACTATGCGCGACAGTGGGCGCTGTGAGGGACCGCGGGTTGATTACGTAACAACAGGATCCTTTTGCAAAGTTCAGTGGTCCTTGGCGGGTGGGGCTGGTGGACCGTGGATTGAGGCGGAAAAAGGGAAGGGCGATCTAAAGCGACCACGCCATTGTCGGACGACAATGGCGCCGGGCTCTTGGCCGCGATCGTCGGACTTTGGCCGTCGTTGGCGACGGCGCGGCTGCTCTAAACGACGTGGACCAAAAACAAGAAACGGAGAAGGGTCCTAGGCCTACAAGTTTGCTACAGGGTACGAACGCGGAGGTAGACGGTGGCGGCGGGCAGGCCTCGAACGTGGGCAGATCACGCGCGACGCCGCTGGCGCCAGCGCTGGCATGTGGGCAAGCAGGTGTTCGGCAGGCACGTGTGACGGGGCGGGCAAGGGAGCATGTCAGGGGGGTCGAGGGCCTCACCAGAAGCTTGCCGGCGAGGAGGGCTTGGCCGGAGATGCTGCGGATCGGCGACGGGGCTGGATCTCTGGAGCGTCTGGTCCTCGCGGGCGCGGCGGCGGCGGAGCTCCTCCGGCGAGGTACAGCGGTCCCTGGCGCGTCACGGCGAAGCGGTGGAAGGCAGGGGAGCTCCTGGTACTGCTGGCGTGCCTCGGGGAGCCCTGGAAGAAGGGGTGCTGGGGGCGTAGTCGCTAGGGCTTAGGGTTAGACGGGGGCATGGCGATCTGGGGGCAGGGGAAGGAGGAAGGGAGGAGGGAGGGAAGCAGAGGGCCTGGGGGGTTGCTTGGGGATCTGGGAAAAGTAGGGGGAAGGCTGGGGGCAGATAAGAACGAGGGAGGTGGTAGATGGCGTGGGGGAGGGGTGAGGTTGCACCTCACGTGCATGGGGTGGTGGTGGTGGCGTGGGGCACGGGCTAGGTGGGGCCAGGGCTGCAGGTGGGCCAGGGGACCGCAGGTGAGGGCCCAAGGGAGAGGGGGATGGTCGGGCTAGGGCTAGGGTGAGGGTTGGGCACTAGGGTTTTGTTTAGAAAAGGAGGGGGTAGATTAGAGGGTTAAGGGGGTGGTTTAGGGTTTGTTGTTAGAGTAGAGAGGAAGAGAGGGAGAGGGGCAAGGTGCCCATGCTAGGTAGAAGAGAAAAGGGAGGGTAGGTTTAGTTGGGGTTTTGTTTAGAGGTAGAGGTAGGATAGGAATTATTTTTGGGTATGTGTAAAATAGGGTTTAGTTTTAGGATGGATTGAATTATGGTTTTAGGGTTTAGGGAAAGAAAAAGAGAGATGGCATGGTGGACACCAAGCTTGCTAAGAGGTAAGAAAAAAAAAGGGGTGGAGGTGATTAAAAAGATGGGGAAGGGGTTTTTATTTGGCCCAAGCATGATTCCAACAAAACCAAGCAAGGGACAAGAAAAAGGGGTGGGTTTAGCTTAGCATGCCCATTAGCACAAGTGGGTACATAGGCCATGGGGTAGCTAGCTAAAGGCAAAAGAGAGGGAGGGTTTAACACTACCTAACAAGAGCAAGCAAGGAAGGAGTGAATCATATAGAATTCCAACAAAAACCAAATCCAGGAAAAAGGGGTACTTGCATGGCCCATGCAAGACAATTAATGCCAAGTGGATATATTGTGAAAACAACATGATTCCATGTGGCTTTACTCCTTGCATGCACAAAAGGTGGCAAAGGCCAAGCAAAAGAATATGAGTGGATCCAACCAACAACATGGCTAGGGATAACTCAATAAAAGCCAAGCCCATATTATTGGATGGTGGAATTATAAGGTGGTGCAAGATAAGGTGGTGGAGTCAAAAGAGAGATGCCCCCAACTCAACTTGGGCATATAACAATTTAGTAAGAACCAAATACAATATCAAGAAGCAACTACAATTAATCATGCACATGAGATAAGAAGCAAACAAGAAAAGGTTTTATATGATGCTCAAATGCAAGGGGACATGATGACATGAGCATGATATGATGATGATGCAACAATTATATGTTGGAAGTGGCCCATATTATTATTAAACTTAGTAGCATTACAGTGGTTAGACAACTGGGATGCTACACTTACTTTGACGGCCAGATCAGGCCGTGCTTTCTTTAGCGCGTGGAGATACTGCGCTTCAGCCTCTTCTAAGTTACGCAGCCGTTGCACTCTACGCTTCTGGGTGTGTCTGAGTCCATCGGGGCACCACCTTGGACGGTGAAACCTGTCTTCTTCTTTGTCATCCCTGGGCCTCTCAAGGCCCTTCGCCGAGGACTCCTTAGGACGGCTCGAGGTTGGAGAGGTCCTAGATGTTCGAACACCGACATGGCCTCGTGCCCTTCTTTTGTTGTCCACATTACAGGCGGTTGTCATTGTAGGCAATCGGCTCATTCCCACGCCCAACAATGCTTGAAAAAGGGCAATCCCAATGTTTGTCTGCCTTCCTTCTCTTCGACGGTCCCCAGCAAGGTGCTCATATCTTCCGTCGTCTAGTCGTCTTGCGACGTTGGTCATCGGGCTCATACTTATTAAGGAGATGCATGGAATGTGGCTTCGATATCGCACTCTCCTCACTTGTTCCTCTGTTAAGTGTCGCGGGTCGCATTTGGCGGTCGCGTGGACCAGCCTTCTCTCTTCTTTGCCCCGAGAGGATCGCCTCCTACTTTATGCGTGTCATGGTGGTACCTGACAGCCATGTTGACACCGAACGAAAAGTCCAGTTGATGTCTCGCGGAGCGACTGAGTTCTATCATGTTGACACCGGGGAACGGGTTCGTGTCCACTTTCATGGCAAACTGGCCGAGGATCAGACGGCCTTGCTCTATAGCCATCTGGATTTGGCGGCGAAGCTCCTTGCACTCGTTGGTGGGGTGAGTGAATGAATGATGCCACTTGCAGTATGGTCTCCCGTTCATCTCCGGGCCAGGGGATTTTGTGGCCTTCGGCAACCTCACCGCTTCTCCTTCAGAGAGATCGAATATCTGCTCAGCTTTGCTCACATCAAAGTCGAACCCTCTCGCAGCTTGCTGTTTCACCCATTTACAGGTCACAGGGATCGCCCCGAGCCCATTCAGCCACGGCCACCTCCACGGTCCTGAGGATCTTCCTCTTCGCATCGACCAGGCTTATCGGACGTCTGAATTTGTCTTGGTACAACTCAGGTGGCGCTGCTCATACATCGCCGATTCGAGACATGTGCGCCAATGAGTTGTATTCTACCGAATGCCACGTCCTTGATGGGTGCCGAGGCCCGACATCGCCACTCGATTGCTTCCTTCTCGTTAAACGAGCCGAGTAACATCTGTTCTTGATGGTCCCGGTTACCGGATGTATTCGCCAGCTTCGCTTCGTCAGACTGCGCCAGTCCGCAATGCCAGCCTCGGTAGCTTCCGAATGGTATTGGATGTGGAACTGTTCTTCTAGTTGTTTCCAGGTGCGAATTGAATCAGGTGGCAGCGAGGTGTACCACCCAAAGGCTGGTCCTGTTAGAGATTGTGCGAAAAACCTCACGCGCATTTGATCCGATGCCGAAATCATGCCTAGCTGTGCCAGGTACCGGCTTATGTGCTCGATCGAGCTTGACCCCTCTGATCCGCTGAATCTTGAGAACTCAGGGATCTTATACTTGGGTGGTAGTGGAATCAGGTCAAACTCGTTGGGGTACGGCTTTGAGTAGCCGATGGTGCGCCTTTTCGGCACGAAGCCGAACTGATCTCTCAGGATGGTAGTGATTTGATCCACTGTTTGAGCCGCAGGGGCTAGACTCTCATGGCTTGTTCCAGTGGCATACTTGGCTAGCCACGCCTGTTTGTCAGCGTCCATCCCAGACATCGCTGCTCCAGAACGCCGCCTCCGAAGATCCCGCAGGAACCCCGCCGCGGACACTCCTGCGGTTGCGATCTGGTCTGTGCGCCAAGTTGTTGCAGTCCGCACGTAGGCACATATGTACCCATGCGGATCTCCTTGGGTGGCTCGAACAGGAATTGGCAATCACCGGATCGCCTCCCGCCTTGTAGACAATGTATCTGCGCTGATCCCGCGGCTCTGGAGCCGCGAGTGTGAATGGCGTTGTGGCCTGGTGGAGCGGTCTTTCTCCTTGGTGGGTTCCTAAAGTGGGCCCCGACGGAGTACGATGTTTCATGATCTCTGACCACGCGAACGCGACCCGCTCGAACGTTCAGGCTTTCAGAGTGGCGGTGTAGAGAATGAGCCACCATGTAGTTGACCTCCGTCAGAGCCCCGGAGCGTTCCTCCGGAACAGCAGATCCACTTCATCGAGAGCACCCTCGGGAGAATCCTTCCACCGATGCCACGCTGCACGGGTCCTCTCGAAAGAGCCGATGAGGTCGGCCTCAAGAGCTCTTCGATCTCGTCATACCGCTTTGTGCTCAGCAGAAGCTCGTCGACGTGACCGCCTGTTCTCCATCGTGGCGTCGGACATTGATGTAGATGTTGTTGAATGTCCCACCGGCGTGCGAGAATGTGTTGCTGTCAAAACTCACCGGCGGATGGCGAGCAACACGAAGAGCCGGAGGCTCCCAGAGCGGTGGGGCCTGGTCCCTCCGACGGCCCGCAAATCTTCCGGCACGACGCGTCTGTCTTGGTTCGAGATGCCACCTGACCTATACCTGGTCAGAAGGTGATGGATTGTTCGATTGGTTTCTGCACGGTAAACAAGTATCGTAAATTCGAGCCGTGATCGGCTCCTGTGTTTCTCAGTAAATCGGCTTTCAGAGCCGATTGTCCCCATGGCTCTGCATTGGATCTATGATAACATGGGGTTTTGCTTAATTACTACAAGTTAAATCGATCTACGATAGTTTAACGTTTTCACCACGCAATCGGAACGTCCCACGCGTAGTTGAGCCTAATAGATACGAAAGATAGTAGAAAACCGATCCTAGAGAAGGACTAAAAACCAACATAACGTCAATTCCCGGAAACATCCCCTCTAAGACCAATAAACCATACCTTACGTATTACCGGATCGTTCAACCCGTTTGTGAGGCCTAACCACGTGGATATTAAACTAAACCTTGATGAACAAGGCACAACTATAACAGATCAAATCGACTTAAGCAGGAATCAAGCAAGATGCCACCTTTACACCCGGGAGAAGGTGCAAAGACGGCGAGATAGCTAGAGGTAGCATAAATAAGCAATCGTAGTAAAAGTATCGATGCTAGCTCTAACAAATCTGTGGTAAAGGTGTTACTCGCCATCAACAAGGCTTAGTACGAGTAACACCGGATAACTCATAAGTAAATGCGATCTAGGCAGCATGGCACTTACCCGAGAAAAACCCTAGAACAAGGGGTGGCGATGCGCCGAGATTGTGTTTGTTGTGAACGTGATTGTCCTCCTTTTCTCAATAACCCTAGGTACATATTTATAGTCCGGAGACTCTCTACTTTTGGAATAACTCTACAACTCTATCTTTATCTAAACATAAACGGAACCTAAACAAATACGAATCCTACTAAGATACAAGATACACGGGCAATTCAGCCCAAATCTACGCACTAGGCCGATCCAACAACACGTTGAATATATGTATCTTCTAAGCCCATCTTGATCACGGCCCATCTCCATCTTAGGCCAAAATATGGCGATAACAATGTCCTGGTTTTATTGTAACTTGTGACCAAAAGCATCTCGATTGCATCTCAAATCTGAAACAACATTTGCAGAAACCATACTTCATGGAAATAATTATTCTTACTTCCTTGGAAATCTGGAAGACAAGAAACTCTAAAATTTTCCGAGGTTTACAATCAGATCTGTACATATGGAGGGCTGAGTGTTAGATAGATCCCTCCCACGTAACGGAGTCCCTCAACGCGCCCTAATCGGGGGCGCCCAACCTTATCATGGTTGGTGAGCCCCTGTCGCCAGCGCGCATATAAAGAGGTGGGGGGGGGACGCACACGGTACGAGGTTCACCGTGCGCCGCAGCCCCCCACGGACACACCCACCGATTAGGGTTTTGCGCTAGGCCGACAGGAAGCGCCACCACCACCGCACACCCACGCCGTCGACCCTTTCCCATGGCTAACGACGGAGGATCTAGCTCCGGGACTAGCTCCGGCATCCCCTCTGGCTCGTGCTTATCGAGCCAGGGCGCAGGTGGTACTCCCTCTCTCTCTATCGATCTGATTAGGCATACTTGAGTTGCAACTTCAGAATGATTGCGTGCTCGTGAAATATCTAGACAAGTTTTTAACAAAGCTTCTTTCTGGAACTTCACTACGATTCTACTCTGCCTCCTGCAAAATTCAAAGACACTTCTTTTGGGTGGAAGGATTGCCTCAGACTTCTTTCTGCTTTCAAAAGTCTTGCTTCTTGTCAGCTCAAAAATTGTATTCCATTCCCTTATGGAAAGATCTATGGCATCCGCAAATACTACAGGAAGACTATCCACATACCGCATCTTGCATGTTTTACTATGTCTCTAGACACATCTTTCAACCAAGCAGCTCTCCAGGCCTCACCTCTGGATTTATTCCATCCGCTGAAGCCTATGAAGAATTCCAGCACTTCAGTAACCTTGTGGGCTAATGTATCTGATTCTGAGGACAAGGATCTTTGGACTTATCTATGGGGAATTTTTTCTCTATGGCTAAAGCCTGTGATTTCTTCATGAACATTAAACATCTAGACAATCCACCAAAGGCCTTCCAATGGCTATGGAAATCTTGTTGCCAGCAAAACATAGGGCTTTCTTCTGGCTACTTCTGCAGGATAGATTAAACACAAGAGCATTACTACAGAAAAAGCAATTCCTCCTGGAAGAATATACTTGTGTGCTTTGCAATTCTGGAGCTGTAGAGACAGAGATCACTTGTTTTTCAAATGCTCTTTGCACAAGTATGTTGGCACTACCTATGTCGATGTCCTGGTTTGATTGTAACTCATGACCAAAAGCATCTCGATTGCATCTCAAATCTGAAACAACATTTGCAGAAACCATACTTCATAGAAATAATTATTCTTGCTTCCTTGGAAATCTGGAAGACAAGAAACTCTAAAATTTTCTAAGGTTTACAATCAGATCTGTACATATGGAGGGCTGAGTTCAAGAATGAGCTTAAATGGTTGAAATTCAGAGTTAAAAAGAAAAGCTACCATACTTTCTCCGTCAATACGCAACAGAGTCCTGCTGTTTCCGTCAATTCACAATTTTGACAAGTGCACGGTGCTGTAGTGTTCTGCTGCAGGCACGGTGGTGTAGTTGTTAGGACTAGAATTCAGGATTAAGACAATTAGGCGGTTATAGTCTTGGATCTGTACCTGTTTTTAATATGGATGTCTTGTTGTCAATAGAAACACATTGGTCTTTTTTGGGTTCTCTTTCCGACAAACTGAACACCACAGATATCTAAAAACGGAAAAAGAGTTCGTGTTTGAGTACACTTTTACAATATGTGAAGACTGATTTTCAATAAATCCGCAAGTGCACACACTTAGTTGAAGCATATTTTCAGGAGAAGTATTATCCCAGTTTATTATAGATACCAACGAGGAAGCAAGAGTTCAGCTTTACCGTTTTGTTGGAGGTGTATGGGTACGAGAAACGAATGTGTATGCCTTGTGCGGCGACGAGAGAGTGAAGTTTGGTATTGTCGAACTCATGACCATTGTCACACTGTATAGACACAAGAGGCAAATTAAACTATGTATGAACGAAAGCGTGAAAAGGGACGGTCCATAAAAATAAGTAAAATCATCAAGAATGACTAAGAAATATTTAAAGCTAAAAATACTCAAGACCGTAGATGTCCAATGATCGCAGTGAATTAACTCAAAAGGACAAGTGGTTCTAGTCGTGGAAGAAGAGAAAAAAAAGGCAAAATAGTGATATCCAAGTTAACATGCATGACAAAGAGTACTATGAAAGACTTGTTTATTAGAAGGCAAAGAAATATGTTGCAAAAGATGACGATAGGCGTCATGACCAGGATGACTGAGGCAACGATGCCAAATATCGTGAGGGGTGGGGGTCATGGTGAGAGCACGGGGCGCCGGGTGCTGGAAAGAATAAAGCTCTCTCGTACTATTGCATCAAAGAAGCTCACTCCGGGAAAGAAGGCCCTTCGTAGAAAAACCAAAAGGGTCAAAATATATGGAGCAATTATTATCAGTAGTGAACCGACAAACAAAGACAAGATTTTTAATAATGCGAGATATAACGAGAACATTGCGAAGATGAAGAGGACGGTTAGATAAAAAGAAGGAAGAGAGGCATGACTGGAGGAGGAGGCGAGAACGGAGGAGCCATCTCCAACGGTGACATGACTGTAAACATGATGTGGAGAAAGAGAGTGAAGGATACTTGCGTCCTTGGAGAGGTGGGCGGTGGCGCCGCTGTCGAAGACCCACTCCGTGGGGGTGATGGAGCCCATGTTTGCACCAATGCCGGCGGCGCAACAGAGAAAGCGGCATTGTACGCGGCAATACCTTGCGGGGCGTGGGGGCGGCATGACCGGCGTGGGTAGGAGCCATGTTGGGGCCGGCGCAGCCGGCGTGGGGAAGAGTCGCGTAGGGGGCAGCGCCAGGAGGAGCGCCATACAAAGACGCGCCAAAGGGGCGACGTGGTCGGCCTGGGTAGGAGCCGCATTGGGGGGGCATAGTCGGCGTGCTGAAGAGCCGCATAGGGGGCGACGCCAGGAGGAGCACCGTACAAAGATGTGTCGTAGGGGCCGGCGTGGCCGACTTGGGTAGGAGCCGCGTTTGGGCATCGTAGCCGACATGGGAAAGAGCCGCGTAGGGGGTGACGCCAGGAGGAGCACCGTACAAAGACACACCGTAGGGGCCGTCGTGGCTGGCGTGAGGAATAGCCATGTAGAGGACGACGCCAGGCGGAGCACCACACGAAGACGCGGTGTAGCGGGCTGCGTGGTCGAGGAAGAAGGATGGCTACATAGGAAGAGTAGCCATGGTGGGAAGGAGAGAGGAGAGGGGGTTGGGCGGCAGCGGCCGACTGGGGTTGGAGAGAGGCCGACGACAGTTATGGTGGAGAGCGGGAGGAGCGAAAGCTGTGTAGGATTGTTTAGGCTGATACCATATAAGAGAATTGACCACACCTGGGCCTTTTCATTGCATGTATATTTCTACAAAAATTACAATCCTAATTATAAATGGGAGATCACACTAATAAGAACTCTTCACAATTCAGAGTACCATGAAGTTATGTCACGTAATGTGACATACATATCTCTAACAATCATGCCACATAATGTGACATATCTCTAACAGTTTTGTTTAACATATCAATCGCACTTGAGTTGTCACTAGTCTGAAATGAGTAGACTTCTTGGGATTTTAGAAGAGCGAAGGTGTGGTTGATTGTTGAGAAAAGAAAAGTATTTGCAGTAAAGTAAGCAAGACAAAATAATGGTGCATGATAATCCAAGTATGTGGCATTTGAAGGAAAAAGTAATACCGTGATAGTAGTTTTCATGCGCTATCACATGGTAGGCTAGTCATGCGTTGAAAGGACATGCATGCCCCCATGTGTGGTTTTTGGTAATTAATGACAATCTTTATGGACTAATATGTAAATTAAGTTTCACTTGTAGGTTTATCTATTGGAATAGCTTGGGCCATGTGTTGGTATCAAGGTTGAACAATGAAGGAATGTCCAAGGTCTTTGTGCTTACTGGAATCATGAAGAAAGAAGGAGCTTGAAGGTTGATCAAGACAAGTGCAAAGAGTTGCATCAAGATGGATCAACCTCAAGAAGGAATGAAGAATGGCAAGCTCAAGCCCTCTCTTGAAGATCTCATGCTTGAAGCTTGCCATCCTCGTGATCATGGAGTGATGAAGACAAGCATAAGGAAGAGGTTCCCCATGGAGTATGTGAGAGCAATTTGCAAGTCTCCATCAAGCAAGGGCGAGCAAGAGCAATCAAGAAAGGTGTTCCATCTTGAGAAGGTCAAGACGGTCTATATCAAGCTCAAGTGGATTGCTCAAGGCAAAGGTATGATCTTGATAGGGCTTCTCTTTTGCCGGTCTCGTGTTGTTAGTTGGGAGGCCGGGTTTAGGATAGATAGCCGTTCTATCAAGAGGGGCTCTCAAGCGGGTGTCTCGATCGCATCGTTCGGGGAGAGCTCAAACCTTTGCATACATAGCATCATCTTTCTTGGTTGTTAGTTGGTTCTTGTACATGCGAGGTTATAGAGCTTGTGGTTGTCATCATATCAAGATCTAGTTCATCATTTAAGGATTTCCCTTGCATATCTTATTGTGGTTGTTGATCTTGCGAGTTTTCCGGCTCCACACCTTGGGAGATACATCACATATATATTCATGGTATTTTCTACCTTGTTGATATCCAATGTTTCGACATGGTATTTTCTCTCTAGTTCATAATTTAAGGATTCTACATGTTGTTATATTTCCAAAAAAAATGGTTTCATTTCATTTGGAGTTCGGATGCGAAAGTTATTGCAGTTTTGGTTTCTGGAGTTTCCCTGACCGGAAGTTTCGGCTAGCCACCGGTAGTACCACTAGGGCGTTTTGCTGCCGGTAGTTCCGGTGGAAGATCCGGTTCCTCTTGCGCTCATGTACAGTATCCTCTCTGCATGTTTTGTTCTTTTTGGCGGAATTTGGATCGGAAGTTTCGGCGGTAATACCGCCCGCCGAAAGTTCGCCAGGACCGGAAATACCGCAAGCATAAATCCCGGTAGTACCGGTGAAATTACTCTCGCTCGCTCATGCTTTGTAACCTCTGTTTTATGTGCTCTATTTGTCGGAACTTTGGTCGGAATTTCTGGCGGTAGTATCGTTCTCAGCGGATGTTCCGGTGAACCGACGGAAGTTGCGGCCAGAACCTTTTCTCTATCTTTCGCATCATAGTTTTCTGACCATTGGCTGAGTGCCACCAGAAATTCTAGCCTCCCACCGGAAGTTCCGACCAGGGTCGTAAATGCCCATAATGGGAATATCTGAGAGCCCTTTAAAAGGGGCTCTGATGGCTGTCTACGCACAGCCTGTTGGGAACCCCAAGAACAAGGTGTGAAGCAGCAAGCAATAAGTTTTCCCTCGGTTGAGACCGAGGTTATCGAACCAGAAGGAGGAAGGAAACGTCACACAGGTGTTGCAAGCAACACGGAGACCTGCACAACACAAACTCAAGACTTTTCCCTAACGAACAGTGAGGTTGTCAAGCTCACCGGTTTGCTGTATCAAAGAATTAAACATATGGCGTGGAAGGTAATGGTTTGCAGCAAGTAAAAAAGTAACAGTGGAAGATGTATCAATGGTAAAGATTGGACCGGGGTCCATAGTTCACTAGAGGTGCTCTCCTTAGATAAATAACATGGCATGAAGGGTAAACAAATTACAGCAGGGCAATTGACAGGAACTGAGCAAGGCATAACAATGCAATTACTAGTCAGAAAGATCCTATGAGGTTGATTGGGCAATACAACAAGATACCGCCATCCAACTACATCTATGACTAGAAGTCCACCTTCAGGTTATCATCTAAACCCCCTCTAGTATTAAGTTGCAAGCAACAGACAACTACTTTAAGCAAAGTGTGTAAGGTAAACAGTCCACATGTTCCATGAACAAGAGACCGTTGTTTTCTCCCTAGTAGAAAAAACACATCTACAACTGAAGAGATTATTGTCACTTCCCTTGGAAACTAGAGGCATGAACCCACTATCGAGCATAAATACCCCCTCTTGGAGTCACTAGCAACTACTTGGCCAAGATAGCTACTAACAACGGAGAGCATGCAAGATCACAAACAACACAGACATGATAGAATCATAAAGACAAAACCATTAATCAAAACAACATAATAATCTCAATATCCATCGGATCCCCGCAAACACAACATGCATGATTACAAATAGATTAGATCTTGATCATGAACGGAGCTCACAAGATCTATACATGAAAGCACAAAGGAGGAGATACAACCATCTAGCTACTACATGGACCCATAGTCCAAGGTGGAACTACTCACGCATCATACCGGAGAGAAGGCCTCGGATGATCTCCCCCAGGTGCCGGGAAGAACTTCAGATCCCCCCGATCTAGGGACGATGGTGGCGGCGGCTACAGACGGTTTCGTGGATTTCTGATCGGGTGCTCAAGGTTTCTGCATCGGGGGCTTCTTATAGGCGAAGGGGGAGACCGAGGAGGCGGACAGGGCCACCAAACCCTAGCCAGGCGCGGGGCTGGGCCCACCCACACACGGGGTGGGTCTGGCCCACCTAGCTGGCCCCTCCGGCTCTCCTCTAGACTTCTTGTTCCCCACGGAAAGTAATTGACTTTGTCCTTTGTCCCGTCCAATTCTGAGAATATTTCTTTACTGTAACATCCCTAAAATCATGATTTCAAAGTTTGCATATCATTCATGCATGCATATAGATTTGAGATCAATTTCAAACTCATTTCAGAAAAACAGAAACACATAATGCTATGATTTTATGTGAGCAGACTTAAATCAAATGGCCACCCCATTTGAAAGTTTGAATGATTTCAAACCTAGCTTGTTTGTCTTCCTTATAAAAAGGATTGAGTGTGGTTTTGGACCAAGTTTTACAAATTGGGAATAGTTTCAAAAAACCCTTTTTCAAACTTTTGCAAATAAGATGCAAGCCTCTGGTATTTTGTTCTCCAAGCTTGACCAAGCCCTTGCAAAGCAACCACATGATCTTATGCCTATATTTGAGACTACTGCTCACTGCTAAAATCCCAAGAAGTTTTGAATTCAAATGGAACTTGAATTCATTTGAAAACCTATTCAGAAAATCGAAACAGAAAAAGAAAAGGAGTAAACAAAAGAAAAAGGCCAGGCGCCAGGATTCTGGCCCAGCATCAGAACAGGCCCAACTAGCCCACCCGGGCCATTCCTCTCCCTCTCACACGCGCGAGCGCACCCACACAGCCGCTGACAGCCAGACCCACCTCCTTTATGCACGTTTCGCTGACGAGCGGGCCCTCTCCACGTCAGCATCGTCTTTCCCAGATTCCGCGCACGAACTCCGCCGCTGCCCGTGGCTACACTGATTTCGCGAGGTTAATTGCATTGATACAGCGAGCGTTTCTTGTCGATCCTCTGGCTATAAAATCCCCACACTCTCGCGACCATTTCCCCTCAAACAATTTCTCCTTCACGCCACCAGGCTGCCCACAACTCGCACGACGCCGCCGCTGTTCCGACGACTGCGCCGACGAATTCCGGTGAGCTCCGTGTTCCCCTCTGTCTCTAGCTCATGCTATCAAGTTCAACAAGTCTTTGTGCACCTACTGACGCTCCCCATTTGCCCTCGCATGATCCGTAGCTCCAGCAACGTCGACGACTGGCCGCCACCGTTCTCTGCACGAACTCCGGTGACCTCTCCCCGTAAGTAGCCGTCGCCCCTTGCCCTTTGACTAATACGCCTAGAATCCCCATCGTCCTGCGCATCTAACAGTACCCCTATTTTGGCTTAGCGCGCCGAGGAACCTCGCCAACGTCAACGACTGACCGTGCCCGGCGCGTTCGCAAACTCCGGCGAGGAATTTCCGACGAACACGCGCGCCCCCTCGCAAACCAACGCCACGTTGAGCTTCAGCACGCCACCGCGATTCTGGTAAGACCTTTCCCCCACTCACGCGCGACCTAGAACGCCAGCGCCGCCGCTGACTGAGCGCTCTGCCGCTCGCTGACGCCGCGCGTCGCCAGATCATGGTCGCATGCTCGAGAGCCATTGGATCTAGATCCAACACTTGCGATAGAATCACTAATCGAACCGTTATGCTAGATCTGAACCGTGTGTTTTAATTAGATCCTACGGCCCGCAGAGCTCGATCTGGCCGAATCGGTACGCGCCAATAGAAACACGACGCGTGGCTAGGGTTAGATTCAAAAACAGAATTCAAATCAGATTTAGATCCAAATTTCAAATGGCTATAACTTTTGATTCCCACGTTATATTTTTGCAAACTTTATACCGTTGGAATCAGGGAGACAAGCCCTTTCTGAATCTGAAATGTGTTTAACAAAAAGTTTCTGTTAAAATGCATTTTTATGCAGAAACTTGTTTAGGACTATTTTGGGTATAGAATTTGTTTAGTAAACTGTTTTAATGCTAAATAAGTTTAGTTAACAAGTTTTTTACTTGGTTATGTTTCTGTATCATGCACTTTCTTGGTGGAGTTTTCAAAAAATCATCACTTAGCATTCTCTTGCATGCATGCATTCATTGTTTGTATATGAATTGTGTGTAATTTTGTGCTACAAATTCTTTGTGTAGATTTTGCTAGTGACTGTGATTGTAAAGAGTGCTACTCTCCCCACTACCAAGGCAAGTGGTACTTCATGAATATTTCCATCCCTATATTTTACAAGCATTAGAAATATTTTGCTAAGTCTTGCATGTTGTTATTTTTGCCAAATGCTATGTTGGGAAATCCTAAGTAGTTGTAGAATTGTTGAATTGCTAGGGAATTTCCTAAGTTAAGTTACTATGCCATGCTTAGCCTAGCTAGTAGCAAACAAGGGTTGGTAAAGTATATACATGCTATGATGAAAATATTTCTAAGTCTTTGGACTTATGTTTTCTTAATAAAACAACTAAGTCAATGAACCTCCTGGGTGGAATGGGACTTGAATGGTGGTTTTTGGTTGAGTGGTTACACAAGGCCCATGGATATGGTTTACCTTGTGTATCTCACTTGTGGTATGCCACCCAGGCATAAAGGGATTTGGAGGCCAAGTGTTGAGAAGCTTATAGTGCAACCACTTGGCAATATGGGCTCTGCCTTGATCATATAGGTTGCTAGAACTTAGCATTTTGGACAGTTGGTGGTAGTGGGAATGATAGGATGGAGCGCGTCCATTTGGCTAAGGAAAGGCTTCTGAAAGGTCCTGTCTTGGGAAACCAAGTCTGGTGGGGAAAGTGCACAACCTCTGCAGATGAAAAATCTAAGTACTTAGCCAAGTTCATGGCAATGGACAATTTGAGCATCAAGACATGGAATCTACAATGGACAATTTGAGCATCAAGACATGGAATTTGAGCACTACCTATGAAAGTGCACAACCTCTGCAGATGAAAAATCCTTTTCCTTTACAAAGGAGGGATCTTACAGATGGTATCAGAGCACTGTGTTGCCTGTAGGATTATGACCCTAGGATTGGAAACCACTAAGGAAAATTTTTCAACTACTTCTACACTTGTCTATTCTTCTCGTAAACTTTTCTAATCTTCTCATTCTCATCTCTATTTGTAGATGAACTCCATCAACGAAGCCGTGAAGAAAGGACCACTCATGACCATGACCTTGGAGTGTGAAACTGAGTTTCCCAAAATTCTCAAGGACCTCATGGTGGCAATGGAAGCTCATGGTGCAGCTGTGTACAAAGGCTTTCTACTGATGGATGAAGGAGTGGAGTACTGGTGGGTGCAACTTCACTTGTACAAAAACAAGGAAGACAACCACAAAGAAATAGGATTCTGCATGTACACCAACACTGTGATGCACACCACATTCTTTGAGTCAGCAAGAGAAGCAGCTTGGAGGACTATCAAAGAACTTAGTGCTAGAATCAAGTGCAGAATGCTCAACCTCCAAAAAGACTTAGAGAAAGAGAAGGAGCATACCCAAGAGTTGGAAGCCACCAACCAAACCTTAAGGGGAGATATTATAGACTTAGTGATGGAATCATGTGAGCAGGATAGGCTGATTGCTTCTAGGAACATTGTGTTAGCCAACAGATCCAGTGAGATAGGATTGTAAACGTACTTCGTTAGTTGGACCACCACCTATCACCTTATTTTCCAAAATGATACCTTAAATAAGTTTGGACCTTGGTTGATGTAATGGAATCATGTATGCATGACTTGTGTGATTTTGTGTTCCAAGGATGTGTATGTGTTGTTTGTCTTTGTTTTATCTTAAATAGTGTTGTTCTAACTTTTCTATCTTATAAATAGATGCCTATTACCATCAGCACTGTTGAGGAGTTCCAGGTTACCCGCTTTGGTCCTTGTATCGTTGAGTTTACCACTTTGCTCGATCTCCCTCTTCCCACCATCATGGTGCATCCACTCACCAAGTTCGAGAGGAAAGACCTCTGGGGCTTCAAGGTGAACTAGCCCGGACGCCAGACAGAGCCTACTACGGAGGCCATCGTCTTCAAGCTTATGCACGATGACAGGGAGAGAGGCATGGAGGTAGTCATGCAGGACCTAATAGGACGTATCCTAGGCCGTCACTCCCGACAGGTTAGAGGCACCCACTTCCACGTCTTCGGAAGACGTGATGAGGATGGAGAGTCCATCGACTTCGAGGACGACTCGAGGGACACAGCAGAGCCGATACGTCTCTATCTCCAGGACTTAGAGTCTCTCATTAGGCACGTGGACACGGACAGGACCAATGTCATGCTCAGTAATGACGAGCTCCAGGTGCAGCTTCGCGAGAAGGACAAGCTTTTCGCACAGCAGGACGAGATAGTCAAGGAAATGGAGGCGAAGTTCGAGACCCAGGACCGGAAGTTCAAGAGTCAGGAGAAACGTGTCCAGGATAGGAACAAGAAGATCCGGGACATGACTGAATAACTGCAGTCCAAGGACTTCGAGCTAGAGCAGCAGCAGACGGTGATAGAGAGGCTTCGTTCCCAGAAGAGGGCTCTCAAGGCCAAGATTGAGTCCTTGACCACCACCATTGAGGAGAACAAGACCGCGATGGAGAACACAGGTCTTACCTTTGTCGAGGAGGAGATTGATGCTGATGAGTAGACTTGACTACTCGTTTATCTTTTATTATCGTACTTGTTATTTGTGAACTTGTTATTGGACCATCTGACATGTGGATGGCTTGCCACTTGTGTGTTTTACTTTGTGAACTTGTTATCTTGTTGTTGAACTTTTATCTTCTGTTGCATGCTTGTGTTTGCTTATGTGATGTAATGTGCATGAAAACATCTATGGGTATCTCATTCTTATCTCTATTTGAACAAACCACAGATGCCTCCCCGTCGCGCAAACCCCAACCCCAACAACATAACGCCAGAAATGCAACAAATGATGAATGCTCAAAACAGCTCATGCAGATGATGAAAACATTCATCCAGAACCAGAATAATAACAACAACAACCCCAATAACAACAACAATAACAACAACAACCCTCCGGGCTTTGATATGCTCACCAGATTTCTGCGTCTGAGGCCAGCTAAGTTCTCGGGGACGACTGATCCCATGGTGGCCAATGATTGGCTACATTCTGTAAACAAGGACTTAGTGACCGTGGGCTGCACGGACGCTGAAAAGGTCAGATTTGCAGCACATATGCTGGAAGGGCCAGCCGCCACATGGTGGGACAACTTCCAAATCACCACTCCTATAGATGAGGTGACTTGGGCTATCTTTGAAGATGGCTTTCGCACTGCTCATATCTCATCAGGAATAATGAGCCTGAAAAAGAAGGAGTTCCACAATCTGAAGCAACGCCACTGCAGCGTGGCTGAATACATAGAAGAGTTCAACAATCTGGCGCGTTATGCACCGGATGAGGTTGACACAGATGCCAAAAGAAAGGAAAAATTTCTGGAAGGCTTGAATGATGAGATGAATTTGCAGCTGGCTGTGGCATATGTTCCCACTTATCAGTCGCTCTGTGACAAGGCTGCTATATTGGAGAACAAAATGAAGCAAGTCGAGAGTAGGAAGAGGAAACACTCCGATAAGCACAACTCGGGATCGTCTCACAAACGATATCACTATGATGACAGTGGAAACTCAGGATCCCATAAGCATGGGAAATTCAACAAACACCACAACCACAACCGTCATGACAGCAAGCATCACCGCAGTCATGACAATGACAAGTACAAGAACCACAAGAGTGGACATAAGAGCCACCACAGTGGAAATGGCAATGGAAGTGGAAGTCAGCCTGCTAAAAGGGACATCAGTCAGGTTGAATGCTTCAAATGCAAGAAGATGGGACACTATGCAAATGAGTGCCCCGAAAAGAAAGTTGAAGGACCTGTCAAGCCCAATCCTTTCAAGAAAGGACAGGTGAACCACATCAGTGTGGAGGAGGTCTATGAGGAGCCTAACGCTGTTGAAGTTCAGACTCAATTCCATTCCAGCATTTGTACTCTTTGATACTGGTGCATCGCATTCATTCATATCAAAGGCATTTGTTGATAGAAATGGGTTTCCATATGAAAACATTGGGTGTCCAATAAAAGTTAGTTCTCTGGGTGGAGATATGATAGTAAGTCTTGGATGCCGAGATCTAGTAATAGAGTTTGGAAAACATAAGTTCCCAGTGAGTCTGATAATCCTAGATTCCCAAGGACTGGACGTAATATTGGGAATGGATTGGATGGCTAAGTATGAAGGAGTGCTAAATTGTGCTAATCGTACTGTTGCTCTCACAACCCCGGAAAGAAAACGGATTAAGTTCAAGTCCAACTTTGAGTCTAAAGGCAGTAAGCTAAATTCTCTTAAGGGGGTTAGCATGGACAGTGTGCCAATTGTGTGTGACTATCCGGATGTATTTCCGGAAGAATTGCCAGGAATGCCACCAGATAGAGATGTGGAGTTTCTGATAGATTTTGTACCAGGTTCTGGACCAATAGCAAAGAGACCATATAAAATGTCAGTTGACGAACTGAAAGAGCTCAAGAAGCAACTAGGAGAACAGTTGCAGAAAGGATTTATTCAACCAAGTTCTTCATCTTGGGGAGCCCCAGTCTTGTTTGTGGAGAAGAAGGATAGAAGCCAAAGGTTATGCATAGATTATCGTTCACTCAACGAGGTAATTATCAAGAACAAATATCCTTTTCCAAGAATCAATGACTTGTTTGATCAGCTAGAAGGAGCCTGTGTGTTCTCAAAAATTGATCTCCGGTCAGGCTATTTTCAACTCAAGATAAGAGAGCAAGACATACCTAAAACAACATTCACCACAAGGTATGGGTTGTATGAGTATACCGTAATGCCTTTTGGCTTAACCAATGCTCCAGCATACTTCATGAATATGATGAACAAGGTGTTCATGGAATTTCTTGACAAGTTTGTTGTCGTATTTATCGATGACATCTTAGTCTACTCCAAGAGCAAAGAAGAACATGAAGGGCACTTGTGTTTGATACTTGAGAAGTTAAGAGAGCATAAGCTTTATGCCAAATTCAGCAAGTGTGAGTTCTGGTTAGAATAAGTTGGTTTTCTTGGTCATATTATGACAAAGGATGGTGTAGCAGTTGATCCTGCTAAGGTTTCAGCCGTGACTGAATGGGAATCTCCCAAGAACGTGAAAGAAGTTCGCAGTTTCCTTGGCTTAGCAGGTTACTACAGAAGGTTCATCGAGAATTTCTCAAAGGTTGCTAAGCCAATGACTGAATTATTGAAGAAAGACAAGAAGTTTGCTTGGTCTGAAGGTTGTGAAGTCAGCTTTCAAGAGTTGAAGAAGAGACTTGTGACAACACCAGTTCTATGTCTGCCAGATTTGGAAAAGGATTTCCAAGTATATTGTGATGCGTCTCATCAAGGTTTGGGTGCTGTACTTATGCAAGACGGTAAAGTTGTGGCCTATGCCTCGAGACAACTCAAAACTAATGAAGTAAACTATCCTACCCATGATTTAGAGTTATCCTCTGTCGTCCACGCACTCAAAACATGGAGACATTACCTTTTGGGAAAGCGTTGCGAAGTGTTCACCGACCACAAGAGTCTGAAATATATCTTCACCCAAAAGGAAATCAATATGAGACAAAGAAGATGGTTAGAGCTTATCAAGGATTACGACTTAAGTTTGCAATACCACCCCAGTAAAGCAAACGTTGTAGCAGATGCTCTAAGTCGTAAGGTGTTTGTGAATGACCTTACCAAAGGAGAATTGCCAGATGATTTGTGTACTCAATTCAAAGAACTCAGATTTGAGATTGTGCCTGAAGGACATCTTATGTCTTTGGATGTTCAACCCACTTTGTTGGACAAGATCCGAGAAGCTCAGAAGACCGATAAGGAAATTGAAAGGATTAAGGAAAATATTGGCCAAGGGAGAGTTAAAAATTTCCATGAAGACGAACAGGGTCCTTTATGGCATGGGAAACGTATCTGTGTTCCACAAGATCCGGAGTTACGGAAACTGATTTTGCAGGAAGCACACAACTCTCCGTATTCTATTCATCCGGGTAACACCAAAATGTACATGGACATGAAAGAAAGGTTTTGGTGGAACAATCTCAAGAGAGACATCGCCGAGCATATTGCTTTGTGTGATGTGTGTAGTAGAGTAAAAGGGGAGCATAAAAACCAGCAGGTTTGCTTCAACCACTACCTATTCCAGATTGGAAATGGGACAAAATTGGAATGGATTTCATTACCGGGTTACCAAGGACCAGATCAGGATATGATTCCATATGGGTAGTAGTGGATCGCCTAACTAAAGTGGCTCATTTCATACCCGTGAAGACAACCTATACAAGTGCCAAGTTAGCCAAAATCTACATGAGTAGAATAGTATGCCTTCATGGTGTGCCTAAGAGTATTGTGTCTGATAGGGGAACTCAATTCACTTCCCATTTTTGGAGACAACTACATGAGTCATTGGGAACGAGGTTGGAATTCAGCACTGCTTTTCATCCTCAAACCGATGGACAAACAGAAAGGACAAATCAAATTCTTGAAGACATGTTGAGGGCATGTGCCCTATACTATGGAGCAAGTTGGGATGAAAGTCTGCCTTACGCAGAATTTTCTTATAACAACAGCTATCAAGCCAGCATTGAGATGGCACCATTTGATTTTCTCTACGGAAGAAAGTGTACCACCCGTTGTTATGGAATGGTGTGGGAGAAAGAAGTTTATTCGGGCCAGATCTTATCAAAGAAGCCGAAGAGAAAGTCATATTGGTTAAGGACAGGTTGAATATAGCACAGTCCCGACAGAAAAGCTATGCAGATCCTAAGCGTAGAGAAGTCACCTACGAAGTTGGTGATAGAGCCTATCTTAGAGTATCACCACTCCGTGGAGTGAAAAGATTCAGAGTCAAAGGAAAGTTGGCACCAAGATATGTTGGGCCATTCAAGATTCTAAGTCGCAAAGGAGAAGTTGCTTATGAAATTGAACTACCAGCATCTCTATCAGCAGTCCATAATGTGTTTCATGTGAGTCAGCTTAAGAAATGCACCCAGAAATGGAAGAAACTTCTTTGAAGGATACCATACCTTTGGAAGAAGTTCAACTAGAAAGTGATCTCACTTATGAAGAAAAACCTATCAAGATTCTTGAGACTGCAGAAAGAGTCACAAGGACAAAGACTATCAAGTTTTGCAAAGTGCAATGGAATCATCATTCCGAAGAGGGAGCAACATGGGAAAGAGAAGATGACCTTCGGAAAGACCACCCTCACCTATTTGCTAGCCAATCCGAATCTCGAGGGCGAGATTCACCTTAAGGGGGTTAGATTTGTAACATCCCTAAAATCATGATTTCAAAGTTTGCATATCATTCATGCATGCATATAGATTTGAGATCAATTTCAAACTCATTTCAGAAAAACAGAAGCACATAGTGCTATGATTTTATGTGAGCAGACTTAAATCAAATGGCCACCCCATTTGAAAGTTTGAATGATTTAAAACCTAGCTTGTTTGTATTCATTATAAAAAGGATTGAGTGTGGTTTTGGACCAAGTTTTACAAACTGGGAATAGTTTCAAAAAACCCTTTTTTCAAACTTTTGCAAATCAGATGCAAGCCTCTGGTATTTTGTTCTCCAAGCTTGACCAAGCCCTTGCAAAGCAACCACATGATCTTATGGCTATATTTGAGACTACTGCTCACTGCAAAAATCCAAGAAGTTTTGAATTCAAATGGAACTTGAATTCATTTGAAAACCTATTTAGAAAATCGAAACAGAAAAAGAAAAGGAGTAAACAAAAGAAAAAGGCCAGGCGCCAGGATTCGGCCCAAAGATCGTAACAGCCCAACTAGCCCACCTGGACCATTCCTCTCCTCTCACGCTGAGCGCACTCCACACAGCCGACAGACCCCACCTCCTTTCAGACGCACCGACGAGCGGCCCTCTCCACGCCAAGATCGTCTTCCAGATTCACGACGAACTTCGTCGCTGCCCGTTGCTGCACTGATTTCGCGAGGTTAATTGCATTGATGCAGAGAGCGTTTCTTGTCGAGCCTCTGGCTATAAAATCCCCACACTCTCGCGATCATTTCCCCTCAAACAATTTCTCCTTCACGCCACCAGGCTGCCCACAACTCGCACGACGCCGCCGCTGTTCCGATGACTGCGCCGACGAATTCCGGTGAGCTTCGTGTTCCCCTCTGTCTCTAGCTCATGCTATCAAGTTCAGCAAGTCTTTGCGCACCTACTGACGCTCCCCATTTGCCCTCGCATGATCCGTAGCTCCAGCAACATCGACGACTGGCCGCCACCGTTCTCTGCACGAACTCTGGCGACCTCTCCCCGTAAGTAGCCGTCGCCCCTTGCCCTCTGACTAATATGCCTAGAATCCCCATCGTCCTGCGCATCTAACAGTACCCCTATTTTGGCTTAGCGCGACGAGGAACCTTGCCAACGTCAACGACTGACCGTGCCTGACGCGTTCGCAAACTCCGGCGAGGAATTTCCGACGAACACGCGTGCCCCTTCGCAAACCAACGCCACGTTGAGCTTCAGCACGCCACCGCGATTCTGGTAAGACCTTTCCCCCACTCACGCGCGACCTAGAACGCCAGCGCCGCCGCTGACTGAGCGCTCCGCCGCTCGCTGACGCCGCGCGCCGCCAGATCATGGTCGCATTCTCGAGAGCCATTGGATCTAGATCCAACGCTTGCGATAGAATCACTAATCGAACCGTTATGCTAGATCTAGACCGTGTGTTTTAATTAGATCCTACGGCCCGCAGAGCTCGATCCGGACGAACCGGTACACGCCAATAGAAACACGACGCGTGGCTAGGGTTAGATTCAAAAACAGAATTCAAATCAGATTTAGATCCAAATTTCAAATGGCTATAACTTTTGATTCCCACGTTAGATTTTTGCAAACTTTATACCGTTGGAATCAGGGAGACATGCCCTTTCTTAATATGCAATGTTTTTAACAAAAAGTTTCTGCTAAAATTCCTTTTTATGCAGAAACTTGTTTAGGACTATTTTGGGTATAGAATTTGTTTAGTAAACTGTTTTAATGCTAAATAAGTTTAGTTAACAAGTTTTTGACTTGGTTATGTTTCTGTATCATGCACTTGCTTGGTGGAGTTTTCAAAAAATCATCACTTGGCATTCTCTTGCATGCATGCATTCATATTTTTGTTTGTATATGAATTGTGTGTAATTTTGTGCTACAAATTCTTTGTGTAGATTTTGCTAGTGACTGTGATTGTGAAGAGTGCTACTCTCCCCACTACCAAGGCAAGTGGTACTTCATGAATATTTCCATCCCTATATTTTACAAGCATTAGAAATATTTTGCTAAGTCTTGCATGTTGTTATTTTTGCCAAATGCTATGTTGGGAAATCCTAAGTAGTTGTAGAATTGTAGAATTGCTAGGGAATTTCCTAAGTTAAGTTACTATGCCATGCTTAGCCTAGCTAGTAGCAAACAAGGGTTGGTAAAGTATATACATGCTATGATGAAAATATTTCTAAGTCTTTGGACTTATGTTTTCTTAATAAAACAACTAAGTCAATGAACCTCCTGGGTGGAATGGGACTTGAATGGTGGTTTTTGGTTGAGTGGTTAAACAATGCCCATGGATATGGTTTACCTTGTGTATCTCACTTGTGGTATGCCACCCAGGCACAAAGGGATTTGGAGGCCAAGTGTTGAGAAGCTTATAGTGCAACCACTTGGCAATATGGGCTCTGCCTTGATCATATAGGTTGCTAGAACTTAGCCTTTTGGACAATTGGTGGTAGTGGGAATGATAGGATGGAGCGCGTCCATTTGGCTAAGGAAAGGCTTCTGAAAGGTCCTGTCTTGGGAAACCAAGTCTGGTGGGGAAAGTGCACAACCTCTGCAGATGGAAAATCTAAGTACTTAGCCAAGTCCATGGCAATGGACAATTTGAGCATCAAGACATGGAAGCTATCAAGAATCTCCTCACTCCAACTTCTAAGTAAAACTTGTGGGTGAACAAGGGTAAAGGACCCCAATGTCTATTGGTGGTTTCTTGGGAAAGTTTTTGACAAAGAAAAACTTAGAGTTTCAACTAATAGGAAAAACCTATTTTGAGCAAAGCAAGCCAAGCTACACTTAGCCAAAATGCATATAGTAATATAGTCCACTTAAAAATTTACTAAGGTATCACTTTCCAATACTATTCCAAAGTATTGACCACCGTGGTCAGAACTTGTGATGTTGCAGGTTACTCCGATGATGATTAGGAGTCATGAGTCTACACTCAACATGCTTTCCTGTGGCACATGAAGATGAAGACTTGTGTTTATTTACTTATTCCAAAACTCTTGTATTAGGCCTGTGGCCATGAGTTGTAAAAGACTATGTTTTATCTCTGGAATGGATGTAATAAATGACCTTTGTATCTGTGTACTTCATCTTAAACTGTGGATGCTAGCAATGATCCAGGGACTAGCATTGCAATCACAGGGATCCTTTTCCTTTACAAAGGAGGGATCTTACATTTACTAACTTTTATGAAACCAACAACAGTAGAAAACACGCATCTGGCACTATTGCAACTTGTTAGTAGGTTAGTACCAGGAAACATGTAAAAATCACCTCAAAGTGTAGACAAGTAAAGCAAAGTAGATACTAAACACGCATTGAGCATCAAAAATTATAGATACGTTTCCAACGTATTAACATCCCCAAGCTTAACCTGCTCGTCCTCGAGTAGGTAAGTGATAAACAGAATAAATTTTGAGCTGACATGCACCCTCACAATAAAGATCCAACCATTTGCAAGCATTGAAAGCTGGGATCAAAGAAATCTAAACATGTGCATGAAAGATGGAGTTCTAACAATAGGGCAAAGTAACTATGCATGCAACATGACAAGCTACAAACAAAGATCGTGAATAATATGCATTGAAAAACGTTTGTTTATTTCACATGCAGAAAACATGGCATAGTGGCAATCAGCTTGTCCCTCATAGAGTAGCAAATAGATGCATAGGACACCTGCAAAGTTCACAAGGGTGACTAGAAACAAATAGCACAAGAACAAGTAATAACACAATATACATCAATTAATAAGCTTTGGAACACTGCACACAGAATGACAACTATGCTCTCTTAATGGTGCCTAAAGGTAGAAGGTGGAGACTCAATAGTGGTGGAAGAAAGGCCTTTTTTGTAAAAGGAAGCAGTGATTTCAAGTTTCAAAAATAGCTTTCAAAAATTATGGTACTTGTTAGCTTTCAGCCCTCATTGCCCCTATCATAAGCATCTTGAAGTGGTTAAGGTTAAAGTGGCAAAGCTGGAGTATATGCTTGATGAAGTATAAGTTGGCAATCTCAAGTCCCTTGAATACGAGGGCTACACCTCATGCATACTCAACCTTGGGTCCAAGTAAGTTCTTGTCACTATAAGTATTTGCATATCATTGAGAACCGCCAATGGGGTACCCCTTGCACATGGTACAGGAGATTTCCCATAACCAAAATGACAAGGCAAGCAGACAATGAGCATCTCAGCAATCTTTTTATTTACCATATGCATAGCTTTTTATTGAGGATGCTTCATAGATAGCTCATTATGGTGATGCTGCAAGTTTCCACCATGATTAGGCATGGCTTAGGCTAGCGGCACATGCGTTTCTCTATCACAAGATACAAACTCCATGGAGTTACAAGTCCCCTCTTTATTTCACACCGGTGACATACATAGACAAAAGAACATGATATCAACTGAGTACAACAAGGTACAAGTGCAATGTTGAAAACGTTCCCCGTGACAGCACGGTTATGCTAATTCCAACTTATAAGTGCAAGCATATACAACAAAGTTGTCACAATGGTTCAAGTTTATTAGGGGCAAAGAATAAACTGTTCCATCAAGTTTGTGAGGTCTTTAATCACTAAGTTTTCACATAACAAAATAGTTTTTAATTGGAAGGTAGCTGAAAACAAGAATATACTTGGAATGGTGTAACACACCATGCATAGGAGTTTATAGTGGACACTTTGGAATAACTTGGTTTCTTGGGATTTGGAGACATGAGTAGAACTTACTCATACAAGTGGAGGCTAGCAAAAGACTGGGAGCAACCAACTAAGAGAGCAATAATGGCCATAATCATGCAGTGCAACAAAGCATACTAATCAAAGCAAAGAGTGATACTACAAGTCAATGACTAAATGATCATAGAGGCTAATGGTGACTTGTGAGAGTCATAACATGGTGTGAGCATGTGCCAAGTCAACCCAAGAAAAGCATCAAAGGAGAATACCACAATACTATGCTTTTGCATGCTAAAACAACACATAATTACTTCAAGGCACACTAAGCAATCCCAATTGTTTGGAACAAGACATGCTACAACAATAATCACTAAGCATAAGGCTAAAACAACACCTAGCATGTCATGCTAAAGTCTAAGTCACAGTCAATGCAAGCTCCTCCTGCACTTCAAGCAAGAATTTACTACTCCTTTCCAAACCCAAGCAAACTTATTTGCAAAACAACACAGCGAGAACGGGGGTCCAAACTACTCAAGAAAACAAAACAAACTAAGCAAAGCAAACGAAAACTGAGACGCTCCAAGAACAACACAACTGTGCATGAAACAATAAAAACGAAGTGTCTAGACAGACCTGAGCTTTTTATTGATGAAGAAGGGAATACCTTGGGTATCCCCAAGCTTTGACGCTTATACCTCTTGGATATTTTTTGGGGTGACACCATGGTGGCATCCCCAAGCTTGAGCTTTTGTCCATTCTTCATCTCATTGCATCATTCTCTCTCTACACCTGGAATTTTTCCTTCATACAAAACTTCACACAATCTTTATTAGCAACATTAGTGTATTCAAACGATATTAGACCACTGGAAAAGCTTTGGAACAGCAAGGCTTTTCATTAAAACACAAGCTACTTTAGCAACTCCTTCAAAAAGCTCAATTTACCTGAAGAGAACTCAAAAAAGAATCAATAAGAAGCAAATGCAAATAATGGCAGAAATCTGTCAAAATAGACCAGCAGGTAGAAACCGATTTTTTTCGAACATCTTTTGTTGCTCAAATAGAAAAGTGTTTAACCAACGAAAGTTAGATAACATATTGGTGGATTTATTCGTAAATTTTGAGCTCAATCCGAGTTACAGAGCCTCCTCATGAATTTTTTTGGTGGAGGACAGAAATCTGTTTTGGGACAGCAACTCCCCAAATCTTACTTCCCTCTCATTAGAGGTCATTCTTGGCACAAAAAGCAAACAAAAAGGATAAGGAGAGGTAACTACTAAAGTAATAACTTCCAAGAGTCAAGGAAACTCTTGGGTTATCTTCCAACAAGTACTTTTCTTTAACGCCTTTAAGTTAGGCACAAGAAGCAAGAAGAATCAAGTATTTTCAAATGAAGAAGCATTAACATCAAATCTTGCTTTCAAAGGAGGAGCAAAAAGAAACTTCTCTCTCCTCATAGGGAAGTGTTCAATACCTTTCTTGAATGGAAAATGATGTTTAATGGTGCCTTCTTTCATATCAATAATGGCACCAACTGTTCTAAGAAAAGGTCTTCCCAAAGTAATAGGACAAGAAGCATTGTATTCAACATCCAAAACATAGAAATCCACAGGGACATAAGCATTATTAACCATGATGAGAACATCATTAATACTCCCCATGAGTTTCTTCTTAACATTATCATTGAGTGGGACATCCAAATAACAATCTTCCAAAGGTGTTAAATCAAGCATTTCATAAATCTTCCTAGGCATAATAGAGACACTAGAACCAAGATCACATGAAGCTTTGAGATCAAAGTCATTCACTTGCATATTAATAATGGGTTCCCAACTATCTTCTACTTGCCTAGGAATAGAAGCTTTGTGTTTTAGCTTCTCTTCCTTAATTTTCACAAGAGCATTTGTAATATGTTTGGTAAAGGCAACATGCATATCACTAGCATCAGGACTTCTAGCAAGCTTTTGCAAGAACATAATCACTTCAGAAATATTGCAACCATCAATATCAAAGTCAAACTTATCATCACTAGTAGTAGGCTCAATAGGCTTAGGCATAGTAGGAGTAGGAATAGGGACTATTTGTGGTTTAGTGATGATAGTGCACACATTATTGTTTCTATCAATTTCAGCTTCCCTTTCCCACTTAGCATGAAGTTGAGCTAACAACCTAACATTTTCATCAATAGTAACTTGTATGGCATGAGCAGTAGCAAAGGTGTTTTCCATAGCTTCAGGTTTAGCAGCCATTTTATTAATCAAGGAAGACTGAGCTTCAGATAAAGAGGATATATTTTTCTCAACAGTTAAAAGCTTTTCCTCTATAGTCTTATTGAAAGTGGTTTGTTTACTAATAAAGTCCTTGAGCATGACTTCAAGTTTAGAGGAGGAACTTTTAGCATTATTGTAAGAGCTTCCATAGGAATTGCCATTATTAGGAGGATAAGGCCTATAATTGTTGTTGCTACCAAAATTGTTCCTATAGGCATTGTTGTTGAAATTGTTGTTTCTAATGAAGTTCACATCAAATTGCTCTTCTTGAGCAACAAAAGAGGCTAAGGGAACACTATTAGGATCTAAAGGAGCTTTCCCAGTAACAAGCATAGCCATAATAACATCAATCTTTTCACTCAAAGAGGAAGTTTCTTCAACAGAATTTACTTTCTTACCATGTGGAGCCCTTTCAACATGCCATTCAGAGTAGTTAACCATCATATTATCAAGGAGCCTTGTTGCAGCACCCAAAGTGAGGCCCATAAAAGTACCTCCAGCAGCTGAATCCAACAGATTTCTTGAGGATAAGTTCAAACATGCATAAAAAGTCTGGATAATCATCCAAGCAGTGAGTCCATGAGTGGGATAATTCTTAACCAAAATTTTCATTCTTTCCAAAGCTTGAGCAACATGTTAATTATCAAGTTGTTTAAATTTCATAATGTCACTTCTCATAGCTATAATCTTAGCAGGAGGATAGTACTTTCCAATAAAAGCATCTTTGCACTTAGTCCAAGAATCAATACTATTTTTAGGCAAAGAAATCAACCATTATTTAGCTTTTCCCCACAAGGAGAAAGGAAAAAATCTTGAGCTTAATAATATCTCCATCTACATCCTTATACTTTTGCATCTCACAAAGTTCAACAAAGCTATTAAGATAGGCAGCAGGATCATCAGAACCAGCACCAGAAAATTGCTCTCTCATCACAAGATTTAACAAAGCAGGCTTAATTTCATAAAAGCTAGCATCGGGAGCAGGTGGAGCAATAGGAGTGCTTAGGAAATCATTGTTGTTGGTGCTAGTGAAGTCACACAACTTGGTGTTCTCAGCAGAGTTCATTTTGGCAAAGGTGGGCAAGCCAAAAACAGCAGCAGCAACTAGAGCAGGAACTAATTTTTTGTGTTTTTGAATAAAGAAAGCAAACCCAAACTAGACTAATTTTTTGGGTTTTTTTGGAAAGAGGCAAACAAAACCAAGCAGAAGAAACAAAGCAAACTAAAAACAAAGTAAAGAGAAAGAAAGTGAAGGACTCCCCTTGTGAAGACATCCTTGGCCTCCCCGGCAACGGCGCCAGAAAAGCTTGACGGCTGTCTATGCACAACCTGTTGGGAACCCCAAGAGCAAGGTGTGAAGCAGCAAGCAGCAAGTTTTCCCTTAGTTGAGACCGAGGTTATCGAACCAGAAGGAGGAAGGAAACATCACACAAGTGTTTCAAGCAACGCGGAGACCCGCACAACAGAAACTTAAGACTTTGCCCCAACGAACAGTGAGGTTGTCAAGCTCACCGGTTTACTGTAACAAAGGATTAAACGTATGGTGTAGAAGGTAATGGTTTGCAGCAAGTAAACAATTAACAGCGGAAGATGTATCAATGGTAAAGATTGGACCGGGGTCCATAGTTCACTAGAGGTGCTCTCCTTAGATAAACAACATGGCATGAAGGGTAAACAAATTACAACAAGACAATTGACAGGAACTGAGCAAGGCATAACAATGCAATTACTAGTCAAAAAGATCCTATGAGGTTGATTGGGAAATACAACAAGATACATAGACCACCATCCAACTGCATATATGACTAGAAGTCCACCTTCAGGTTATCATTCGAATCCCCTCCAGTATTAAGTTGCAAGCAACAGACAACTGCTTTAAGCAAAGTGTGTAAGGTAAAAAGTCCACATGTTCCATGAACAAGAGACCGTTGTTTTCTTCCTAGTAGCAACAACACATCTACAACCGAAGAGATTATTGTCACTTCCCTTGGAAACTAGAGGCATGAACCCACTATCGAGCATAAATACCCCCTCTTGGAGTCACTAGCAACTACTTGGCCAAGATAGCTACTAACAACGGAGAGCATGCAAGATCATAAACAACACAGACATGATAGAATCATAAAGACAAAACCATTAATCAAACCAACATAATAATCTCAATATCCATCGGATCCCCGCAAACACAACATGCACGATTACAAATAGATTAGATCTTGATCATGAACGGAGCTCACAAGATCTATACATGAAAGCACAAAGGAGGAGATACAACCATCTAGCTACTACATGGACCCATAGTCCAAGGTGGAACTACTCACGCATCATACCGGAGAGAAGGCCTCCGGGATGATCTCCCCTCCGGCAGGATGCCGGGAAGAACTTCAGATCCCCCCGATCTAGGGACGATGGTGGCGGTGGCTACAAACGGTTTCGTGGATTTCTGATCGGGTGCTCAGGGTTTCTGCATCGGGGGCTTCTTATAGGCTAAGGGGGAGACCGAGGAGGCGACCAGGGCCACCAAACCCTAGCCAGGCACGGGGTTGGGCCCACCCGCGCCTGGGGTGGGTCTGCTCCCCTGGCTGGCCCCTCCGGCTCTCCTCTGGACTTCTTGTTCCCCACGGAAAGTAATTGACTTTGTCCTTTGTCCCGTCCAATTCCGAGAATATTTCTTTACTAACTTTTCTGAAACCAAAAACAGCAGAAAACAGGCATCTGGCATTGTTGCAACTTGTTAGTAGGTTAGTACCAGGAAGTATGGAAAAATCACCTCAAAGTGTAGACAAGGAAAGCAAAGTAGATACTAAACAAGCATGGAGCATCAAAAATTATAGATACGTTTCCAACGTATCAGGCTCCTTTTCCCCTTCGTGGGTAATAGCTCTTTTCTTGGTTCTTGGTTTCTCTCTCTCCTCCATTGTTGACCTTGAAGAGCTTTCCCTCTCCCCTTTCCCTTCCTACGATTCTTGCATCTTTTTGAGGGATTTGAGAGAGGAGATCTAGATCAACAATGTAGAGGTCCCAACTTGATAAGGTAGAGATTCCTGTGATTGCAACGCTAGTCCCTGGATCAATAGCTGGCATCCACAGTTTAAGATGTTATATCAAGTAACAAAGGTCATAATACAACTTTATAACCAGGAATAAAATAATTCATTACATCTTACATAGCTCATTTGGCTATCTCATTACAATGCAGCAGAAATAACTATATAGCATGGAGTCCTTCATCTTCAAAGTGCCACAGGCAATCATGTTGGTTGTAGACTTGTAATCCTAATCAACACACTTCACTAACATCAAACAATCCTACAACATAATAAGTTACAGCCACAAGGGTCAATACATTTGAATTGTATTGACAAGTGATACTATGGTAGAGTAGTGGTATCTATCATCTATATGCATTTGTCTAAGTGGAGCTTAGGCTTGCTTTTCTCAAAATAAGGTTTTCCTTATAAGTTGAAAACACTAAGTTTTTGTTTGTCAAAATCACCCAAGGCATCTACCAATGAAAATTGGTGATCCTTTAACCCTTGTTCAACCACAAGCTTTTAACTTAGAAATTGGGATGGAGAGATCCTTGATAGCTTCCATGTCTTGATGCTCAAATTGTCCATTGCCGGGGACACAGCTAAGTACTTAGATTTTACTCTCTCGAGAGGTGGTGCACTTTCCCCACAAGACTCAACATGCATCAAGACAAGACATTTCAGAAGCCTCCCTTAGACCAAAATGGACGCGCTCCATCCTATCACCCCCTACCACCAACTGTCCATATGGCTAATTTATTGCAATCTATATGATCCAGGCAGAGCCCATAATGCCATGTGGCTGTACTTGAAGCTTCTCAACATTTGACATCTCAAATCTCTTTGTTCCTGGGTGGCTTTCCACAAGTGAGATATACTAGGGTAGGCCATAAATATGGGGCCCTGTGTAACCACTCAACATAACCCATTCACACCAATCCACCCAGGTGATTCATTCACATAGTTGTTTTATTAAACAAAACACAAGTCATTGACTTAGAAATATTTCATAGCATGAATATAATCCATCCTTGTTTCCTACTAGCTAGGCTAAGCATGATAGTAGCAGGAATCTTAACTTAGGGAAAATCTACTAAGGCATCATCTACTAGGATTTCCCAAGGCATAGCATACTTAGTAAAATTCCATGCAAGTCCTACTCAAAATATCACTAATGCATAGTGAAAATAATAGGACAAAATGTATGAAGTACCACTTGCCTTTTTGGTAGAGAATATAGGTTCGCTCATTGATCTTGCAATAGTCACACTCTTCAAATTTCACTATAATTCAATCAAGGCACAAATTCAATCTAGCATTCAAACAATTCACCACATAAAATAAAGAAAACAAAACAATGCATGCAAGCATGCAAAAGATTGTTTTATTGTAAAAGTTGTTGGGGGGGTGACCCCGGATAGGGTAAATACGGGGAAAGACAAGGGAACGATCCCCGTCTAGTTTCCGAGTTATAGTTTAAGTCGGCCGGATCTTGCAGAAGTCGGCCGACATAAGGAGACGAGAGGCCCGTATATGTACATTAAGACATTACCCGGCCGAGATATTACGAAAGTCGGTCGGGTTAGCCTGAGTGATCTTGATGCAGATAAAGGAAGATCCGAGCTATTCGAGGAAGGACCGAATGATATGAAGCTTGCAGGAGAAGGAGAAGCCTGAAGTCAAACCCTAGCAGCAAGCTAGGGAGAATCTGAGCAGGGCCAAGCGCTACGGACAAAGGCGCAGAGCGACAGAGAGGCAGGAGGAGGTCACGGAGGTGACAGTCCAGAAGACCTAGGCGCGCAGGAGGGACCCTCTGGAACCTTGCCGTCATTAGAGGGGAGACAGGGAAAGGGGGGCGCCGAACTACTATATTGGGACAAGCATATTCCTCGAATATGCTTGCCACGTCAGCCCTAGAGGAACCCAGGGCTCTCCTTTATAAGGAGAGGCTTGGACTCAGAAGGGGGCATCGACTAGAGTTAGAGCCGTTAGGCTGGTAAAGTTCTTCTCTTCTCCCTGTATATAGCTCAAGGAGAACTTGTAGCCCACGGGAAGGAGAAACAAAGCCCTTTGCCTTAATCTTCTGTGTGTAGAATCAACTACATCTTCCCTCCCTAGACCCCTCTAGCATCCACTATCCCCATACTTTATCCTACCCATGGCATCTGCCGTGATACCACCTGACGGTTGGCGCCCGTGGGGGGGCCAGCGGTGCTAGCTGGAGTTATGATCCGGACGGAAACTTCATCAACACAGGCGGCGAGCGTTGTTTGGCAGTCCGGAGATTTGGTCTCTGTGACTATGTCAGCGACAATGCAGGTAGCTTCAGGGGGAAAACTCCCCCGCGTAATGGTGTCTTCATCAGCCTGGGCGGGCACAAGGTGTACGTCGGCGTCGACATCTCCGGTGTTTATCCTCACCAAGTTGTTGTTGCAGGAGAGCCACCTCTTAACGCAGCAAGCCGTCCGCCCAGAGCATGTCCTGCAGGCAGCGTTGAGGTGATGGTCGCTGCCGGAGTGCAAGCTGGAGCATCAGCGGCCGGGTCAAGCAGGGAACCCGCCACAGGCCGAGGTACAGGACTAATCAATCCGAGGTGCAGGACACCACCCCAAAGGCACCAAGAGTAAGAGGGACACCTCTGGAAAGGCCAGAGAACATTCTTCAGGCGACCATAGAAAACTTGACTACTCCTGTAGCGTCGATACTTGATCCGGCAAATGCTCATGCTGAGTTAGAAGAAACCAGACAAAAGGTGCTGGTAGAGGCCAAGAAGGTATCGGCCTTGCGGGAGTCCTTGAACAGGACCCTGAGAGAATATGCCAAAGCTAATAAGCTTGATGTCGCACCCGAGCGGGTGGACGAATTAAGATTAAGAGGGAAGAACCTCATTGATGATATCAACAAAGAGCATGATGCTCATAGGGCGGAGTCAGGTGACTTGGGTTTGCCGAGTCGATGCCCGACAAAGAACCTGAGAGCGGCAAATGCCGCAGCATTGGAATTAGAGGGGTTGACCGTGGAGGCCAGGCAGAAACAGCAGGAAAGAGTGAATGAGATGGTGCGCATCGCGAACCAGCAAAACGAAGAAATACTCAGAACAAACCCGGCAAGGCCAGGGGCCTCGCGAATGGTTCACTCGGCGAAAGCACTGCCTTATCCATGACATCTTCACCCGGAAACAATGGACGAAGGGACAAAGCAGTAACCTCAGGAAAGAGGAACAAGCAAATTGTTCCATATGATCCGGCAATGGCTGGAAAGGCAAATGAGAACAGAGGCAATGCAAGCCGAGGTAACAATGGGGAGAGGAACCACGGCCGTGTGGAAAAGGACGGTGGAAGCCGAGGCAATGGAGATCTCGGCAGACGAGAACCCGCAAGAGGCAATCATGAGAATGAAACCCCGGTCGAAGTAAGGAGAGAGCTTCCGCATAACCCGCAACCAAGGCATGAACCCCGGCAGGAAAGAGAAGCGAGGCCAGCTCGCCACAATCAAGTGAATGAAAGATACAATGATGGTTATTCCGAGATGGAATATGCGATCCATGGTGGAAATAACCACTATGGAATGCAAGATAGAATTCTGTACAGAGATTTGCCATCAAATGATGCAAGAGTGAAGCTGGACCGGCTATACCGGTCCGAGTTGTTGGAAGAACAAGGTCCACCAGGTCCGACATGCTTTGGACCACGGATCATGGGCGAACCACCTGTGCCGAACTTTCAGCTAGCGAGAGGCACGAAAACATATAATGGGAGTACCAAGCCACAAGACTGGTTGATTGACTATGCCACCGCTGTAAAAATAGCGGGTGGGAACTTACGATGGGCAGTACGGTATGTCCCACAAATGTTGGAAGGACCAGCTAGGGTATGGCTGAATAATCTACCTGACGAGATCAACTATTGGTTGGATTTTGAAGAAATGTTCACAAGAACTTTACGGCACATACAAGAGGCCAAACAGGCCGCAACAGTTAGCCATGTGCAAGCAGAGGCCGAATGAAACAGATAGAGAATTTTTAACTCGATGGTGTAACCTGAGACACTCATGTGAAGGAGTTATAGAATCGCAGGCAATAGCTTGGTTCGCTCAAGGATGCCGGTATGCCAGTGTGTTGTGGCAACGTCTGCAAAGATATATGCCGACCACATTGGCAGAAACTATCAGAATAGCGGACTCCTACGCATTAGGAGATCCAACGCAACCAGAATTAATGTCGGCAGATCATCGGGAGCAACAAGACCAATATGCAAGAGATTTTCCCGGGTCATCCAGGCGCAGTGACTTCAGAGGAAGAAGAAGAGAAGAAAGGCCAGATTATAGATATAATTCGGCTCAAGTGGCAGCAGTAGCGCAGGATCCGCCGAGTCACGGAGCGACTCAACGGCAGAAGAATGGTCCTCAGCAGTGGAGACCAAGGAGTGAGGGAAAAAGACAGTGGACCCCAGAACAAAAGAAGCAGTGGTAGGAGAGGCCTAAGTACACATTCGAATCTATGTTAGATCAGCCCTGTAAATTTCACACGTCAAACCCATCTAGGCCAGCCAACCATACGACCCGCCAATGTGCATGGATGAAAAATGCAATGGGAAACCCCGTAGGCATTCAGGCAGCACCCCATCAAGTACATCAACAGCATCAACCACAATTGACTGGAGAAAATGCTCAGCAACTGATGTTACCGCCTCCTCCCCCGAGGTACGATAACTCGGATCGGAGGGATGCGGTACATCAAGTGATGAACCAAGTCCAGGATGGAAGGAAAAATCCAGCAAATACTGGACGCAATGATTACAGAGAACATCATCAGTCTTATTGCGTGTTCACAACGTAACAGCAAGACAAGCAGAGTGTGCAGCACCGGCATATGGAAGTAAATGCAGTTATGCCGGCAGTACCAAGATATGTGCCTTGGTCAGATCAGGAGGTAACTTGGAGCATAAAGGATCACCCCAAGATAATGCCGAATCCAGGGTCGTATGCACTCGTGTTGGATCCGACATTCGTTGGACCAAGCATTAATGTGAAATTTTCAAAAGTACTCATTGACAATGGAAGCAGTATCAACATCATGTACAAAGATACCATGCATAAACTCGGAATATCGCAGAACATGCTGCAGTCCACAAGGACCACTTTCCATGGGATAGAGCCAGGATTTCATGCGAACCCATTGGTAAAGTCCGAGTGGATGTGTTACTCGGCACGAGAGATAACTGCAGAGCAGAAAACTTAGAATTTGAGGTGGTGGATCTGGAGAGTTGTTATGATGCTCTACTCGGACGGCCTGCGCTGGCCAAGTTCATGAGCAGCTGTCATGTAAGTTATCTGAAGATGAAGCTACCCGGACCACAAGGAGTAATAACAGTTGCAGGGGATTACAAGAAGTCAATGGAGTGTGCTTCAGCCGGGTCAAATTTGGCCGAATCATTGGTTATAGCAAGAGAAAAGAGAAGGATTCAAGAAGTAGCAGCCCTCGCTCAGTCGGCACAGCTGAACATGCCGGCGCTAGCCAACCCACATGGCAGTGTCTCTTTTCAGCCGACTAAAGAAACGAAGAAATTTCAGATCAATGAACAATTCCCAGAGCGTATTGTTACCATTGGTGCAGGCCTGGACGCTAAATAGGAAAGCGATCTCACCAACTTCCTCCGTGAGAACCGGGACATATTTGCATGGTCAACTCAGGATCTGCAAGGTGTTCCGTGGGAGTTGGCTGAGCACTCTTTGAACGTGAGGCCAGGAGCAAGGCCGGTGAAGCAACCTCTCCGCCGCTTCGCCGAAGACAGGAGAAAAATAATAGGAGATGAAATAGCTCGGCTCCTCGCGGCCGGGTTCATCATGGAAGTGCTGTACCCGGATTGGTTGTCGAATCCGGTGCTAGTAGAAAAGAAGAAAGATGATCCCAATGTACCCATTGTATGGCGAATGTGTATCGATTACACCAACCTAAACAAGGCGTGTCCAAAAGATCCTTTTCCATTGCCTAGAATAGACCAAGTCATTGATTCGACCGCTGGTTGTGAGTTATTGTCATTTGTAGACGCGTATTCTGGTTTCCACCAGATACCGTTAAATCCGGCCGATCAAATAAAGACCGCGTTTATTACCCCGTACGGGGCTTATTGCTATCGCACAATGCCATTCGGCCTGCGAAACGCAGGAGCGACATACCAGAGATGCATGCAAAAATGTCTACACGATCAGATAGGAAAAAATGTACAAGTATATGCAGATGATGTGGTCATCAAAACCAAGGAAAGCAAAACATTACTGGAAGATATACAGCAGAATTTCGCGAACCTCAGAAGGTTCCGAATGAAGCTTAATCCAGAAAAATGCACATTTGGCGTGCCGGCAGGAAAATTACTCGGTTTTCTTGTTTCTAGCCGAGGTATAGAGGCCAACCCAACAAAGATAAAGGCAGTAGAAAGAATGGAATTGCCAAGATGTTTAAATGATGTACAAAAATTCACGGGTTGTCTGGCCTCGCTTATCCGGTTTGTATGTCGGCTAGGAGAGAAGGCGCTACCACTCTATCAGCTAATGAAGAAATCAGATAAATTCATTTGGACTCCACAAGCGGACGTCGCATTTCATGAATTGAAAAAGATGTTGGTCACAGCACCCATTTTGGCTTCTCCATTATCAAAAGAGCCTATGTTACTCTATGTAGCGGCTACCAACAGAGTAGTGAGCACAATAGTCGTAGTGGAACGACTTGAAGATGGTAAGTCGGTTCAGAGGCCGGTGTATTATTTAAGTGAGGTGTTATCCACTTCAAAGCAGAATTACCCACATTATCAGAAGATGGCTTATGGGGTGTATATGTCGGCGAAAAATCTTAAACATTACTTCGAAGAGCATCCCATCAAAGTGATCTGTGAGGCACCCATAGCCGACAGATTGAGCAACAAAGACGCAAGCGGCCGAATAGAAAAATGGGCAATCGAGTTATCACCATACGCTCCACAATTTGATAGGAGGGAGGCAATCAAATCTCAGGCGGTCGCCGACTTTTTTGTAGACTGGGCCGAGGTGCAGTATGGGCCACCATTGCCGGACCCAAATTATTGGACTATGCACTTTGATGGTTCCAAGCTAAGGAATGGTTTGGGGGCAGGAATAGTGCTAACCTCGCCTAAAAAAGACCAACTGAAGTATGTGCTACAAATACATTTTGCTGCATCCAACAACGTAGCCGAATATGAAGCATTGGTCCATGGATTGAAAGTAGCAAAAGAAATTGGCATACGCCGAATCTTGTGCTATGGCGACTCGGATCTGGTGGTACAGCAAGTCTCAGGCAGTTGGGACGCATTAGATGCTAATATGGCGTTATACAGATTTCACGTGCAAAAGATCAGTGGATACTTTGAAGGATGTGAGTTTCACCACATACCTCGGGCAGAAAATGATGCCGCAGACACGTTGTCAAAACTAGGATCAACCCGGCAATCAATTCCTTCGGGTATTGCCCTGCAACATCTCAGGAAACCATCAATAATCCCATCACCAGAATCCGAATATATCTTTATGCCGGCAAATTCAGCAGAAGATAATGCGCCTATGGAAATAGATCAGCAATATGACTCGGAACCCCCAGAAAGGAGGACAGCCGAAGTAAGCACAATCATGGGGAAAGCAGAGATAGATATGTCGGCAGAAAACATGGAAATAGACAGTGAGATCACACCAGAAAAAGTCACACCGTTATGGGCGCAACCCATATTCTCTTACCTAAAAGACTCAATGTTGCCGAGTAATGAGGTATTAGCTAGACAAACTGCAAGAAGAGCAAAAGCTTATACAATCATAAACAATGAGCTATATAAAAGGAGCGTCACAAGCGTGTTGTAGAAGTGTGTGAGTTCGGCAGAAGGTCAGGAGATTGTGGCATCCCGCAAAAACCACTGCTAGAAAATCGCGTTGAATTTGTGCATTGCATCGTCATCATCATGCATAGTTTGCATAAAACTATTTTTGCAAACCCCGTTTTGTTTTCCAAACGCCCCATCTCTATTCAAATGTCAAACACCGGGTCTCCGGAATATTTTTGTTTGTTGCTATCGGTCTGCAAAAGTTGCATTTAAATTAAATAAAAGTATTATATTATTTTGGCGGGGGCAGTCGAACGGGCCGTCCCGACCCGAACGACCACCCCCAGTTTAAACAAACGGCCCAACCGTCCAGCCCCACCTAAATCCTAAGCTACCCACTATCCTACCCACACCCCCTGGCCACCTCACTCCCCCCACTCACATCATGCCACCTCAGCTGACCACTCCCACCCTCCAATCACTCCACGCCACGTCACCCTCACCCCTCACCCCTCCCTCTCTCTCTCACCTTCCCCGCCCACCACTAACACACACACACACAAGACTAACGCACGCACGCCAAGGCCACCCCACGGGCCGACCCCCACTCCCCACCGCCCCTGCCCGCGGGACCCACACCGGGCCCCACCCACGCGGTCTCCCTCCCCCGATGCATCTTCTTCCTCCTCAGGACCCCGCGGCCCCCCACCGCTCGCGCCTCGGCCCCGCTAAGCCCCCGCCGCCCTGGCCCTCCGCAAGCGCCCCGGCCGCCACACTCTGCCCCACCCCGATGCAGCCGCCGCCGCCCTCGACCTCGCCACGCGGTTCCACCCGCCGCGACCTCGGCAAGCCCTTCCGCCGCCCTCGGGCCGGCCACGTCGCCCCTTCTTCCCCGGCCCCGACGCGCGCTCCTCGCCTCCGGGAGCCGCACCTCCGCCTCCCTGCCCCGGCCCCGACCGCTCCACCTCGCTGCCCGCCGCCTCTCGCCTCCCTCGTTCGTCTCGCCCGCGCCTCCTCCGTTCGTCCTCGCCCGCCTCCTTCCGTTCGTCTCGCCGCCCGCCCCGTCTGCTCCCTCGGCGTCCTCCGTCGCTGCCGGCCCGCGCGCCTCCGATGCCCTGCTCGCCTTGGCTGCCCGCCTCAGCGCCGTGAGAGGCCGCCCCTCTCGCCGGCGGACCTTCCCCAGGCGCCCGTCCGCCATGCCTCGTCAACCCAGGCCTCCTCCTCCGCCCGTCGCGTCGCCCGCAGCTCCCCCCTGCTCCGACGCCCGGCGCCCAGGGCTCCGTCCCGCGCTCGTCCAGACCTCCACCGCCCGCGGTTCCCAGCGCTGCTGGTTCCGCCATGGTCGCTGCTCGCCTCCGCCCGCCCGGTCCGTGCTGCCGCGTCGCCTGTCCTCGCCGCCCCTCGTGGGCTCTGCCACCTCGGCCTCCCGCTGCTCGTCGCCAAGCTTCGCCAAGGTACCCGTCCACCGCAATCGACCCCGATGTGTCGAAGTTTTGGCTACAAGTGTGGTGAAGCTCGCGAGGATGTTCAGACCCTCGTGTTTGACGAGAATCCCCACAAGATCTTCCGAAGACCCTAGGACGCCATGCTCTCTACCAAGCACTCCGTTGACGAGAACCGATGCGTGGAGATTGTACCGAGACGGGGACTCTAGGAGGTTACCGGTACCACATCCAAGGCCGTCATCGTCTACCAAGCCGGTACCCGGACATCCTCGTCACAGATCGACAAGTTCTCCGTCATGAAACCGAGAGCACGGATCCGAAGACCCTGGTCCACAGATCCGGTGACGCAGAACCCCTGGCGCGCCAAGATCGGGAACTGAAGACCGGTCCCGAAGACTGAACCCCCTGGACCAACATGATCGCCTACACGAATACGACAAGTGCCACTCTCGGACGCCAAGCACTTCGCCGCGGGCATAAGGTCGCCCGGGCAAGTGCCCCGAGACACCGAGACACCGACGCGACAAGTTCTTCACCCCGGACACCGAGGCCCCGGATGCACCAAGATCTACCCTTTTCCGAGAACGTTTCCGCCGAGACCAATCCGTCGCACCCTGGACCCCGAGACCGACCCCGAACCCCGGAACCCAAGTTCGTCGAGACCCCTAATGTGTGAACCCCTCTTCGAGAACCCTATTTTATAAATGCCATCTATATAATTTGTTGCATATTAAATCATGATCTTGCATGCATACATTCATATGGTTTGGGGGCCTTATGTCGATTCACCTAATAACTAAATATGGGGCCCATATGCGGGCAAACCTAGCCTTATATTGGCCTCATTTAAACATGTGTAGCGAACCGTTGCCATCTATTGTCTTGCTATATAACATTTAATTTGCGGGGGTTCTAAATAACTTGAACTGTCTAATTAATTGTCGGGACCCCGGTTCCGCTTAACATGACCTAATCGCATCGCACCTATGCCATGTCATTCATCATGCATGCATCATGCCGATCTTCTGCCGTTGTATTAAATATTGCATCCGGTGCTTATTCTAGTGTTTTGCTTCTTCGCGGATAAGGCCGTTGAGTTGATGTGAGCTTCGCCCCGATCATCGGTTGAACCCTTCAGCAATGTTTTCAGGCGAGCATCTCCCTATTTCTACCTATCTTACTTTTATAGTGTTTTATTCCCTCCTGTTGATCTATTGCTATCTGTGTTGCGATGCTTTAGTTTCCGTACCCGTGATATTTCCCTGCAGCCTATATTGCCTTGGACACACCCTATTACCTGTTGTTTGGTAGATAGTTGGACTTGCGCGTCGTAGTTGCTTGCTCAAGTGCTGATGTGTGTCGCCATATGCCACAGTTGCTGATGGATTGCCGCATGTTGATGTTGGAGATGCTTCTAGTTTTACTTATCGTCACTTTAATTTCTGTTTAACAACTAAAATGGAATAAGCAGAGGCATCGGTGGGTGATAGAAAATATTTGGTTTCGAGCACTTGTGTCCCGTAAGACCCCGAGTACTTGATACTGTTCCTTGATTTTATGCGCTATCCACATCCGGAGGTATATGGGACCCCGAGCGAGCTTGATTCATCTTATTTCTTGGGGCCACAAACTAGTTTGAGGTTTTATTTACGATCTGTACTTATGCCATGCTCTTTTATTTACGATTGTGCGAGGAGCACCTTGTCTGTTAGGTAAGCGGGATGTTTTCAGTATCGACAGCCCGATTGGGGACCTGTCGTTCTGACCATCGACGCAAACCTTGAGTCCGTCTCGAGCTTGCTTACTCCGTTCGGTATACTCAAGGGTGGCCCCTGAAATATTTCTGAATCCTGTGATTGTTCGGTCGTGAAAGCCTCGTTGGGTTTTGATTTGGTTTTCCGAGGTTGATCGGCGTGTGTTGCTATTGGTGCACCCGGCGGGTAAAACTTTTCAAAGCCGTGTCCGCGGATATGGACGACTTGGAGAACAGTATCTCGATCATAGACAAGCATAACTAAAGTTTACTGCTATAAATTTGACTTATAATGACTAGTAATCAGCTCCACTACAACGGAATGGCTAATTAATACTGCCCACAATTGCTTGTTTGGTTGTCGCTTGCGACCATTGTATCTGACTAGTAAGTATTGCAACTACAACGAAATGGCTGAATAAAAGTACCAACAACTGCTGGGTTTGGGTTTATCTCATGCTATCTGTACCTGATTAGTAATTGTTGCAACTATCACGGAATGGTTAACTAAAAGTGCCCACTTTTTACTTTATCAGGATGATTATCTAAACCGACTAGTAATTGCTGCAACGATAATGAATAAATAAAACGCCAGCGGTGTGAGTTCCTCGGTTGACTTCCTCGTTTGGTCTCGAGGAAACACCGGGATGGGTTTGTTTGGTGTTAGCCTCGGGTTGGATCCGGATAGGTCATTCTCACCCCTCTCGATAACCGCCGGTTGTATCGAGTCTCTATAGGTTGTTTAGTGCTTTCTTGCCGCTCGATCCACCATACCTATGTGGCGAGGACCGCCAATTCTAGCCTCGCTGTCTTGGCCTCGATCGACGCTCCTTCTTTTTCCTTTGCCCTTTCGGCACCCCTTTTGTTTAAGCAGGTTTTGAGATCGACGCGTTAGCGGGGTTACCCTTCCGGCTTGGCAAGGGGGTTATGGGCGCATTGGTTATTCTTGAGGCTCTTAGCCCCATTTGATTCTTGTCCGTAGTCGGACGCTCTACCGCTTTTCAAGGTGATTTGGATCTTTGTATATTATATCTGTATTCTTGACTCGAGTCATTGTTATATATCTCTGTGGGTCCCATCGAGGACTGTTGTGTAATGTTATTACCGTTTTCCACCCGCGAAAGTGCTGGTGGGCACCTTTGAATCGTTTCTATGCGGGTTTGGCGAATTTTGTTCAAACTTGCATAGGTCCGACTCGAGGTGTTCTGAGTGGTATCGAGCTCGGCGTTGCGATACCCACAAGTCCACTGTAGGATAACCTAGCTAACGGTCAAGTAGAGTGTCAAAACTATTTTTGAAAATCGGTTGGATAGTTACGGTTAGGTCTGATTTTACTCCTTACCCTCTTTGATCCCTCTTATCTCGGCGTGTTTTGAATCGCTCTTATCTTTTCTTGAGTCCGATTTCTCGTGGTTGGGTTTCCGTCGTACCTTCAGGGTTTCGCTTTCTCCCTTTTGGTAACGGAGGTGCTACGATCATCAATCTGCAACTTGTCTGTTGTACCCTTCCTCCAATCTTTTGTTCTTGAGCTCCTCATCCATATGTGTTCCTTGCTGGATATCAGTGTCGTTGAAAAACATATGAGAAGGACGAGCTTTGGTGAAGTTGGAGTCGACCTTGAGCATGTGTTGTTCATGCCAATGGAACCATCGCGAAACCTAATCATTGTGTCTTTCATACGATTCCTGTGGTATCTCCCGGTGTTTTCCGAAGCGACGACATCCTCTACGCCAGATCCGATGCAGAGTCTGCATCCCTCCTTTGTTTCCGAACCTCGCTTGTCGAGATCTTCAGTCTAATTCCGAGAGTTGGATGCTTAATCCGCTTATTCGTGTGCAGAGTAATGTTATGAGTGTGGGATGGAGTAGCTACCCTACCACTGCTCTTATCATTCGCTCTTGTACGTCGAATCAGTGGAGCCAGCAATTTTACTCCGTCCACGGAAGTTAGGGGTGGCTTTATCTGCGATACCTCTACCTTCGACCTTTTGTTCCCGGAGTGTTCTCTCGACGATCAGGAACAACGACCCTTTGTTGGTGGTGTCGCCGTTTTCAAGATGGAGGATGAACCCTCGTTAGTGGTGTCGCGAGGATCTACAAGCCTTGAAGGATCGAGCCGACCTTCCTTCCGGTACCATAAGGCGGATCTCGAGGGCGAGATCCATTGTTAGTGGTGTCGAATTGTGGCATCCCGCAAAAACCACTGCTAGAAAATCGCGTTGAATTTGTGCATTGCATCGTCATCATCATGCATAGTTTGCATAAAACTATTTTTGCAAACCCCGTTTTGTTTTCCAAACGCCCCATCTCTATTCAAATGTCAAACACCGGGTCTCCGGAATATTTTTGTTTGTTGCTATCGGTCTGCAAAAGTTGCATTTAAATTAAATAAAAGTATTATATTATTTTGGCGGGGGCAGTCGAACGGGCCGTCCCGACCCGAACGACCACCCCCAGTTTAAACAAACGGCCCAACCGTCCACCTAAATCCTAAGCTACCCACTATCCTACCCACACCCAGCCACCTCACTCCCCCACTCATCATGCCACCTCGGTGACCACTCCACCCTCCAATCACTCCGCCACGTCACCCTCACCCCTCACCTCTCTCTCTCACCTTCCTGCCCCACGCCTAACACACACACACACAGACTAACGCCACGCGCCTACCCACCACGCCGGTTCCACCTACCCCAGGCCGACCCCCACTCCCCACCGCCCCTGCCCGCGGGACCCACACCGGGCCCCACCCACGCGGTCTCCCTCCCCCGATGCATCTTCTTCCTCCTCAGGACCCCGCGGCCCCCCACCGCTCGCGCCTCGGCCCCGCTAAGCCCCCGCCGCCCTGGCCCTCCAGCCGACCTCCACCTGCCCCACCCGATGCAGCCGCCCTCGACCTCGCGCCCGGTTCCACCCGCCGCAGCGACCTCCGGCAAGCCCTTCGCCCGCCCTCGGGCGAAGCCAGCGTCGCCGCCTTCTTCCCGGCCCGAGCGCTCCCGCCTCGGGAGCCGCACCTCCGCCACCTGCGCCCCCGGCCCCGACCCGCTCCACCTCTGCCCCGGCCCGCACGCCGCCTCTCCGCCTCCCTCCGTTCGTCCTCGCCGCGCCGCCTCCTCCGTTCGTTCTCGCCGCGCCGCCCCTCCGTTCGTCCTCGCCGCTCCGCCCCACCGTCTGCGCCGCTCCCTCGCCGCGTCCTCCGTCGCTGCCGGCCCGCGCCGCCTCCGATGCCCTGCTGCTCGCCGCCTTGGCTGCCCGCCTCCAGCGCCGTGAGGCCGCCCGCCTCCTTGGCGGACCTTCCCAGCGCTTTGTCGCCATGCCTCGTCAACCCAGGCCTCCTCCTCCGCAGCGTCGCGTCGCCGCGCTCCCTGCTCGCTCGAGCCGCGGCGCCATGGGTCCGTCCCGCCGGCTCGTCCCAGGACCTCCACCGCCCGGTTCCCCGCGTCGGCGCTGCCGCTGGTTCCGCGATGGTCGCCGGGCCTCGCCTCCGCCCCGCCCCGGTCCGTGCTCGCCCGCTTCGCCCTGTCCTCGCTGCCGCCCCCTCGTCGGGCTCTGCGCCACCTCGGCCTCCCCGCTGCTCGTCGCCAAGCTTCTGCCGCGTGTACCCCGTCCCTGCAACCGACCCCGATGTGTCGAAGTTTTGGCTACAAGTGTGGTGAAGCTCGCGAGGATGTTCAGACCCTCGTGTTTGACGAGAATCCCCACAAGATCTTCCGAAGACCCTAGGACGCCATGCTCTCTACCAAGCACTCCGTTGACGAGAACCGATGCGTGGAGATTGTACCGAGACGGGGACTCTAGGAGGTTACCGGTACCACATCCAAGGCCGTCATCGTCTACCAAGCCGGTACCCGGACATCCTCGTCACAGATCGACAAGTTCTCCGTCATGAAACCGAGAGCACGGATCCGAAGACCCTGGTCCACAGATCCGGTGACGCAGAACCCCTGGCGCGCCAAGATCTGGAACTGAAGACCGATCCCGAAGACTGAACCCCCTGGACCAACATGATCGCCTACACGGATACGACAAGTGCCACTCTCGGGCCTGAAACGCCGCCAGCGGGCATAAGGTCGCCCCGGAACGCCAAGTGCCCCCGAGGACACCGAGACACCGACGCGACAAGTTCTTCACCCCGGACACCGAGGCCCCGGATGCACCAAGATCTACCCTTTTCCGAGAACGTTTCCGCCGAGACCAATCCGTCGCACCCTGGACCCCGAGACCGACCCGAACCGGAACCCAAGTTCGCCGAGACCCTAATGTGAACCCTCGAGAACCCTATTTTATAAATGCCATCTATATAATTTGTTGCATATTAAATCATGATCTTGCATGCATACATTCATATGGTTTGGGGCCTTATGTCGATTCACCTAATAACTAAATATGGGGCCCATATGCGGCAAACCTAGCCTTATATTGGCCTCATTTAAACATGTGTAGCGAACGTTCCATCTATTGTCTTGCTATATAACATTTAATGTGCGGGGGTTCTAAATAACTTGAACTGTCTAATTAATTGTCGGGACCCCGGTTCCGCTTAACATGACCTAATCGCATCGCACCTATGCCATGTCATTCATCATGCATGCATCATGCCGATCTTCGCCGTTGTATTAAATATTGCATCCGGTGCTTATTCTAGTGTTTTGCTTCTTCGCGGATAAGGCCGTTGAGTTGATGTGAGCCGCCCGATCATCGGTTGAACCCTTCGCAATGTTTTCAAAGAGCATCTCCTCTTTCTACCTATCTTACTTTTATAGTGTTTTATTCCCTCCTGTTGATCTATTGCTATCGTGTTTGCGATGCTTTAGTTTCGTACCCGTGATATTTCCCTGCAGCCTATATTGCCTTGGACACACCCTATTACCTGTTGTTTGGTAGATAGTTGGACTTGCGCGTCGTAGTTGCTTGCTCAAGTGCTGATGTGTGTCGCCATATGCCACAGTTGCTGATGGATTGCCGCATGTTGATGTTGGAGATGCTTCTAGTTTTACTTATCGTCACTTTAATTTCTGTTTAACAACTAAAATGGAATAAGCAGAGGCATCGGTGGGTGATAGAAAATATTTGGTTTCCGAACGCCCACTTGTGTCCCGTAAGACCCCGAGTACTTGATACCTGTTCCTTGATTTTGCGCGCTATCCACATCCGGGAGGTATATGGGACCCCCCTGAGCCAGAGCTTGATTCAGTCTTATTTCTTGGGGCCACAAACTAGTTTGAGGTTTTATTTACGATCCTGTACTTATGCCATGTTTACTGCTTTATTTACGATTGTGCGAGGTGCACGCTGTACTGTTTAGGTAAGCGGGATGTTTTCGCGGTATCGACAGTCCCCGATTGGGGACCTGCTGTCGTTTACAGCCATCGACGCAGACCTTGAGTCCGTCTCGGAGCTTGCTTACTCCGTTGCGGGTATACTCCAAGGGGTGGCCCCCTGAAATATTTCTGAATCCTGTGATTGTTCAGTCGTGAAAGCCTCGTTGGGTTTTGATTTGGTTTTTCCGAGGTTGATCGAGCGTGTGTTGCTATTGGTGCACCCCGGCCGGGTAAAACTTTCTGAAAGCCGTGTCCGCGGATATGGACGACTTGGAGCCAAGATCTCGATCATAGACAAGCATAACTAAAGTTCTTGCTCTGCTACTATAAATTTGACTTATAATGACTAGTAATCAGCTCCACTACAACGGAATGGCTAATTAATCGCCCACAATTGCTTGTTTGGTTGTCGCTTACCATTGTATCGACTAGTAAGTATTGCAACTTCAACGAAATGGCTGAATAAAAGTACCAACAAGCCTTTGGGTTTGGGTTTATCTCATGCTATCTGCACGATTAGTAATTGTTGCAACTATCACGGAATGGTTAACTAAAAGTGCCCATTGTTTACTTTATCGGATGATTATCTAAACGACTAGTAATTGCTGCAACGATAATCGAATAAATAAAGCGCCAACGGTGTGAGTTCCTCGGTTGACTTCCTCGTTTGGTCTCGGGGGAAACACCAGATGGGTTTGTTTGGTGTTAGCCTCGGGTTGGATCCGGATAGGTCATTCTCACCCCTCTCGATAACCGCCTTGTATCGAGTCTCTATAGGTTGTTTAGTGCTGCTTTGCCGCTGCCGATCCACCATACCTATGTAGGCGAGGACCGCCAATTCTAGCCTCGCCGTGTAATCGGCCTCGATCGACGCTCCTTCTTTTCCTTTGCCCTTTGTCGGCACCCCTTTTGTTTAAGCAGGTTTTGAGATCGACGCCGAAGGTGTGGTTACCCTTCCGGCTTGGCACGGGTGGTTATGGACGCAATTGGTTATTCTTGAGGGCTCTTAGCCCCATTTGATTCTTGTCCGTAGTCGGACGCTACCGCTTTCAAGGTGATTTGGATCTTTGTATATTATATCGTATTCTTGACTCACGGAGTCATGTTATATATATCTGTTCTGTGGGTCCCATCGAGGATTGTTGTGTAATGTTATTACTTCGTTTTCCACCCGCACGAAAGTGCCTGGTGGGCACCTTTGAATCGTTTCTATGCGGGTTTGGCGAATTTTGTTCAAACTTGCATAGGTCCGATTCTGAGGGTGTTACAGAGATCCTCCTAGATATACACCAAGGGGAATGTGGGCACCATGCCTCATCTCGTGCCTTGGTAGCCAAAGCATTCAGGCATGGATTTTATTGGCCGACGGCATTGAAAGAAGCAAAAGAATTAGTTAAAAAATTCAATGGGTGTCAGAGATACGCAACCAAAATACACATGCCATCGGCCGAGTTAAAAACAATACCCATCACTTGGCCATTTTCTGTATGGGGTTTAGATATGGTGGGACCATTTAAGCCGGCACGAGGAGGAATGACCCACATATTGGTTATGGTGGACAAGTTCACAAAATGGATTGAAGTGAAACCAATAAAAAAATGCGATGGGTCCACAACAGTGAAATTTCTCAAAGATATCATCTTAAGATATGGGTATCCGCACAGTATTATTACAGATAATGGCACAAACTTTGTATGAGAGCCTTACAGATTTTGCAGAGAGAAACACATAAGACTAGATATTGCCTCTGTGGCTCACCCAGCGTCCAATGGGCAAGTGGAAAGGTCTAATGGATTGGTGCTATCAGGAATAAAACCACGACTTGTCGAACCATTGCAAAGGTCGGCAGGATGTTGGATTGAGGAACTCCCAGCCGTACTATGAAGCCTCAGGACTACTCCGAATAGATCAACAGGTTATACGCCATTCTTTCTGGTATACGGGGCAGAGGCCGTACTTCCAGCCGACATAATATATGACTCGCCAAGAGTTACTCAGTATACAACCTCGGAGATAAACGAGATAGCTCAGCAAGATGCTGTAGACCTACTAGAAGAAGCCAGAGAACTGACACTATCACGATCAGCTATTTACCAGCAGAACCTGCGACGATATCACAGCAAAAAGGTGAATCCAAGAGTGTTCAAAGAAGGAGATTTAGTCCTCCGACTGGTGCAACGTACGACCGGCATGCACAAGTTGTCACCTCCATGGGAGGGACCATTCATTGTAAGCAAAGCATTGCATAATGATGCCTATTATCTAATCGACGCTCAGCCCCCCCGGAGAGAACAAGGCAGACAAAGCCGGCGAAGAAACAAAGCGTCCATGGAATGTAGCTTTGCTTCGACCGTTTTACTCGTAGCATTGTATCTCAAGGTCAAGAACCAATGATGTGTTTGAACCTCGGCACCCAGAGCAGTGACTCGGGGACTGCCATATGTTATTTCAATTTCATGTTATGTATTTGAAGCTCGGCACCCAGAGCAGTGACTTGGGGACTGCCATATGTTATTTCAATTTCATGTTATGTATTTGAACCTCGGCACCCAGAGCAGTGACTCGGGGACTGCCATATGTTATTTCAATTTCATGTTATGTATTTGAACCTCGGCACCCAGAGCTATGACTCGGGGACTGGCAAATGTTATCTCAATTTCATGATATGTATTTGAACCTCGGCGCCCAGAGCAGTGACTCGAGGACTGCCATGTGTTATTTCAATATCATGTTATATATTTGAACCTCGGCACCCAGAGCACTGACTCGGGGACTGCAATATATTATTTCCATTTCATACTAAATATTTGAACCTCGGCATCCAAAGCAACGACTCGGGGACTGCCATATGCTGCCCCAGTTTTATGTTAAGCAATACCCTGAGCAGCGCCTCGGTATTTGTCTTATATTATCTCTGAAATTTGGTTCACATATTGAAATTCGGCGCGATAAACAGTAATTCAGGGATTGCCACATATTGTTCCAAGGTGGTAGTCAACCTCTATTCAGAGCAGATCAATATTATATGATATTCAGAGCTCACGCCTAGACTACGCGGATAAACCATGAAAAAACGAAGGCAAGGACAAATCCTAAAATCAGGAAATTGCGGGCCATCAAAGCAAGTATTCGGACGAACATCCACTTAACCAAATGATAACAGCTACAAGCGTGTATGTCACAGCAGTACACGGCAAAAGAAATTCAAATCGTACAGAGAGCGGACAAATGTTTTGCCTACATCATACGCCCGGCATGCCAGGGATAAGAAATAACTTAAGCATTGTTCGCTGGAGAGGTTGCAACTTGGTCAGGCGCTGGGCACTCCGACGGAGGAGGAACTTCGACTGAGGTGGCCTCACCCTCCATAGACCCAGGGGCAACTTCAGCGGGAGCCCGAGGCTGATCAGGAGCATCAGTCTGTGCAGTTGAATGCCCAGTACCTTTGGAGGAGGACCGCGCATCATCGTCGTCTGAGCTTGAACTGGAGCTGCCAGATGTGGCCGAGTCATCCTCACCCTCCCCTTGCTCAGCCGAATTGTTATCCGAGGCATCCTCAACTACGACCTCCTCATCGGGGTTTGGAAGAAAACTTGGCCCTTCATTCCAAGTATGCACGTCGGCATACTCGACGAGTTGGAAGGCACGAGCTTGCCGAAGAGCGACGAAAGTGGGGTCTTCAACCCAGCGAGAACCAGTGCGCAGATTTCTCAGGATATCAAGAGAAATGTCTTCATACCATGACATGATAACAGTAAGGGCCATATCAGCACCAGTGCGCCCGGCTGATTCCCTCCAGAGACATAGTTGCCTCTCAGATGCCATCAGTCTTTTCACCAGTAATTCGACCTCGTTGATATCAGGAGTCCCAGAAGTGTTCGGCCAAAGAACATGGTAAGCTCGAATAGCTGCTTGCACCAAATCCCGGCCCATAATCTTCATTGGACCAACTGCAGCACCAACAGCAACCAGGAAATCCTCCATTGAATACTCCGAGTCAGCGGCAACAGGAACACCTCGGCGCACACGAGCTGCAAGAACCTCTTTAGAACTAACGGGCTTAGCTTCGGGAAAATGACCTGCGCAAAACACGAACATGTCAGGTAGCAGCAGAGACAAAGACAAAAATATAATTCGGTTGTGCTAAGAAGCTTACGATGAATGAAACTCATCATTAGCTGAAGGTCTTTGGCCCAATCGACCTTCCTCTTCTCAAAACGAGCAATTTCCTCGCTCAATCCCTGAGTTTTCAGTTCGGCAGCCTCGAGGAGTTCTTTGTTCTTCTGTAGCTCTAGAACTAGCCGATTCTTCTCCTCGGAAAATTCCTGGTCGATCTTTTCTAGTTCGGATTTTTGAGAGAGCTTAAGGGTATCCACCTCGGCTCGAAGGCGGGCTATTTCATCATCCTTTTCTTGTAGCTGTGCCGAATGAGCAGCGCTTTGTTCTAAAAAATGCAGCATCACGTCAAGGATGGGCGTGCAATCTTGGTGAGACGCTACAAAGGTTTGCAACTCGGCTTCACCAAAGCCAAACGAAATAGACAAGCTTAGCATACATGTTAAAGGGGAAAAGGTTTAAGGTAAAAGGGAAACTAACCTTCCAAGCTCTTGACTTTCTTCTCAAGACGAATGTTGAGGTTGTTAATATTACCTGTTCACCAAAAGAGTGAGCCGACATCTAGCGGACAAATCAATAAGACCGCCGAGAATAACGAAAAGGAACTATTGACTTACCAGCCTTTTTTACCACAGGAAGGATTTTCTCATACTTTTCTTCCAGCTTGCGGTGCGAAAAAAGCAACCTCTGAAATTCGGCAGTCCGCCGGTCATGTGCAACCTGAGCAATCGAGCAAAACGATAAATGTATATTCAAAGCTAAATCAGATCCGAGTCAAGCAAAACTTAATTTGGATCTAGGTGGCTGGATATTCAAAGCTAAATCAGATCCGAGTCAAGCAAAACTTAACTCGGATCTAGGTGGCTGGATATTCAAAGCTAAATCAGATCCGCGTCGAGCAAAACTTAACTCGGATCTAGATGGCCGGATATTCGAACCCTAGAAATAAAGTTAAATTAAGTCAAACATCTTTAAACTTCTAATCATATAACAAGTTATTTCCTTGCAAGTTTCGGGGACTAGAGCATATATTAACATCTGGGGAACTAATCTAAACTCAGAGAGACATCAATTACCTCATTCATCTTGTTAGTGTAAAGGATGAACTTGGCAGCTTGGTCGAAACGGCCGCTGATGTCGGAAAGCTGAAAGGGCTGGTTGATGGGATTACCCTCAAATTGATCAGCAGCATTCCAATTATTGGCATACTCCACCAACGTGCCGAGGCTATTCCCACTAGCTGTCCGAGTTAAGACTTTACCCCGGACATGTTGTGTAACCACTGCAGCCGCAGGGCTCTTATGAAGAGCAAGTTGGTCTTGGCGGGCAAATGCAACGGAGGCTTTGGTAGGCGCAGTTCCCTTGCGCAGCATGTCGGCAATACTCGGCTGAGAAGAGCCGACAAGAACTTTCTGAGAAGAGGAAGCCTTGGTGGCAAAAACTTTTCTCGCCTTAGAAGAGGCATCAGCAGGAAGTGATACCTCGGTAGTGGGGACGGTGTCTTCAGGAGCAGCAGGAGTCACGGTCGCAGAAGGCGCCGAGATAACGACCTCTTCGGCCGGGGCTGGAGTGGCTGTAGAAACTGTTGGGGCAGATAGAGGCTCAGTAACGGCGCTGGGACCCGCAGAAGGGGCAGCGGGCTCGGTGAAAATCTCGGAGGGCCGATTGGAATCAATGTCGACAAAAGGAGTTTCAGGCGCTTCGCGATGAGGAGGCAACAGATTCGGAGCTGGAGGAGAGGCGGAGCGAGCAGGACTGGGAATCCTAGTATCATCGACGAGCGGAGGAGACGGCTGCCGAATCGGGCGGTTAGTCATGCTAGGACCGCCGGGCTTAACGGAAAGCGGAGCACTGCGAAAATAAGAAAGAAAAAGAGTGTCAGTATGAAAAACAGAAAGAGAGAAACAACAAATACGAGCAGAAGGAACTTACCCGGCGACCCCAGGCATAATCTTGCGCCTGGGAGGATTCGGAGCGGATTTCTTCATTCGTTTCTTGGGGACTGCCTCCGAGGCACCAGCAGGAGCCCCGCGTTTCCCCGAGGTAACAGGGGGGCGAGAAGTGTAACTACCTCGGTGAACTATGCTCCTAGATACAAGCCTGGATGAGTGGTAGTGGTTGAAATAGTACGGTGGGGCCCCAAAAGCCACTCACTGGTAGTCCTTTCAGACGTCCCAACCACTACCCTCTCAACGGGACTCAGACGGGCGGGCGAGTCGGCGAAGGGATCAACTACGTACACAAGTGGGTATGTACGCAAGCCACCATACAAGAGTACATCAGAGCCATACCATCTAGAAAGAAAGGAAATATAGCAACGCCATACGGCAATATTCAAATGACCTAGATAGATCTATATTTTAGGATACTTCCTCATACAACACACATCAGAGTATCATGCGGAAGCGGCAAACAAAATCCGAGTACGGATAAGAAGCAAATCGGCATAAGATGCCATAGAAATAAGCACATCCCATCTACAGGTCTCACGGATCCCGTTCCGGAATCTCTACACCGAGCGATCGTTGCCCACATCTTGGCTTCTTCCACCCAAAGATCCGTCCCGTGAGGGTACTGTCCATCTGAATCAAGAATTTATCTTGTGAGACCCTAAGGGTACTCAAAGAAGTCTTAATGCCTCTAAAGGGGACACAACCAGGGTGACGAATTGCAGCGAAAGATAAACCCTACAGTTCTACAGATAACGCTAACCATCCGCCTAACCAATGATAGACGGATGTCCGTGAATTAAGAACAACGATTATAATGGTAATCTCATCCGATCCATCCTCCTCCTCGCTTACCAACAAGGAAGCGACGAACAACCCCCATCCGTTGGCAATTTTATTAACCATTCCATGAGTGTTGCACTATTTACTAGTCAAGTTACTTAGTCGATTAAAGCGGTACTTTAGTTATGCTTGTCTATGATCAAGAAATCGTGCTCCAAGTCGTCCATATCCGCGACACGGCCAGAAAGTTTTACCCGGCCGGGTGCACCAATAGCAACACACGCTCGATCAACCTCGAAAACCAAATCAAAACCCAACGAGGCTTTCACGGTGAACAATCACAGAATTCAGAAATATTTAGGGGGCACCCTTCAAGTACACCAAGCGGAGTAAGCAAGCTCGAGACGGACCCAAGGTTTCGTCAATGGCTATAAACGACGGCAGATCCCCAATCGGGATCTGTCGATACGCGAAAACATTCCGCTGACCTAAATAAAGACAGTGCTCCTCGACGATTTAAATACGAAAATAGCATGGCATAAGTACAGGATAGTAAATAAAACCTCAAACTAGTTTGTGGCCCCAAGAAATAAGACGGAATCAAGCTCGGCTCGGGGGTCCCATATACCTCCGGATGTGGATAGCGATAAATCAAGGAACAGGAATCAAGTACTCGGGGTCTTACGGGACACAAGTGAGCAGGAAAAACCAAATAGCAGATGTTGCTCACCGGTGCCACTTTCTTTAGTTATCCCAGAACTACTCAGGTTAAGTTGTTTAGGTACCTCATTATCCAACAGACGCTCACATACCCTACACATGCTGTTCTACGACTCGCATGGCTCAAACAACTCCTATAGTAGTGGCTCATGGGATGGAGGAACAAGCTTGGTGGGGTTTAAAAGTAAAGGCTATGCATACTTGGGATTCAATTTAATGCAATCGCGACTCAATGATGCAAGAATAAGATAGGGGCAATAGGTACTGTATGTATGCAAGCATGTGGAAGTGCTTGCCTGTCAACTCAGTTGAAGCGAGGGACGGATCTGGGTAGTGCTCCTGGTTCTCTTGATATAACCCCTGCTCAGTGTCTATCCGAGAAAAACCAAACAAACAAGGCCAACATGAATATAGAGCACAAGCATATGAACAAGATGCGTCAAACAAACAATCATGCCATGATGAATGATGCACAAATTACATGGCATTAAGGTAGCATGGCATGGTGAGGTGTGGAAGACAAGTAACAACATTTTAGTGGAGTTTTGGTTCACATTTTGTTGCCATAACAGTTGCTGTACACTATATTTTTATATGATGCATGCTGCAATTGAAGTCATGGATAGCATAAACAGAAAGGTCTCGTCGAGCTGATCATTTTAGACATATCATTTGCTAAATTTGGAATTATAAAACAAAAGTTATTAATTATTTAAATTCCAGTGGCATTTGTGGTAATTTAAATAAACTTGGAATTTTAAATGTGCAAAAGGCAAATTGAAGGTCATATTTGGAATCCTCTCATTTTTCTGATATCCAAACATATATTATTTGCCTTATTTGGATTTGTAGTTTAAAAGATATTCTAAAACAGAAATAAATTTGAATTTGAATTAATTTTGTTTATGTTTGATTTTAAACAGACAAGCAGAAAATTCTTTTGCACCCAGCCTAACGTACCTACAGACACCTACAGGTGGGGCCAGGGTTCTGCGGCCCCACGTGCCAGCGGCTGAGGAAACAGAGGACCGCGGGTTGATATACGAAAACTCCAGGAGCCTTTTTATAAAACGACATCTGACGGCAATGGCCTTTTTCTTCGAAAGCAGCGGCGACAGAGGCTGGCGGGCTCGATCCGCCATGAGCGTCTTGTGGCAGGCCGAACCAGAGCGGCTGGCTCAGGGAGATGCTAGGAGGGGGCTAAGCGGCTAGGTAAGCTGGTGCGCGATGCGGCGACGCAGAAGACGCGCGCGCACGCGACGCACACAGAGCGCTCGACGCTAGGTCCGGCGGGCACAGAGGGCTACGGCGAAGACGGAGGGGTCAGGGGTGTTCGTGTGCTCACCGCGGGCTCGGCGGTGGGCTCGGATCTGGTCGGGGCGCAGCAGGACGACGGGGAGGCAGAGGCCCAGCGCGCTAGGGTTTTCGGATGGAGCGGCGTCGGTTCTGGCGAGCTGGTCCTTCTCCTCCTTGCTCCGTGTACCGTGGCGACGTCGGGGACCTCCTGAGCTACCTCGACATCCTCGGCTCCGCGCTTGCCTCCTGGATCGTGCACGCTAGCGAGAGACCGACGTGGTGCGCCGGGCACGCTGGAGGAGGAGGCAGGGGAGCGAGAGGCCTGGGATGGGATCTGGGGAGGCCAGAGAGGTGAGGGAGAGGATAAGAACGAGGGGCGAGGAGGGGCTAGCGTGGGGGAGGGATTGATGGGAAAAAGGTGGCCTCGGCCACCTTTATCCCTCCCTTCACGTGCTCGGCACGGCCAGGGCAGGGCAAGGCAGGCAGGTGGGGTGGCTTACAGGTGGACCTGGGGGCAGCTCGTGGCCAGGGAGGCAGGCAAGTGGGCCTGGGGTCATGGGCAGGTAGGAAAGAGGGGAGAAAGGGCTCGGGGTGGAAGCTAGGGTTAGATAGGAGGGGAGGGTAGCTTCGGCAGGGAGGTGGGGTCCTCATGCAGGGAGAGGGGAGGCCGAGGGAGATAGGGCAGATAGGGTAGGGCATGGTGATCATGCTAGGAAAACTAGAAAGGGAGAAGAGAGGTACTTATGGTTTTACTTAGGGAAGATGTAGATTAGAGGGGAAAGGGTGGCTTAGGGTTTAGGTTTAGCTAGGAAGGGTAGATGGCAAGGGTAGGTTTTAGGGTTTGCTAAAAAGGGGGGTAAGAAAAAGGGAGGTGGTATTTTAGTTGATCATGCATGCTCCAAACTAGCCTTAACCAGAACAAGGCAAGAAAAAGAGAGAGAGGTAGAGAGATGATGAGATGATGGGGTTCTTCTTTAGTCCATGCATGATCCAAACAATGACCAAGCAAGATCCAAGAAAGGGGTGGTTTGGTTGATGCATGCCACATTAGCACATGTGTGTGCCTGGAGCATGGGGATAGGGGTTTAGCTAAAGGGAAGAAGAGAGGTAGATGATATGATGAAGAAACTACAAGCCCAAAACAAGATTAAGCAAAGGAAAAGATGATCCACTTAGAATTCAAGCAAAAACCAAATAGTAGAAAAGGTGGCACTTGCATGGCCCATGCAAAATAATTAATGCCAATTTATCCTTGTGAAAACAATAATATTAACATGGCATTATTCATATGCATTCCCAAAAGGTGGGCAAGGCCAAGCAAAGATTTTGGGTGGATCCAACCAACCACATGAGCTAGAGTTACTCAAAACTAAAATGCCAAGCTCATATTAATTGGATGGTGGAATAAAAGGTGGTGAAAGAAAGGTGGTGAAGTTTAGAAGAGATATGCCCCCAACTCAACTTGGGCATTTAACAATATATCAAGAGCCAAAAACAATATCAAGAGGCAACTACAATTAATCATGCACATGAGATAAGAACCAAACAAGAAAGGATTTTATATGATGCTCAAATGCAAGGTGACATGATGACATGAGCATGATATGATAATGATGCAACAATTATATGTTGGAATTGGCCCTTTTTATTATTATAACATGTAGCATTACAGGTGTTAGACAGCTGAGATGCTACAACTCTCCCCCACTAAACAGGAATCTCGCCCCGAGATTCTAGGAAGAAGAAGAAGACACAAAGAGAGAAGGATGGTTGGCACGGAGTTCATCTTCACGCTCCCATGTGGCTTCATCAACAGAATGGTGTGACCACTGCACCTTGCAAAACTTGATGGACTTGTTGCGAGTCCTTCGCTCTGCGGTCTCAAGGATTTTGGTGGGGTGTTCTTGATAAGACAGATCTTCTTGGAGGTCGATTAGCTCATGATCCACGGTCCTGCCGGGATCTTTGAAGCACTTCTTGAGCTGAGAGATGTGGAAAACATCATGGACTTTGAGTTTTCCTAAGCTCCAGTGCATAAGCAACTTCTCCTCTTCTACCACGTATCTTGAAAGGACCGATGTATCTAGGAGCCAACTTTCCTTTGATACCGAAGCGGTGTGTTCCTCTCATGGGAGTGACACGAAGGTAGACGAGATCACCAGGGGCATATACCATATCCGTGTGCTTCCTGTCATAGTTGCTCTTCTGACGACTTTGAGCAATCTTCAGGTTCTCCAGAATGATATGCACCTTCTCCTCTGCTTGAGTTACAATGTCAGGGCCAAACCAGATTCTTTCTCCTGCACCTGACCAACCAATAGGAGTTCTGCACTTGCGTCCATAGAGAGCCTCGAATGGTGCCATCTTCAGACTCTTCTGGAAGCTGTTGTTGTAGGAGAATTCAGCATATGAAAGGCATTCCTCCCATTTCATGCCAAACGAGATGACGCAAGCCCGAAGCATATCCTCCAGAATCTGATTGATTCTTTCCACTTGTCCTTAAGACTGAGGGTGGTAAGCAGTGCTGAAGTTCAACTTTGTTCCCAAAGCTTTTTGGAAACTCTCCCAGAACTTTGAGGTGAAGATGCTCCCACGGTCTGAACTGATTTCAAGTGGAACCCCATACAGAGAGACAATTCTGTTGATATAGAGCTCAGCCAACTGAATTCCAGAAATTGTTTCTTTGACTGGGAAGAAATGAGCCACTTTAGAAAGCCTGTCGATGACAACAAAAATTGCATTGTTGCCCTTCTGCGACCTTGGAAAGCCAGTGATGAAGTCCATCTCTACTTTCTCCCATTTCCATTCCGGAGGTTTCAATGGCTGTAGAAGACCAAATGGTTTCTGATGGACAGCCTTGACTCTGCGACAGACATCACATTCTGAGACATACTTGGCACAATACCGTTTCAAACCAGGCCACCAATATTGTGTTTTCAAGTCCATGTACATCTTTGTGCTGCCAGGATGGATAGAAAGAACCGAATCATGTGCCTCCTTGAGAACTTGGTCTCTCAGACCCGGGTAGTTTGGAACAAACATCCGGTGTTCAAAGAAGAGCGTGCCTTGATCATCAACATGGAAGGACTCGTACTTCGGAAGGTCAAGCTTAGCGATGAGCTTTTTGGTGTGCGGATCACCAAGCTGACGAGAGCGAATCTGTTCTTCCAATAGAGGAGTAGCCAGAAGGTTCAGGAGATGCCCTTTTTCCACAATTTCCAGGTTGAGCTGACGGAATTCCTCGCACAAGAGAGGCTGCTGCTCTTCTACCATGAGGTTGTTGACATAAGCTTTACGGCTAAGTGCATCTGCCATGACATTTGCTTTGCCTGGAGTGTAGTTAATGGTCACATCAAAGTCATTGATTGCTTCAATCCATCTCCTCTGCCGAAGGTTGAGATCCGGTTGAGTGAAGATATACTTCAAACTCTTGTGGTCCGAGAAGATCTCACAACGGTTACCAAGCAAGTAGTGCCTCCATAGCTTCAAAGCAAAGACAACTGCTGCTAGCTCGAGGTCATGTGTGGGATAGTTGATCTCATGCGTCTTCAACTGACGAGAGGCATAAGCAACCACCTGTCTCTCTTGCATAAGGACCGCACCCAATCCTTGCAAAGAGGCGTCGCAGAATATCTGGAAAGGCTTAGATGTGTGCGAGGAACCAAGACTGCGTGGAAGTGAGCTTCTCTTTGAGTGTCTCAAAACTTTCTTGACAAGCGAGAGTCCACAGGTACTTCTTGCCTTTCTTGAGGAGATCGGTAAGAGGCTTTGCTATCTTCGAGAAGTTCGGACAAAGCGGCAATAGCCAAGCCGAGAAAACTCCGCACTTCCTTGACATTAGCAGGAGGAAGCCATTCAACTATTGACTTCACGGTTTCCGGGTTGACTGCAATTCCCTTGGCAGAGATAACATGACACAAGTATGTTACTTCCGGCAGCCAAAACTCACACTTAGAGAACTTTGCATACAAGCGGTTCTCACGAAGCTTGTTCAGGACACACCGCAGGTGCTCTTCATGCTCCTCCATAGACTTGGAATAGACCAGAATGTCATCCAGATATACCACCACAAACTTATCAAGGTACTCCATGAAAACGGAGTTCATCAGCCTCGAGAAGGTAGCAGGTGCGTTGGTGAGACCGAAAGACATGACCGTGTACTCATACAGGCCATAGCGGGTGGTGAAAGCTGTTTTGGGCACATCTTCTTTACGAATTTTGATTTGGTGATAACCACTTCTCAAGTCCAGCTTAGAGAACACCACAGCTCCTGCTAGCTGATCAAATAGATCATTTATCCGTGGGAGAGGATATTTGTTCTTGATGGTTTTAGCATTTAGAGCCCGGTAGTCAACACAGAGTCTATCGGTTCTGTCACGCTTCTTCACAAAGATTGTTGGGCTACCCCAAGACGGCGTGTGTTGAATGAAACCCAACTTCTCTTGTTCATCAAGTTGTCGTTTGAGTTCACCAACTCGAAGGACCCATTTTATATGGCCGCTTGGAGATAGGAGTCGTTCAGGTTCAAGCTCAATCACGAATTCAACCTCGCGATCCGGAGGCATACAGCAACTCTTCAGAAAGACATCTGGGAACTCACACCACCGGGTACCCTCTGAATAGCTTCCATAGCATCATCATTCGAGCCGCCAAGGAATAGAGCTGGACAGAGGAGTCGACTTGGAGAAAAGACTATATGGCCTTGAGGAATCTTGAGAGACACGGCGTTCAAAGACAATCAATCACAGCTGCATTTGCTGTCAACCAATCCATGCCCAAGATGACATCAATGTCAGAGTTGCCCAGAACAATCAAAGAAGCCAAGAATGAAGAACCACCAATCTCAACTTGGTTGCCATGACTGATAAGCTCAGCCCTCATGTTTGCCCCAGGAGAAAGAACCATTAACCGCTTTTGGAGAGGAACCATGACTAACTCATTCTCATTTGCAAACTTGTGAGACACAAAAGAATGCGAAGCACCAGAATCAAAGAGAACTCGTGCAGGGACTGAGTTAACTGAAAGCATACCCATTACAACTCCAGGTGCATGCTCAGCTTTAGCGGCGTTGATGCAGTTGGCGCGAACAACCGCAGACCCGGGCTTAGTGTTGATGTTGAGAGCCCGAGGCGGTGGTGCACGAACCGAAGGAGAGCTTGTTGCAGATCTTGGCGGGGGTGGAGGGAGAGCTTTGTTCTTCATTGGGCAGTTCCAGTTTTGATGTCCAGGATCTCCACACACGAAGCAAGCACCAGCTGGACGTGGAGCAGAGTAGCCAGGGACTCCGCCAGGCGCTCCCGGGTAGTTGTTGTTGTAGCCCCTGGGAGCCGCAGTGGTGAAGTTTGATGGCCTTGGCGCGAAACTCGCAGGTCTTGGTGGAGCCGGGAGCGACGGTGGGGTGTTAGGAACCCAGACACGCCGCTTAGAAGGAGCTGCCATAACTGCAGAGCTTGATGCATCCCTGTTGTGTTTCTTGGACTCCTCAAACATTTTCCTGCTTGCCTCCTCTTGCAGTGCTGTGTGCTGTAGTTCCAGGAAGGTTGTCGGTCTTGCATGCGTGATTGCATACTTGATCGACGCATTGAGCCCTTGCCTGAACCTTTTCTGCTTCTTCTTGTCATCAGATACCTCATCACCACCATAACGGGATAGATTCATGAAGTTCCTGATATAGGTGTTGACGTTATCATTTCACTTGAGGTTGAGGAAAGCCTCCTTCATCCTTTCCATCACAATCTCTGAGAGAAACTGTTCTTTGAAAGCTGCAGTGAACCTCTCCCAAGTAGGCTGGAACCCAGTGCAGCTTGCCTTCAAGTAGTTCTCCCACCAAAGAGCTGCATCTCCCTTGAGAAGGTGAGTAGCACACTTGACCCACTCCAGCTCCGGAACATCAGCAGTCTCGAGCAACCTTGAGATCTCACGCAGCCAATCATCCGCGTCCAGAGGTCGGTCAGACACATCAAACTGACGAGGGTTGAACTTGAGGAAGCTCTTGATGTCTCCACGCTTGGGAGGTGGAGGAAGTGGAGCAAACTCATTTCTTCTGACGCTCTCCTCAAAGCGCTGCTGGTTCTCTTGCATGGCTGCCAAAGCATTAGCAATGTTTGACAGCGCTGAGCCCAGTTCCGGAGGTATGTCCTCCTCAGTCCGGCGTGGGGGAGCCATCCTGTCATTGATATAAAACTCAAGTCAGTACTATAGTGGAGAATGATAATAATCCAAAATAGTACCAAGATGGAATTAACCAAGATCAAAGGATACAATTTACTGAGATGATATTAAAATATCAACAAAGTTCATAGCACCTCAAAGATATTAAGCATATCGCACACGACTGAAAAGGAGTGTGGTACACAAATATATCAAAGAAAAATTTTCCACAAATTTCGGCATTAAAATACCAATAGATGCGCAAAATTACTTAACGAATCAAGATTAGTGACTCTACCGATTCAATATACAAAAGCGAATGATAAAAGTAGTGGTATGGTCGCGACTCCATCCCGCACTCAAATCATTACTCCGCACATGAACAAGTGGAACACATATCCTAACCCCTTCTTCTCACGACGAAACCTAAAGATTGGTAACTACGGAAACGAACACCCCAAACAAGATAGCGTCGGATACAAGAGGAAGATAGATTGCGTCGGTTTGCAAAAGCCTGTCGGTATGGAATGTACCAACAGTTGATAACCAAAGGCAGATAAGATAACAACTTGGATGCAACAGATAGGCAAGGGATTACACACACACATACACACACACAACCTATGGTACTACGGAAACCCAGAACACGTGAATCCTAGTTTGAATCTTGAGAAGAGGATTGAAAACGTTGCACTTCCTTACCAGAGAAAGGGTGGGTGGGAGGGTAAGAAGAAAAATGGAAGCAGTCCTACTCTCGCGTTTTGTTTTTCCCTAATATACATAACTACCAAAATATTTGCTAGACTGACAACGACCGTTTGGCTGAAACCACAAGGTCGGGATGGCTCGATACCAATTTTAACTACCTCGGTGAACTACGCCCTAGATACAAGCCTGGATGAGTGGTAGTGGTTGAAATAGTACGGTGGGGCCCCAAAAGCCACTCCTCGGTAGTCCTTTCAGACGTCCCAACCACTACCCTCTCAACGGGACCAGACGGGCGGCAGGTCGGCAGCGAAGGGATCAACTACGACACAAGTGGGTATGTACAAGCCACCATACAAGAGTACATCAGAGCCATACCATCTAGAAAGAAAGGAAATATAGCAACGCCATACGGCAAGATTCAAATGACCTAGATAGATCTATATTTTAGGATACTTCCTCATACAACACACATTAGAGTATCATGCGGAAGCGGCAAACAAAATCCGAGTACGGATAAGAAGCAAATCGGCATAAGATGCCATAGAAATAAGCACATCCCATCTACAGGTCTCACGGATCCCCGTTCCCGGAATCTCTACACCGAACGATCGTTGCCCACATCTTCGGCTTCTTCCACCCAAAGATCCGCCCCGAGGGTACTGTCCATCTGAATCAAGAATTTATCGTGTGAGACCCTAAGGGTACTCAAGAAGTCTTAATGCCTCTAAAGGGGACACAACCGGGTGACGAATTGCAGCGAAAGATAAACCCTAACTTCTACAGATAACGCTAACCATCCGCCTAACCAATGATAGACGGATGTCCGTGAATTAAGAACAACAGTTATAATGGTAATCTCATCCGATCCATCCTCCTCCTCGCTACCAACAAGGAAGCGGACGAACAACCCCCATCCGTTGGCAATTTTATTAACCATTCCATGAGTGTTGCACTATTTACTAGTCAAGTTACTTAGTCGATTAAAGCGGTACTTTAGTTATGCTTGTCTATGATCAAGAAACGTGCTCCAAGTCGTCCATATCCGCGGACACGGCTTTGAAAGTTTTACCCGCCGGGTGCACCAATAGCAACACACACTCGATCAACCTCGAAAACCAAATCAAAACCCAACGAGGCTTTCACGGTGAACAATCACAGATTCAGAAATATTTCAGGCCACCTTGAAGTACACCCAACGGAGTAAGCAAGCTCGAGACGGACCCAAGGTTTGCGTCAATGGTCAGAACGATGCAGATCCCCAATCGGGGACTGTCGATACCACGAAAACATTCCGCTGACCTAAACAGTACAGTGTGCTCCTCGCACGATTTAAATACAGAAAATAGCATGGCATAAGTACAGGATAGTAAATAAAACCTCAAACTAGTTTGTGGCCCCAAGAAATAAGACGGAATCAAGCTCTGGCTCAGGGGGGTCCCATATACCTCCCGGATGTGGATAGCGCGATAAATCAAGGAACAGGAATCAAGTACTCGGGGTCTTACGGGACACAAGTGAGCAGGAAAAACCAAATAGCAGATGTTGCTCACCGGTGCCACTTTCTTTAGTTATCCCAGCACTACTCAGGTTAAGTTGTTTAGGTACCTCGTTATCCACAGACGCTCACATACCCTACACATGTTGTTCTACGACTCGCATGGCTCAAACAACTCCTATAGTAGTGGCTCATGGGATGGAGGAACAAGCTTGGTGGGGTTTAAAAGTAAAGGCTATGCATACTTGGGATTCAATTTAATGCAATCGCGACTCAATGATGCAAGAATAAGATAGGGGCAATAGGTCTGTATGTATGCAAGCATGTGGAAGTGCTTGCCTGTCAACTCAGTTGAAGCGAGGGACGGATCTGGGTAGTGCTCCTGGTTCTCTTGATATAACCCCTGCTCAGTGTCTATCCGAGAAAAACCAAACAAACAAGGCCAACATGAATATAGAGCACAAGCATATGAACAAGATGCGTCAAACAAACAATCATGCCATGATGAATGATGCACAAATTACATGGCATTAACGTAGCATGGCATGGTGAGGTGTGGAAGACAAGTAACAACATTTTAGTGGAGTTTTGGTTCACATTTTGTTGCCATAACAGTTGCTGTACACTATATTTTTATATGATGCATGCTGCAATTGAAGTCATGGATAGCGTAAACAGAAAGGTCTCGTCGAGCTGATCATTTTAGACATATCATTTGCTAAATTTGGAATTATAAAACAAAAGTTATTAATTATTTAAATTCCAGTGGCATTTGCGGTAATTTAAATAAACTTGGAATTTAAAATGTGCAAAAGGCAAATTGAAGGTCATATTTGGAATCCTCTCATTTTTCTGATATCCAAACATATATTATTTGCCTTATTTGGATTTGTAGTTTAAAAGATATTCTAAAACAGAAATAAATTTGAATTTGAATTAATTTTGTTTATGTTTGATTTTAAACAGACAAGCAGAAAATTCTTTTGCACCCAGCCTAACGTACCTACAGACACCTACAGGTGGGGCCAGGGTTCTGCGGCCCCACGCGCCAGCGGCTGAGGAAACAGAGGACCGCGGGTTGATATACGAAAACTCCAGGAGCCTTTTTATAAAACGACATCTGACGCTGACAGCGGGCACTGTTTTTCTTCCAGAAACGCAGCGAGCGACAGAGGCTGGGCGGGTTTCGATCCGCCGCTGGCGAGCATGGCGGGCCGAACCAGAGCGGCTGGCTCAGGGAGATGCTAGGAGGGGGGCTAAGCGGCTAGGTAAGCTGGTGCGCGACGCGGCGACGCAGAAGACGCGCGCGCACGCGACGCACACAGAGCGCTCGACGCTAGGTCCGGCGGGCACAGAGGGCTACGGCGAGGACGGAGGGGTCAGGGGGGTTCGTGTGCTCACCGCGGGCTCGGCGGTGGGCTCGGATCTGGTCGGGGCGCAGCAGGACGACGGGGAGGCAGAGGCCCAGCGCGCTAGGGTTTTCGGACGGAGCGGCGTCGGTTCTGGCGAGCTGGTCCTTCTCCTCCTTGCTCCGTGTACCGTGGCGACGTCGGGGACCTCCTGAGCTACCTCGACATCCTCGGCTCCGCGCTTGCCTCCTGGATCGTGCACGCTAGCGAGACCGGTGTGGCCGGCCGGGCACCGCGGAGGAGGAGGGGGGGGAGGCAGGCAGCCTGGGATGGGATCTAGGGAGGCCAGAGAGGTGAGGGAGAGGATAAGAACGAGGGGCGAGGAGGGGCTAGCGTGGGGGAGGGATTGATGGGAAAAAGGTGGCCTCGGCCACCTTTATCCCTCCCTTCACGTGCTCGGCACGGCCAGGGCAGGGCAAGGCAGGCAGGTGGGGTGGCTTACAGGTGGACCTGGGGGCAGCTCATGGACAGGGAGGCAGGCAAGTGGGCCTGGGGTCGTGGGCAGGTAGGAAAGAGGGGAGAAAGGGCTCGGGGTGGAAGCTAGGGTTAGATAGGAGGGGAGGGTAGCTTCGGCAGGGAGGTGGGGTCCTCATGCAGGGAGAGGGGAGGCCGAGGGAGATAGGGCAGCTAGGGTAGGGCATGGTGATCATGCTAGGAAAACTAGAAAGGGAGAAGAGAGGTACTTAGGGTTTTACTTAGGGAAGATGTAGATTAGAGGGGAAAGGGTGGCTTAGGGTTTAGGTTTAGCTAGGAAGGGTAGATGGCAAGGGTAGGTTTTAGGGTTTGCTAAAAAGGGGGGGTAAGAAAAAGGGAGGTGGTATTTTAGTTGATCATGCATGCTCCAAACTAGCCTTAACCAGAACAAGGCAAGAAAAAGAGAGAGAGGGAGAGAGATGATGAGATGATGGGGTTCTTCTTTAGTCCATGCATGATCCAAACAATGACCAAGCAAGATCCAAGAAAGGGGTGGTTTGGTTGATGCATGCCACATTAGCACATGTGTGTGCCTGGAGCATGGGGATAGGGGTTTAGCTAAAGGGAAGAAGAGAGGTAGATGATATGATGAAGAAACTACAAGCCCAAAACAAGATTAAGCAAAGGAAAAGATGATCCACTTAGAATTCAAGCAAAAACCAAATAGTAGAAAAGGTGGCACTTGCATGGCCCATGCAAAATAATTAATGCCAATTTATCCTTGTGAAAACAATAATATTAACATGGCATTATTCATATGCATTCCCAAAAGGTGGGCAAGGCCAAGCAAAGATTTTGGGTGGATCCAACCAACCACATGAGCTAGAGTTACTCAAAACTAAAATGCCAAGCTCATATTAATTGGATGGTGGAATAAAAGGTGGTGAAAGAAAGGTGGTGGAGTTTAGAAGAGATATGCCCCCAACTCAACTTGGGCATTTAACAATATATCAAGAGCCAAAAACAATATCAAGAGGCAACTACAATTAATCATGCACATGAGATAAGAACCAAACAAGAAAGGATTTTATATGATGCTCAAATGCAAGGTGACATGATGACATGAGCATGATATGATAATGATGCAACAATTATATGTTGGAATTGGCCCTTTTTATTATTATAACATGTAGCATTACAGGTGTTAGACAGCTGGGATTCTACAAGAAGCAATAGGCTCGGCGTCGTGAACCTGACCGGCCGGATTAGCTGGGAAAGTAGAAGCCGGAAATGCATAATAAATAGGCATTGCGGCAACTACCTCAAGAACTTGGACCTCGTCCGAATCACCTTCCTCCTCGTGCGCCGAGGTCTTGCCACGATCTCGAGCCGGGGCAGGATCCGACTTAGGGACGAACTCTTCCAAGTCCAGCTCACCGGTATCCAGAGTGCTCCGGTCCGCAGGCCACGGAAGCAACAAAACTTCGGCATCCTCATTTTTCTGCTCTGCGAACCTCTACAAGACAAGAAAAAAGAAAGTTAGCGGAATCCGTTACGAAAACAATGGAATAGCAGAACGTTATTGATCAAGCTTACTTCGGGAGGCGGATGATCGCGGGTGAACGGTTTCAATCCCCAAGCCCAATCCTCGGGCATCTCCGTCTTAAAGATAGCTCGGACACGCTTATAGATAAGGTAATTGTCCAGCTCCACGGTCGAGACTCGGTTAGGGTCGAGAGGACCACTCATGTAGCACAGTTTGTGAGTCCGCTTCTGGAATGGGCAAATTCGGCTACTAATAAAGGTAGCCATTAGGTCTTCGCCGCATAACCCGGCGCGGATCAGCTCTTTAAGCCGAATCTCAAAAGCCTCGGCCAAGGCATGACTCTTCCTCGGATTGTAAGTCCAATTCACCTTAGAAGGCGGACCAATTGAGAAGGCAGGAAGCCGAATCTTGTCCTCTATCCCTCTGTTATTGACGTAAAAGAAGGATTTGTGCTACTTCTTGCACGACTCTAACCCGGTGACACGAGGAAATACGGATTTCCTTCGAGGTGTAATGGACGCTGCCCCACATTGAGTAAGCAATTTCTCGGAAGGGTGCAGAGACTTGTCTGGGACTACGTTGGAACAAATCTGGAAGAACTTCGACCAGACATGCACTGACGGCCATAAGCCGAAGTATCCCTCCGAGGCGGAGATAAAAGCAGAAAGAGAGGCGATGGCGTTCGCAGGAAGATGATGCGGCTGAAGGCCGAAGTAATCAAGAAACTCTCTAGCAAAATCGCTAAGAGGGAGACCAAAGCCACGGGCGAAGTGCGACATAAAAACTACATACTCGCCCTCCCTAACATCCGGAGAGGACTCACTGCCGGGTAAGCGACAAGAGACCTCGGCGGGAATTCTCCGAGTTTGGATAAGCCACTCAATCTCGCGGCGTGTAACAGAAGAGCCTTGCCACGAGCCTCACTCGGGCCCAGATCCAGCGTCATCATCCTCTACCAGAGCGCCACTAAACGAACTAGACATGGGTTCGCCGGAAAGATCGCCGGAAGAAAAGCTGGCGGCGGAGGAAAGTTTAAAGCTGCAAGGCCCCGTCGTGATTTTGCATGGGAGCGGCGGCGGAGGAGCAGAGGAACCGCCGCACGAATACAAGATCGAAACGGAGAAATCTAGGGTAAAAACCTAGGCAATGCGGCTGGAAAGAACTCACCAGCGACGGAGCCGGAGCTGGTGAGCGCAGGCAAGGCGGACAACACGACGCGACGGAGTCCTCACCGTCGGAAGTTTTGATGAGCGCGCGTCGGCGGAGCTGCGAGAGGGCGCGTAAGCGAGAGGAAGGAGAAGGGCACAGGCGAACGAGAAGGGGAAAAGTAAATTCCCAGACGTCGTGCCCCTCTTTATAGTTGATCCACAAGCAAGGTAGTGGGATCGTGGATGCAGCAGTTGACCGTGTAGATCGTGGGTGCGGCACAAACGCACAACGTTAAGTGGAACCGCACCAACGGCCACACAGCTGCGAAGAAGGTTGCGATACCCCAGGGGAACGGCACACGAGGCGTCGCAGCACCGACGCAGCAGGTACAGGGTTAACTATGGCTTGTCAGTAAATATTGTAGAGGAACAAAAAACTAGAAGAACAATGATGGGGGTGACACGTAGGACAAGGCATACGAGAGAAGGAACATGGGTACCTCGAACGATAAAAGATAACTCGGAAACAATGCAGAAAAATGTGTTGAAGCTGATACGACCCGGCCGAGGTTAACGGCAGGGCCACACCAGCTTCGGGGACTAATGTTGGGGGGGTGACCCCGGATAGGGTAAAGACGGGGAAAGACAAGGGAACGATCCCCGTCTGGTTTCTGAGTTACAGTTTAAGTCGGCCGGATCTTGTAGAAGTCGGCCGACATAAGGAGACGAGAGGCCCGTATATGTACATTAAGACATTACCCGGCCGAGATATTACGAAAGTCGGCCGGGTTAGCCTGAGTGATCTTGATGCAGATAAAGGAAGATCCGAGCTATTCGAGGAAGGACCGAATGATATGAAGCTTGCAGGAGAAGGAGAAGCCTGAAGTCAAACCCTAGCAGCAAGCTAGGGAGAATCTGAGCAGGGCCAAGCGCTACGAACAAAGGCGCAGAGCGACAGATAGGCAGGAGGAGGTCACGGAGGTGACAGTCCAGAAGACCGAGGCGCGCAGGAGGGACCCTCTGGAACCTTGCCATCATTAGAGGGGCGACAGGGAAAGGGGGGCACCGAACTACTATATTGGGACAAGCATATTCCTCGAATATGCTTGCCACGTCAGCCCTAGAGGAACCCAGGGCTCTCCTTTATAAGGAGAGGCTTGGAATCAGAAGGGGGCATCGACTAGAGTTAGAGCCGTTAGGCTGGTAAAGTTCTTCTCTTCTCCCTGTATACATCTCAAGGAGCACTTGTAGCCCACGGGAAGGAGAAATAAAGCCCTTTGCCTTAATCTTCTGTGTGTAGAATCAACTACATCTTCCCTCCCCAGATCCCTCTAGCATCCACTGGCCCCATACTTTAGCCTACCCATGGCATCTGCCGTGATACCACCACGACAAAAGTGGTTTCTACCAAGGCTCTAAACATTTCAAAACACCTATTGGACATTTATAAAAGTGGCAAAACCATTTAAAATCAAGTTAGTGAAAATAGGCTATTTTAAATCATTTTTGTTTTGCTAGAAATGATTTAAATCAAAGTAACAATTTCTAGTGTTTGCCAAATATATTTTTAAACACAAATGTTAGTGTTTATGGTCAAAGTGTTTAAATCAAATCCATTTATAAGAGGTTTCACCCAAAAATCCTTTTTACACTAAAGCAATATTTTATTTTACTAGAAATGCCTTTAAACAAAGTAATAATTTTCTAGGGTTAATCAAATACATTTTTAAATCCAAAACTTAGTGTTTAGGGTCAGAGAGTTTAAATAAAACCATTTGTAAAAGATTTTACTCAAAAATGATTTTTAGAACATAATTAACAATTTTGTTTTACTAGAAATGCTTTTATTTAAGGAATAATTCCTTAGTGTCACAAAATATACTTTTAAATCCAAAAGTTGGTTTTTATGGTCAGTAGGTTCAAAACAAAACATTTGCAAAAGATTTTACTCAAAAATCATTTCTAGAATAAATTTTATAACCAAAATAGGCCTACACATGTTTCTGCAAAAAACACCTAATTTTATAGATGCAAAACACTAAACTAAGGGCATGGTTGCAAAGGTTTCTTTTTTATGCTTCCAATGATATAATGCAAATTTTGGCCAAGCAGATCAATAGTTATGATTTTTGCAAGTTTAAACCCTCAAAATTCATTTCTTGAATTAATCAAACAGATCAGGCCACGTGTCTTAATCTAACTGGTCCATACTGGTTCGTCTGGATCGACTAACACAAAGCGTTGGATCTAAAGGTCATCGCACGACTCAGAAGCAACATGCCCCTTTGTTTAAGTGGTTCTATCATGTCCTTACGATCTACATCTAACGGCTCGCGTTGCACTAACCATCAACTGGTGGCGCTGGGTCTGACGCGCGGCGGCGGCGCTCGGGCTGCGGTGGTCTGGTGCAACCAGGAAGCAAGGGAGAGGGACAAGAAGCTCATCGGGTTCGCCATGGAGCGCTGATTCTCGGGGTGGTCGTCTTCGACGAAGGGGCGCATGACGTTGACGATAATCGCTCGCCGGAGAAGCTCCTGTGACGGGTGCGCTCGGGCTGCGATGTTGGCGATGCTACGGTGCATGCCAGGGTAAGATAGAGGTAGCGTTAGACGCGTGAGGGAACGTAGAGTGCAGGGGTATCTTCCAGAGAGAGGGAAGGACGTGGCTTATGGGGAGAGGTCGCCGGAGTGGACGCGGTCGTCGATGGTGCTTAGTCATCGATGTTGCCGAGCCTCTGGGGCATGCGCGGGCTAGCTAGGGATACTGGCAGATGCGGGGGACGCTGGGGAACACTCTCGTGGAGGATAGGGGCAATGGGGCGATGAGGGTTGGCCGGAATCGGACGGAAAGCTTGCCGGAGTTAATGGCGTTGCCGCGACCAATTAGCGCAGCCTCGGGGCAGAGAGGGATCGGCGAGTGGGGGGAAAGAGAGAGGAGATACAGACCAATAAGTAGGGTGTGATCGCTAGCGGTTTAATCGCGGCATTAAGACGAATTTAAGTGAGGTTTAAACAAAAGAAACAGCCGGGGAGAGGGCGTGGTCATCGCGGGGTGGAGACGATGATGAGCTGGCACTGAGTTGGCGTGGGACTGGGGTGTCAGCGAGTGAGGGGGTATGTCCGCGGGTGAGAAAACAATTCGCTAGGGAGAGAGAGAGGTGTCGGGTGGGCTACTGTTGGGCTTAGTTGGGCTGGGGTATGGGTAGGACTAACTAGGCTGGTTCTTTTCATTTTTTTCCTCTTCTGTTTTCTTTTCCTTTTCTATTTCTATTTTCTGTTTTGGTTTTAAACATTTGATTTAAACTCCAATTTGAATACAAGTTTTGAGCAAACCTTTTCAGCAAGTTTGTACTGTTTATTTATGTGTTTTAAATTCCATTTTTAGAATATTTCAAATATTCCTTTATTTTAATTTGGATTATCTTTATTCCATTTGCTTATGGATTTAATTCAAGTTTCAAATTGTCTTCTAAATAATATCTTGGGATTTATTATTTAATTTAGGCAAATTGTCTTTATTTAATATGGTTTAATCCATATGATTTTATTTAAATAATATTTTATTTATTTTTATTATTCAATAAAATTTTATTTGTTTAAGGACTTGGCCAAGATTTAATTTGGATTTTAAATATTCCATATTTATTTCTTCCATTGCCTTATAAAATCCATATCTTTTTATTTATAGATCCCAAATTGGTGATTCCAATTTGTATAATTTTATTTAATATTTGTTTATCCTTTTAAATCCTTTTAGGATTAATTTGTTCACAATTTAGTATGGATTTTATCTAGGAGCTTTATTAGCTTTGAAAATTTATTTCCTTTACCTTTTTAAATTCATAAGTTTTTATCCATGGCTCCAAATTGAATGAAACCAATTTCTATGGTTTTATAATATTTTTTTATCATTTTGATCTTTTATAAATGTTTGTTGCTGAATTTTTATATGGATCAAATCCATAGTCTTAGATAGAGATCTTGGAAATGATTTTCTTCCATTAGGGTTTTTAGGGTTTTGGTTTAACTTTTCCAAGTGTTTAAATTCCATGATACATTCATTGATGAATGCATTTCACTTGATTGAAATTTGTTGGATTCCATTTTATTCAAATTTGTTCAAGAAGGGTTTTGGTGTTTCTATTTAGAAGCAAAAAGTTTCTTTTCACCCTAAATTTCAACCATTATTTATTTTGTTTATTTATTTTTCACATTTCAAAATTTGGAAAATTTTGGGATGTGACAGGCTACCACCCTTAAAATAAATCTCGTCCCGAGATTTGGGAAGGCTAGAGGTTACAAGTTGGCTTCAAGACAAGTAGGGTACTACCACCCTTAAAATATTTTTGACTAGATTACTTCTTGGCTTACTTGGGATTTTAATGTAGCTTCTCTGGGCAGTTGTTTGCATAATGGCCTAGCTCTTTGCATTTGAAACACTTCACTTGGATAATATCCTTCTTCTTCTTGGGTATCATTGATTCTTGTTTGTTTCCTTGGTTCTTCTTCTTTTCTGGACAATCATTGGCATAGTGTCCCATCTCTTTGCAATTGAAACATTGCACTTGGCTAATGTCTTGTTTGCTGGGGTTGGGGATTTTCTTATTTTTCTTGGGTCTCTCAAAAGCTAGGAGTTCTTATAGTTCATGTTCTTCATATTTCACCACAAATGTGGGAAATCTTTCTCTCTTCTTGGGGCAGTCACTAGAGATATGACCTTCTTCTCCACAAGAGTAGCAGCACTTTGTGGTCACTTTGGATGTGGCCTTATGAGGCATGGTTCTAACTTTGCCTTCATCCTTCTTGGTAGAAGTTGTTACCTTGTGGAGGTTTCCAAACATTTGATGCATTACATCTTGTTTCATTTGTTGAACTATAGGATAGATGGGGCATTGGACAGGGACATGATCATTTCCTTCACATAGGAAACAAGTCACTTGAGATGTGGGGCATTGTTTAGTTGGATGTTTCTCTTCACAATTAGGTCATTGGTCCACATGCTCTTTATAAGTGTGTTCTATGTCTCCACAAATATTGCAAGCTTGAGTTCCTTCCATAATATCATCCTTGACATCATTGTTGTCACAATCTCCTTGGGAAAGGTTGTCTCTCATGTTGATCATTTGATTGGTCATCCTTTGCAACAATTGGGATTGGATTTCCAAAAACTTTTGCATGATTGGGTCTAACTCATTGTTGTTAGCTATAAACTGAGTTCTCACTTGATTCAACTGGGCTTGGGTTGCTAGAAGTTGTTCTCTCATGTGCATCTCTTGGTTGTTGTCACCATTATTGATGTTGGAGTCTCTTGGAGAAGTCATCTGTTTGGGTTGGATTGGGGATTATAATAGGCAAAAGATTTCTAGAGGAAGAATTCTACTCACACACAACAATTCACACAAGTAATGTGCAAGCAATCACAATCAAACATTCCACTCAAACAACAAGATTTAAGAATATTTTTAGGCAACAAATTTTTTTCTACACCCCCTAAGTTGGTGTGATCAATATATGATCTAAACACCAGTATGGTGGTCCAACTATATGGTTCACTTGAGATCATTTCCTTCTTCTTAGTTGTTTCTTCTTGAATGATATCATGGTTTCCTTGGAAAAATTCTTGCATCTTGGTCACAAAACTTCAAAGGTGATGATGGTTCTTCCTAAGTTGTGTTTCATTAGTCTTCCAAGTCTTGAGTATTGTCCTTGTCTCATTTGTAGTCCTTGGTGATGTCCAAGTTGAAGTCCTTGGTGAAACTAAAGTTGAAGTCATTGGTGATGTTGAAGTCTTTGCTTATGTTGAAGTCTTTGTCCATCAAGTTTGAAAAGGGGGAGATGTAGAATCAAAACCAAAAAGGTTGAGGGAAGAGTTTACAAGATTGTTTGTAAATATGTTTGAACAAATACAACTCCTATTTTTCTAAGGGGTTTTGTCCAATCCTAGGGTTACAATCCTACAGGCAACACAGTGCTCTGATACCATCTGTAGAGGTCCCAACATGATAAGGTAGAGATCCATGTGATTGCAATGCTAGTCCCTGGATCAATAACTAGCATCCACAGTTTAAGATGTAATATACGAAAACAAAGGTCATAATACAACTTTATAACCAGGAATAAAATAATTCATTACATCTTACATAGCTCATTTGGCTATCTCATTACAATGCAGCATACATAACTATATAGCATGGAGTCCATCATCTTCAAAGTTCCACATGCAATCATGTTGGTTGTAGACTTGTAATCCTAATCAACACAGTTCACTAACATCAAACAAACCTGCAACATAATAAGTTACATCCACAAGGGTCAATACATTTGAATTGTATTGACAAGTGATACTATGGTAGAGTAGTGGTATCTATCATCTATATGCATTTGGCTAAGTGGATCTTAGTCTTGCTTTGCTCAAAATAAGGTTTTCCTTATAAGTTGAAAACACTAAGTTTTTGTTTCTCAAAATCACCCAAGGCATCTACCAATGAAAATTGGTTATTCTTTAACCCTTGTTCAACCACAAGCTTTTAACTTAGAAATTGGGATGAGGAGATCCTTGATAGCTTCCATGTCTTGATGCTCAAATTGTCCATTGTCGGGGACACGGCTAAGTACTTAGATTTTACTCTCTTGAGAGGTGGTGCACTTTCCCCATAAGACTCGACATGCAGTGGGACGCTGGGGAACACTCTCGTGGAGTCTAGGGGCAGTGGGGCAGTGAGGGTTGGCCGGAATCGGATGGAAAGCTTGCCGGAGTCAGTGGCGTTGCCGCAAGCAATTAGCGCAGCCTGGGGGCAGAGAGGGATCAGCGAGTGAGGGGAAAGAGAGAGGAGCGACATGCGAATAAGTAGGGTGTGATCGCTGGCGGTTTAATCGCGGCATTAAGACGAATTTAAGCAAGGTTTAAACGGCAGAAACAGCCGGGGAGAGGGCGTGGTCATCGCGGGGTGGAGACGATGATGAGCTGGCGCTGAGTTGGCGTGGGACCGGGGTGTCAGCGAGTGAGGGGGGTATGTCCGCGGGTGAGAAAACGATCCGCTAGGGGAAGAGAGAGGTGCCGGGTGGGCTGCTGTTGGGCTTAGTTGGGATGGGGTCTGGGTAGGACTAGCTGGGCTGGTTCTTTTCATTTTTTTTCCTCTTTTGTTTTCTTTTCTGTTTCTGTTTCTATTTTCTGTTTTGGTTTTAAACATTTGATTTAAACTCCAATTTGAATACAAGTTTTGACCAAACCTTTTTAGCAAGTTTGTATTATTTATTTATGTGTTTGAAATTCCATTTTTAGAATATTTCAGATATTCCTTTATTTTAATTTGGATTATCTTTATTCCATTTTCTTATGGATTTAATTCAAGTTTCAAATTGTCTTCTAAATAATTTCTTGGGATTTATTATTTAGTTTAGGCAATTTGTCTTTATTTAAATAGAATTTGAATATGGTTTAATCCATATGATTTTATTTAAATAATCTTTTACTTCTTTTTATTATTCAATAAACTTTTATTTGTTTAAGGACTTGGCCAAGATTTAATTTGGCTTTTAAATATTCCTTATTTATTTCTTCCCTTTCCTTATAAACTCCATATCTTTTTATTTATAGATCCAAAATTGGTGATTCCAATTTGTATAATTTTATTTAATATTTGTTTATCCTTTGAAATTATTTTAGGATTAATTTTTTCACAATTTAGTATGGATTTTAGCTAGGAGCTTTATTAGCTTTGGAAATTTATTTTCTTCACCTTATTAAATTCATAAGTTTTTATCCATGGCTCCAAATTGAATGAAACCAATTTCTATGGTTTTATAATATTTTTGTTTATCATTTTGATCTTTTATAAATGTTTGTTGCTGAATTTTTATATGGATCAAATCCATAGTCTTAGAGAGACATCTTGGAAATGATTTTCTTCCATTAGGGTTTTTAGGGTTTTGGTTTAACTTTTCCAAGTGTTTAAATTCCAAGATACATTCATTGATGAATGCATTTCACTTGATTGAAATTTGTTGGATTCCATTTTATTCAAATTTGTTCAAGAAGAGTTTGGGTGTTTCTATTTAGAAGCAAAAAGTTTCTTTTCACCCTAAATTTCAGCCATTAGTTATTTTGTTTATTTATTTTTCACATTTCAAAATTTGGAAAATTTTGGGATGTGACATACAATCCCCCCAAGCCAAATCCCTTCTTTGTGAAGGAATCATCGGGATCTAGATCTTGGAGAGTTTTGTGTTCTCCTCTTGTGGTCTTCCCCCCTTATTCCCCCAATAGTTTTTGTAGCTTTGTTGGAATTTTGGATAGAAGGACTTGCCCTTGCATTTGGTGCATAGGTTTGAGTTCTCCTCGGAGATTCAACGAGTACAAGATTGTGGGCTTGTTACTCTTGGGTTCTTGGAGACCTAGAAAGTTGTGTGGTTGGAGTGTTGACCTTTTGTGGTCTTCGTTGCCTTGTGTGGCTTTGTAGCCTTTTGTGGCTTTATTGTTGGGAGCCTCCAATTGAGTTGTGGAGATAGCCCCAACCTTGTACGGGGTTTGGTGACCGTCCTCAAGTGTCCCTTAGTTGATCGTGAGTAGGCCTTTGTGGCAAGCTCATGGGAGAATCGCCTTTGTGGCGTCGGTGAGTTGCGTGCATTCGCATCCGGGGTGAGGCCTTGTGTGGCGTTGTGTGAGCATCGAGCCACCACACCCCAATATGAGTCATTTGTGGCGTTCGAAGAGCATTGCGCCATCGCACTTCTTCAACAGAGACGTAGCTTCTTTGTAAGGGAACTTCAGGATAAAAATCTCCGTCCCCGTGTCCATCGGTTATTTCTCAACCGAGTCCTTTACTTATGCACTTTACATTGTGATAGCCTTAGTGCTTAAAGTATTATATCTTGCTATCACCTTGTTGCTTTTATTGCTTAGCATAGGTTGTTGGTGCACTTAGGTGAACCTAGTGGTTAGGTTTTGTGCTCATTAAATTAAACGATTAGTTTTATTCCGCATTTATAAGCCTAAAACATAATAATTTTAAAAGTCTATTCACCCCTTCTAGGCGACATCCTTTGCACTTTCATCCGTGTTAGGAGAACCAACCACATGCTCAAAAGGGAGTGGTACCCTCAATCCACCAGAAATCAAACCATATAGGTTTGCCACTTTCTCGTCTTATAAAAAAGGAATATTCTTCGATAACGTTTTTGTCGATAGAGAGACACCTGTATTGACTTCGTCAATCTCAAAACCAGCTGGATCAGGCTCTCATACTTTGTCTTTCGGAGGCACTCATAGGAATAAGGTATGCATGTGTATGATTATAGGGACGAGTGTATGTACATATTTGCGAGTGTCTGCATTGTATTGGGGTTTCCAAAAAAAAATCACCCGTGTTCAGCCAAGCTCCTCCATCCTAGCTAGCTTTACATGCATTTTCCTCATACCCGTTACCTTATTTCAAGGTTGGCTTGGTGCTTAAGATCATAAGATCAGAGACCAGCGCATAAATTATTGTGGCTTCCTTGCTCCTCATATAATCTTTGTTGGTTGTATGCTCGAACAACTAACACATGAAAGGTCGTGATACCAATAAAAATTAAATTATGTGCTCGCCCATGTTGCCCACGGCCATAAATTGGACAACATACGTTATGCTCATCATGAATAAACACAACCGCACAACCAGCCATCAAATAATACACACATTTATATCAAATAAGTACTAGGAACATCTTACCCTTACTAATTCCCTAACATCTCCCACACTGAGGTGAACTACTTGTTCGTGTGGGAAAGGGTGCACACTACATGGAGATGATCATAATGGAAATCATATTGATGAATGATTGGACCAAATAATAATCTCACAAATGATGTTCAAAATGCAGGCTACAAACCGGAATGAAACTATGAAGCTCTTACATATGGTAGTGTAGGTCAACGATGATGTAGTTTGGTTTCTTTCCCTTGATTCTCTTATTTTCCCTAGTCTGGAGGCAATAACTCTCTGTTTGTTGCTTGAATGCCTCTTCTTTGTTCATTGAAAGTGTTCTGGTTGAAGTGACATAGTTGGCGGCGATTTGTGTGATTGTTGGTACGGACCGTTCGGCTCATACCAGTGCCTGGATTCTTCTCTGGTCCAGAAAGAAAAGTTGCTCAAGATAACCTTCTCATCTCAATAGTATGTTGGATTCTCAAAATACCCCGTTTCCTTCGCAAATCTCCAATAAAAAAGTTTCTTGAATAATAATAGTTAATTCAACAAATGTAATTGTATGGCAAAAAAATGGGGTGAAGCTATGAGATATCTTTGAGAAATAATGATGCAAAATAAAGGCATCAAAACCATGAGAAAGAGACCACTTATTTTTTTCATTGTTTTTTTCACAAGAAACACATAACTAGCAAAATATTGGAATTCAGAACTAAAACAATTAGGAACCTTTGGTGAATTATCTAACACATGACTAGCAGAATGTTGGAATTTTGGATTAAGAGAGTTAGCAACCCTTAACTAGGCCAAACAAAAGACTGATCACATCCTTAAATAAACCAATAATCATTTTTGTTGCAATCTTTAAAATGGATAATCCAATTTATTCTAGGGAGTGTTCAACAACAAATTGGTGGTGTTGCTCACATTGTCGCCTATCTTGCTTGGCGCTAGAGCGGTTGCGTTGGCACTCAAGGATGAAGTCCTCAGTGGAGAGCGTGGGATCGGGTCGACAACCTTGGCTAAATACGGGGAGCGACACTTGACGCCTTGGAGCTACACCGTATGGCCATCTTGATTGAAACCACCCTCGGCTCGGCCGGTCACCAGTTACCACCACAGGCGAGAGCAGGGAGTTGAGGTAGTCAACTCCATAGGTGTCCTGCAAGCAAGGGCTCACCCCGGTCCGCTCCTCTCTTCCTTTGGGCCACCCCTTGCTCTCGTCCTTCTCCTCATGTGACGCCAATGGAAAACTATGAGTGTACCACACATATATCGACGTACCATAAGACTTGGCGACCATTTGTAGCTAACTCGATAAGTATTTTCGATGTCTAAACTAATCGACGGGACCTATACCTTATTGAATGTAAACCCTAGACCAAGTCTAGTCATGAATCATGCACGCACGCGAACCTTGATGGACAATCCGGCGACTGGCCCTAATAGGGACAACTTTCTTTGTCTTTTATACCTTTGCTTTCCTTACCTTCTCAACTTCTCCATCAAGTTGTGATCACTAGACAGGAAACACTATCTTCCCGGCTGGCTAGAGAGGGACACACACCACACATTTTATCATGGGAACACTGAACAACTCACGATATGGATTTAGACATGCAAAATCTTAGATGAAACAAAAATTTGAAATTCACAGGAGTACAAGAGTGTGGCGAATTTATAGCAGCGAGACAGTATGGTGCGCACTAAAGGAAGGCGGTAAAGGAGGACACGGAGAATGTTGCGGAGCAAGTTATTTTTTTTTTTGAAATTGGAGCAAGGTATTTTCGAGTGTGGGTGTCACTAGTGGAAACGCGGGCTTTTGTTGATCCCGAAAATGGGCTTTAACACCGGTTCTTCTACGAACCGGTGTTAAAGGGGGGGCCGTACCAGCGTGGCCTCTGCGGCATTAAAGGAGCCCCCCTTTAACACCGGTTCGTGCCACGAACCGGTGTTAAAGGTCCCTCCACCGGTTTACAGACTTTTAACACCGGTTCGTGGCACGAACCGTGTTAAAGTGAAACTATATAAGACACCACCCCACACACACCCCACTCTTCCATTTTTCACATTTTGGAGCCTAGCAAGAGGGTGTGAAGAGTGCTAGTTTGTGTTCTTTTCATATGCACTAGAGGTGTTAGGTGAAATGCCCGAGAGCTCAAAATAAGCTTTCTTGTTGCTCTTTCCGTCTCGGTCGAGGTCGGCAACTATAGTTTCATGTGTCATTGATGTACTATATATATAAATGGTCATCTCCCTATTATTTTTGATATATACTACATATTAATGCAGATGAATCGGCAATGGATGTACGGTGACCGCCGCACTTCGAGTACATTACGGGCCTCAAAATTTCATCGTTGTGGCTAATGCAAACCGTGGTCACAATGGTTTTATGTGTTGTCCGTGTTCACCGTCGAACAAGAAAGACTACTCAAATACCAGAACCATTCACGCCCACCGCTTGATCCGGTTTCATGCCCAGCTATAATTGTTGGACCAAGCACGGAGAAAAAGGGGTTGTGATGGAAGACAACGAAGAAGAAGAGGATGATGAAAACTATCATAATATGTATCCTGAATATGATGATACCGCAACGGGGTAGATAATGAAGATCAAGAGGAGCAGATGGGCCCGCTGATGACGATCTTGGCCGGGCCATTCTTGATGCAAAGGAAGAATGTGAAACGAAAAGGAGAAGGAGAAGTTGGAGCAGATGTTAAAGGATCACAAAACATTGTTGTATCCAACTTGCGAAGATGGCCACAAAAAGCTAGGTGCCACCTGGATTTGCAATGGAAGGCGAGAATGGTGTGACCGACAGCATTTTCAAAGTTGTTGGTAAAATGAAGAATCTTCTTCCAAGAAATAATGAGTTGCCCGAAAGACATACCAAGCAAAGAAGGTTGTACGCCCTCTAGGATTAGACGTGCGGAAGATACATGCTGCATTAATGATCGCATCCTCTACATGTGAGAAGTACGAGAATTTGGATGCATGCCGGTATGCACTTTGCATCACAGTATAAGATCGACGAGACGATCTGGCGATGTTGAGGGCGAGGCCCCTAGGAAGAAGGTTCCCGCCAAGGTTATGTGGTATGCTCCTATAATACCACGGTTAAAACGCCTCTTCGAAATAAAGAGCATGCCAAGTTGTTGCGATGGCACATGGAAGACCAGAAGAAAGACGCGATGTTGAGACACCCATTGATGGGTCACGTGGAGAAAAGTCGAGAGAGTACCCGGACTTTGCACGTGATGCAAGGAACTTAAGGTTTGATCTAAGTACGCGGCATGAATCCTTTTGGTGAGAAGAGCTGCGATCCACAGCACTGCCTGTGACCCTATGTATCTATAACCTTCCTCCTTGGTTGTGTATGAAGAGGAAGTTCATTATGATGCCGGTGCTCATCCAAGGCCCGAGGCAACCCGCAACGACATTGATGTGTACCTAAGGCCATTAGTTGAAGAACTTTTACAGTGTGGGCCAAACCAGGTGTACGTATGTGGGATGAGCACAAAGGGAGCCATTTGACCCACGAGCATTGCTTTTCGTAACCATCAATGATTGGCTGCTCTTAGTAACATTTCAGGCGACAAACAAGGGATACAATGCATGCACACACTGTTTAGATGATACTGAAAGTGTATATTTGGATAAATGTAAGAAGGTTGTGTACCTAGGGTATCGCCGATTTCTTAGAACGCATCCAAGAAGAAAGAAAGGCAAGCATTTCAAACGTCTGGCGTAACCGGAGGAAGCCTGTCCTCCGTGCGGTGAGGAGGTATTTGGTATGGTCAAGGACCTAGAAGTAATCTTTGGAAAAGGTCCCGCGTCTATCTGTTTGAATGACGATGCCGGACACGCACCCATGTGGAAGAAGAAGTCTATATTTTGGGACCTACCCTATTGGAAAGTCTTAGAGGTCCGCTCTTCAATCGACGTGATGCACGTGACGAAGAATGTTTGCGTGAACTCGCTAGGGCTTTCTAGGAGTGTATGGGAAGACAAAAGATACACCGGAAGCACGACAGACCAGCAACGCGTCAAGGCCCTCAAGAGCCTATGCATCCCGAGAACGAGAAGGGTAAACGATGCCACTTAACTCCCGCCACTACGCTCTTACCAAAGCGAGAAGGAAATCTTTTTGAATGTGAAAGCGATCAAGGTCCGTCGGCTTCTCGTCGAATATAAAGGAATAATAAATATGGCGCAGAAAAAATTCCAAAACCTGAAGTCTCATGATCGCCACGTGATTATGACACAATTGCTTCCGATTGAGGGCTTCACCGAAAATGTTCGAGTACCCATTGTGAAGCTATGTGCATTCCTCAATGCAATATCTCGAAGGTAATCGATCCGAAAGCCTACCAGGGTTACAAAGATGTGGCCCAATGTCTTGTCGACTTTGAGTTGGTGTTCCCACCATCCTTCTTCAATATTATGACGCATCTCTGGTTCACCTAGTAGAAGAGATTGCCATTCTCGGTCCTGTATTTCTACACAATATGTTCCCTTTGAGAGGTACATGGGAGTCTTAAAGAAATATGTTCATAACCGTGCTAGGCGAAGGAAGCATCTCCAAGGGCTATGTAACAGAGGAGGTCATTGAGTTCGAGTTGATTTTATTCCTGACCTTAAGGCGATTGGTGTTCCGTAATCACGACATGAGGGAGACTGCGTGGAAAAGGCACCCTAGGATGTAAAGCAATGATATGTAGGGACGCATTCTCTCAATCAAGCACACTACACGGTTTTACAAAGATCTATCTTGGTTGCCCGTATATCAATGAACACAAGAATTTAATACGCCTCAAACACCGGGCGGTCGATGAATGGATTATAAGTGAACACATGGCGAGTTTTGGCGGTTTGCAAAGACTTCTCACGAATAACACCACTTTGGGGATCATTTGTACTTGTTGGCGGGACACCGTCTTCGATGTATGTACTTTCCAAGGGTACGAGATAAATGGGAATACATTTTACACGATAGGCCAAGATAAAAGAGCACCAACCAAAGCAGTGGTGTCCGCTTGATGCGCAGAAGACAATGGGCAAAAGACCACGTATTATGGGTTCATAGAGGAGATATGGGAACTTGACTATGGACCTAATTTTAAGGTCCCCTTGTTTCGATGCAAATGGGTCAAGCTAACAGGAGGAGGGGTTGAGGTAGACAAGAAGTACGGAATGACAGCGGTGGATCTCAACAATCTTATGAAGAACTTAGACGAACCATTCGTCCTAGCCAATGATGTGGCTCAGTTTTCTATGTGAAGGACATGTCCTCCGGACCAAAAAAAGAAAAAATATGCAAACGAATACATCATATGATGAGCCAAAGCCACATAGTTCTTTCAGGGAAAAGAAACATCGGGAATCGAGGACAAGATGGACATGTCGGAAGATTATAATAAGTTTGATGAAATTCCCTTCACAAAGGAAAACTGACCCAAGCATTCCGTTAAGTAAAGAAGATGCTCCATGGTTACGATAAGCGATCATAAGGAAGGGCATATGCCAAGAAGTTCATGCTCATATTATGTAACTCTAGTTCATGTTTTTAATACATGTCTTGAGTGTTAGTCATGTTTTGTGGATGGACCGGGTATGAGAAGAAGTTGTCCCGATTCGTACTTACCATTAAGATCGATCTCCAAACGCGGTCACATATTAGAGTGCCTCTATGACCAGTTTCTTGGAGATGCTTGGAGGACTAGGCTCCGTCGGCATCTCCCGAAACTGGCCGTAGTGGTGTCCTCGCTCAAAACCATCTTGCAGCTTTGTAACTTGTCTAACTAGATAAATACACCAGGAGCTAACTAATTTCACATATTAGGAGTGCCTCTATGACGATTTCTCGGAGATGCCGAGGCTGGGCTCCGTCGGCATCTCCCCAAATGGCCGTAGTGGTGTCCCGCCTCAAACCGGCCGGAGGATCGGACTCACAAGGATGCCTATTTATAGTACAAGCAGCTCGACATAGTGTTGACACTTACAAAATAATGTCGACACTCACCCTATTATTAGTCGGTTGGTGTCTCCAACCGGACTAATTCATCTTTAGTCCCGGTTGGTGACACCATCCGGACAAGGTACACGTGACGACATAATGTCGACATGCACTCACCTCTATTATTAGTGTCGACTCGTGTTTTGTCGGTTGGTGTCTCCAACCGGGACTAGGTTCATCTTTAGTCCCGGTTGGTGTCTCCAACCGACTAAAGGTTCATCCCGCCATTTTTCCCGCCATTTTCTTCCCTCCATTTTTCTTCCCGCCATTTTTTCCCGCCATTTTTCTTCCCGCCATTTCTCTTCCCGCCAGTTCTTCCCTCCAGTTCTTCCCGCCAGTTCACTATATATATATGTAGGGTTGGCCTCCATTGTCATTGCACATCTCTAGACTCATATCTGCAACCTCATCACTCTTTCCCATGGCTTCCACCGTAGCACTAACCCCTGAGGCGAGGCGCTGGCGCCGAACTACCCCCCGCTCACGGCCATCGTCCCGCTGGCTGGATGTCGAGGCCGAGGTGTGCGGTTCCTCCTGTCCTCTAGGTGTGGCGCGCCGGATGGCCATCACGAACCACTACTACTCGAGCTCACGCCGAGCAGCGGAGGAATCCAGATGGCATCCCGACTATTTCTCTACTTGGGAAGCCTTCTTCGTGGATCGGCATGAGGGCGCCGCCAGCACGAGGAGGACGGCCCACCTCCTCCTAACTTCAACGAGGCCGTCGGCTATGGTGGCGCGTCGGACTCTCCAGAGCGTCCATGTCCTATGACACCGCCACGACTCTAACCCCGTCTGCGCTACCCTCAAGTCCAGCCCACGCTACCCTCAAGTCCAGCCCACGTACTCTCCAGAGGTTCAATTACGGTGACCCCGACGACGGCGAAATGACGGCATGCGAGTACGACTATAGTGGCGAGTATTACAGTGGCGGTGGAGCATGACTAAATCACTCCAACATTCGAAACAAGTTGCCGATTGTTACTTAATCTGGCCATGTATCTTAATTTTCAGTTCTTTTATGTATCTTAATTTTCAGTTCAGCCGATTGTGTTACTTAATCGCCATGTATCTTAATTTTCAGTTTTTTATATATCTTAAAAAGCCCTTTAATGCATGAAATAAGTGTTTATTTATTTTAAAAATTTCAAGTAAAGTAAATATAAAAATCATTTACATGAATGGATAGATATTATTTTTCTGAAAATTATGATATATTATTCATATTTTCTGAGTTGAAATGAAAAAGATATGAATTTTCTAAATTCATATCATATTTTTGAATTAAAAAGCCCTTTAATGCATGAAATAAGTGTTTATTTATTTTAAAAATTTCATGTAAAGTAAATATAAAATGATTTACATGAATGGATAGATATTATTTTTCTGAAAATTATGATATATTATTCATATTTTTCGAGTTGAAATGAAAAAGATATGAATTTTCTAAATTTCATATCAAATTTTTGAATTAAAAGCCCTGAATAAATGCCCCCTTTAACACGGTTCGTGGTCGAACCGGTGTTAAAGAAATTCGCAAGATTATTTTAACACCGTTTCCACGAACCGTGTTAAAGGGTAAAATGCGCTGAACACCCCCCTTTAACACCGGTTCGTGCTGGAACCGGTTAAAGGGGGGTAATCATGCTGTTGAAACCCTCTTTAACACCAGTTCCACCACGAACCGTGCAGCGGGTTATAACTCGACCTTCCTTCTTCCCCGGCCAGATCGAAAGCGCAGAGCTGCGTCGCCGTCAATCTCGCCGCCGCCGCCGTCGCCATCCGCTGGAGCGCTGTCATTGCCGCTATCCGCTGGAGCGCTGCCGCTGCAGGCGCGAGCCGTCATCAGACGTCACCGCAGGCGCGAGCTGCCGCTCCGCTGCCTCGCCCGCCGGCCCTCCCGAAGCTCTGCCGACCTGCCGCTTCCGCTTAAGGACCGCTGCCGACACCTAGCTAGCACCCGCCTTCGCCTTTCCACCGCCCGGCCTCAGACGCTGCCTCGCCTCTCAGCTCAACCTCGCGGCGCTGCCTCGCTCGTCCGCCACGCCCTCACCGTCCAGCCTCGTCCGCACGGAGCCCTCGCCGCCGCCGCCACCACCCTCGCTGCCGCCGCCGTCGCCATCCATGAGGATATAAGTAAGGGCATGTTTGATTCAAAGGATTTGTATAGGAAATTTGTAGGAATAAATCCTATAGGAAATTTTCCTATGGTGGTTGTTTGATTTGTAGGATTGATTCCTATAGGAAACTTTCCTAGGAAATCCTTTGCACTAGATTGCATAGGAAATCTAACACCACCCAAAGCTCTTTCTTAGATTGCATAGGAAACTTTCCTATGGTGGTTGTTTGTTTTGTGTTGTTCATTGTTTAATGTTTCAAAGTGTTATCATCCATGATTGATCCATGTGAACACCACTAAAAATAAAATATATCCGCTTCCCCTCGATCTCGCAATGAGCAGGTGTTGGTGGCATAGTTGTAGTACTTCTTCTCGAGGCCACGGCGTCCGACGTTGCGTGCTATGTATATTGTATTGTATGTGTATTGTATATGCAGAGAACAAGTGGCATATGTGTATGTATATTTGTATGTGTATGTATATATGTATATTGTATTGTATGTGTATTGTATATGCATGTGTATATTTTGTGCCACGCCGACGACCACCGCCACCATTATGCCGACCGACCTCCTCTGTCCTCGCCGAGCCTACACGCGTCGAGGGTGTGTCGCCCATTTTAGGTAGACCATCACGTCGTCTTGGTTCGAACGCACACCCCACGCACCCGCCCCGCCTCGCCTCTAGCGTCACCACCTCTCGTTGTCAATATAGCATTATAATAACCACGCTATGTTAATCAACTTTGATGACAAGTTAATTAGAAGAAGTAAATGTACCCTCTCATATGAATCCGGGTTTCTCCGAATTAGGGTTTGAAATGACCAAGCATGTATTAGGGTTACATTTCAATACTTTTAACCTCATATCATCGTCCTTGCTTGAGCATTTCAATAGATGTATTACTGATATTTGTGTGATAATATTATTGTTTTAGAAACTATGGATCCACTTAGTAGAAACCTTGAAGAAGAAGAAATAATGGAGAACATTATTGATGAGGACACCTCACAATATCGAACTTGGAGGGACATGACGACGACGCTCAAGTACTAGTCATGGAGAAGATGAAGACTCGTGAACGCAATTTAATGGTTACAAAGTCCGAGGTATATGCATTGATTAATCCTCATGACTTCAACCAACAATCTTCTTCTACATGTATTAATTAACGCTTCTTTCTTCTTTTAGCCCTCGATCGACCAGCCAGCAACCATCTTCTTCTACGAAAAGAGCAAGCGAGGCGCGAGCCACGGTTGAAAGATCGTGCAAAGTTCACGATCAAATTCCGTGTTGATGGCAGCCGATGGAGCCCAAGAAGGCCGCAGACAAATTTATCGTCAGTGAGTTCTTGTTAGGGACCAAATCCCAATCATAATTGAAAATTGGAATAAGCCAAAGAAGGGCGACGGTACCTTTGTCGATGACAGATCCAAAGAAACGCTTTGAATTCGTTGTTGTTGGTAAATTTCACCCTTCCGCCAGAGGAGGATGAAAACAACCGGTTATAAAGAAAAGGTAAAAGAGTGGACTCTAAAGAAGATGGCTGAGGCTTTCCAATCGAAGACAAAATTGAACAAATTTGTCAAAGCTCATGAGACTCAAATTTCAAGACGCATTATGCGAAGATAAGACCTCACCGACCAATTTGAGACATATAAAAAAGTGCTATAGCTAAAAGAGGTCGAAACCAATACGCTTAATGCCTCAAGAAGGAATATCACGGAGGACGGGGTCGTGGCTACATATCTCGAGGCCTAAGTGGGAGGAAGGAGAGGGCCTCACATGAGAGGATCACACCCAGACGGATGGGTGGGACCTCGTGCAAAGACTTGGTTCTACGGAATCGGGCAAGGTTGGACCCGAAACAGGATTGTGTATCTTCCCAACCATCCTTGCCAAACCCACCTTGAACTCATCACGGCATACGAGGAAACATCCGCTAGGATCTTCCATCCCGACAGAGAGAATGACCAGCTCACGCCGCCATCGGTAAAAAGAACACCTTTGGACATGCACGAGGCACGGGGGTATGACGTGGAAGGATGGGTTTGCCGACCGGAGCGACTCTTACATGGCGGCAGAAAAGAAAAGAGCGTCTGATCGGATGACACAGATAGAACATGCACTTGCGGCTGCAGACGCAAGTGAATGCATGAAACCATCAAGCTACCGCCCATCTCAGCGGCATGAAGAGCCTGCATTGGAAGCTGCATGCCCGACTCTGCTGAAAAGCAGTGGCTTCCACGGAGAACGTGCAGCCAACGCTTGAAATGACGGGTCCTCGATACCCGTTGATGAGATCACGGAGAGCGAACACTGAGCTGCATGTGAGATTAATGGGCTTATCCATTAAGGTGGTCCGGCTATGCCTTACCTCCTGTAGCTGGTGGAACTTACCACGCCGACCGATTCGAGATGGCTATGCTATTGTCGGGTGGATGAGGTTGTGAAGGAATATGAGGAAGCACAGCTTGACCATGCTACGGTGAAGGGAAACTCAACTCAAATTTGCGGTGAAAACAACCATTCTTTGGAAGAAGGAACACATTGTGCTTCCAAATTGAGGTCATCGGCACCCCATTGCCTCCGCGTCAGCCGTCCGAGCTTCAGCCATCTCTCTGGCAGCCATCTCCGCCCGTCACCATCTCTGCATGGCAGCCATCTCCGCCGTCACCATCTCTCAAGGCAGCCATCTCCGGCCCGTCAGCCATCTCCGGTGCTTCAGCCATCTCCTCAGCGTAAGCGGAAGAGCACTGCCACGAGGAGCATCAGTAGCACTGCCACAAAGAAATCCGCAGGAAACCGTACGCCAAAGAGTTCAAAAAACTACGTCCCGCAGCCTTCCGCCAAGCCATTGCCGGTTTTACCGTGGAATCGCAGTGACGAGGAGACCAATAGGATCTCGGGAGAACAGGTCAAGAAATTCTTTGCACCTAGACGGGCCGAGCCAAAGGAGAAAATAGATCCGGCAGTGGTGGAGAAGTTTTACAAAAATCTTTTGAAACCTGAAACCCCACTTGTGCCGGACTACGAGCGCCAGATTTTGAAGGCGGATGCAAGGCGTCGAGGAGACTGAAAGTAGCATCGTGAGGCACCCTGAAAACAGTTCCCATGCTCGGAGAGCAGGAAACCAATCATGTGCCCGCTCAAATGTTTGACAACGGACGCCTCCTCCGTAGATGATTACGAGGCAGAGCTACAAAGAAAGACCAATGAGATGGGGATGACTTACATTGCATACTTGAACGTCATGGGAGACAACTTGCCCAAATGCGATGTCAACCCCATACAGCCATGGAAGTAAGGGAAGAATCTCATCAAGAAAGAGGAGCTCAAGAATCTACCAACAAAGATGCGAAAATTGCACAAGTGGTACCTTCATTTCTGCAAGACGAGAAAAGAAGAATGGATCACGGCGCATATAAGAGATCAGATTTTCTTGTGCGGAGACGACGCGATCGACTTCAACATTCAAGACTTGCATTTTCTATTCAATCAGAAGGAACTCGACAAATCTGCCATCAGCCTTTATTGTGTGTAAGTACTATTTCTGTAATTTTTATCTCAACTCATTCACTTCATTAATTGCATGTATATATATATATGCTCACCATATATGTATATACTATTATGCAGGAAAAAGGTTATGGAATGCATGAAAGGAGGCCCTTTTGACATTGGGTTCGTTGACCCAAATAGAGTTCATGAAGAAGTGGTAAGAGACAAACCCGGGCAAACAGAAGATTACTTGCTAAAGTCTTTACTGAGACAACAAACCAAAAGGGAAATACTATTGCCTTACAACTTCTCGTGAGTCTTTACCCTCTCTCTTGTACACATTCTGCTTACTCGATGTTAAGTGTAATCGATGATGAGTTATGCGTAGGTTCCACTTTATTCTGCTAGTCATTCAACCCGACTCAGGAAAAGTCCTTGTCATGGACTCGTTACGAAAAGAAAAAGAGCTATGGGCAGACTTTAGAGAGATGCTCCAGAGGTAATTTCAATCATATTATCGCACTAGATCGGCAACTTTCGTGACAATAAGTAATTAATTACTCCTTTATCCATTTTCTTTGTCGGACAGGGTTTGGAAAATGTTCATGGGCAGGGCCGTGGGTGAATGGTCAGAAGAACTAAAATTTGTAGACCAAAATGTAAGTAATACTAGCTAGCTTCCAATTCCATTATATCATGCTTTATTGATTATTATTTTGATTGAACTCTCTATTATCGTAAAGTGCGCGCATCAAGGACACGGCAATAACTTATGTGGGTACTATGTTTGCGAATTCATTCAGAACACGATATGTGCGATGCCAAGCCGCACTAGAACAACTTAGAGTAAGTAAACAAAGTCCACAACATTATTTTATTACCATCAATTGTGTTGAGTTTTATTCTTATATATATATATTGGCCCATTCTTCATATATATTCAGATCGAGCGGATGCGGACCAACTCCTACCATTTGAACGCATACGAGCCATTCAAGAGGAATTGGCGGGTTCATACTTGATGAGGTCATCACGCTGCGGAGAACTCTTTAGATATCCACCAAAATGAACGATGACGATGTATGTGCCGATGACGATGTATGTGCCGATGTTTGTGTACAATAATAGTTGCTTAATTATTCATGTACTCGTATGTACCGATGATTTATTTATAAGTATACCGCTCGATCGATTTCCTCGCTCCTCCGGCAGAAATACGCCGTAACGGGCAGAGAGAATGCATGGAGATTTAGGTTTTTCCGCCATGGCAGAACTCGCCGGCAGAAAACGTTTAAATCTTCGCTGCAGAAGAACCTTAACACCGATTCAGATACGAACCGGTGTTAAAGCGAGAGGCTCGGCAGCCCACGGCGCCATTTTTAACACCGGTTCGTATAGGAACCGGTGTTAAAGGGGCCCCCCCTCTAACACCGAACCCTCAACAGCGGTTGGGGAACCGCTGTTAGAGGGCCCTCCCAACCGGAGTTAAAGGGGGGGCTCTGCACTAGTGTGTACATGCTCCAATTTGGTTTGTGCCGTCGCACGACATGTAGTAGACAAGTTTACCAAACCAACGATGTAAAAAAGGCTCAATCGAATATCAAACCATTATAGTTCACTTAATATGTTAAAAATTTGCAAAAGATAACAATATGGATAGATACCATTACCATAAATGGGGAGATAAATAATTAATGACGAAGCTGCTCGGCCCTGGGCGTTCGTCTTACACGTTGTAGACGGCTCAAACTTTCAGAAGAAAATTCACAATTTAGAGGATTGAGAATCGTGTGAAATTTAGGCATCTTGGAAGGATAACTACACCTACTCCCTTTGTTCGCGAATAAGTGTACTTCTAGATTTATCCTAAGTCAACCTTCATAAAGTTTGACTAATTTTATAATAAAATGTATGACACTAAATTGGTACAAGTAGATTTGTTTTCATAATATAACAATTTCATGTAATATATGTTGCTATATTTATATGTATAGTTGGTCAAATTTAATAAAGTTTGACTTAGACAAAAGGTTGCGGGAGTACACCATCAAGTGACCAAACGCCACTATCTCCAACGCACTAGTTTCGGTAGGAGAGGCTCTGAAGATAAACATTGGCAACCACCAGTAGGAGAGGCTCTGAAGATAAACATTGATGGCAGTTTTAACCAGCTCGACAAATCAGGAGGCTGGGGTTTCATTGTCAGAGATGTGGAGGGAGATACAGTTGGTTCAGGTGCCGGAAAGCTGGATCATCTTCAAGATCCTTTATAAGATGAAGCTGAAGCCTGTCTATGATCTGAGCAAAGGAATGGGGAATGACAAAAATCACTATTAAAACAGACACACTGCTGCTATTGGAAATGCCCATGACTGGGCGCTGAATGGAGTTTTATTTAGAGAGATTAAAGCTTTTGCTCGTTTAAATTTTAATTCGTTTTCAATGATATATTGCCCAAGGGCTTGTAATAAGGTCGCAGATTTTCTTGCGAATTTTGGATCGAAGATGGTGTATCATCGTCAAACCGTATGGCCGGATGATGCTCCTACCTTCATCCATGACTTGGTTTACAGCGATTTGGCCGGACCGTCTGGTTAATGGAATGAGACATTCCAAGTTTAAAAAAAAAGTTTCGGTGGGTTTTATTTTGTTATAGTTGCATGCACACCGTTTCATAGACCGGCTAAGTCGCTCCTGCAAATCTAACATGGTTCTAAGACTTACGAAATTAACAAAACTTCTGGGCGTGCCAAGGCGCACTCGGCTCACCCGTTAGCTACGCGCCCATGCACCCCGGAGATGAACACACCGAGCTAGGGAGGAAGTCGATGGACACCATGCGCCTATGCATGTGCATCGGTCGAGAACGGCGGGACCGAGCGGTCCTCCGTCCTCGCAATATTTGATCATTCGGATCGAGCCGGACGTCCAACGAGGCAACGCCAACGACGATCGAATCAAAATTGAGAAGCACGCACCTCACGGTCCTCATCATCCCAATCTCCACTCCATTCTGGATCGATCGTGGCTGCACGGTCCTCATTCCATTCCGCACTGGATCGTGGCCACCATCTACGCGGTTCCCAGCTGCCACGCACGCAGACACAATCCCGGAGCCAAAATGCATGCCCAAACGTTAGGAGAGACGTCGACGTCAAGGCATGCATACGAGAGGACCCACGCGGCCGAGCCACCGCCGCAGCAGTTGCGTGCCGGCGGCCGGGCCGGCCCGTCAGCCGGCGATGCGGTTGGTGCGAGGCCGCCATCGAGGCCGGATCAGGGATCACGCGGAGCAGCGCGACTTCTTTGGTTGCAGGGGGTGGACCGACAGCCTGCCTGGCTTTGGCTTCTTCTTCTTGAGATTTTGGCGGTGGCTTTTGACCGGTGCGCAGGAAAAGTGCGAGCGAAAGCGAGGGTTAGATGGTTTCCAGCCTAGTTTCGGACGGAAGATGACAGCTAACTGTGAACGGTTTGCTGCTCACAAGATTTCGGATGGTTTGTAGCGACAGGGTGCATGATCCGTCGAGCTCAGTGCGTGAACAGGTGTGGCTTCTTGAGTTCATTTGGGGTGTACATACTACATACCGGTACATACATGGCTCAAAATATGCATTTAGCTCCCGAGGTCCTGGAAGCTCTTTTCTGAAAAATAATAATTGAAAACCGTGTTTTGGAATTTCAAAAAATATGAAGAAAATTTAATCTACACAACTAGTATGAATTACACCAGTTTCTTCCAATTATATTATTATTCGTGATCTACACAAAAAGATAAATGTGGGATCAAAAACAAAAAAAAATCCATTTTTTGAGCCGCAATTTTGTTATTTTTGTGTAGCCCAAAAATCTTAATATTTCGACGTGGAACTTTCAGATCTGTCCATGATATAAATACGTATCCACATGCCTAAAATCATATTTTTTCGAGAAGCCTAAGTACCATCTTTTTCCCAAAATACAAGGGTTAATGGAGCCCGGGCTTATTTACTTCCTCGTGTACTTTCTACATGGCTTCTTTCACACGCTTGACTACTCCCCTATCTTCCTCTTTTTTTTTTTGCGTAGAACTTTGGGAGCTTTATTAAACTTGGTTTCTAGTACAGTCAGCCATCAGGCTGTTCGAAAGAGAAAACGGCCTCTCATCAAGCCAACTACTAGTAAACCCTAAAGTACAAGCTAATCTTGCACACAAATCAGCAGAGTTATTAGCCATTCGTCTTACATGCTGAACGGAGAAAGACTCAAAACTAGAAACCAGCTCCCCAATTTCATCCAAGATAGACGCCACAATTGAGCGATCAATCTGAGGTTCACAACCTCTAAACTATCCAGCTCCATCACCACATGAGAGAAGCCTCTTAACTTAGCAAAAATCACACCATCTCTGAAAGCCAAAACTTTAGCGATAAGAGGATCAGTTACTCCGTCGAAAGGTTTACTCCAAGCGGCAAGGAAAAATAAGTGTGACCGAATTCCTAAGGTCTTGTTTACTTCTCTCGTATTTTTACACCCGACAGTTTTGGAAATGGGAGGGGATTTGGTGAATACCCTATCCACTCAAATACTCTTTCATCCAATATACTACTACGGTGGAGAGTTTTTAATCGAGAGAAAGTAAAAAAGTTTTGGTAAGGGATTACAAGATTTTTTTTTGGGATTAACACCTCCGAACTCAGCATAGTAAACATGCCATTAGAGATTTTCTAGGATGCGGGGTAATCCCCTCCCATCCCCTCTAATACACTATATATAAGTAGACAAGGCCTAACAGTGTCATTAGACTGACTTTATCCATTTGTGTTAGACGCGTTGCTTAAGTTTTCACATGTCAACCAATATGACTTACTTTATGAGTCGTTGCCTTATCATTTTAGTTTTATCGTGATGTCTATATACGATGAAACTTCTAGACTAAGATTTGTATAGTTGGCATACGAGATATTTTAAATAAGTGTGTCTATCATGTCCTATGGTAATAAGCGGTTACATATATAGATGGGTCTATTCGCACACTTTACGCACAAAGATAAATATGAGAGTGAAGTATAAATATGATGGATGTTTTATAGTGGCAATTTTTTGTGGGATGGATTTATAGATCGCTGAAATGCTTGTAAGACTGGCTTAGATAAATAGTGAGTAAACATAGTAAGCATATATGTTATCGCAACAAAAAGACCATAGTTGTGATAGTAAATTTGCACCCATGTAATTCTCTAAACTCTATCTAATGGATCTCAATAGTACTCACAATATTAATGGGTCAGATAGATTGAAAGTTCACTACTCCAAGCTCACCTAAAAAGTGCAGATAAAACAAAGAAGGATGCACCTTACCTATGGATCCTGGATAGTCCACAAGGAATAAATAAATAATAAAATAAATATATGTGTTTAGTGCTTAAATAAATTAAACATAAATTTTGTGATTTAAACAAGATTTTTAACTACATCCAACACAAAATCAACAAAACATTAGATTGCGGGATTTAAACAGTTAGGACCGTAAGCGAAAATTATCTTACCGGGAATGGCAGGCATGCATCGATGCACACACTGCTCTTGACGCCTCCTTCTAGATCAGAATAAAGAGCTCACTATGGCGCAATGACTTCTAAATTGAAGGGACAACTTTTGGAAGACGGGTTGGCTAAAGACCGCCGCTAGAGCAAAGATAATACGTAGGGTTTGGAGGTGGTGGATATGGAACCGAAATGAAGGGAAGAGGTTGGTTTGTAGAGTATGAGGACTACATTGAAGTCCTTTTTCTATGCATTGAAGGTTTTGAAGAAAAATGACACTTCTAACCTCACAATTTTGTTAAAACTTAAACATAGTTTATAGTTAGTGATGAAACTTCACATTTACAAATTTGTGTCTCAATGAAGTCAACTCGCAATCTATGTGGCGAGGTCATAGTCCCCGGATAGGCCCGCCGCGCATAAAGATGAAACACACGGTCGTGGGATCCTCAGCCCAATGACTTGAGCACTCGGCAAGGGTACGCACGATGCATCATCTTGGAGTGTAAGCCACACCAAGATCACCACGAGGATTCTATGGGGTGTTCTTTGTAAATGACCCGAATAAAATCTAGAATATCTTGTTAGGGTTTCCTCTCTGATGTAGGTCAAACCTAGACCACAGAGCAAGAGATCTCACACGTCTTCATTCACCATTACACATCATTCATCCACCATCATAGATGATCTTGAAACCACCTCGCTTTCCCCAAGCACACCAAAGATAATCAAGCCTCCAGAAACAAGAAGAGACTTTACCATGCATTGTATGTTGGGCCCTGAATCTGTATGTATCATCTGATCTTGCTTAACACATGCCTCAATTTACTGACCAGAAAATACCACAACATTTTATGCACCGGTACAGGGAGCGTGTTCCGATCTACCTCTAGAGGCTTGGATGGACAATATTAGCATCAATAGTGGCAACTCCATCTTCTTCCCAGGGCATGCGGTCATCTTCAGATTTATCGAGTTCATCGCGAGCAACCTCGGTGGGCTTTCGCTTCACCACCTGATCCCTCTGTCGACTCCACATTGTGGGAGTAAATGGCGTGAGGAGCCATACAACTTGTTCCGCGTGTGCAGATAAGTCACACTTCTTATAAAATAGATAAATCGGTCACACTACTTGTCAAACGCGTGCACCGCAGGTCACGAACAGGTCAACCGGCCGGTTTTTTATAAAAAAAACACACGGGTGCATCTCACATGAGTATCTCGAGCAGTCAATATATTACAGAAACCCTCCTAATATTGCTAAATATTGTTAGATCTGGTTTAAATCAATTTTGCATCTGATTGGATTTAACCACGTCGCTATCGTATGTCTCTGAATCGAAAATTGGCTAGTTAATTTCCAATTTGATAACAATCGGCTACTTGACCATATATATTTTGACAGGAACTTGTATTCTAACTAGCCAAATGTCGATTCAAAGATGTACGTAGCGACCTGTTTAAACTATCTGAAAATATTTGACAATACTAGGGGGGAGGGAGATGCTCATGTGAGACACACGTGCCGATTTTTCTGTCAAAAACGGCCGTTTGACATGTTTATGATCCGCGGTGCACGCATTTGACCAATAGTATGATTGGTTTGTCTATTTTACAAAAAACATGACTTGTCTGCACACGTAAAACAAGTTGTATGACCTCCGGTGCCATTTACTCACATTGTGGCGCTGGGAGGGATCTCCAAATTTGTATCCACCGACCACCTTACGATGCTTATGTTGAAGTGTATAAGTGGATTGTACTAGCCATTTCCATCAGTTCGGACTTTTGGTTGCGTTAGCTAGTGCATGAAGCTTGACATGGTATCAGAGCCTAAGGTCTCGAGTTCGAGTCCTGGCTTTGAGTCATACGTGAGTTTCGCGCACCGTCGCTCTCTTCCGGTTGCACGTGCTGACTTCACTCCGTCACACATGAGAGGGGGTGTTGAAGTGTATAAGTGAATTGTACTAGTCCTTTCCATCAGTTCGGACTTTTGATTGTGTTGGCTAGTACATGAAGCTTGACAGGTGATAGCTGACCTGCTCAGCCAAGCCATGGAGATCTACAACATCTTCATTAACCAACGCTGCCCGTGGCAATGGCTTGGATCCATGGCTCATCACCTCGCAAGAAGTTCATGGCGAAGCCTGACCGGGTCGGTCACCGACCTTTAAGCTGTGTGAAAGGCACGACCCCAAGTGCAAAGCACAGCACGGCCAACTGTCATGTCATCCGCGAGGATCCGACCAACTCCAACTTTGTACCATGCCCCCGGTGCAACTTGGGTACATGTCAGCACATAGTGGATAGAAAAAAAAAGGGTTCCGCACAACGTGATGTGTGTCTCCCCTTGCCTCCTAACAACATCACCACTTCCTCCTATGCACCGCATGTCGTGTCCAAAATACATACTCCTTAGGATCCATATTAATTGACTCATATTTATCTAGATTTAGATAAATCTAGACATATTTAGTATATAGGTTCATCTAAATTTTAACAAATCTAAGGCAATTAATATGGATCAAAGAGAGTACTATTTGTCCTTCTCGGCGTGCACCAAAGCGATACCACTTTCCAATCTCGCCGTCCATCCGATCTGTCCGTCCAAGCACTGATCCTTCCGGCATTGCAAGAAAAAGATCTTTGCCACGCAGGGTTTCTATTTGGTACCATCCTTTCTTATCGACCTGTGCCACGGCCATGCTATAAATGGAGTGTTACAAGTTGTGCACTAGGAATACTAGATGCTAAGCCTAAAAATTTATTTGATCTTTGTCAAAACTGGATCACTAAATTTAATACTCCCCCCTTTAAAATATAAGATGTTTTAGCTTTGTGAAGCAAATGTATCTAGACTACTTTTAATATCTAGGTTCACTCAAGTTTGAAATGAATCTACACACTAAAAAAAGTTTAGATATATTTTCTTCACAAACCTAAAACATCTTATATTTTGAAACGGAGGGAGTAGTATATATCTAGTGGTCATAATGCTTGGTTCTACCACCTTGCTTTACAATATTTGAAAAGGAGAAATTCTGCTTCTTCTCAAAGGAAGCTACCAAATAACCCTACTGATGTAATTTTCTCCATGTGTCACCTTTTGGATGATTGGAACGTACTATAGAAAACTATAGAAAGAAGAGTGGTCAAGGGATGCAACGGGTGTAGGCGATTGAGGAGGATTGTCATCGGGGTCTTCAAGAGAAGGCATGTCTAGGCGAAGGTGATAAGAAGGATTTGCGACAGTTGAAGCACTCAACTAAGCACTCAACTATGTCTGTTGCGGAATGATCTTGTCACTCAGAGAAACTCAAAAAAGCTGATGCAGTTTGTCAAAACTTTATGTTTTAGCCTTTGTTCTCTGTAATAAGGTGGTGGAAGGCAAAACATCTAAGAATTCCTTTTGAGTACTCCCTTCAACCCATATTAGTTAACTTGAATTTGTCTAGATTTGGATAAATCTAAACACTATTTATATATAGGTTCATTCAAATTTTAAAAAATCTAAGTCAACTAATATGGGTCGAAGGGAGTAGTAGATTTTTATTTCAGAAAATTATTTTAGCCTCTCCTTTTTGCAGTCTAAGAATTAGCTGGGAGTGTTGGTTCTTGTTTGTGACTCGTGGCATGTGACAGACTTCAGTTCTTGATGAAATTGGGGTCCTTTTTTAATAAATAATATATATCTATTAAACAAATCGGTGTGTTATTTTTAAATAAACCCAACAAATTTATGATTTGTTATAGATTCTAAATAACATTCAGCGGAAAAAATACCAGAAGATATAAATTCAGGATTTAAACATGGCCAAAATTAGCTCGCCCGACAAGCCACCAATTAGCGGAAACCTCCTTATGTGTGGTCTTCCGGATGTAGAAGAGGCCTCATTGACAGCGTCGGGGCGCAAAATTTTTAAAGATCAAATGATGTATACTTGTGAGAGTTGAGGGTCGCCAGACACTATTGTCGGGGCAAAGATAATATCCTTACGGTTGAAGAGTGTGTGAATGAGTAGAGATAACAACTTGCAATGAAAATGATGGAATATTTTCCTATATTTAACTAGTATTACATAGCGGAGGTCGTCACCATTGAATCTTTGAATTCATCTAAGCAAGATCCACAACTCCATAGGGACGGCGAGTAGACTATCTATTGTCGCCTTAACGCTACCGGCAAGATCGCCGCAGACGAGGTGGACGGGGAGGCTGGGATGTCTTACTCTTGTCCTGCTAGTGCCACCATATCCACCATAATGCCGTTGCCGATTGGTCTAACTATGAACTTTAGGGATTTTACATAGCGGCAAGCATAGGTTCGAGGTCCCTAGCCCCTCCTATCGCCGGAGCGGCAAACATAGGAGGCAGGAACCCATCGCTTCCCAGTCAAAGACAACAGAGACGACGTAGATGGCGGCAGCTATGGAGGAACCCTAGAACAACACCTTCTTGATCGCAGGTGGAACATGCTTGGTAACCAACTATCTTTACATGGTTCCTAAAATTCTAAAACTCGACCGAAATACTTACAAAGTCAACTGAAATATTCACGAAACTCTGAATAGTAATTGTGAAACTATAGCAACCACATGGATACATGTCATTATAAAGATATTTTTTGCAAAAAATGTTACTGCAGAAAAAATTCTCAGAGTTTCAAAAATATTTAAGTTTAGTTTTATAAATATTTCTGCCGACTAAATGAGTTTAGGAAAAACCATGGACTAAATCTATTCATATGAATTGCAATGTTGTAACTGTATATTTCATAGCTACCATGAAGCACGAATTGAACGCTGACGGCAGCTTAAGAGCATCTCACTGGATTCCCAGCGGTCGTTTTCACGGCGTTATTTGGATTCGGATGCCGAAAATTGGCCTAGTCATATTTTCAGGACCTCTCAGTCTAATCTCGAGGCACCGGGAACGTCCTGAGAACGCCGGACGAAGGGAATTCGGCGAAAAAACGTTCGGCGCGTGGATCCGCCTAGTCAGTGACTGAAGCCGAGTCGTCGTCATCCTTCCGCCTCAGCGCCCGCGATGGACCGCCGGCCAATAACTTCCCGTCTCGAAAACCACGCGTTGTCGTGATGGCACGCACCGCCGCCTTGGCTCCCGCGACGGACCGCCGGGCAATAACTTCCTCTTGTTTCCCTCTTTTCCCGTCCACGCCGCTACACCCCTCCTGCCCTCGCCGCCCACTTCGACCTATAAAAGGTGGCGCTCTCGCCGGCCAGAGCACACACTCTCAGCCTCCCCACTCCCCTTCCATCACCAACCCCCAACTCCGGCGAGCAGCACCACTCGACGAAAGCGATGGCAAAGAGATACCCTGGCGATCCTGCGGCGGCGAATGGCTTCGGCCGGCGGATGCTCCAGGCTTGGGAGGCCCGAATGCTCAATGACGCCGGGTACATGGCGCCGCCGGACACCCGGAACCCGCCATTGGAAGCTTCGGCCAATGTATCCCGATGCCGCCGGCCGACAAAGAGATGGTGGAGGAGATCCAGGCTGACATCGCGGCGATGGACGACCCGGAGCTCGCCGAGGATCCCAGCAATCTCGCCTACTGGGAGCAATTCTTCGCCAAGCGCCAGCGTCGGGAGCCGGCGGGCCACGAAGGGCCGCCAGGAACACCGCCAAAGCGCAACAAAGCGGCGGGGAGCCGATGATCATGGAGTCTACCGACGGACGCCACGGCGCCCCTGGAAGCGCATCCACGCTTAAGAACCGCCCAGTTTCGCTTCACGCCGGCGTTCGGGTCTGTGGCGGGCATCCTTCGGCGAACTGGCTGCCGAGGAGGATGGCCAGCCTCAACTCCTCCTCTGCCACTACCTCGGCCTCCCGCTCGTCCGGGTCTGTGCCGGCGCAGTCGCCGCCTCTTCGGCCCGTCAAGCAGGAGGCTAAAACGCTGGCCCGCTCACCACCACGGACAAGATCGCGGGGCATTGTCATCAACGAGCCCCGTGCGTCGTCGCCGCCCACGATTCGTACCAAACTGTGAGCACATATGGGAACGTGTACGTGTCGTACTATGTGGGAGTTGATGATGACATGCGCCTTGATTCACCTACATTTGTGTTTGTGATTAGGTGCATGAGCTCGACAATGTTGATATCTACGATAACAATCCCCATGTCCTTCGTGCTGGAGCTGAGACAGTTTTCGGTTTATGACAATAACATGCAACTTATTCATCAAAAAATGAATATAACTTGACAATCCCTTGGTCTCCCGTGAGCGTTGAGAGGACAACAGTTGAACAAATAACCAACTCAAGTATGGGCAGGCAAAAATAGACTATCAATATATACTCCCTCGGTTTCAAAATTAAAATATTTTTAGCTTTTATGAAACAATTATATATTTAGACGTTTTTTAGTGTGTAAGTGCAAATCTATACACTAAAATATGTTTAGATTTTTTTTACAAATGAATATAACTTGACAATCCCTCGATGTAGTACTCCCTCCGACCCATATTACTTGACTTGTATTTGGTAAAATTTAGATAAATCTATATACTAAATAGTGTCTAGATTCATTCTAAATCAATTAATATGAGTCCGCGGGAGTACATGAATGTGTACCATGAGTGTGTGTGTACATGTGCTATATGGTTTGATGCTGATATGTGCCTGGACTCCACCTACATTTGTTCGTGATTAGGTGCGGCCGACAGTGGTGATAACTACGAAAACAAATTCCGTGGGTCCATCCGGCAGCGGGGACTGAGTGTTGAGACCGTTTTCGCTTTAAGCCAATTTATATACTAACACGCAACTTTATTCATCGACCACAAGTTATATCAATGCTTTCCTCTTGATAGAGATAATGACGATCTATGTGGTGAAGGTTGTCCTACGCAATACTGTGTCATTGTTCCGTTTCAGTGGAACTTGGAGCTGGAAGTGTGTTTCCAGCTGTTTTTTGGCCCCTCCGATTTATACGATCGTGTCACCGTATTTTTCGTTCTGGATTAGTACTATTGTACTAGTGGACAATTCGAAACCTTCCAAAAGTCCCATAATTCCTCCTACCTACTCGCCACTTTGGTTTGCCGTTATACGGCACTAACGAAAGAGTATATTCAAAGAATACTTTTGTTTATATGGACTAGATATTGTTGTTTTTTCGTTTATATATCGTGTTCACTTAAATTCCCATCCTTCACCGGGACACAACCGTGCGCGCACCATGACTACCTCCTCCTCTGCTCCTGGTCTGCTTTTCCTCTGCTTCACTCTGCTCGCCCACTTCCACTCCTCCGCCGCTAGGCCGCACTACCACCGCCTCTCGGTCCAGGACGTCGCCGCGGTCGAGGCGGCGCTGCCGGCTCGACACCACGCCAAGGCCAAGACCACCTTCTTCGAGGTCGACCGCCCGCTCCGCCCGCCGCGCGGGAGCTCGGGGCCCTGCTCCACGCTGCTCCTCTCCCACTCCTTCGCGCTCACGCTCACGAAGCCGCCCGTTACCGCCGCCTACACCCCGCCGTCCTGCCTCAGCGGAGGGAGGGACGTCTCCCTCGCCGTCCTCGAGTGGCGCGCCGACTGCCACGGCGTCCAGTACGACCGCATCTTCGGCGTCTGGCTCGGCGGCGCCGAGCTCCTGCGCGGAAGCACCGCCGAGCCGCGCCCAGGCGGCGTGACCTGGTCGGTGCACAAGGACGTCACCAAGTACGCGTCCCTCCTCTCCGCCGGAAATTCCACGCTCGCCGTCTACCTCGGCAACCTCATCGACGACACCTACAACGGCGTCTACTACGCTAACCTCACCCTCCACCTCTACTTCCGGCGCAAGGCGGCCCAGTCGCCCCCTGCGGCGTCCGCGCCCGCGCCCGCGCCCGCCGACCTGATCCTGCCCGTGTCGAGGACCCTGCCTCTCGACGACGGGCTGTGGTTCGTCGTCCAGAACGCCACCGACGTCGAGTCCACGCGCGTCGCCGTGCCGCCCAACGCGTACCGCGCGGTGCTCGAGGTCTACGTCTCCTCCCACTACGCCGACGAGTTCTGGTACATGAACACGCCGGACCAGAACGGGCCGTTCCGCGAGGTCACCGTCCAGCTCGACGGCGACGTCGTGGGCGCCGTGTGGCCGTTCCCGGTCATCTACACCGGCGGCATCAACCCGCTCATCTGGCGCCCCATCACCAGCATTGGATCCTTCAACCTGCCCACCTACGACATCGAGCTCACGCCCTTCCTGGGCAGGCTCCTGGACGGCAAGGAGCACGAGGTCGGGTTCGCGGTCACCAACGCGCAGAACTCGTGGTACGTCAACGCCAACCTCCACCTCTGGCTCGACCCCAAGGCGTCCACGACCGCCGGCGGCCTCGTCTCCTACGACGCGCCGAAGCTGGCGGGGAGCATCACCTCCCACTCCCTGGACGGCATCGACGGGGAGTACCGCGCGACGGCGACCCGCAACATCTCGGCGTCAGGGTGGGTCAGCTCCTCCCGCGGCAACATCACCACCACGTTCGCCCAGCGGCTGAGCTTCGCGAACACGAACGTGGTGAGCAGCAACGGCAGCGCGCAGGCGATCAACCAGACCATCGACGCGCACACCGAGGTCGGCGGCGGCGCCGCGTACGCGCAGCAGCTGCACCACAGCTTCCCGCTCTACATCTTCCTGGGCGGCAACGGCAGCGGCACCTCCTCGCAGCGGCTGATGCGGCGCGTGGAGATCGGCTTCGTGGAGTCCCGCTCGGGCGCCGGCGGGGTGGGTACCAGCACGCTGCGCAACGAGCAGGTGGCGGAGGCGGAGGTGGTGCTCCGGGACGACCAGGTGGCCGGCGCGTCCTGGCGGATGCACCAGGTGTACAACTACGGCGCCAGCAACGGCGGCTGCTACTTGAGGAACGTGACCAGCGTCGGCTACGACGTGCTTTTCGACCATGATGAGGCGTCGTGCGGCGGGACGGGACGACGTTGACGCCTGTCGGCCGGCGTGGCGCGCGCGAGTAGATAGCCGGGATAACGGCTCGTGTAAACTGTACTAATGGGAACACAAGTGGGCCCTATTAGCTTCGTTTAGGCTTTCCCTTCAATTATATGATGATGATGGGTCGTTTCGTGTCCTTAGTAGCTATGAATAAGAAAAGTGTGATGTGATGTACTATATGTAATCCCTAACTGCAATTATGAATGCAGATTCTAACTGGAATTTTTATAAATTTGAATGTCCATCTCACAAGAGTTCGGTGTGTTCGATTCTTCTCTTGGAAATGGAAAATTCTTCGGGTAGAGCCAACATTGGAAGAGACGATGTGTTCACCTCCGTGTTAAAACTGTTTTAGAAGGTATTTATTACTTTGAAATTCGCCATATATAGTTTTGTAGTTCATGAAAAGAATATGGTTCTGCCACTGTAAATTATTATTTTTGAACTTCTTTCCATTGTAATATTATGTTAAATAAAACATCACAACGGGGGCAAACATGTTTAATCATCTTTACTTTTGTTCCAAGATGATTTTTTTTCATTTTCATAAACACCATATGTATCAATTACCATGTGTGTGTCATTTGTACATGATACTAAACGTATACAAAGAATCGAAGTTCTAACCACAGTCACGCCAATAGTTTTTCTATGTCGTGTAGACCTTAACATTCATTTTATCGGTTTAGGCTTCGTTTAGGCTTTCCCTTCAATTATATGATGGGTCGTTTCGTGTCCTTAGTAGCTATGAATAAGAAAAGTGTGATGTGATGTACTATATGTAATCCCTAACTGCAATTATGAATGCAGATTCTAACTGGAATTTTCATGAATTTGAATGTCCATCTCACAAGAGTCGGTGCTCCTCTTGGAAATGGAAAATTCTTCGGGTCGAGCCGACATTGGAAGAGACGATGTGTTCACCTCCGTGTTAAAACTGTTTTAGAAGGTATTTATTATTTCGAAAGTCGCTATATATAATTTTGTAGTTCATGAAAAGAATACAGTTCTGCCATTGTAAATTATTATTTTTGAACTTCTTTCCATTGTAATATTATGTTAAATAAAACATCACAACGGGGGCAAACATGTTTAATCATCTTTACTTTTGTGCCAAGATGATTTTTTTCATTTTCAAAAACACCATATGTATCAATTACCATGTGTGTGTCATTTGTACATGATACTAAACGTATACATAGAATCGAAGTTCTAACCACAGGCATGCCAATAGTTTTTATGTCGTGTAGACCTTAACATTCATTTTATTCGGTCTTTTTCCTTTGAGATATCGGTCCTTAGAAGTAGAAGTGCAACTACAAACATATATCACATGTTTGGAGTGCGTCGCACAATGTATGAAGGGTTCACTAATAGGTTGTATTCAATGCGGCCCATTTGTGGAGATCTCGAAATAATAGTGAAAGGGTATGTAGTTGAAGAAAATAATGTTCACGTACACAAAAGTAAACTTTCGTAAGTACGTAAATAAATGTTTGTGTGTTAAAAAATTATTTTATATATGATAAATTAACCATATAAACAAGGTTCACACGAGGAAAAATATTCATACATGTCAAAATTACTTTGATGTATCCTTTTAGAACTTTATATCTTGAAAATAAAAGGAGCACAAAAAAAATCATTTACATTAATAAAAGAGTGAATTCCACTTTTTACCCTTTATTTGTGCATTTGAGACACTAATTATCCCATTTAGTAGAAGTTGTACCGAATGTCCTATTTAAGAAAATTCTAAGCATGATTTTGTCTCGTTTTAGCATTCAACACGTGTTCTTGGATAAGGCTGATATGTTAGGACGATGTGCCGCCACAAAATATGTCAAGATCGGAGGACGTCGTCGCCGATCATATCTACCCTTCTCTGCACCAAATGTTTTATTTTTTGTTGTCATCTCGATAATCTCGAGGTTCAATCGTCACCTCACATCTTGCCCAATAGATATACATTAGAAAATGAGTGTTTAAAGTTTCCAAACATGGTAATTTAGATGAATTTTTACTAAACAGGGTAATTAGTGTCACAAATACACAGGTAGAGGGTAAAAAGTGGAATTCACTCTTAATAAAATGGTCATGTTTGTGATGACAAATATACATCTCAATTTACAAAAATGTTTATGCGCATGTATTCATATAATATTTAAAAATAGGTATTCCCCAAAAGGGAAAAATGAGAAGAAAAAACAAAAAATAAAAGTGAAAACAAAAAAGCATGACAGAATATAAAATAAACAGAAAAAATATTAGGAGGGACGGAGAATATAAGAAAAAGATAAAAATAAACAAAAAAAAGAATGAAAGAAGTACTACTCCATTTTATAAAACAAGGCCTAAAAATTTAGTCAAAAGTCAAAACAAGTTAAGTTTGACTAAACATATACAAAGGAAATATCGACATTTCAAATATATGACAAATACGTATGAAAATATATTTGGTGGTAGATCTATTGTTATTAGTTTAATATTATGTACATATTTATATTTTTTGTACCTAAACATAGTCAAACTTATACACATTTGACTTTTGACTATATATATGACTTGCTTTTTGGAACGAAGCTAGTAAAGAAAAGGGCACATTATTGGTCCCCGCCTATCATCGTGCTTCTTGAGGGTAGGCTCATAGTGAGTTTGTGTAAAATAGTGATAGCTGCCCTCTTCTGAAATTGGGCCAGTAGCCCAACGAGTGTATCAAGGGCGCGTGTTTGATATCTGTACAAGCTCACCCCTGGAGGCGGGGCGGCCTTGGCGAGGGCACTCAGGGCTCTATCCCTCATCTGTGCGGTTCCTCGAGCAACGCGGGCGGCAACGACCATGGTGGTGGCGGCCTCTTCTTCCTCAGTGGCCGCATCTGCGGCCAAGGCGGTGGGAAAAGCCCCAGCAGTCGTCCTGCTAACCCTCGACGAATTGACAAGGGTTTTTTCGCCCGTGCCGGGGCCCCCAACCCCCGATCCTGACGCGTAGTCTCCCTCTCCGGTTGCACCTATGTTTGCTCTAGGAGCATCCAGGGCGGTCGCATTGTCCACTATAAGTCCCTGATCTTACCAGATTTGTTAGCGGTTAGGGTTTGCAAGACTGTATTACACAAGTCGAATCACAAATTAGGATTAGGTTGCGATTAGGGATTCAATCGACCAAGCTAGGATTCAGAAACGGGTTGGGAGTGAAATTTGCGGTTTTCTATACAGTTGCTATTAGGGATTTCGACGTGCAATATCAATGGGGGATTCGGACTACCGAAGTGCCCCAGATTGGGGATTTAAGTGCTACTTGTTCATATCAACTAGATTCATGTGCATTGATCATCTGGGAAACTTATCATGAGCATTGTATTTGTTCATGTCAACTGGATTGATGTGCATTGCCCATTTGGGAAACTTGATCATGATCATTGTATTTGTTCATGTCAACTAGATTCATGTGCATTTTCCAATTTGGAAAACTTGATCATGATCATTGTACTTGTTCATGTCAACTAGATTCATGTGCATTGCCCATTTGGGAAACTTGATCATGATCATTGTACTTGTTCATGTCAACTAGATTCATGTGCATTGCCCATTTGGGAAATTTGTGGCTCATCTATTTTGCTTCCTTCCAAGGTTCTGAAACTCGACTGTGATACGGTCGGCATGGCTGGTATCCCCTACCAGGGTATCAGGACGCCCTCTCTGCCAGCCGCTAGCATAGGGCAATGAAGCCATTGGTGCCCGATAGGCTGGAGGCGGCGCACTAGCTGGCGAACCTGTATGGCCGTCAGCCCAAGCTAGTACACTTCTCCAGGGCCGAGGTCCCTCGCCGGTTCATCATCCAGCTTGAGGAGGCTGACCTCCAAATGTTGCTGATACAGTCGGCGTTCCAGAAGGTGCCGAAGAGGTGGATCAAGATCCCACTGCCCCGCGCCGTGCCGGTGTCAGCATGCCGCTGGTGCGATGAATTGGTGCAGGTGGACTGGTTCAGCGGCCAGGTGGCACTGCGGAAGAACTGGCCGGAGCTAGTCTGCAAGTACAACCTCCGGTGCAACGACGTTCTAGAGTTCAAGCTCAAGGCGTTTGTCATGCAGATGACAATCTACAAGGCCGACTCCTCTAGCGCCAGGTAGTACACCTGCTCTAACCATGGCTAGGAGATGGCCTGGTGATCTGCTCTGTTAAGTTAGCTCAGTTAAGTATGTAAGTATGTAGTCCTAGTTAGTCGAGCTGAACTAGTGATGGTGAACTGATGTTATGGCTTTTGATCTGGGGTTAAACCCCTGGTGGTTCAGGGGCATGGGATGCCCTTGTTGATGGTTCTTTTGATTAGAGGTGTTAGTAAAGCCCCTGATTCTGAGTTGCACGTGTCCTAAACCTGCTAAGTACTAACTAGTTATGCCCTGATGTGTGTGATCTGTGTGTTATGTCTGATGTGTGTAAGGTGTGTTCATGTCAAATGTGGTGGTAAGATCACCTAATTTGAAATAAGTGACCATAACCCATATGATCGGGTACAAGCCAAAGCACCAAACACCTTCAAATTGGAGCAACCAGGAATTAAAGCACAAATATGTGCAATCAATCAACTGGGCCGAATTGTAGGAAACAAAAATGTAGAAAAACGAAACGCCATTCTTGGCCCAAGCCCAATCCAGCTGGATGCAACATCCAGCATGCCAAGTCCTAAAACCAGGAAAATTTTAGGCCCGACTAACCAAACACGTCCCCAGGTAGTCAGGAGCTTAAAGTCATTCTCGATGTTAAAAATGAGTCTCTTAGGGAGTAGTGCAAGGCGATGCCCTGAGTGTAGGGAGATCAACCAATTTTTGAAGGACTGGATTTGGGAGAGGATCCACGGTTTGATTGAGCAACGTTTGTCGGCAGGGTTTGAGGTTTTAATTAAGTCTACAGCAGACATAGGTGTGTTTTTCTTGTGCAAGGGCAAAGAGTCACCTGTGGCCTGTGGGCACTTTAGTCAATGAGTCACAGAATATGGCAGGCTGGTCAATGAGTCACAGAATATGGCAGGCTGGTCATCAAGTTACTCTCTGGTCCATATTAGTTGATTTAGATACCAAATTCCAAGTAAAGTTCTCATCTCACTGGCAAAATTAAAGAAAAATCCACTCAGGGAAAAAAACACTAGTCCACGTTGGCAGAAATGAGCAGAATTATTCGCTGCAGATGATGGATTAAGTGACGGAAGGGAACATCGGTAGAGTAAACGGAAGACCACAAAACAGTTGAACACAACGACCCGCAGGGCAGAACATTCAGCAATGATGCTCATGCAATGGAAAATTTCGAAGCTCCCCTGTCTACACCTAACGATTTTGAGATACAGTGTACATGATCTATCACCTCGGCGCCACCTTTCCATGTGCCTGCTCGGCAAGCCGTGTCCAACGTCTTCTCTTCTATCTCCTGCGGTCACGTTCGTCTCTTGTGACAATCACCCTTTCCATGGTCATCGTCTTCTATGTGGTGCCGCTCGCCGTTGGGCTTACCCCTGTCTTAGCGACCAACTCCTGATCTTCGTATGTAGTCTTGAGTCTTCGTCATCATCCCTGATTCTGCTCCTGCTGCCTGCCTGAGCTTCGATCACCAGATCTGTTGTAATTGGGGTACTCATCTTGCCTCCGCCTCCCTAGCCTTGGCTCATACCACCTTCTTTTACCTTGCCTGCTTCCTTTCTCGTCACTCTGAGTTCTCTCCCTGCTGTTCGTATCACGGTCACCACGAGGTGGTAGCTCTGATCTTGGTCATCTACTCTTTTGAATCTTCCTTCCACCAGTATTCTGGCGTCTCAAAGACTAAATCGTAACTATAACAAGGGAGTAGATTGTCAGAGCATGTGACCATGCTGTAAAAATACTGTGTGGGAGAAGAGATGGAGAGTGACCTTTGACGGTTATTCCCGCCTCACTGAGTGTTTTCAACCTTCAGAACATAATTTGAGGGTTTATTTTTCTGCCTCGCTGTGTGATCACAAGCTCTGAATAACATTGTAGTTTTACTTCTGATATTGCAAAACAAGCCCACGAAAATCTACAAAATACAGGTACCTTTATCAGAAAAAACATGATTAGTTGTCTAGCACTTCGGCATAAGGAAATTTAGCATCAAGTAAAGTGGTTGTAGACAGTGCAGCAAGAGAATAATCTTCAGGACTAATATCTACTTCTAAAGCAGAGGGAGAGAACTCAAGCTTGACTGGAAGAAGCTATGGGCGCTCTCTCTTGCAGTTAAAGTGCTGCATTTCTAATCGAGAGTGGCAACCTACAATCTAGCCCTGAGAACGAAACTCTACTCGAAAGGTGTTCATGTTGATACTCGATGCCCACTTTGCTATAGATTTTATGAGAATGGAGGCCGCATCTTCTTGAAGTGTAAAAAAGTCAAACACCTGTGGAGAGCTTCTCTACTTGAGCATGTTAGACTTAATTTAATATATCCTGCCCTGACTCAAAAAGGTGTTGGAGGAATTTTTAGAATTGGAAGAGGTGTGCTTGAAGTTCCCTTATAGTTCTGATGGCATCAGAGTTTTAAGGCGAGCAATGGTGATATGATAAGATTGGTAGGAAAATTATCCTCTTCTATTAACTATCACTTAACTGATTGTTTGTCATAACCTGTTTCCACTGGTATGATTGCCAGGACTGAACTGGATACAATGGATGTTTCTGGAGAACAACCGAACCTATGGAAAGAGATAGGGCTGGGAGGAGACGAAAGGGGACAGAAGGTGGAGTTTCAGACTTCATTTCATTTTCTGTTCAATCCTCTCCACCAGCTGTGGTTGCTTCACTTAATATCTCCAACCAGGAAAAGGCCAAAGTTTACGTAGGCCTCTGACCCATGACGAACAAGCCCAAAGCAGAGCAGCTAGATGGACGGATATGACATTACCAGTCCCCCAAGAAACATAGCTTGCCCCTAAGGAACGGCTTGTTCAGGTCGTCACACATGGTAGCTCCAGCTTTGGCATTGAGATCGTCAAGCACATCCTGCTCATGGATTGTGATATTGCCCGGATCCCACCGTCTATCCAGATCAACACGGGTCAGTCTCGAACTCAAGGTCTTGCGGATATTACCTGTACCTGACCACATGAGGAAATCAAACTTTGTGCGATGCAGCTTAGTAGAGGTGTGAGGCAAAGTGACAGCTACAAGTATTTCCGAGGGATCCTCCAGAACATATACATGTCCAGCTTTGAGTGTGTCATTCAGTGGTTGACACAGAAAAAGAGATAAGTCGGGTTCTTCCATGCTATACTTGCCCATCTTCACTTCTGTTGGCCATTGACTTCTACGCTACAGCATCATATTAATGTTTGTAATCAGTCAATACATTGTATCCCCAAATATGTGACTGCACTGACTACCATTCTCTCGCTGCATGTGTGGACGTTTAATCAGCTTACGCCATTCATACAAAACTATACTTCCAATGTTACCTTTTTCATTCCGTTCATACCTGTTATCATGCCAACACCGCAGCTGAAAAGACCCAACATATACCGAAGTTTCCTTGCAAAAAGTTACAGTGAATACCAATCACCGGGATCTCATGGCAAGGTCAGTTGTATCCTTGTTCAGCATGGGGTAACCAGCAGAAGAAGACCGCCATCCGCATCTTCTTGATTTCATAGATCCTAACATATAATAAGGCTACTGCCATGTTGTTGCATCTCCCTTGTGTCACATCCCAAGTTTTAGAATGGATACTGCATATCATACATGTCATTGCATCATGATCATCATTTAAAAAAAAATCAGTTTTAAGTTTTTTGCCAAAAACCCCACTTACATTGCCTATTGTCACATACACATGGTTAGCATGGTTTTACCTTGCATCTGCTAGAAAGTTGTTGTTTGGAAAATTGGAAGGCATAGGTGCATAGAGGGTTCCAACACGAACCTGTAGCATTTTGAATCACTTCGTTTGGAGTAGCAGATCAAAAGTTATGCCCATCTGAATTTTCAGCAAAAATTCAGTCCAGTTTGTTTCAGACAGTTTCAGTTAGACAGACAGTTTCAGACTAAAACTTCAGAAAAGAATAAAAGAGAAAGAAAAAAAAGGCAACAACAGGGCAGCCCGCAGCCGGCGAGCCAAAGCGGCCCATCCCGGGCCCGCTACCGCCGCAGCAAGCCAGCAGCCACGCCGCAGCCATAGCGCCAAAGAGCCCACGCGTGCGTCTCTTTTTTTCCTCTTTCCCCTTTTCTCTTTTCGGTTTTCATTTTTTTCTTCTACCCGACAGGCGGGCCCCGCCTGTCAGCCTACCGATCTGGACGTCCTCGACACGGACTCGCAGCGGCACGTTCGTCTCCGATTCTTTCGCGGGGACGCTGCCCTCGCAAATCCTATATACCCGTGTTATAGCCACTTTCCCCCTCTTCGAAAACCCCCTGGAACCCTATTGAATCGCGCCGCTAGCTCCGCGTAATCTCTCGCCGAAGTTGACTGCCGCCGCCGCCATTACCACGGTGAGAACTCGAACTTGCCGCAATAGGCCACCCCCTCTCGCCCCACTGACCCCCTGCCTTCCCCGTCCACGACCGCGTCACCCTGACCCTTTTCCTCGCCTGCAGGAGCACCGGGAGCCACGGGAGCTCTTGCCGGAGTCCGCCGCTACCCGCACCACCCCAGCCACCCCCTACAACGCGCGAGGAAGCGAGGGACCGCGTCGTAGCCGCCAGGAGACCTGCCGCCCTCGTCCGCGCCTCGTCGTGCCCGTCACCGCCGCCAGGACCACCGGAGTAGCTCGCCAATGTTGTTGCCGAAGCCGTCGTCGCCACCTCGCCGTCGACGACCAGGTGAGGAAGAAACGACCCCCAGCCGCCCGATCCTTCCTCTACGGCCACGATTAGAAACCGCCGAAGTGGTATCGCCTGACCGCGGGCCACCGCGTGGCACCGGGCCCGCACGGTCAGCGGTCAACGTTGACCACTGCGAGAATTGAAATAAGAAAGAATTAAAAAATGCAAAAAAGGTTTGAAACTTATAAATTCAATAGTAATTAATACATTGAGCCAAAAATTACAAATAAGGTACCGTTGGATTCATATTTTCACGTAGAACATTGGTGTGCTGTTAGTTCAGACTTTTGTAGCAAGGTTTTGCCATGAATAATTAAATGGATTAATGGCCTATTTAGAGTAATAAAATCATAGAAAAATAAGTACTGCCCAGAAAATTGCAAATAATATGTCTACGGATTCACAAGAACCTGTAGAATCTGTTTATGAATTAAAATGATAGCCTTACAGTACTTAAATTTGCAGAAGCAATTAAAAGTCTTTCTGGAGTATTTTAATTATGCAAAAAGTTCTGTAAATCCTTTTTGCGTGATTCCAGTTGGCCCTGGCTCTATTTTAGATTGCCTACACAGTAGTGATTTTTTCCAGATTTTACAAACTAGTCAACAACAGTGGCTTAATAAATGGATTAGAGCTCCATTATTTGGCCATTTAAATTGCATGTTTTGTTTTTAATGCTTTAAAAAGGTTTTCCATGCATACATACAGTAGGTAAGGTATACTGAACAGAGGTTGTAGTATGCTACTGAAGTATTGCTCAACTTGTCACACATGCATTGTGTTGGAATTATGCCCTAGAGGCAATAATAAAGATGTTATTATTATAATTCTTGTTCATGATAAAGTTTATATTCCATACTAGAATTGTATTAAGCGGAAACATTAATACTTGTGTGGTTTGTGAACAACACCGTGTCCCTGGTACGCCTCTAAGGACTAGCTCATTGATCAATCATGGTTAAGGTTTCCTAACCATAGACATGAGTTGTCAATTGATAATGAGATCATTTCATTGGAGAATGATATGATGGACAGACCCAAACTAAGCGAAGCAATTAGATCGTATCATCGTGTTCATCTTTGCGAAGCTTTTCCTATGTCAAATATTGTATTCCTTAGACCATGAGATAATACAACTCCCTGGTATCGGAAGAAAGCTTTGAGGTCATCAAACGTCATCCTATGAGAGGGTGATCATAAAGGTGTCTCTTAGGTGATCGGAAAGTATCTATTGGGTTGTATGTATCGAGATGGGATTTGTCCCTCCCAAGTCGGAGAGAAATACTTCGGGCCCACTCGGTAATCGATATCAACACCGCTTGCAAGCATGTGGTTAAGGAGTTAATCACAAAGTGATATCGGATTACGGAGCAGTAAAGTACTTCTTGTGAACGAGATTGAACTAGGTATGGATGCACGACGATCGAATCTCGGGCAAGTAAAATATCGCGAGGCAGAGGGAATATATATATGGGCTTGATTGAATCCTCGGCATCGTGGTTCATCCGATATGATCATAGATGAATGTGTGGGAGTCAATATGGGTGCCTGCACCCGCTATTGATTATTGATAGAAGATCATGTCGCATATTCTCGAACCGCAGGGTCACACACTTAACGTGTCTCGACGCTAGGATAGATTGGATAATTGGTTTATGAATTTTTGTTGAGTCTCGGATGGGATCCGGATATCACGAGAGGTTGGAATGGTCCGGAGAATAAGATTCATATAAGGCGATCTGATTTTGGAGTTGAATTGTTCCGGTTAATCGGTATTGTACCGAAGCGGACCAACGTGGCCCCACCTTCCGGGAGGGGCATGGGCCTATGAGGGAGTGTCTGGACGCATTGGGGCACAAGGCCCCATAGGGCCCAGCCGATTCTAGAGAGATTTGACTCGTTTAAATCTGGGATAGAATTTCTAGATAAGGAGAGTTTAAATCGTTTAAACTAGAGATAGGATTTCTAGATAAGGAGAGTTTAAATTGTTTAAACTAGAGATAGGCTTGGAGGAGGGGCAAGGCTGGCCTCCCCTCTATATATAGAGGGTGGTGCGCCTCCCCACACACCTTCCTCCAAGCCCTAGCAGCCTTGCTACCTTCCTCTCTCCCTCCCGATTTTGTAGGCGAAGCCTGCAGTAAATTCTCCACCATATACACCACGCCGTGTTGTAGATCCAATCTATCTCTCCACCATACTCGCTGGTTCGAGAAAGGAGGAGACGCCGAGGTCTGCGTGTGCATCTCACGGAGGCACCGCCACTTGTGGTGCTAGATCGGATCGGATCGCGAGGAGGAGAAGCGATACGACTACATCACCCATGTTCCGAGCGTTCATGCGAATCTTCAAGGGTATGAAGATCTAATCCAATCTCTCTCGTTGTTTGCATCTCCTAGATTAGATCTTGGCTTTCCCTCTGTTCGCTCCGTAGAAAATTTTGATTTACTATGCCGCGAAACCCTTCAGTGGTATCAGAGCTAGATATATACGTAGATGTGATTCACGAGTAGAACGCAACATGGTTGTTGCCGGCGTTGATGTTTTCTGTTGCAAGCCTCTTGTTTGTGTTCTTCTTATGACGCGGGATAGTGAGATTGAAGCGGTCCAGGCCAACCTTACGCGACATCGTTCGCGAGACCGGCTCCGCACTTGACGTGTGGCTTGTTCCACACATGCGGCTGGTGGATGTCAGTTTCTCTCACTATAGTTGTCATGGGATTAACACCGGAGTTTGGCAACCATAATATCACCGTTGTGGCTTTCCGTAGGTAAGAATAGTTCTTAGCATCTACTCCCATAAGCCACGTAAAACATGCAACAACAAAGTAGAGGCGTCTAACTTTTTTTTGCAGGGAGTGTTTTCTGTGATATGGTATGGCCCAATATGTGATGTATATAATGTATGCGATGATCATGTTTTGTAATGTTTCACGACTTGCATGTCGATGAGTACACAACCGGCAGGAGCCATATGGTTGTCTTTATAATTGTGTATGACCCGCGAGTCAACTTCTTATACACCATGTAATAGCTTTACTTTATCGCTAAGTAGTTAGCAATAGTTGTAGTTGCTATTCGTGGTGGAGGCAATCATGGTGGAGTGATGGAGATCATGCCGGAACGCACAAGATGGAGATCATTGCGCGAGGATTGGCTATACCATGTCACATAAAGTTATATGCATGTGATGTTTATCCTTTATGTATCTTATTATGCTTAGATCGCGACGGTAGCATTATAAGATGATTCCTCACTTAAAGATCAAGATAAAACTGTGTTCTCCCCAAGTATGCACCGTTGCGAAAGTTCGTCGTGTCCAAGCATCACGTGATGATCGGGTGCTATAGACTCTACGCTCACATACAACGGTGCAAGCCAGTTTGCATCTGTGAAATACTTCGGTCTAGCTTGACGAGCCTAGCATGTACAGACATGGCCTCGAACACAAGAACCGAAAGGTTAAGCATGAGTCATATGAATGATATGATCGACACTTTGTTGTCCACCATTGAAACCACATCTCTTCTCGTGATGATCGGATTAGGTGTGGTGAATTTGGATCGTGTTCACTAAACAACTTGAGGGATGTTGAATTTAGTGGGAGTTCATCTAGTAATTTGATTAAGTTGAACTATTTATCATGAACATAGTCTAAATTGTACTTGCAAATCAGAGATCCAATGGCCAAGTCCAACTTCAACGTTTTTTGAGAAAGAAAAGCTTAGGAACAATGGGTCTAACTTCACCAATTGGTTCCGCAATCTAAGAATCATTCTCTCTGGCGGACAGAAGGACTATGTCCTTGGTAAAGCGTTAGGTGACCCCCCCTGCTGCAACTGCGCCGGCTGATGAGAAAGCTGTCTATCAGTCGCGCAAAGATGATTATGGTGTGATTAAGAGCACCATGTTGTTTGCTATGGAACCGGAGCTTCAAAATCGTTTGAAACCTATCCGGGCCCTTTGAGATTCTCGAGCTGAAAACCATGTTTCGCACTCAAGCCCGCTCGAGAGATATGAGATCTCGAGAAGTTCTTTAACCGCAAGATGGAGGAAGGGAGTTCCGTTAGTGAGCACGCCATAAAGATGTCGGGCTACACTCAACGCCTTGAGCAACCGGAATGCGATTCGAGGAGCTCAAGATTGACAGGTTCTGCAATCACTCCTCCTAGCTACAAAAGTTTTGTAGTGACTCATAATCAGATTGGTTCCATCGATCACCGAGCTCTTCGCAGTGAAGGCTGCGGAAGTGGACATCAAGAAGGATAATCATGTGTTGATGGTCAACAAGCCCTCCTTTAAGAAAGGTAAGGAGCAAAGAAGCCCTTCAAGAAGGGCGGCAAGCTTAATGCCCCGCCGAGAAGAATCTCGGTGTGGTCCTAAGCCGGACAAAGGAGTGCTTCTATTGCAAGGACAGGGGTCATCGGGCATAATCGTCCGAAATACTTAGCGACAAGAAGGCTGGCACCATCAAAGGTATATTTGATATACATGTTATTGATGTTTTCCTTACTAGCCCTCGTTGTAGTGCCTGGGTATTTGATACCGGTTCAGTTGCTAATATTTGTAACTCGAAACAGGAGCTACGGAATAGACGGCGGCTTGCGAAGGATGAGGTGACGATGCGCGTTGGCAACGGATCAAGAGTTGATGTGATGGCCGTCGGCACGCTCTCCTTAGTTTTACCTTCGGGATTAGTTTTAAACCTTAATAAATGTTATTATGTGCCTGCGTTGAGCATGAACATTATTTCCGGATCATGTTTATTGCAAGACGGTTATTCATTTAAACCGGAGAATAATGGTTGTTCTATTTATATGAGTAACATCTTTTATGGTCATGCACCTCTTGTAAATGGTTTATTTCTTCTAAATCTCGAAAGGGATGAAACACACATCCATAACATTGAGGCTAAGAGATGCAAAGTAGATAGTGATAATACTACTTATTTGTGGCAATCGTCTAGGTCATATTGGTGTAAAGTGCATGAAGAAACTCCATTCGATGGACTTTTGGAGTCTCTTGATTTTGAATCATTTGACACATGAACCATGCCTCATGGGCAAGATGATCAAAACCCGTTCTCCTATGATGGAGCGAGCAACGGACTTGTTGGAAATCATACATACCGATGTATGCGGACCGATGAGTGTTTGACGCGGTGGATATCGCTATTTTCTCACTTTTACCGATGAATTAAGTAGGTATGGGTATATCTATTTAATGAAACATAAATCTGAAACATTTGAAAAGTTCAAGGAATTTCAGAATGAAGTGGAGAACCATCGTAATGTAAAGATTAAGTTTCTACGATCCGATCGTGGAGGTGAATATTTGAGTTATGATTTTCTCACGCATCTTAAAGCAAGTGGAATCGTTTCACAACTCACGCCACCCGAACACCACACGCAATGGTGTGTCTCGAGCACGGAATCGAACCCTATTAGATATGGTCCGATCAATGATGTCTCTTACTGATTTGCCGTTATCATTTTGGGGTTATGCATTAGAAACCGCTGCATTCACTTTAAATAGGGCTCCATCTAAATCCGTTGAGACGACACCGTATGAACTGTGGTTTGGTGCTAAACCTAAGTTGTCGTTTCTTAAAGTTTGGGGATGCGAAGCTTACGTCAAGAAGTTGATGCTGGACAAGCTCGAACCCAAAGCGGAAAAATGCGTCTTCATATGATACCCTAAGGAAACTATTGGGTATACCTTCTATCACAGAACCGAAGGCAAAGTGTTTGTCGCAAAGAACGGTTCCTTTCTTGAGAAGGAGTTTCTCTCGAAAGAAGTGAGTGGGAGGAAAGTAGAGCTTGACGAGGTTATTGAACCTTCTCTTGAATTGGAGAGTAGCGACACTGAAATTGTTCCAAAGGTCACCGCACCAACAATAGAGGAAGCTAATGACAAGGATCATGAAGCTTGGACGATGTTAGCATCTTGAGCGTCGCAGTCGACAAGGTCGCGTGCCCTCCCGAGTGGTACGACAACTGTCTTGACTTGTCTTGTTAGTAGAAGACGGTGAACCTACGAACTATGAGGCGATGATGAGCCCAGACTCGAGAAATGGTGGAAGCCATGAAATCCGAATTGGGATCCATGAGCGAAAACCAAGTATGGACTTTGGTGGACCCTCCTAGCGACCGAAAGGCCGTTGAGTGCAAATGGATCTTCAAGAAGAAAACGGACGCGGATGGTAATGTTACCGTCTATAAAGCACGGCTTGTCGCGAAAGGTTTTCGACAAGTTCAAGGTGTTGACTACGATGAGACTTTCTCCCGTAGCGATGTTTAAGTCCATTCGGATTTTATTAGCAATTGTTGCGTTTCATGATTATGAAATATGGCAGATGGATGTCAAGACTGCTTTCCTCAATGGCAACATTGATGAAGAGTTGTATATGATGCAACCCGAAGGTTTTGTTGATCCTAAGGATGCTGATAAAGTATGCAAACTTCAACGTTCCATTTATGGACTGAAGCAAGCATCTCGGAGTTGGAACCTTCGTTTTGATCAAGTGATCAAGAGCTTTGGATTTGTTCCAAATTGCTCTGGCTTGTATCTACAAGAAAGTGAGTGGGAGCTCGGTGACGTTTACGGTACTATATGTGGATGACATATTGATTATTGGAAATGACATCAACATGCTTAACGATGTGAAGAGTTATTTGAACAAGTGTTTTCAATGAAAGACCTAGGTGAAGTCGCTTATATATTGGGCATCAAAATCTATAGAGATAGACAAAGACGCTGATAGCTTTAAGCGAGTACATACCTAGACAAAGTTCGAAAAGGTTCAGAATGGATAAGGCAAAGAAAGGTTCTGCCTATGTTGTCGTAAGATATTGAGCAAGGCTCGGTGTCCACTTCGGTAAATGATAGGAAGCTATGAGCAAAGTGCCTTATGCCTCGGACATAGGTTCCATCATGTATGCCATCTTGTGTACTAGACCGGATGTGTCCAATGCTCTTAGTTTGACGAGATATCAAAGTGATCCACGAGTGGAACACTTTGGACAGCCGTGAAGAACATCCTAAAGTACCTAAATAGAACTAAAGAAATGTTCTTAGTCTATGGGGTGATGAACGACTTGTCGTAAAGGTTACGTCGATGCTAGTTTCGACACCGACAAGGATGATTCCAAATCTCGAGACGTGATACGTTTATATTTTGAATGGAGGAGCCGAGTGGAGAAGTCGCAAGCAAAGCGTGATCGCAGGATCTATAGTGGAAGCGGAATACATGGCTGCTGCAGCGTCAAGTGAAGGAGTTTGGATCGAAACTTCATCCGAGCTTGGCGTGGTTCCAAGTGCATTGGACCCATTGGAGATATTGTGTGACAACACCGGCGCCATAGCACTCGCTAAGGAACCAAGATATCATCCAAAGACCAAGCATATCAACATAAGTTTCATATAATCCGAGATTATATAGCAGATGGAGATCTGAAGATTAGCAAAGTACATACGGATCTGAATGTCGCAGATACATTGACTAAACCTCTTCCACGTGTAAAACATGATCAACACCTCAGTGCCATGGGTGTGAGATTGTTGCCAGATGTAAACTAGATTATTGACTCTAGTGCAGGTGGGAGACTGTTGGAATTATGCCCTAGAGGCAATAATAAAGATGTTATTATTATAATTCTTGTTCATGATAAAGTTTATATTCCATACTAGAATTGTATTAAGCGGAAACATTAATACTTGTGTGGTTTGTGAACAACACCGTGTCCCTGGTACGCCTCTAAGGACTAGCTCATTGATCAATCATGGTTAAGGTTTCCTAACCATAGACATGAGTTGTCAATTGATAATGAGATCATTTCATTGGAGAATGGTATGATGGACAGACCCAAACTAAGCGAAGCAATTAGATCGTATCATCGTGTTCATCTTTGCGAAGCTTTTCCTATGTCAAATATTGTATTCCTTAGACCATGAGATAATACAACTCCCTGGTATCGGAAGAAAGCTTTGAGGTCATCAAACGTCATCCTATGAGAGGGTGATCATAAAGGTGTCTCTCAGGTGATCGGAAAGTATCTGTTGGGTTGTATGTATCGAGATGGGATTTGTCCCTCCCAAGTCGGAGAGATATACTTCGGGCCCACTCGGTAATCGATATCAACACCGCTTGCAAGAATGTGGTTAAGGAGTTAATCACAAAGTGATATCGGATTACGGAACAAGTAAAGTACTTGCTGTGAACGAGATTGAACTAGGTATGACGGTACCGACGATCGAATCTCGGGCAAGTAAAATATCGCGAGACGAAGGGAATATATATATGGGCTTGATTGAATCCTGGCATCGTGGTTCATCCGATATGATCATAGATGAATGTGTGGGAGTCAATATGGGTGCCCAGAACCCGCTGTTGATTATTGATAGAAGATCATGTCTGCATATTCTCGAACCTGCAGGGTCACACACTTAACGTGTCTCGACGCTAGGATAGATTGGATAATTGGTTTATGAATTTTTGTTCGGAGTCTCGGATGGGATCCGGGATATCACGAGAGGTTCCGGAATGGTCCGGAGAATAAGATTCATATAAGGCAGTGCAGTTTTTGGAGTTCGGAATTGTTTCGGGTTAATCGGTATTGTACCAGAAGCTTCTAGAACCTTCCGGAAGGGGACCAACGTGGCCCCACCTTCCGGGAGGGGGCATGGGCCTATGAGGGAGTGTCCTGGACGCATTGGGCCAGGGGCACAAGGCTGTGGCATCCCGCAAAACCACTACTAGAAAACCGCGTTGAATTTGTGCATTGCATCGTCGTCATCATGCATTGTTTGCCAAACTATTTTCGCAAACCCCGATTTGTTTTCCAAATGCCCCATCTTAATTCAAACATCAAAACCGGGTCCCCGGAATATTTTGTTTTGGCCGCTAACGGTTTGCATATGGCCCGTTAAAATAAATAAAAGGTTTAAATATTTAAGAGCGGTCGAGCGGGCGAATAGACCGACGACTACCCCGTAAATTAAATCGGTCCAAACCTAAAACCTATTCTACCTAAAACTCTACCCACCCCCCTCCTTCCACATCACCCGGACCAATCCCCTGCTGCCACATCACCTTGCCCCAACCCCCAACCAATCAGAAGTCGCCACCTCACTCACCCACCTCTCTCTGCCTCACCAGATCCCACCTCCCCATGCGGTCCACCACCCTGGCCACACAACGCCTGGACCCCCTTGACGCATGGGCCCACCAACCGCGACCCCACCACAACACACCCAATCCACAGACCAGCCTGACCCTCCATCCCTCGCTCAAGGCTTCAAGACGCCAAGACTCCTGGACCCACCACTGGCCCACGCTCCACCTACCGCGTCCCTCTCTCCTCGCTCCCGACCATCCCAGCGTCCCGCCTCCTGCCTCCCAGCCTGGCGCCGCTCGGCCACCGCCGTCGCCGCCCGGTCTGCGCCCGTCCAGTCCACTCGCCTCCTGCCTTCGCCCGCCCGGGCATGAGCTCCCCCGCCCCTACGCTGGCCCACGCCTCAGCGCCCGTTGCGCGGCGGAGCCAGCGTCCCGCCACCCGAGCTCGTCCTCACCTCTGGTCGCCCTTGATCGCCCCGCTGCGCCTCACGCACGCGACGCTGAGCTCCTGGCGCTTCCCTTGCTGCGCTCGGCCGTGGCAGCGCCGCGCCGCCTCGACGCCAGGCGCCACGCCCTTCAGCGTGGCTGCCGCCGGCTCGCCCGCCATGCTGCGGCCTGCCATGAGCTCCGCCGCCCGAACCGATCCTCTCCGCGCGCCGCCTCGCCTCGCTTCCCGAAGCATGAGCACCTCCCAGCGTCGCCCGTCTCGCCGTCCGCGTGCGAGCCGCTCGGCGTTCCTCCGCTCCTCCGCCTCCCGTCTGCGCGCGGTCTCCGTCGCCGAGCCCCTGCGACCACCCTCACCGGCCCCAGCCCAGCGGTCCGCAACGCCTCGGCGGCGTCGGCCTCGCCAGGGCCTCCTCGGTGACCGCCGTGCCGCTCTCGGGCCACCCTCCTGCGACCTAGGTTCCGAACGCCGCCGTTCCCGAGGCCAACTCCGTCAGGCGCCCTATCCCTGCAAGGTATCCAAACGAGAACTACATCGAGCGCCCGCGGTACTGGGGAGACGACATCAAGCCGAAGCACCAAGACCTACTACGGACGCCGGGACCCCCGAACCCGAAGGCCACATGTGCGCCAAGATCTTCGCCGGATCCTCAAGACCTTCTTCCCGTATGCGACGTCGGAGACCCGAACCCCGATGAACCACGATCTCCACTGCAGAACAACAGGGCCTTCGAGGGGAACCGACAAGATCTGCAACACGGCCGCGGAGTGACCCTCGGACGCCCAGATCTACTCTCGGACGCCAAAACCTGAACCGGAAGGACGCCAAGATCGCCACGAGACCGACAAGCGCTTCACCCCGAAGACAAGATCGACCCCGTGGGACCCGACAAGATCGGCACGACGACAAGGACGACACCGACCCGGAAGATCCGATAAGCCTCGACGCCGAGAACCCGGATGCGCCAAGACCTACCCCTGAGTCCGAGAACGACCTCGCCGAACCCTGAACCCTGAGACCAACCCCGAATCCCGGACCCCCAAGATCGTCGAGACCCCTAATGTGTGAACCCCTTCCCGGAACCCTAATTTCTCAATATAATACAATTGTTGCATATTTAATTGCCATGCTCACATGCATATCTGTGGTTTGGGGGCCTTATGCCGATTCACCTAATAATTAAATATGGGGCCCATATGCGGGCAAATCTAGCCTTATATTGGCCTCATTTAAACATGTGTAGCGAACCGTTGCCATCTATTGTCTTGCTATATAACATTTAATTTGCGGGGGTTCTAAATAACTTGAACTGTCTAATTAATTGTCGGGACCCCGGTTCCGCTTAATATGACCTAGTCGCATCGCATCTTTGCCATGTCATCCATCATGCATGCAACATGCCGATCTTCTGCCGTTGTATTGAATATTGCATCCGGTGTTTATTCTAGTGTTTTGGTTCTTCGCGGATAAGGCCGTTGAGTTGATGCGAGTGTCGCCCCGATCTTCGGTTGAACCCTTCGACAATGTTTTTAGGCGAGCATCTCCCCCTTTCTACCTATCCTACTTTTATAGTATTTATTCCCTCCTGTTGATCTATTGCTATCTGTGTTGCGATGCTCTAGTTTTCGTACCCGTGATATCCCCTGCAGCCTTATATTGCCTTGGACACACCCTATTACCTGTTGTTTGGTAGGTAGTTGGACTTGCGCGTCGTAGTTGCTTGCTCAAGTGCTGATGTGTGTCGTTATACGCCACGATTCTTGATGTATTGCCGCATGTTGATGTTGGAGATGATTCTAGTTTTACTTATCGTCACTTTAATTTCTGTTTAACAACTAAAATTGAAATAAGCGAGGCATCGGTGGGTGATAGAAAATATTTGGTTTCAACGCCCACTTGTGTCCCGTAAGACCCCGAGTACTTGATACATGTTCCTTGATTTATCGCGCTATCCACATCCGGGAGGTATATGGGACCCCCAGCGAGCTTGATTCATTCTTATTTCTTGGGCCACAAACTAGTTTGAGGTTTTATTTACGATCCCGTACTTATGCCATGCTACTTTTACAGATTTAAATTGTGCGAGGAGCACTGCATCGCTTAGGTAAGCGGATTGATTACGCGTATCGACAAGCCCAGCCACACTTTCGGGTTCCTACGCTACGACCATTGTCGCAAACCTTGAGTCCGTCCTTGAGCTTGCTTACTCGTTGGATCTACTCAATGGGGTGGCCCCCTGAAATAATTCTGAATCCTGTGATTGTTCAGTCGTGAAAGCCTCGTTGGGTTTTGTTTTGGTTTTTCCGAGGTTGATCGAGTGTGTGTTGCTATTGGTGCACCCTGACCGGGTAAAACTTTCTGAAAGCCGTGTCCGCGGATATGGACGACTTGGAGCACAATATCTCGATCATAGACAAGCATAACTAAAGTTTACTGCTATAAATTTGACTTATAATGACTAGTAATCAGCTTCACTATAATGGAATGGCTAATTAATACTGCCCACAATTGCTTGTTTGGTTGTCGCTTGCGACAATTGTACCTGACTAGTAAATCTTGCAACTACAACGGAATGGCTGAATAAAAGTACCAACAACTGCTGGGTTTTTGGGTTATCTCATGATAAATGTATCTGATTAGAAATTGCTGCAACTATAACAGAATGGTCAACTAAAAGTGCCCACTGCTTCTTTTATCAGGACAATTATCTAAACCTGACTAGTAATTGCTGCAACGATAACCAAATAAGTAAAACTGCCAACTGTGTGAGTTCCTCGGTTGACTTCCTCGTTTGGTCTCGAGGGGGAAACGCCCGGATGGGTTTGCTTGGTAATAGCTTCAGGTTGGATCCGGATAGGTCATCCTTACCCCTCTCTAATAACCGCCAGTTGTATCGAGTCTCTATAGGTTGTTTAGTACATCTCTTGCCGCGCCATCCACCATACCTATGTAGGCGAGGACCGCCAATTCTAGCCTCGCTGCATCGGCCTCGATCTTGACGCTCCTTCTTTTTCCTTTGCCCTTTGCCGGCACCCCTTTTGTCTAAGCAGGTTTTGAGGTCGACGTCGTTAGCAGGGTTACCCTTCCGGCTTGGCCTGGGCAGGGTTATGAACGCCATTGGTTATTCTTCAGGGCTCTTAGCCCCATTTGCATCTTGTCCGTAGCTGGACGCTCTATCGTTTTCAAGGTGATTTGGATCTTTGTACAATATATCTGTATTCTTGACTCTTTGAGTCGCTGTTATATATATATATCTATTCTGTGGGTCCCATCGAGGACTGTTGTGTAATGTTATTACTTCGTTTTCCACCCGCACGAAAGTGCCTGGTGGGCACCTTTGAATCGTTTCTATGCGGGTTTGGCGAATTTTGCTCAAACTTGCATAGGTCCGATTCTGAGGGTGTTACAAAGGCCCCATAGGGCCCAGCCGATTCTAGAGAGATTTGACTCGTTTAAATCTCGGGATAGAATTTCTAGATAAGGGAGAGTTTAAATCGTTTAAACTAGAGATAGGATTTCCAGATAAGGGAGAGTTTAAATTGTTTAAACTAGAGATAGGCTTGGAGGAGAGGCAAGGGCTGGCCGCCCCCCCTCTATATATAGAGGGGTGGTGCGCCCCCTCCCCCCTACACACCTTCCTCCAAGCCCTAGCAGCCTTGCTACCTTCCTCTCTCCCTCCCGACTGTTTGTAGGCGAAGCCCTGCAGCAGAAATTCTCCACCATATACACCACGCCGTCGTGTTGTAGATCCAATCTATCTCTCCACCATACTATTTGGTCCGAGGAAGGAGGAGACGCCGAGTCTTTGCACGTGTGCATCTCACGGAGGCACCGCCACTTGTGGTGCTAGATCGGATCGGATCGCGAGGAGGAGAAGCGAGTACGACTACATCACCCACGTTCTGACGAACGTTCCGCTGTGCAAATCTTCAAGGGTATGAAGATCTAATCCAATCTCTCTCGTTGATTGCATCTCCTAGATTAGATCTTGGCTTTCCCTCTGTTCGCTCCGAAGAAAATTTTGATTTACTATGCCGCGAAACCCTTCACATTGTGCATTATCATGGTTGTATATGATTGTTTATGTGTTGCAATTGTGTATCGTGTAGATTGTGACGAGTGCAACACTTGCTTCTATAAGGACTGTACTTTCGACTCCTACCGTCAAGGCAAGTAGTTGCTATTTTGTTTATGAAATTATCCTACTATTTTCCCTTGTGTATGTGTAGTTTATTTTCGTAGCTATCTCTGTAGGAATTACTATGCTATGCTATGTCCTATATATTGTGGTAGGGAAATCCTTTGAAGTTGAGCTCATGTATGGTAGATGTGTTTAGCATTTGGCTGTAGATACGAGGAAGGGATCATGCTTTGGTAAAGTGAAGGTTTTATTCTACTAAAACAACATAATGTCAATAAACTACCTGGACGGAGTGGCTGGATTATTCATCGGAGTGTGAATAACGGTGGGGAATGTCGCCCAGGGCACTAAGAAGGATTAGTTGTCTTTATTCCAGTAGCTTACATGTGCAACCATGTGCCAGTAAGAAATGGGTGGCTGGTTGGACTCAATAGGTCGTGGTGATCCGAACCCAGCGTAGCCAGAGATATAGTGAATGGTAGGTTGAGACCGATGCGTAGTGGGGTTTGGGGATCTACTTCCCGAACGTTCTCTTCTTGGGATTCTCCCTATCATCACACAATAAGAGTGTGGTGGTACGAGCTGGGCTGTCCAAGTCACATGGGTAAAGTGTATAAATCCTTGCAGGGTGTATAAACTAAGTGCTTGGCCATGTCCCGGTTACGGAAAAATGAGTTGCTTGATATTGATGCTATGACATATTCTCGCTCATCCTTATTTCATGATTTCTAAAACTTCAAGTGTGAATGTAAAGGGTTGATGTGAATCAAATTGGTTTAATAAAGTAGGACAAAGTGTTTGGAAAATGCAAGCTAGCCCCCTAGTAACTCCTCTGGAAACACGTCGGGGTATTCTCTCACTACAGGTATTGTGTATGCTAACCCCCTTAAGAGAATTTACCTCGGCACTCCTAAGAGGCGCTGATGATTTAAACTTAATCCTTGTGCCCCCTGAGTGAAATTGCTTCTCGTGCACAATCCACTTGGCCCTCATGCGCGGACAACCAATCCATACCTAGTATTACATCTAGTCCCTATGACTCCAAAACAACCAGGTGTGCTGGAAAACTATGTGCTCAAATTTCCCAGGGTCAAATCACGACAACCTACACTAGCTAACATTTCTCCTCTCGGTGTGCTCACTCTAATTGTCCCTTTTAGTGCCTAAGTGGGTAACTTATGTCTATCCACAAATACCCTTGATATGAATGAATGCGATGCTCCAATATCAAATAAAACAAGTGCAATATAGGAATCAACTGGAAACTTACCAATCACAAGGTCTGAATCATCATGGATCTCTTCCACATCCACATGATTCACATTAGCCTTCTGGTTGGGGCCGATCTTGGGTCCAACTCCTGGAATCTTCTCCGGGCAGGTGCTTGCATAGTGGCACAGCTTCTTGCACTTGTAACACTACACATTGCTGAGGTCCTTCTTGCTCACATAATTGAGTCCATTGTTCCTCCCAGAGTTGCTATTGTAGTTCTTGTGACCATTGTGGTGGTGGTCGTTCCCTCCACGGTTGTAGCTGCTGGTCCTGTGACCATCATGGCAATGTCCATTACCTCCGTGGTGGCCGCGGTCATCACCTCCATGCCTACAGTGTCCAGAGTGTCCATCCAGAAGAGTGACTCCTATGCTTCTTCTTGCGCCTTTCCACTTGCTGCTGCTTTCCTTCCAGGATTCTAGCCTTATCCATCAGCTCCTGAAATGTTGGGCAATAAACCACTGACAACTACATCGAGAGCTCATCACTCAGACCATCCAGAAACCTCTCTCTCCTCTTGGAGTCAGTGTCCACATCCTCTGGAGCATAGCGTGACCGATTATTGAATTTCTCTATGTATTCTGCCACAGTGCGGTTGGTCTGACGCAGATTGCGGAACTCCTTCCTCTTCAGACTCAGAATCCCTGAAGAGACATGGTTGGTCTTGAACCCTTCTTCGAACATGGCCCAGGTAACTGTGTCCAGCGGGTGGGTAATATGGAAAGTATCCCACCATGAAGCAGTTGGTCTCTCCAGTAGGTGAGCAGCAAACCTCACCTTTTCAACATCAGTGCAACCGACAGTCACCAGGTCCTTGTTCGCCGAGCGCAGCCAGTCAAGAGCAACCATTGGTTCAGGTGTAGTGGAGAACTTTGCTGGCCTCAGCCTCAGAAACCTTGCAAGAGCATCACCCTGGGGCTGATTGTTCTCCTTGTTGTTGTTATTATTGTTGTTGCTATTCTGGGCAGCCATGAATTGAGTCATCACCTATGCTAGCTGTGCCTGGGCTGCTATCAGCTGCTCCATCTCAGAGGGTTGACGGCGACGTGCCATCTGCGGTTCAGCACAGGTAAGTTTTAGAAAGAGCATCTACGAAAAATAAAATTCTACCCATGCATTATGATCATACAACAAGGCAAGCACAAACTACCACACACAAGCATCACATCAGCAAACAAGCAAGCGTGCACTATTCCAGGGGTTATCCTAGCAGTATACAGCTACTAAAACAGTTTTAGAGGCATTATCAACCGTTACAAACATAAACATGCCAACAAAAGCATAAAACAGAATTCTGCCAGAACAGTCCAGCATTGTTCACGAATTTTTCTGCCTGACATAAACTTGTCAGAAAATTTAGCTGATTTCTGTACATATAGTACAGGAAGTTTCGCACCAAACCGTATTTTTCAGATTTTTCCCAGTTACCAAAAAAACATGAAAAATCATACAGTACAGCAGGTTCAGCAGAAAACTGCAGCAGGAAAACCACGAATTTCAACTAAAACTTTGCCATAACTCATTTAGAAATTCTCACAAATATTCCTGAAACTTTAGAGTACACAATAGGGCATCCTAAACACTTTAAACTAACAGCAACGAAGTTTTATATTGATCGATGGCTCAAAACTAACGAAATATCCTAACGAAGACTAGCTGGTGGCCATATCTAACTACTTCATGAAGAGGTTGCAGAAGGTTCTTGAACTCAGACGCTTCAGTCCATGAACCTTCCATGGCGGTGGCGTGTACACCTCCCCTGAATCCTTGCTTGAGACCTCGAAATCCACCTCCTCAGGGTCTTCTTCTTCCTCATCTTCTGTTGCATCAGCAACTGCTTCATCTCCTCCACCATCGTTCCCTCCATCATCATCATCATTTCCATCATATCCGTTGTTGTCATCATTAGGTGGGGGGTTCAATTGTGCTTGGAGAGCGGCGATTCGAGCTGTCATATCAACGATGGTTTGATCTCTTTCCATCACCACTTGGTTCCTCTCTTGGACAGTCCCTTGCAGCTGCTCTATGGCCTCATCCTTCTCCTGGACGGTCCCATGCAGTTGTGCTATGGTCTCATCCTTCTCCTGGACAGTTTCATTCAGCCGCTCTATGGTCTCATCCTGCCAATAAGCGCTTGCTCCATAACATTCACAGCGGTGTGCAAGGTATCAATTTTTTGTCGTTGAACCACTAGTCCGTTGCTGGCAAAATCAGTTATCTCCTTTATCTGCATCACCTTTTGAGCTAGAACTCCATTCTCCATCTCCATATCACTTTCCTCGATGTGATCACAATGTTCCCATTCTCATCACGCCTTCCATAGTCGTGGAAAGGAGATAGATGTCCCGTCCTGTCAGAGGCAAGAGGAACAACATGCCGTCCCGTCGGAGGCACATAGAGGATATGGAGGTGGAGAATGGAGTTCTAGCTCAAAAGGTGATGTAGATAAAGGAGATAGCTGATTTTGCCAGCAACGGTCTAGTGGTTCAAGGACAGGAAATTGATACCTTGCACATCGCTGTGAATGTTATGGAGCAAGCGCTTATTGGCAGGGATGAGACCATAGAGCAGCTGAATGAAACTGTCCAGGAGAAGGATGAGACCATAGCACAGCTGAATGGGACAGTCCAAGAGAAGGATCAGGCCATAGAGCAGCTGCAAGGGACTGTCCAAGAGTGGAACCAAGTGGTGATGGAAATGGATCAAACCATCTAGCTCCTGTCGCCACTCTCCAAGCACAATTGGACCCCCCCACCTAATGATGACAACAACGGAGATGATGGAGATGGAGATGATGGCAATGATGATGATGATGGAGGGAACAGTGACGATGTTGAAGATGATGATGATGATGGAGGGAACGATGGTGGAGGAGATGAAGCAGTTGCTGATGCAGCAGAAGATGAGGAAGAAGAATACCCCGAGGAGGTGGATTTCGAGGTCTCAAGCGAGGATTCAGGGGAGGTGTACACGCCACCGCCATGGATGGTTCATGGACTGAAGCGTCAACGCATGAGTTCAAGGACCTTCTGCAACCTCTTCATGAAGTAGTTAGATATGGCCACCAACTAGTCTTCGTTAGGATATTTCGTTAGTTTTGAGCCATCGATCAATATAAAACTTCGTTGTTGTTAGTTTAAAGTGTTTAGGATGCTCTACTGTGTACTCTAAAGTTCCAGGAATATTTGTGCGAATTTATAAATGAGTTATGGCAAAGTTTTAGTTGAAATTCGTGGTTTTCCTGCTGCAGTTTTCTGCTGAACCTGCTGTACTGTATGATTTTTATGTTTTTTTGGTAACTAGGAAAAATCTGAAAATAGGGTTTGATGCGAAACTTCCTGTACTATATGTACAAAAATCAGCTAAATTTTCTGACGAGTTTATGTCAGGCAGAAAAATTCGTGAACAGTGCTGGACTGTTCTGGCAGAATTCTGTTTTATGCTTTTGTTGGCATGTTTATGTTTGTAACGGTTGCTAATGCCTCTAAAACTGTTTTAATAGTTGTATACTGCTAGGATAACCCCTAGAATAGTGCATGCTTGCTTGTTTGCTGATGTGATGCTTGTGTGTGGTAGTTTGTGCTTGCCTTGTTGTATGATCATAATGCATGGGTAGAATTTTATTTTTCGTAGATGCTCTTTCTAAAACTTACCTGTGCTGAACCGCAGATGGCACGTTGCCGTCAACCCTCTGAGATGGAGCAGCTGATATCAGCCCAGGCACATCTAGCACAGTTGATGACTCAATTCATGGCTGCCCAGAACAGCAACAACAATAATAACAACAACAACGAGAACAATCAGCCCCAGGGTGATGCTCTTGCAAGGTTTCTGAGGCTGAGGCCAGCAAAGTTCTCCACTGCACCTGAACCAATGGTTGCTCTTGACTGGCTGTGCTCGGTGAACAAGGACCTGGTGACTGTCGGTTGCACTGATGTTGAAAAGGTGAGGTTTGCTGCTCACCTACTGGAGAGACCAGCTGCTTCATGGTGGGATACTTTCTAGATTACCCACCCGCTGGACATAGTTACCTGGGCCATGTTCGAAGAAGGGTTCAAGACCAACCATGTCTCTTCAGGGATTCTGAGTCCGAAGAGGAAGGAGTTCCGCAATCTGCGTCAGACCAACCGCACTGTGGCAGAATACATAGAGGAATTCAATAATCGGTCACGCTATGCTCTAGAGGATGTGGACACTGACTCCAAGAGGAGAGAGAGGTTTCTGGATGGTCTCAGTGATGAGCTCTAGCTGTAGTTGTCAATGGTTTATTGCCCAACATTTCAGGAGCTGATGGATAAGGCTAGAATCCTGGAAGGAAAGCAGCAGCAAGTGGAAAGGCGCAAGAAGAAGCATAGGAGTCACTCTTCTGGATCACACCACCGTGCTCGCACCTCCTATGATGGACACTCTGGACACTCTAGGCATGGAGGTGATGACCGCGGCCACCGCAGAGGTAATGGACATCGCCACGATGGCCACAGGAGCAGCAGCCACCACCGTGGAGGGAACGACCACCACCACAATGGTCACGAGAACTACAATAGCAACTCTGGGAGGAACAATGGACACAATTATGTGAGCAAGAAGGACCTCAGCAATGTGGAGTGTTACAAGTGTAAGAAGTTGGGACACTATGCAAGCACCTGCCCGGAGAAGATTCCAGGAGTTGGAGCCAAGATCGGCCCCAACCAGAAGGCTAATGTGAATCATGTGGATGTGGAAGAGATCTATGATGAGTCAGACCTCGTGATTGGTAAGTTTCCAGTTGATTCTCATATTGCACTTGTTTTATTTGATATTGGAGCATTGCATTCATTCATATCAAGGGCATTTGTGGATAGACATAAGTTACCCACTTAGGCACTAAAAGGGACAATTAGAGTGAGCACATCGGGAGGAGAAATGTTAGCTAGTGTGGGTTGTCGTGATTTGACCCTGGGAATTTGAGCACACAGTTTTCCAGCACACCTGGTTGTTTTGGAGTCATAGGGACTAGTTGTAATACTAGGTATGGATTGGTTGTCCGCGCACGATGGCCAAGTGGATTGTGCACGGAAAGCAATTTCACTCAGAACTCCACGGGGCACAAGGATTAAGTTTAAATCATCAGCGCGTCTTAGAAGTGCCGAGGTAAATTCTTTTAAGGGGGTTAGCATGGACACAGTACCTGTAGTGAGAGAATACCCCGACGTGTTTCCAGAGGAGATACCAGGGATGCCACCGGACCGTGATGTAGAGTTTCTCATTGACTTGATGCCGGGAACTAGACCAATAGCCAAGAGACCATACAAGATGGATGTGGATGAACTGAAGGAGTTGAAAAAGCAATTAAGAGAGCAATTGGACAAGGGATTTATTCAGCCCAGTCCGTCGTCATGGGTTGCGCCTGTTCTATTTGTGGAGAAGAAGGACATTAGCAAGAGGTTGGTAGTGGACTATCGTTCGCTAAATGAAGTGACCATCAAGAATAAATTCCCTCTGCCCAATATAAATGATTTGTTTGATCAGTTGGAAGGAGCAAAGGTGTTTTCCAAGATTGATCTGAGATCGGGATATTTCCAACTGAAGATCCGGGAGGAGGACATACCAAAAACTGCTTTCACCTCTAGGTATGGTTTATATGAGTATATGGTTATGTCTTTTGGACTAACGAATGCTCCGGCATATTTCATGACCATGATGAACAAGGTATCCATGGAGTACTTGGACAAGTTTGTGTTAGTGTTCATCGACGACATATTGATATATTCCATAAATGATGAGGAACATGAGAAGCATTTGCGAATGATTATGGAAAAGCTAAGGGAGCACAAGCTATATGCCAAATTCAGCAAATGCGAATTTTGGCTGAACACTGTTGGATTTCTAGGACATGTGGTGTCGGGAGAAGGGGTCGCAGTTGATCCAAGCAAGGTGTCATCGGTTACAGAATGGGAGGTTCCCAAGAATATGGGTGATATTCGGAGCTTCTTGGGACTTGCTGGATATTACAGAAGGTTCATAGAGAATTTCTCCAGGATTGCGAAGCCAATGACTGAATTGTTGAAGAAGGAGAAGTTTGAATGGACCGAGGAATGCGAGGCTAGTTTCCAGGAACTGAAGCGTCGCCTAGTGACCGCAGCTATTATATGCTTGCCTGATCTATATAAGGATTTCTAAGTAGACTGTGACGCATCTCGACAAGGTCTGGGTAGTGTGTTGATGCAAGATGGAAGAGTGGTGTCATATGCCTCGCGCTAGCTCAAGCACCATGATAAGAATTACCCCACTCATGACTTGGAGCTAGCATCAGCGTGCATGCACTCAAGGTATGGAGACACTATCTGATGGAAAAGCACTGCGATGTATTCACGGATCACAAAAGCTTGAAGTACATATTCACCCAAAAGGAGTTGAACATGATGCAAAGGAGATGGTTGGAACTCATTAAGTATTATGACATGAGTCTGCAATATCACCCAGGAAAGGCAAATGTAGTGGCAGATGCACTAAGCCACAAGGTTTATACAAATGGACTAAGTGTGGGAAATTTTCCGAGGGATTTGTGCGAGCAATTTAAGGACCTTAGATTGGAGGTAGTATCCGAGGGATATCTTGCATCAATGGAGATCAATCCAACACTTCAGGAAAAGATTGGTGAAGCTCAGAAGAAGGATAGTGACTTGGAAGGAATAAAGGAAAACATACCCAAGGACAAGGCAGAGGGATTTCGCGAGGATGAGCAAGAAACCCTGTGGTATGGTGATCGTCTGTGTGTGCCCAACGATCCAAAAATAAGAAAGTTGATTCTCCAGGAGGCCCATGACTCGCCATACTCGATACATCCAGGAAATACAAAGATGTATATGGATTTGAAGGAAAGATTCTGGTGGAACAATATGAAGGGGGATATCGCCAAGCATATTGCTTTATGTGATGTGTGTAGTAGAGTGAAGGCTGAACATCAGAAGCCAGCAGGATTGCTACAACCATTGCCAATACCGGATTGGAAGTGGGATAAAGTGGGAATGGATTTTATCACAGGACTGCCCAGGACCAGGTCTGGTTATGATTCTATTTGGGTAGTGGTGGATCATTTGACCAAGGTAGCTCACTTTATACCTGTGAAGACCACTTATACCAGTGCCAAGCTAGCCAGGATCTATATGAACAGGATTGTGTGTCTGCACGGAGTGCCCAAGAGCATTGTGTCGGATAGAGGCACTCAATTCACCTCTCACTTTTGGCGCCAGTTGCATGAGTCATTGGGAACCAGGTTGGAGTTTAGCACAACCTTCCACCCTCAGACAGATGGACAGACAGAGAGGGTGAATCAGATTTTGAAGGATATGTTGAGGGCTTGCGTTCTGGCCTATGCTGAGTTTTCCTACAACAACAACTACCAGTCTAGCATCAAGACGTCATCGTTCGGTGTGTTGTACGGTAGGAGGTGCAGAACACCATTGCTATGGGATGGTGTAGGTGAACGTCAACTGTTTGGGCCCGATTTGATCAAGGATGCCGAGGAGAAGGTCAGTTTGATTCGGGACAGGCTAAAGGTAGCACAATCAAGACAGAAGAGCTACGCTGACGCCAAGCGCAAGGAAGTGGTGTATGAGATCGGAGATCGAGCATACCTCAGAGTTTCGCCACTACGTGGAATTAAGAGGTTTGGAATCAAGGGTAAGCTGACACCTCGATTTATAGGACCATACCGGGTCTTAGCACGCAAGGGAGAGGTTGCATATCAGTTGGAGTTGCCAGAGGCTCTGTCCGCTTTTCATGACGTGTTCCATGTGTCCCAGCTGAAGAAGTGCCACCCGGAGATGTTGGATACACCGTTGAGAGACACTGTGCCACTAGAGGAGGTTCAGCTGGAGAGTGACTTGACGTATGAGAAGCCGGTCAAGATATTAGAGACAGCGGAGAGATTTACTCGTACCAAGACGATCAGGTTTTGCAAGGTGCAATGGAGCCATCACACAGAAGAAGAAGCCACTTGGGAGCGAAAGGACGACCATCCACACCTATTTGCTAGCCATGTCGAATCTCGAGGACGAGATTCATCTTAAGGGGGTTAGTCTTGTCACATCCCAAGTTTTAGAATGGGTACTGCATATCATACATGTCATTGCATCATGATCATTATCTAAAAAAACAGTTTTAAGGTTTTTGCCAAAACCCCACTTGCATTGCCTATTGTCACATACACATGGTTAGCATGGTTTTACCTTGCACCTGCTAGAAAGTTGTTGTATGGACAATTGGAAGGCATAGGTGCATAGAGGGTTCCAACACGAACCTGTAGCATTTTGAATCACTTCGCTTGGAGTAGCAGATCAAAAGTGATGCCCATCTGAATTTTTAGCAAAAATCCAATCCAGTTTGTTTCAGACAGTTTCAGTTAGACAGACAGTTTCAGACTAAAAGTTCAGAAAAGAATAAAAGAGAAAGAAAAAAAGACAACAACAGCGCAGGCCGCAGCCGGCGAGCCAAAACGGCCCACCCGGGGCCCGCTACCGCCGCAGCAAGCCAGCACGCCACGCGCAGCGCCAGCCCAACAGCCCGGCGTGCCAGCAGCCCACGCGCGCCCCCCTTTTTTTCCCTCTTTCCCCTTTTCTCTTTTCGGTTTTTTTTCTTCTACCCGACAGGCGGGCCCGCCTGTCAGCCTGTCGAGCTGGACGTCCTCGACACGGACTCGCAGCGGCGTGTTCTTCTCTGATTCTTCCGCGAGGACGCTGCCCTTGCAAATCCTATATACCCATGTTATAGCCGCTTTCCCCTTTTCGAAAACCCCCTGGAACCCTATCGAACCGCGTCGCCAGCTTCGTGTAATCTCTCGCCGAAGTTGACCGCCGCCGCCATTACCTCGGTGAGAACTCGAACTCGCCGCAATCGGCCACCCCCTCTCGCCCCACTGACCCCCTGCCTTCCCCGTCCACGACCACGTCGCCCTGACCCTTTTCCTCGCCTGCAGGAGCACCGGGAGCCGCGGGAGCTCTCGCCGGAGTCCGCCGCTAGCCGCATCACCCCAGTCGCCCCCTGCCAACGCGCGAGGAAGCGAGGGACCGCGCCGTAGCCGCCAGGAATTGAAATAAGAAAGAAGTAAAAATTGCAGAAAAGGTTTGAAACTTGTAAATTCAATAGTAATTAATCCACTCGGCCAAAAATTACAAATAAGGTACAGTTGCATTCATATTTTCACGTAGAATATAGGTGTGCTGTTAGTTCAGACTTTTGCAGCAAGGTTTTGTCGTGAATAATTAAATGGATTAATGGCCTATTTAGAGTAATAAAATCATAGAAAATAAGTACTGCTCAGAAAATTGCAAATAATATGCCTACAGATTCACAAGAACCTATAGAATGTGTTTATGAATTAAAATGATAGCCTTACAGTACTTAAATTTGCATAAGCAATTAAAAAGCTTTCTGGAGTATTTTAATTATGCAAAAAGTTTTGTAAGTCCTGTTTGCGTGATTCCACTTGGCCCTGGCTCTATTTTAGATTGCCTACACAGTAGTGATTTTTTTCCAGATTTTACAAACTAGTCAGCAACAGTGGCTTAATAAATGGATTAGAGCTCCATTATTTGGCCATTTAAATTGCATGTTTTATTTTTAATGCTTTAAAAAGGTTTTCCATGCATACATAGTATACTGGACAGAGGTTGTAGTATGCTACTGAAGCATTGCTCAACTTGTCATGCATGCATTGTGGATTATTATGGTTGTATATGATTGTTTATGTGTTGCAATTATGTATCGTGTAGATTGTGACGAGTGCAACACTTGCTTCTGTGAGGACTGTACTCTCGACTCCTACCGTCAAGGCAAGTAGTTGCTATTTTGTTTATGAACTTGTCCTACTATTTTCCCTTGTGCATGTGTAGTTTATTTTCGTAGCTACCTGTGTAGGAATTACTATGCTATGCTATGTCCTATATATTATGGTAGGGAAATCCTTTGTAGTTGAGCTCCCGTATGGTATATGTGCTTAGCATTGCTGTAGATGCGAGGAAGGGATCATGCTTTGGTAAAGTGAAGGTTTTGTTCTACTAAAACAACATAATGTCAATGAACTACCTGGGCGGAGTGGCTGGATTAGTCATCGGAGTGTGAATAACGGTGGGGAATGTCGCCCAAGGCACTGAGAAGGATTAGTTGTCTTTATTCCAGTAGCTTACATGTGCAACCATGTGCCAGTAAGAAATGGGTGGCTGGTTGGACTCAGTAGGTCGTGGTGACCCGAACCCAGCGTAGCCAGAGATATAGTGAATGGTAGGTTGGGACCGGTGCGCAGTGGGGTTGGGGATCTACTTCCCGAACGGTCTCTTCTTGGGCTTCTCCCTATCATCACACAATATGAGTGTGGTGGTACGAGCTGGGTTGTCCAAGCCACATGGGTAAAGTGTACAAACCCCTGCAGGGTGTATAAACTAAGTGCTTAGTCGTGTCCCCGGTTACGGACAAATGAGTTGCTTGATATTGATGCTATGACATATTCTCGCTCATCCCTATTTCTTGATTTCTAAAACTTGATGGGTGAACTTAAAGGGTTGATGTGAATCAAATTGGTTTAATAAAGTAGGACAAAGTGTTTGAAAAATGCAAGCTAGCCACAGCTCCACCAGCCAAATAAGCATGTAGTTGCTAGGTCTATTATCTCCCTATTTAGCGCTACTTGCATATATTCCATGTATTGACCCTTCAGGACTGCTACGTCTTATGTTGCAGGATATTCACTGAGTGATCAGCTAGGTCGCGTACTTCACTGCACTTGTTCGCCAGGGCAATTTGAGATTGAAGGAGTTTTTATTCATGTTTGATACTTGAATAAGTTTGAGCTAGCCTTCAAGCTAAGAATTATTGTAATAAATGAATACTTTGGATCCTTTGTTTTTTATGATACACGGATATTTTACTTTGTTATCCATCTAAAGTCTATGTAAGCCAATGAACCGATCCAGAGATTGGCATGTTGCATAGAAGCTATAGTCTTTTCAGTACTGAAGTGTTACACCTTGAGAGCAGTAGCTGCACCTTGCCTCTTCTGATGGTACTACCAGGAATACCGATCCAACTCCGCTTTCTTGCTGTCTCGGAATCACCTGCATGAGTGAGATGTCACGGACATGAGTTAACTTATGTCACAACCTTAAATTCCGTGTTATCTTAGGTTATATTTACATGATACTTTTAATTCCTCTAATTTATAGAGGGAATTGTTTTGCTCTATAGTATGCTCCGAATGCTTGTGGCATATTTTACCTGTAGCTTTTGTTCAACACAGATTAGTTTAATGTATCATTACAAGATAATAGCAACTAAAAATGTCATTTTACAACTCTTAATATACGCAGAATAAAACTACTGATCAGTTTTTAGTTTGAAGAATATAGGTATGTGTGTAATTTGGATATTGGATATTTGAATGATCGTTTAATTTTGAAGCTTCTGAATGTACAGGTTAATATTAAATGCTTTAATGGTAATTACATCCTATTGGGTTTTAGTACACACTGCAGTTACTCTTCTCGATAGTATAAATTTTAGGCTTTCATATTTTGTATGGTTTGTACCATTCCTGTTTGGTAGCTTACTTTAGGGCATCATTGTTGAGTACTTTGGGCCATTCTGAGTTTTATTGCATCATTGGCTCGTGTAAATCCTTGTGGAATATTAGATACCTGACCAGCTATGCTTCATCTTTGCTTGGGAGTTGCAATTTGGTTGTTGCAAGTTTTCTTACGCAGTACCTAGTAGTAGCATTTTAAATTTGTTGCATGGTCGTATAGCATTTTAAATTTGTTGCATGGTCGTGTGCTTATGAAATTGTTGCTCGCTCTACTGTTCTTTTGCAGAAACAGGTTGTGAAGATCATGATCTTTCTGATTTCGCACCCGAGTCAGCACAAGTTTATGTTTAGTAGTAGAAACATTTATATCACCTCAGAACTTCGAACTTTGCTTGTAATAAGCTTTTGTGAACTGTGAAAATCCTATGTGAACTGTGAATCCGTGGCTCCTTTGGTTGGACATACTCAACGAAGGAGAGTGGGAGGCCGGGTGGCACGGATTATAAACCCACATATATTTCCCTTATGCTATTCTATTTCTACCTGATATATTTTGTTCTGTTTAGAAATAACCAATTACTCCCTCCGTCCCAAAATAGATGTCTTAAATTTGTTTAAAATTTGAATGAATCTAGACATTATTTAGTATATAGATTCATCCAAAATTTGAAAAACCTAAGACATCTATTGTGGGATGGAGGGAGTATGTCTTATTCTAGTTCTACACATTGTTGCTTCTCTGATCTGAAGCACACCCCCTCCCCCACCTAGCCTGTACAGAGTAACTTTTTTTTATCATAACCAGCCTGAGAGGATCCTACTTTTGGTCGTCCTATTTGCCAATTTGCCCACGAACCCTTCTAAGATGCTTATAGGTGCTCCGCTGGAATTTTTTGTGTATGAGATGGTTTTCCCTGACGCAAGTTGCCACATTCTTTTGCTCGTGAATTGTATTATAACTACTCCCTCCGATCTATATTAATTTACTTTGATTTGTCAAAAATTGGATAAATCTATATACTAAATAGTGTCTAGATTCATACAAAATCTAGACAAATTCTAGTCAATTAATATGGGCCGGAGGGCGTAAATCCACTGGCACTGAATCGTCTAAATGTATTCGGTGAAATTGTTGGATGAACCTGAAGCAGACCCAGCTCGTGAATTCTATTATAACTATGTAAGGAACACTTATTAACCGGCTGGATTTGGCTTGGGGCGAGTTGCAACGGCGCCCACCAGACCTTTCGCCCAGACCCAGCAAGTATTGACGGTGATGGCGGAGAACGCTGGTGAGGTCAAGTCGATGAAATTGTTGGATGAACATGAAGCAGCCGTCGCAGAATGTTGCATGCTCTCTGCTCAGGCTACTACTGGCACTGAATCGTCTAAATGTATTCGTTTACCAACCCGTGTCGGAGATCAAGCCATGCTGTTGTTGCTCGACTCAGGGAGCTTGTATAGTTTTTTGGATGCCTCCTTTGCGGCTCGACCGAGCATCGGTCCTGTGGCCATGTCTCCAATTTTTGTCAAGGTGGCAAATGGTCAGCATATCATCCGTGATCACATCATGCCTCAACTGGAGTGGCAGAGTCAAGAGTACATGTTCGCTACTGATATGCGAGTGATAGAGCTGGGTACCTTCGATGGCATTTTAGGCATAGACTGGCTTGATGCTCATAGCCCCATGACGTGTCAGTGGAAGCAAAATGCTATTTCGTTCTCACATAAGGATGAATGGATTACATTGCAAGGACCCACTTCGTCAGTCTCTTGAAGAAATGGATCTCCGGACACTTCTGCAACTAGAAGAACATAACGAAATCTGGGCCATAGCCGTGTTGGAACAGTTTTTTTAGGGAATAAAACACTTTATTATAGCAAACAAGCCGCCTCGTTAAAAACCTTTCAGTCCTCCCCGATACCCTGGTGAGAAAAAGAGTGCGTCAAAAACTTGCTGCTCCATGTTCATAGAATCATTACATCGTCTACTAGAAATCCAAAGGTGTAATTGGGGCAACCCCATGAGGTTACCACATGTGTTAGCTACTCTGGACCATCAGATCGAGTCTAAAACGAAATCTGAAACGTTGGTTTGTGGTAAGACTAATTTACCCAGATCAGCAGTAGATTGCCAATTTGCCACTCCTCGCTACTCCCTCCGTTCGTAAATAAGTGTATTACTTCATTTGCCTAAGTCAAATTTTATCAAATTTGACTAATTTTATAAAAAATATAACAACATAATTACATGTTATTGATATATTATGAAACTAAATTTAAAAATATATCTATTGGTCTCAATTTTATGTTATACATATTATTTTTTATAAAGTTACCAAACTTACTAACTTCGACATAGGACAGTGCTAGTTCGGAAGGAGGGTATGCATGCGCTCCACTCAGTGCAGTTGCGTTAATTTTCGTCAAGGGATTTTCAGGCCCGCATGTTATTTTATTTTTCTGCGTATTTAGTGGTTACGGAATGAATCGGCAGGGGCCAGGGGCAGTGGGCGCGACGCTCAGCCGCAGAGGCCTTGCTAACCCCGCCACCATCTCTCACGCCTCTCTCCTCCCGCGCTCGCCCCTTTCTCCCTCGCGCGCGGCGGCGTCGCTCCACTTCCCTGGCCTCCACTCTCATCCCCCTCTTTTCTCCCCATGGTTGACCTCGAGCCGCCGAGGACGAGCCTCTGCGGCGCCCCTCCCATATAGCCTCACGCCGGCGGCTCCATGGGAGCTTGGGGAAGCACCAAGAGCTCCCTTGCTGGCTGAAATGGGGAGCAGAGAGGATTCGTGGGGGGTTTGTGGACGGCGGTTTGGGAAGCAGGGTGGATGGAGGAAGCGGAGGTCGAGGTGGAGGAGCACGCGGCGAATCGACGGATGGATATCATCTCCATCCTCGTCGCCCAGCAGGAGGGCGCAGCATGTAGGCCGCTGCCAGGAGATGGACGAGGTCAGCAAGCCGAGGTGAGCCCTCTCCACCGTGGTTGCCTTGGCCCACGAACTCCGGCCACGGTCCTCGACCTCTCCTCGGCACCCACCTTGTCCATCTCCCTTCTGTCGCCATCCTGCGAGGAGGAGCACCGGAGGGTGCCGCCGCACTGCATGGGAGAGCCTCCACAGGTTGCTGACGGGTATGCCTACTGCACCTCTCCTCTGCCTCACCCCTTCCCCTCGTTGAATCAAATAGGGAGTCTTGTAGCTTGTGTTTTTGCAACTTCATTGTTTTGGCTATGTGCAGATTTACGATCGCCAATTCTGAATCCTGCTCTGAATGAGAATAATCATTGGAAGCTTGCTGATGAAATTGAGTAGAGATTGTATCATGTGGGGTCCTTGCACGGTATGTGTTTGATGATTTTTCTGAAAGGTGGATAGTGTATACTGCTGTGTTCTTTCAGCGTGTGTGGAATTTTGATGCAAGCTGTCCGGTGCAGATGATTACAGCAAAAATATTCTGCCTGAATAGCAAGCACGAGCAGCTGGATCATGGGAGTGATCTGACACCCCAAATTCTCACTAAACACCATGGTTCATTATTCCAGTTTGACATTTTACATATATGATGGCCTCTTTGTAATGTTTGCTTACCGTTTCTATAGGACATTGTACTGAAGACATGAGATCTCGATGCCAATTTTAATCATCTCTTAGGTACTTTTCGGAAAACATATATGACAATCGGAAGGAAATTGTTTACTCTTCATTTGGATATACAATACAAGCGTCATATTTAAGAAATGTTTCACATGAAACAACTAATATGTTCTACAAAATGAAAATAATTTCTCACTAGGAATCGAATCCAATTTTATTGTTCATATAGAATTTATAATGCAGCAACTCGAGGACCTTGGTATGTATAGTTCTATTGTACATAAAGATTGAAACTGTTGGACTTATGTAGTACAGATAATATTTAATGGTGTTTGCAATTAAAATGTACATGCTTCAGGATTCCTTATAATGTCTCATTTTTTCCCTTGGTTGTGGCATGTCGCCACCGGTAGGCCACAACCCTGAGTTCCCACAGGCCAGTGCCACCAGGTCGTCAACCTCCCACACCCTCAAAACAGCTAGCTATTCGTCCTGCAACACTCATGTAATTATTATTTTTAGAATTGAGCAGAGCAACCATTTGTTCACGGACTGCTAAAATATGTTCTTTCTCTTTCATATGGTTTTGTAGCTGGTATTGCCACCGAGAAGAACAATTGGCCTCCTTTTCTGCAGTGCCATGCTTATTGTTCTTAAACCATGTGATGGAGCTCAACACTGCTGCAACGACTCCTATTATGTTCAAGAAGTGAGGTATTAAAGCGAGACACCGGTAAATTTCTTTAGATGTGTTGAGATCTACTAGAAGGTTAAATTTGCATGTAAAAAATGAGATGCTGTAAATATCTCGAGACATTCATGCTTTTTTTGTAGGGTGACATTGTCAAGGTTTAGCTATCAAGCAATCAAATATTACTTGCTATGAGTAATGAAACAGTGAATGTGCTCTTACATATCTCTCTTGCTACTTGTAGGTATTGTCGAAGTTTGTAGGTGATGCCTGCTGCTTCAAATTGAAATAGATAGTATAATTTGGTGATAGCTCCAAAAGAACACGTGTATGGTCTTCCAAACCATCTAGCTTATCATGAATGCGGTTTATTTGTTTTCCTTTCGAGCTTGTATCATTTATTAAACTTCTTTTTGTTAGGGAAAGAAAAGTACAGTGCGCTAGAGAAGTTTAAAGGTATTTAGCATAAGGAGCGCCAGGGGCTGCGATGTGCCGCTGCTGGTGAGAAGCTGAGAGGAAGAGGAGGAGCAGAGAGGGAGGAGTGGTGAAGAAGAGAGAATTGAAGGAGGAGGAAGACCTGATGCTGCTACGTTCACCAGAATGGGTATTTGAGGCTGCGATTGACCTAATTGAATTGTCTTTCTGTATGTGTGTGTGTCTGCGTTCATGGGTGTGTGTTCACTGATGATCTCTTTTTGTTTTCATTAGATAAAATTACAGTACTATTGTATGGATTTCCCTGCAATGATGGTTGATTCCCGAGTTATATAATTTGTTTGGCGGTAGTACCGTGTTCATGTTTGCATTCATCGGATATCATCTGATGTTGCAAGCATATTCTTTTACCAGGTAAATATGACAAGAGCATCCTTTTCCCAGCTGGTTTTTCTTTTGGAATGCAAGGCAACCACACTCACCTTGCTTATAGTAATATTTATTGAAAGAAGTGTTTGCCCTCTTAATATATATAGAAAAATGAATTCTTCTGGTTAAAAAATAGCCTCGGGCTGTGTATGTAGTACTTTGTTTGCATCTCAAAATTTTGATACATGTCTTGATAGCTATTGAAGTGTAGCATTATTGTTTAAAACTGCACAATTGTGATATGAGGGAACATGTGCTATTTCTCCAGGATTGAGTTTTTATTTGGGTGATTTATTGTATCAGGCTGCTTTGCTTGCTCCGAAGACAGCGACTCGTGAGGTGGTTGGGTCCAGCGGATGTCGTGTTGGTCAAAGGGGATTTATCAGTCTGATGATGGCCATGGTGCTCCCACTTCCCTGGTAAGAGCCACTTCATCTTCATCACAAGGAAACACTCAATTTTTAATGTGTAATTTGGTGTCCTTCAGTTCATCCTTGCAGATTGCTGCTGAGCTTTATTGCTGCTTCTACATGATTAATGATGTATGATTAGTGTACCTGTAGGAGAGGTGATAAAATTTGATGTATCTTTATAGATTCAGGTTAGTTAGGTTTCCTTGTAATATAATAATTATAGCACTTGTTGTCTTCAAGCATGTTTCCTTATAAAATATTGCTATTTTTTTTGTTGCCTTCACTTCAAGCACCTAAAATGTATTTATTCTTTGGCTTTTCATGTGAAAATGGTCATAGTTTTATGCCCCCGCTTCAGTGATGATTACTTTTATTGTGGTGGCGGTTTCTCCTCGTGCCTGTTGTGCTGATTAAGATCAAGGTCAAGTACACCTAGAATTTGCAGACTGATGTATATGGTCGCTACCCAGAAGCTGGGCTAGCTGCACCAACACGGAGATTGTGTCATGCTCCATCATTCTGAATGATTTAGGGGTCATGCTGGCTTACAGACTGATTTAGGGGTTTTATGCCCTCGCTTCAGTGATGATTACTTTTACTGTGGTGGCAGTTTCTCCTCGTGCCTGTTGTGCTGATTAAGAGCAAGGTCAAGGACACCTACAATTTACAGATTGATGTATATGGTCGCTACAGTTCAACATATACGATGGCTTAGATAGTGTTAGGTATTTACCTAGCTCTAGATTTTAGCATGCTCCATCATTCTGAATGATTTTCTGCCGGTTTGCAAACATCTGCTTATAGAAGAGCAGAAAATTATTCCGCATATACCAAAATGAATACTAAATTCTATACATGGCAAATATGCAGGAAAGCAATCCCATTGGAGAAGATCCTAGCGATCAATGAAGATGGGGTATAAGAAGGGCATGAAGAACACGTTCCTACGTGCAGATGATGGTGGTGAGATTGAGTTGGTCTTCTTTGATAGAATGGCTAGCGTGCATTTCCATTGCTCGTAGAGAAATATTTAGTTCTTTTATTCAGAATCGTTGGTTCATGTGGTTTATCACTTCTTTCAGACTATGTGAGCTGCATTCTTTTATTTATTATTGTTGCATATGTGTGAACTCTTTATCTTACTATGTGCTACCGTGCATTTCCTTTGTTGGTAGAGAAATATTCAGTTCTTTTATTCAGAATCGTTGGTTCATGTGGTCTATCACTTCTTTTAGACTATGTGAGCTGCATTCTTTTCTTTTATGCGCACAGTTATTTACTTGCTTAAACTACAATTTAGGTGGTCTGTTCTTAATCCATGTTGAGAAAAGAAAAATTATCCAGTGTTTCTTGCTATAACATATCATGGATATTTGTAGCTATGTACATTCTATCTTCGATTCTTTTCTATTATCATGTTAGTTAGTTATAATGATGGAATCTGAAGCCGAGACACTTGGTATATTTTTTAGTGTACCGACTAGGTAACATGTTATAAGATGTTGTTTGTTATACATTTCAGTTTTGACCCCATACATGCTATTAACCTGCTTAGTTCACCGTCGCTCTTGATGTTGGCATTCTGCTCTAGGCTTGCCCTACACTGCCCCATCCATCTATCCACGAAGGTAAGAAATATTGTTGTATTTTTCCTCATTCCAATTGGATATTTTTTTGCTTCTATGGATTGACTCCTTGATTTTTGTGCTTGAAGTAGGATGTGTTGTATATTTGGCTCAAAAATTCAGAATGAGCCTGTAACATATTAAATTGATGTTAACTCTTTTTTTTTGAGAAAAAAAGGCAACCCCAATTTTTTCCACCCCCTCCGATAGTTCGAAAATAGTTTATATTCACAGTATCATGGACCTATAGCTAATTGGAATCTTTTGGTGATGTTGGAAGTAGGCACATTGCTCATAGGATGCGGCTCTGCGGCCTACAAGCTGCAAAGGCCTTTGCATGCCGCGAGTGTATTGAGTCTATGACTGGAAAAACCTTTTACTATGTTGTGCTAGGTTGTTCTATCTTTATTATTTGGTTTCTTTACCTGTAATTTGCTTCTGTCCAATCGATCTTGCGTTTGTAGGCCCATGCTGTCCTCACAGAAAGCTGCAGCAGTTGTGGTAGATCAGCAACAGATATGATTTTGGTGCTTTTTTCGACGTTCTGCCAAGTTTAGTGGGGAGTAGATGGTAGCTTTGTGTTCTATCATACTGAAGAAAAAATGATATGTACTCTTTGCCACTTGCCTGCTTTACTTCTTTATACCTACTGGCTTATATCTATTTTCCTTTACAGTAATGTGAATGTGAAACTTGTGGTGATGCAGGTCGTAGTAGGTGTCCGCTTCCTGCTGATTCTGTGTTGTCACCTCTGAAGACTGTGTTTCCCCCTTTCGTAGTTGGCATGTACTCCCTCCGTTTCAAAATATAAGATGTCTTAGCTTTGTGAAGCAAATGTATCTAGACTACTTTTGGTATATAGGTTCACTCATGTTTGGAGTGAATCTACACACTAAAACAAGTCTAGATACATTCTCTTCACAAACCTAAAACATCTTGTATTTTCAAACAGAGGGAGTACATATGAACAAGTGCCTCCTGTGAAAATGCCGTCTGCAGCTTTTGTGGGTGCAGCTTCTGTCAATTCTTCGTGCTTGCTTGTTTGTGTAGTTTGTTTTACACCATAGTGCTCGATTCATGAAACAAGCAGTTGTGAATTTCTGATTAATTTCCTTTATCTACTTATGACCTACTTTTATCCATGGTTTACTGTATGGTTGCTGCATCTCCTGTTATGTATGTGTCTGCCCTTTGAAAGTGGGGACAATGAGATCATGGCGATTATTTATTTTTGTTAATTTCGCCTGTGCTGCTTTAGCGATCTAGGGGTTTTCATGAATTTATGAATGTATTTGATTGAACTGGAATTTTATATGAATTTAGGCAGGTTCTTCGTGGAAATGGAAATTATCCAGAGAATTTGGAAGCTTTTCACCAACCTGTGATGTGATATTATTTTATGTGTTGGCCAGAGAAGTGCTTTGAACCCAGTTGAAGTAGAATTTGTACAAGATCTGTAATTCCGCCAGAAGATTGTTTACCACTCTGGGCAATTAGAGTTTGACTACCATCTCTGGCTATTTACTTTATAGATTCTCCATTTCATAGCATATCTTTACGTTTATGGAGAAAAGTTATTGCAATTAGAGCTCTAGGGTCTTAGAATATTCCTATATTATTGGCCTCTCTTGCCCTAAATTTCTGTGGAGATAACGGACAAGTATGTGAAATGTTAGAATGTTAGCAGGGACACCTCTGCTGTACACCTGGATGAAACTTGTCTGTATGTTGCACTATTATCTCAGAATTCACACCTATTTACAAATTGTAATATACTTCATATCACTACTTTCTCTAACTGTATATAGTGCATGACTCTACTCTGCTATCTTCATATTTTTGTTGCCTTTTTGCCAACCAATACCACTGTTACTTAATTATACTTGTAGCCATTAAATTATAATCTCATTTGAAATCGCCTATAAATTTGAGCCTTGACGCTACGGCCATCCAAACATATTATTACTCAGGGATTTAGTTCAATTTAGTCCAAATTAAACTAAAGTCCGACACTTATTATGAATTAGAGGAGTATTATTTTTCACTTATTTATAATCGTTAAATTGGCTCAATTAACGGGTCGTGCGCCAAGGCGACACCTAAATCTAGTACAGATAATATCAAGTTTCTAAAAACCAAGTATAATGATCGACACTGCTTAAGCCGAGCTTCGTGCCAAACTGTGAGCTTCTTGATTTGAAACCTGCTTCTCATGGTCAAACGACGTATCTAGGAAGTCTTTCTTGCTTGCCTTGATTTCCTGCACAATTGTGCTAAATCTTCCCAGATTAGTATTTTTTAGGCTATTGACCACCTCCAAGCAATCTGACACCACCAACACGCCCAGTGATAGATCCTTCTCCAAGTCAATAGCTTCATGGCACGCTAGCACTTCAAGGGTTTTTCCTGCACAATTGTGCTAAATCTTTCCAGATTAGTATTTTTAGGCTATTGACCACCTGCAAGCAATCGCGCTCCAGCGATAGATCCTTTCCCAAGGCAATAGCTTCACGGCACGCTAGCACTTTAAGGGTCCCCGGGTCTCTAATTCCCTAGATCACCACAGCCGAAGCACCCAGGTAAACCCCTTCGTTTGTTCAACATACCAACCTATCCGGTGTTTTCATAAGTGTTTTCCTTTTTGTGATCACCACAATTAAGCACCTGTAATCTTTCCAGATTAGTATTTGTTCTCATAAGTGTTTTCTTTTTTTGTGACAAACGGTGTTTCTTATAATAATACTTTTGGTCTTCCGTGAACCCACCTTACTAATGAGAACTAGTTTCAAAGAAACCATCCGCTGATAGAAAGCATGACCAAGCAAGGCAATAACAGACCGCAACTAGAGTAGGAACTATTTTTTTTGTGTTTTTGAATAAAGAAAGCAAACCAAACTAGAGTAGGTTTTTTTTGGGTTTTTTGAAAAGAGGCAAACAAAACCAAGCAAAAGAAACAAAACAAACTAAAAACAAAGTAAAAAGAAAGAAAGTGAAAGACTCCCCTAGTGAAGACGTCCTTAGCCTCTCCGGCAACGGCTCCAGAAAATAGCTTGATGGCGCCCACCACTTGTCGTGGGTCACTTCGTTGGAAACCCCAATAGCAAGGTATGAAGCAGCACATTAGCAAGTTTTCCTCAGAAAGAAACTGAGGTTATCGAACCAGTAGGAGGAAGGAAACGTTACACAGGTGTTGCAAGCAAGGCGGAGACCTGCACAACACAAACTCAAGACTTTGCCCCAACGAATCGCTGAGGTTGTCAAGCTCACCGGTTTGTAACAAAGGATTAAACGATGGTGGAAGGTAATGGTTTGCAGCAAGTAAACAAATAACAGTGGAAGATGTATCAATGGTAAAGATTGGACCGAGGTCCATAGTTCACTAGAGGTGCTCTCCTTAGATAAACAACATGGCATGAAGGGTAAACAAATTACAGCAGGTAAATTGACAGGAACTGAGCAAGGCATAACAATACAATTACTAGTCGGAAAGATCCTATGAGATTCCATTGGGCAATACAACAAGATACATAGACCGCCATCCAACTGCATCTATGACTAGAAGTCCATCTTCAGGTTATCATCCGAACCCTCACAAGATAAGTTGCAAGCAACAAACAATCGCTTAAGCAAAGTGTGTAAGGTAAACAGTCCACATGTTCCATGAATAAGAGACCGTTGTTTTCTCCCTAGTGGCAACAACACATCTACAACCGAAGAGATTTCTGTCACTTTCTGTGGCATCCCGCAAAACCACTACTAGAAAATCGCGTTGAATTTGTGCATTGCATCGTCATCATCATGCATTGTTTGCATAAAACTATTTTCGCAACGCCCGATTCGTTTTCCGAACGCCCCATCTTTATTCAAACGCCAAAATCCGGGTCGCCGGAATGTTTTGTTTTGCCCGATATCGGTTTGCAAAAGCCTTGTTTGAAATAAATAAAAATTATAATTATTTTTGGGGATGAACGGGCCAAACGATTCAACGACCACCCCAGAAATTAAAATCGGTTCAATCTAAATCCTACAGCTACCCAACTACCTACCCAGCCCAACCCTCCACCTCACCCCCTCCAATCCCTGTTTGCCACCTCACCCTCTCCCCTCCCCCTAGCCTATCAAACACTGCCACCTAATCCTACCCTCTCTCTCCTCTCCTCTCTCTCACCCCACTTCCCCCACCACACAACTCCCCTGCCAGCACACCACGCACACAACACCACCCACGCGACGCACTCACGCACACCACACTCCGGTCCCACCTCACCCGCCTGCCCTCACACCCACGCTCCCACAGACGCACAAGGTGGCTCCCAGCAATGGGCCCCACCTGCCCCCACCGCTGCCTCCCTCCCCACGCGACCTCCTCTTCCCACGCTCGGCCGCCTCCTCCATCCTCGCCACCACCCCGCCTCGCCAGATCCACCGACGCCACCGCCTCCTCCTTCTCTCTCCCCGCTGGCCGACCTCAACCCGCCTGCCTCGCTCACGGCCTCGTGCTCCGCCGCCTCCCATCGCCGACCTCCGCCACGCCCCATCTTCCAGCGCGCCGCCCTCCTTCCCGCTGGCCGCGAAGGCCGACCTTCCTCGGCGGCCCTGGCGACCTCAACCTACCTCCTCCGCCTCTTCACCCGGCCGCCTCCGCGGGCGTCACGCCACGCCCGCCTCTTCTATCAAGGCCCGAGCCGGGCGTTCCCTCCGGCCGCCTCCCTCCGGCGAGCAGCCCAGCCGCTCGACCTCGCAGCCGCCAGAGTTCCCCACCTCCGCCGCTTGGTTCTGCTCGCGCCAGAGCTCCGCACCCCCGTCTGGCCTCCTTCCACCAGCCGCGCCAGATCGCCTCCATCGCCGCCACCTCCCGCCACGACACGCGCGCCGCCTCCGTGCTTGCCTCTCGCCACCAGGCCGCTGCCCCGCCGCTAGTCCCCTCGTGTCGGCCTATTCCAGTGCCCTCGCCTCCAAACGCCACCGCCTCACATACCTCCTCTCCTGTTGGCAGCATGTTGTACCGCCCGCTTGTTTTCCTGCCCCATCCGTGTGTCCAAAGATCTGCTTGTGCGTTGTTCTCTTGGGAATAAATCGCAACATGTGACCCTTCTTTCTGCTCACCGCTTTTCTCCTCTCGGAAAGGTGAAGGGAGTGGTAGTATGTTGTCAGATCAAGGAAGACCAATCAGGGATGTTGTGGATTGACGACCTCGATTCCGGTGCGAGCAAGGTCGTGATGTTGCATCGCCACGGTGTGGTGCTACGGCAAGGACTTTCCCCGATTTGAGCCGACAAGGTCTCCAACCTGGATAAGCTGAACGGATCCGAAGATCAACCTGGCGCGCCAAGTACTTCACCCCTGCATCGAGACCTCGAACGACAAGTTCTCCTTCCGGAAGCATTGACGCCAGGCGACAAGATCTACTTCACGGATCCAAGACCCTGCACCGATCCACTCAAGTTCGACATCGACAACAAGAACGACACCGACCCGGAAGAATCCGATGCGCCCCGGCGCCGAACCAAGCCCTGCTTCCCGGATGCCGAGGACACCGACACAGAACAACAAGATCTACTTCGCGGACACCGTGCGACAAGAACTACCCCGATATCCGAGAACGATCCCGGAGTCCGAGAACGTTTTCGTCGAACCCTGGACCCTGAGACCGACCCCGAACCCCGGAACCCCAAGATCTGCCGAACCCTAAATGTGTGACCCTTATTCGAACCCTTATTTTATAAATGCTAAACATAAATTGTTGCACATTAAATTGTCATCTCGCATGCATATCATTTGTTTGGGGGCCTTATGCCGATTCACCTAATAATTAAATATGGGGCCCATATGCGGGAAATTCTAGTCTCATATCGGCCTCATTTAAACTTGTGTAGCGAACCGGTATCTTATCTTGCCTTGTTAACACAACATTTAAATTGCGGGGGTATTAAACAACTTGAACCATCTAATTAATTGTCGGGACCCCGGTTCCACTTGACTTGACCTAATTGCATCGCATCTTTGCCATGTCATTCATCATACATGCATCATGCCGATCTTCTGCCGTTGTATTAAATATTGCATCCGGTGTTTATTCTAGTGATTTGCTTCTTCATGGATAAGGCCGTTGAGTTGATGAGCTTCACCGATCTTGGTTGAACCTTCGACAATGTTTCTGCGAGCATCCCCCTTTTCTACCTATCTTACTTTTATAGTATTTATTCCTCCTGATCTATTGCTATCTCGTTATGATGCTTTAGTTTTCCGCACTCGTGATATACCCCGCAGCCTCATATTGCCTTGGACACATCCTATTACCGTTGTTTGGTAGATAGTTGGACTTATGCCGTCGTAGTCGCTGCTCAAGTGTCATTGCGTGTCGTCAATGCCACAATTGATGATGTATTGCCGCATGTTGCTGTTGGAGATGATTCTAGTTTTACTTATCGCTCACTTTTAATTCCTGTTTAACAACTAAAATTGAAATAAGCAGGCATCGGTGGGTGATAGAAAATATTTGGTTTCAACGCACTTGTGTCCCGTGAAGACCCCGAGTACTTGATAATTCCTTGATTTATCGCGCTATCCACATCCGGAGGTATATGGGACCCCCGAGATGTAGCTTGATTCATTCTTATTTCTTGGGGCCACAAACTAGTTTGAGGTTTTATTTACGATCCTGTACTTATGCCATGCTACTTTTCAGATTTAAATTGTGCGAGGAGCACACCAGACTGCTTAGGATCGGGACACGATTCCTGGTGTCGACAAGCCCAGCCACACTTTCGGGTTCCCAATGCTCACCGCTTCACCCAAACCTTGAGTCCGCCTTGGAGTCACCGCTTTGTTATGGATCTACTTAAGTGGTGGCCCCTAAATATTTCTGAATCCGTGATTGTTCAACGTGAAAGCCTCGTTGGGTTTTGTTTTGGTTTTTCCGAGGTTGATCGAGCGTGCGTTGTTATTGGTGCACCCCGCCGGTAAAACTTTCTAAAGCCGTGTCATGGATATGGACGATTTGGAGCACAAGATTCTCGATTACAGACAAGCATAACTAAAGTTTACTGCTATAAATTTGACTTATAATGACTAGTAATCAGCTTCACTATAATGGAATGGCTAATTAATACTGCCCACAATTGTTTGTTTGATTGTCGCCATGCATAATTGTATCCGACTAGTAAGTATTGCAACCAACGAATGGTTGAATAAAAGTACCAACAACCGCTGGGTTTTGGGTTATCTCGTACAATTGTATCGACTAGTAAGTGTTGCCACTATAACGGAATGAATAACTAAAAGGCCCATCGCTTCTTTTATCGTGACAATTATCTATACCGACTAGTAATTGCTGCAACGACAACCAATAAATAAAATTGCCAACGTGTGAGTTCCTGCTGACTTCCTCGCTTGGTCTCGAGAAACACTGTGATGGGTTTGTTTGGTGTTAGTTTCAGTGTTGATCCGCTAGGTCATTCTTACCCCTCTCGATAACCGCCATTGTATCGAGTCTCTATAGGTTGTTTAGTGCATGCCGCCGCCGTCACCACCATACCTATGTAGGCGAGGACCGCCAATTTAGCCTCGCTGCAATCGCCTCAGATCGACGCCCTTCTTGTCCTTTGCCCTTTGTCGGCACCCTTTTGTTTAAGCAGGTTTTGAGATCAACGCTGTTAGCAGGTTACCCTTCCGGCTTGGCCTGGGCAGGGTTATGGACGCCATTGGTTATTCTTCAGGGCTCTTAGCCCCATTTGCTTCTTGTCCGTAGTCGTACGCTCTACCGTTTTCAAGGTGATTTGAATCTTGTACATTATATCTGTCTTCTCGACTCTTTGAGTCGCTGTTATATATATCTGCTCGTGGGTCCCATCGAGGACTGTTGTGTAATGTTATTACTTCGTTTTCCACCCGCGAAAGTGCCTGGTGGGCACCTTTGAATCGCTTCTATGCGGGTTTGGATTTCGCTGAAACTTGCATAGGGCCGATTCTCGAGGTGTTACACTTTCTGGAAACCAGAGGCATGAACCCACTATCAAGAGGTCAACCCTCTTGAGTCACATGATGAAGGCCGGGATGATCTTTTGGCGGTGTCGGAAGAGTTTGATCCCCGATCTAGGTACGATGGTGTCGGTGGCTACATACGGTTTCGTGGAATATACATCGGGAGGGGGGGGATCTGAAGCTCTTCCCGGCACCCTGCCAGAGGGGAGATCATCCTGGCGGACTTCTTCTTCATCATGCCAGCCTCTGGTATGAAGTGTGAGTAGTTCCACCTTGGACTACGGGTCCATGTAGTAGCTAGATGGTTGTATCTCCTCCTTTGTGCTACCATGTTTAGATCTTGTGAGCTCCATTTATGATCAAGATCATCTATTTGTAATCATGCATGTTGTGTTTGCAGGGATCCATTGGATATTGAGATTACTGTGTCAGATTGATTAATGGTTTCGTCTTATTGATTCTATCATGTCTGTGTTGTTTGATATCTTGCATGCTCTCCGTTTCTAGTAGCTATCTTGGCCAAGTAGATGCTAGTGACTCCAAGAGGGGGTATTTATGCTCGATAGTGGGTTCATGCCTCTATTTAATCTAAGGAAGTGATGAAATCTATAATGTTGTAGATGTGATGTTGCCACTAGAGAAAAACGGTCTCTTGTTCATGGAACAAGTGGATTGCTTACCTTGCACACTTTTGCAGCTTATCCATTGTTTGCAACTTAATGTCGGAGGGGTTCGGATGATAACCTAAAGGTGGATTACTAGTCATAGATGCAGCTTGGATGGAGGTCTATGTATCTTGTTGTATTGCCCAATTGAATCTCATAGGATCATGAATGTCTAGTATTGTATTGTTATGCCTTGCTCGGCCCCTCGTCAATTGCCCCCGCTAAAATTTATTTACCCAAAGATGCCATGTTTATTTATCTTAAGGAGAACACTGGTGAACTATGGACCCCATTCAATATTTACCATTGGTACATCTTCCATTGTTACTGTTTACTTTCTCAAACCACTATTACCTTCCACACCATACAAGAATCATTTGTTTTCAAAGAACCGGTGAGATTGACAACCTCACTGCTCATTGGGGCAAAGTCTTGAGTTTGTGTTGTGCAGGTTTCCAAGTTGCTAGCAACACCTTTGAGTCAAGCTTCCTTCCTCCCATGGTTCGATAACCTTGGTTTCTTTCTCGAGGGAAGACTTGCTGTGCTTATCATACCTTCCTCTTGGGGTCTCCCAACGAAGCTCTACATTGATTTGAGCATATCAAGCTGTTTTCTGGCGCCGTTGCCGGGGAGGCTAAGGACATTTTCACAAGGGGAGTCCTTCACAATCTTTCTCTTTACTTTGTTTTTTTTGCTTAGTTTCTTTTGCTTGGTTTTTTTGCCTCTTTTTATCAAAAACTCCAAAAAAATAGTTTAGTTTGGTTTGTCTCTTATCAAAAACACAAAAAATTAGTTCCCGCCTAGTTGGTGTCATTGCTATTTTGCTCCACTTTTGCCAAAATGAATTCTTCCGAGAACACCAAGTTGTGTGACTTCACTAGCATAAAGAACAATGATTTCCTGAGTACATATATTGCTCCTCCCCTCGATGCTACCTTTTATGAAATTAAGTCGCTTGGTTGAATCTTGTGATGAGAGAGCAATTTTCGGTTAGTTCGATGTCACGCTTCCCACCTCAATAACTTTGTTGAACTTTGTGAGATGCAAAATATAAGGATGTAGATGGAGATATTGTTAAGCTCAAGTTGTTTTTTATCCTTGAGAGGAAAAGCTAAAGAATGGTTGCTATCCTTGCCTAGAAATAGTATTGATTCTGGATTATGCAAAGATGCTTTTATTGGAAAATACTATCCTCCTCGCTAAGATTATATCTATGAGAAGTGAAATAATGAAATTTAAACAACTTGATAATGAACATGTTGCTCAAGCTTGGGAAATAATGAAATCTTTGGTTAAGAATTATCCCACTTTATGGATTAAAAGTCCGGATGATTATCCACTTTTTATGTGTTCAACTTCTCTTCAAGAAACGTTGATTTAGCTATGGAGGTACCTTTTATGACCATCACCTAAAAGCAACAAAGCTCCTTGATAATATGATGGTTAATTATTCCGAATGGCACAATGAGAGAGCTCCACATGGTAAGAAGGTAAATGCTATTGAAGAAACCTCCTCTTGGAGTGATAAGATTGATGTTATCATGGCTATGTTTAATGGAAAAGCTCCTATTGATCCAAATAATGTTACCTTAGCTCTTTGGTTGCTCAAGAAGAGCAAGTTGATGTGAACTCATTACAAAACAACAATTTCAACAACAATGCCTATAGGAATAATTTTGGTAATAACAATTATAGGCCTTATCCTCCTAATAATGGCAATACCTATGGAAACGTCACAACAATACTATAAGTTCCCTCTGAACTTGAAGTCATGCTCAAAGACTTTATTAGTAAACAAACCACTTTCAACAAGACTGGAGGAAAAGCTTTTGAATGTTGAGAAAAACATTGCCTCTTTGTCTCAAGCATAATCCTCTTTGATTAATAAAATGATAAACCGAAACCTTGAAAGTAATTTTGCTACTCATGCCATACAAGCATTATTGATGAAAATGTTAGACCGTTAGCCCAATCCACATGCTAAGTAGGAAAGAGAAGCTGAAATTTCTAGAAACAATAGTGTGTGCACTATCACCACCACCAATATGGATGCCACTAAACCAAAAGAAGCCCTATTCCTCCTACATCAATGCCTAAACCCAATGAGTCTACTACTAGTGATGCTAAGTTTGATTTTGATCTTGATGGTTACAATATTTCAAGTGATTATGTTCCTACAAAAGCTTGTTATAAGTCCCGATGCTAGTGATATGAATGTAGCTTTCACCAAACACATTAATGCTCTTATTAAAATTAAGGAAGAAAGTTGAAACACAAAGCCTCTATTACTAGGATAGTAGAAGATAATTGGGAACCCATTATTAATATGCAAGTGAATGACTTTGATCTCAAAGCTTATGTGACCTTGGTTCTAGTGTCTCTATTATACCTAGAAAGATTTATGAAAATGCTTGATTTGCCACTTTTGAGGATTGCTATTTGGATGTCCCACTTAATGATAATGCTAAAAGAAACTCATGGGGAGTGTTAATGATGTTCTTATTATGGTTAACAATGCTTATGTCCCTGTTGATTTCTATGTTTTGATGTTGAATACAATGCTTCTTGTCATCCGTTATTTTGGGAAGACCTTTTTCTTAGAACTCATGGTGCCATCATTGATATGAAAGAAGGCCCCATTAAATATCAATTTCCATTCAAGAAAGGTATTGTCACTAATTTCCCTATGAGGAGAGTGAATTTGCTTTTTTCTCCCTCCTTGAAAGCAAAGGTTTTATATTAATTCTTCATTTGAAAATACCTGATTCTTGCTTCTTATGCCTAACCTAAAGGAGTTAAAGAAAAGTACTTATTGGGAGGTAATACAAAAGTTTTCTTGAGGTCTTGGAAGTCATTACTTCAAGAATGACCTCCTATCCTTTTATTTGCTTTTTTTGTGCCAAGAATACCTCTAATAAGAGGGAAATAAGATTTGGGGAGTTGCTGTCCTAGAACAGATTTTGTGCTCCAATCGTAAAGATTCGTAAAATATATGTAAGTCCTGTTTGATCTGATATTTCTCTGAATAACCAATATGTTGGGATAACTTCGTTAGTACAACACGCTTTGATTTGAGCAAATGTAAGGTCTTCTAAAAATCGGTTTCACCTGCTGGTCTGCTTTGACAGGCTTCATTATTATTTGCATTTGCTTATTATTGATTCCTTTTTGGGTTCTTTTTGGGAAATTGAGCTTTTTGAGGGAATTGCTACAGTACCTTGTGTTTTTAGTGAAATTTTTGCTGTTCTAAAGCTAAACCCAAAGATCTATTATCTTTTGAATACACTAATGTTGCTAATGAAGATTGTGTGAAGTTTTGTATGAAGGAAAAATTTTAGGTGTACAGAATGATGTAATGAGATGAAGAATGGACAAGCTCAATCTTGGGGATGCCACCCGCTTCACCCCAAGAAATATTCAAGAGGTATAAGTTGAAGCTTGGGGATGCCCAAGGGTATCCCTTTCCTTCATCAATAAAACCTCGTGTCTTTCTAGACACTCCATTTTGCTGTGCTTCATGCACCGTTGTGTTGTTCTTCGAGCCGCCCGTTAGTTTTTGTTTTAATTTCCGCTTGAATAAAAGACCCCTGCTTCGCTGCGCATAGCGGTGTTGTTTCAAATAAGTTGATTGGTGTTAGAGAGAGTAGAAAGTTCTGCTGTGAATAGTATAAGAGGAGCTTGCTTGACCGTGTGGCTTAGACTTCATCATGTCATGCTGCCAGATGTTGTTTTGACTTTATGCTTAGTGATTATTGCTGTAGCATGACTTGTTCCAAACAATTGGGATTTCTTAGTGTGCCTTGAAAAGAATCATGTGTCGCTTTTAGCATACAAAAAGCATAATATTGTGGTATTCTCCTTGATGCTTTTTTAGCCAGCGACTTGGCACATGCTCACACCATGTTATGACTATGAACAAGTCACCATAGCCTCTATGATCATTTAGTCCTGGACTTAAAGTACCACTTGGCGATTTGATTAACAATGTTTTGTCGCCTCCGCATGATTATGGCATTATTACTGGCGTCCATAACCCCGGCCAAAGGCCAGCCGTGCCAAGCCGGAAGGGTAACCCTGCACTAACGGGCGCCGATCTCAAACCTCGCTTACACAAAAAGGTGCCGACAGAGGGCAAAGGAAAAGAAAAGGACCGGCCAAGATCGAGACCAAGACACGGCGAGGCTAGAATTACGGTCCCTCGCCATAGGTATGGTGGATCGAGCGCGCGCAACATGCACTAAACAATCTATAGAGACTCGATACACCATGCCAAATGGGAGGGGGTAAGAAGGACCTATTCGAACCAACCTGATTCTATCATCAAACAAACCTCATCCTCATGCTCGAGACCCATCGAGAAGTCAACCGAGGAACTCACACAGCTTGGCAGTTTTACTTATTTAGTTATAGTGATGCGTACTTTTTACTAGTCAGTTTTGGGTAACCTGGGCTCCCGATAAAATAAGCAGTGAGCACTTTTAGTTAACCATTCCGCGATAGTGGCAACACTTACTAGACGTATACATTTATCATGAGATAACCCAAAAACCCAAAGTAGCTTGTTGGTACTTTTATTCAGCCATTCCGCTAGAAGGTAATACATTAGAAGTCGATACAATTGTTGCAAGCGACAATCAAACAAGCACTTGTGGGCGATTAATTAGCCATTCCGTTAAAGCTGAAGTTGATTACTAGTCATTATAAGTCAAATTTATAGTAGAAACTTTAGTTATGCTTGTCTTCATGATCGAGATATCAGGTCTTCAAGTCGCCCATATCCGCCATGACACGGCTTTCGAAAGTTTCATCTTACCCGCCGTCACCAATAGCAACACACACTCGATCAACCTCGAAAACCAAACAAAACCCAACGAGGCTTTCACGATCGAACAATCATGTGGATGCAATACTGTCGTGGGGCCACTTTCATAGATCCCGCAACGGCTACAAATGACTCAGACGGGCTTTGTTATGGGGACGGCCAGAATCCATCGAACCCGAAGTGTGGTTGGGCTTATTATCGATACCATGAATCGCACTAGCATGATCCTAAATAGTACAGGTGCCTCGCACAATTTAAATACGCAAAGTAGCATGGCATAAGTACAGATCGTAAATAAAACCTCAAACTAGTTTGTGGCCCCAAGAAATAAGACTGAATCAAGCTCGCTCAGGGGGTCCCATACCTCCGGATGTATAGCGATAAATCAAGCGAACAGTATCAAGTACTGGGTCTTACGGACACAAGTGGGCTCGAAACCAAATATTTTCTATCACCCACCGATGCCTCTTTATCTCAATTTTAGTTGTTAAACAGATGAAATTAAAGTGACGAGTAAAACTAGAATCATCTCCAACCTCAACATGCGGCAATACATCAAGAATCGTGGCATATGACGACACACATCAGCACTTGAGCAAGTGATCACGACCGCAAGTCCAACTATCTACCAAACAATGGTAATAGGATGTGTCCAAGGCAATATAGGGCTGCACTAAGTATCTCGTGTACTTAAAACTAAAAGCATCGCAACACGTATAGCAATAGATCAACAGAGGGAAGTAAATACTATAAAAGCAAGATAGGTAGAAAGGGGAGATGCTCACCAAAACATTGTCAAGGTTTTCCCAAGATCGGGCGAAGCTCACATCAACTCAACGGCCTTATCCAAGAATCAAAAACACTAGAAGAAACACCGGATGCAATATTTAATACTACGAAAAGATCGGGCATGATGCATGCATGATGTATGACATGGCTAAGCAGCGGCGCAATTAAGTCATATTAAGCTAACCGGGTCCCGGCTACTAATTAATAGGTTCATGTTGTTTAGATCCCCGCAATTTAAAATGTTGTTTTAGCATGGCGTAAGATAGCACGTTCGCTACACAAATTTAAATGAGGTCAATATGAGACTAGATTTGCCCGCATATGGGGCCCCATATTTAATTATTAGGTGAATCGGCATAAGGCCCCCAAACCAATGATATGCATGCGAAATGAATGACAATTAGATATGCAACAAGTTGTTATGTTATAAAATAGGGTTCGAGGAAAAGGGGTCACACATCAGAGGGGGCTCGACGATCTTGGTGTTCCGGTTCGGTCGATCTCGTGGTTCGACGGCAGTTTCGGTCACGGGCGTGAGCTTGTCGATCGGGTCTCGATGTCCGGGCAGAACTTGTGTCAGGCCGGGCCGGGTTCTTCCGGTCTGGCGTTTGTCGCATTCGCTGTCTTCGGTTATGTCGACGGGTCAAGGCGCTCGTGAAGCACTTGTCGATCGGGTTCTCGCGGACTCGTGTCCGGGTGAAACACTTGCCTTGTCTTGTCGAAGACCTTGTCGCCTACGGCGAAGAACTTACGCCAACGGGTCCGAGAAGGCGATCTTGACGCGGCACCGGTTCGGGTGTCGAGGCTTGGTCTCCGGTTCGTGAAGATCTTGTCGCGACGGACGGATCGGCCTTCGACGCAACGGCCTTCGATTCGTGAAGTTCGCTCCGGGTTCTTCGGAGATCTTGGCGGGCTTGGCCGTTGTCGTTTTGTCGAGGGGAACATCAAGCCATCCTCCATAACTCCCTCTTTATGGCATCAACACATCTACAAGCGCAGGGCAGATTCGGCCGTACTGTGAGGGACGCAGATCGGTGAATCTGGGCGGACGAGAGGCGACGGCCGACGAGGCAGGCGGGCGCATGAAGAGAGGGAGTGGTTCGGGCGGTCAAGGCGGGCGCCATATGAATCGAAGCGTAGCATGGCTACAGGGTGCACACAAGGGCGCTGGGTTGGGGACTACGGCGCGAGGTCGGGCGTGAGGGCTGGCGGACCGACACGGGCGGCGGCATGGCGAGCTGGGTCAAGCAGGGCGAGGCGCAGGACCGAGGCGGGTGCTACCGGGAGCGGGAGGGGAGGCGCGAGCATGAGGCAGGTGGCGGCGGGCGGCACTGCAGGCAGAGGGGAGGTGGAGGAGCCGCTTGGGGAACCATGAACGGGCAAGGGCGCGACCGGCCGGGGCGAGGCGCGAGGCGCGTGAGGAGGCGAGGCGGGCACGCGGGCGTGAGGCGGTGTGCTGGAGGGGAGGGAAGGCGGAGGAGAGGAGCGCGGCGGGACGAGCCTGGGACGCGAGCGGAGGAGGGGGAGGAAGATGAGCAGTGTCGGGCGCGTCGGGGGTTGGTGGAGAGAACGGAAGGGCCAGGTGTGGGGACTACAGAGGTGGGATCTGGGAGGGCTGGCGTGGGTTGTGGTGGAAGGCCAAGGGTCATGAAGGGCCCGGCAGGGCGCCCAGGTGGAGAGAGAGTGAGCTGTGCTTGGGTGGGTGTGGGGCTGGATTGAGAGGAGAGAGAGGAGGGGCGAGGGCTGATGGCGGGTTTTGATAGGCTAAAGGGAGGGAGAGGTGAGGTGGCGATGGGGATAGGTGGGGTGAGGTGGAGTGTGTGTGGGTAGGGAACTGGGTAGTTTAGGTTTAATAGGGTGGGACTGGTTGGACCGAGCTGTTTATACGGGGTGGTCGGTCGAAACGGGCCTGACCGCTTCGCTAAAATAAATATAATTTTTATTCGCTTTAAACGGGCCGTAGTAAACCAATAACAGCCAAAATAAAATATTCCGGGACCCGGTTTTGATGTTTGAAAATAAAGAGGGCGCTTAGAACAACACGGGTTTTGGTAAACATAGTTTTGGCAAACAATGCATGATGATGACGATGCAATGCACAAATTAACGCGATTTTCTAGTAGTGGTTTTTATGGATGCCACACCGACACTACTAACAAGGGATCTCGCCGAGATCCGCCTCATGGTATCGAAGGAAGGTCGGCGGTTCGATCCTTCGCTGTAGATCCTCGCGACACCACTAACAAGAGGTCGTTGTCCGTGATCGCCGGAGAACACCGAAACTAAAGGTCAAGGTAGAGGTATCAACAAATAAAGCTACCCCTAACTTCCGTGGACGGAGTAAAGTTCCGGATCCACCGATTCGATGTACAAAAGCCAATGATAAGGGTAGTGGTATGGTAGCTACCCATCCCGCACTCAAACCATTACCGCACGCAAATAGGCGGATTATGCAACCAACTCGGAATTAGATCAAGATCTCGGCGAGGTTCGGAAACAAAGGAGTGATGCACTGCATCGGATCGGGCGAGGTGATGTCGCCGCTACGAAAACACCGGAAGGCACAAACAAGGAACAAAGAATGGTAACACCGCAGAAGACGGATTCTCAGCTTGAACAATCGGATGACGTAACAATCGCTATCGAGGGGAAGTGAAACCTCAAGGTACGACGAAACCCAACCACGAAAATTCCCGGACTCAAGAGAGAGAAGAGAGCGGATTCAAAACACGCCGAGATAAGAGGAGAATAGCAGAGGGTAAGAAGTAAAATCAGACCTAATCGTAACTATCCAACCGATTTTGCAAAATAGTTTTGACACTCTACCGCCGTTAGCCAGTTATCCTAGAGGTCGGACTTGTGGGGTATCGCAACCGCCGGGCTCGATACCACTCAGAACACCCGATCGACCTATGCAAGTTTGAGCAAAATTCGCCAAACCCGCAGAAACGATTCAAAGGTGCTCACCAGCACTTTCGCAAGGGTGGAAAAAGTAATAACATTACACAACAGCCTTGATGGGACCCATAATATATATATAACAAATACTCAAAGAGTCAAGAATATGACATATTATACAAAGATCCAAATCACCTTGAAATGATAGAGCGTCCGACCACGGACAAGATGCAAATGGGGCTAAGAGCCCCAAGAATAACCAATGGCCCATAACCCCGCCTGTGCCAAGCCGGAAGGGTAACCTCGCTAACGGCCGATCTCAAAACCGCTTACAAAAAGGGTGCCGACAGAGGCAAAGGAAAAAGAAAGGAGCGCCAAGATCGAGGCCAAGACACGGAGAGGTTAGAATTCGCGTCCTCGCCTACATAGGTATGGTGGACTGAGCGGCAGCGGCAGCATGCACTAAACAACCTATAGAGACTCGATAAACTGGCGGCAAACAGAGGGGGTAAGAAGGACCTATTCGGAACCAACCTGATTCTATCATCAAACAAACCCATCCTGGCGTTTCCCCCTCGAGACCGATCGAGGAAGTCAACCGAGGAACTCACACCGTTGGCAGTTTTACTTATTTAGTTATAGTGGTATTTTACTAGTCAGGTTTTGGGTAACCGCCCCGATAAAATAAGCAAAGGGGTACTTTTAGTTAACCATTCCGTGATAGTGGCAACACTTACTAGATGACACATTTATCATGAGATAACCCAAAACCCAGCAGCTTGTTGGTACTTTTATTCAGCCATTCTGCTAGAAGTTGCAATACTTACTGTCGATACAATTGTCGAAGTTTACAATCAAACAAGCACTTGTGGGCATTAATTAGCCATTCTGCTAAAGTGAAGCTGATTACTAGTCATTATAAGTCAAATTTATAGCAGTAAACTTTAGTTATGCTTGTCTATGATCGAGATATCGCGGCTCAAGTTGTCCATATCCGCGACACGGCTTAAAGTTTTACCCGCCGGGTGCACCAATAGCAACACACACTCGATCAACCTCGAAAACCAAAACAAAACCCAACGAGGCTTTCAATCGAACAATCAGGATTCAGGAATATTTCAGGGGCCACCTCATGGGCAGATCCCGCAACGGCCACCGACCGAGACGGCTCAAGGTTATGGGGACGGCCAGAACGATCGGGAACCCAAAGTGTGGCTGGGCTTGTCGACATCATGAATCGTGCCATGATCCTAACAAGCAAAGGTGCTCCTCGCACAATTTAAATACGTAAAGTAGCATGGCATAAGTACAGTGATCAGAATAAAACCTCAAACTAGTTTAGGCCCCAAGAAATAAGATCAATCAAGCTCGCTCGTGGGGTCCCATATACCTCCGGATGTGGATAGCGATAAATCAAGGAATGTATCAAGTACTGGGTCTTACGGACACAAGTATGCTCGAAACCAAATATTTTCTATCACCCACCGATGCCTCGCTATCTCAATTTTTGTTGTTAAACAGAAATTAAAGTGACGATAAGTAAAACTAGAATCATCTCCAACCTCAACATGCGGCAATACATCAAGAATCGTGGTGATATGACGACACACATCAGCACTTGAGCAAGCGATCACGACGCCAAGAAGTCCAACTATCTACCAAACAATGTAATAGGATGTGTCCAAGGCAATATAGGGCTGCACGGTATCTCATGCACGAAACTAAAGCATCGCAAATACGTATAGCAATAGATCAACAGGAGGGAAGTAAATACTATAAAAGCAAGATAGGTAGAAAGGGGGAGATGCTCGCCTGAAAACATTGTCGAAGGTTTTCCCCGAAGATCGGGGCGAAGCTCACATCAACTCAACGGCCTTATCCGCGAAGAATCAAAACACTAGAAGAAACACCGGATGCAATATTTAATACTACGACAAAAGATCGGGCATGATGCATGCATGATGTATGACATGGCCAGCGGCGATGTTATATTAAGCGGAACCGGGGTCCCGACAATTAATTAATAGGTTCATGTTGTTTAGATCCCCCGCAATTTAAATGTTGTTTTAGCATGGCAGAAGATAGCACCGGTTCGCTACACAAATTTAAATGAGGTCAATATGAGACTAGATTTGCCCGCATATGGGCCCCATATTTAATTATTAGGTGAATCGGCATAAGGCCCCCAAACCAATGATATGCATGCGAAATGAATGACAATTAGATATGCAACAAGTTGTTATGTTATAAAATAGGGTTCGAGGAAAAGGGGTCACACATCAGAGGGGGCTCGACGATCTTGGGTGTTCCGGGGTTCGGGGTCGATCTCAGGGTTCGACGGCAGCGCTTCGGTCACGGGCGTAGCTTGTCGATCGGGTCTCGGCGTCCGGGGCAGAACTTGTCAGCGCCGGGCGATCGGTTCTTCTCTGGTCGGGCGTTCTTGTCGCATTCGCGGTTCGGTTATGTCGACGGTCAAGGCGCTCGGGTGAAGCACTTGTCGCATCGGGGTTCTCGGCGACTCGTGTCCGGGTGAAACACTTCATGCCTTGTCTTGTCGAAGACCTTGTCGCCCACGGCGAAGAACTTACGCCAACGGGTCCGAAGGCGATCTTGACGCTGTACCGGGTTCGGGTGTCGAGGCTTGGTCTCCGGGTTCGTGAAGATCTTGTCGACGGACGGGATCGGTTCGACGCAACGGCCTTCGGATTCCGTGAAGTTCCGCTCCGGGTTCTTCGGAGATCTTGGCGGGCTTGGCCGCGTTGTCGTTTTGTCGAGGGGAACATCGTCATCTCCATAACTCCCTTTGCGGCATCAACACATCTACAAGCGCCGGCAGACGGGCCGGTACCGCAGCGAGGGGACGGCATCGGTGAATCAAGGGCATGGACGAGAGGCGACGGTCGACGAGGCGGCCCGCGGAAGGAGAGGGAGCTGGCCTGGGCGGTCGCTGCGGCCGCGGGCGTATCGCAGCGCTATACGGGCGTTAGTGGGTGCACGCGGCGGCGCTTGGGTTGGGGACGGCCGGGCGGCGCAGGTCGGCGGAGGGTGCCGGCGGGCGACCGACGGGCGGCGGCGGCGCGAGCCGCGGGGCCGAGGGCGAGCAGACCGAGGCGGTGCGCCCGGGAGCGGGAGGGAGAGGCGGCGAAGCCATGAGGCGGCGCGGCGGGAGGGGGGAGGTGGAGGAGCCGGGCTTGGGGAACGGCCATGGAGCGGGCAAGGCGATCGCCGGGAGGGCGGAGCTGCTAGTAGGGAGGCGAGGCGGGCACGCGGGCGTGAGGCGGCTGGAGGAGGGAAGGCGAGGAGAGGAGCGCGGACGAGCCCGGGACGAGCGGAGGAGGGGAGGAAGATGAGCAGGTCGGGCGCTGGCTGGGGTTGGTGGAGAGAACGGGGTGGGCGCCAGGGGTGGGGACTGCAGGAGGTGGGATTCTGGGAGGGCGGCCGGGTTGTGGGGCGCTGCTGGCGGTGGCGAGCGGGCCGGCAGGGGCGGGCCCAAATTGCAGGGAGAGAGTGTGAGCTGTGCTTGGGTGGGTGTGGGCTGGATTGAGGAGAGAGAGGGGAAGCGAGGCTGATGTGGCGGGTTTTAATAGGCTAAAGGGGAGGGAGAGGTGAGGGCGCATGGGGATAGGGTGGGGTGAGGTGGAGTGTGGGTAGGGAACGGGTAGCTTTAGGTTTAATAGGCGGACTGGTTGGACCGAGCTGTTTATACGGGTGGTCGTCGGTCGAAACGCCAGTTCGACGCCCGCTAAAATAAATATAATTTTTATTCGCTTTAAACGGGCCGTGCAAACCAATAACAGCCAAAACAAAATATTCCGGGACCCGGTTTTGATGTTTGAAAATAAAGAGGGCGTAGAAAACAACATCGGTTTTGCAAACATAGTTTTGGCAAACAATGCATGATGATGACGATGCAATGCACAAATTCAACGCGATTTTCTAGTAGTGGTTTTATGGATGCCACATGATGCCATCTAGGTGTCTTAAAAGGATTTTTGATGAGCTAAACAACCTTCCTCTGCTCGCTTACTCAATAAGGAAGCAGTAGCACCCAAGTCTAGAGAACCAAGAAAGTAGCAAAGGGCGGTGCATCAAACTAATGGAGAAAAATTACTATTCAGACAAAGACGGTGGCGCTTAATCGCACTTGGACGAAGCAAATCGAGTTGAAAAACAGAAAACAGGGAGAGCACACCAAGCACTTTCCCCAATCTGCATATGTAGGTTCCGCACCTGCAGCACCAAACTTGATAGGTTCAGACACTTACAGCATCATGAGCAGTCCTAAAGAGATTATTTTCAACATTCTGAGGTACATCTTTTTGAAGCTCTAGCATGGCAAATATCAAGTGGTTAACTATTCTTCACCGCACCAGAGACATTTATTGGATCAAGTATGCAAAACCACTTATCGGAGCATTTGCCAACACCATAAACTTATAGCCCAAAAGATGCTGGTTGGGAATATATATATCGACTAAATATATTTGCACTTGCTTAGTAGTTATTACCATCATAAGTGGTTGAAATATCAATTGCTTAGGCATAATGTAATACAGTGTCTATTAATCATCTAACAAACATATCACATTTTACATGCATATATAATTCTATAGAGAAAATAAGAGCGTAACATTGTAGAAAATAGAATTTTAGAGCTCAGTATTAAAGTACATGATAGATGGAAGAAATAATTAGGGTATTTATACCATCTTCTCAATGACATATGAGCATATCAATATCAGACTTCTCCTCAATTATATATGATATCATAGCTTGAAGAATAGCTTGACATCCCTTAAGAACAATCAGTATGACAAAAATTATCATTTTGGCCGAGCCTACCTAATATGACCATGTGACCGCAAATAATTCATAATGTGCTTGGCAATAAAACAGATATTTCAGTAGAAACAATTCATTTTAAGAAATAGTACATAACATTTGATGTTGGAGATCAGCTATACAATCATAAGAAAATAAATGGTTGCTGCACTGAAATTTGGGGCATTTAGGAACTCAAAACATAACAAAATGGCAACATATTAGCCAAACAACGAGGGGAAATTTCAATGTTGGCATTAATTGCATTGCTGGAAAAAATACTCTCAAAGGACAAGCATGAAACTGATGAACACATCTTGTTCATTGCCATTTTGTAAGACATATGGTTTCGCCAACACCTTATGTCCATCTACCATTTTACAAGTAGTCCGTTTCACCATAGGACCTAAAATCGATGCTCGTAGTCCCTCTAAATGTGTTATCTCTTAATCTCATGACTCTCCGTTATAGATTGTTCTTTTACCCTTAAATAAGAAATCTAGCAGGCCAGAAATGATAAATTTTAAGGGTAAAACAGTGCTACATAGCCACTCTATTCGCCATCTAAATGGTACTGCTTATGACTAATGCTCATATCATTCTATCTTACAAATTAACCAGCACACCCATTTACCTAAGAAGCAACGAAAATCAACAAAACCAACAACGTTGACACGTCAAATGAACTATCTAAACAAAACAAACTTGCAGATCATGTACGGTTTACAACAGTCATGCAACATAAACTGTATATTGATAAATCAGAGGAGGGCATCACACAACAACACTAAATTCTTACTTGTAGAGTGAAGAAGAGCTTGTCCTTGAAGTGTACCTCCTTGGTGAGGAAATTGTGCTGATCGAGCCTGTAATGATTGCTGAACTTGTTGCTCAAATATATGAATTAAATCATGGCTCAAGAAAACACAACCGAAACATCTACAGTGATCCCATCTTTCAATGTGATCTCAGACGCCTTTGTTGCCCGTGAGGATCTGGTAGAGAATACTGAAATGCAATCTCTCCGAGATCATACCTCACCTAATCATACAACTTTCGCAAACAACTCTGAACTACATCCTGGTTGCTATGACGGCAAATTTTTGTGTAGCTCGATGATGCATTAACCTGCACCATGGTAAAACAAAGCCAATCAGGCCATTCATATTTCTCCCACATTTATATTCCAAATTCTAATGCTGACAGGTTTTAAAATACAAGCTATTTTGTATTTCATAGAAGAACTTGAACAAAACAGCTATGTTTCTAGAATATGGTAAAAGGTAGAATATGGCAGTCATATTTATTCCTTCCTTTTACTATATTTTTATTTTTAAAAGGGATGCAGAATACGGTAAAAAATCATGCGTGCTTGACATGGACATAGCTTGTTTTCATACGGTGCACTTCCAAACCCAATACCGCCAGGTTGCCATGTATGCCTACCAACAAAGAAGTGTCCACCATCATCTAAACCTCAACTTATTAGAATTGTACGCCCATGATCTTTTGTTTTGAACGGCTGGTGATTTTCTCCCATTCATAGCTTCTAACTAATCTTGTCCGCATATTTGTTCATACACAAGTTCCATTTGAACTGACCAAAATGAAACATTGTAGTGTGCACTTGTGGTGTGGATCGCATTGCCAAGCAACACATGGTTGCTACACCGTGCTTGGGCATGATCCTAATAGTGAAGCTGATGTGCATTATAAACTGGCATAGAAGAAAAGTCGGGTTATGAGCCAAAATATATTTCAGTAGTAATGTTGCTTTGTAAACCGCATAGCAAAGAATAACTCCTAGGTACGCCGAGCTTCTAGGCGGCAGCCTAGATGTCCTCCTTCCGATCTAGTTACTTACCGAGCTCCTCCATGTCCGATGTCTTCCTTTACAATACACAATCAGTAATAAACACCAAATTAGGAAAAGGAATTAGGTGAAGCATCGTAATGAGATCAATAATTCGCTGATGGCAATCGACAATATGAATCGATCAATACCGGTCGCCGGATTGAGACTCTTGACGAATAGTATGGCACCGTAGTTGGTCGAGCTCCTATCACAGCAGTAGCAACTCTAGGTGCGCCATCGAGCTCTAGGCAAAGTAGCTCGCATCGAGGAACTCGTGGTGCCAGGATGGATTGTGGTTGAAGGATGAGGCGCGGCGGTGGCGACGAACTCGCAGGTGGAAGGATGGATGAGGCGGCGACGCTTATCGGGTAGGAAGTTGGCCTCATGGGATGAGGAGCGAGAACAAGCGATGTGCAAGAGGAACATGGTCGGGCTGGGGATTTCATGAGGAGATCCAGGACTGGCGGCGCCAGAGGCTGGGCACACGTTGAGGATCGTGGCAGGCGCTGCCACCGTGATGGGCGGCGGCCGAGACCCCGCGTAGGCAGGGGAACATGGCCGGGCGGGATTTCGGGAGGAGATCTAGGATCGCAGCACTCGAGGCCTGGGCACACTCGTGAGAGGACTGCGGCGCGCCGCCGCTGTATGGGCGGCGGCGCTAAGACCCCGTGTTAGGGTTCCATAGAGGAGGTTAGGGACTATGGGTTGAAGCGTCTCAGTGCTTGCTTTTTTACGTGGTTGCCGTGACATGGAACTTGTCGGTGGCATACAAGGTAATTACCCTAAGACAACAAGGATGTATCGACACCGTTAGATGTAAATTAAATGGTCCAGATTGTTCAATGTTTGATGTTTGTGAATCACCTCATCACCAACTGCCATTTAATAGTAAAGATAGTTGTGTCATTTTCCTCCTATGTTTGGACGACTATGGCTCTTATCATTCTATAGAAAATTTGGGATACCAGAAACAATATGGTATTTAGAAACAATGATCAATTTTCTTAATATGTAACTATTTTTAAAACTATGGACGATATCACCTCATCGTTGCCCCTCCCCTCTTTAAAAAAAGCACTTTATATTCTTCTTCTTTGAGAGGAACTGTCCAATCAGAAATTTTGTGTATTAAAAGTACCTTTCCCATTCCCAGCTATATTGATCCTGATTACTCATAATAAAGCATGGCATCTATGATAGCTATGAACTATATCAAATGACCTAATTTTCAAGGCTCATTACCATCATTAAAAATCTGCTGCTGGCAAATCGACACCACTAGAGTTATACAGGGGAGATTCCACCAGTTCCAACTGAGATAAGCATGTAGTTCACCAGCGCTCATGGACGCCTTTTCAGGTACATGAAAGCAGTTCTACACGATGCAAACAGAGCATTGGGTAGCTTGACACAAACAACACAAAGGCATAACTAAAGAATGCCAGCAGCATATATATATATGCACTGGGATATCGGACTCACACAAGAATGCTAATTTAAATATTCAGCACAAAAACAAGTTCACGACAAACGGTCTGCAAAACCTAACTTTGTACACGGCAGACAAAAAACACCTAATAAGCAATAAGAGAACATAGTGTTTGTGTCCCTTAGAAAAAGGCGAGATACTAGCGTAGTTCACTAGAGAAATTGCATAAGAGAATGCTTAAGTAGCTAGCAGGCGGGCAAAAACATCCGTCCGGAGAATGATGCTTCTTCTATCTATAGAGGTCTCCTTATTCATCAAGGAATAAGGATATCTGAAGCTTCAATATTCCTTGCTCTTCATCAACGAATGCTTGCAAGTTTTATGGAACCTGAAATACATGATGGATAGAACAGATGACATAAATCAAATGGAGGTGGACGACAGTTTGAGGTGAAAAGGAAGAACAGAGAGCTGCAGGTTGTGTTGTGTGGAGGTGCTGATGCTTACAGATTTAGTTTCAATCCTCAGCTTCTTCTTTCACAGCTGCTTGTGGAACTCTGAATGTAACTGCATCTACAGTCATGAACACAGCGCCCACTTCCTCACTGAAAACAAAAGAACCATGTCATACATCTCTGAATTTGGATTCTCCAAACCTCAAAGAGAATTGAATAACCGTATTAGCATGTACTACCAAACATTGTGAAGAGAAAGTGTAAAGATTCTACCATTATAGATAATTTTCTTTCAAGTTAAAAATCAGATGGTGATTGTAAAGTAAGTACTTCAGTGGGTGACTGAAATTAAGACAGGTCAAGTACTACACCACGATGCACACCAAAGTCCAATTCCTAGTTCAGTTCAAAGTGCCATGAAAATTTGTGATCTTGCAATCATACTTTATCTTATCACTGCTATTTGCAAAGAGGCTGACAACAAAGACCAAGCAACAATGTGTAAACCAAGCGGTACTGGGCCATATAAGGCTCACAAATAAAGACCTTTAAGTCAAATTTGATAAACAGTCATACTAGTACACAACCATGAAAGAAAGTACAAAACAATGTTAAGAGCCAGAGCAAAAGGCAATTATTTAGACAGATAATTTATTTTGGTAATAAACCAGATAGCAATAGTAAAGAATCTTCTACTTCAGCAGGTGCCTGACATTATGACAGGTTCCAGGGCAAATTCTAATTCGACCCAGCATTCTATGAAAACAAGCAAGTGCAAGCAAATTGCAATAGGAATTATAAAGGATAAACAATCCATAATATCTTATCACAGCTATCTGTAAGGAGGAAGACCAACTTTCAGGTAATCAGTAGATAAACCAAACAGTATCTGCTAAAGACAGACTGACAAAGAAAACCCTTCTCTGTGAATATTCATAGACAGAGACAGCATCGAAATTCCACAAGCAAATTGACAGGCCTACCAATGAAACCTAAAGAAGCATGATCCAATTGACAAACAGGTACACGCTAACGAGTCAAGTCAATATGCATGCTGATATCACCATCCATATACAGCGCGTTATCATGTCGAATTGACTAGGACTGAAAGACCTGGGGAAAGTCTGCATGTTTCCAACGCGTCTACCAAAACAACAACTTTATTCATATAGAATAATATTAATCTCAATCTTGCACTTAATCTCAATCTCCAAACCGACTTGCAGACCAAAAGCCTCCGTTCTAGAAAACAGAGTAAAGTGCAGTTGTTTTGCATCTCAAGATTATTAAACAGAGCAAAGTGGAGTAGCGATTATTCATTAAGGCAGTAGTAAACAGTAGTACTGATTATTCATCGGTGTAGATCTTTACCTGTAGATCTCAGATTCTGATCCCACATAGGGGATGAAATCAGTGTAGTTTCCGCCGACGAGGGGTCCGATGCTGCGCGTCTGCCTGCCGTCGAAGTCCATGGCGATGACGAGCTCGGGGACAGAATCCCACACGACGACCTCTGCGGCGCCCTGTGAGCGCAGCAGCGTCATCCCGGCGTGGCATCCGGCCTTGTGGCTGTCGAACTGGCCCGCCCAGGCCCACTGGATGTCGGTGGCGCTGGCGGGCACCATGTAGAGCACGGCCACCTCCCTGAATTCGTGGTCGGCGCAGGCGACGGCGAAGTTTCCTCCATCTCCCGATCTCCCAGTGCGGGCGTGTGGCCACCCGTGCGGCGCCGGATGAGGTCGACGCAGCCCGTCTCGGGCGTGACGCAGAGGATGTGGTTGATGGTTGTGCGCCAGAAGGCGCGGCCTAGGGCGCCGACGCCCGAGGTGGCGATGACGGTCTCGGGCGCGCAGATGTCGCCGCCGATGGTCCACTCCCAGGTGCGCGAGGAGAAGGACTCGACCGCCCAGACGCCGTCGTCGACCTGGAAGGCGACGACGACGTGGTAGTGTGCGATGTCGCCCGTGGCGGCGCTCTTGCGTCTGGCGGATGCGTCGTCGTCCTCGAAGGTGATGACGACGGCGGGGTCGGCGTCGAGGCGGTGGTCGCGCTGGTGGACCGGGAGGCGGACGCGGCGGAAGGTGGCCGGGTTGGCGACGTAGTAGAGGCCCGACTTGGCTCCGCGGAGGCAGACGAGGCCGCGCGCCGAGGCGAGGATGGCCACGTTCTCGGGGAAGACGGCGAAGGCCGGGTCCGGGATGAGGCGCTTGGCGGAGGCGGCGGCGCGGAGCGGGTCGAAGGCCGCGTAGGCGACCGAGTCCCAGGGCGTGTGGTGGAACATGCCCGAGAGCGGGCGGGAGAGCCGCGCCGCCGACAGCGGCTCGTCCTCGTCGACCTCGTACGGGTCCTCCTCGTCAGCCATCTCGTCGTCCTCATCGGCGCCGGAGGAGATCTCCTCGTCCGAATCGGTGTAGTCGTGGTCGGAGACGTCGATGTCAAGGTCGGAGCAGTCGGACGGGAGGGAGCAGACGCCGTGGTCGTCGTCCGAGGAGTCGGCGGGTTCTTGGCGTCGAGCACGGTCCACCTCGTCTGATGAGAAGTCCATGGCGGGCGGGCGGGCGGTAGATTGATTGATCGATCGGGGTTAGGGTTTTGCGAGTGTGGGGATCGAACGGGAGAGGGACTTGCTGCGAAGGAAGGCGCGCAGGATATATAGGAGAGGAGTCCGGCCGGCGTACGCGTCGTCGTCGTGTGAAAAGGACAACAAATCGCGTTGCTTACGTGGCGGAGTTCAGAGCGGCCGGCCGGTTTCGTGGCCGCGACGGATCGTTCCCGGCAGTACGTACGCGTCTACTGGTATACGAACTCGCTGTGTATGTATCTCAACTTTTGATTCTCGACTGATTGCCACGTCAGTTCGAGTAAATTGATTCTGTAACAAATTCTTCCGTAGACGTAGCATTGTTGCGTACTTTCCATTTCAAAATATAAGACATTTTTGATTTACGTATTCAGACTTTTTGTGGCTAGATTTATTTCAAAGTTGAGCGTTTAACTCGACAAAAAAAGTCAGATTCATTTTTTTACAATCTAAAACATCTTATATTTTAAAACGCGAAGAGATAATGCTACTACTCCCGTATCCGTATGTATCTCCTCTGGAAAGTTTTCGGCTCTTTTTGAGAGAAAGTTTTCAGGCTCCTTAGACCTGCCTCCCTGTGTGAGCCTAATTTTCTTACCATCTAACTTACCTTTACATGTAATTTAGAAAATTTAATGATCTAATTTTATACTCAAATTTTGTGCATGATATACATATTAGTAGAAAACAGGCCTTCATCTGCACCATTAGTCCCGGCGCTGGGAACGGACTAATGGCTCCGGACGGCCCAGCCCACCTGTAACCATATGTCCTGCTCGTTAGACCCCATTAGTCCCGGTCCGAGGCTCAAATCGATTAAAGGGCCCTGACCTGCCGCCATGGGTCTCCCTTTAGTCCCGGTTTGTATCTTCAACCGACTAGTGGTTCAGCTCTATATATACGCACAACCCTCCTCCTCTCAACTGTTTTTTCCTTGTGGGAGAGTGTTGTTGTGCTATTTTTTTCTTGTTCATACATATGCACTAGAGGTGTTCGGTGAAATGTCCATTAGAGCAATGCAAGTTTAGGTCACACAAGATGTATATGATATGAGGTGCCCGAGCCACATTTAAGTTTTCATCTTTGTTTCAAGTGTAATAAAAGGTTAGCAACTATTTTCTCGTTAAGACCGTCAGGTACTAATTTTAGCATAGTGATTGTGTTTGACATATATTTGTATGATATGATGAGCCATCCATGGATGTACGGTGACGCCTGTCGCTTTCAGAGAAGATGTGCTCTTTTCAGTTATGGCCGAGGAGAACAAGCGACGTGATGGTTTTATGTGTTGTCCATGTGTTGACTGTAGGAATGAGAAGGCTCACACTTCCGCAAGAGTCATTTAGAGCCACCTACTTCGGTCTGGTTTTATGTCCGACTATAATGTTTGGACCAAACACAGAGAAAGAGGGGTTATGATGGAAGACGGCGATGAAGAAGACAACGATGATGACAACTATCGATCTATGTTCCCCGAATACCGATACCGCAATGGAACACAATGAAGAAGAAGGAGGTGAAGAACGGAACCAGACCGCCCGCTGATGATCTTGGTCGGGTCATTTCGATGAAAGCGAGACCGCAACAATCGAAAAAGGAGAGATTGCGCTTGAGCAGATGTTACAGACCACAACAAATTGTTGTACCCAACTTGTGAAGATGGGAAGAAGCTGGTAGTACATCGGAATTGCTGAAATGGAAGGCAGAGACCGTGTGTGACCGACGGATTTGAGAAGTTGGTACTATGAAGAGGTTGCTTCCCGTAAATAACGAAATTCCCGCCAAGACATATGAAGCAAAGAAGCTCGCCTTCCTCTAGGATTAGATGCGTAAGATACATGCGTTCTAATGACCGCATCCTCTATCGCGGTGAGAAGTACGAGAATTTGATAAATGCCCGTATATACCGCATTGCGGTATAAGATCGTAAAAGATGACCTGGTGATGTTGATGGCGAGCCACCCAGAAGAGGGTTCCCGCCAAGGTGATGTGGTATGCTCCTATAATACCACGATTGAAACGCTTGTTCGTAAAACAAAGAGCATGCCAAGTTGTTGCATGGCACATGGAAGAACGTAAGAAAGACGGGATATTGAGGCACCCCCGATGGTCGATAAAGGAGAAAAATCTAGAGAGACTTCCTGACTTTGTTGGTGAAACAAGAAACTTATGGTTTAGTCTAAGTACAGATGGCATGAATCCTTTTGGGAGCAGAGCTGGCCACAACACCTGGTCCACACCTATGTATCTACAACCTTCCTCCTTGGTTGTGCATGAAGTAGAAGTTCATTATGATGCTGCTCATACAAGGCCCAAGCAACCCGACAATGACATTGATGTGTACCTAAGGCCAATAGTTGATGAACTTTTAGCCAGGGTCGAACCAGGTTTACGGTGTGGATGAGCACAAACAGAGCCATTCGACCTACGAGTGTTGGGTCAGAATTATCAATGATTGTCCCGCTTTAGTAACATCTCGTGACGTATTTAACAAGGGATATAATGTATACACACACTGTTAGATGAGACTGAAAGTATATATCCGGATAAATCTAGGAAGAATGTGTACCCGCATAATCGCTGCTTTCTTCCGCCAGACACCCTTAAGGAAAAAGGTAAGCATTTCGATGAGGCAGATCACCGAAGAAGCCCTCAGATCGGGTGATGTATTTGGTATGGTCAAGGATTTAAATGTAATATTTGGAAAGGGTCCCAAGGACAACCTGTTCAAAGACGCCGACGGACGCGCACTCCATGTGGAAGAAGAAATCTATATTTTGGGAGCTACCCTATTGGGAAGTCCATGAGGCCCGCTCGCAATCGACGTGATGCACCGACGTAAGAATCTTGCATGAATATTCGGGCTTGGCTTGTATGGGAAGTCAAAAGATACACCGAAGCACGGAGGACCAAAGAACGCCATAAAGGATGAGACGACAAGAATCCAGGCGCTTAAGGGCCCGCTACCACGCCTTACCAAGGAAGAGAAGGAAATCTTTTTGAAGTCCTTTTCAAGATCAAGGTCCTGTTTGGCTTCTCGCTCAACATAAAGGGAATACTAAATATGAAAGAGAAAAATATCCAAAACCTAAAGTCCCATGATCGCCACGTGTTTATGATGCAATTGCTTCTGCATTGAGAGGGATTCTACGAAATGTTCCTGGCTATTGTGAAGGTATGTGCATTCCTCAATGCAATTTATCGAAGGTAATCGATCCAAAGTCTATCGGGGTTATGATTGATGTGGTCCAATGTTTGGTCACCGAGTTGTTGTACCTCCATATTTCTTCAATATTATGACACACCTCCTAGTTCACCTAGTCGAAGAGATTAGAATTCTCGGTCTGTGTTTCTACACAATATGTTCCCTTCAAAGGTTCATGGGAGTCTTAAAAAATATGTTCATAACTGCATAGGATGAAGGAAGCATCTCCAAGGGCTATGGAACAGAGGAGGTCATTGAGTTTTGTGTTGACTTTCTTCCTGAATCTTGGTATGAGGGGAGGCTGACTGGAAAAGGCACACTAGGAAGGAAAACAATGGTATGTATGGACATAGATTCTTTCAATAAAGCACACTACACAGTTCTACACAATTCCACCTTGGTGGCTCCATATATCGAGAAACACAAGATTATTGTACGCTCGGAAAACCCGGGGATGCCTGACTCCTCGATTAAAGTGGAACACGAGGACACTTTCGGCAGTTGGTTGCATAGGCATCTCATGAATAACAACACTGTTGAAGATCAACTGTACTTTTTGGCATGGTTACCATCTTCGACTATATGTACTTTCCAAGGGTACGAGATAAATGGTAATATATTTTACACGATCACCCAAGATAAAAAGAGCACCAACCAAAACAGTGGTGTCCGCTTTGATGCAACAGATGACAATGTGCGTATGACACATATTATGGGTACATAGAGGAGATATGGGAACTTGAGTATGGACCTACTTTAAGGTCCCTTTGTTTCGTGCAATGGGTCAAGATGACAGAGGAGGGGTACATGTAGAAGAAAAGTATGGCATGACAACAATTGATCTCAACAATCTTATGCACATGGACGAACCATTCATCCTAGCTAACGATGTGTCTCGTGTTTTCTATGTAAAGGACATGTCTACTTAAACCGAAAAAAGAAATCAAAAAGAATACATTGTCCGATGATCCAAAGCGCCACATAGTTCTTTCGGAAAAGAAACATCGTGGGAGTGGATGACAAGATGATATGTCGAAGATTATAATAAGTTTTATGAAATACCGCCTTCAAAGTGAAACCCACCCAAGCCTCTCGTTAAATGATGAAGATTCTCCATTGCTACAAGTAAGAAACAACAACACTAGATAGGGATGTTGGTGTAATATATTAAACCTTTTATGTAACCATATTTTTAAATGATGAAGATTCTCCATGGCTGTAACACCCTCAGGATCGGACCTATGCAAGTTTTAGCGATTCCTGCCAAACCCGCAGAAACGATTCAAAGGTGCTCACCAGCACTTTCGTGCGGTGGAAAACGGTAATAACATTACACAACAGTCCTCGATGGGACCCACAGAACCGATATATATATAACAGCGACTCCATGAGTCAAGAATACAGATAAAATATACAAAGATCCAAATCACCTTGAAAACGATAGCGTGTCCAGCTACGGACAAGATGCAAATGGGGCTAAGAGCCTCAAGAATAACCAATGGCGCCCATAACCCCGCCTGCATCAAGCCAAGGGTAACCTCGCTAACGCCGTGATCTCAAAAACTCGCTTAAACATAAGGTGCCAAAGGGCAAAGGAAAAGAGGAGCGTCAAGATCGAGGCCAAAGACACGGCGAGGCTAGAATTCGCGGTCCTCGCCACAAAGGTATGGTGGATCGAAAGGCAAAGAAGATGCACTAAACAACCTATAGAGACTCGATACAAGGCAATTAGAGAGGGTAAGAAAGTCCTAGTCGGAACCAACCCGATGTCGCCATCAAACAAACCTATCCCGCTTCTCGAGACCAAACGAGAAGTCAACCGAGGAACTCACACCGCTGGCGCTTTTACTTATTCAGCTTATCGCTAAGCAATTACTAGTCAGGTTTAGATAATCATCCTGATAAGATGTGGCATCCCGCAAAACCACTACTAGAAAATCGCGTTGAATTTGTGCATTGCATCGTCATAATCATGCATTGTTTGCTTGCATTATTTGAAAAGCCCAATCTTGAGTATACAAATACCCTCTTTATTTTTAAAAGACAAACCCCGATCGCTTTGGAGGTTTTATTTGTCTCAAAACTATTTTGTAAAGTGGCTTTGTTCTATTTTATATGTAGCTAAACAAACACAAAACTAGCACAGCTCAATCCTAAATCTACTCCCACCCAAATCCTATCTACCCTCCAATCAAAACGCTACCACCTCCCTCTCACCCAAGACATACCCACCGCCACCTCAACAATCCAAAATTCTCTCCCTCTTTCTCACCCAGCCCACCTTACCCACCCTCTCTACCCCTGCCCCACACGCACCCCACAAAGCAGCCCACCTACTCCACTACTCCTCAAGGCATGGGCTCATGTGGCTGCCGCCCCAAACCCCACCGCATGCCCCGCTGCACTCCCCATCCCTCACCCTCCGACTCGGGACCACCTCACTGCCCACGCCACCACACCGCCTCCCCTGCACAGCCTCCTCAACAGCAGCCCCACCTACCGTGGACCCCACCCCTGGCCCCGCCTCACGCTTCTCCTTCCCGCACGCCTCCCCAACCTCCTCCAACACCTCCTCCTCGCCGCCACCCTCCGCCGCTGTGGCCGCCCGCCGCCCGCCGCCCTTCCCCTGCCCACCGCCAACCGCCCGCCCGCCCGCGGCCGCCCACTCTAGGGGCAAGCTCGCCGCCCGCCTCCTCGGGCGCAAATTTCCTCCTCGGCAGCAGTTTTCCTCCGAGCCGCGCCGGCCAACCCACATCTCCGCCCCGCTGCCCGCCGAGAACTCGCTCCCACTAGCCGGCCAGGCGCTTTGCCGCCTGGCCGCTGCCCTCTGCTGGCTGGCCAAGGCCTGCGCCAAGGCGAAGGCCCTGTGTCAAGGCCTGCCCGGCCCTGCCCCACAACAGCTCTCTCGCCATGCCGCTGGCCGCTGCCCGCCTCCACTGCCCCTTGCTTCTGCCTCCGCCGAGCCCAAGGCCCTGCTCGCTTTGCCACGCTGCCGCTGCCGGTCCCTCCGCCAACCCCAAGCCTCGCCGCTGCCGCCTCCTGGGCCCCACCTCCAGCCCCGCCGCCACCCCAGTCCACCCTCAAGCAAGCGCCGACCCGCCTCGGGCGTGCCGCTTTCAGCCACATTTACCTCAAAGGCCGGTTCGCCGACCCCGCCCGCAAGCGCCACCGAGACAGAACGTGTTGGACCAAGGTTTGTGATCGAGGTAGTAGTTGACGCTGCGATCACCGCAGAAGGTCGACGGACGGGATAGTGATGTGGCGCCAATCAAGATAAGCCGCCCCTACCACATCAACCTCGAAACCCCAAGGTCGCCAAGATCCTCGGCGGAACCCCGCACGGCCCGACAAGATCATCCAAGATTTTCGAGACCGAACTCAAGATCGACGCCACGGAGCATCAAGACCGGCCATGAATCCCTCGACCGCCAAGTTCGCCGACCCTAGACGCAAGATCTCCTTCATGGGACGACAAGTACTCCTTCCCCGAACGCCAAGATCGCCACACGGACGCCGAGACCGAACCCCGAGGCCCGAACCCGACGTACAAGTTCTTCCTCCCGGATCCGAAGACGCTAAGACCGATAAGATCTACCCGATCCAAGACCCTAACTCGGACGCCAAGCACCGCACCCCGACACCGAGACCCCGACGCGACAAGTGCTTCCCCCTGAACGCCATGATCGCCGACATGACCCGAAGACCGCATGCGACAAGAACGGCACCGGCTACGTAACGCCTAGTACTTCTTTCCTAACTCAAGACCTACCGCTTATCCGAGAACGCCTGGCCGAGACCGATCCTGCTGAACCTCGGACCAAGATCCGCCAACTCGACCCCGAGACCGACTCAACCCCGGAACCCCAAGATCGCCGAGACCCCTAATGTGTGAACCCTTCCTAAAACCCTAATTTCATAATATAATACAATTGTTGCACATCAAATCATTCATCTCGCATGCATCTCATGTGGTTTGGGGGCCTTATGCCGATTCACCTAATAATTAAATATGGGGCGCGGCAAATCTAGCCTTATATCTACTTCATTTAAATTTGTGAATAACCTGATGCTATCTTTGGCCATGCTAAAACAACATTTAATATGGGGTTTAAACAACATGGACCTATTAATTGTCCGGACCCTGCTCCGCTTAATATGACCTAATTGCATCGTGACTTTTGCCATGCCATGCATCATACATGCATCGCGCCGATCTTCCGCCGTTGTATTAAATATTGCATCCGTGTTTCTTCTAGTGTTTTGGTTCTTCGCGATAAGGCCGTTGAGTTGATGTGAGTCACCGATCTTCGGGAAAACCTTCGACAATGTTTTCAAAGCAGCATCTCCCCTTTCTACCTATCTTACTTTTATAGTATTTACTTCCTCCTGCTGATCTATTGCTATCCGGTTGCGATGCTTTAGTTTCCGCACTGTTTAACCGCAGTGTTCTATATTGCCTTGGACACATCCTATTACCCGATGATTGGTAGATAGTTGGACTTGCGCTGTAGTTGCTTGCTCAAGTGCATGTGTGTCGCCATATGCCATGCTTGCCGATGTGTTGCCGATGTTGATGTTGGAGATGATCATGTTTTACTTATCGATATTTTAATTCCTGTTTAACAACCAAAATTGAAATAAAGGCAGGCATCCAGTGATAGAAAATATTTGGTTTCCGAACGCCCACTTGTGTCCCTGTGAAGACCCCGAGTACTTGATTCCTGTTCCTTGAATTATCGCTTATCCACATCCGGAGGTATATGGGACCGCCGAGCTTGATTCCGCCTTATTTCTTGGGCCACAAACTAGTTTGAGGTGTTTTTACTATCTGCACTCATGCCATGCTACTTATCAGATTTTAAATTGTGCGAGAGCACACTGCATCATGAAGCGTAGCGAGTGATTACGCTGCATCGATACCCCGATTGGGATCATTGCCGCCATGTACCATTGACGAAAACCTTGAGTCCGGCTCCTAAGCTTGCTTACTTGCTATGGTGTACTCCAAGGGTGGCCTCTGAAATATTTCCGAATCCTGATTGTTCACCGTGAAAGCCTCGCTGGTTTTGATTTGGTTTTTCCGAGGTTGATCGAGCGCAGGTTGCTATTGGTGCACCTGCCGGTAAAACTTTCAAAGCCGTGTCCGCGGATATGGACGACTTGGAGCACAGCTTCGATCATAGACAAGCATAACTAAAGTTTATCGCTATAAATTTGACTTTATAATGACTAGTAATCACCTTCACTATAATGGAATGGCTAATTAACACTGCCTACAATTGTTTGTTTGGTTGTCGCTATACAATTGTACCGACTAGTAAGTATTGCAACTACAAATCTAAATGGTCAATAAAAGTACCAACAACCTGGTTTTGGGTTTATCTCATGCTATTCAGATTCCATTAGTAAGTACTGCCACTATAACGGAATGGTTAACTAAAAGTGCCCACCGCTTACTTTATCAGATTTATTATCTATACCGACTAGTAATTGCCGCAACGATAACCAAATAAGTAAACTCGCCAACTGTGAGTTCCTGGCCGACTTCTCGCTTGGTCTCGAGGGGACACGCCAGATGGGTTTGTTTGATGCTAGTATCGTTGGATCCGAATAGGTCTTTTCTTACCCTCTCGATAGACGCCATTGTATCGAGTCTCTATAGGTTGTTTAGTGCACGCTGCCGCCAGTCCACCATACCTATGTAGGCGAGGACCGCCAATTTCATTGCCTGCCTCGCATCGACGCCTTCTTTTTCCTTTGCCCTTGCCGCACCCTTTTGTTTAAGCAGGTTTGAGATCGACGTCATTAGTGGTTACCTTCCGGCTTGGCCTGCAAGGGTTATGGACGCCATTGTTATTCTTCGTGGCTCTAGCCCCATTTGCATCTTGTCTCAGTAGCGGACGCTATATCGCTTCAAGGTGATTTGGATCTTGTATAATATATCTCGTATTCTTGACTCTTGAGTCGTCATATATATATTCGGTGGGTCCCATCGAGGACTGCCAGTAATGTTATTACTTTGTTTTCCACCCGCATTTAAAGTGCTCGGTGTAACCTTTGAATTGCTTCTATGCGGGTTTGGTGAATTTTGCCCAAACTTGCATAGGTCCGATTCGAGGGTGTTACATAAGATAAGCAAGGTACTTTTAGTTAGCCATTCCAAGAGAAGGTAACAATTACTAATCGACATGTATAGCATGAGATAAACCCTAAACTCAAAGCAGTTGTTGGTACTTTATTAAGCCATTCCGCTAGAAGTTGCAATACTTACTAGTCGATGCCATTGTCGCGGTTTACTAACCAAACAAGCAATTGTGGGCAGTATTATTTAGCCATTCCATTATAGTGAAGCTGATTACTAGTCATTATAAAGTCAAATTTACAGCAATAAACTTTAGTTATGCTTGTCTATGATCGAGATATCAGGCTCTAAGTCGCCCATATCCGCGACACGGCGAAAAGTTTTACCCGCCGGTGCACCAATAGCAACACACGCCGATCAACCTCGAAAACCAACTCAAACCCAACGAGGCTTTCACGATCGAACAATCACAGATTCGTAAATATTTGTGGGGCCACCCCATTGAGTAGATCCCAACGGAGTAAGCAAGCTCCAGACGGACCTGGTTTGCGCTAATGGTCAGAAGCGATCGGGAACCCAAAACTCGG